>CM022298.1:355415927-356703738 GCA_011799875.1 Thinopyrum elongatum | reverse complement strand
CGACTGACTGTAGGAATCCCCCTTTCCAACTCCTTGGCCGAAGTTGAGTCTAGTGGTCCAAAAACTGTTTTACTAACTTGGCTGTGTGGCTTACGGGCCCACGTCGCCAATTGGGTGGTATTAGGATCTTTTACTCCTCGACCTTTACTCTGGGACTCTGATCTCTCTTCTATTCGGGTTAAAATTTTACTAACTCCAACATTAGGTTCTCGTGATCACATCCACCCGGTGTTCTGAAAATTTCCCCCCTTCCTTCAAGATTGCGGGCCAGGTTTTGCTTGCAGGATCCTTTTATCGAGGGCACCCTGTGTTGTCACTTGCAGATTCCTCGCTCCAATAGTTTTCTCCGACGTTGATGTAGCCTTTGCTATGTCTCGTTGTGTACTTCCTTGCCGCGTGCCTGCGCGCCGCCTAGATGTCTAGCCCTCCCTTTTCTACTGTCATAATGCCGGATACTAACCGAGGCTATGAGTGGATTCGAATGTCTGGTGCAAATATGATGAAGTATCTATTGCACTTCCTTCTGTTGTGCGTGTTACTTCATGAATCATAACATACACATGCAGTTTTTCTTGCTAAACTGCCCCTGTTGATTTGGCAGGATGGCTGACGATCCTCCACCTCCACCCTATATTGCCGCAATGATGCAGCAGTTTGAATTGAACCGGCAGCTCAACGAGAGTCTGGTAAGACGTTTGGAACGCAACGAGGCTCGCCAGGAGCCTGGACCGATCTCGCTGCCAGAATTTGTGCGCCTCAATCCGTCCGTTTTCCGCAACTCCACCAATCCTATGGATGCTAATGATTGGCTTCGTGACATCCTGTTTGAGATGGAGTCAGCTAATGTTGCCCCTGACAGTTACATCACCTTTGCGACATTCCACTTGAAGGGTCCCACTGCTCAATGGTGGGAAAGCCACAAGGCTATGTTGCCTGCAGAGACTGTAACCACTTGGCAGGAATTTCAGTCAGCTTTTCATGCACGTTACATTCCTCAGGGTCGGATGGACCAAAAGAAGCAGGAGTTCCGCAAACTTACTCAGGGCAAAATGACTGTGGATGAATATCAGAGGAAATTCCTTGAATTATCCCGCTATGTTGCAGATGACATCGACACTAACACACGCAAGTAGGAGAAATTCCGTGAAGGACTGCGTACCGATATAAAACTTGCACTTGCTGTCCATGATTTCACAGACTTCGCAACGCTTGTCAGCAAGTCGTTCCAAGTTGAAACAGCTCTGACTGAGTACCAGGAGTTGCTCAAGCGCACTCATGAAGCTGACTCAACCACGGGTCAGCCTGTTCAGAAATGTCGAGTCTGGATCCCACACAATGTTCATCATCAACCTGCTCCAACACCAAGGCCGTCTTATGTTGCACCTCGACTGCCTTCACCGCCAAGACAGCTAACGGATCATGATGGACCGCCTAATGTAATGGCTTCTCCTCAGGATGCACCACGTCCTCCTGATGGTCATCCGAAGGGCCATCGAACCCATCGTTGCAGAAATCGTAAGGCCAGGATGTCTGCTATGGACCGAGGCCAGGTTACTCACGTCAAAATGGGAGAAGCTCGTGAGTCTCCAAAAATCATGATGGGAACTCTGTCAGTTAATTCAGTTGCAGCTTCTGTTCTCTTTGATTCCGGGGCATCACATTCCTTTGTGTCTCAATAATTTGCTCAGCGACATGAGCTACCTCTAGAGTTATTGCCCACACCATTAGAGATTATCACTCCCCGTTCCAGGTGGCAAACCAAGATGGTAAGTCACAACAATCAGATCAAAATTGAAGGGTTGATGTTCTCTGCTTCCCTTATTGCTCTTGGACCTTCCGACATAGACATCATTCTCGGTATGGACTGGTTGACAGCCCATAATGCTTTGATTGACTGTGCTACTAAGACAGTCCAGCTCACACACTTTTCTAGTCAGGTGATCAATTACTCAGCCCGAATAGCTCAGGATGCTGAGAGCCAGATATATGTTCTGAATGCATTGAATGCTTCACCTCTTGAAGGCATCGATAATGTTCTAGTTGTTCGTGATTTTCAAGACGTCTTTCCAGAAGAACTTCCAGGAATACCGCCTGCTAGAGCTGTTGAGTTCATCATCGACTTGAAACCTGGCACTACCCCTATTGTGAAGCGCCCTTATAAGATGCCTCCGCATCATCTTCTCGAAATTAAGGAAGAAATCGACACGTCACTTAAGAAAGGTTTCATCCGCCCCAGTTCCTCTGATTGGGGAGCACCTTCACTCTTCATTAAGAAGAAGGATGGAACTAACTGATTGGTTCAGGATTATCGGCCCATTAACTAAGCAACAATTCAGAATAAATACCCGCTTCCTCGGATCAATGATTTGTATGATCAACTTGCTGGATCATCGGTATTCTCTAAACTTGATTTGAGGTTGGGTTACCATCAGATCCATGTTCGTGAAGAGGATATTCCCAGGACTGCATTTGTTACTCGTTATGGCTCCTACGAGTACACGGTCATGTCCTTCAGCTTAACCAATGCTCCAGCCACATTCTTCTGTCTGATGAATTATATCTTCATGGATTACCTCGACAAGTTTGTCGTGGTATATCTAGATGATATTCTGGTCTATTCAAAGAATAAAGAAGAACATGCCGAACACCTCCGTCTTGTACTGGAAAGACTCCGAGAACACCAGCTGTATGCCAAATACTCCAAATGTGAATTCTGGCTTTCTGAAGTAACCTACCTTGGTCATGTGATTTCGAAAGATGGAATTGCTGTTAACCCGGAACGAGTTCAGGCTATTCTGGACTGGACTCCTCCGAAGAACGTCAAGCAAGTGAGAAGTTTTCTCGGCCTTGCAAGTTATTGTCGTCGATTTGTCGAGAACTTTTCTAAGATTGCTAAGCCTTTGACTGATCTGCTTCACAAGGGCGTTAAGTTGGAATGGACAGAAAAATGTCAGGAAAGTTTTCAAACACTCAAGGACAAGCTAACATCTGCCCGAGTACTTGCTCCTCCAGATTCTCGCAAAGACTTTGTGATTTATTGTGACGCATCCCGTGAAGGATTAGGCTGTGTCCTAATGCAAGAGCGTAAAGTGATTGCTTATGGCTCTCGTCAGTTGCGCCCACATGAAGAGAATTATCCGGTACATGATCTAGAACTAGCTGCTGTGATCTATGCATTGCAGTTGTGGCGACATTACCTTCTCGGTAATCGTTGCGAGATCTACACGGATCATAAAAGTCTGAAGTACTTGTTCACTCAGCCATCTCTAAACCTCCGTCAGCAAATATGGATGGAGGCCATTGCGGACTATGATTTGGGTATATCCTATACCCCTGGCAAGGCTAACGTGATGGCTGATGCCTTAAGCCGCAAGTCCTATTGCGACAACCTCATGGTTAGGCGAGCTCAACCTCGTCTTTTTGAACAACTGTGCAAGCTGAATCTCCGTATTGTCCCACGGGGTTCTCTTAATAACCTTGTGATACAACCAGATCTTGAGAAAGCTGTTAAGGATGCGCAAGCTAAAGATGCTGAAGTTGATCTGATGAAGAAAGACCTTCACCTTGTAAAGTACAGGGATTTCTTGCTGTCTGAAGATGGAACCTTGTATTTCAGAAACAGCATTGTCGTACCTCGCTTCGAACTTATGACCGACAAGGTCATGAAGGAGGCACATGATACCCCGCTGTCTATTCATCCAGGTAGCACCAAGATGTATCGTGATCTCCGTCAAAGGTACTGGTGGTCTAAAATGAAGCAGGACATTGCTCGATATGTTGCTGAATGTGATGTTTGTCGTCGCGTTAAAGCAGAACATCAGAAACCAGCTGGAATTCTGCAACCACTTCCTATTCCTCTATGGAAATGGGATAAGGTTCAGATGGATTTTGTTACAGGACTTCCCAGGTCACAGAAGGGTCACGATGCTATTCTTGTCGTCGTCGACCAACTCTCTAAAGTTGCACACTTTCTGCCCGTCAAAGAGACTATCACTGCTAGTCAGTTAGCAGAATTGTATATCTCCAGAATTGTTTCACTCCACGGTATTCCGAAGGAGATTAGTTCGGACCGTGGCGGTCTTTTCACTTCCAAATTCTGGGAAAGTTTCCAAACAGCTATGGGAACTCATATTACCTGGAGTTCAGCTTATCACCCCCAATCCCAAGGCCAAGTCGAGCGAGTCAACCAAGTGCTTGAAGACATGCTTCGGGCTTGTGTTATTTCTTTCGGCAAGAAGTGGGAAGAATCTCTTCCATATGCCGAATTCTCTTACAACAACAGCTATCAAGCCAGCTTGAAGATGGCCCCCTTCGAAGTACTCTATGGACGTAAGTGTCGAAGCCCTCTAAATTGGTCAGAAACTGGGGAACGACCACTCGTGGGTCCGGATATTATTCAACACGCCGAAGAACAAGTTCGTATTGTCCGGGAAAATCTCAAGGCGGCTCAGGACCGCCAGAAGAGCAACTATGATCGCAAATGATGGGGTTTGACTTATCAACCTGGTGATCAAGTTTATCTTCGTGTCACTCCTATGAAGGGCACTCACCGTTTTGGAATCAAGGGCAAGTTAGCTCCCCGCTACATTGGTCCTTTCCGCATTGTTGCTAGATGTGGTCAGGTGGCGTATAAATTGGAATTACCGCCGCAATTCTCTCATGTCCACGACGTCTTCCATGTGTCGCAACTTCGTCGTTGCTTCAAGGAATCCCCGCACCAAGCTGTGGATCACGAAATGCTCGAATTGCATGATGATCTTTCATTTAAGGAGCATCCGATCCGCATTCTCGATGAAGCTGAACGCCGGACCCGTCAGAAGGTTACCAAGTTCCTCAATGTGCAGTGGTCAAATCATACTAAAGATGAAGCCACTTGGGAACGCGAGGATAATCTTCGTGCGGAATACCCCGAACTTTTTCCTTCTACCTCTTAATTCTCGGGGCGAGAATTCTTGTTAGTGGAGGAGATTTGTAACACCCCCAGTGGATAACTATAGTAATCACCCTTTTGATTATGCCATGTCATCATGTTTAACAGTGCATGATCATCATTAGCATTATATTGCATTTCAACTCCTAAGTCAAAATCCAAATTCAAACTAAAAGTGGAAAATAAAAGTTGTTCAAATTTGAAAAACAAAAATGTGTAGCATGTTGCAAATATTCCCAAAGCTTTTATAAAATTGATTGCAACATTTATTGGAATTGTAAGAGGACTCAAACAACAAGGAACAACAGCAAAACAACACTATTTAATCCTTCTTCAATTAAATAAAATCCAAATAAAAAGATATGGACACCAAACCAATTTCTAGCAGTGACTGATAATGCACTGATATTATATGGGTAAGTTCCATATTTTACAAAGGTGTTTCGAAATAAAAACAAAAGACAAAACAGAAAAGGAAGAAACAGAAAAAGAAAAAAGGGAAAAGGCATATGCGCTCTACTGTGCACTTGGCCTGCTCGCTACAGCCGCGGCCCATCCCACCTAGCTCTTCCCCTACCCCGCACTGCTCACCCGCGCTGCCTCGTTGTCGAGCAGCTGACGCGCGCGCGCCCGCACCCCCCTGGCCCCCTCTCCCTGCAGTCGACCGCGGACTCGCCTACGCCGCGCGGATAAGAGCAACCCCGCAGACACCCCTGAGCTCTCCCTCGCTCACTCCCCCTCTCCTTCCTCTGCTTCCCCCCTCACTAAGCGCCACCGCCGCCATGGCTCCGACGTAGCCACGGCCACCGTGCCCCATTCACCTCCCCGACATGTCCCCAAGCTTCGCCGGCGGCCGCTACTTCGCCTGCGCCGACTGGACCGAGCCGAGGACCCCGGCATCATCCCCAACTCCGTCGTCTTCAACCTGCGGCCACCCGCATCGTCGTCGTCGATCCCGACCGCCTCGCGCCTTCCCCGAGCCCACGTTGCACCTCTACAGGCTCTACGTGAGCACCACCCCCTCTCCCCCCTCCTCTCACCCTCTCGTTCGAGCCGTAGCCGTTGTTCCCCTCGCGGCCGAGATCATTGCCGTCGCACTCCATTGTCGCCGTGGCCACAACTCACGCCAGTGAGTGCCAAGCACGTCAGCGTGCTTGCGGCCCTCCCAGGTAGCCCACGAGCCGTTTAGTTCGTCATAGTTCGCGCCAAATCGTCGCGCTCGTGCGAGCCCGAACGCCGCCGTCCGCCACCGTGCTCGCCATCACCGCTCCGGTGCGTCTTCAGCGAAGCCAAACCCACCAGTGGATGCGGCGCAGCTTCCGCTTCCGAACGCGCCGAGTCCCGCAACGAGCCGTGCCCTGCAGCGGGTTTCCGGCGAAACTCCGGCGAGATTCCGGCGAGCCCCGCCGCGGAACGCCTCGCCGGCGCGTCTTCGTCGCCGTGCTGACCTGGCGCCGCAGGCCCCGCCTCTGTGCCACTGCCAGCGGGCCCGGTTGGCCCCAGTTGACCCGGTCAGCCCGCTGACTGGGCTGGCTGTGTCACTGACACACGGGCCCCACCGCCTGTTAATTAATTATTTTGATTAAGTTAATTAGTTTAACCTAATTACACACTGACATGTGGGCCCAGTAGCCTAATTAGTTAATTAGTTGAAAATAAACTCTGTTTAGACTAATCAGAGGCTGACATGTGGGCCCCACTGGTCAGGTTTGACCCTGGTCAGCCGACCGTTGACTGCTGACGTCAGCATTACGTCACAGTGACGTCACCCTGCTACTGTTTTGGATAATGTTCTTTTAATTAATTAAATAAATTCCAAAAATTATTAAAAACTTTAGAAAATCATATTAAATAATCCGTAGCTCAGATGAAAATACTTTGTACATGAAAGTTGCTCAGAACGACGAGACGAATTCGGATACGCTGTTCGTTCATCCGTCACGTGTCCCTAACTATCCGAACATGGAACCGTCCCCCTCCGGATCGTCTGTCCGATAATTCCAAAGACCCGGGAAATATCGCCAGATATTCTCCCGCTCCTTCTGATACTTGTAGTATTGCGTTAGACTACCCCTAGCACCGTGTATCATATTTGTCATGCTCCTGTTTGCTTAGTATTTACTGTTTCCTCCCCCTTTTTCTCTCTCATTAGACCCCGACGTCGTCCCCGAGGCCGACGCAGATCCGGAGCCCGAAGACACCATTGACAACCTTGCCCTTGCCGCCGAGCAACCAGGCAAGCCCCCCCCCCCTTGAGCATACCGATATCGCCCATTCTATTTTCTCATGGTTGCATTAGAATTGCTGCTGCTGCTACTTTACCTATTCTGATGCATAGCCTGTTTATTGTAACCTGCTGTTGATAATTACCTGCATATCCTAAACTGTTTAGTCTAGGCTGGGTAGAGACCTATCAGTGACCCCACTTATCCCGACTGCCGCGTTGGATTGTCAGAAGACCCGATCAACGGGATTGAAGACCAGGCCCCGACACCGCACATCACCCCCCCCCCTTAGTTGTAACGACACTGCAGCGTTAATATCGAGTGCCGAGGGTGATACCTCGTGCAGCACTTCTGCTGTTAACTATGTAGAGTAGCTATTCGGTCGTGGTCATCGAGGGTGATTCCTCCTTCACCACTTCCGGTAACGACGCTGTCGCGCAACACATCAAGTGTGAACCCATCGAGGGTGATTCCTCCGAGTTCACCTTGTCGGATACATCGAGTAGGAATCCAACGAGGGTGATACCTCAGATTCCCCTGATGTTATGGACACACGGATACTTGGACTTTACACTGTTACTTGGATAGGCGGGTCGACCCTGAGGGGTACCCGCTTGCGCCTGAGAGGCGAGTGTTGTGAAGATGGGTGCAGTGTGGTGCCCGAGTGAGAATACGAGGCGCGACCGGGCATTCTTAACCCTTTCAGCAAGTCCTCGAGACGGGGCGACGGGGTCACATCTTCCGTGAGTCTCTGCTCGTTACCGCAAGCCCTAGTCCATTAACGATTTGGATATTTGATCCGAGCAGGTCTCTGGCCTGATAGCACTAACCATCACGTGGGCATAGTATGGGCGTTCTGCATCGTAGCATCAGCCGAAAGCTCTGTCAGACGTCTAGTTCAGCCTTGCGGCCGGGACGGACCGGCGCCCCCCTGGTGCCTGGCTTCCCCCTACACGCAACGACTCGGAGTGCACAGGGCGATGGCCCAAGACCTCTGAACGCTTAGGATGTAGACCGACGGGGACCTCTCTGCTGAGCTCTAGGTAGGGTTGCGATGTGTCGTTTGGCCGAGGCCAGGCATGACCTAGGAAAGTGTGTCCGGCCGGAGTTAATCGAGCATGTTGGGTAAGTTGGTGCACCCCTGCAGGAAAGAAAACTTCTATCAATAGCCGGTCCTACGGTAATGGACACTTGGAGTTGTATCCCGATCGATACAGCTAGAAGTTGAGATGAGACCTGGATATGAGGCTCTGGGATTGCTTCTCGCAGGGAGTCGAGAAGGGATCTCAGGACGAGGTTGATGACTGTATGGCTCTGGGATTGCTTTCTCGCAGGGAGTCGAGAGAGGATCTCTGGGTGAGGTTGAGACTTAATGATACTGCTACATTATATTGTACTGTTCTACCCTCTTCTATTTCTGCAAGACCGCTGAAGATGCTAGTCTTCGATAGGACTAGGCCTTCTCTCTATTCTGGCATTTCTGCAGCCCAGTTCACATATACAGCCTCTCATTGAAAATGTTGCATATGTAGTGTAGATCCTTGCTTGCTGAGTACTTCTGAGTAATCACGGTTGCTTTGTTTACCTTTTCTCCCCATATCAGTTTGTCGTGACCAAGATGACAGAGCCCCTGAGACAGATGCCCTGTCGATCGACTACTACTACTACCCAGAGGATGGATACTACTATGAGCTTGCCGACGACCAGGAGTAGGTTTGGAGGGTCCCAGGCAGGAGGCCTTCGCCTTTCGATCGTAGTGTTTTATTTTGCCCCGCCTTTCTAAAGGCCTTTCTGTTTCTGTTTCATATATGTACTCAGATATCTGATGCTTCCGCTGATGCTTGTACACAAGCTTATGTATTCGAGCCCTCGAGGCCCTTGGCTTGTAATATAAAGCTTGTATGACTTTATTTATGTTTTAGAGTTGAGTTGTGATATCTTCCCGTGAGTCCTTAGGCTTGATCGTGTGCATTTGCGTGTATGATTAGTGCATGATTGAGCCGGGGGCGTCACAACTTCGATCTGATCACCCTCGCCCGAAACTTCCTGGCAGGTAAGTACTGGGTCAGCATGAACTCCTACTGGATGGATCCCGTCAGAGAAGACGGGAAAAAGTTGGTGCTCGTGAACTTCCACACCTCCCATAAGATTATCCTTCCTCCGTTGGATTATGTAGGGTTTTACCGTCGCGGTCCAAGTCATCTAGATTACCACGTCAGTTGGACGGACCTTGTTTTGCAGAAGGTTGTAATCTGCCAAGTGCCCACATGATATGTAGACTACGTAGACTTCAAGCTAATTGCCTTGTTCGATCGCGGACTCGCCTATCTTTCCACCGGTGCCTTCTTTAGCTGGAGACGACTCACCTCGCAGTGGATCGTCAAAGCTGATACACACTTCTGTGATGCTATTGAACACAATGGCATCATCTACGCGATCGACAAAGCAGATGGCATCACGTATTGCTGGGACGGCGTGTGTAAGTTGTTTTCGTCTGATTTTAATGATAACACCATGACACTGTTTGAACTTTTTGTGATGATTGGCATATCCCTGTTTGAGCAGAATTTGAGTAGAACTATGGCAATGTATTAGAGACGCCGTAAATCAGCTATATTTGGAATGAGTTAATTCATGCGATTGTGACCATATCATTATAGCCAATTTGTACCCTTGAATAATCAAACGGTTAATTAGGAAGATATGGATATTCTCCTTACTTTATAGTAATCTATATACTACTAAATATGAGTGTGTATCAATAGCCATGTTAGTTTCCTCATTTTCATGATGTAGAAACATGCATCACACTGTTGGTTTCATCTAACCATACATTAGGAAAGTAAATGTGCATATGGAGAACTCTATATTTGGAAGTAGTGAAATCCTGTAATGCTTACCATGTGTACATACCTATATCGCCCTCTAGCAATCAATGGCTAGAATAATATCCTCACAAGAATTTTGCCCACAAAACATGAGTATATAACAATGCATGGTGTGTTAGTTTCCTTGAAGAATTTATTTGTGAGGACAGAACATGATTACATAACATGCATGGTGTGTTACTGTCCTTGAAGAATTTATCTGTGAGGACAGAACATGATTACATAACATGCATGGCATGGTAGTTTCCTGTGAAGAATCGATTGCGAGATAACATGAGTATAACAATGCATGGCGCTTCTATATTTTCGAACCCAGTATACATTTCCCTGTATTTTCCTCTCAGTTCCAACAGGGACAGATCAATGCTGTTTCTTTCATTATCCTACTCATACTCTGAACAATGCTGATCTTACATTAACAATGCCTATCCTTTTTGATAAGATGCAGTGTCCCTATAGTTACTGCCCTTTGTAATCACACCACCTTTGCCAAAAACAGGGAAGCACAACTGGTTCCTCGCTCGATCAGATGATGACAAAAGACTGATGATCATTCGCACACATGAGCTGGAAAAGTTATATTGCAAAAACCCCACTGTGTACAAGCACCGTGAAATATGTGAGTATCCGGGCAGTGGCTGTTACATCTATGAGCAGGATACCAGCTTGTTGGGGCCTTCAAGATTTTTGAGTTGGAGGTGGGTAAACAGCCTTGGTTCACACTCTCTGTTTCACGGACTCAATTATCCGATTAACCAGGGGATCACCGTTGGCAAGGACCTTGATGGCACAGAGGCTCTGTTTGCTAGGGAAAAATGTGTCTACACAGCGAGCCCTAGGACTTCGGGAGCAGACTCCCCTGATTGTCAACGATACAGCCTGCACCCAAAAGAAGGTGAGAATGACAAAGGCATCTGGATTAACTTTGATCCTTGGATGTCTCAAGTCCGATAGGTAGTGATGTGGTTCAAGCCTTGAGGTTGATAGGTAATTGGGCTGTTGCGTCGAAAGGGTGGAGTTCTTGTGTCTCCGAATCACTGGTGGCTAAAGCGGGGCTGCAAATTATGATGGTGTTGGATCATCCCTCTTCAAATGACTTGTTGTCTTTGCTGCTTGTTCTGGATGGGTAGTTCTCTCTTTTGTTATGCATACTCCTTGTCATTTGGTCATACTCGTCTATGTCACTCTTACTATGTAATAGATGCCTCTATTTAGAATGTCATTCTTGTCTCGATCATGAGAGTCTGAGCGCCGTAGATGGGTGCGTTTTGGTGGTGTAGCAAGACTTCTTATGAACTATCATGTCTTGATGTTTATGTCTGTAGTAGTCACTAGTCCATGTTTGAATGTTGTATATATCGTTGTTTCGAACTGTTTATTGTCTCGAACTACTGGTGGGCTAAATGAGGGCATCACCATTCTCCAGTGTTCAGAGTATATCTCCTTTTTTCAAGTTATAATTTGAGCTCAGTGTCTTTTCGATGATGCACACTTGTTTGGGCTAGTGAGGTGTTGTTGAATATGGGCTGAGTAGTAACGCAATGCCAAACAAGTCTATTATGACTCTCAGTCCGGGCGCTCAAAAAAAGAAAGAAAAAGGACTCTTAGGCCGACATGTGGGCACCACCTGTGTTTTCGTGCGCTTGCGCGCCGAGAGCATATTGGCGCGTGTTCGAAATTCATGCTACCTTTTCATCCCCAATCTCCAGCCCTCCCCCACCTCTGGAATCTCGATTCCTACTCCAGTTCCCCCAAATCCCCCTCCTGTACTCCCTGTACTCAAGCACACTATCATGTCGCCGGTCAACGCGGATCTCCGAGCCGGAGATCCTGAGGTCCGTCCTACCTTCGGGCGCTGCGTTCTATCGTTCAACAGTGGTATGGCGGCGCTTGACGACCAGTTTGCCGACAAAGTGCTAATGGTAACCATCAACGACGACTAGCCTCCCCTCTCGCCGGACGACCTTGTCAAAGCTCTTCGCATTGCACACGGCATCCAAATAAGTGACATGGTCGTCAAAGTCTGTCCGCCACCGGCTGATTTCTTCGTCAGGTTCCGGACAACTTTCGACTGCAGTCGTGTGTTCGAATCTTCCCGGTGTTTGTTCTGCGATGGTGCGCTGGTGAGCTTTGATCGGTGGCACCCAGGATGGGGCTCGGTGCCCTCTGAGCTTGAGTTTTTAACAAAGCTTACCTTCCACGACATGCCTCGATGTGCTTGGAACAGCGAGTCCATGAATGAGCTTATCAACGACCTAGGAGGTGAGCTCGTAAGTATGTTTGTTCCTCCAGACAGCTGGGCTCTGACGGTTATGGCATGGATGAAGAAGCCATCCACCATACCGAAGGTGATTGGTGTTGAGATACTGGTGCAGGAACCGGGGTTGTACTATTCATCACCACCAAGGCCGCCGCGGACCACGTTAGGGATGTACCTGTATCGAGTGTTCGTGCATGTCGAAGAAGTGGTCAATCCATCAATCGAAGTCCTGCCGCCGCTGCTGGTGCCAAGGTCCATCGACGACGTCCATTATAGGAGTCAACGTCAGACTTTCCCCGTGTTGCTCGGAACGATGGATGGCACAGGGCTTACTCCATCACGCGGCGGAGTCCACTGCTTTTTTGGGAGAAGAGGCAGGGCTGGCTGCCTGGATGTGCTCTAATTTGAGGTAATAACGGAATCTTCTCAGATACTAGTTAAATCCGAGCTATCGGTGTGAAGCACTGATGTGCCAGTACATTTGATTGTGACATGTTCTATTTTTGTACCTGAACTTTTTTTAGAAAGAGGTGTACGTCAACTTAATGTGCTAGCGGAACTTATTGTGTTGTCTCTCTGTTTTCTTTGCGCAGCATTCAAGATATTTCCCCGTCATTGATAAAGACGATGAACGGTTATGTACGAGTTCGTTGGTTTCAACATAGCCCTATGCGTAGCAATCCACTGCTTCCACCCTGATTGTGCCACCTGCGTGAAATTTTTGTATGCAAGTTCAGTGTGCTATGATGTTCTATATGATTGTGTCAACTATATAAGTTTTTACTGAGCATCAGCAATGCATATGGTTGAAAGATGTATTTACGAGCATCGATCAATAGGTCTCTCTCTCACACACACACACACAAGTGGGACCGTTGAATTATTTCTTCGCTTGTGACAGCTTTTAATTATGTTCCACTGTACTCTAACTTTTTTCTTAAGTTATTAATTGAGCTCAGTGACTTCAAAAAGTTGTACAGAAGCCTTGTTTGGGCCTTTTCAGGCGTCGTTGAATGTGCGCTGAGTAGCCATGTAAAGTTGTACTGTACTACACAGGCCTTTTTCGTTGAACATCAGCAATGCAACTCGGACAACAGTTGTACCCAAGATCCTAAAATAAGCGCAACCTAGCCTATGCTTCTTTTAATAAAATGCACAGCTTAGTTCAATTTTTATATAATAAGATTACCAAGCCCAACTTAATTTTTTAATAATGTTCCTATCTCAATATTATTTCTTATACGAAATGCTCAGTCCATACCATCATTGTTTTTTCACCCATCCCAGAAAATGGGTCCATTTCTACTAAAATCAAATGGCTTGTAAATTATCAGAAATGATGAATGGGCTGCATGTACGCAATATTATTTTTCACCCAGCCCAGTAAATAGGTGTATTCGAATAAATAATCAAATGCGCTGTAAATTATCATAAATAGTAAATCGGCATTATTATTTTTACTTAGCCCAGGAAATAGATTATTTTTTGAGACAAAGCCCAGGAAATAGATGTATTGGCAAACAAAATGAAATGTGCTGTAAAACCTAAATAAATGGGCTGCATTCCACCACAACTTTCGAAGCTGGCTTTGTTGGCCCACTAGACGAAGCCTGCACAAGGTGTTGTCCATTTAGTGAACAAAATGATTTAATGGTCTAAAACAAAAAGTCAACAAATTATTCTGACATCTGTAGTCGCTGGATTGACATCCAACAGCGATCCTGCTTCTTCAATCTTTGATCTAGTTGCTCTTGCTCCAGCCACCAAAACCATCGCCGGCTGGAGTGCCTGCATCTGCCTCCCGTGGCCGGCTGTGCTGCCGCGTAGGCCTCGCCGCCCCCTACTACTCCTACCGCTGGCCAGGTCATACCTGTACTCTCCCACATCCCTCTACTGATGTGGCTTCGCCACTTCTGGGTCATTCCCTTCCTGGGTCTCGCCTCGTCCATCGTGTTGGTGTTCTCGGCATGGCGTGGTTAACGTTGTCAACAAACGACAACATCGAAAGAGGGATGTACATGGAGAGGCTGACAGTTGGGACCCACATGGTCCATGTCCGCACGCAAGCAAGTACCTCCTTATTACGCCAAAAAGAATGAATCCTCCCCATGACAGTTGGGACCCACCAGCTATATCTTGGCACGGAAAGAAGTGCCTCCTTATTAAGCGAAAAATAACGACTGCTCCCAATGATAGCTGGGGCCCACCAGATTTGGAGGCTGACTTGTGGCCCTACTAAGTTGATGCGTAAGCAGGGCTTTGTCAACTTAGTCAACAAACGATTCTATCACCAGTGACTGTTGGATTGTTAACATCCAACGGTCGTCTTGCTTCTTCAACCTCTGATTTGTTTGCTCCAGTTGTCCAAACCACCGCGTGCTCCTGCCTCCCGTGGCCGGCTATGCTACCGCGCAGGCCTCACCACCCCCAACTACTCCCACTGTAGGCCAGCCCATCCCTCTACTCACCCACAGCCCCTGTTATTCTGCGGCGACGGCAGCCTCACACCACAACCAAACCAGTCAACCCTTGTACTACCCTTCGCGTCGTTCCCTGCCTCACCGTCGTCCACCGCATGGGTGCAGTCCACGCGGTGTGGTCAACATGGTCAACGAATGACAGCCATCGGAAGAGGACTGTACGCGGTGAGGCTGACAGATGGACCCACCAGCTACATCTTCGCACGCAAGGAAGTGCCTCCTTATTACGCGCAAAAAAAAAGAATCCTCCCCCTGCCAGCTCGGACCCACCATCAATATCTTCGCACGCAAGGAAGTGTGTCCTTAACCTCCCTGACAGCCGGGACCCACCCGGTCGAAGCGTACGTAGCGTTGTCATTCTGGTCGCAAACGTGTACGTACATACTGGTCCATCAGTCTTTCTGCCATGATGAACCGTGGCCCAGTAAGGAGCGGTAGCTGTTCAGGCAGTCCCGTCTATATCGTGCACAGGTACGTACAACCACGCTGCAAGAAAGTAAATACGGCTACGTATGTACATACCGGCGGGGTCTCAAACGTGTACAGCGACAGCGTCCTTTTCATCGGCAGCCAACCGGCTGGGTCACAACGGAGAAATAGTGCCGTGTTCATCAGGAGGCAACAGACTGGTTCGGAATGTGTCGTGTTCATCGGGAGCCAACCGGCTTGGACGGAATAGCCAAAACGGGGTCTGGCGTACCATAGTACGGAGGAAACGGCCTTCTGTTCGAGCTCCTATACAATCGAAATGGGGTCCTGTTGATCGGGAGGGGTGTGGCATACCGCAAAACGGAGGAAACAGACTTGTGTTGGAGCGCCTACGGTCGAAACGGGGTCCTGTTCATCGGGAGGGGTGTGGCGTACCACAAAACAGGACTCCACGGGCTACTGTTCATACACCGTCTAGAGCCTCGCTCCAGCCTCCACGGGCTACTGTTCATCCACCGTCGACTTTCTACCTCCACCTGCTACTGTTCATCCACCGTTGACTTTCTCCAGCCTCCACCAACTACTGTTCGTCCACGGGGTCCTGTTCATCCAGCCTCCACTGGCTACTATTCAATCAGCCCTCCACGGGGTCCTGTTCATCCACCCCCAACCGGCTCCGGTGTGTGGTGGCCTTCTCGATCGGGGTCCTGTTCATCCAGGGGCAATGGCCTCTACTACCACAGGGTCCTGTTCATCCAACTCACACCGGGAACTGTTCATCCAACCCCCAACAACGTTCACTGTTCATCAAGAGGCAGCAGGTTCGATCGGCTTCAGTTAGCAGCAGTAGCGAAGGAATTGATCGGGTTCAGTTAACAGCCAGGGATCAATAGCTCGGGTTCAGTAACATAGCTAGTGCAATCGCTCGGGTTCAGTAAGCGAACGCCTCGCTCGGGTTCAGTTAGAGGCCAATGCCTTGCACCCACACGCGTACGTGTACGAGAGAAACGCGTAAATCTCCGTGCATCGCTCGGCCCCGACCACCCACCGTAACCGATAACTCAATGATATTTTCCTCGCCCTTGCTTCTACCACGATTTATTCCGTCATGGACGGCCCAAAGAATGTCATGCAGGTGCATCCCCGGCCCACCCAGGATGAAAAGCCCATTTTCTGTCATGATTTTTTTTCATAGAAGTAGGAGCCCACCACATCTATGATGATACGTGCTTTTGTCACAATTATCGTCATAGAAGTGTCATAAGCATGACAGAAAAAAATCATTCGGTCCAAAATGTCATGGATGTGTCTTTTATTTGTAGTGAATATCCATCAAGAAAACAAAAGTGTGTATTCTTAGATAATCTCTCTAACATTTGATCAATAAAAGGCAAGGGGTAATGATATTTTCTAGTAGCTTTATTTAATTTCCTGAAATCAATTACTATCCTATAACCAGCTACAATTCTTTGTGGGATAAGATCATTTTTATCATTAGGAACAACAGTAATGCCTCCTTTCTTAGGAACACAATGAACATGACTTACCCATCTACTATCAGCTATAGGATAAATTATAGCCGCTTCCAAAAGCTTTAATATTTCATTTCTTACCACATCCTTCATTTTAGGATTCAGACGGCATTGATGATCAACGACTGGCTTAGCGTCTGGCTCCATATTAATCTTCTACTGACACAAAATGGGACTAATTCCCTTAAGATCATCAAGAGTATATCCAATAGCAGCACGATGCTTCCTCAGAATTTTAAGTTATCTCTTTTCTTCATGCTCTAAAAGGTTAGAAATGATAATAAAAGGATATATCTTTTTTCATCAAGATAAGCATACTTTAATGTATCAGGTAATTTCTTTAATTCAAACATAGGATCACTCTTAGGAGGGAGAGGGTGTCCCAAAGTTTCAACAGGCAAATTGTGTTTAAGGATAGGTGCTTGCCTAAAGAATATCTCATCTATTTCATTTCTTTCATTCATATGCATATCATTTTCATGGTCTAGCAAGTATTGTTCTAAGGGGTTAGTAGGAGCTATGGTAATAAAGCAACACCAATAATTTCATCTTTACTAGACAATTCTTTATCATGAGGTTGTCTACAAAATTTAGAGAAATTGAACTCATGAGATGCATCACCAAAATTAACACTGACTGTTTCCCTAGTGCAATCAATCTTAGCATTAACTGTACTCAGAAAGGTCTACCAAATATAATGGGACAAAAATCATCTTGTGGAGATCCAAGAACTAGAAAATTAGTAGGGTATTTGACCTTACCACACAAGACTTCAACTTCTCTAACAATCCCAAGCGGTGAAATAGTATCTCTGTTTGCAAGCTTAATAGTAACATCAATACCTTCTATCTCAAAAAGGTGCAATATCATTCATGACTTCTTGATATAAAGTAAAAGGAATAGCACTCACACTAGCACCCATATCACATAAACCATGATAACAACGATCTCCTATTTTAACAAAAACAACAGGCATGCCAACAATAGGTTTGATTTTATCAATAGGATCGGGTTTAGCAATCCTAGTTGCTTCATCACAAAAATATATGACATGTCCATCAATATTATCAACCAAAAGATCTTTAACCATTGCAATATTAGGTTCCACACTTATTTATTCAGAGGGTCTAGATGTTTTAATATTACTTTTATTAACCACAGTTGAAGCTTTAACATGTTCCTTAATCCTAACAGGAAAAGGTGGTTTCTCAATATAAGCAGTAGGCACAAATAATCAATATTACAGATAATTGCTTCATCTTCAGCTATATCAGGTTCCTCTAACATTTCTTCTATAGGTGGATGAAACTTAAACCACTTCTCCTTAGGGAGATCAACATGAGCAGCAAATGATTCATGAAAGGTAGCTACTATTTTAGAGTCAAGTCTATATTTAGTACTAAACTTATGAAAAGCATCTGTTTCCATAAAAGATTTAGTACAATCAAACTAAAGATTTATACCTGACTCATTGCCTTTGTCTATTTCCCAATCCTCAGGGCTGCGCTTAATTCTTTCCAGAATACCCCATTTGAATTCAATAGTTTTCTTCATAAAGCAATCAGTAGAACAAGAATCGAGCATGGATTGATCATTATGAGAAAGCCGAGCATAAAAGTTTTGAATAATAATTTCTCTTGAGAGCTTATGATTGGGGCATGTGTGCATCATGTACTTAAGCCTCCCCCAAGATTGAGCGATACTTTCTCCTTCACGAGGCCAAAAAATTTATATATATAATTCAGATCACGATGAACCAAATGCATAGGATAAAATTTCTGATGAAATTTCAGCTTCAATCGGTTCCAATCCCATGTTCCAGTATCATCAAATAGACTATACCATGTCAATTCCTTTCCCTCCAAACATAAAGGAAATACCTTCTTCTTAACTCCATCGTCGGGTAAACCTGCAAACTTAAACAATCCACAAATTTCATCCACATAGATTAAGTGCATGTCAGGATGTACTGTTCCATCTCCTGCATAAGGATTAGCTAGCAGTTTCTCTAACATACCCGAAGGAATCTCATAATAAATTTTTTCAATAGGTTGAGGGGCAACTCCTATTTCTTTTGATCGAGGTGAAGATACACCAAACAAACCCCTCAAAGGATTATTTTCCATAGTGACAACTGGCAGTAAATTTTAGCACGTAATAAAAATGTTTCCTTACCAAAGGTGCATCACTCCCCGGCAACAGTGCCAGAAAAGTGTCTTGATGACCCAAAAGTATAGGGGATCAATCTTAGTCCTTTCGATAAGTTAGAGTATCAAACCCAACAAGGAGCAGAAGGAAATGATGAGCGGTTTTTAGCAATGTATTCTCTGCAAGTACTAAAAGTAGCAATGATAGATAGTTTTGTAGCAAGATAATTCGTAATGAGTGACAAGTAGCAATAGTCACAAAGGTGCATCAAGGTGGCCCAATCCTTTTTATAGCTAAGGACAAGCCGGAAAGTTCTCTTATATAAAGGAAAGTGCTCTTGAGGACACATGGGAATTGTCGTCTAGTCACGTTCATCATGCTTAGTTGATTCGCTACTTTGATAATTTGATATGTGGGTGGACTGGTGCTTGGGTGCTTTTATTACTTGAACAAGCAACCCATTTATGATTAGCCCCTCTCGCAAGCATCCGCAACAACGAAAGAAGAATTATCATAAATCTAACCATAACATGAAACATATGGATCCAAATCAGCCCCTTACGGAATAACACATAAACTAGGGTTTAAACTTCTGTCACTCTAGCCCATCATCTACTTATTACTCTACAGTGTCTTCCCTTAGGCCCAAGTAAGGTGAAGTGTCATGTAGTCGATGTTCACATGACACCACTAAAGGAAGCAACAACATACATAGCATCAAAATATTAAACGATTACCAACTTCACATGATTACTTATAACAAGACGTCTCCCATGTCCTTAAGAACAAAAGTAACTACTCACAAATCATATTCATGTTTAAGATCATAGGTGTATTGAATATGCTTTAGGAACTGAACATTTAATCTCCTAGGTCCCGCCTCAAGCCGGCGGCGCTTCGTCTCGAAAGTCTTCTCTTATTTTTTTCTAGGCCAAAACTCTTCATATCGTAGAATATGGCATCAGAGGCCAACTATGGGCCCCACAGGGCATCAAGACGCGCGCAAGGGGGGCTGCCGCGCCCTGTAGCCTTGTGGGTAACTGGTGGGCCCCCTCTGATATTTCTTTGTTCCAGTATTTTTTATATATTCAATAAAAAATCTCCATGAAGTTTCAGGTCATTTGGAGCTTTGTAGAATAGGTATCTCTACTGTAGCTCTTCTAGGTCCAGAATTCCAGCTACTGGTAATCTCCCTCTCCATGTAAATCTTGCAAATTAAGAGAAAAAAGGCATTAGAATTTCATCATAAAGTGGAATAATGACCAAAAACAATATATATATATATATAACAATAGGAAAACATGATGCGAAATGGACGTATCATGCACCTCCGATGATGTATGAGTAGTTCACCACAGACCTATGGGTCCATAGTGATTAGCTAGATGACTCTCTCTCTTTGATTTTCAATACAATGTTCTCCTCGGAGTTCTATTTGATGTAATCTCCTTTTGCAGTGTGTTAGTTGGGATCCGATGAATTGTGGGTTTATGATCAGATTATTCATTGAAAGTAATTGAGTCTTTTCTAAAATTTATTATGCATGATTATTATAGCTTTGTATTTCTCTCCGATCTATCCGTTTGGTTTGGCCAACTAGATTGATTTATCTTCAGCGGGAGAGGTGCTTTGTAGTGCGTTCAATCTTGCGGTGTCCTCACCTCATGCCAGAAGGGGTAGTGAGGCACGTATTTGTGTTGTTGCTACTAAGGGTAAAACGAGGGGGTTTGATCCTGTTGCTTGGTTTTATTCTGTCTACATTATGTCATCATACTTCATGCATTCCGTAGAGAGGCAATCGTAGAAGTGCTCTCGAAGTGGAGTAATAGTAGTAGATGCAGGCAGGAGTCGGTCTACTTGTCATGGACGTAATGCCTATATACATGATCATTGCCATGAATAACGTTATAACTATGCACTTTTCTATCAATTGCCCAACAGTAATTTGTCTACCCACTGTATGCTATCTTTATGAGAGAGATGCCTGTAGTGAAAACTATGGCCCCTATCTCTATTTTAATCATATTACAAAAACCAAAAATACATTGCTGCAATTTTCTTTCTTTTATTTTACTTTGCAATTATCTATCACCTATTACAAGATTTGACCCGTGCAATTAACAAGTACAAGGGGATTGACAACCCTCTTACTCGTGTTGTGTGCAAGTATTTGCTCTTGTGTGTGTAGGTACTGTTGACGGGCGTTTGCATGGTTCTCCTTTTGTTTCGATAACCTTGGTTCTATACTGAGGGAAATACTATCCGTTACAATATTGCTTCACCCTTCCTCTTCGTGGTAAAATCCCAACGCAGCTCACAAGTAGCAGAAAGAATTTCTAGTGCAGTTGCCCGGGAGACATCATTAAACACTTCCACGTTCCTTCGTACACATTATCATTTACTTGTTCTACTTTTTATTTGCTTTTATTTGCCTTCTCTTTTTCATCTTCCTCCACTTCTCTAAAAAAATCAAAAATACCAAAAAAAATGTTTTACTATCTTTGTCTGTGTTACCATGTGCCCCCCATTTGCTTGCATCTTCACTTGCTAAAATTATGGATTGACTTAAAGTTTTCTACTTGGATCATCTTCGATCCATTGGTGCTCATGCTTAAAACCCAACTTGCTTAGTTGAGGGAAGATCATTAGGTGAGCATGATTATTTTGTGCGTCACGGCTGGTCTCAAAAAGGGAGACTCTTATGGGATCAAATAAATTGTTTGCTATGCGATGCTTTGAATCCATGCAAAATATATGGTTTCACTTATTACTCTAGAAAGGACCTTAAAAAACACCTTTCCTACCAATTTGAGTTCAATGATAATGAAATCTTATCTTCTTATGCCAAAGGTATTTATAGTTACTATGTTACCAAAAAAATTGAAGAATTTCTTGTTTTTAAAGGTGCATATGAAGTTGCTTCTTTGATTGAAAAGTATGATGCTACTCTCTACAAATCTGAAAATTTTACCATACTTAAATATTGCTATGAAAACTATGCTCCTAATGCCTATGTTAAAGAATTTATTGGGAGAATGCCTGCTACTTTGGAACATAATAATAATAATAATAATAATATGCAAGAATCTATAGATAATTATGATCCAGTTGATTCGTTTGAAATGTCCCTTTTTGATGAACTTGATGCTTGCTATGCTTATGGCCATGATGCCAATATTAATGATGCCTATGGAGATGAACTTGCAATAGTTCCTTATGTTAAAAATGAAATTATTGTTGTTGCACTCACACTTGATAGTCCAATTATCTTTTTGAATTCTCCCAACAACACTATATCGGAGAAGTTTGCACTTATCAGAGACTATACTGATGGGTTGTGTTTTATCATTATACATGATGATTTTGACATGCTTAATATTTATTATAATAATCATGATTGGGGTGATTCTAATGCTATGAATATTAAAAGTTGGAAGAGTGCCAACTTTAGAAAATCCCACTATCTTGGAGATCAATCAATCTTATGAATTTTTTGATAAAAGTGGGTTTGGAGAGGTCATGACTTTAGTTGATGTTAATCCCACTATCTTGGAAGATCATAAAACTTTCACGCAAGTGGATCATGAAGAGAATATTTTGTATGATAGCTATATTGTTGTAATTGATTATGATCCTACATGTAATTATTATGAGAGAGGAAAATATAGTTGTAGAAATTTTCATGTTACTAAATTACTGTTCGTTATGTTGAGATTGTCATTGATTTATTCTTCTTCCTTGCATATGCTAGATATTTCTTGTCTTGATTATGCTTATAAAATGCCTATGCATAGGAAGTATGTTAGACTTAAATGTGTTTGTCACATGTTTTATGATGCTCTATTTGTGCTTCAATTCTTGCCATTCATGTGAGCATCATTGAAATCTCAAAGCCTATCTTAATGGCTATAATGGAAGAGCTTCTTGGGAGACGACCCAATAGTTGTCATTTATGTTTTGGTATGATGACACGATTATTTCTATTGTAATGATTGTGTTTTAATCTTTTGATTAGTGTTTGTGCTAAGTATAGCCTTTGGGATGATTTGAATGATAGTTGAATTGATTCTGTGCAAAAACAGAAACTTTTGCGCCAAGTGCTGGAATTTACATTTATTTTTGGAATGTGATAAAATTCTGATTTTTTTACATAGTATTTAGATACAAATTTTTCATGTTGTCCTAATTTTTCAGATTGTTTGGAGTTACATAAGTATAGTTTTTGTTCAGATCATTACACATAGTTCTGTTTTAGACAGATGCTATTTTTTTATTGCATACTGTGCTTATTTTGATGATACTATGGATTATATCGGGGAGTACAAGGCATGGAGAAGTTAGAATACAGTAGGTATTATGCAAGAATAATTATGAATGAGTTTACAACAGTACCTAAATTTTATGATTTATCGATTATACTAACGGATCTCACGAAGTTCTGTTGACTTTTGTGTGCTGAAGTTTTCATGTTTTGGGTGAGATCACGATGAATGAAGGAATAAGGAGTGGCAAGACCCTAAGCTTGGCGATTACCAAGGCACCCCAAGGTAATATTCAAGGAAGACCCAAGCGTCAAGCTTGGGGATGCCCCGGATGGCATCCCCTCTTTCGTCCATAATTCATCGGTATGTAACTAGGAGTTATATTTTTATTCATCACATGATATGAGTTTTACTTGGAGCATCTTGTGCCATAGTTTCATTTTGTTTGCTTGTTAGTTTGCCACAATCATTGTTTGTTGGACACACCTATTGAGAGAGACACAGATTCATCATGATTTGTTAGAATACTCTATGTGCTTCACTTATATCTTTTGAGCTATGCAGTTGCTCATGTGCTTCCCTTATATCTTGAGAGCACGGCAGTGGTTATATATTTTATAGAAATGATTGCACCCTCATGCTTCACTTAGATCTTTTTTAGTGTCTTAAATAAGAAGTGGTAATAGGCACGGGTTATAAGACTAGTCTAAAAATGATACATTTATAAGAGTGATATAATACAACTTTCATGTAGATCATTAAATATGAAACGTATGGTTGAATTATATTGATGTCGTAACATGAAAGGATATTAGTTCATAAGCATTGGTTAGTAGAAATATCGATATTAAAGCTTGTTATTAACTACTTATTTAAGTGTCGGTCATGGCATGGTGGGGATGTTCGAGCATTTTTTATGTCTGATTGAAATCCTTTGTGTTATTTGAATCGGGGGCACGCGACGGTTAAGTCCTACCAACTTAGCTCCTTCCTAGGGGAATGAGACTAGTACTTTGCTTCGAGGGCTAATAAAACTTTCACAATAAGTATATGAGTTCTTTATGACTAATGTGAGTTCATGGACTAATACGCCCACCTATCCACATATTGCTAGCCTCTTCGGTACCGTGCAATCATCGGCTCACACGCACCTGGCGCTCCTAAAATGGGACTAGTGGCAAGAAGAGATTTGATGTCTTCCAGGGCCACCGCAGCCTCCTCGGTCCATTTGAATGTCTTTGTTTGCTTTAACAGTCTGTATAGAGGCAAGGCTTTCTCCCCGAGTCATGATATAAAGCAACTTAATGCCGCCACGCAACCTGCTAGTTTTTGTATGTGCTTGAGCTCTGTTGGTACCTCTAAACGGTCTAAGGCTCTTATTTTTCTCGAATTGGCCTCGATTCCTCAGCAGGATACAATGAAGCCGAGGAGTTTGCTGGCTGGGACTACGAAGACACATTTCTCCGGATTGAGTTTGATTTGATACTCCTGTAGGCTGGCGAATGTGTTGCAGAGGTTGTCTACTAACTGTCTGGCGTGTTTAGTTTTGACAACCACATCGTCTATGTAGGCCTCGACGGTCTTACCGATGTGTTTCTCCAGGCATGATTGAATCATGCACTGGTATGTGGCCCCAGTGTTCTTTAGTCCGAAGGGCATCATGTTAAAACAGAACGGCTCGTAAGGTGTGATGAATATTGTTGCCGCCTGGTCAGATTCTTTCATCTTTATTTGATGGTATCTTGAATAGGCATCCAGGAAGCACATCGAATCGTGCCCATCTATGGCATCCATGATTTGGTCAATTCGCGGTAGGGGGAAGGGGTCCTTGGGGCAGGTTTTATTGAGGTCTTTAAAATTGACGCACAAGCGCCAGGACCTGTCCTTCTTTTGTACCATGACCAAGTTAGAAAGCCAGTCAGGGTGTTTTATGTCTCGGATGAACCCGGCTTCCAGTAGTTTGGCCAGTTCTTCAACCATTGCTTGACGCTTGGTTTCAAAGAAATACCGAAGAGCTTGTTTTACGTGCTTGTAGCCCTTTAATATGTTTAGGCTATGTTCTGCGAGCCTGCGGGGTATCCCCGGCATGTCCGAAGGGTACTAGGCGAATATATCCCAGTTTTCCCTAAGGAAATCGCGCGGAGCCTCGGCAATCTCGAGATCGAGATTTGCCCCAATGGACACAGTTTTAGCTGGGTCCGTAGGGTGTGCTTGGAATTTGACTATTTCATTAGCCGGCTTGAATGAAGTAGACTTTGGCCGTTTGTCAAGGACGACATCATCTCGATCGACTTCGGCATGTAGCACGGTTAATTCCTCGGCCGCGAGGGCTTCAGACAAGGATTTGAGGGCCGTTTTATTCTCAAATTTGAGTGCTCTGTCAGGGTCGCTTGAGATGGTAATGATCCTATTTGGGCCCGGCATTTTGAGCTTCATGTAGCCGTAATGTGGTACTGCCTGGAATTTAGAGAAGGTGTCCCATCCCAGGAGGGCGTGGTATCCACTCTTAAAAGGGGCGATGTGGAACGTAACCTCTTCGTAGCGGTAATTGTCCGGTGTTCCGAAGACCACATCCAGGGTTATTTTACCACTGCAGCATATGTCTCGCCCGGGTATTATACCTTAAAAGGTGGTGCTACTCTATTCTATGCATGATTTATCGATGTGCATTTTGTCCAGAGTATCTGCATACACCAGATTTAAGTTGCTGCCTCCGTCCATGAGCACCTTCTGAAGTCGGCAACTGCCTATAATTGGGTTGACGACCAGTTCGGCGGGACACCTATTCGGGGTCGATGTTGGTTGATCTTTATGATCGAAGCTGATTGGCGTGTCTATCACATGCCCCGAGTTGTCACCTGTCAGATGGAATTGATTTCCCGCAGGGCTCGTTTGTGCTGGTTGTTGGACGCGAAGGTCTCGTAAATCATCATGACCTCGTCTTCGTCCGAGGACTGTTCTGCGTGGCTGGGGTGCCTGCCAGGAGGGCGGGTCCTCCCTAAGCCAGCTACCTCACCACCCAACAGTCGCGAAGGCTATGAGTTGGACAGCAATTGAGAAGAATAGCATGTATCGGGCATGGTTTATCCAGGAGGCCGTCGAGGATAGTCCCATGGTGGCCGGCGGTTTTCTTCTTTCTCCGAGGTCTTTCGACCGGTGTGTTCTGCTTGCGGGACCTACACCGAGGTGCGGATCTATCGCGGTTCAAATTGTGTTCACAGATCGAATCTGCGCTTTCCCTAGCCAGCCAAGCATCTTCGATGGTGCAGAATCAGGACACCAGATGGGACAATTTCGGGAGTGTTTGAACACAGCGGCGGACGAGTGTGTTCGAAACTCCTTTATCCTTGCATCCACGCTGGAAGGCTGTTATTATATCTGATTCCTGGTAGTTTGATATCTTGTTTTTGAAAAACAAGAACCTAGCCCAAAACTGCCTGATTGATTCATCGGGAAGTCGTTGCACATAGGCCAGATCCCAGACGTCTGGTGGGCCTGAGTTATCACGGCGATACTGGATGTGGGAGGTGGGTGGGTGAGTTTCGATCTCTAATGACCGCCGGTCCGAAGCCCTAGCATCCTCATCCCGTGTCTGCTCTGTGGCTGTCGGATCAGCCGGACTGATTTGAAGATCAGTTTCATCAGCTGCCTTTAGTCGGCCGCTGTCTGAGTCGCTTTCGAAAAGTACCTCGGCCCTTTGTCCTTAAAGGAGGGTTCGGCAAGGGCCGGAGATGAGTCATGGGTCACCTCTAGCTTGCAAAGGAGGGAAGGCATTTTCATGGCAGAAGTTCCAGACATGGGAATCATGCTCATGAGTTTGGAGTCGTTAACCGACGATCCTTCTATCGATCTCACAGCGGAACTCTCAATGAAAGCACCAGTGTCGGTGTGAAAACCGGCAAACCTCAGGGTAGGGGGTCCCGAGCTGTCGATATCAGACATATGGTAACACGAACAAGGGGACGATGTTTACCCAGGTTTGGGCCCTCTTGATGGAGGTAAAAACCTACTTCCTGCTCTTGTTTATATCAATGGAGATGTATCAAGTATAGAGTTGATCTACCTCGAGATCGTTAGATGTGTTCTAACTCTAGGGCTAGGTGAATGAGATTGCGTTGATGTCCCCTCTACGGGCTAAACCCTATGGCTTATATACACGCTAGGTAGGGTTACAAGGTCAGTATCTTAGCATTGAGGCGGCAGGAGAAGTCTTGGAGTATACGTCAAGCCTTCGGCAGATGCAGTGTTGATTACACCCCATCATACAGCTTCCGGAGTCCATCTTGAGAAGAATGAGGGTCCATCAACCGAATCCGAGAAGCATGGGCCAACTAGGTTAGTATCCCCTAGTCCAGGACACCGTCACCCCGATACTTCGGAATTACATGATGAGAATGGTCAACCTCGACGCAACAAAAATAACAAGAGCTGCCATAAAGGTAGCTTTAGCGACGCCGATGAAGCAACTGTGCACGCTGGATTCAGCACTCAATGTGGTGGGCAGAAGAAGGACCCTTTAAAGGGAACAAGAACGGCTCATCAGTATTGGACAAGATTCTCAACAAGCCTTGCCAAATTCACGGCACTTCGGATAAACCCGCTCATCACACCAACCGGAACTGTTGGGTCATAAAGCAGGCCGGTAAGATTGCAGGAGAGGGCTTGAGCATAGGTCAACCTCGCAACGAGGATGAGGATGAACCTCCTAGGCCGAGCAATAGAGGCCAAAAACTGTTCCCTCCCAAGATAAAGGATGTGCATGTCGGTACCACGATCCTAAGTCACACCAATCTATCAAGTAACACATCATATCACTTAGCATCCTCGCGCACGATAACCCACGGCTACCGCCTTGGGGTCGTTTGCTTCTTTTGGCTCATGTATATGATTGTGACGCTAGCATCCATATGACAAAACCCGGGTCAACATGACTAGTCATAAACCAAGGTGGCACAAACATACAGGGACAGGCATACGTAACCCAGCAATGCATGTGTCGGTCATCAGCATGTGTAACTGAGCCATAGGAAGCTAGACATTTCCCCATAGGGACATACACAAGAGCAAAGATGGATACATGCCAGTCAATCCATGTGTTCCGGAGTAGTAGCGAACTACCAAGGCTCATTGGAAGCACTAGGAGGCATTTCCCTATAGCAAAGGCTACCAAAGGCAGATAACTAGGTGTCGAATCCCACACATACCAATGCATTTCAAAACATACACGCAATATGCATGATATGTGTAGATACAACATGTCATCACAACATAACTCTACGACTGAAAGCATTTATTTAAGAAGCTCCGAGGAGCCATACAAAGTATGATATTACAAACATGGGTCTCATGACCCAACATACAAAGGCATACAAGCAACAGAAGCATCAACATGTCTGAGTACAGACAACTACAAAAGAAAAAGGACTGAGAAGCCTGACTATCTACAAGACCCTCCATAGGAACCAAACATCTGTTTGGGACTCCCAAACTACTCGTCGAAGCCCACGTAGAACTACTAGTGAGACTGAAGTCACCTCTGCAAAAACATAAATTAAGCAACCGTGAGTACAAAGGTACTCAACAAGACTTACATCAGAACTATCTACTTATGTGTCATGTATCAAAGAAGGGGATTGTGAGATTTAACTGCATCAAGCCAGCTTTGACTCTGTGGCTATCCTATACTACGACTACCAGTAATTTCTTCGAGGTGAGAAAGCGCACACGAGTCCACTATTCACCACATCAATACACCACTATGGATTCCCTCCCATCTCCCTATGAGAGGGCCATCCATAGCACTCACGCTTATCTTGCACATTTTAAAGTATCCACGTAAAGTTATTATGAACCATATAAGTCTCCAAGTAGTCCATATCCGAGGACGTGGCTATTCGAATAGTTCATTTTACCCTGCAGGGGTGTACTTCTTCATACACGCTCCCACCACTTACCACCATATACATGTCATGTATCTCAGCAACCTTCAAGTGGAAGCCAGGCAAGGGTGTCGGCCACAACCTGACTAACCACGCAAGACTCTAGTCCAGGTTTATCGCCTATCTGAGGCTGAACCCGCAAGGGATGTCCAGCTGAAGTTTCCATTATGGGCCCAAACGATGTGTGCAGGGTTCCCAAGCCCACCTCGCCGGATGGAACTACGCTTGGTACACCGTGCCACTATGCATAGTCTGTCCCAAGCCCACCAGATGAGGACATCAATACCATTGTTACACCCACAGCCCCTGCTGCTATACATACTAGACCAATTACTAGAGCTCGCGCACGCCAATTAAATTATCAGGTACTTTCGTTTCTTGGTAATGATTCTAATGTTCATGAGAATATGATGCTGCCTAAATTGGATACATTTGTCTTGCTTACAAATGAAGGGCCTAGCTTGGACAAGAAGGATGAACATTGGAGCAAGATCAAGCATGGAGATGATGGCATGCGCAAGAGGAACAAGAACGGGGTTACAAGTGATGATTTCAGGACTTTGAAGCCACCATAATGAGTGCATGAAGCCTTGGACGAAATATACAAGATGCCTCTTCATAAATTTCGTCCATAGCTTATTTTAGGTGGTGCGCCACCTTATTTTTTTCGCCAGGCCCATGTAATTTCGAAATACTTGAGTATAGGCTATTTGTAGAGTCCGTATGTGTGGGGAAACAAGAGTTAGGGTTGGTTCCGGACCCCTCCTTCAAGGGCCACGAAATTCCCCCCTCTTCCTCCATATATACAGCCCTTAGGGCATCGTTTAGACTTTGGGTTTTGTTTAGATTAAAAGTTCGCCATAGCTGCAACTTTGCGTACTTCGTTTGTGTTCAACGACCAGACCAAGATGTCATAGAACCCAACCTTGATCAATAAAGCTTTCATCTTATATTCGCAATATCCAGATTGCAATCTTAGTTTCTTGCTTGTTCTTTGTTTGCTTGCAGGAAATAGACCATCGTGGTCAGGTTGATCGTGCTCCGGCGTGGTCAATGACCTCTCGGAGTTGGTTTAGCGATTGCTAAGGCACGACATCCTCGCACATTCGTAGTCGGATAGTGAAAGTCTACTACTCCGAAACGATAATCACCATATCATCGATAGACGGGACACCTTTGCCTCTATCAAGTGGTATCAGATTTCCAGGTTGCTCGGTGAGATTTACAATTTTTCATAGTTTAGATCGAGTCTGTTCTTCATACCTATAGTCCACGAAAAGCCACAAAAAAAATTTAGGGTTAGTTCATCATATCCTAACCAATCTGAGCCTTTGCATAATCTTTTTAGAGTTTTGCTTTGTTGAATTTTCGGTTTCATCGTCGTGTCGAGTTGCTGGTCTTAGCATCTAGTTCCTTTAGAGTTTCGAGTTCTGGTCATAGGTCTTCACGCCGTTGCCACCACACCTTCGTCATCTCTGCCATCTACCACCACCGATTATCCGCCACCGCCCTGAATCCATATACCACCACCGATCCGTATCCATCTACCACCACCGATCTGTATCCATATACCACCACCGCTACCATATTCCACCACCGCTGCCATATACCACCACCGCTGCTATATCCTACCACCATATATCCACCACCAATCCGAGTTCTTTTCATAATAGGTTTGTTTTCGAGATCCATCTATTTTCCGATTCGTGTTTCCTTGCCTGCGTAGGTTTCAAAAAAAAGTCTGGAGACCCCCGGGCAGTTTTTAGGCCAAAATTTTGGTAGTCAAAAATATTTTTTTCCTATCCTATTTTTAGGTCCCAGGGAGCGTTTTGAGACACTCGCCATCATAGTGATTTTTTGTCGCACTTTTTCGTCGTCGCTGCCCTGATTTCCAAAAAAAATAGTCAAAAAAAATTTTGTGCCTATCCTGTTATTTTGACTTGGGAAGAGTTTTGAGACACACGCCATTATAGTGATTTTTCGCAAAAAAAAAGAGCGCAAAAAAAAAGAGCGAAAGAAAAAAAATCCCAAAGTGTGCTTTCCCCTTGTTTACGTGTCGCGCCGTGATTTTGTTAGTGTTCTAGGCTCGCGTCTCTAGTATAGTCTAGCCTAGGACCAGCACAGTACCGTCGTTGAGCATTTATTCAACCTTGCATCTCTGAATTGATTATTGCTGACCCTTTTTGCTACCATATTATAAGCCTTCCCAGCTCCACATACATCTACGTCGTGCGTTTGACTCTCCCTCATAATCGCTCTATCCAAGCTTTGAGAGTTTTGACTACAATGGTTGCCAATCACCACCTGCTGCTTGGTAAGAACTGGTAAGAATTTGAGATTCGCTTGACGGATTTGTGACTTTCCACAACACCACAGCCACTTCCTCGCAGTTTATAGGATCATCTTCTTGTGTTTTTTTCTCTTGCTGCTAACCATGCCAGGATCACAAGCGGATGAGCTGGACTGGGAGAACATGACGAACAAGGAGCTCCATGATAAATTCCAGGAAATGTTGGGTCAACAGGTGGAAGACGTTATGGTCAGTTTTGGCAAGGCATTAGCAAGGATTGATGACATTGATAAGACACTTGGCACCAAGTTTGATGCCAAGTTCGCTGAAGTGCTTGCGTGTCTACCTCCACCTCCTACCTCTGCTACACAATTGCAACAACAACAACAACCACCTCCACATCGCGAAAACAGCCCTCCGCCGAGCGAGCCGTGTTCCTCTTGAGCCTGGCCAAACTTCTGGTGCTACTGCTACTGCTGTTGATGCTTCTGTGGCTCCTACTGCTGCTGCGGAGGAGGATGATTACGCGTGTGATTATAAGGATGAGGTTGATCAAAATCAGACCTACGTGCAACCCAGCACCACCAGCACCAGGTCATCCACATGCAAATAATCGCAATGGTAGGCCAGCACCACCACCTCGGGTACGAGATCATGGCCATCTTCCAAAATTAAAATTGAATATTCCACCATTCGAGGGTAGATATGTTCCTAATATATATCTTACTTGGGAGTTAGAAACTGAACAACATTTTACATGTTTACAATATCCCGAGGAACGACGTGTTGCTGCTGCTATTTGTGCTTTCACTAGTTTTGCGTGTGTTTGGTGGTCTGAACATTGTAGATTATATCCTATTCTAGCTACTTGGGCTGCTTTGAAAACTGCTATGCGTACTCGTTGGGTTCCACCATATTATCAACGTGAATAACTTCAAAAATTGCAGCGCTTAAGACAAGGAAAAAATTATGTAGAAGAATATTATCAGAAATTACAAACTGGCATGATTACATGTGGTATTGTTGAGGATAATGAAGCTATGCTTGCATGTTTTATGGGTGGATTAAATAGAGAGATTCAGACCATTTTAGAGTATAAGGAGTATAACAATATCACTCGTTTATTCCATCTTGCTTGCAAAGCTGAACGTGAAGTGCATGATCGACAGGCATTGGCGCGAATTAATTTTTCTGCAGGTCGATCTTCATCATGGACACCGCGTGCATCCTCTAATTCCACATGTTCTGCTGCACCGGCACCTCCGTCAGCTGCCACCTCTAGCCGTGATACAAGAAAGCAGGCACAACCACCACTCTCTGCCAAGAGCACACCTGCCGGGCCTGCACAGAGCTCTTCTTCATCCATGGCATCAACATGGCACACACATGATATTATTTGTCACCATTGTAAGGGAAGAGGCCATTATGCGAGAGAATGCCAATCTCTGTGTGTGATGATTGCTACTGAGGATGGTGGGTATGAGTCCGCTAGTGACTATGATGAGGAGACTTTGGCTCTTATTACAAGTGAAGAACACGGTGGAGCTGATTCTGATCATGAGACGCAATACATGGCTGCTGAAGATGCTGACAGGTATGAAAGTTTAGTTGCTCAACGTGTTTTGAGTGTGCAGGTCACACAAGCTGACAAAATCAGAGGCATAATTTGTTCCATTCAAAGGGAGTTGTGAAGGAATGTTCTCTTCGCGTCATCATCGATGGAGGGAGCTGCAACAACTTGGCTAGCATGGAGATGGTGGAGAAGCTATCTCTCACCACAAGATCACATCCACATCCTTACTACATCCAATGGTTCAACAACAGCGGCAAGGTTAAGGTAACACGTACTGTTCGTGTGCATTTTAGTATCTCTACATATGTTGATTATGTTGATTGTGATGTGGTACCCATGCAAGCATGTTCCTTATTACTGGGTAGACCATGGCAATTTGATAAAAATTCTGTACACCATGGTAGAAACAATCAGTATACTCTTGTTCATAAGGATAAACATATTACTTTGCTTCCTATGACTCCTGATTCCATTTTGAAAGATGATATTAATAGAGCTAATAAAGCAAAACAGGAGAAACATAAGAGTGAAAATCAGATTGTGGCAAAAGAATTTGAGCAACAAATGAAGCCTAATAATAAACCATCTAGTGTTGCTTCTGAAATTAAATTGAAAAGTGCATGTTTACTTGCCACCAAATCTGATATTGATGATCTAGATGTCAGCAAATTTGTTTGCTATGCTTTTGTGTGCAAAGAGGCATTATTTTCATTCGAGGACGTGCCTTCCTCTTTGCCTCCTGCTGCCACTAACATTTTGCAGGAGTTCGCTGACGTCTTTCCACAAGACGTGCCACCGGGATTACCACCTATTCGAGGGATTGAGCATCAGATTGACTTAATTCCCGGTGCTTTGCTGCCAAACCGTGCGCCATACCGTACCAATCTAGAGGAGACGAAGGAGATTATGCGTCAAGTACAGGAGCTGCTCGACAAAGGTTATATACGCGAATCTCTTAGTCCTTGTGCTGTTCCTATTATACTAGGGCCAAAAAAGGATGGTATGTCGCGTATGTGTGTTGATTGTAGAGGCATTAATAATGTTACTATTCATTATCGTCATCCTATTCCTAGGCTAGATGATATGCTTGATGAATTGAGTGGCTCTACAATATTCTCCAAAGTTGATTTGCGTAGTGGATACCATCAAATTCGTAAGAAATTGGGAGATGAATGGAAAACAGCTTTTAAAACTAAGTTTGGTTTATATGAGTGGTTAGTCATGCCTTTTGGGTTAACTAATGCACCTAGTACTTTCATGAGATTAATGAACAAAGTTTTACGTGCTTTCATTGGACGATTTGTGGTAGTCTATTTTGATGATATACTGATTTATAGCAAATCTTTGGAAGAACATTTGGAACATTTATGTGCTGTTTTTATTGCGCTACGTGATGCACGTTTGTTTGGTAACCTTGGGAAGTGCACCTTTTGCACCGACCGAGTATCTTTTCTTGGCTATGTTGTTACTCCACAGGGAATTGATGTTGATAAAGCCAAGATTGAAGCTATTGTGAGTTGGCCGCAGCCCAAAATGGTCACACAAGTGCTGAGTTTTCTTGGACTCGCTGGTTTCTATAGGCATTTTGTCAGAGATTTTAGCACCATTGCTACACCTCTCAATGAGCTTACAAAGAAGGATGTGCCTTTTGTTTGGGGTACTGCACAGGAAGAAGCCTTCACGGTATTGAAAGATAAGTTGACACATGCTCCTTTACTCCAACTTTCTGATTTTAATAAAACTTTTGAGCTTGAATGTGATGCTAGTGGAATTGGATTAGGAGGTGTGTTATTACAAGATGGCAAACTTGTTGCATACTTTTCTGAAAAATTGAGTGGGCCTAGTCTGAACTATTCTACTTATGATAAAGAATTATATGCTCTTGTTCGGACCTTAGAAACATGGCACCATTTTTGATGGCCCAAAGAATTTGTTATACATTCTGATCATGAATCTTTGAAACACATTAAAAGTTAAGCAAAACTGAACCGTAGACATGCTAAATGGGTTGAATTCATTGAGACTTTCCCTTATGTCATTAAACACAAAAAGGGTAGAGAAAATGTTATTGCTGATGCATTGTCTCGTCATTATACTATGCTTTCACAACTTGACTTTAAAATATTTGGTTTGGAGACCATCAAAGATCAATATGTGCATGATGCTGAATTTAAAGATGTATTGCAGAATTGTAAAGAAGGGAGAACATGGAACAAGTTCGTCGTTAACGATGGATATGTGTTTCATGCTAACAAGCTATGCATTACAGCTAGCTCCGTTCGTCTTTTGTTATTGCAGGAGGCGCATGGAGGAAGATTAATGGGACACTTTGGCATGAAGAAGACGGAGGATGTACTTGCTACACATTTCTTTTGGCCAAAGATGATGTAACACCCCCGGTGGTTAACTACAGTAATCACCCTTTTGATAATGCCAAGTCAGCATGATTAACAATGCATAATCATCTTTAACATCATATTGCTTTTCAACTCCCAAGTCAAAATTCAAATTTAAATGAAAGTGGAAAATAAAAGTTGTCCAACATAGAAACTAAATTGTTCATTAAATAGCAAATAAATCAGAGACAATTCTAAAATTGAAACCAACATCATTGGAGTTGGGTAAGTGACTCAAACATCTTCAAACAGCGACTAAAAACAATATTTAATAACCATTTATTAAATCTAATTTAAGTATGAAATGATGTTTTGCCCAAACTAATTTTAGGTGTTAGGGAATAAAGCACTGGTATTTATGGACTAGGTCTCCCTTTTTACAAAATTCGGTTTGGGGCCTAACTATTTACTAAACAGAGATATATGAATTAAGAATAAAAGAAAAAGACAAAAGCTAAAACAAAAGCTAAAACAAAAAAAATAAAACAAACCCCCCCTGGGCCTCGGCCCAGCAGGCCGTCCAGGCCGCCAGGCCGGCCCACCCCATCCCTATAATCCCCTCACCCCCCCGCAAACCCTAACCCCGAACCCCACTCCTCCCCTCGCTCCCTCCCTCTCTCTGTGGATCGGGATCGAGCCCGATCCCAGCGCCGCGCCCGCCCCCTCCCTCTGCTCCGGCCAGCTCCGCTCGCGCGCCAGTGCGGGCCGCCGCCGCTCGCCGTCCCTGAAGCCACCTCGACGCCGCCTCGCCCCTCCTCATCTCTCGTGCGACGCCCGCCTGAGGCCACGGCCTCGCCTCGTCGCCCGGCCCGATCCCGTCGTCGTTCGCCGCGGCCCGGAGGCCTCCCTCCCTCGCCGGACACGCCTCCCCGTCTCCTCCCCGCCGGACTGCCACGTCCCCTGCGCCGCTCGCCGTCCCCGACCTCCTCCCCGGCTCGCTTCCCCGAGCCTCGCCGCCCCCTCTTCGCACGAACGGAGGGTGAGAACACCCCGGCCTCCGCTCCCCTTTCCCCCTCTACTCCCGCTTGACGCCGTCCCGCTCGCGTCGCCACTGCCCCGCTGAGTCGCTCGCCGTCGCCGCCGTGCGACCGCACCCGCCTCCGTGCCGCTGCTCGCCGCGCCGTGACCTCGCGAGCGCCGCTGCCGCTCGCCTCGCTTGCCCTGCTCCGTCGCCTGGCCCCGCCACTCGCGCCCGCGCTCGCTGTGCCTCCCCTCGCGCCCGCCCGGCCGGCCTCGCCGCGCCGCGCTCCGGCCTTGGCCTCGCCTCTGGTGCACGCGCGCGCGCTGGCCCGGACGTGTCCGGTGCCCGAACGGACACGGCCCGGACATGTCCGCCCCGGCCCTATGACCGACGGGGCCCAGCCCCTGTTTAAAACGGAATTAAAAATAAATAAGTATTAATTAATTAGTTAATTAAATGAATAATTAACTTAATTAATTCTGTTTAATTAAACTAATTAAATAGTTAGTCTAACTAATCTGTTAATTAGTGTTAGTAGACTATGACAAGTGGGTCCCCCTTGACCCTGTTGACTGGTCAACCTTGACCCAGTCAACGCTGACTGGATCTGCTGACTGGACCATTTGACTTAGTCAACCTATTTAAATAAATTCCAGAAATTAATAAAAACTTTAGAAAATCATATAAAATAATCCGTTGCTCAGATGAAAATACTTTGTACATGAAAGTTGCTCAGAACGACGAGACGAATCTGAATGCGCGGTCCGTTCGTCCGTCACGCGTCCCTAACTATCCGAACTTGCAACCGTTCCCCTCTTATCCTTTGTCCGATAATTCCAAAGACCCGGGAAATATCGTCAGATATTCTCCCGCTCCGTCTGTTACGTGTGATGCTGCGTTAGACTACCCCTAGCACCGTGTATCGTATTTGTCATGCTCATGTTTGCTATATATTTATACTGTTTCCTCCCCCTCTTCTCTCTCGATAGCCCCCGACCCTGACGTCGTCCCCGAGACCGACGCAGCTCCGGATCCCGAAGACACCATAGACGACCTTGCCCTTGCCGCCGAGCAACCAGGCAAGCCCCTCCCTTGAGCATACCGATATCGCCATTCTAATTTCTCATGCTTGCATTAGAATTACTGCTGCTGCTGCTTTACCTATTCTGATGCATAGCCTGTTCATTGTAACCTGCTATTGATAATTACCTACATATCCTAAACTGTTTAGTCTAGGCTGCGTAGAGACCTATCAGTGACCCCACTTATCCCGACTGCCGCGCTGGATCGTCAGAAGACTCGATCAATGGGATTGAAGACCAGGACCCGACACCGCACAGCACCCCCCCCTTAGTTGTAACGACACTGCAGCGTTACTATCGAGTGCCGAGGGTGAAACCTCTTGTAGCACTTCTGATGTTAACTCTGTAGAGTAGCTATTCGGTCATGGTCATCGAGGGTGATTCCTCCTTCACCGCTTCCGATAACGACGCTGTCGTACAACACCTCAAGTGTGGACCCAGTGAGGGTGATTCCTCCTAGTTCACCTTGACGGATACATCGAGTGGGAATTCAACGAGGGTGATACCTCGGATTCCCTGATGTTATGGACACACGGATACTTGGACTTTACAATGTTACTTGGAAAGGCGGGTCGACCCTGAGGGGTACCCGCGTGTGATGTGAAGGCGGGTTGCCAGTGTGGTGCCCGAGTGGTGAATACGAGGCGCGGCCGGGCATTCTTAACCCTTGCCGCAAGTCCTCGAGACGGGGCGACGGGGTCACATCTTTCGTGAGTCTCTGCTCGTTACCGCAAGCCCCTAGTCCTAGCGATTTGGATATTTCATCCGAGCAGGCCTCTGGTCTGATAGCACTAACCATCACGTGGGCATAGTATGGGCGTTCTGCATCGTAGCATCAGCCGAAAGCTCTGTCAGACGTCCAGTTCAGCATGGCGGCACGGACGGACCGGCGCCCTCCTGGTGCCAGGCTTCTCCCTGCGCGCAACGACTCGGAGTGCACAGGGCGATGGCCCAAGACCTCTGAGCGCTTAGGATGTAGACCGACGGGGACCTCTCTGCTGAGCTGTAGGTCGGGTTGCGGTGTGTTGTTTGGACGAGGCCGGGCATGACCCAGGAAAGTGTGTCCGGCCGGAGTTAAGCGAGCGTGATGGGTAAGTTGGTGCACCCCTGCAGGGAAGAACACTTCTATCGATAGCCGGTCCTACGGTAAAGGACACTCGGAGTTGTATCCTGATTGATACAATTTAGAACTGGATACCTGTGATGAGACCTGTATATATGGCTCTGGGATTGCTTCTCGCAGGGAGTCGAGAAGGGATCTCAGGACGAGGTTGATGACTGTATGGCTCTGGGATTGCTTTCTCGCAGGGAGTCGAGAAAGGATCTCTGGGTGAGGTTGATATTATTACTGCTACATTATATGGTATTGTTCTACTCTCTTCTACTGCTGCAAGACCGCTGAAGATGCTAGTCTTCGATAGGACTAGGCCTTCTCTCTATTCTGGCATTTCTGCAGCCCAGTCCACATATACAGCCTCCCCCTGAAAATGTTGCATATGTAGTGTAGATCCTTGCTTGCTGAGTACTTCAGAGTACTCACGGTTGCTTTGTTTTCCTTTTTCTCCCCATATCAGTTTGACGTGACCAGAGGACGGAGCCCCCTGAGACAGATGCCCCGACGATCGTTACTACTACTACCCAGAGGATGGATACTACTACGAGTTGACTGACGACCAGGAGTAGGATCGGAGGGTCCCAGGCAGGAGGCCTTCGCCTTTCGATCGTAGTGTTTTATTTTGCCCCGCCGTTCTAAAGGCCTTTCTGTTTCTATTCCATATCTGTACTCAGATATCTGATGCTTCCGCTGACGCTTGTTCGCAAGCTTATGTATTCGAGCCCTCGAGGCCCCTGGCTTGTAATATAAAGCTTGTATGACTTTATTTATGTTTTAGAGTTGTGTTGTGATATCTTCCCGTGAGTCCTTAGGCTTGATCGTGTGCATTTGCGTGTATGATTAGTGCACGATCGGGCCGGGGGCGTCACAAGTTGGTATCAGAGCAGACTGACTGTAGGAACCCCCCTTTCCAACTCCTTGGCCGAAGTTGAGTCTAGTAACCGAAAACTGTTTTACTAACTTGGCTGTGTGGTTTGCGGGCCCACGTCGCCAATTGGGAGGTATTAGTATCTTTTACTCCTCGACCTTTACTCTGGGCCTCTGATCTCTCTTCTACTCGGGTTAAAATTTTACTAACTCCAACATTAGGCTCTCGTGCTCACGTCCACCCGAAGTTCTGAAAATATCCCCCTTGCTTCAAGATTTTGGGCCAGGTTCTGCTTACAGGATCCTTTTATCGAGGGCACCCTGTGTTGTCACTTGCAGATTCCTCGCCCCAATAGTTTTCTCTGACATTGATGTAGCCTTTGCTATGTCTCGTTGTGTACTTCCATACCGCGTGCCTGCGCGCCGCCTAGATGTCTAGCCTTCCCCTTTCAGCTGTCGTAATGCCGGATTTTAAACGAGGCTATGTGTGGATTCGAATGTCTGGTGCGAATATGATGAAGTATCTATTGCACTTCCTTCTGTTGTGCGTGTTACTTCATGAATCATTCCATACACCTGCAGTTTTCTTGCTAAACTGCCCCTGTTGATTTGGCAGGATGGCTGACGATCCTCCACCTCCACCTTATATTGCCGCAATGATGCAGCAATTTGAACTGAACCGCCAGGTTATGACCGGGATATTGGCTCAGTTCCCAAACCAGAATGCTCATCAGCAGCCTACACCAATAACGCTGTTAGAATTCGTGCGCCTCAATCCGTCCACTTTTTGCAGCTCGACTGGTCCAATGGATGCTGACGATTGGCTCCGTGACATTGCCTTCCAGATGAAGTCAGCCAATGTTATCCCTGACAGTTACGTCACCTATGCGACGTATCACCTGAGGGGATCAGCTGCTCAATGGTGGGAAAGCCACAAGGGTATGTTGCCTGCTAAAACTGTAACCACTTGGCAGGAATTTCAGTCAGCTTTTCGTGCACGGTACATTCCTCAAGGTCTGATCGACCAGAAGAAGCAGGAGTTCCGCAAACTCTCACAGGGCAAAATGGCTGTGGATGAATACCAGAGGAAATTTCTTGAATTGTCCCGCTATGCTGCGGATGACGTCGACACCAACACACGCAAGCAGGAGACATTCCGTGAAGGACTACGTACCGATATAAAACTTGCACTTGCTGTCCATGATTTCACAGACTTCGCAACGCTTGTCAGCAAATCTTTCCAAGTTGAAACAGCTCTGACTGAGTACCAGGAGTCACTCAAGCGCACTCATGGAGCTGGCTCATCCTCGGGTCAGCCTGTTCAGAAGCGTCGAGTGTGGATCCCGCATAATGTACACCACCGACCTGCTCCAACACCAAGGCCGTCCTATGTTGCACCTCGTTTGCCTTCACCGCCGAGACAGCTATCGGTCCATGCTGGACCGCCTGATGCTATGGCTTTTCGTCAGGATGCACCACGTCCTTCTGCTGGTTGCAGGAAGAGCCGTCGAAAACATCCTTCTAGGAACGTTGGAACCAGACTACCTGCTAGTCAACGTGTTCATGTCAACCAAGTCAACATGGAAGAAGCTCAGCAGGACCCCAGCATTGTGATGGGCACCCTTCTAGTGAATTCAATCCCAGCTTCAGTCCTCTTTGATTCTGGAGCATCGCACTCCTTCATGTCCGAAAGTTTTGCGCGAAGCCATGATATACTTTTCGAGGAGATGTCCATCCCATTAGTAATCCATTCACCTGGGGCTAATTGGCAAACTACCAGGGTAAGCCACGGTAATCACATTGTGATTGGAGGATTGATGTTCCCCGTTTCTCTCATTGCCCTTAAGACCTCCAACATTGACATTATTCTGGGTATGGACTGGTTGAAGCCTCATAAAGCTTTGATTGACTGTGCCACTGAAGCAGTCCGCCTCACACACCCTTCCGGTCAGACTGTCAGATACTCCGCTCGTACAGTGCAGGACGCCGAAGCTCAGATATATGTCCTAAATGCACTGAACGCTTCACCTCTTGAAGGCATCGAGAACGTTCCAGTTGTTCGTGAATTTCAAGATGTCTTTCCAGAAGAACTTCCAGGAATACCGCCTGCTAGAGCTGTTGAGTTCGTCATCGACTTGAAGCCTGGCACAACTCCTATTGTGAAGCGTCCTTATAAGATGCCTCCGCATCATCTTCTTGAGCTTAAGGAAGAAATCGACACGTCACTTAAGAAAGGTTTCATCCGCCCCAGTTCCTCTGCTTGGGGAGCACCTTCACTCTTCGTTAAGAAGAAGGATGGAACTAACCGATTGGTTCAGGATTATCGGCCCATTAACCAAGCCACCATTCAGAATAAATATCCGCTTCCTCGGATCAATGATTTGTATGACCAACTTACTGGATCATCGATATTCTCTAAACTTGATTTGAGGTTGGGTTACCATCAGATCCGTGTTCGTGAAGAGGATATTCCGAAGACTGCATTTGTTACTCGCTATGGTTCTTATGAGTACACTGTAATGTCATTTGGCTTAACAAATGCTCCAGCCACATTCTCCCGATTGATGAATTATATCTTCATTGATTACCTCAATAAATTCGTCGTGGTATATCTGGATGATATTCTGGTTTATTCGAAGAATAAGAAAGAACATGCCGAACACCTCCGTCTAGTACTGGAAAGACTCCGAGAGCACCAGTTGTATGCCAAATACTCCAAATGCGAGTTCTGGTTATCTGAAGTGACATATCTTGGTCATGTGATTTCCGAAGATGGCATTGCCGTTAACCCAGAACGAGTTCAGGCTATTCTTGACTGGACTCCTCCGAAGAATGTCAAGCAAGTCAGAAGTTTTCTCGGCCTCGCAAGCTATTGCCGTCGTTTTGTCGAGAATTTCTCAAAGATTGCTAAGCCTTTGACTGATCTGCTTCACAAGGGCGTTAAGTTTGAATGGGCAGAAAAATGTCAGGAAAGTTTTCAAACACTCAAAGACAAGCTAACATCTGCCCCAGTACTATCTCCTCCAGATACCCGCAAAGACTTTGTGATCTATTGTGACGCATCCCGTGAAGGATTAGGCTGTGTCCTAATGCAAGAGCGTAAAGTGATTGCTTATGGCTCTCGTCAGTTGCGCCCACATGAAGAGAATTATCCAGTACATGATCTAGAACTAGCTGCTGTGATCTATGCACTGCAGTTGTGGCGACATTACCTCCTCGGTAATCGTTGCGAGATCTACACGGATCATAAAAGTTTGAAGTACTTGTTCACTCAGCCATCTCTGAATCTCCGTCAGCAAAGATGGATGGAGACCATTGCGCACTATGACTTGGATATTTCTTATACCCCTGGCAAGGCTAATGTGATGGCTGATGCGTTGAGCCGCAAATCCTATTGCTGCGAACTTGAGGTTCAGCTACAGCAACCACTTCTGTATGAAGAGCTTCGAAAGCTAAATCTCGAGATAGTTCCCCAAGGATACCTAAAAACCTTGGTTGTTGAACAAGACCTTGAGAAAGCTGTTAAGAATGCGCAAGCTAAAGATGCTGAAATTGATCTGATGAAGAAAGACCTTCACCTTGTAAAGTACAGGGATTTCTCGCTGTCTGAAGATGGAACCTTGTATTTCAAAGACCGCATTGTGGTACCTCGCTTCGAGCTTATGACTGGCAAAGTCATGAAGGAGGCACATGATACCCCGTTGTCTATTCATCCGGGTAGCACCAAGATGTATCGTGATCTCCGTCAAAGGTACTGGTGGTCTAGAATGAAGCAGGACATTGCTCGATATGTTGCTGAATGTGATGTTTGTCGTCGCGTTAAAGCAGAACATCAGAAACCAGCTGGAATTCTGCAACCACTTCCTATTCCTTTATGGAAATGGGATAAGGTTCAGATGGATTTCGTTACAGGACTTCCCAGGTCACAGAAGGGTCACGATGCTATTCTTGTCGTCGTCGACCAACTCTCCAAAGTTGCACACTTTCTGCCTGTCAAGGAGACGATCACTGCTAGTCAGTTAGCAGAGTTATATATCTCCAGAATTGTTTCACTCCACGGTATTCCGAAAGAGATCAGTTCAGACCGTGGCAGCATATTCACTGGTCATTTCTGGGAAAGTTTCCAAAAGGCTATGGGAACTCATATTACCTGGAGTTCAGCTTATCATCCTCAATCCCAAGGCCAAGTTGAACGAGTTAATCAAGTGCTTGAAGACATGCTACGAGCTTGTGTTGTTTCTTTCGGCAAGAAGTGGGAAGAATCTCTTCCATATGCCGAGTTCTCCTATAACAACAGCTATCAAGCCAGCTTGAAAATGGCCCCCTTTGAAGTTCTCTATGGACGTAAGTGTCGAACCCCTCTGAATTGGTCAGAAACTGGGGAACGACCGCTCGTGGGTCCAGATATTATTCAACAAGCCGAAGAACAAGTCCGAATTGTCCGGGAAAATCTCAAGGCGGCTCAGGACCGCCAGAAGAGCAACTATGATCGCAAACGATGGGGTTTGACTTATCAACCTGGTGATCAAGCTTATCTTCGTGTCACTCCTATGAAAGGCACTCACCGTTTCGGAATCAAGGGCAAGCTAGCTCCACGCTACATTGGTCCTTTCCGCATTGTTGCAAGACGTGGTCAAGTGGCGTATAAATTGGATTTGCCGCCGCAATTCTCTCATATCCACGACGTCTTCCATGTGTCGCAACTTCGTAAATGCTTCAAGGAATCTCCGCACCGAGCAGTGGATCACGAGATGCTCGAATTGCATGATGATCTATCTTATAAGGAGCATCCGATCCGCATCCTCGATGAAGCTGAACGTCGAACCCGTCAGAAGGTTACCAAGTTCCTCAAAGTGCAGTGGTCAAACCATACTGAAGATGAAGCCACTTGGGAACGCGAGGATCATCTTCGCAAGGAATACCCCGAACTTTTTCCTTCTACTTCTTAATTCTCGGGACGAGAATTCTTGTTAGTAGAGGAGATTTGTAACACCCCCAGTGGTTAACTACAGTAATCACCCTTTTGATAATGCCAAGTCAGCATGATTAACAATGCATAATCATCTTTAACATCATATTGCTTTTCAACTCCCAAGTCAAAATTCAAATTTAAATGAAAGTGGAAAATAAAAGTTGTCCAACATAGAAACTAAATTGTTCATTAAATAGCAAATAAATCAGAGACAATTCTAAAATTGAAACCAACATCATTGGAGTTGGGTAAGTGACTCAAACATCTTCAAACAGCGACTAAAAACAATATTTAATAACCATTTATTAAATCTAATTTAAGTATGAAATGATGTTTTGCCCAAACTAATTTTAGGTGTTAGGGAATAAAGCACTGGTATTTATGGACTAGGTCTCCCTTTTTACAAAATTCGGTTTGGGGGCTAACTATTTACTAAACAGAGATATATGAATTAAGAATAAAAGAAAAAGACAAAAGCTAAAACAAAAGCTAAAACAAAAAAAAATAAAACAAACCCCCCCTGGGCCTCGGCCCAGCAGGCCGTCCAGGCCGCCAGGCCGGCCCACCCCATCCCTATAATCCCCTCACCCCCCCGCAAACCCTAACCCCGAACCCCACTCCTCCCCTCGCTCCCTCCCTCTCTCTGTGGATCGGGATCGAGCCCGATCCCAGCGCCGCGCCCGCCCCCTCCCTCTGCTCCGGCCAGCTCCGCTCGCGCGCCAGTGCGGGCCGCCGCCGCTCGCCGTCCCTGAAGCCACCTCGACGCCGCCTCGCCCCTCCTCATCTCTCGTGCGACGCCCGCCTGAGGCCACGGCCTCGCCTCGTCGCCCGGCCCGATCCCGTCGTCGTTCGCCGCCGCCCGGAGGCCTCCCTCCCTCGCCGGACATGCCTCCCCGTCTCCTCCCCGCCGGACTGCCACGTCCCCTGCGCCGCTCGCCGTCCCCGACCTCCTCCCCGGCTCGCTTCCCCGAGCCTCGCCGCCCCCTCTTCGCACGAACGGAGGGTGAGAACACCCCGGCCTCCGCTCCCCTTTCCCCCTCTACTCCCGCTCGACGCCGTCCCGCTCGCGTAGCCACTGCCCCGCTGAGTCGCTCGCCGTCGCCGCCGTGCGACCGCACCCGCCTCCGTGCCGCTGCTCGCCGCGCCGTGACCTCGCCAGCGCCGCTGCCGCTCACCTCGCTTGCCCTGCTCCGTCGCCTGGCCCCGCCACTCGCGCCCGCGCTCGCTGTGCCTCCCCTCGCGCCCGCCCGGCCGGCCTCGCCGCGCCGCGCTCCGGCCTTGGCCTCGCCTCTGGTGCACGCGCGCGCGCTGGCCCGGACGTGTCCGGTGCCCGAACGGACACGGCCCGGACATGTCCGCCCCGGCCCTATGACCGACGGGGCCCAGCCCCTGTTTAAAACGGAATTAAAAATAAATAAGTATTAATTAATTAGTTAATTAAATGAATAATTAACTTAATTAATTCTGTTTAATTAAACTAATTAAATAGTTAGTCTAACTAATCTGTTAATTAGTGTTAGTAGACTATGACATGTGGGTCCCCCTTGACCCTGTTGACTGGTCAACCTTGACCCAGCCAACGCTGACTGGATCTGCTGACTGGACCATTTGACTTAGTCAACCTATTTAAATAAATTCCAGAAATTAATAAAAACTTTAGAAAATCATATAAAATAATCCGTAGCTCAGATGAAAATACTTTGTACATGAAAGTTGCTCAGAACGACGAGACGAATCTGAATACGCGGTCCGTTCGTCCGTCGCGCGTCCCTAACTATCCGAACTTGCAACCGTTCCCCTCTTATCCTCTGTCCGATAATTCCAAAGACCCGGGAAATATCGTCAGATATTCTCCCGCTCCGTCTGTTACGTGTGATGCTGCGTTAGACTACCCCTAGCACCGTGTATCGTATTTGTCATGCTCATGTTTGCTATATATTTATACTGTTTCCTCCCCCTCTTCTCTCTCGATAGCCCCCGACCCTGACGTCGTCCCCGAGACCGACGCAGCTCCGGATCCCGAAGACACCATAGACGACCTTGCCCTTGCCGCCGAGCAACCAGGCAAGCCCCTCCCTTGAGCATACCGATATCGCCATTCTAATTTCTCATGCTTGCATTAGAATTACTGCTGCTGCTGCTTTACCTATTCTGATGCATAGCCTGTTCATTGTAACCTGCTGTTGATAATTACCTACATATCCTAAACTGTTTAGTCTAGGCTGGGTAGAGACCTATCAGTGACCCCACTTATCCCGACTGCCGCGCTGGATCGTCAGAAGACCCGATCAATGGGATTGAAGACCAGGACCCGACACCGCACAGCACCCCCCCCCTTAGTTGTAACGACACTGCAGCGTTACTATCGAGTGCCGAGGGTGAAACCTCTTGTAGCACTTCTGATGTTAACTCTGTAGAGTAGCTATTCGGTCATGGTCATCGAGGGTGATTCCTCCTTCACCGCTTCCGATAACGACGCTGTCGTACAACACCTCAAGTGTGGACCCAGTGCGGGTGATTCCTCCTAGTTCACCTTGACGGATACATCGAGTGGGAATTCAACGAGGGTGATACCTCGGATTCCCTGATGTTATGGACACACGAATACTTGGACTTTACAATGTTACTTGGAAAGGCGGGTCGACCCTGAGGGGTACCCGCGTGTGATGTGAAGGCGGGTTGCCAGTGTGGTGCCCGAGTGGTGAATACGAGGCGCGGCCGGGCATTCTTAACCCTTGCCGCAAGTCCTCGAGACGGGGCAACGGGGTCACATCTTTCGTGAATCTCTGCTCGTTACCGCAAGCCCTAGTCCTAACGATTTGGATATTTGATCCGAGCAGGCCTCTGGCCTGATAGCACTAACCATCACGTGGGCATAGTATGGGCGTTCTGCATCGTATGCATCAGCCGAAAGCCCTGTCAGACGTCCAGTTCAGCAGTGCGGCATGGAGTGATTGGCGCCATTTCGGTGGTGCTTGGATCTGGGCCATGTACGCAACGACCCGGAGGGCGAGGGGCGATGGCCAAGACCCCCTTGCGCTTAGGATGTAGACCGGCGGGGACCTCTCTGCTGAGCTGTAGGTAGGGTTGCGATGTGTCGTTTGGCCGAGGCCGGGCATGACCCAGGAAAGTGTGTCCGGCCGAAGTTAATCGAGCGTGTTGGGTAAGTTAGTGCACCCCTGCAGGGAAGAACATTTCTATCGATAGCCGGTCCTACGGTAAAGGACACTCGGAGTTGTATCCTGATTGATACAATTTAGAACTGGATACCTGTGATGAGACCTGTATATATGGCTCTGGGATTGCTTCTCGCAGGGAGTCGAGAAGGGATCTCAGGACGAGGTTTGATGACTTTATGGCTCTGGGATTGCTTTCTCGCAGGGAGTCGAGAAAGGATCTCTGGGTGAGGTTGATATTATTACTGCTACATTATATGGTATTGTTCTACTCTCTTCTACTGCTGCAAGACCGCTGAAGATGCTAGTCTTCGATAGGACTAGGCCTTCTCTCTATTCTGGCATTTCTGCAGCCCAGTCCACATATACAGCCTCCCCTTGATAATGTTGCATATGTAGTGTAGATCCTTGCTTGCTGAGTACTTCAGAGTACTCACGGTTGTTTTGTTTTCCTTTTTCTCCCCATATCAGTTTGACGTGACCAGAGGACGGAGCCCCCTGAGACAGATGCCCCGACGATCGTTACTACTACTACCCAGAGGATGGATACTACTACGAGTTGACTGACGACCAGGAGTAGGATCGGAGGGTCCCAGGCAGGAGGCCTTCGCCTTTCGATCGTAGTGTTTTATTTTGCCCCGCCGTTCTAAAGGCCTTTCTGTTTCTATTCCATATCTGTACTCAGATATCTGATGCTTCCGCTGACGCTTGTTCGCAAGCTTATGTATTCGAGCCCTCGAGGCCCCTGGCTTGTAATATAAAGCTTGTATGACTTTATTTATGTTTTAGAGTTGTGTTGTGATATCTTCCCGTGAGTCCTTAGGCTTGATCGTGTGCATTTGCATGTATGATTAGTGCACGATCGGGCCGGGGGCGTCACAGATGAGACGGGATGTTGAGAGCTTTGTTGCTCGCTGCACTACATGTCAAAAAGCTAAGTCACGACTCAATCCTTATGGTTTATATATGCCTTTGCCTGTACCTAGTGTTCCATGGGAGGATATTTCTATGGACTTTGTTTTGGGTTTACCTCGAACAAAGAAGGGGAGGGATAGCATATTTGTTGTCGTGGATAGGTTCTCGAAAATGGCACACTTTATACCATGTCATAAAGGCGATGATGCTGCTAATGTTGCTGATTTGTTCTTTCGTGAAATTATTCGCTTGCATGGTGTGCCAAATACTATTGTTTTAGATCGCGATACTAAATTTCTTAGCCACTTTTGGAGATGTTTATGGGCTAAGTTGGGGACTAAACTGCTTTTTAGTACTACTTGTCACCCCCAAACTGATGGGCAAACTGAAGTAGTCAATAGAACATTGTCTACTATGCTTAGGGCTGTTTTGAAGAATAACAAGAAAATGTGGGAAGAATTCTTGCCTCATATTGAATTTGCTTATAATCGTTCGCTGCATTCTACTACTAAGATGTGCCCTTTTGAAATTGTATATGGTTTCCTACCTCGTGCACCTATTGATTTGTTGCCTCTTCCATCTTCGGAGAAGGTTAATTTTGATGCTAAACAACATGCTGATTTGATTTAAAAAATGCATGAGTTAACTAAGGAGAACATTGAGCGTATGAATGCTAAATATAAACTTGCTGAAGATAAGGGTAGAAAACATGTTGTGTTTGCACCTGGAGATCTTGTTTGGTAACATTTGCGTAAGGATAGATTTCCTGATTTGCTCAAATCAAAGCTAATGCCACGTGCTGATGGTCCTTTTAAGGTGTTAGAAAAAATAAATGATAATGCATATAAACTTGAGCTTCCTGCAAATTTTGGGGTTAGTCCCACTTTTAACATTGTAGATTTGAAGCCTTGTTTGGGTGAGGAAGATGAGCTTCCATCGAGGATGACTTCATTTCAAGAAGGAAAGGATGATGAGGACATCAATACCATTGTTACACCCACAGCCCCTGCTGCTATACATACTGGACCAATTACTAGATCTCGCGCACGCCAATTAAATTATCAGGTACTTTCGTTTCTTGGTAATGATTCTAATGTTCATGAGAATATGATGCTGCCTAAATTGGATACATTTGTCTTGCTTACAAATGAAGGGCCTAGCTTGGACAAGAAGGATGAACATTGGAGCAAGATCAAGCATGGAGATGATGGCATGCGCAAGGGGAACAAGAACGGGGTTACAAGTGATGATTTCAGGACTTTGAAGCCACCATAATGAGTGCATGAAGCCTTGGACGAAATATACAAGATGCCTCTTCATAAATTTCGTCCATAGCTTATTTTAGGTGCCGCGCCACCTTATTTTTGGGCCAGGCCCATGTAATTTCGAAATACTTGAGTATAGGTTATTTTTAGAGTCCGTATGTGTGGGGAAACAAGAGTTAGGGTTGGTTTCAGACCCCTCCTTCAAGGGCCACGAAATTCCCCCCTCTTCCTCCATATATACAGCCCTTAGGGCGTCGTTTAGACTTTGGGTTTTGTTTAGATTAAAAGTTCACCATAGCTGCAACTTCGCATACTTTGTTTGTGTTCAACGACCAGACCAAGACGTCACAAAACCCCACCTTGATCAATAAAGCTTTCATCTTATATTCGCAATATCCAGATTGCAATCTTAGTTTCTTGCTTGTTCTTCGTTTGCTTGCAGGAAATAGACCTTCGTGGTCAGGTTGATCGTGCTCCGGCGTGGTCAATAACCTCTCGGAGTTGGTTTAGCGATTGCTAAGTTGCGACGTCCTCGCACGTTCGTAGTCGGATCGTGAAAGTCTACTCCTCCGAAACGATAATCACCATCTCATCGAAAGCCGGGACACCTTTGCCTCTATCACCACCACTACCAGGTGCCACTTGGTAGAAAAATAGCACGACCTACAAACACCAGAAACTAGTTGCAACTCCTGTATAGAGATCAAGTCGATTAATAAGCTGAGAGAGTCAATTAAGGATCCCAATGTGTGGTAGTAGCTGATACGTCTTCAATGTATCTATAATTTATGAAGTATTCATGCCATGTTTACAACAATTTTATATGGTTTTGGTATGATTTGGATGGAACTAACCCGGACTCACGCTGTTTTCAGCAGAACTACCATGGTGTTGTTTTTTGTGCAGAAATAAAAGTTCTCCAAATGCAACGAAACTTTTTGACGATTTTTTTGGAACAAAAGAGGCACTAGAAGCTTTGTGGGAGGGCCAGAAGAGCCACGAGGTGGGCACAACCCACCAGGACACGCTAGAGGGGCATGGCTTGCCCTGGTGGGTTGTGGTCACCTCGAGGCCCATCTTCGCATGAAACCGATGCCAAAAAATCCGATAAATAGAGAAACCATCAGAAATAACCCTAGATCAGAAGTTCAGCTGCCGTAAGCCTCTGTAGCCATGAAAAACCAATCTAGACCCTGTTTTGGCACCCTGCCAGAGGGGGAAATCCTCACCGGTGGCCATCTTCATCATCCCGGCGGCCACCATGATGAGGAGGGAGCAGTCCACCCTCGGGGCTGAGGGTTTGTACCAGTAGCTATATGTTTAATCTCGCTCTCTCTCTCTCTCTCATGTTCTTGAGATGGCACGATCTTGATGTATCGCGGGCTTTGTTAATATAGGTGGATCATATGGTGTTTTCCCCTCTCTATCTTGTTGTGATGAATTGAGTTTTCCCTTTGAGATTTTGTTTTTATCAAATTGAATACATTTATGGATTTGAGAGCACTTGATCAATGTCTTGGCACTGAACTCGAGGATTCCTGAGGTGACATTGGGGTAATCTATGCATAGGGGTTGATGCACATTTTCGTCCTTGTTTCTTCGGTAGAAATCTTGGGGCACTCTTTGAGGTTCTTTGTGTTGGATTGATTATTATGAATATGAAATTGTTTGATGCACATCGCATAATCAACTCACAGATACTCGCAGTGACATTGGAGTATCTAGGTGACATTAGAGTTGGTTGATGTGTATCATATGGTGTTATTTTAGTACGAACTCTTGGGTAGATTGATCGGAAAGAATAGCTTGGTGCTATTTTAGTACGAACTCTAGGATAGATTGATCGGAAAGAATAGCTTTGAGGTGGTTTTGTACCCTACAAACAATTTCTTCTTATGTTCTCCGCTAGATAGGAACTTTGGAGTGATTCTTCATTGCACGTTGAGGGATGGTTATATGATCCAATTATATTAGCATTGTTGAGAGATTGCACTAGCGAAAGTACGGACCCTAGGCCTCATTTTCAAGCATTGCAATACTGTTTGTGCTCCATTTTATCAATTGCTACCTCGCTGTTGTTTATTGTTCCTATTACAAAAACCAATATCTACTATCATTACTATGCTTGTATCACCATCTCTTCGCCGAAATAGTGCACCTATACAAATTACCATTGTATTTGGTGTGTTGGGGACACAAGAGACTTTTTATTATTTGGTTGCAGGGTTGTTTGAGAGAGACCATCTTCATCCTACGCCTCCCACGGATTGATAAACCTTAGGTCATCCACTTGAGGGAAATTTGCTACTGTCCTACAAAACTCTGCGCTTGGAGGCCCAACTATAGGGTAACGCAGTAGATAAAAAAAAATTCCGACCTACGCACCAGCCCAGGACCACTATGGAGACTGCATACAAAGTTTGATCTTTTTCGTTACCGACTCGTAGCGCAGGGAAAGTAGAGTTGATGACGATTGGCGGTGTAGATCCCCGCAGCTAGGATTTACAACCTCCCAACCGCGAGGATGTACTCCCTCATCTGCCCCTCGGACAGCCCTCCGGGAGGCGGTCGGACAGTTCCTTGGACAGTGTCGCGGACAGCCCTTCGGGAGGACCTTCGAAACTCAGACAGTCACTCGGACAGCCCTTCGGGAGGACCCTCAAAACTCGGACGGTCACTCAGACAGCCCTTCGAGAGGCACTCTCGAACTAAGACCAAAACAACGATCTCTCTACAGAGTTGCACACATACGGTGTCATCTATCCGGCAGGGCTTCGCCGTCCAGAACTAGTTCCTGGCGGAACCCAGACAGCCTTTCGGCTCTACGAAACTATTTCACTGGGAGGGAGAGAGAAGCCAGACAAGTCTATGGCATGTGTATGAGAGCAAGGATGGTTTTGGGAAGCCCCCTCACCTCCTATTTATAGGAAAACCAAGGGGTAGGGTGTTTCTCCAAAAACCCAAAATGCCCATGAATGGAGCCCACCACAAGGGCATAAAAGGAAAGCCAAAGGACAAGTGGAGCTCCATGGAGGAGCTCCACATGTGGCCGGCCACACCCCTTGGGGTCCCCCCCACAAGGGCTCCTATCCATCCATGTCATCCCTTGATATTTTGGAGCAAAGCCCAAAAAGGTGGCTTTCCAAAAAGTAATCCAAAAAGCACTTTCACTATTCATGATGACATTTTTCAGCGTCCGTTCGAACAGAAAATATTTATGTGGGCTTAGAACATTTCCAGTACCCACTAAAATAATTTTCAACGCGTTCCAGAACAATTCCGGATTAGTGATTTTCATCTGCGAAAAGCATCTGAAGCGGTTCTGGCAGCTCTGGAACATTTCCGGTTTTCATCCCGGAAAATTTCGGAAAGTTTCCAGAATGATTCTGGCACGCTCCAAGAATTATCAGGCGTGTGCCGAAACCAATTTGACTTAATGGTATCCCCTGAAACAACTTTTCAGTTTTACCGGAACTCATCCGGTGACCTCTCTCTTCGAAACTTTTCCGCTGTCTCCGAAAACTTTTTCCGAAGACTTTCTCTCACACTCCCTGTCTAGTATTCAGCAGACAGATGACCCTTAAGCATGTGACCCTATAGGTTCGGTGAAGTATAGACATGACCCGGAACCCCTTCCGATCAATGATCAACATCGGAGCCGTGGACACCCATATTGACCCCTATACCCACACGAATGAATATTCGAGTGAACCTCCAGTTCCCGTGTGCTATTCTTGTTGCTTCGCGATATGTTACAAATACCCGAGGTGAGACATGTAGGCATCCCCGTGGATCAACAACTTGTCCACTATGCCAGTTACCTCATTTCTGGTATTGTTCTCTTTTCTTGTTCCCGTTTTCAGGTATCCCCGTGATCAAATCACAAAGTGTCTGGCCGGACGATGATGGATACCGTAACACCGAGAGGGCCCAGAGATATCTCTCCATCATTGGAGGAGCAAATCCCAATCTTGAGCTATCAAGTTACTTGACATACTTTCCCATGAACCTGTAAGCCACCGTAATAGCCATCCGGTTAAGGATGACGTTTAACAAACCCCAGAGTTCATGAATCAAGCATGAAGAAACTCGATACCCTCATGGTCTGAGGTATCATGCAAACGTTAACCATCTCTGTGTTATTAACCATTTAACTTGTGACGAATGTATCTCATAGCATAACATCAATTCGGGTTGATTCAACACAAATGTTCTTCTAACATTGTGCCCTCAAAGTTGTTGGCATAGACATGCCCATGATCAGGAAAACAGAACCATCATGCAACACTTGAGCTAATCTTAGAGGCCAGACTAGGAATACATTTTACTGTTTATTACCCCACACGTGCATATGAGTCTTCCTACGAGCCTCGTGGTTATTGCAGACTCAAGAACCATAGCAGTTATAGCATGGAACATAAACCTAATTATGAACAGGGAGATAATCAATAACATTTATTATTGCCTCTAGGGCATATCTCCTACAGACTCCCACTTGCACTAGAGTTAATAATCTAGTTAATGCTAATGCACTTTACACCTGTGGCACACCGGTGTAAATATGCTTCGCTTGTGGTATAGCCTGATGTCCAACGGATCTGACGACTTCAGCTCCGTGTGTATCTTTGCATATCCTCATGTTTTCACGCTTTCACAAAATTCATATTTTGTGTGGACTTGGCTTTGCATATGTGTGAATCATTGGCCGAAACCTGATTCCTCAGACTGAGTTATGGAGCAACTATCTACAATAGTGTCCCATTGACCAAAGCCTTCTTGGAACCATATTAAGTTCATGAATGAACTATATGATTCAACAACTTCTTTATCGCTTCTAAAGCGTAAACATACTTAGCCATTTGTCATAGAATTCGCCACAGTAACCTGTTTGGAACAATTTCCAACTACCGTGCCACCATATTGTGTATTACACAAAACCCTTAACTTAAATCAAAAATCGCATGGAGCATTGATGAAGACTGTATCGATGTAATTACTTACAACAAGCACTTCATAATTTCTGCTTGTGAGAAAACATGTCATCAGTATTACTCTAGTACTCAATGGCATTTTCACTGTTGTCTGATACGTCTCCATCGTATCTACTTTTCCAAACTCTTTTGCCCTTGTTTTGGACTCTAATTTGCATGATTTGAATGGAACTAACCCGGACTGACGCTGTTTTCAGCAGAATTGCCATGGTGTTATTTTTGTGCAGAAATAAAAGTTCTCGGAATGACCTGAAACTTCACGGAGATCAGTTTTGGAATAAATAAAAATATTGGCGAAAGAATCAACCGAAGGGGGCCCACACCCCGTCCACAAGGGTGGGGGGCACGCCCACCCCCCCAGGGCGCGCCCTCTGTCCTTGTGGGCCCCCTGGACCTCCACCGACCTCAACTCCAACTCCATATATTCACGTTCAGGGAGGCAAAAAATCAGAGAGAAGGATTCATCGCGTTTTACGATACGGAGCCGCCGCCACCTCCTGTTCTTCCTCGGGAGACCAGATCTGGAGTCCATTCGGGGCTCCGGAGAGGGGAAATCGTCGCGGTCGTCATCATCAACCATCCTCCATCACCAATTTCATGATGCTCACCGCCGTGCGTGAGTAATCCCATCGTAGGCTTGCTGGACGGTGATGGGTTGGATGAGATTTACCATGTAATCGAGTTAGTTTTGTTAGGGTTTGATCCCTAGTATCCACTATGTTCTAAGATTGATGTTGCTATGACTTTGCTATGCCTAATGCTTGTCACTAGGGCCCGAGTGCCATGATTTTAGATCTGAACCTATTATGTTTTCTGAATATATGTGTTCTTGATCCTATCTTGCAAGTTATAGTCACCTACTACGTGTTATGATCCGGCAACCCCGGAGTGACAATAGTCGGGACACTTCCCGGTGATGTCTGTAGTTTGAGGAGTTCATGTATTCACTAAGTGCTAATGCTTTGGTCCGGTACTCTATTAAAAGGAGGCCTTAATATCCCTTAGTTTCCATTAAGACCCCGCTGCCACGGGAGGGTAGGACAAAAGATGTCATGCAAGTTCTTTTCCATAAGCACGTATGACTATATTCGGAATACATGCCTACATTATATTGATGAATTGGAGCTAGTTCTGTGTCACCCTATGTTATAACTATTGCATGATGAATGCCATCCGACATAATTATCCATCATTGATCCATTGCCTACGAGCTTTTCACATATTGATCTTTGCTAAGTTACTTCTCCGTTGCCACTGTTACGGTTGCTACAAAACTGCTACTATTACTTTTTCCACCGTTACCGTTACTTCCATACTACTTTGCTACTAAATACTTTGCTGCAGATATTAAGTCTTTCAGGTGTGGTTGAATTGACAACTCAGCTGCTAATACTTGAGAATATTCTTTGGCTCCCCTTGTGTCAAATCAATAAATTTGGGTAGAATACTCTACCCTCAAAAACTGTTGCGATCCCCTATACTTGTGGGTTATCAAGTCCTTTTTCTGGCGCCATTGCCGGGGAGCATAGCTCTATTCTCTGAGTCACTTGGGATTTATATCTATTGATCACTATGAGGAATTTGAAAGATCAAAGAACCAAGATTTTTCCATCAACTACGAGGGGAGGTAAGGAACTACCATCTAGCTCTGCACTTGATTCACCTTCTATTTTGAGTAAACTTGCGACACCTACACCTGCTATTGATTCCGATATGTCGCATGTTATTGATGATGCCACTTCTGCTATGCATGATGCTTATGATGAAACTACTTCTATGCTTGATAATACTGTGCCACTTGGTGAATTTCTTGATGAACAACTTCCTAGGGTTAGAGAGAATGAAATTACTGAAACTGATGATATTATTGAAACTGAAGATTATGATTCTCCCCCTAGATATGAATTGCCTATTGTACCTGAGGATTATGTTACGGATGAAGAAACTGCTAAAGACTTTCTTGCTTGCAATGATAGAGAAGATCTTAAGAAATTGCTAGCTAAGCTGAAAGAAAAATCCTTGAATGCTAGAATGAAATATGATCCCAATTTTGCTACTTCACCTATCTTTGTTACTGATAAGGATTATGAATTCTCTGTCGATCCTGAATTAATTACTTTGGTTGAATCTGATCCTTTCTATGGTTATGAATATGAAACAGTTGTGGCACTTCTTACTAAACTGAATGATATAGCCACCCTATTTGCTCATGAGGAAAAAATTCGCTATTACTATATTCTTAAGTTGTTTCCTTTCTCATTAAAGGCTGATGCTAAGTTATGGTTTAATTCTCTTGCTCCTGGTTGTGTGCGTAGTCCCCAGGATATGATTTATTACTTCTCTCAAAAATATTTCCCTGCTCATAAGAAACAAGCTGCCCTACAAGAAATATTTAAATATGTGCAAATTGAAGAAGAGAGTCTCCCACAAGCTTGGGGGAGGCTTCTCCAATTACTTAATGCTTTGCCTGATCATCCTCTCAACAAAAATGAAATACTTGATATCTTTTATAATGGACTAACCGATGCTTCTAGGGACCACCTAGATAGTTGTGCTGGTTGTATTTTCAGGGACCGAACTGTTGAGCAAGCTGAATTGATATTGAATAATATATTGAGTAATGATAATGATTGGACACTTCCTAAACAAACTCCTAAGCCAACTTCGAAGAAAAGAGGTATTCTATTTCTCAGTCCCGAAGATATGCAAGAGGCAAAGAAATCTATGAAAAAAAGGTGTTAAAGCTGAAGATGTTAAGAATTTACCGCCTATTGAAGAAAGACATGGTCTTGATAACCCAACACAGGTAGTAGAGGTAAACTCTCTCCGTAGATTTGATGAAGGTGATATTCCTCATAATAAGTCTGCTAGTCAACGCTTGGATGAGTTTGATAATTTTATTGTTAAACAAGAAAATTTCAATGCTTATGTTAGTAGACAATTGAAACGTAATGCTCACATGCTTGATTACTTGGGTGATTATATGAGTAGAACTATTAATGATCTTAAGCTTATTAGTAAACATGCTTCCATGGTTACAACTCAAGTAGAACAAGTACTTAAGGCACAGGGTGATTTGCTTAATGAGTTGAATAGTAAGAACAATGATAATGCTGTTAGGGTTATGACTAGAGGTGGTAAAATGACTCAGGAACCTTTTTATCCTGAGGGCCATCCTAAGAGAGTTGAGCAAGATTCTCAGAGAATTAATACTGATGTATCTTGTCCTAGTAATAAAAAGAAAAAGAAAACTGACAGCACTTTGCATACTTCTAGTGAACCTGTTATAGACACACCTGAGAATCCAAATGATATTTCTATTTCTGATGCTGAGACACAATCTGGTGATGAACATGAACCTGGTGATAATGTTAATGATGATGTTCATGTTGATGCTCAACCTAGTAATGATAATGATGTAGAGATTGAACCTGATGTTGATCTTGATAACCCACAATCAAAGAATCAATGTTATGATAAGAGAGACTTTGTTGCTAGAAAACATGGTAGAGAAAGAGAACCATGGGTTCAGAAACCCATGCACTTTCCTCCTAAGCCATCCAAGAAAAAGGATGATGAGGATTTTGAGCGCTTTGCTGAAATGATTAGACCTATCTTTTTGTGTATGCGTTTAATTGATATGATTAAAATGCCTCCTTATGCTAAGTATATGAAAGATATTGTTACAAATAAAAGGAAGATACCAGAAGCTGAAATTTCCACCATGCTTTCTAATTATACTTTAAGGGTGGAATACTAAAGAAACTTGGAGATCGAGGAGTGCCAACTATACCATGCTCCATTAAAAGAAACTATATTAAAACTGCTTTATGTGATCTTGGAGCCGGTGTTAGTGTTATGCCTTTCTCTTTATATCGTAGACTTGAATTGAATAAGTTGACACCTACTGAAATCTCTTTACAAATGGCTGATAAATCAACTGCTATACCCATCGGTATTTGTGAGGATGTGCCTGTTGTGGTTGCAACCGTTACTATCTTAACGGACTTTGATATTCTTGATATTCCCGAGGACGACAGTATGTCGATCATCCTTGGTAGACCCTTTTTGAATACTGCAGGGGCTGTTATTGATTGCAATAAAGGCAATGTCACTTTTCATGTTAATGGTAATGAGCATATGGTACACTTTCCGAAGAAACAACCTCAAGTTCATAGTATCAACTCTATTGGAAAAATTTCAACTATTACTATTGGAGGTTTTGAATTCCCTCTTCCTACTGTCAAAAAGAAATATGATATTCTTATTGTTGGGGACATGCATATCCCCGTTGAGGTAACCTAGTGTTATTCGAAAATTCTCCGGTTTCATGTCATTCGGAAGAAGTTTGTTAATAAGACTTGATCAACCTTGTTAACGGATTCCTTTTGATGAGCATGAGATGGATGAATTTACAAGGCACAACTTTCTGTACCTACCTTTTACTTTCTGTTATTTAGAATGAATAAAGCAAAAATAGTATTTTCTGTCTGTTTTCTGAATTATCCGTGAAATAAAAAAATGTCCCAAAAATAAAAGCTCTCCAAATGCCCTGAAAAATTTAGTATAATTTTTTATAGAATATTTGAGAATCTCCGGCACTGAGAACACACCAGGGGGACCCACCACCTGTCCACAAGGACGGAGGGCGCGCCCCCAGTCTTGTGGGTCCCACGTGGCTCCCCTTCACTTATTCCAGCACCTATCCACTTCGTCTTCCTCCAGAAAAAATCATCCCAGAGCTCAAACTCGTGTTCTCGCTCATTTTGCTGCCATTTTTGATCTCCTTGTGTAAAGCTCCATTTGCAAAACTGTTTTGGGGGGTTGTTCTTCGGTATGTGACTCCTCTAATGGTCCAATTAGTTTTTGCTCTAGTGCTTTATTTATTGCAAATTTTTGATGCTGTTGTGACCCTGTTCTTGAGCTTGCATGTCAAATTTATATGGTCCAAAGTAGTTTTGATGCATGATATAGCCTCTAGGCACTTGTAGGAGTAGTTGCTATCAATTTTGTTGAGTTTGGTTCACTTTTATTTTGAGTCACTAAAAATTTCAGAAAAATTTCAGAGGTAGAAAGTGATGAGGAGATTGTTGAGAGGCTCTTCAAGCCGGGGTTCGAAGGAAAAAGAAAATTAGGAGAAGGAAAAGCCCAAGTACAATCTTCCTTGTGCCGCGGAGATTCGGCCGTGTGAATGGCCATGCGATGTATTCTTGGAAGCGGCCGGAATTTATGAGGATTTCTATTATTTGGATGAGAATGCAGGCATCACCGACTTCCTCCACGACCAGTGTGATCAGTATCTCCTACTCACTAATACTTTCGTGCAAAATTTTCATTTTCATGCTAGGAGATCACCACCCACGGTAGAGTTTCACTTATATGATGAGCATAAGGAGATGATGCTTTATGACTTTTGTGAGGTTTGTAAATTACCTTATGATGGTAGCGTCGAGGAACCACGTCCTAGTGATGTGGAAGATTTTATTAATGAAGTTACCGTAGGGGAAAGGAGAAAGGTGTCGGAAGAGAGAGTAGCTAGTTTACATTTTCTTGTTTTGGGCTACTACTCATTATTTGCTGGGAGACGTTTAATTGGTCGCGGGGAGAGTGGAGGCCTTAGTGCTCCTGACCTCGCTATTTTGCGCCATGCTTTACTTCGTGATAGAACTTTTCGTTTGGGTGCTATGGTTGCTCGACGGTTGAGTTTAAACTGTACGAAGTGTCCTGTCTTTGGAGGTATCTATGCCTCCCGCCTTGCTAGACGCTTTGAGATACCCATTAGGCATAATGAGAAAGAGGAGAAACTGCTACCCACTATGTACTTAGATTATGACAGCATGGTAGCACATAAGTTTATTTGCTATGATGAGGAAAAGAGACTCATTTATAACTTGATATTTAGCGAGGATACTTTTCAGATTATTACCTTGCCTGCACCTGCTTTGTTCGATATTCATTCAGGCAGGTACTTCGTTTTGCCTGAGGACATTCATGCATACTGGGAGGGGACGCGATCCCCAGCTCCTGAGCCAGAGCCATCACCTGATCCATATCAGGAGTCTATTTATCAGTGGGAGCCATAGGAGCTCGCTAACCATGGAACCCACAGGATCTTCCTCAGTACACCGGAGAGGGCTACTTTGATCCATGGGCTTAGACCAACTTAGGCCAAAAGCCTAAGCTTGGGGGAGTACGTATTTCTCACCGACATAACATTCATGTTCACACACTCATTCTAGTTGTCGGTGTTCATACTTTTTCATTGTATTATCCATGTTAGTTTATTTTCTTTTTTTCGCTTTCTTCTTGTGTGTTTGAAAAGCCTTTGAGAAAAACAAAAAAAATTAGTTGTAGCTTAGTTTACTTTCCATGCTTAGTTGTAGTATTAAAGAAAACCCAAAAAGATTTCTCGTTCTTCTTTTACTTGTTGGGAACTTTCCCGTGTAAATAGTTTTTCTCGTTCTTGTTTTACTTTCTTCAGAAAAACAAAAACTCCAAAAACATTTCAGTGTGTTTCTTTGAAATTCTTTTCTTTTCTTTGGGGGTTGAGGAGAGAAGACCACGATGAAAATGTTGAGTGGCTCTCATATGCATTATTGTTGATCTAACAAAGAGCCCATATTACCTTGTCTTCTCCTTTGAATAAATGTTTGCAGATTCCAGCTTAGTCCAATGCACGTGCACTATTATTCATCGTTCGGTCATGCAAGTGAAAGGCAATAATGACGATATATGACGAAATAATTGAGATGAGAAAAAGCTGGTATGAACTCGATCTATCTTGTTTTTGTATATATGATTAGTTCATCATTCTTGATTCAGCCTATTATGAATGAAACATGTTTCCAATGACAATTAGAGATTATAGTTACTCATGCCATGCTTAATTAGCTAGGGGTTTATAATGGTTTACCTTGCATGCCAACATGCTTTTAAAATGGTTGTGATGTAGTATGATAGGATGGTATCCTTCTTTGAATGATTCGAGTGGCTTGACTTGGCACATGTTCACACATGTAGTTGAAACAAAATCAACATAGCCTCCATGATATTTATGTTCAGGGTGATTTATATCCTACTCAAGCTTGCATTCAATGTTGATTACTCTCAATGCATGTTTATGACTGTTGTCGCTCTCTAGTTGGTCGCTTCCCAGTCTTTTGCTAGCCTTCACTTGTACTAAGCGGGAATACTGCTTGTGCATCCACTTCCGTAAACCCAAATTTATTTCAATATGAGTCCACCATACCTTCCTATATGCGGTATTTACCTGCTGTTCCAAGTAAATTTGCATGTGCCAAACTCTAAACCTTCAAATGATAATCTGTTTTTTTATGCCCGAATCGCTCATATAGCGACTGTGGGCTATCAGTATCTTCCATGCTATGTGGGTTATTCTCACGATGAGTGGACTCCGCTCATCATTCATGAGAAAATGGATGGTAATCGGGATGCCTAGTCCCATGCTCAAATCAAATCAAAATAAATTAAAGCAAAACTCCCCCGGGATTGTTGCTTGTATGGACAGTACCTGTTGTTTCGGACCAGCCGTGCAGTGTGCTTGTTGGTTGAGGGGGAGTAAAAAACCTTTACCATTCTGTTTGGGAACCGCCTATAATGTATGTAGCATGGAAGATATCGAGATCTCTTGGTTGTTATGTTGACAATGAAAGGATACCGCTCAAAATTATATTCATCTCTGTTTTAAAAACTCGAGCTCTGTCACCTCTGCAAATCCCTGCTTCCCTCTACGAAGGGCCTATCTATTTACTTTTATTGTTGAGTCATCATTCTCTTATAAAAAGCACCAGTTAGAGAGCACCACTGTCATTTGTATGCTTTGCTATTAATTGATATTGAGTATGATTGTGACTGGATCTCTTTTACCATGAATTATAATGTCTAGTCAGTCCTTGATCTTCAGGGGTGCTCTGCATTTATGTTTTGCGGTCTCAGAAAGGGCTAGCGAGATACCATCTTGTTATATCATATCATGATTGTTTTGAAAAAGTGTTGTCATCCGAGATTTATTATTATTGCTCGCTAGTTGATTATGCCATTGATATGAGTAAATGTGAGACCTAAAGGTTATTGTGAATATGGTTAGTTCATAATCTTTGCTGAAAACTTGAATGTTGGCTTTACATATTTGCAACAACAAGATCAAACAGAGTTTGTAAAAGTTTTTCTTTATCACTTTTCAGTTTGTCAACTGAATTGCTTGAGGACAAGCAATGGGTTAAGCTTGGGGGAGTTGATACGTCTCCATCGTATCTACTTTTCCAAACTCTTTTGCCCTTGTTTTGACTCTAATTTGCATGATTTGGATGGAACTAACCCGGACTAACGCTGTTTTCAGCAGAATTGCCATGGTGTTATTTTTGTGCAGAAATAAAAGTTCTCGGAATGACCTGAAACTTCACAGAGATCAGTTTTGGAATAAATAAAAAATATTGGCAAAAGAATCAACCGAAGGGGGCCCACACCCTGTCCACAAGGGTGGGGGGCGCGCCCTCTATCCTTTTGTGCCCCCTAGACCTCCACCGACCTCAACTCCAACTCCATATATTCACATTCGGGGAGAAAAATATCAGAGAGAAGGATTCATCGCGTTTTACGATATGGAGCCGCCGCCGCCTCCTGTTCTTCCTTGGGAGACCAGATCTGGAGTCCGTTCGGGGCTCCGGAGAGGGGAAATCATCGCCGTCGCCATCATCAACCATCCTCCATCACCAATTTCATGATGCTCACCACCGTGCGTGAGTAATCCCATCGTAGGCTTGCTAGACGGTGATGGGTTGGATGAGATTTACCATGTAATCGAGTTAGTTTTGTTAGGGTTTGATCCCTAGTATGCACTATGTTCTAAGATTGATGTTGCTATGACTTTGCTATGCCTAATGCTTGTCACTAGGGCCCGAGTGCCATGATTTCAGATCTGAACCTATTATGTTATCATGAATATATATGTGTTCTTGATCCTATCTTGCATGTTATAGTCACCTACTACATGTTATGATCCGGCAACCCCGGAGTGACAATAGTCGGGACACTTCCCGGTGATGACTGTAGTTTGAGGAGTTCATGTATTCACTAAGTGCTAATGCTTTGGTCTGGTACTCTATTAAAAGGAGGCCTTAATGTCCCTTAGTTTCCATTAGGACCTCGCTGCCACGGGAGGGTAGGACAAAAGATGTCATGCAAGTTCTTTTCCATAAGCACGTATGACTATATTCGGAATACATGCCTACATTATATTGATGAATTGGAGCTAGTTCTGTGTCACCCTATGTTATAACTGTTGCATGATGAATGCCATCCAACATAATTATCCATCATTGATCCATTGCCTACGAGCTTTTCACATATTGATCTTTTCTAAGTTACTTCTCCGTTGCCACTGTTACGATTGCTACAAAACTGCTACTGTTACTTTTGCCACCGTTACCATTACTTCCATACTACTTTGCTACTAAATACTTTGCTGCAGATATTAAGTCTTTCAGGTGTGGTTGAATTGACAACTCAGCTGCTAATACTTGAGAATATTCTTTGGCTCCCCTTGTGTCGAATCAATAAATTTGGGTTGAATACTCTACCCTCGAAAGTTGTTGCGATCCCCTATACTTGTGGGTTATCATTGTCCCATGATCAGTACTTTGATCACTTTGGTATCTATACTCACAACACCTTGGGAGTATCAAACATATCTGGTTGTTTTACATACCATGGAATACATGATTAATCCAAACACAATAGTGTGTGGAATCTCCATCATGTATTTTGCTCATCAGTGTTTTGGGACACCGAGTCTTGCAAAAACTCCTTCCATGTGACTTCGGCAAGAATCACTCCTTGACGTTTTTAATGCTAAAAGGTTTTAGCATCTTGTCAATATGTATCTTTGCTCAGCCCCATTAGGTGAATCTATCTCCATAGATCATCATGCCTAATATCAAGGCTATTTAGCCCAAGCACTTCATCGGAAAAACTATTTTCAAATGAAGTCCTATTTCGTGTCAAGAAATTTATTTCCAATTAACAATGTGTCAAGTACACAACATTCTTAGAAATATTATTATGCTCCCACTTACTTTCTTGAATCACAAGCATCTTCGTTACCCATTGATGAAGTCAAAACCCTTTTGACCATTTCATCAAAACACTAAGATTCCAACTCCATTTTGCTCTCTTCTGTCCATCGCTGGAACTCTGAAGTTTGCACACTTACTAGCATCCTCTGGTTTGACAAAATACCTTGGACTGTAACACATGCAAGTCCTTGGTTTCATTTCCATCAGATGGAAATCCTTTCATCATCCATGTTTCATATCTCATGATTGAAATATGTATTAATTGCTAGTTCAACCCGAACCGACTTTAAGCATCGCTACGGTGAAACAACCTCATCGTAGTCAACTCCTTGAACTTGTTATTTCAACAAGTCGAGCTTTATGGATAAAACATTTTTATCCGTATCAGTTTTTAGTTTCGTAAATATTCGTTAGACTCTAAGTCTTCCGAAAGGTGTATCAAAATTTTAATCTTGAATCACTTATATGGAAACTATCTCGGATTGTATTGGCATTTAGCCAATTCCGGAGTCAGGGCCCATCAACACTTCCATGTGTATCATAGGTATACTGTTGTCTAACAACAATACCTCGTATGCGCACCTGAGAGGTTTGCACGAGTTTCTCCTACGTGGTTCAGCTGCAAGTTCGACCGAAGTCCATACATCTCATGTAGAGGCTTCCGTATCAGTCGCAGTAGGAAACTCTGGAATTACTTCCAAGGTCTCTTTCCTTTGATCTGATGATGAAGATATTGTTTATCTCGTCGAGTTGCACTGTTCTCCCACTCACCTTTTTGAAAGAACCACTTTCTTCAAAAACCATACCGTTCTTTGTGGCAAAAACCTTTGCCTCGGTATAGTGGTGGGGGAATACCCAATAACTCGGGATAACCTACAAAGTAGCACTTGTCTGATTTGGAATAGGTTTGTAACCTTTTACAGAAGCCCCATATTCCAAATGTTAAGAAAAGATATAACATGGTTGGGCGTACCATACCATGGCGTCATTTCAACAGACCCGATGGAGCTCTTTCCAGTGTAAAAGCCGCAGTCTCTAAAGCATCACTCTTTAAAAGGGGTAATGGCAAATCTATTTATGTCATCTTTGATCTTACCATGTCATAAATGGTTCGATTACATCTTCACGGACTTTCCACTTGCAGTGGTGTTCCGGGAGGTGCAAGTTATGAAACTCCTTTCACAACTCATCAGACATTCGCTAAACTTGTAACTCAAATATTCCTTTGTGCAATCAAATTACAGAAACATAATTTTCTTGTTACAATAACTTCTACTTCATCTTTGAAAACCTTTCGAATGATTTCAAAAGATCCAGACTTACGTCTCATCAAGTAAATATCCATATATCTACTTGAGTCATTTTTTAACGTAGACAAATCCACTATTTGCAACAACATTTATCGGACTACATACATCAAAATGTATGATCACCAATAACTTATTTGCTTGTTCCTTATGGCCCGTGAACGGTATTTTAGTCACTTCACTTTTCAGAGGAAAGTTGCAAGTGTCAGATGATTCAAAATCAAACGACTTCAAAATCCATCATAATGGAATTTTTCCATGCGGGATTCTCCAACGTGACCAAATGCAGTGCCACACTTGTGTGGTATTCTTTTAGTCTTGCGACACTTAGCGTCAGTGTTATGGATGTATCATATTACCATCAATATTCATAACATACGTCCCATCTTGGATGGAAGCATGGCCCTTTATGTTATTCTTAATGCTGAACAACAATTGTTCTTTTATGAACAACCCTCTTGCAACAAACATTGTGTAATGGGCTAGAGTGTATAAAACTATAAAATGAATTATGAAAGTAAACCCAGAGGTAATGTATTATTATCAATATTCATAACATACGTCTCATTCATAATGAAAGTATGGCCCTTATGTTATTCATAACACCAAACATCAAAAGTTCTCTTATGAACAACCTTCTTGCAAGATACCTTATGCAAAGGGCTAGAGTGTGAAACTCTAAAATGAATTATGAAAGTAAATACATAGGTAATACACCGATGGAAGGTATAGTAACATTTACTATGTTCCCTGTGTGTATCTTAACCTCATTCCTAGCTAGTCTTTCAGGCCATAGTAGTTCTTACATCGAGTTGCAACAGAATACAATCGAGCGGGTATCTTTGTGATCAACTCACAATACCCAAGAATTAGTGGTTAACATGCTTAACCATAATTCCCAAGAACTATATCTTTGACCAGCCTTCTATACATCAAAAACTTGTATGACATTCATACATGAGTTGGATATTCCAGTCTTCTTTCTTTCTGCCTTTATACTTCTAACAGTTTAACTTTTATTATTTCTCCTACTCTCAGAAGAAGCATCCAACTTTAAGAGTGGCGTTAGCCCCAGACATCCTAGGTGTGAAAGTCTTACTAACACCCTTTGGACATTTCCTTTCTCTTTAAGTTGTTGTTTTATTCACTATCATCATATGACAGCTTTCTTCCGGATCCCTCTCTCATCAGTCAAATGCCCAGTAAACACTTTTACTAATATTTTGCAAACAAACATTGCTTTGGATATCTCATATCTTTTAGCCTTTCTCTGTCTCTGAAAATGATTTTCAGATTCCATGAATCTCACATAACTATCCAAACTTTCGAAGTTCGGGTCTCATGGAAGCAAACATATTTCACTTGGCCATAACGGAATTTTAGCTTTTGGATCGAAGGACAAGAGTCACATCATCCATAGCATTAGCGGGAGAATACCGAAAGTATGCGATAGGACAAAGTCCTTCTCGGCACTCTTGAGGACAATCCTCACATTACGTTACCAACCATAAAATTTTAACCAGATATTTAACAGCTATTCAATTTTAACAGGGAAGGTGGAAATGCGAGCCATTATTCTACAACTATTATGCAAATTACACTTAGACAGAGTTCATAATTAATTTGCACCAAGAATTAAAAGAATTAATTCTAAAGTGCGCTCCCGCTCAAATCAATATCTCTCATAATTGATTGTGAGTGATTCAAGATCCGCATTTCAATTCAACGCCATTGACGGGTTCATCACTGATGACGTGAATTTTAATCGGTAGGCCAACTTGCCAATCACATCTCTATGTGACTCTTGTCCATCTTTCGATGCGTGTGTTCCGAGCTCAGGACTGTCCTGCCTGTACGTCAAGAGAACCAAGTGATCTTGCTGCGAGGTCTGACCTCACCCGCCTCACACATCCCTAATCGTTCGTACTCATGTGTACATGTCGTACCCCGAAAAGATAGGTGCCGTGACGGTGCTACACTTGGGAGAACACTAACTACTTGATATTTTGTGAGAGATCACCCTAATAAAAGTGACTACCGCGCAATCAAAAGGGTGCATCATAAGGGATAAACATCTCAGGCAATTCATAATAGCATGATATGGTATAGCCCTTTCTGACGGAGAAGTCTTGTATTTCTTCATCTTCGGCATTCGCGTCGGTGTTCACCTTCACGAAGATTGCCACCACCTTGTCGATGCACCAATTAATATTGCTATCTCTATAGCTAATAAAATAAGCGCATTACTTAAGGTTGACACGCAGGTCATTAAAGTGACAATCATATGGCTCCAGCCATCATGCTAAATCATGACACACAGGTCATGTTAATCAATTTACATTATATAGTCATCTCATACATAATCAAATTATTATGAGCACTGCTATACCACATCACATGCACATGCAAACCATCCTGCAAAACCAAGTTAGATGCCTCTAATCGGTTCATGCAAAAACTTGTTTTACGTGGCTTCTAAGGTTTCGAAACAAACCGAAGCTACCAACGTCCATCATCAAGTACGATAATTCAAGTCGCTAGATTAACTTCGCGGGGTGTATGAAACATGAGATAATAAAATCTTGAGCCCCATACTGAACTTTGTCATACGCATGACCCCCGTGCAGATCATATCTGCATTGCCCTTTCATCTGCGAAATTTCATCTTTCTTTTTAACTACGGTGGAATTCAATGAACTGTTAGCACTTCGTTGATCAATCAGGATCGCGGATTGCCAGAACATTGAAACTCCACCATGCTGTTATCAAGATCAGAAATATGCAAATTCCAGGGAAGCAACAAGAACAACGGGTAATAGATTTCATCTGCTACCTGCACAAATAATTTTCAGTAATAGAACTCATCTATTACCTAATTATATTGTGCAACACCCATACATCTCTATGTATTCTAGATCGCAACCTACATCTACGCATAGCACGGCTCATGATGCCACTGTAGGGTAACGCAGCAGAAAACAAAAAAATTCCGACCTACGCACCAGCCCAGGACCACTATGGAGAATGCATACAAGGTTTGATCTTTTTCATTACCAACTCGTAGCGCAGCGGAAGTAGAGTCGATGATGATCGGCAGTGCAGATCCCCGCAGCTAGGATTTACAACCTCCCAACTACGAGGATGTACTCCCTCATCTTCCCCTCGGACAACCCTCTGGGAGGCGGTCGGACAGTCCCTTGGACGGTGTCGCGGACAACCCTTCGGGAGGACCTTCCAAACTCGGACAACCCTTCGGGAGGACCCTCAAAACTCGAACGGTCACTCGAACAGCCCTTCGGGAGGCACTCTTGAATTAAGACCGAAACAACAATCTCTCTATAGAGTTGCACACATACGGTGTCATCTATCCGGCAGGGCTTCGCCGTCCAGAATTAGTTCCTGCCGGAACCCAGACAGCCTTTCGGCTCTACGAAACTATTTCACTGGGAGGGAGAGAGAAGCCAGACAAGTCTATGGCATGTGTATGAGAGCAAGGATGGTTTTGGGCAGCCCCCTCACCTCCTATTTATAGGAAAACCAACGGGTAGGGTGTTTCTCCCAAAACCCAAAATGCCCATGAATGGAGCCCTCCACAAGGGCATAAAAGGAAAGCCAAAGGACAAGTGGAGCTCCATGGAGGAGCTCCACATGTGGCCGGCCACACCCCTTGGGGTCCCCCCACAAGGGCTCCTATCCATCCATGTCATCCCTTGATATTTTGGAGCAAAGCCCAAAAAGGTGGCTTTCCAAAAAGTAATCCAAAAAGCACTTTCACTATTCACGACGACATTTTTCAGCGTCAGTTCAAACTGAAAATATTTATGTGGGCTTAGAACATTTGTAGTACCCACTAAAATAATTTTCAACGTGTTCCAGAACAATTCCGGATTAGTGATTTTCATCTACGAAAAGCATCTGAAGCGGTTCTGGCAGCTCCGGAACATTTCCGGTTTTCATCCTGGAAAATTCTGGAAAGTTTCCAGAATGATTCTGGCACCCTCCAAGAATTATCAGGCGTGTGCCGACACCAATTTGACTTAATGGTATCCCCTGAAACAACTTTTCAGTTTTACCGGAACTCATTCGGTGACCTCTCTCTTCGGAACTTTTCCGCTGTCTCCGAACACTTTTTTCGGAGACTTTCTCTCAGACTCCCTGTCTAGTATTCAGCAGATAGATGACCCTTAAGCGTGTGACCCTATAGGTTCGGTGAAGTATAGACATGACCCGGAACCCCTTCCGATCAATGATCAACATGGGAGTCGTGGACACCCATATTGACCCCTATACCCACACGAATGAATATTCGAGTGAACCTCCAGTTCCCGTGTGCTATTCCTGTTGCTTCACGATATGTTACAAATACCAGAGGTGAGACATGTAGGCATCCCCGTGGATCAACAACTTGTCCACTATGCCAGTTACCTTGTTTTCGGTATTGTTCTCTTTTCTCGTTCCCGTGTTCCGGTATCCCCGTGATCAAATCACAAAGTGTCTGGCCAGACGATGATGGATACCGTAACACCGAGAGGGCCCAGAGATATCTCTCCATTGTCGGAGGAGCAAATCCCAATCTTGAGCTATCAAGTTACTTGACATACTTTCCCATGAACCCGTAAGCCGCCGTAATAGCCATCCAGTTACGGATGATGTTTAACAAACCCCAAAGTTCATGAATCAAGCATGAAGAAACTCGATACTCTCATGGTCTGAGGAATCATGCAAACGTTAACCATCTCTGTGTTATTAACCATTTAACTTGTGACGAATGTATCTCATAGCATAACATCAATTCGGGTTGATTCAACACAAATGTTCTTCTAACATTGTGCCCTCAAAGTTGCTGGCATAGACATGCCCATGATCAGGAAAACAAAACCATCATGCAACACTTGAGCTAGTCTTAGAGGCCAGACTAGGAATACATTTTACCGTTTATTATCCCACATGTGCATATGAGTCTTCCTCCGAGCCTCGTGGTTATTGCAGACTCGAGAACCATAGCAGTTATAGCATGGAACATAAACCTAATTATGAATAGGGAGATAATCAATAACATTTATTATTGCCTCTAGGGCATATCTCCTACACCAACACGAGTCTAAACGAACAAGTTGTGTAGTAGACATCAAGCTCTTTTCTGGCGCCGTTGCCGGGGAGGTGAGTGCTTGAAGCTATATCTTTAGATCTTGCAATCAAATCTTTTAGTTTATTGTTTTATCACTAGTTTGCTTTATAAAAGAAAACTACAAAAAATGGAATTGAGGTTGCATTATATTGTTCATCTTTATAATGTCTTTCGTGAAAATGATGGAAAGGAAAATTCTGCTCAATTGATAGAAGAAGAATTCAATAAAATGTTTGGCATGAAATCTTTGAATGATGAGCATGGTTGCAATGTTGCTAGCATGAATTCTTTGAATATCCATGATGCTAATGATATGCAAATCCATAAGCTTGGGGATGCTATGTTTGATGAAGATGATATTTTTAGTCCCCCAAGTTTTGATGAGAAAATTTATTATGATGAAAGCATGCCTCCTATTTATGATGATTATGGTGATGACATGTATGCTATAAAGAGTAATGATATCCATGAAACTTGTCATCATGATTTTAATGCTCAATATGATTATGCCAATCAAGAATCACATGATAGCTATTCGGTTGAGTTTGCTCCCACTACTATTCATGAGAATAAATTTGCTTATGTGGAGAGTAATAAAAAAATTATGCTTGTGGATCATGAAAAGAATGCTTTATGTGATAGTTATATTGTTGGATTCATTCATGATACTACTGAAAATTATTATGAGAGAGGAACATATGCTTTTACATATCTCAATAATCTCAAGTTTCCTCTCTATGTGTTGAAACTTTTGAAGTATTGCTTGTTTTGCCTTCCTATGCTAGATGATTCTTGCTCCCAAAAATTATTTGCTCACAAAATCCCTATGCATAGGAAGTGGGTTAGGCTTAAATGTGCTAGTCATATGTTTCATGATGCTCCCATTATGTTTCAATTCTTATCTTTTATGTGTGTATCATTGAAATCATCATGCCTAGCTAAAATGGCATTAAAGAAAAGCGCTTGTTGGGAGACAACCCAACACTTTTACCTACTGTTTTTGTCTATTCACATGATTAAGCTACTGTAGTAATCATGTTTTATAGCTTTTATTTCAATAAAGTGCCAAGTAAAGCCTTTGGGATAGTATGGATGATAGTTGATTTGATTCTGTGCAAAAACAGAAACTTTTGCTTCAGTAATAGAACTGTTTAAATTCACTGTAGCGCCAAAACACTCTGAATTGTTTACAGATGATTGACCTACCAATTTCCAACGTTGTCCTAAATTTGCACAATTTTTGGAGTTACATAAGTATGGCCAAAATTCAGATCTTTACGTACTGTTATGTTTTTGACAGATTCTGTTTTCAATGCATACTTTGCTTGTTTTATAATTTCTATGGCTTATATTGGTCAATATAAGTTGTAGAAATTATAGGTTATAGTATTGTGTGAGAATAATTTTTAATCTTATCTTGACAGTACCAAAGTGAATGATTTGTCTTTATCATACTAACCCATCTCACGAAATTCTGTTAAGTTTTGTGTGATTGAAGTTTTCAAGTTTTCGGTGAGATATCGATATGAGGAGAATAAGGAGTGACAAGACCCTAAGCTTGGGGATGCCCAAGGCACCCCCAAGGTAATATTCAAGGAAGATCCAAGCAACTAAGCTTGGGGATGCCCCGGAAGGCATCCCCTCTTTCGTCTCCAACATTATCGGTAACCTTACTTAGGCCTATATTTTTATTTGTCACATGATATGTGTTTTGCTTGGAGTATCATTTTATTTTACTATGATTTTCTTGTTGTTATTTATATATTGTTTTATATCTTTTATTTCAATAAAAATGCAAGTATAGCCTTTGCCATGCTTATTTTGCAAGTCTATCTGTTGCTGTTTGAAAACAGAAAGTTGCACGCCAGTTCGTGAATTCTTGAGAAAATTTAGGATGTGATAAAATGTTGAATTTTTTTGTACAATAAGCTATGATAAATTTTATACAGCTTGGTAAATTTTCCGAATTTTCGGAGTTAGTTAAGTGTGAGTAAAATTGCACTCTTTAAAGACTGTCCTGTTTAGACAGATTGCTATTATGTTTGCTTGTTTAATGATTCTATTTGAGGACAGGAGTATTAAATATGCAGAGGCATTTAGTATGCAATCTTGAATAATAATTTTAGTGATTTGTTACAGTAGATAATGATAAGGTTTTTGCATTGATGTATACTAACTTATCTCACGAGTTCTTGTTGAGTTTTGTGTGGATGAAGATTTTAAGAATTAGGGGAACCGTGATATAAAAGGAATTAAGGAGACATAAAAGCTCAAGCTTGTAGATGCCCAAGGCATCCCAAGATAATATTCCAAGAAGTCTCAAGCATCTAAGCTTTGGGATGCCCTGGTAGGCATCCCCCCTTTCTTCATCAACAATTATCGGTTAGCCTCGGTTGAGCCTAAATTTTTGCTTCTTCACATGATGTGTGCTATTTTTGGAATGTAATTTTATATTGTTTTGCTTGCTGCTTTAATAAAATACTTAGATCTTAAAGTTTTTAAATTTGAGAGAGTCCTCAAATAGCTACACATTTACTTAACTACTCGCTTGAACTTCACTTATATCTTTTTGGAGTAGCTTGTCATTTACTCTTGTGCTTCACTTATATCCTATGAGTAAATTGTTGAATGAATTGAATATTATAACGTTGAAATTATATGTGCTTCACATGCTTGTATTATGCCTAGTAGTAGCTTCACATTGGGTTTAGAAAGTGAAATCTTTTGAAGCTTGACAATCACAATGTTGGTCATACAAGCACTTCATGAATGATTAGTATAAGGAAGAGAACTTTCACATACAAATATATTATCTTGGACATCTTCTATGATTGTGAATACCCATTAATTATTTTCAAACTTGAGCAAATTAGTTGAAGTTAGACAAGGAAGACAACGTAATGAGTTATGGTTGTGTATATTTGCATAGAGGTTATATTGTTATGGATCCTCCAACATGTGGTGTTTGCTTAGGACCTTTTGCTAGCCAAAAATTCGTACTAAGTAGAGATACTACTTGTGCATCCAAAAACCCTTAAACCTAGTTTCTTTCCATGAGTGTCCACCATACCTACCTATGGGTTGAATAAGATCCTTCAAGTAAGTTGTCATCGGTGCAAAAAGGCAATAAAAATTGCTTCTAAATGTGTTTGATCATTTAGTGTAAGAGAAAACTGAGCGTTGTACGAACTTGTGATGGCAAAGTAATAAAAGCGATGGACTGCATAATAAAGGTTGCTATCATAAGAGGCAATATAATGTGACATTCTTTTGCATACAGGGATTGTACATACAAAACCAAAAAGCGCATGACAACCTCTACTTCCCTCTGCGAAGGGCCTATCTTTTACTTTTCAGTATTTACTTTTATGCAAAGAGTCAACAGTATGAATTCTCATTTCAACCTCAACTATTCTCTAGTTGGCAAGCATCATGTGGTGGGGAAAGATCTAGGCACATATGACCAGTCAAATATATTTGATCATGAGTTATTATTGTTGACAATTATCTCTATGATAAATGAGTTGGGAGGTGAAACATTAAGCCCCTATCTTTCTCTGTGTTCAATGGATGAAATTTGTTCTAATAATATGCTTTGAGAACTAGCAATCATAGAAGACTATATGATGATTGAGTATGTGGAGCTCTTACTTAGACTTTGTTGAATAAGTTGAATTGCAATTGCTTGGTGAGTGAGAACATAGGTTGTTAAGTTTCAAGAGAATTCATTGTTTGAACCATAACATGTGAATTGGTTGCTACTTTAACATGAGAAGTTTTATAAGAAAGAGTTGCTGTTATGATGCTAGGAAAAGTGATTGAAATTATCATTGATCAAACTTATGCACTATGCTAGCATTCACACTTCATAAATTATTTCTTTTATCATTTACCTACTCGAGGATGAGTAGGAATTAAGCTTGGGGATGCTGATACGTCTCCAACGTATCTATAGTTCATGAAGTACTCATTCCATGTTTACAACAATTTTATATGGTTTTGGTATAATTTGGATGGAACAAACCCGGACTGACGCTATTTTCAGCAGAACTATCGTGGCGTTGTTTTTTGTGCAGAAATAAAAGTTCTCCAAATGCAACTAAACTTTTTGACGATTTTTTTGCAACAAAAGAGGAACTAGAAGCTTCGTGGGAGGGCCAGAAGAGCCACGAGGTGGGCACAACCCACCAGGGCATGCCAGAGGGGCCTGGCTTGCCCCGGTGGGTTGTGGTCACCTCGAGGCCCATCTTCGCGTGATCCTATAAATAGAGAAACCATCAGAAATAACCCTAGATCAGAAGTTCCGCCGCCGCAAGCCTCTGTAGCCACGAAAACCAATCTAGACCCCGTTCCGGCGCCCTGCCAGAGGGGGAAATCATCACCGATGGCCATCTTCATCATCCTGGCGGCCACCATGATGAGGAGGAAGTAGTCCACCCTCGGGGCCGAGGGTTTGTACCAGTAGCTATGTGTTTAATCTCTCTCTCTCTCTCTCTCATGTTCTTGAGATGGCACAATCTTGATGTATCGTGGGCTTTGTTAATATAGTTGGATCATATGGTGTTTGCCCCGCTCTATCTTGTTGTGATGAATTGAATTTTCCCTTTGAGATTTCGTTTTTATCGGATTGAATACTTTTATGGATTTGAGAGCACTTGATCTATGTCTTGGCACTCAACTCGTGGATTCCTGAGGGGACATTGGGGTAATCTATGCATAGGGGTTGATGCACATTTTCGTCCTTGTTTCTCCGGTAGAAATCTTGGGGCACTCTTTGAGGTTCTTTGTGTTGGATTGAGTATTATGAATCTGAAATTGTTTGATGCACATCGCATAATCAACTCACGGATACTCGCGGTGACATTGTTGTATCTAGGTGACATTAGAGTTGGTTAATGTGTATCATATGGTGTTATTTTATTATGAACTCTTGGTTAGATCGATCGGAAAGAATAGCTTGGTGTTATTTTAGTATGAACTCTAGGATAGATTGAACGGAAAGAATAGTTTTGAGGTGGTTTCGTACCCTACAAACAATTTCTTCTTATGTTCTCCGCTAGATAGGAACTTTGGAGTGATTCTTCATTGCATGTTGAGGGGTGGTTATATGATCCAATTATATTAGCATTGTTGAGAGATTGCACTAGCGAAAGTACGGACCCTAGGCCCCATTTTCAAGCATTGCAATACCGTTTGTGCTCCATTTTATCAATTGCTACCTTGCTGTTTTTTATTGTTCCTGTTACAAAAATCAATATCTACTATCATTACTACGCTTGTATCACCATCTCTTCGCCGAACTAGTGCACCTATACAAATTCCATTTTATTTGGTGTGTTGGGGACACAAGAGACTTTTTATTTTTTGGTTGCAGGGTTGTTTGAGAGAGACCATCTTCATCTTACGCCTCCCACGGATTGATAAACCTTAGGTCATCCACTTGAGGGAAATTTGCTACTATCCTACAGAACTCTGCGCTTGGAGGCCCAACACGAGTCTAAAAGAACAAGTTGTGTAGTAGACATCAGTAGCTAGTCTTGGATAACATATATAGAACTCAGTTCTTAAGGACGGTCTCAATGAGACAACCCACCATGTACTCCTACATGGCCTCTCATCGCTACCTTTACCAAATTACTACTACAAAAACGGCTATAGCTAATATGGACATTAATGGCGCACCATCTATGTGGTGCGCCACTGCTATATAGCATAGCAGTGGCGCACCAGATATGGGTGCGCCATTAGTGGCCATATTACTAATGGCGCACCTGGTGTGTGGTGCGCCATTACTAGTTTTGTCCTGGCCCCACACCCCTCCCCAGACTTAGCAGTGGCGCACCAGGGGAAAGTGCGCCATTACTAGTTTTAACTAGTAATGGCGCACCAGTAAGAGATGCGCCATTGCTATCTATACGTATGGCGCACCCCCTACCAGTGCGCCATTGCTATCACCCCTTATCCCCTCCCTCTCGTCACGTTCTCTCCCCTCCCCTTCCTCCTGACACACCCACCTACCTCCCTCGACTTCGATCTAGATCGGGAAGCCCCAGCCGCCCGCCTCTTCCTCTCCCTCCCGACCACGGCGAGCCCCCTTCCCCCTCCCTCACACCAGATCCAGGGCATGGAGCCGTGGTGAGCTCCTTCCCCAACCCTCCTCACCGGATCCAGAGGAGAGCTGGTGACCACATCCTCCGGCGAGGGCGTTGCTCCGGGGTGTGGAGGCCGCCGAGCTGCAGGAGGAGGAGGTCCCCGCCACCCCTGATCCAGCTGCCACGGCCATAGCCGGGCTTCCAGATCCTCATCGTCGTTGAGCTGGCCCATGATCGATGAACGGCGGCGGATCCGACGGCAAGGCCAAGGTGCCGCAGGCAATGGCGCCGGTGGAGGGTGGTTTCTTCTCCACGTCCACGCGCCGGGAGAGGAAGCAGCCTCCGCGTTGTTCTGCACCAAGTTCGGCAATGGGGGACGTGCGGCCGTCCTCCTCCTCCTCTACATCCATGGCGCTCATCCCGGAAGGTACTGCGCCTCTCCCGCATTAATCCTGCTTCTGAATCAATCTGCACAGCTGATTTTTGCCTATTGCTCTATTTGCCTGCAGGGGAGGTACCGCTGGAGCTCTAAGGCGGCCTTAAACACCACCGATCTGGTCGGAGGTTGGGCAGATAAGGCCCTGCGTCTCCTGCTCCTTCCCATGTACGTGTTCATCCCAGTCTCTGACTCTCTGTCCGGACTTAACTACGTAGCGGCTACCTAGTATGGATATGATTATGAGCTAGCCGGATTGGATTATGTAGCCTACCTCAATGCTTAATTAGTCTGGCGGTTTGTTGCACGCATACATGCATGCATCATGGTAGAGAATTGAAATCACTAGCTCTAGCTACTTCGTGGTTGAATGGTTTGCATTGCAGTGTACGATCAAATTCTGTACATCTAACATTTGATGAACTAGATGCAGCTTGCTTTTGATTCAGATGATTTATATTTGTGTATGATGCATTAAAAAATATCTCTGTACGAGTCCTGCGTAGGTCATGGTTGGAGGAGAGGATGATGGTGAAGCAGCAGAGGATGATGGTGCCCGGCCATGGCGAGCGAGGAAGCCCCAAGATTGATAGGTGGCTCCCTCCTGTCGTAAGTTTAGATGTCGCACATCCTGTATGTTGTGCAAATCGGAGAGATCCAGAATGCTTTTCTCATGTATTTTTGTTATCTCAGGTATGGATTTGGGGTGTATTTCAAGCAGGTAATAACCTACTCTGATGCTTTCACTCTAAGAGAAAAGTGTGCCACCCCTAATCTCAAGCAGGTAATAATTAATCATTTATGAGCTGATGGACAACAATTACTTTATTCTTCCACCACTGCATCACTCGATCAAATGTCATCATGTATCAATGATGTGAATATGTGAAAAAAATCGTCTGTGCTCTGTTTTCTTATTTGGATGAAAACCAGGCAGTGTAGTTATTTTTTATAGTTTATACACATACTGCACTGTTAATTAAAGGTTGTAACCTCACTGTCACGCTAGTGGACACAAAAAAGAAGAGTGGTAGTACTATCAATGGTTCAGTCAGCTCCTCAACAGCGTCTGCACTACTTCTGATATTGTTTTTCAGTAGCTTTTTTCTGCACCTTTTTCTTTCAGTTCTTAGTGCTGCTGCCCCATGAACACATTTTTTTAATTTGACTGTACATTCAAATGAAGCCTTTGTTAAGTATACACTCCAAAATTCAGTTAACAGTAGCCTAACTGAATTTTCTGTTTCTAAATTTATAAACTCACTTTATATTCAGTTTATAAATTAACAGTAGCTTCAAAATTAAGTATCATTCGCATGGATCAACTGTTATTTTATTTTGTGGAGGATAAAGTTCAGATCATGAATAATGGCATTACAAGTGAACTTGGCACAATTACACATGTCCTGAACCTCATAGAATCTGACACTAGCAAGTCTTCATTGGCATGCAAGTACTACTTTTACATTGTCATGACAGGAATAATTAATTTGACATGTATCATTGGTACTGCTAAAACATTTCATTCATGTTTCAACAAATTTGGTGAAGACCACTTCATATGTATTTTGCATATATGAATTATCTCATGTTGCTTTCTAAGATGTTAGTTCTTTCAGTTCTAGCCCTCCTATCTTTAATTCCTGGCAACGAGTTCATCTGCGGCAGCTATCGCTGTGAGCAGTCCGTCCACGACGCGCTCCGCAGCGTCTTCACCGGGCACAACGAGATCCTCAACGTCTGGAAGTAAGTCGCCGGCCATCTGTTTCCTGATGAATTTTCTTTCTAGCTCAATGTGATCGGATCTGACTAGTACGTTAAGATTTTCTCTTGTTTTCTTTTCAAATAGTACTAGTAGTCTATATTCTAGCTGTGCGACTACCTGTAGCCACTTGAACCGATGAGAATTCTTCAAGCCTACCTATAGCCACTTGAACAGATGTCTATCTCAGATCTGCTCATCTAAAAAATCCAAGTGGAGTAGTATACTGGTAGTATAGTATAATAATATTATCAAAAGGTAAATGCCCTGATTATTTAGCCCTGTCAGATAAATACTCGTCGAAAGTGGGCTCCTATCAAAATTCATTTCCATTAGAATCTTACTCATACAATATTCACACCGTGTAATTCTGGAAATATATGCTCATATCTAGTTCTGCATAAAAAATGACAGTATTGACATGTTATAAATAGTTTGTTTGTCTTTCTGTTTATTTTGTTACATTTTGCAGGGATAAAGTGAAGAAAAATAAGAAAAGATTACTAGAAGATTAGTTTTAGGATTTTCTTTTATTTCCTTGCAATTTTCCTTTTATTGGATACTTGTAAAGACATTGTAATATTCTTACTATAATAAAAACTATGATTCTATTTCATTTTTTGTTTTTAAATTATTTTTCCTTATAGGTTGTTTTCTGTAAATTTGGATTTTTTTTTGTTTTCCAAATACATTACTAGTGGCACATTTAAGCCCTTATTAGTGGCGCACCTTCCTTTATTACTAGTGGCGCACCTATAAGGCTATTAGTGGCGCACCTGGAGGGAATACCAGTGGAGCACCTAAGGGTTAGTAGTGGCGCACCATGTGGTGTGCCACTGGTATTTGGATTACCAATGGCGCATCAAAGGTGCGCCATTACTAACAATTACTAATGGCGTGTTAATAATGGCGCACCCATAGTGCGCCATTAATAGCAATATGTGGTGCGCCACTAATAGCCTTTTTTCTAGTAGTGAATTGTGTTCACACACTTAGCTCTCAACATCAGAACATGATCACAACATTCCAATTCTTTCCCAGATGAATCAGACCTGACACAACTCTAAGAAATAGCAAGCATGTCATGGATGAAGTCACAACATGGCTTAAGCAACTCCTAATCTTGCTAGGAAGGTTTAACTATTTACTGTGACAATGACAGGTCATGTAGAGGAATGGGTTCAACTACCGCAACAAGTAACAGTTGAATTGTTGTTGTCCTAATTCAATAAAATAGAGCAGGAGCGAGAGAGTGGGATTCTATCAGAATGACCAAGGGGGTTTGCTTTCCCGAAAGACCAACATGGTAGCACTGCTCCTAGGATAGGTAGTCGGTGCCACTCGTAGAGGCAGAACCTATCGAGAAGAAGAGTACCGAAGAGGCAATCAATACACATCAAATGCAACAATATGATGCATGATCATTACATGGCAAGGATGCTATGGATTGTGCTAATGCAACTAGCAACAAGTTAGATGAAGCTCATTTGAATCAAGGATTCAAATGCAACTCCAAACTAAAGCATTTTAAATGCCCTTATTTGAATTTGACCTGATCAGCAGGTATAAGTTGTTTAAACATGCATGAGAATGGTGCAAATGGATTCTTTGGATTTTTCTGATAATTTTTCATATATAAATTATTTCATTCTGAGCTATAGTTGAATTTCTATGATTTTTTGAAGTTTAAACAATTTTCTAGAATTTCCAAATATTTCTAAAATAGAAATAATACAGAAATATTTTATTGCATCGGCACTGCATCATACTTGTGTCAGCAAGTCAACAGCATTGACCAGAGTCAAATCTAATGTGTGGGGTCCACATGTCAGTGACACAGTGGTTAATTAGTGTTAATCTAGCCCTAACTAAAAATTGTCAGCAGGCTGGGCCCACATGTCATGGACACCGGGGTGTCATTAGCGGGGGTTTTGACCTGGTTTGACCAGCGGTTAGCCATCGGCGGGGCCATACGCGGAGGAGGGCGTCGAAAATCGCCCTCCGGCGACCAAACGAGTGGCGGAGCCCATGTACAAGGAGCTAGAGCTCGCGTGCATCCGCTGGTGCACTCGGTTCTGCCGGAGGTGGCCTAAATCAATGGCAATGAGCTCATTTGCGGTGGTCGGAGTTCGGGTGCACTTGGATTCAGTGCTACGACTCGCAAATGAGCGAACGAAAGCACTAGCGATGCTCTACGACGTGCGGTGAGTGCGTTAGGCACATGCTCTTGACCAAAAAGGTCACCGGAGTGACGGCGGCGACGAGCTCGACGATGGAGCGTTTCGGTCAGCACGTAATCAATAGCTACGGGTTGTGATTGAAGCGAAGAGAAGAGGGGATAGGCGTAGAATCTCACGTTGAACACGACTAGCAGGTCGGCGGGCTCGGGGAAGGCCTGGTGCGGGCGAAATAGCGATGGCGATCTCTGGTGCCGGAGCTTGAAGATGATTGCGGTGAGGACAAAGCAAGGCGTCCCCAGCTGCGTGGCTTGATGGATACAAAATAGGCGATGAGGCGAAGCTTCTGGACAAGGTGAGAGAGCGACAGGAGCACGGTGGCCATGGTTACTATGCCGACTTGGCCATGGAGGATTCGGCCATAGTGCGGAATGAGCGAGAGAGCGAGCGAGGGGGAGAGTGAGGAGTTCGTCCCGATTCGGATGGCACCCGTGACGTGATCCACGGCGTCGCGCTGGACAGGGGAGGCAGGCAGGCGAGTAGCTGGCGTGGCGCGCGTCCGGCGAGCACGTGCTCTGTCCAACTGGCGGGAGCTGGGAGATGATGGGCACTGGGCCAGTGGGCCGCATAGTGCCAGGCCGGTTGGTGAGTTCTCTCTCTGCTTTGTTATTTGTTTCTGTTTTTCTATTTGTTCTGTCTGTTTTGATTTAGTATAAGTACTAAACCATCTTATAAAATTCTAAAAAAATTTGTGGGCACTCACTGAATTATTTCAGAGGCCCTCACCAAGTTTCAAAATATTTGGAGTTGTAAAAATATTTATAGGATTTTAAAGCTCTAATTCAAATACAATATACATTAATTCAAGTACCATAAATGTCATGAAAAAATGTGCATCATCTCTGGTTATGGTTTTCACCTTTTGCCAGAAATTATGAACATTTTTAAGGGTATTTTGGGTTCATTGAAAAATATTTTTAGTTGAACCTATTTGAATTATGATTGTGCTAGGGTTTGATCATCCCCATTTCATATTCAAAAGAAATTTAAACATGATGCAACATAGATAGCTAGCCTAAGTGCATACTAGACTAGGGATGTGACAGTGAACATGATATATGTCACTCACATCCCTAAAAAGGAGAGGAAGCGAGTGCTATGTGTTGTTTATGCCTTAGAGCCCATATCACCAAAACACAACCCATGGTCGACTTGCCCAATCACCTTTGACAAACGAGATCATCTGACCAGCATCTATCATGGAGGAACTATGGCTTTGGTACTCGATCCAATAGTAGATGGTTTCCATCTCACGCGGGTCCTTATGGACGGAGGCAGCAGCCTAAACCTGACCTACGCTGACACGGTCAGAAAAATGGGATCAACCCATTGAGGATTAAACCTAGCAACACCACTTTCAAGGGTATAATACCAGGTGTCAAGGCACAATGCTCCGGGACCATCACATTGGAGGTAGTCTTTGGCTCTCCCGAGAACTTCCGAAGTGAAGACTTGATCTTCGATATCGTCCCTTTTCACAGCGGATATCAAGTGCTCCTCGGGCGAACCGCGTTTGCTCGATTTAATATCGTCTCACACTACACGTATCTAAATATCAAAATGTCGGGACCAAAGGGTGTTATTACAGTTAATGGTAACATTGAACGCTACCTCCATATAGAGGAGCAAACCACAACCTTTGCACCCAAGGTTCAGGCTGCCGAGGAGGCATCTAGGGCTCTCACTTGGTCAAGTTCACAAGGCTCTTCAAAGCGCATCTGAGGTGCTCCCCTAGCCCCCAGGCAGTCACGTGATAACCCCACATAGGGGTACGCGCTCCATGGTCCTCCCTGCCTAGCCGAGGATTATGTACCTCGAGTACATAACTTTGCACTTAAAATAACATGGGAGGCCGTGGAGCATAATAAAAAGGGTACACTGTTCGCCTCAACCAAACAGTGGCCAAGTTAGGTTCTGGATATCTTTACGGCACTGTCAAAGGCCCACCAGGAACGACATAACAATAGTGTTAAGCTTATATTCTGTGGCTTCTCGGAAAAACCTCCTCAAAGGACCCGCCACTCGAATGCATCATTAAGCATAGCAATGGCAATGTAGCACGCAGCATGGATGAACCTTGGATTCGACAAGGGAAAGCTGGTAGACAGCAAGGAGGCACAGACATGCGGCAAGGCGAAACCAAGATACTAAAACCCAATTACAGATGCCCTATATAAACCTTCTCTCCTTTATATTTTTACGGGTCTTTTAAAGTTCCTTCGACAGCTCAGCTTGTATGGTTCGACCTTATAAATCAAAGTAAAGAAAAGGACTTTTGCGGACATTGTGCATTTATTTGTGTAAAACATTTTCTTTTTTGCTTATGAGCTAAAGATAATTCTCGTGATACAATGTCTTTAGAACTAATCGGTCTTCGACCGGGGGCTCGTATTTACACCATGCCCATTACATTCCTCCGACACTCACACAAACGTGCTCGGCATCTCGGATATTGCCATATATGCATTAGTTACGAATCATGTCTTTGGTCAATAGTTGGGTTGCCCGGCTCCTGTGCTTACCCCTTACGTTTCTGCATTGTTTGGCTAAGGGCGTAAAGGGAGAACCACTGCGATTGTACTTCTAGTTTAATTGGTTAAGTACCCCAGTGAAGAAAGCCGAAAATTGACTGTCATGATAAGCCTAAAGGTTGGTAAACGTATTAGAAAACAAAAAAACCGCACCTACGCACACCCAAGATCAATATGAAGATGCATAACGGGTTGGGATCACGATCGTTACCGTCATCGAGTTGCAGCGAAAGAAGAATGTGTCGATGTAGATTGTACTTGGAGTCCCTCAAACTGTCAATGAACGATCCCACAAACCGCCCACGAATAGTCCCTCAAACTGAACATCGAAAGCACGGCCTCTCTACTTGGTTGCAAGCGTGCAACCTTCATGATCCGGCAGCGCTTCACCGTCCAGAGCTAATCGTCACTGGAGGATTAGAGGGAGGAGATTAGAACCACATTGGGCTACAAATTATGAGGGTTAGACGAGCTAGACTAAGCTCTAATTAGTCAACTAGGACCAACTAGAAGGGCTAGATGAACTAGAGGAGGCTCCAAAACTTATTTGTAGAAAAGGTGCAAATCCTCTAGTATATATAGGTTGGAGGGGAGAGGGAGTGGCGCCACAAGGATGGAAAAGGACACTCCTTGGCTAGCCAAGAGGAGGGGGAGTCCCCCTCCAATTCGGCCTCCCCTCCCTTCCCCAAGTGGAAAGGAGGGCGCCGCCTATACTTGGGCCCAAGTGGCCCAAGTAGCATTCCACCATTTGGCCTTTTTAGGCCCGTTGATATTAAATTAAATATAAAATCCCTCTAACATTTACTAGAGCATATTATATATAATTTAACAGCCCTGGAAACATTTTTCAACTATATATTATTTATTGGTAAACCCTGCTATTACCCGATACTCCATGAAACCCTTCCGGTGACCCCGAAAAGCTTCCAAATCCTCTCAAAACTATTACGAATATTTATGAAACAATCCCACACATATATTCTCATCACTCCCTGATACGTCTCCAACGTATCTATAATTTATGAAGTACTCATGCCATGTTTTACAACAATTTTATATGGTTTTGGTATGATTTGATTAGAACTAACCCGGACTGGCGCTGTTTTCAGCAGAACTACCGTGGTGTCTTTTTTGCGCAGAAATAAAAGTTCTCGGAATGGGCTAAAAATTTACGGTGATTTTTTATGGGCCAAAAGAGACCCCCGAAGGACCGGAGCTGGGCCAGGAAGTGACCGAGGTGGCCACAAGCCGCCAGGGCGCGCCCTGGGGGGTAGGGCGTGCCCCTACGGCTTGTGGGCCCCTTGGGCATCTCCTTGACGTGAGACCGATGGCAAAAATTCTTATAAATACCCAAACCTCCGAAAAGAAACCTAGATCAGAAGTTCCACCACCGCAAGCCTCTGTAGCCACGAAAATCAATCTAGGCACTCTTCGGCACCCTACCGGAGGGGGCCATCATCACCGGAGGCCATGGAGGAGGAATCCGGACGGGCCATCATCACCATGGAGGCCAAGGACCAGAGGGAGAACCTCTCCCCATCTAGGGGGGAGGCCATGGAGGAGGAAGCACAAGGGGGAGACTCTCTCCCCCTCCCTCTCGGTGGCGCCGGAGTGCCGCCAGGGGAACCATCGCCGCGGTGATCGTCTTCATCAACATCACCTTCTTCATCACCGTCCTCATCTCTTTTCCGCGGTCCACTCTCCCGCACCCTGCTGTAATCCCCTACTTGAACATGGTGCTTTAGGCCACATATTATGATCCAATGATGTGTTGCCATCCTATGATGTTTTGAGTAGATTTCTTTTGTCTTCTGGGTTGATTGATGATCTAGATTGGTTTGAGTTGTATACTTTATTTTGGTGCTGTCCTATGGTGCCTTCTGTGCCACGCACACATGAAGGATTCCCGCTGTAGGGTGTTGCAATACGTTCGTGATTCGCTTATAGTGGGTTGCTAGCGTGACAGAAGCTTAAACCCGAGTAAGGGGGTTGTTGCGTATGGGATAAATGGGACTTGATACTTTAATGCTATGGTTGGGTTTTACCTTAATGATATTTAGTAGTTGCGGATGCTTGCTAGAGTTCCAATCATAAGTGCATATGATCCAAGTAGAGAAAGTATGTTAGCGTATGCCTCTCCCTCATATAAAATTGCAATAATGACTACCGATCTTGTTAACAATTGCCTAGGATAATTCCGCACACCAATCCATCATTATTCCACACTCGCTATTTAGAATATATAGTAATATATTCTAACTTTATGTTAACAGCACCTATTTTTATATTTTAGTTCTTCGATATCATGTAAAGCTACCCTCTTCATACCCACAACGTAGTTTTATTTCTCGTTTCTAGATGAAAGCAAACGTTCGGTGTACGTAGAGTCGTATCAGTGGCAGATAGGACTTGAGAGAATATTGATCTTACCTTTAGCTCCTTGTGGGTTCGACACTCCATACTTATCACTTCCACCTTTGGAAATTGCTACGATGATTCCTTGCACTTGGGGATTATCAAGCTCTTTTCTAGCGCCGTTGCCGACGAGCAATAGCGTGGGGTTGATATTCTCGTGTGTGCTTGTTTGCTTTCTTCACTAAGTAGATTTTGTTTTCTATTTTGTTTTTGTTTTATTTAGTTGTGGGTGAAACAAACAAAAAAATTAAAGAATGCAAAATACAAAAAAAAATTACTTGCCTCTTTTGCCTAAAAACTTTTTCAAAAAAGAGAAGTGATTGGAAGGTTATGCATTGGAGAAGTGAGGGTTGACCTTGAACACTTGTGTTCATGCTCATGGAAACAATGTAGAATTTTTCATGGAATTTTCTAAAAAATAATTATCCCCTTGTATATATCCATTGTATTATAAAAATAATGTGCCAAGTTTTGGCTTTAGGATGATTAGATTGCTTGTTTGCTTTGTGCGGTGCAAAAACAGAAACTTTGGCTGTAGTGCATGGATTTACATTTTTTATTGGAAGTCAAAAGTTTATGAAATTTTTACACATTATTTCTATGTAATTTTTTTATTTTTTCCTATTTTTTCAGAATTTTTTGAGTTACAGAAGTATACGAAATTTCCAGATTGCTACAGACTGTCCTGTTTTTGACAGATTCCGTTTTCTATGTGTTGTTCACTTATTTTGATGAATCTATGGGTTGTATCGGGGGGTATGAACCATGGTAAAATTGGAATACATTAGATATAATGCTAATATGAAATTGGAATGAGTTTACAACAGTACCTAAAGGTAGTGATTTGCTTTATTATACTAACGGGTCTCACAAGGTTTTTTGTTTAGTTTCGTGTGGATGAAGTGTTCGAAGATCTAGGAGTTATCGATATGAGAAGAATAAGGAGAGGCAAGAGTTCAAGCTTGGGGATGCCCAAGGCACCCCAATTAAATATTTCAAGGATACTCAAGTATCTAAGCTTGGGGATGCCCCGGTTGGCATCCCATCTTTGTTCTTCAACAATTATCGGTATACCTCGGTTTTTGTTTTGTTCACATGATATGCGTCTTTTGTGTTTATTTTTCTTTTATTTTCCTTTGTGAACCATGCTAGTATGAGATATTCCGTCATTGCTTTATAGAATGCTCTTTGTGCTTCACTTAAATCTTTTGAGTATGGCTTTATAGAATGCTCTTTGTGCTTCACTTAAATCTTTTGAGTATGGCTTTATAGAATGCTTCGTGTGCTTCACTTATATATTTTGAGCTTGGATATTGGTCAATCTATATTAACTGTAGAATGCTATATGAACTTCACTTATATATTTTAGAGTATGAATAAAATTATCATCGAAATTGGGCTTGGAAGAGTATCATTAAAATTTCATGCCTAGCTAAAAAGGCATTAAAGAAAAGCGCTTGTTGGAGACAACCCAATATTTATCCTTACTGTTTTTGTGTGTTCACATGATTAATCTACTGTATTAATCATGTTTTAAAGTTTTTGTTTCAATAAAGTGCCAAGTAAAGCCTTTGGGATAGTGTGGTTGATAGTTGATTTGATTCTGTGCAAAAACAGAAACTTATGCGTCCAGTAACAGAATTGTTAAAATTCACTGGAACGTGGAAAAACTCTGAATGTTTTACAGAGAATTGATATACAAATTTCCTACGTTGTCCTAAGTTTTACGAATTTTCAGAGTTACATAAGTATGAGAACAATTCAGATCTTCGCAGACTGTTCTGTTTTTGACAGATTCTGTTTTCAATGCATAGTTTGCTTGTTTTAGTGTTTCCATAGCTTATATTAAGTGATATAAATTGTGGAAAGGATAGAGTACAGTAGGAATTATGTGGATACAATTATGAGTCTTGTCTTGATAGTACCCAATTGAATGATTTGTTTTATTATACTAACGGAGCTCATGAGTTTTCTGTTGAGTTTTATGTGATTGAAGTTTTCAAGTTTTGGGTGAGATATCGATATGGGAAGAATGAAGAGTGGCAAGAACTTAAGCTTGGGGATGCCCAAGGCACCCCAAGTTAATATTCAAGGAAGACTCAAGCGCCTAAGCTTGGGGATGCCCCGGAAGGCATCCCCTCTTTCGTCTTCAAAACTATCGGAATACCTTACTTGGAGCTATATTTTTATTCATCACATGATATGTGTTTTGCTTGGAGCGTATTTTCATTTTACTATCTGTTTGATTAAAATCATTGGATCTGAAATCTTGAATGGGAGAGAGTCCTCACATGGCTATTTAACTATTTGTCTACTCATTGATCTTCACTTATATCTTTTGGAGTAGTTTTGTCATTTACTCCCGTGCTTCACTTATATCCTATGAGTAAATGGTTGAGTGAATTGAATATCATAAATCTGAAATTATATATGTTTTATATGCTTATCCCATGGGGAGTAATGACTTCACATACAAGAAGTATAGGTGGTAAAATTTATTGAAAGTTAGCAAACACAACATTGGTCACTTGAACAATTCATGAAAGAATATTGAAGGAAGAGAGATTTCACATATAAATATACTATCTTGGACATCTTCTATGATTGTGAGCCCCATTAATTATTTTCAAACTTGAGAAAATTAGTTGAAGTTGGGTAAGGAGGACAACGTAATGAGTTATGTTTGGGTATATTTGTATAGAAGTTATATTGTTATGGATCCTCCAACATGCGATGCTTGCTTAGGATCTTTTGCTAGCCAAAATTTTGTACTAAGTAGAGATACTACTTGTGCATCCAAAACAATTAAACCCAGTTTCTTGCCATAAGCGTCCACCATATCTATGTATGGATTGAATAAGATCCTTCAAGTAAGTTGTCATCGGTGCAAAAAGGCAATAAAATTGCTCCGAAATATGTATGATCTTTTATCGTAAGGGAAAATAAGCGTTGTACCAACTTGTGCTGGTAAAGAAATAAAAGCAACGGACTACATAATAAAGGTTGCTATCACAAAGGGCAATACAACGTGACATTCCTTTGCATTAAGGGTTTGCACATCGAAAATTAAAAAGCGCATGACAACCTCTGCTTCCCTCTGCGAAGGGCCTATCTTTTACTTTCATGTATTTACTTTTACGCAAGATTCAATAGTATTCCTTCTTATTTCAACCTCAACTATTCTTTAATTGGCAAGCATCATATGGTGGGGAAAGATCCAAGCATATATGGCCATTCAAATATATTTGATCATGAGTTATTATTCTTGACAATTATCTATATGGTAAATAAGTTGGGAGGCAAAACATTAAGCCCCTATCTTTCTCTCTGTTCGACGGATGCTATTTGTTCTAAAAAATATGCTTTGAGTGTTAGAAATCATGGAAGACTATATGATAGTTGAGTATGTGGAATTTGCTAAATCAAAGCTCTTACATAGACCCTTCCTGAAAATAAGATGAATTGCAATTGTTTGATGACTAAGAACATGGTTTGTTAGTTTTCAAGAAACTTTATGGTCTATACTTTAACATGTGAATAGCTCGTTACTTGATCATGAGAAGTTTTATGAGATGAGCTACTGTTTATGACATATAATAATGCTAGACAAAGTGTTTGGAACCTCCATTGATCAAATTTATGCACTATGCTAGCATTCACACTTCATAAATTATTTCTTTTATCATTTACCTCCTCGAGGACGAGCAGGAATTAAGCTTGGGGATGCTGATACGTCTCCAACATATCTATAATTTATGAAGTATTCATGCCATGTTTACAACAATTTTATATGGTTTTGGTATGATTTGATTAGAACTAACCTGGACTGACGTTGTTTTCAGCAGAACTACCGTGGTGTTTTTTTTGTGCAGAAATAAAAGTTCTCGGAATGGGCTGAAAATTTACGGTGATTTTTAATGGACCAAAAGAGACCCCTGAAGCACCGGAGCTTGGCCAGGAAGTGACCGAGGTGGCCACAAGCTGCCAGGGCGCGCCCTGGGGGGTAGGGCGCGCCCCTACGGCTTGTGGGCCCCTCGGGCACCTCCTTGACGTGAGACCGACGGCAAAACTTCTTGTAAATACCCAAACCTCCAAAAAGAAACCTAGATCGGAAGTTCCGCCACCGCAAGCCACTGTAGCCATGAAAAATCAATCTAGGCCCTCTCCGGCACCCTGCCGGAGGGGGCCATCATCACCAGAGGCCATGGAGGAGGAATCCGGAGGGGCCATCATCACCATGGAGGCCAAGGACCAGAGGGAGAACCTCTCCCCATCTAGGGGGAGGCCATGGAGGAGGAAGCACAAGGGGGAGACTCTCTCCCCCTCCCTCTTGGTGGCGCCGGAGTGCCGCCGGGGGAACCATCGCCGCGGTGATCGTCTTCATCAACATCACCTTCTTCATCACCGTCCTCATCTCTTTTCAGCGGTCCACTCTCCCGCACCCCACTGGAATCCCCTACTTGAACATGGTGCTTTATGCCACATATTATGATCCAATGATGTGTTGCCATCCTATGATGTTTTGAGTAGATTTCTTTTGTCTTCTGGGTTGATTGATGATCTAGATTGGTTTGAGTTGTATGCTTTATTTTGGTGCTGTCCTATGGTGCCTTCCGTGCCGCGCACATGTGAAGGATTCCCGCTGTAGGGTGTTGCAATACATTCTTGATTCGCTTATAGTGGGTTGCTAGAGTGACAGAAGCTTAAACCCGAGTAAGGGGGTTGTTGCGTATGGGATAAAGGGGACTTGGTACTTTAATGCTATGGTTGGGTTTTACCTTAATGATCTTTATTAGTTGCAGATGCTTGCTAGAGTTCCAATCATAAGTGCATATGATCCAAGTAGAGAAAGTATGTTAGCTTATGCCTCTCCCTCATATAAAATTGCAATAATGACTACCGATCTTGTTAACAATTGCCTAGGATAATTCCGCACACCGATCCATCATTATTCCAGACTCGCTATTTATAATATATAGTAATATATTCTAACTTTATGTTAATAGCACCTATTTTTATATTTTAGTTCTCTGATATCATGCAAAGCTACCCTCTTCATACCCACAACATAGTTTTATTTCTCGTTTCTAGATGAAAGCAAACGTTCGGTGTAAGTAGAGTCGTATCAGTGGCAGATAGGACTTGAGAGAAAATTGATCTTACCTTTAGCTCCTTGTGGGTTCGACACTCCATACTTATCACTTCCACCTTTCGAAATTGCTACGATGATTCCTTGCACTTGGGGATTATCACTCCCATCCTACTAACAATCGGCACATCATGATTTCCTTAAGCTTATGACCCCGTAGGTTTGGTAACTCATAGACATGAATGAAACCCCTTCGTTCAATGACCGATAGCGAAACCGTGGACATCCATATCGATCCCTATGAGCACATGAATGACAATCGAGTGAATCTTTGGTTATCATGTGATGTTCCATTTGCTTCGCAATACTTCACAAAACCCGGGATGCATCAATATCCTCCTGAGTCATCACATGCTCACTATACGATTACCCTCGTTACTAGTTTTGTTCTTCTTTCTCATTGTCGTGTTCTGGCATACCCGTGACATAGTCACCTGTGTCTGGCCAGATGATGATGGATGTTGTTTGTGACGCCCCCGACTTAATCGTGCACTAATCATACACGCAAACATCCACGATCAAGCATAGAGACTCACGGGAAGATATCACAACACAACTCTAACACAAATAAACGAAGATCCACAACATTACAGCCAAGGGATCACGAAGATCCGAATACATAAGTCAGTCATACAAATAATATCTGAGTACAGACATAGTTAGACAAGTTTTGCCTTAAGAAGGCTAGCACAAACAACCACTCTAGATCGAAAGGCGTAGGCCTCCTGCCTGGGAGCCTCCGATCCTACTCCTGGTCAGCTGGCTCGATCCAGTAGTACATGCCGTATGGACCCTCCTGGTAGTAAGCTCCGGCTGGGACATCTGTCTCCTGGACTCCATCGTCTGATGTATCATCAAGGTGGGGTATGGGGAAAAGATAAAGTAAAGCAACCATGAGTACTCATCCGAAGTACTCAGCAAGTGAGGATCTATACTACATATGCAACATTATCAATGGAGAAAGGCTGTATTTGTGGACTGGGCTGCAAAAATGCCAGAATAGAGAGAAGGCCTAGTCCTATCGAAGACTAGCATCTTCAAACATCTTCACGAAGCCATCATCTTGCAGCAATAGAAGAGAGTAGAATAGCATTTTATTTAGCAACCAGGTTGAAGCAAGCCTAGAGATCCTTCCTCAACTCCCTGCGAGAAAGTGATCCCGAAGCTTCAATTAAGTAACAAGTATCCAGTTCAAGTAGTAGATCGGGATACACAAACTGAGCGTCCTTTACCGTAGGACCGGCTATCGATAGATCATTCATCCCTGCAGGGGTGCACTACTGTTACCCAACACGCTCGATCACCTCTGGCCGGACACACTTGCTGGGTAATGCCTGGCCTCGGGAGATCAACACGAAGCAGCGCCCTACCTAGGCTCGGCAGAGAGGTCAGCACGCCGGACTAACCTATGCACCCAGAGGTCTTGGGCCATCGCCCTGGGCACCCTGCTCGTTGCGAGACTGGCCGGGGTGCAGGCGCGACACTGAACTCGTCAGTGAAGTATCCAGCCCAATCCCGACAATCAGCTCGCACGGTGAATCGTGACGTCTGATGAGCTTTCGGGAGAAACGTACATCGCAGAGGGCCCCATAACCATTATCCCGCGTGGTGGTAGTGCGTATAGGGCACGTCGACCCACTCAGATCACACACCCAAATCCAATAGGCTCATTTAGTATCACGCGGAGACAATCAGAGTTTCTGAAGCTCCGCCACAATATCACACTCGAGTGCCCTTCTGGCACACCCGACATCCTAGATCCCCTGCGGGTACCCACCAGGGTCGACCCGCCTGTAACAAAGGTCAAAGTAACCGTGTGGTCATAGCATCAAGGGGGGAACCCTGAGGAATCAACCTCGGTGGATTCCACTCGATGAAAGCATCAGGGTGAACGTATGAGGCATCACCCTCGAGGTTCACACTGAGGGGTTGCACGACAGAGTCATATCAGAAATGGAGAAGGAGGAATCACCCTCGATGACCACGACCGAACAGCTACACTGCAGAGTATTCATCAGGAGTGCGTTATGAGGTATCACCCTCGGCACTCGATAGTAACTATGCAGAGTCATACAACTAAGGGGGTGAAGTGATGTGTCGTTCTCTGGTCGACGATCACGTTGACCGAGCAGTCGATGATGAAGCAGGGGCATCAGGGGTAAAGTGGTGGGGTCACTGATGGTTCACTACCAACCTATACTAAACAGTTTATCATAGGCAGGTAAGGTAACAATGAACGGGTTACGAAAGCAGGCTATGCATCAGAATAGGAGCAAACATTAACAGTAGCAAAATCTAATGCAAGCAGGAGAAATGGAATGGGTGATACCTGGATGCTCAAAGGGGTGGCTAGCCTGGTTGCTCTGGCAAGAGAGAGGGGTCATCAACGGGCTGCTCGTCAGGAGTGTAGTCGTACCCAGCTGCAGCGTCGTCGGTATCATTGTCTATCGAGAGAGAAGGAGGGGGAGAAAAACAATAAATTCATGGCAATAATGTAAACAATATGTATGACATGCCTAAATGATATGCCGGGGTGTTCTACTGCCTAACTAAATGATTTAGTTAATTTAGGAATTTATTTGAATTTATTTAATTAAAGTTGGGCACTATTCATTTATCGAAATCGGTCTAAAAGTTCCATGTTCATCTAGCTAGGGGCATCTGACGGGAATACGGAGGTCGTATTCGGGTTCGTATCGAAATTCTGAGCAACTTTCATATATAAATCATTTTCATCGGAGTTACGGTATATTTAATATGATTTTCTAAAGTTTTTATTAATTTCTAGAATTTAATTATTTATTTAAATTCAACATTATCGAGAATAGTAATTGATGACATCAGCATGACATCAATATGACGTCAGCAGGTCAACAGGGGCACGGTAGGGGCGGATCAGCATGACATCAATATGACGTCAGCAGGTCAACAGGGGCACGGTAGGGGCGGATCAGCATGACATCAATATGACGTCAGCAGGTCAACAGGAGCAGGTCAGCATGATGGGGTAGTGGGTATTTATTCTGGATTGTGGCTTGGTTAATGGGCCGGTAATCCTGAACCAATCGGTTAGTTCCATCCTTCTTCCTAACAAAGAGTGAAAGTGCTCCCAAGCAGAGGAACTGGGGCGGATGAAACCTTTCTTCAGGGACTTGTCGATTTCTTCCTTAAGCTTGAGAAGGTGGTGCGGAGGCATCTTATAAGGACGCTTCGCAATAGGGACAGTGCCAGGTTTCAAGTCAATGACGAACTTGACAGCTCTAGCCGGGGGTATTCCTGGAAGTTCTTCTGGAAAGACATCCGGAAAATCTCGAACGACAGGAACGTTCTCGATTCCTTCCAGAGGTTAGGCGTTCAAAGCATTCAGAACATATATCTGAGCTTCAGCGTTCCGAGTAATGCGGGCGGTGTAGTTCACTATCTCATCGGAGGGGTGAAGAAGTTGGACAACTTTAGTGGCACAATTGATCGAAGCAATGTGAGCTTTCAACCAATCCATTCCGAGAATGAGGTCTATAGTGGAAGACTTCAAGACGATGGGTGAGGCAAGGAATTCCAACCCTTTAATTTCGACGGTAACATCAGGTGCTATCACGTCCGCATGACAATGACCTTCGGGAGTTTTAATGACTAACGGAGTATGCATCTTCTCATATCGAATGCCATGCATGAATGCAAATTTTCCAGAGATGAATGAATGTGATGCTCCTGAATCAAATAAAACAGAAGCAGGTACTGAGTTAACAAGAAGGGTACCCATCACAGTAGCAGGTTGATCCTGGACTTCTTCAATGTCAATGTTGTAAGCGTGTCCACGACCATGTGCAGCAGGCCCAGTATTATAGTTGTGGGCCTGATTGTTGCCACGACCATTGCCACGGCCAGTACGAGGAAAAGCCAACTGGTTCTGAGTCTGGCGGCAGTCTTTAGCCTGGTGACCTGGTTTGTGGCACTTGAAGCATAGACCATCTTCAGGACGAAGAGGAGCATTGTTTTGAATAGCTTGAGCTCTTGGCTGCCTCGGTGGTGGAGGAGGCAGACGTGGTGCAGCATAGTTGTTCTTTGGCGCAGAGGTATTTGGACGGAACACATTGTTGGGAATCCAGACTCGACGCTTCTGTGCTGAGCCCGAAGATGAGCCAGCATCACGATAGCGTTTCTGCGAGTCCTTATGCTTCATCTGAGCGGTTTCAACCATAATAGCCTTGTTCACAAGAGTTGAAAAATCGTTGAAGTCTTGAGTAGCAAGGGCAAGCTCGAGGTCTGGGTGTAGTCCATTACGGAACTTCTCTTGTCTACGAGCATCTGTGGCGATGCCTTCTTCAGCATAGCGGGAGAGATCAAGAAATTCCCGCTGATAGGCTTCGACAGTCTTGTTGCCCTGAGTGAGGTTGCAGAACTGGGTCTTCATCCGTTCCATAATTGCCTGAGGGATGTAACATGCACGGAAAGCAGCCTGGAACTCATTCCAGGTAATGACTGTTCCAGCATGCAGTGTACGCTTGTGTGTGTCCCACCATTGAGCAGCAGGTCCCTTTAGGAAAAAGGCCGTGAAGGTGACGAAGTTGGCAGGGGCGACATTAGCAGACTCCATCTCATGAGTGATGTCGCGGAGCCAGTCATCAGCATCCAGTGGCTTGTCAGAGTTGCAGAACTGAGTGGGGTTGAGTCGCATAAACTACGGCAGAGTTATTGAAGGAGGGTTCTGGTTCTGGTGGTGGTTCTGGTTGTTCTGATGCGGAAACTGAACCATAATCCCAGTCATGAACTGGCGGTTGAGCTCGAATTGCTGCATCATAGCTACCATATAGTCTGGCGGTGGTGGGTGTTCAGGGCCACGACCACCTGGTCTAACCATCCTGCTGAGTATCAACAGGGGGTAGTTTAGTAAAAGAGATTGTGGGTGTTTAGCGACAAGTATGATGTAACTCGACAACAATTAAGTAGCGTGACAGATACTTAACAATAGTCAATCAAGACATACAGATCCATACACAGAGTCGGGTACATGCGAACAGCATAACGGCGCAAATTTAGAACTAGACATACTAGGCAGCACGCAGGCACGCGGTAAGGAAGTACACAACAAGACATAGCAAAGGCTACATCAACGTCGGGGAAAACCACTGTAACGGGGTAACTGCGAGTGCGGACGACGAATGTTCGTCGCGCTAGGATCTTGCGCTCCATGTGCACTCTGATGCAGAACCCGGTCTCGAGTTGTAAGAAGAGGTCCACGTGTAGGTGTGTGACCTCCAACAGCAGGCCAATCAATACCAGCATACATCTGAGTCCTGCGCGGATAAAGGATGTGCTCCGGATGTATCCCGTCACGAACAGCGGGTAGCAACTGCGTCATAGCATCGTAGAGACGTGCTCGAGTGGCAACCAACTCGATGGCAAGAGCCCGAACAGTGCGATCCAGAGCCTGAGTGCACTGAATCAGAACGCGCGGGTCGTAGCGACGAGGCTCGTGCGGGGCACAGATAGCTGTGTAGTATCCAGTGGCATCTCCAGCAGGGGCATAAGGATTGTATCGGAACTCAGAGTCATCCAAGATATCGCTGAACTCTCCCCGGAGACGTGCGATAGCAGAGTAGGCGGCATCATGTACTGCCATCTCAACCGTCATGCCGATACCGTGGAAAAGGTGCAGCTCGGTGTCTGAGTCATTTTGTGGATTATAGATATGAACATCAGCATGGTACTGCTCCTGGTTGAACTCACGGTAATCCTCGTAGACCATGTACTCGGGGTACCAGCGGTAGCCAAGTCTGGACATGAGAGCGATCAGAACAGCTGGAAACCCAGGGGCATCACGAGCCCAAGTGCGAAGCACAAGCTGTGTCGTAGGACGCGGTGGCAACAAACGGTCCATCTGAAACAGAGGAAATTCAGGTTTGTCAAATGACAATGAGAAGTTTAACATAACTCGGAGAGAAAGGTTAAACAAAACAATGGAAAGGAAAATGATTATCAGACTAATCAGATCAATGACAGGGAAATCGCACAGATATCCAGCTCTCCGGGTAGACGGGATTTACGAGATCCTAAGTGTCGGCATTAGTAAAATTTATTTAACCTGAATAGAAGAGAGATCAGAGTCCCAGAGTATAGACGAGGAATAAAAGATCCTAATACCACCCAGTTGGCGACGTGGGCCCATAAGCCACACAGCCAAGTTAGTAAATTAGTTTTTCGGTTTCTAGACTCAACTTCTGACAAGGAATTTGGAGGGGGGCTTCCTACAGGCAGTCGGCTCTGATACCAACTTGTGACGCCCCCGACTTAATCGTGCACTAATCATACACGCAAACATGCACGATCAAGCACAGGGACTCACGGGAAGATATCACAACACAACTCTAACACAAATAAACGAAGATCCACAATATTACAGACCAGGGATCACGAAGATCCGAATACATAAGTCAGTCATACAAATAATATCTGAGTACAGACATAGTTAGACAAGTTTTGCCTTAAGAAGTCTAGCACAAACAACGACTCTAGATCGAAAGGCGTAGGCCTCCTGTCTGGGAGCCTCCGATCCTACTCCTGGTCAGCTGGCTCGATCCAGTAGTATGTGCCGTCTGGACCCTCCTGGTAGTAAGCTCCGGCTGGGACATCTGGCTCCTGGACTCCATCGTCTGATGTATCATCAAGGTGGGGTATGGGGAAAAGAGAAAGTAAAGCAACCACGAGTACTCATCCGAAGTACTCAGCAAGCGAGGATCTATACTACATATGCAACATTATCAATGGAGAAAGGCTATATATGTGGACTAGGCTGCAGAAATGCCAGAATAGAGAGAAGGCCTAGTCCTATCGAAGACTAGCATCTTCAAACATCTTCACGAAGCCATCATCTTGCAGCAATAGAAGAAAGTAGAATAGCATTTTATTTGGCAAACAGGTTGAAGCAAGCCTAGAGATCCTTCCTCAACTCCCTGCGAGAAAGTGATCCCGAAGCTTCAATTAAGTAACAAGTATCCAGTTCAAGTAGTAGATCGGGATACACAAACTGAGCGTCCTTTACCGTAGGACCGGCTATCGATAGATCATTCATCCCTGCAGGGGTGCACTACTGTTACCCAACACACTCGATCACCTCTGGCTGGACACACTTGCTGGGTAATGCCCGGCCTAGGGAGATCAACACGAAGCAGCGCCCTACCTAGGCTCGGCAGAGAGGTCAGCACGCCGGACTAACCTATGCACCCAGAGGTCTTGGGCCATCGCCCTTGGCACCCTGCGCGTTGCGAGACTGGCCGGGTTGCAGGCGCGACATTGAACTCGTCAGTGAAGTATCCAGCCCAATCCCGACAATCAGCCCGCACGGTGAATCGTGACGTCTGACGAGCTTTCGGGAGAAACGTACATCGCAGAGGGCCCCATAACCATTATCCCGCGTGGTGGTAGTGCGTATAGGGCACGTCGACCCACTCAGATCACACACCCAAATCCAATAGGCTCATTTAGTATCACGCGGAGACAATCAGAGTTTCTGAAGCTCCGCCACAATATCACACTCGAGTGCCCTTCCGGCACACCCGACATCCTAGATCCCCTGTGGGTACCCACCAGGGTCGACCCGCCTGTAACAAAGGTCAAAGTAACCGTGTGGTCATAGCATCAAGGGGGGAAACCCCGATGAATCAACCTCGGTGGATTCCACTCGATGAAATCATCAGGGTGAACGTATGAGGCATCACCCTCGAGGTTCACACTGAGGGGTTGCACGACAGAGTCGTATCAGAAATGGAGAAGGAGGAATCACCCTCGATGACCATGACCGAACAGCTACACTGCAGAGTATTCATCAGGAGTGCGTTACGAGGTATCACCCTCGGCACTCGATAGTAACTATGCAGAGTCGTACAACTAAGAGGGTGAAGTGATGTGTCGGTCTCTGGTCGACGATCACGTTGATCGAGCAGTCGATGATGAAGCAGGGGCATCAGGGGTAAAGTGGTGGGTCACTGATGGTTCACTACCAACCTATACCAAACAGTTTATCATAGGCAGGTAAGGTAACAATGAACAGGTTACTAAAGCAGGCTATGCATCAGAATAAGAGCAAACATTAATAGTAGCAAAATCTAATGCAAGTAGGAGAAATGGAATGGGCGATATCTGGATGCTCAAAGCGGGGGGCTTGCCTGGTTGCTCTGGCAAGAAAGAGGGGTCGTCAACGGGCTGCTCGTCTGGAGTGTAGTCGTACCCAGCTGCAGCGTCGTCGGTATCGGCGTCTATCGAGAGAGAAGGAGGGGGAGAGAAACAATAAATTCACGGCAATAATGCAAACAATATGTATGACATGCCTAAATGATATGCTGGGGTGTTCTACTGCCTAACTAAATGATTTAGTTAATTTAGGAATTTATTCGGATTTATTTAATTAAAGTTGGCACTATTCATTTATCGAAATCAGTCTAAAAGTTCCATGTTCATCTAGCTAGGGGCATCTGACAGCAATACGGAGGACGTATTCGGGTTCGTATCGAAATTCTAAGCAACTTTCATATATAAATCATTTTCATTGGAGTTACGGTTTATTTAATATGATTTTCTAAAGTTTTTATTAATTTCTAGAATTTAATTATTTATTTAAATTCAACATTATCCAGAATAGTAATTGATGATGTCAGCATGACATCAATATGACGTCAGCAGGTCAACAGGGGCTGACCAGGGTCAAACCTGACAGGTGGGTCCAGTGGGACCCACATGTCAGTGACCCAGCTAATTAACTAGGCTTAATTTAAACTAACTAAGCTAATTAGCAGGTGGGGCCCATTAGTCAGTGTCTGTTTAGGATTTTAATTAACTAATTATCTATTTATTTAAATTAGTTTAATTGAGTGGGGCTCGCATGTCATAGACACAGGGGCGGCCACGTCAGCGCTGACCGAGGTCAACGGGGCCCAGTGGGGCCCAGTGGCAGTGGCACAGGGGCGGGGCCCATGGCGCCATGTCAGCGCTGGCCGGAGAGGCGCCGGAGCTGGCTCCGGCGAGCCAAACGCGGCGGCGCGCGTCGAGATGGGCTCGGGTTTCTCCTACGGTGGGTCTCAGGGGCTGGGGTAGGGCGCGTTCGACGCGGCTCGACGTCGCGCGTCGACTGGCGGCGGTGCGGGGTGCTGGGGAGGCCATAGTCGAGCGGCACGAGCTCGTCGGCGGCGAGGTTCTCGGGCGAGCTACGGGATCAACAAAATGGCGCGCGTCCGAGCGTTGTGAGGAGCTAGGTGGGGTCTATGCGACGCGATGAACTCAGCGGACTTGGTGGCAAGGCCATTTGGTCGCCGGAATAGCACCGGCGACGAGCCACGTGGAGGCGTGTTCGGGCACAAGGAGAACGGCCGCTAGGGGCAGCAAACAGCGGCTAGCAAGGGGGGAAAGGAGCAGTGGCTTACAGCGGAAGCGTAGGGACTAGGCAGCGGGCTCGGGGAAGCTCGGGGTCACCGGAATCCTCGACGGCGTGCGGCGGCGATCCGAGGAAGAAGACGGCGGCGTGGGGCGATGCAGGGCTCCCGGGGCTCGGGCTTGTGGTCGCGGAGGATGGGCTCGACGCGGCGGAGCTCGTGGACACGTCGCGGTGGCGAGGCAGAGGCGGTGGCCGCGAGCTTCAATGGAGGCCGATCATGGCGGCGCTCGGGTGGAGTGGGGGAGCGAGAGAGAGAGAGCGAGCGGAGCGGCTAGGGTTTGTCTGCGGGGTCGAAGGGCAGCCCTTGTAGGCGTCCGCGGCGCGGCAGCGCGCTGTCGAGTGTAGACGAGGGGGGTCCGGGTGTGCGCGCGTGTCCGCGTTCGACAGCGAGGGCGAGGAGCAGTGCGAGAGGTGGGGGACGGCGCTGCGCTGGCTGGGCCGGCACTGTGCACTCGAGGCCCAGCACAGTGGGCCTTTTCCTTTTTCTCCTTTTCTCTTTCTTTCCTTTTCTGTTTGCAAAATGTTTGGGCACTAAATACATTTTGTAAAAAGGGTGACCTAGTCCATAATTAGCAGTGCATTATACCCTAACACCAAAAACTAGTTTGGGCAAAACATCATTTCTTATTTAATTTAGATTAAATAAAAGGTTAATAAATATTGTTTTCAGCCACTAATAGCGGAGGTTTGAGTTACTTAATCAATTTATTAAATGTTGGTTACAATTTTAGAATAGTCTCTGCAATATTTGCTATTTATTGAACATTTTAGTTTCTGTGTTTGAACAACTTGTGTTTTCCACTTGATTTAAATTTGAATTTGAGTTAGGAGTTGAAATGCAATATGATGCAAATGATGATTTGGCACTGTTAATCATGCTGACTTGTCATTATCAAAAGTGATTACTGTGGCTAATGACATGGGGTGTTACATTGTCACACCAAGAGGGCCCTAAGAAAATCTCTCCATTGTGGGAGGAGCAAATCCCACTCTCGATCTATCTAGTCCCTTGTCGAACTATCCGATGAGCGTGTAAGTTGTCATTATGATCACCGTGTTACAGGTGACGTTTGAGCAACCCCAAAGTCCACCGTATGATAAGAAGTGACTACAACACTCTCATGGTGTAAGGAGCAAAATCACACGTTAACACTCCATGTTATTACACTCTACTCTTAGTAGTGTTTCTAGGAGGTGCAAACTATAAAATATTTTTCATATCTCACCAGACATTCGCTAAATTTGTAACTCAAATATTATTTTCTACAATCCAATTGTAGAAACATATTTTTCTTGTCACAATAATTTCTACTTCATTATGAAAATCTTTTGAAACATTTCAAAAGATCCAGATTTATGTCTCAATTAGTAAATATAAATATCTACTTTAGTCATCCTTGAAGTTAGATAAATCCACTGCTTGCAACAACACTTATTGTACTACATACATCAATATGCATATTTCCCATTATTTTGTTGCTCGTTCTTTATGGCATGTGAATGGTATATTAGTGTACTTCACTATTTGGATGAAACTTGCAAGTGTAATATGATTCATAATCATATGAATCCAAAATCCATCACTATGGAGTTTCTGACTAAATGCAGTGCAACATATCTGGTATTCTTTTAGTCTTGCAACAATTAGCATCAGTGTTATGGATATTCAATTTTATCATAAATATTTATAACTTACATCTGTCGGTGCAGCAAACATGGGCGTTTGCTGCCCTGACTTATGCATAGACTATTGCAGTTCCCCCGGCAAGCATCAAGTTCCATACACAACCAGACCAGAGAAGTCGCTCTTCATGAGATCAAGGAGCGCATCAAGAAGATCAAGGCCAGGAACAAGATACAAAATCCACAACAAAAGCAACCAGCCCTGGCAAGGAGGATCCGGCAAGTCACGGCCTGGCAAGCCCCTCAAGCACGGACTTCCCGCCAAACACCAGCGCTCCACCTCTCTGGCCAGCTGGTCGTTGATCAGTGAGGTGTCGAGCCCGCAGGTGATTAGGTGGAGGCAGCCCATACGTGTTAGCTTGCTGGGAAGGAGGATTACCTTTATTGACACCCGTCCTAATGGCATGTCAAGCTAATATGAGGTGGTTGGATAAGCGGTGCATCACCCTTGCCGGGGTTCACCCTCCATTCGACACCTAGCAGTGCATTTAATGCACTTTTGTCCTAGCTAGCAGAGTTAGGTATGATAGTTTTGTATCAGTCTAATCACCCGGTAATGACCTTTTTGCCATTGTGGTAACCCCTTGAGCTATTGCTACTTCTTGAGCTTGCGTTGGTTTTTCCCTTGAAGAGGAAACGGTGATGCAGCAAAGTAGAGATAAGTATTTCCCTCAGTTAAGAACCAAGGTATCAATCCAGTAGGAGATACACGCGAGTCTCCAATCTATGCACCTGCACAAACAATCAAACACTTGCACCCAACGCGATAAAGGGGTTGTCAATCCCTTCACGGTCACTTGCAAAGGTGAGATCTGATAGAGATGGATATAAAAGCTTACTAAAACATAAAACAAAGTAAAAACAAATAAATTGCAGCAAGGTATTTTGGGGTTTTTTGGTTTATAGATCTAAAAATATATGATGGAAAATAGACCCGAGGGGCATAGGTTTCACTAGAGGATTATCTCTTGAAAGAAAATAATACGGTGGGTGAAAAAATTACTGTCGAGCAATTGATAGAAAAGAGCAAAGTTATGACGATATCCAAGGCAATGATTATGAATATAGGCATCATATCCGTGTCAAGTAGACCGAAACGATTCTGCATCTACTACTATTACTCCACACATCGACCGCTATCCAGCATGCATCTAGAATATTAAGTTCATAAGAACGGAGTAACGCCATAAGTAAGATGACATGATGTAGAGGGATAAACTCAAGCAATATGATGAAAACCCCATCTTTTTACCCTTGATGGCAACAATACAATACGTGCCTTGCTACCCCTACTTTGTCACTGGGTGAGGACACCACAAGATTGAACCCAAAACTAAGCACCTCTCCCATTGCAAGAAGAACCAATCTAGTTGGCCAAACCAAACCGATAATTCAAAGAGAAATACAAAGATATCAAATCATGGATATAAGAATTCAGAGAAGATTCAAATAATATTCATAGATAAACTGATCATAAATCCACAATTCATTGGATCTCGACAAACACACTGCAAAACAATATTACATCGGATAGATCTCCAAGAACATCGAGGAGAACATGGTATTGAGGATCAAAGAGAGAGAAGAAGCCATCTAGCTACTAGCTATGGACCCATAGGTCTGAGGTAAACTACTCACGCTTCATCAGAAGGGCAATAGAGTTGATGTAGAAGCCCTCCGTGATCGAATCCCCCTCCGGCAGGATGCCGGAAAAGGCCCCAGGATGGGATCTCACGAGAACAGAAGGTTACGGTGGCGGAAAAATATTTTGGTGGACGCTTCTGGTGGTTTAGGAATATTTCTGAATTTATAGGCCAAGGATTAGGGTTGGAGGACTCCCATGGGGCCCACAAGCCAGGGGGCGTGCCCCCTCTAGGGAGCACGCTGAGGGCTTGTGGAGCCCTCGGGACTCTTCTTCCTTCCTCTGCAAGTCCTACGTGTGTCTTCTAGTCCAAGAAAAATCATCGCGAAAGTTTTATTCCGTTTGGACTCCATTTGGTATTCCTTTTCTGTAAAACTCAAAAACAAGAAAAAAAAACAGAAACTAGCACTGGGCTCTAGGTTAATAAGTTAGTCCCAAAAATAATATAAAATAGCATATTAATGCATATAAAACATCCAGAACAGATAATATAATAGCATTGAACAATCAAAAATTATAGATACGTTGGAGACGTATCAAGCATCCCCAAGCTTAATTCATGCTCGTCCTCGAGTAGGTAATTGACAAAAACAGAATTTTTGACGTGGAATGCTACCTAACATATTTATCCATGTAATTTTATTCATTGTGGCATGAATATTTAGATCCATAAGATTCAAAACAAAAGTTTATTATTGACATAAAAACAATAATACTTCAAGCATACTAATAAAGCAATCATGTCTGCTCAAAATAACATGGCCAAAGAAAGTTATCCCTACAAAATCATATAGTCTGGCTATGCTCCATCTTCATTACACAAAGTGTCGGATTCAGGGCTCCACAGAACCAAGAAAGGTTCAAACTCTAGGGCGTGTGCGAAGAACTCAACCTATCCAGCCAACCAACTCGTCGCCCTAAATCCTAGCTCGACGAAAGAGGAAGAAGATGAACACAACAGTTTACCCAGGTTCGGGCCACCTTGCGTTGTAAGACCCTACTCCTGCTTTGTGGTGGATTTGCCTCACGAGGGGCTGAGGAAGAACAAGTACAAGGGATGAACAACCCCGCGAGGTCTGCTCTGGGGTGAGGGCGAGTCGAGTGGATTCTGATACCCCTCTATGGTGGTGGCTAACCTATATTTGTAGTGGCCTTGGTCCTCTTCCCCTAAAACGTAGGCGGGAAGGGATTCCACAATGGCCAATTTGAAAGGGGACAAGTAGTACATCTTATCCTAACGAAAGGTGGTCTTCGCCTGCAAAGCTTCTGGTTGTGACGCCATGGTGGGCTCGGCGATGACATCCGTCCTGCCGTCCTGGCGGTCTTGGTCTTATTGCACTGGAATGGAAACCTTTGCCCGATTCCTCAGGAACCCACACCTGCGCTTGCCTCCTTAGCACCAAAGAGGAAACTATCTTCTCTGCACCCTCTGGTGCCCACCTGGCCTTGGTCGTCATAGCTTGCGTCATCGCAACCTCCTGAGGTTGGGTACCTACATAGGGATCTTCGCTCCTCAGGAGGCAGCCTGGGGAGGCCGCTCCATCAGGAGGTCTTGGCGTCGTCCGCCTCGCGAGGCTTGGCCCCTCGTGAGGGTCTTGTCTTGCTAGTCTCTGTAGATGGGCCGTACCAGGCCGTCGATGGAGCCACGCCATGGGCCGCAGGCAGGCAAGTTTGGGTACCCTGGTTCCCAGAACGCCGACAGTAGCCCCCGGGCCCAAGGCGCGCTCGGACTTGGCTTCGAGGCGAAGGCAAAGGGCAAGGGCGAAGCACCGCGCTCCCCAATCGCCTGCCTGCGGGCTAGGCTGACGTGTGGCACCTGATGGGACGTGGGCGTCTCCACTTCCCCACGCCGCCTCGGCAATCGCGCGACTTGACAACTACCTGACGCATGTAGATAGGCCATCATTGCTCGGAGCGTGGGAGGCCGCCGGTTGGCCTCCCCTTGCCTATAAATGGGAGCGGGAGCAGAGCCCCTAGCTCATCTTCATCTTCTCGCCACCTGCCCTTCTTCTTCCTCGCCAAGTCGCCGTTCTGCCAAAGCACCCATGGCGCCAGTGAGGAGGTTCTCGGCCGCTGAGAAGGGAAAGGCTCCCAAGGAGGGACCAGGCTCGCCGCCGCCTAAGAGGGGCCGCGGCCGTCCCCGCAAGCACGCCATGATGCCAGCGGTGGCTCCCTGAGGGCGTGGGCGCACTTCTTCGAAGGCTGGCACCGCCTCCGGCAGTCGTGGGGGCGCTCCCTCCCGCGGCGGGGGCTCCTGCGGCCGAGGAAGGAGGCATGCGGCAGCCATTCGGCCACCGCGCCTGCGATCCCATTCGGCCGATCCATCCTTGGAGTTTGTGGTGTGGGCGGAGAGGCCCGCGGGCGTCTGGTTCCAGCTCCCACGCTGCTTCGCGGGTGCGCTGCCGGCCAGGGGACCCAGCGGCCTCTGGGTGCAGGCCGATGGCTGCTGCAGCAGGGCCTTATGGGTGGAGGTCGAGGTCACCCCCGCCGGCAACGTGTTCCTGAACCGCGGGTGGTAGCCGTTCGCTCGCGCACGCGGCCTGCAGGGGAGGTGTACCCTCCACTTCAGGCACGACGGCACCGCGACCCTCTACGTCAGGGTTTTCGGGGAGGACGGCAGGCGCCTGGGGTGCTGCCCGGAGAGCGACAGCGATGATGACGACGTCCACCCCTCTGACGACGACAGCCGGAGGGGCGATAGCATTCCTGGCGGTGAACTTGCCCTTGGCGACGGTCGTGATGCCTCCAACAGCGGCGGCTCCCCCTCTGGGGAGAGCACGAGCGACAGCGACTACGACGAGCCGCCATGCCACCGAGCTCGGACCGGGGAGGGTGACGAGCCGCCCCGTCGCCGCGCCACAGTGAAGCAGGAGGAGGACTCCGACTGAGCGCGGGCGTTGCTGGAGTCGGGCCTCAGGAGTTGCGGTGGATGTGAGGCCGCTTTTGCTTTTTTTTTACTTTCCTGCATCAGACATGAAGAAGGCCCTGCCAGGGCGTGTAATGAACCGTGGCGCTTGCGCCATTATGCCTAACGCTTTTACTCCGTAACTTATCATTCGAGTTGTTACCAGTCGATAGATTTTTGGCTGATCGTGATTAGAATACTTAGCTTGGTGTGCTTGTGGTAGACTCCTGTGTCACGAGGGCGCGCACCTCCAGAGCTCGGGCCCCCTACGTGCCCCTTGCTCCCGTGATGGTGCAATCAGGGCATTAAGGCGATCTGGAGGCCCTGCCAGGGGCCTCTTTCTTGGGGGTCGGGAGGCATCCTAACCTCAGGAGTCACCCAATGACCGCGAGGTTTCCGACGGGTCATGAGTATGTAGGTGATGGGTGCCGTGCGCCCCGCGTGAGCCCCCAAGTAGGGCTGGTGTTATCAATTCGCTTGAATGCGACGTCTAGCGGAGCCAGGAGATGAACGCTCCGGAAGCGAACATGGATCATCGCTGGTACGCCGGGCCATAATGCCCAGCGAGGCCAGGAGATGGAGGCTCATGAGGACGCTCATGCCCGACGGCTCACCCGAGAGCGTCACGTGAGGACTAGGAGGTGCGTTCATGGGGAAACCCCGACGTACACACCGTACCCCAGCCCCCACTCGCGAGATGCGCGGAAGAGAGAAACGGGCAACTTTGGACAAAGCAAGGCTTGAAAGAGCGAAATGCTGTAGGAGAAAAATTCCCAACCCTTTCGAATAAAGACGCAAGAACTTCGAATTTCATTCCAAGGAGTGGCAAATCAACTACAGAAAGCAAGCAAAAGAACAGCCGTGTCCGGCACCTAGACTAGTCTTCTGGTCTTCCCGCCAGCGCGAAGCATGGGGCCTCCACTAGGACCTGGGTGGGAGCCCCCGTGAGGCCCAGGGGCGGCACTCAGGAGACTCTGGGGCGTGTACAGCACCACTCATTATTATGTGAGAGTATCACGGGCGGAGACTTGAGGGGTGCATGGCACTTGCTGGTTACAGATGGAACTTCCGGAAGTGCTGGATGTTCTAGGCATTTTGGATGGGGACCCCGTCCTGTGTCTCCAGGCGCGCGGCGCCAGGCCTGGAGACACAGGCGATCCTGAATGGGCCCTCCCACATAGGTGAGAGCTTGTGAAGCCCCTCCCTGGAGAGCACCCATCTCAGGACAAGGTCACCCACCTCGAGGGTCCTGGAGCGGACGCTGCCGCCAGTGAAACCGCCGCAGTGCCTGCTGGTACCTCGCGGCACAGAGCGAGGCTTGGCGGTGGCCCTCCTCCCTGAGCACAAGGTCCATCCCCCGTGAGCCGTCCTGGCGTGCATCGTCGAATGTGAAGACCCGCTGGGAGTGATGTCTGACCTCATGTGGGAGGACCACCTTAGCCCCGTAGACGAGGAAGAACGGGGTCTCGCCGGTGGGCTTAGTCGCGGTGGTGCGGATGGACCACAGCACGGACTGAAGCTCATCGAGCCAACCCCTGCCACAGGCCTCGAGCTTCTTCTTGAAGCTCCTCGTCTTGAGGCCCCTCAGGACCTCTGCGTTGGTGCGTTCGGCTTGGCCATTGCTCCGTGGGTGCGCCACTGAAGCGTAGCATATCTGCATTCCAAGGTTAGCACAATATGTTTTGAAGAGGTTGCTCATGAACTGAGAGCCATTGTTAGTGATGATACGGCTGGGGACCCCGAAGCGGCTCACGAGGCCCTTGATGAACTTGATAGCCGAGCCCGCCAGGATGGTGCGCACGGGATCCACCTCCGCCCACTTGGTGAACTTGTCGATGGCGACGTAGAGGTAGTGGTAGCTTCATGCTCTATGCCGACAAGACCCAGTCCCCAGGCAAGCTTCAGCCGTCGCTGGTATGCCAGGTCGTGATGCCGTGGTCAAGGCCAGGAGGTGAGCGGCCCGAGGTCCGGTAAGAGCCCCTAAGGCGCGATGCTCAGGAGGTCCCCTTTAGCGCGCAAGCGGCTTCCGAAGGACTGAAAGGGAAGTTTTCCTTCCACGAGTGAGATCGCATGAGATGGAAATGCTGGTAACGGGGTCCATGCCCACACGTGTGAGGTGACTTGTCTTGGCAAGCCTGCATGGCCTCCTTGCCGCGAGGGCGAGCTTCTTGCGAGACGCAGGCTGCGCCTTTTCCCCGACGGTGCTCCCTCCTCTTGCAGGGCCCCTACCGACTCCATCTCCCCCGCTTGTCAGGGTGCTCTACATCCTCGGGACCCGGCTCTCGAGTGAGGCTCGGCCGCCACTGGTATGCTAGGTCGTGATGCCGTGGTCAAGGCCAAGGGGCGAGGGCTCGAGGGCCGGTAGGAGCCCCTGAGGCGCGGTGCTCAAGCCCCCCCCCCTTTAACGCACAAGCGACCTACGCGAGAGAGGAGCGGCATGCCCCGCGAGGATTCCTGAGAGGGGTCAACAGGCAGCCGCGCTTGCTATCCTGCCCGCGAGAAGACGACGGCACTAAGGACCTTGTGAGGTGGCGTGCGCGGGGCCAGCCACGAGCCATAGCTCGATCTCTTAGATTTATCAACGCTGCAGGGACGGACCCGAGCACAGATGCCGTGCCAGTAGCCTCCGTTGCGGGCCGAGCGAGAGGTGGACTAGCAACGCGTGGGTCGCGAGGAGCAACGTCGTAGGTAACAAGTCAGTAGGCGTAACGTTTAACCACCATAATAACTTGATCATGCATAACTGGTCCGGGGTACATGAATCAAAATGACGCACTGCGGGGCTGCGCCCTGGCAGCCTGAGGATGATGTAGCCTGGGGGCGACCTCAGTTGAACAAACCAAAAAGTCACATGGCACCATCATTGTAGAAGTGTTGGAGTAGCTGAAGATGCGTGCTGCAGAGATCGCTCCTCACGAGCCGGCTGGCTCCTGAGGCCCGGGAGGCTCTGGAGGTCCGGGAAGCTCGCGAGGGTCCGGCACCTCCCCCGTCAGGACCGCTTGGTGCCTGGCCTCGTGAGCCGCCAGGACACCCTGCATGTAGCACCGGTGCGAGGCAGCCACGCCCAGCAGGCCGAACGGCGTGCGGACATAGCTGCGGGGGCAGCCCCCGCTCCGTCCAATGCGGGACGACCAGAAAAGCTCCTGAGAAGCGACCCTGTTGAGGCCTGGGATGTTGACGCAGACGCGCAGCTCACCACCCACATCAGGGGCGGCAGCTGCACTGGATGATGTGGGGCGACGCTCGCCATGCATAGCTCTCACCTCCTGAAGCTCCTCGATCGCCTTGGTGATGATCTCCTGAGAGCCTGGCGCCTCGCGCCTTGCGCCTTGCTCACGGAGGCGCGCGTCGAAGCACGCCCACACATGGTGCCCGAACGCCTCCCTCGTGATGCCGGTCAGGTCGGAGGCCCTCCAGACGAGAGCCCCCGAGCCCGTCCAGAGAGGGGCGCCGGGCACACCTTCCTATGCGAGAGGGAAGGGCGCCCCAGCAATGGGCGCGGGGCCTGAGGCACGATCATCGGGCGCCCCAGCCTCCTGACGGCCCTTGGGGAGGAGCTACTTCTTCTTCTTGGGGATGGCCTCAGGAGGCTATACGGCCCCCTCGTCATCAGAGTTCTCGACCGCCGCAGCCTGGTAGGCGCGCTCAAGGGAGCACACCACAGCATTTTCGTCGCAGGCGACTGTGATGATGCCGCCACTCCCTGGCATCTTGAGGACATTGTAGCCGTGGTGCGTCGCCGCCATGAACTTCGCGAGGGCTGGATACCCGAGGATGGCATTGTACGGGAGGCGAATGTGGGCGACGTCAAAGTCGATGAGCTCAGTGTGGAAGTTGTCACGCTGGCCGAAGGTGACAGGGAGGCGGATCTGCCCTATGGGGACGGTGGAGCCATCGGTCACCCCTGAGAAGGGCTTGGTGGGAAGGAGCTAGTCGTACAGCACCTGGAGCGTCTCAAATGTGTCAACAGAGAGAACGTTGAGCCCCGCGCCACCATCAATGAGCATCTTGGTGACAAGGATGTTGCTGATGGTCGGCGCACAGAGCATGGGGAGCACGCCAGCGGTGACCGTAGTCTTGGGGTGATCCCTGGACTCGAAGGTGTTGTTGGCTTCAGGCGCCGCCCGGCCTGAAGGAGCCCCCTGCCGTGGCTGGCCGGCCTCCATCCGTTGGAAGAGCTGCTTGATGTGGCGGCTCGAGGCCGGCGCCTACGACCCTCCGAGGATGGCCGCAACGATGTGGGGTGCCAGTGCCACGAAGCGCGGGATGAACTGATTGCGCAGCTCCTCCCAGGAGGCCACCGACGACTCAGGCATGCTAAGCATCCATGAGCACGGCGCACCGCGGGGTTCCCCGTGCCGTCGTACCGCGGAGGCAGCGTCGACCAAAACTTTGGCGGCCACCGCACCTGCCGCAGAGCAGGGGAGAAGGCCCGGTGGCCCGCGACGGCTCCAAGCGCGCCCAGCGGCTCGGTGAGTGGAGCGGCATCTGCCATGGGAGGTATGCAGTGCGAGCAGCGTGCAGCTGATGAGAGAGACCGAGCTTCGACACGCCCCCTACCTGGTGCGCCAAATGTCGGATTCAGGGCTTCGCAGACCCAAGAAAGGTTCGAACTCTAGCGCATGTGCGAAGAACTCAACCTATCCAGCCAACCAACTAGTCGCCCTAAAGCCTAGCTCGATGAAATAGGAAGAAGATGAACACGGTAGTTTACCCAGGTTCAGGCCACCTTGCAGTGTAAGACCCTACTCCTGCTTTGTGGTGGATTTGCCTCATGAGGGGCTGAGGATGAACAAGTACAAGGGATGAACAACCCCGCGAGGTCTGCTCTGGGGTGAGGGCGAGTCGAGTGGATTTCGATCCCGCTCTATGGTGGTGGCTAACCTATATTTGTAGTGGCCTTGGTCCTCTTCCCCCAAAACGTAGGCGGGAAGGGATTCCACAATGGCCAATTTGAAAGGGGACAAGTAGTACATCTTATCCTGACAAAAGGTGGTCTTCGCCTGCAAAGATTCTGGTTGTGACGCCGTGGTGGGCTCGGCGATGACATCCGTCCTACCGTCCTGGCGGTCTTGGTCTTGTTGCACTAGAATGGAAACCTTTGCCCGATTCCTCCGGAACCCACGCCTGCGCTTGCCTCCTTAGCACCAAAGAGGAAACTATCTTCTCTCAGCCCTTTGGCGCCCGCCTGGCCTTGGTCATCACGGCTTGCGTCATCACAACCTCCTGAGGTTGGGTACCTACATAGGGATCTCCGCTCCTCAGGAGGCAGCCTGGGGAGGCTGCTCCTTCAGGAGGTCTTGGCGTCGTCTGCCTCGCGAGGCTTGGCCCCTCACGAGGGTCTTGTCTTGCTAGTCTCTGTAGATGGGCCGTACCAGGCCGTCGATGGAGCCATGCCGTGGGCCGCAGGGAGGCAAGTCTGGGTACCCTAGTTCCCAGAATGCTGACACAAAGTATTAAATTATGCATAACCCCGATGATAAGCCAGGCAATTGTTTCATACTTTTGATGTTCTCAAACTTTTTCAACTTTCACGCAATACATGAGCGTGAGCCATGGATATAGCACTATAGGTGGAATAGAATATGGTGGTTGTGGAGAAGACAAAAAGAAGGAGATAGTCTCACATCAACTAGGCGTATTAATGGGCTATGGAGATGCCCATCAACAGATATCAATGTGAGTGAGTAGGGATTGCCATGCAACGGATGCACTAGAGCTATAAGTTTATGAAAGCTCAAAACGAAACTAAGTAGGTGTGCATCCAACTCGCTTGCTCACGAAGACCTAGGGCAAATTGAGGAAGCCCATCATTGGAATATACAAGCCAAGTTTTATAATGAAAAATTCCCACTAGTATATGAAAGTGACAATATAGGAGACTATCTATCATGAAGATCATGGTGCTACTTTGAAGCACAAGTGTGGTAAAAGGATAGTAGCATTGCCCCTTCTCTTTTTTCTCTCATTTTTTTCTTCTTCTTTTTTTGTTTGGGCTTCTTTTGGCCTCTTTTATTTTTTTGTAAAGTCCGGAGACTCATCCCAACTTGTGAGGGAATCATAGCTTCCATCATCCTTTCCTCACATGGGACAATGCTCTAATAATGATGATCATCACACTTTTATTTACTTACAACTCAAGAATTACAACTTGATTCTAGAACAAAAATATGACTCTATATGAATGCCTCCGGCGGTGTACCGGGATGTGCAATGATCAAGAGAGACATGTATAAAAAATATGAACGGTGGCCTTGCCACAAATACTATGTCAACTACATGATCATGCAAAGCAATATGACAATGATGGAGCATGTCATAATAAACGGAATGGTGGAAGTTGCATGGCAACATATCTCGGAATGGCTATGGAAATTCCATAATAGGTAGGTATGGTGGCTTTTTTGAGGAAGGGTATATGGTGGGTGTAGTGCACTGGCGAAAGTTGCGCGATACTAGAGAGGCTAGTAATGGTGGAAGGGTGAGAGTGCATATAATCCATGGACTCAACATTAGTTATAAAGAACTCACGTACTTATTGCAAAGGTCTATTAGCTATCGGAACAAATTACTACACACATGCTCCTAGGGGGATAGATTGGTAGGAAAAGACCATCGCTCGTCCCCGGCCGCCACTCATAAGGAAGACAATCAATAAATAAATCATGCTCCGACTTCATCACATAACGGTTCACCATACGTGCATGCTACGGGAATCACAAACTTTAACACAAGTATTTCTACCAATCCACAATTACTCACTAGCATGACTCTAATATCACCATCTTTATATCTCAAAACAATCATAAGGAATCAAACTTATCATAGTATTCAACGCCCTTTATATGAAAGTTTTTATTATATCCCTCTTGGATGCCCATCATATTAGGACTAAATTCATAACCTAAGAAAATTACCATGCTGTTTATAGAGACTCTCAAAATAATATAAGTGAAGCATGAGAGTTCAACAATTTCTATAAAATAAAGCCACCACCGTGCTCTAAAAATATATAAGTGAAGCACTAGAGCAAATTGCCTAGCTCAAAAGATATAAGTGAAGCACATAGAGTATTCTAATAAATTCATGATTCATGTGTGTCCCTCTCAAAAGGTGTGTACATAAAGTATGATTGTGTCAAACTAAAAGGCAAAGACTCTTATCATACAAGACGCTCCAAGCAAAACACATATCATGTGGTGAATAAAAATATAGCCTCAAGTAAATTTACCGATAGACGAAGACGAAAGAGGGGATGCCATCCGGGGCATCCCCAAGCTTAGATGCTTGGTTGCCCTTGAATATTACCTTGGGGTTCCTTGGGAATCCCCAAGCTTAGGCTCTTTCCACTCCTTATTCCATAGTCCATCAAATCTTTACCCAAAACTTGAAAACTTCACAACACAAAACTCAACAGAAAACTCATGAGATCCGTTAGTATAAGAAAATAAATCACCACTTTTTGGTACTCTTGTGAACTCATTCTTTATTTATATTGGTGTAATATCTACTGTATTCCAACTTCTCCATGGTTCATACCCCCCCGATACTACCCATAGATTCATCAAAATAAGCAAACAACACATAGAAAACAGAATCTGTCAAAAATAGAATAGTCTGCGAAGATCTGAATTGTTCTCATACTTGTGTAACTCCGAAAATTCTGAAAAATTAGAACAACATAGGAAATTTGTATATAAATCTTTTGTAAAAAAATGAGGGGGCTTTTACATGCTTCAGTGAATTTAAACAATTCTGTTACTGGACACAAAAGTTTCTGTTTTTCAACAAGATCAAATCAACTATCACCGTAAGCCATCCCAAAGGTCTTACTTGGCTCAAACACTAATTAAAACACCAAAAAAAATTACTACAGAGGTAATAATGTGTAATCTCATAAAAACAGGAAAGAAAAATATTGGGTTGTCTCCCAACAAGTGCTTTTCTTTAAAGCATTTAAGCTAGGCGTTGATATTTTTAATGATGCTCACATGAAAGATAGCAATTGAAACACGAAGAGAGCATCATGTAGCATGTGAAAAACAAGTTTAAGTCTAACATACTTCCTATGCATAGGCATTTTATAGGGAAAATATTTATCAACACAAGCAAAAACTAGCATATGCAAGGAAGAAGAAAGAAACAATAGCAATCTCAACATAACGAGAGGTAATTTGGTAACATGAAAATTTCTACAATCATATTTCCCTCTCTCGTAATAATTACATGTGGGATCATATTCAAATTCAACAATATAGCCATCACTTAACATATTCTCTACATGATCCACATGCATGCAAAGTTGACACTCTTCCAAAATAGTGGGATTAACATAAAATAAAGTCATTACTTCTCCAAGCCCACTTTTATCAAAAAATTCATAAGGTTGATCAATCTCCAAAGTAGTGGGATCATTATTGCCTAGAGTTGACACTCTTCCAAACCCACTTTCAATATTATTGCAAACAGATTCATCATGAGGCTTAAAAAATTTTTTAAGATCATAAGAAGAATCACCCCAATCATGATCATTACAATAAGTAGTGGACATAGCAAAATTAGCATCCCCAAGCTTAGGGTTTTGCATATTATTAGCACAATTGACATTAATAGAATTTATAATAACAGCATTGCAATCATGCTTTTCATTCAAGGAACTATCGTGAATCACTTCATAATTTTCATCACAATTTTCAGATTCACGAATTTCAAGCAAAACTTCATAAAGATAATCTAGTGCACACAACTCACTAGCAATTGGTTCATCATAATTGGATCTCTTAAAAATATTAGCAAGTGGATGAGGATCCATAAACTTTCTTCTTTATGATTTTCAATAAATACACAATTATTCCAAGCGAACAAGCAAACAAACCAAGTAAGACATAAAAGGCAAACGAAAAGACGAATGAAAGAAGGGCGAATAAAAAGGCAAATCTTTTTGTGTTTTTCTAAAAATGTTTTAGAAGTGGGGGAGAGGAAAATGAGAGGCAAATGGCAAATAATGTAATGCAAGAGATGAAAGTTTATGGTGGGTACTTGGTAGGCTTGATGTAGAACCACCCCGGCAACGGCACTAGAAATTCTTCCTGCTACTTCTTGAGCTTGCGTTGGTTTTTCACTTGAAGAGGAAACGGTGATGCAGCAAAGTAGAGATAAGTATTTCCCTCAGTTAAGAACCAAGGTATCAATCCAGTAGGAGATACACAGAAGTCTCCAATCTATGCACCTGCACAAACAATCAAACACTTGCACCCAACGCGATAAAGGGGTTGTCAATCCCTTCACGGTCACTTGCAAAGGTGAGACATAATAGAGATAGATATAAAAGCTTACTAAAATGTAAAACAAAGTAAAAATAAATTGCAGCAAGGTATTTTTGGGTTTTTTGGTTTATAGATCTGAAAATATATGATGGAAAATAGACCCGGGGCCATAGGTTTCACTAGAGGCTTCTCTCTTGAAAGATAATAATACGGTGGGTGAACAAATTACTGTCGAGCAATTGATAGAAAAGCGCAAAGTTATGATGATATCCAAGGCAATGATTATGAATATAGGCATCATGTCTGTATCAAGTAGACCGAAACGATTCTGTATCTACTACTATTACTCCACACATCGACCGCTATCCAGCATGCATCTAGAGTATTAAGTTCATAAGAACGGAGTAACGCCTTAAGTAAGATGACATGATGTAGAGGGATAAACTCAAGCAATGTGATGAAAACCCCATCTTTTTAGCCTTCATGGCAACAATACAATACGTGCCTCGCTACCCCTACTTTGTCACTGGGTGAGGACACCGCAAGATTGAACCCAAAACTAAGCACCTGTCCCATTGCAAGAAGAACCAATCTAGTTGGCCAAACCAAACCGATAATTCGAAGAGAAATACAAAGATATCAAATCATGCATATAAGAATTCAGAGAAGATTCAAATAATATTCATAGATAAACTGATCATAAATCCATAATTCATCGGATCTCGACAAACACACCGCAAAAGAATATTACATCGGATAGATCTCCAAGAACATCGAGGAGAACGTGGTATTGAGGATCAAAGAGAGAGAAGAAGCCATCTAGCTGCTAGCTATGGACCCGTAGGTCTAAGGTAAACTACTCACGCTTCATCGGAAGGGCAATAGAGTTGATGTAGAAGCCCTCCGTGATCGAATCCCCCTCTGGCAGGATGCCGGAAAAGGCCCCAAGATGGGATCTCACAGGAACAGAAGGTTACGCCGGCGGAAAAGTATTTTGGTGGACGCTTCTGGTAGTTTGGGAATATTTCTGAATTTATAGGCCAAAGATTAGGGTTGGAGGACTCCCATGGGGCCCACAAGCCAGGGGCGCCCCCCCCTAGGGCGCGCTGGGGGCTTGTGGAGCCCTCGGGACTCTTCTGCATTCCTCTCCAAGTCCTACGTGTGTCTTCTGGTCCAATAAAAATCATCGCGGAAGTTTTATTCCGTTTGGACTCCGTTTGGTATTCCTTTTCTGTAAAACTCAAAAACAAGGAAAAAACAGAAACTGGCACTGGGCTCTAGGTTAATAAGTTAGTCCCAAAAATAATATAAAATAGCATATTAATGCATATAAAACATCCAAAACAGATAATATAATAGCATGGAACAATAAAAAATTATAGATACGTTGGAGACGTATCAGCTATAAAAGGAGGGCCAGGGCAAGCTTTACAGGGGTTTGAACCCTTTGAAAGCTCACGCATAGGTATTCGTGCAGCTGCCCTCTCCTAGCGACTTGCTGGGGGAGAGCGCTCCATGTACTTTCTTCCATATCCACCCAATAGACCAAAAGCAGGAGTGGGGTTTTACGCTCCTCAGCGGCCCGAACCTGGGTAAAACCATGGCTCCTCTTGTTGTGCTTGCTCTTCGCGCCAATTGACCCCCAGCCAAACCAGCAAAGGGGCAACCCTACCCCATAGATTGCCGGCTCCATGCCGGCATCTTTGGCGCTCCAGGTAGGGAGTGCTCCATTGGTGAGAACCAAGGCAGCAGGCGGCGCGTCGATTCCTTCGAGTTCATCATCATCACCACCCATGGCGCCCAAGAACAAGGGCTCCATGGCTGCCAAGCATTCTACGTTCCAGCACCCATCGCCTTTATCTGTGGGCGGCGCAGGCGGCGCCACCATCGCGGATGGAGCGAACACCGCTGTGGGCACGACCGGCACAGGCGGCACGGTCGCCGTGCCCGCCATGACAGGAGCAGGCGGTGGGGATGATGGAGGCGGACGCTTACCTCGAAGCTCGGGCGAAAACGACGTTCATGGCACGGGCGACACGGGTGCTCTACCCCCACCTTCTCCTCGTGCCCGCGAACGCAGCCACCAGAGCGACCCCGTTCGATCGGGCGCGAACTGCGACCTTCCTGCTGCGGCAGCACCAGCGGCGACCAGGGGAGCGACCTCAAGACACACGCCGCTCGACGGGCGCGATGTGACGCCAAGCGGTGTTGTTGTGCCTCCATAGCAACGCCCGCATGGCAAATTTTCCGTCGGCCAAGGTCAAGACCCTCGGGCGTCGCTTTCGCCACGCCAACTCGTTGTCATCCCCACGGCGCGGCGACAAAAACACAACGACGCTCCTACTGGCTCTGCCAGGAGTCGAGCGACGTCGCGCTCTTCGCGTTCCAACATGCCTTCAACGGCGACGGAGGCGATGGAGCGAGCACAGATGTTGCTGGATTTTCCTCTAGTAGCCCACAAGATGGATGAGTGGATAGCCACCATCCGGAGTTTAATTGAGTTTGCCGACGCAAATAGATCCCAGTTGGCGGAGCCCTCGCGGCGTCCACCAACTGCACCTGCAGCTCAAACTGACAGCCGTGTGGCGGGCGGCGCACCCATGGAGTAATCGCCTCCACGACAACAACCTCAGCAGCGACACCAACACTCTCAGCAAACTCAGTGTGATGTTCAGCCTGATGATGTGTTGATGGCCTCCTCAAAGCCACAGACGCAGCGGGACCAGAGACAGGTACTGATGCATAGGCGGGCAGAGGATGCCCACACTACCATTCAGCGACGCCGGGAGGAGCGCCGTCAAGCAGACGAGCACAACGGTCCAGCGTCGATGAGTCAGCGCCCGTTGTTGGCGGGTACTTACCTTATGAGGTTTGGTGCCCCGCCTTCACACGTGAGCTGCGGCAAGTCCGCTGGCCATCAGTCCATGCATTCAAGCCCGAGGTACCGGAAAAGTACGACGACAATCAGAACCCGGCAGAGTTCTTGGGCATTTATACAATTGTTGTGCAAGTCTGCCGGGGGAAGGGATGAGAAAATCCTAGCCAACTACTTCCCACTGGTGCTCAAGCCCAACGTGAGTTCTTGGCTAATGAACTTGCTAGAAAACTCCATTTCCTCATGGTCAGATCTTTGCAATGAGTTTGTTGGTGCTTTTATCGGGGGACAGAAAGGTCTGGGGTTACCTAGCAACTTGCAAGTGATCCCACAGAAGGAAGGAGAAAACCTACATAGGTACATCCAGAGATTCAGCCGCGTGCACCGCAGCATACCGGATATCCACCCCGCGGCCGTGATTGCGGCATTCCACACGAATGTGCGCAATTGCAAGATGCGGGAGAAGATGCATATCCGCCTGCCGAAGACTGTCAACGAACTCTATACATTGGTGGACAAGCGTGCGCATGCTAAAGAAGGGAGAAGACTTCCTGGGGAAGATGATGCCGCCGAAGTCAATTCCGACAATGACGATGCAACCGCCCCAAGGAAGAAAGGTCGAAGGTGCAACAGAAAGCGCAAAGGCAAGTCAGTTATGGCTGTAGAAGGATCCGGCAACTCTAGCCCCGCCAAGAAACCCAGAACGGAGAGCACCGGCAAGGAAGTGGCTGCATGCACTGATTGCCAGGTGATGTCTACTACGCAACCTTCTTGTAGACTAGTGTTGGGCCTCCAAGCACAGAGTTTTATAGGACAGTAGAAAATTTCCCTCAAGTGGATGACCTAAGGTTTATCAATCCATGGGAGGTGTAGGATGAAGATGGTCTCTCTCAAACAACCCTACAACCAAATAACAAAGAGTCTCTTGTGTCTCCAACACACCCAATACAATTGTAAATTGTATAGGTGCACTAGTTCGGCGAAGAGATGGTGATACAAGTGTAATATGGATAGTAGATATAGGTTTTTGTAATCTAAAAATATAAAAACAGCAAGGTAACTAGTAACAAAAGTGAGCAAAAACGGTATTGCAATGCTTAGAAACAAGGCCTAGGGTTCATACTTTCACTACTGCAAGTTCTCTCAACAATGATAACATAATTGGATCACATAATAATCCCTCAACGTGCAACAAAGAATCACTCCAAAGTTTCTATCGGAGAACGTAGAACGAAAACGTGCATCAACCCCTATGCATAGATTACCCTAATGTCACCTCGGGAATACGTGAGTTGAGTGCCAAAACATACATCAAGTGAATCGATAGAACATCCCATTGTCACCACAGATATCCCATCGCAAGACATACATCAAGTGTTCTCAAATCCAATACTCAATCCAACATAACGGAACCTCAAAGAGCAAGACTCAATTCATCACAACAAGAGATAGAGAGGGAAGAAACACCATATGATCCAACTATAATAACAAAGCTTGTGGTACATCAAGATCGTGCCAAATCAAGAACACGAGAGAGAGAGAGATCAAACACATAGCTACTGGTACATACCCTCAGCCCCGAGGGTGACCTACTCCCTCCTCATCATGGAGACCGCCGGGACGATGAAGATGGCCACCGGTGATGATTTCCCCCTCCAGCAGGGTGCCGGAACGGGCTCCCGATTGGTTTTTCGTGGCTATAGAGGCTTGCGGCGGCGGAACTCCCGATCTAGGTTTCTTTTCAGGGTTTTGGTATTTATAGGAATTTTTTGTGTCAGTCTCCCATCAAGGGGGTCCACGAGGGGCCCACAAGCCGGGAGCTAGCGCCGTGGGGGTAGGGCGCGCCCCCTTGGCTTGTGGCCTCCTCGGTCACTTCCTGGCCCAGCTCCGATGCTTCGGGGGTCTCTTTTGGTCCATAAAAAATCACCGTAAATTTTCAGCCCATTCCGAGAACTTTTATTTCTGCACAAAAAATGACACCACGGTAGTTCTGCTGAAAACAACGTCAGTCCGGGTTAGTTCTAATAAAATCATACCAAAATCATATAAAATTGTTGTAAACATGGTATGAATACTTCGTAAATTATAGATACGTTGGAGACGTATCTGCATCCCCAAGCTTAATTCCTGCTCGTCCTCGAGTAGGTAAATGGTAAAAGAAATAATTTATGAAGTGTGAATGCTAGCAAGTGCACAAGTTTGATCAATGATTATTTCAATCACTTTTTCTAGCATCATTATATATCATAAACAGTAGCTCATCTCATAAAACTTCTCATGATCAAGTAGCAAGCTATTCACATGTTAAAGCATAGATCATAAACTTTCTTGAAAACTAACAAACTAGGTTCTCAGTCATCAAACAATTGCAATTCATCTTATTTTTAGGAAGGGTCTATGTAAGAGCTTTGATTTAGCAAATCCCACATACTCAACTATCATATAGTCTTCCATGATTGCTACCACTCAAAGCATATTTTTAGAACAAATAGCATCCATTGAACACAGAGAAAGATAGGGGCTTAATGTTTCGCCTCCCAACTTATTTCTCATATAGATAATTGTCAACAATAATAATTCATGATCAAATATATTTGAATGGCCATATCTGCTTAGATCTTTCCCCATCACATGATGCTTGCCAACTAAAGAGTAGGTCAGAATGAGAAGGAATACTACTGACTCTTGCATAAAAGTAAAAGATAGGCCCTTCGCAGAGGGAAGCAGGGATTTGCAGAGGTGCCAGAGCTCGAAGCTTTTAAAACAGAGATGAATATAATTGTGAGAAGTATGCTTTCATTGTCAACGTAACGACCGAGAGTTCTCACTATCTTCCATGCTAGACACATCATAGGCGGTTCCCAAATAGAATGGTAAAGTTTTTACTCCCCCTCCACCAACAATCACACTCCATGGCTGATCCGAAACAACGGGTACCGTCCATACCAACAACAATCCTGGGGGAGTTTTGTTTGATGATTATATTTTGATTTGATTTCGAGCATGGAACTGGGCATCCCGATTACCAGCCACTTTCTCGTGAATGACAAGTGAATCAACACTCATCATGAGAATAACCCACCTAGCATGGAAGATGCTGACAGCCCCTGGTCGCTACATGAGCGATTCGGGCATACAAAACAGATTATTATTTGAAGGTTTAGAATTTGGCACATGCAAATTTACTTGGAACGGCGGGTAAATACCGCATATAGGTAGATATGGTGGACACTCATGGAAGAAACTTGGTTCAAGGATTTTGGATGCACAAGCAGTATTCCCGCTTAGTACAGAAATTTTGGCTAGCAAAAGATTCTAAATAGCAAGCACCACATGTTGGAGGATCCATAACAATATAACTTCTATACAAATATACCCAAGCATAACTCATTATGTTGTCTTCCTTGTCCAACATCAACTAATTTGCTCAAATTTGAAAATAATTAATGGGGCTCACAATCATAGAAGATGTCCAAGATAGTATATTTATATGTGAAATCTCTCTTCCTTCAATATTCTTTCATGAATTGTTCAAGTGACCAATACTATGTTTGCTAACTTTCAATAAATTTACCACCTCCACTTCTTATATGTGAAGTCATTACTCCCCATGGGATAAGCATATGTAACATATATAATTTCAGATTTATGATATTCAATTCATTCAACCATTTACTCATAGGATATAAGTGAAGCACACGAGTAAATGACAAACTACTCAAAAAAGATATAAGTGAAGATCAATGAGTAGTCAAATAATTAAGTAGCTATGTGAAGACTCTCTCTCAAAAATAATAATTTAGATCTAAAGTATTTTATTCAAACAGCAAGCAAAATAAAATAAAATGACATTGCAAGGATAGCACATATCATGTGGAAGAAGCAAAAATTTAGGCTCAACCAAAACTGACCGATAGTTGTTGAAGAAGAAAGGGGGGATGCCAACCGGGGCATCCCCAAGCTTAGATGTTTGATACTTCTTGAAATATTAACGAGGGATGCCTTGGGCATCCCCAAGCTTGAGCTTTTGTGTCTCCTTAGTTCCTTTTATATCATGGTTTCCCTAAATCTTAAAAACCTCATCCACACAAAACTCAACAAGAACTCGTGAGAAAAGTTAGTATAAATCAAATGCAAAACTTTATCATTCTCTACTGTAGCAAATCACTAAAATTATTATTTAACATTGCATACAAAATGCCTCTGCATATTTAATACTCCTATCCTCAAATAGAATCATTAAACAAGTAAACATATGCAAACATAACAGCAATCTATCTAAACAGGACAGTCTGTAAAGAGTGCAATTGTACTCATGCTTCCCTAACTCAAAAAATTATGAAACATTACCACACTGTAGAAAATTTGTTTTATCTTACTATGTAAAAATTTCAAGATTTTATCATTTTCTAACTTTCCAGAAGAATTCAGACAATGATAGAAAACTTTCTGTTTTCAAAACAGCAACATATAGACTTGCAAAATAAGCATGGTAAAGGCTATACTTGACACTTTTATTGAAATAAAAGATGAAAACATTAATATAAATAACAGAAAGAAAATACTAATAAAATAAAATGACGCTCCAAGCAAAACACATATCATGTGACGAATAAAAATATAGCTCCAAGTGAGGTTACCGATAATGTTGAAGACGAAAGAGGGGATGCCTTCCGGGGCATCCCCAAGCTTAGTTGCTTGGATCTTCCTTGAATATTACCTTGGGGTGCCTTGGGCATCCCCAAGCTTAGGGTCTTGTCACTCCATATTCTCCTCATATCGATATCTCACCCAAAACTTGAAAACTTCAATCACACAAAACTTAACGGAACTTCGTGAGATGGGTTAGTATGATAAAACAAATCATTCACTTTGGTACTGTCAAGACAAGATTCAAAGTTTTTATCACATGATTCCTACTGTACCCTATCATTTATACAATTTATATTAAGAAATATAAGCCATAGAAACTAGAAAACAAGCAAACCATGAATCGAAAACAGAATCTGTCAAAAACAGAACAGTCTGTAAAGATCTGAATTAAGATCATACTTCTGTTACTCCAACAATTCTGAAAAACTAGTACAACGTAGAAAATTTGTATAAAAATCAACTATAAAAAATTAAGAATATTTCCACGTTCCTGTGAAAGATAGGAATTTCTGTACTGGACGCAAAAGTTTCTGTTTTTGCACAGAATCAAATCAACTATCAACCACACTATCCCAAAGGCTTTACTTGGCACTTTATTCAAACAAAAGCTATAAAACATGATTACTACAGTAGCTTAATCATGTGAACACACAAAAACAGTATGGGTAAATATTGGGTTGTCTCCCAACAAGCGCTTTTCTTTAATGCCTTTTTAGCTAGGCATGATGATTTCAATGATGCTCACATAAAAGATAAGAATTGAAACATAACGGGAGCATCATGAAGCATATAACTAGCACATTTAAGTCTAACCCACTTCCTATGCATAGGTATTTTGTGAGCAAACAATTTATGGGAGCAAGAATCATCTAGCATAGGAAGGCAAAACAAGCATAACTTCAAGATTTTCAACACATAGAGAGGAAACTTGATATTATTGAGACATGTAAAAGCATATGTTCCTCTCTCATAATAATTTTCAGTAGCATCATGAATGAATTCAACAATATAACTATCACATAAAGCATTCTTTTCATGATCTACAAGCATAGAAATTTTATTACTCTCCACATAAGCAAAATTCTTCTCATTCATAGTTGTGGAAGGAGCAAATTCAACAAAATAGCTATCATGAGGTACTTGATTAAAATCATGATGACAAGTTTCATGGTTATCATTACTCTTTATAGCATACATGCCATCACAATAATCATCATAAATAGGAGGCATGCTTTCATCATAATAAATTTTCTCATCAAGACTTGGGGGACTAAAAATATCATCTTCATCAAACATAGCATCCCCAAGCTTGTGGCTTTGCATATCATTAGCATCATGGATATTCAGAGAATTCATACTAACAACATTGCAATCATGCTCATCATTCAAAGATTTTATGCCAAACATTTTATTGCATTCTTCTTCGAACACTTTGGCACAATTTTCTGATCCATCATTTTCAAGAAAGACATTATAGAGATGAATCATATGAGGCAACCTCAATTCCATATTTTTTTATAGTTTTATTTTATAAACTAAACTAGTGATAAAACAAGAAACTAAAAGATTCGATTGCAAGATCTAAAGATATACCTTCAAGCACTCACCTCCCTAGCAACAGTGCCAGAAAAGAGCTTGATGTCTACTACTCAACCTTCTTCTTGTAGACTCGTGTTGGGCCTCCAAGCGCAGAGTTTTGTAGGACAGTAGCAAATTTCCCTCAAGTAGATGACCTAAGGTTTATCAATCTGTGGGAGGCGTAGGATGAAGATGGTCTCTCTCAAACAACCCTTCAACCAAATAACAAAGAGTCTCTTGTGTCCCCAACACACCCAGTACAATGGTAAATTGTATAGGTGCACTAGTTCGGTGAAGAGATGGTGATACAAGTGTAATATGGATAGTAGATATAGGTTTTTGTAATCTGAAAATATAAAAACAGCAAGGTAACTAGTAACAAAAGTGAGCAAAAACGGTATTGCAATGCTTAGAAACAAGGCCTAGGGTTCATACTTTCACTAGTGCAAGTTCTCTCAACAATGATAACATAATTGGATCACATAATATTCCCTCAACGTGCAACAAAGAATCACTCCAAAGTTTCTATCGGAGAACGTAGGACGAAAACATGCATCAACCCCTATGCATAGATTACCCCAATGTCACCTCGGGAATCCGTGAGTTGAGTGCCAAAACATACATCAAGTGAATCGATAGAACATCCCATTGTCACCACAGATATCCCATCACAAGACATACATCAAGTGTTCTCAAATCCAATACTCAATCCAACATAACGGAACCTCAAAGAGCAAGACTCAATTCATCACAACAAGAGATAGAGAGGGAAGAAACAGCATATGATCCAACTATAATAACAAAGCTCGCGGTACATCAAGATCGTGCCAAATCAAGAACACGAGAGAGAGAGAGAGATCAAACACATAGCTACTGGTACATACCCTCAGCCCCGACGGTGAACTACTCCCTCCTCATCATGGAGACCGCCGGGATGATGAAGATGGCCACCGGTAATGATTTCCCCCTCCGACAGGGTGCCGGAACGGGCTCCCGATTGGTTTTTCATGGCTATAGAGGCTTGCGGCGGCGGAACTCCCGATCAAGGTTTCTTTTCAGGGGTTTTGGTATTTATAGGATTTTTTGGCGTCGGTCTCACGTCAAGGGGGTCCACGAGGGGCCCACAAGCGGGGATCTAGCGCCCTAGGGGTAGGGTGCGCCCCCTGGCTTGTGGCCTCCTCGGTCACTTCCTGGCCCAGCTCCGATGCTTCGGGGGTCTCTTTTGGTCCATAAAAAATCACCGTAAATTTTCAGCCCATTCCGAGAACTTTTATTTCTGCACAAAAAACGACACCACGGTAGTTCTGCTGAAAACAGCGTCAGTCCGGGTTAGTTCTAATAAAATCATCCCAAAATCATATAAATTTGTTGTAAACATGGTATGAATACTTCATAAATTATAGATACGTTGGAGACGTATCACCAGCTTGCCGCGGCGGGAGAGAAAGCTAGCAAGTCCGACGGGCCATACTGCAAGATCCACCGTACCAAGGGCCACGACCTCCAGGAGTGCCGTCAAGTCGAGCAGCTGGTTGAGAAATAGAAAGCTGAGTATGAAAAGCGGGACAAGGAGAAGGGCTAGGACAGTACAGGTGGATCTAGCAAGAAAGGTCGTGGTGGTCGAGGCAGACGCCGCGGCAACATCGGCTAGAAGAAAGAAAAGCCTGCCAGGGGCAGAGAGAAGCAAGAAGAAGATGAAGGAAGTGATGAGGAAGATGACGAAGAGTCCAGCGAGCATGAATTCTAGAAGGCAACAGAGGCCATGTGCATTGACGGAGGTGCATCTTTGCACTCCTCTCACCGGCAACTCAAGCAGTGGGCACGGGAAGTCAATGCGGCGGAGCCGACAGTGGATGCACAAAATCCCCTCAAGTGTTCTCACACGCCTATTATTTTTTATGCTGAGGATCACCCTGATCGCACAACCGTGGTTGGGTACTTGCCGTTGTTGGTCTCACGAATGATACGCAACCTCACAGTCATGAAAATACTAGTTGACGGTGGGGCCGGCTTGAATCAGATCTCCCTCGAGGTGATTGAGAGGCTACAAATCCCTGAAGAAGAGCTCCAGAAAACAAGGACGTTCCAAGGGATCAACCCAGGAAGGAGCCAACCTAAGGGAAAGATCACGCTGCTGGTGACATTTGGCGGGGAACTAAATTACAGAATAGAGAAGGTCGTGTTTGATGTTGTTAAGATCCCTTTGCCATTTAACGGAATTCTTGGTCACCCAGCCTTGGCCAAATTCATGGCAGCATCACATTATGCTTACAGCACATTGAAGATGCCAGGGCCCATGGGTGTCATCTCCATAAACTCCGATAAGAAAGATGCAGTCGTTTGCATGGACAAACTCTACAGGGACATAGTCGCAGTGGAAACCGACAAGGCAACAGCTCCTGCCAAGCCGAAGAATAGCAAAAAGCCCGGCAAGACATCCAGTGGGACTTTCAGGAAGCGTGCCTCTTCGGAGTGATGCGCACCCATCGAGGACTTGCCGGAAAGCTCAGCTGGTAAGAGATCCAAGGCCACTCCTCCTGCAACAAAGAAGGTGTCGGCAAGGGAAGATGGCACTGACAGTACCTTTACCATTAGTGCCACCCTAGACAGCAAATAGGAAAGCGCGCTCATTGCCTTCCTACAGGCGAATGTAGATGTGTTTGCATGGAAACCAACTGACATCCCCGGTGTTCCCAGGGAGGTAATTTAGCACCACCTTGTTGTCTGCCCCCATGCTCGGCCGTCAAGCAGAAGGTCAGGAAACAAGCTTTGGAGTGGCAACAATTCATAGCAGAAGAGATCAAGAAACTCGAGGCAGTTGGCCTGGTCAGAGGAGTGTTACATCCAACCTGGTTGGCAAATCCGGTTGTTGTACGCAAGGTGAATGGGAAATGGAGACTTTGTATTGATTACACTAACCTCAACAAAGCATATCCAAAGGATCCTTTCCCTTTGCCGCGCATCGACCAGATTGTGGACTCCAATGTCGGTTGTGATTTGCTCCTGTTTCTTGATGCTTACTCCGGATATCACCAGTTATTCATGTCCAAGGAAGATGAGGAGAAAACCGCATTCATCACTCCATGTAGCATGTACTGCTTTGAACGAATGCCTTTCGGACTGAAGAGTGTGGGTTCGACCTTCGCGAGAGCATGTTCAGATTGGTTTTGAACCACAGTTGCACAGGAACATAGAAGCATACATGGATGATATTGTTGTCAAAACCAAGGAAAAGTCCACCCTAATTCAAGATTTGGAGGAAACCTTTTCCAACATGCAGAAGATCAACATGAAGCTCAGCCCCGAGAAGTGTGTGTTTGGTGTTCCCTCCGGCAAGCTCCTTGGATTCTTTATATCTCAGTGTGGGATCGAGGCAAACCCTGACAAGATCAAAGCTATTGAGCAAAACCAAGCACCCAAGACCATCAAGGATGTACGGCGCCTTGCCGGTTGTATCGCGGCTCTGAGTAGGTTTATTTCAAGGTCTGCTGAGCGTGCCCTGCCTCTTCAAGATATTGAAAAACGCGGGTCCGGTAAAATGGACTCCGGAAGCGGAGGCTGCACTGCAAGACCTGAAAAAGCACATGTCTTCTCCGCCAACTCTTGTCGCGCCCAAAGCGCAAGAACCGTTACTGCTATACCTGGCGGCGACGAATCAAGTGGTCAGTGTTGCACTAGTTGTGCAGAGGGAAGCTGATGATGAGGAAACAACGGCAGCAGAGCCATCCCGTGACAAAATGGAGTCTTCCCAGGCAAAGCTAGATGCCAGGAAGGAAAAAGTGGTGCAAGGGAAAACACCTGAGCAGCAAGTTACATCAAAGAAGAAAGTGCTGCAGCGGCCAGTATACTTTGTTAGCTCCCTACTGTAGGGGCTAGGTCAAGGTACTCGGGCGTGCAAAAGTTGCTCTTTGGCTTACTCATGGACTCAAGGAAGCTGCGCCACTATTTTCAAGCACATGAGATCATGGTGGTCACTCGCTTCCCGTTGCAGCGCATTCTGAGGAATCCAGAGGCAACCGGCAGGATAGTAGAGTGGGCATTGGAACTGTCAAGCTTTGCGCTCAAATTTGAGAGTACATCAACTATTCAGAGCAGAGCATTGGCTGAATTCATTGCAGAATGGATGCCAACACCGGATGACGAGATACAGGAATCAGCCCTCCCCGGCAGGGAAACCCAAAGGAATTGGATCAAGTACTTTGACGCTACTTTCTCGCTGCAAGGTGATGTCTACTACGCAACCTTATTCTTGTAGACTCGTGTTGGGCCTCCAAGCGCAGAGTTTTGTAGGACAGTAGCAATTTTCCCTCAAGTGGATGACCTAAGGTTTATCAATCCGCAGGAGGCGTAGGATGAAGATGTTCTCTCTCAAACAACCCTGCAACCAAATAACAAAAAGTCTCTTGTGTCCCCAACACACCAAATACAATGGTAATTTGTATAGGTGCACTAGTTCGGCGAAGAGATGGTGATACAAGCGTAGTAATGATAGTAGATATTGATTTTTGTAATAGGAACAATAAAAAACAGCAAGGTAGCAATTGATAAAACGGAGCACAAACGGTATTGCAATGCTTGAAAATGAGGCCTAGGGTCCATACTTTCGCTAGTGCAATCTCTCAACAATGCTAATATAATTGGATCATATAACCATCCCTCAACGTGCGATGAAGAATCACTCCAAAGTTTCTATCTAGCGGAGAACATAAGAAGAAATTGTTTGTAGGTTACGACACCACCTCAAAGCTATTCTTTCTGATCAATCTATCCTAGAGTTCGTACTAAAATAACATCAAGCTTGTCGGGGCACGAAATATCGGATCCGAGAGATCCTTTACGAGTTCCCCCCCCTGCGGGGGGGGGGGGGGGGGAGAGGTACACGCAAAGAGCAGAACCAGTGATCGACGCGGGAAGTTTTTACCCAGGTTCGGGCCGCTGATCAGCGTAAAACCCTACTCCTGCTTTGTGTTCTTATTGATGTTCTTGAGCCCAGCCTTCAGGAGTGCTCGCAATGAACAGTACGTTCCAAGAGCAGCTACGCATGCAGAATGGGCCAGAAGTTCTTCCCCCCTGTAGCAGTTGCCTTGGGCCTCCTTTTATATGATCAAAGGGGTCTCCACAGTGGCAAAATGTACATACATTGAGGTGGAAAGTAGCTACAGGGTATCATACCTAACCCCTGACGGATTAGGGCGAGCGCATTTAATGCACCGTGAGGTGTCCGTTTAGGTGTCCTCACTTTCTTGGGGATGGAAAAAGGGGCCATCCCATCAGCACCGCTTAAGCTCTCCTCCACTGGTGCGTTGCCACGCATCCAGAGAAGGACCCAGAATGTCAGGTTTGCCACTGTGCCGAAGCGGTGGCACAGTGGCAGAATCTCGCCAGGCGCCGATCCTTGCCGGGCACCAATCCTTGCCGGGCGCCAGGGCTTGCCGGGCGTCGAGCTTTGCTGGGAACCAAGCCTTGTCGGGTGCCGAGGCTTGCCGGGTTCCACGGGCCATCCCGGGAAGGATCTTGCCGGGGAGGCTGGCCTTCGATTTCCAGCTTTGCTTATTTGCTGATTCTCAGATCTCTGACTTGATGATTTCCTTGATGACTTAAGTCGACCTCGAGCTGATCCCGGCAAGCCTTGCCGCGAGGACGGCTACAACTGCCCGTGCACAAGTAAGGGGTACTAGTGGCCCAATACTTAGTACACCGACAGGAGCCCCCGGGCCTGGGCCATACACGAGTGCGAGGCGTTGTTGGGCTAGGCCCAAACAGTGCACGGGCACGCGTGGCAGGGAACTAACTGCTCATAAAAGATCTTGTTTTACTGTGTCCCCACTACGCGCACGGAGCGCGCGATGTGGGAAGTGTGCCAAAAAGGCTGCAAATTGTTTCGCGCCCACAGAGGCGCATTGATATTGGGGGATAAACAAGGTGGCCCCGCTCCTTCCCCATAAAAAGGAGAAGTCGTGGAGGCGCAAACCCATTCACCCCCCTCTTCTTCCCAATCTGGCCATCGCCATCGCCTTCCTCTGCTCGAGCTCAGAGCGAAACCTTCTTTCCCTTCTGCTCGCCGCTCCCGCGCTCGTTCCGTCCTCCGGCTTCCACCTCCACGGTCGCCATGCCGCCCAATGCCAGCAAAGGCAAGGGCACGGACAAGGAACCGAAGGCTGAAGTTCCGGAAAGCGAGCTGGTGAAGATGCGGAAGAGGCTCGTCGTCTTCCCTCCGACGCTCGACGCCGAAACCTTGAAGGGACGATACCAATGCATGTGGGCGAAGGGAACACAAGCTCACCCCGCCACACGCGTAATCCCAGGTGCTAGTTCCAAAGGCGGATCGGACAGATACCCCTTCTTCACTGCGTACTTTTATTGCGGGCTCTGTCCACCTTTTTCCGATTTCTTCAACGACATCATGTATACATACGGCTTCCGCCTTCTTGACTTCACGCCGAATGCCGTATTTTGCATGTCGATCTTTGCCCATCTTTGTGAAAATTTCGCCGGCGTGATCCCAATTCTGCTCTTTTCCGCCACTATTTCTATCCTCGAATCCAAAAAGGAGAGGCTCTCTCTGGATCTATTGCTTGGATTCCAAGAGCCTGGAACAAAGAAATATACCCAGATGGAGTTTACCGCGAAAAGTGGGACGAGTGGCGGGCCGAATGGTGCTGGATCCAGGAAGCAGATCCTCATCCTTTTTGCCATCCCCGGCGACAGAAGGTGGCCCGCGGCAAGGATTGGGGCGATCTCACCGCAGAAGACGAGAAGCTCACAATCGCCACCACCAGAATCCTCCGCTTGAAGGCTGCCGGGCTGACAATGGAGATGATCGGCTTCGACTTCCTCCGCCGCCGCATCGCCCCTCTGCAGAATAGGGGGAGGCCAGCCTGGGAGTATAAGAATGCAGCGGATGTCATGAGGCTGCGCCCCGGGCTGAACAACAACTTGACTGTTATGCAGCTTGGCGCTCTCCGCCAGAAGTTATTCCAGCGCGAAGACAAGCACCGGCTGCCGGCAAGGATCGTCCCCTTGTGCAACAACTCTGCACTGGGGTCGATCATTGCCTTCTTGCCGATGTTCAACGCCCACGGCCTTGACCCGACTTGGGTCGAGCCAAGCGAGGAAGAAGCGCAGAAATTCTTCGACAATCTGACGGAGAAGCCTGTCCGGCAAGAGCCAGATCTTATTCGCGCCACCACAGATCAGGAGGTAGCATACATCGCTACCAGAGTGGAGGAAGCGAATCTTGCCGCGGAGGCCGGCAGCATTGGCTTCACAGAGTGGGAAGCCAGCGAGGCAGAGGTGGTAGTGGAGGCGAAGCCTGCCGGGGAGGACGAGGTTGCCGGGGAGGAGAGCGGCGCAGCCGCTGAAATCTCGTCCGGCGAGGACTCAGTCGAAGAAGAAGAGACGCGAGAAGAGCCCCCTCCCCCGAAGAAGAAGGCGAAGCGTGTTCTTCGGAAGGCTGTGTCTGACATCCCGGCAAGCCAGCCCTCTTCGAGCGGCGAAGCCCCCGGCAAGAAAGTGGCCGGCAAGACCGGACCGCGGCAGGGGGCCCGTCAACAGCCCGCACGGCGTGCGAGGCCCGCACCAGCGATGACTGCTGGGGCGGCAGGAGGGTCTCGCACCACCGCACCGGAAGCTGCCCCGGCGCCTGCCACAGCCAAGCGGCCTAGGACTCCTCCTCCGCCTCCCCACTCAGACACCGCAACGGAGGTCGACTTCGACATCTCCGGCTTTAGTCCGGAGTGAGAGGAAGAAGAGTAAGTACTTTGCCACAGCTTTTACCTTCCAATCTTGCATCAATCTTTACTGACTTGCTTGTATTGCTTCTGCAGTGACACAGAAACCTTGCTGGCGAGGATGGCGAAGAGGTCAAGGACTTCTATGGGCGACGAGCCCCCGGCAGGCTCCACTAGCGTGCCAGAGACCGTCATCGTGAGCCCAGAGCCTAGTCCTCAACGCAGCCCCCAGCGTAAGTTCATTGTCCCTTTTTCTGTTGGCTGGTGCCGAGGCTTCCATTCTTGTCGCTGATATCTTCGGGTTCGCAGGAGAAGAACGGCAACAAGGAGAAGATTGCCCCATTGTGCCTCCTTCATCGACCGCTCTGCCCACAAGCACATCTCCGGCAAGAGATCCTGTCGACGAGCCTGTCCGGATTGAGGAGGAGCCGACAAGCACGGGCTCCGGCAACCCACCCCCGGCAACCGGAGTTGTCGGGAGAGGCGAAGCCACCTCTCGACAGCCCGACGCAGGTACTCGATCGCCTCAGAGTGCTAGTTATTCTTTTCCCCTTACTTCTTTATCTTTGATCACTTCAAACTTCAACCTTGATCTTAATCCGTTTTCCTCCTTCGCCCTTCAGAGTTCCCTGAGATGGAACATATGGACGTCGACGCTTGCCGGGGAAGATCTTGCCGGGGAAGATCTTGCCGCGTCACTTGGCGGTCTTGCCGCTGGTGTTGCTTCCTCATCAGCTTCTCTCTGCGCCACCAGCGCAGCACTAACCACTTGATTTGTTGCCGCCAGGTACAGCAGCAACGGCTCTTGTGGTCTAGGTGCGACTAGCGTCGGCGGAGAAGAAAGGTATTTCTTCAAATCTTGCAGCGCCGCCTCCGCTTCCGGAGTCCATTTCATTGGACCTGCCTTCTTCAAAATTTTGAAGAAGGGTAGGGCGCGCTCAGCAGATTTGGAAATAAACCTGCTTAGAGCAGCAACACAGCCGGCAAGACGACGCACATCCTTGACGCGTCTCGGCGCTTCAATTTGCTCAATGGCTCTGATCTTGTCGGGGTTAGCTTCAATTCCCCGGCAAGATACAAAGAATCCGAGGAGCTTGCCGGAAGGAACACCGAACACACACTTCTCAGGATTGAGCTTCAAGTTGATCTTGCGCAAGTTCGCAAATGTTTCTTCTAAGTCTTGAATGAGCGTTGCTTTATCCTTAGTTTTGACCACTATATCATCCATATATGCCTCCATATTTCTATGGAGTTGTGGCTCAAAACCAATCTGGATCGCTCTGGCGAATGTTGAACCAGCACTTTTCAACCCGAAAGGCATTCGTATAAAACAATACGTACCACATGGGGTGATAAAGGCGGTCTTCTCTTCATCTTCCTTTGCCATAAAAATCTGATGATACCCTGAATAGGCATCAAGGAAGGACAAGAGATCACAACCAGCGGTGGCATCCACAATCTGGTCGATGCGCGGCAAGGGAAAAGGATCTTTTGGACAAGCTTTATTGATATCTGTATAATCGATACAAAGCCTCCATTTCCCGTTTGCTTTCCGCACTACAACCGGATTGGCCAACCAGGTTGGATGAAGCACTCCTTTGACCAGTCCTGCCGCCTCCAGCTTCTTAATTTCTTCGGCAATGAATTCTTGCCGCTCCAAAGCCTGTTTCCTCACCCTTTGCTTGACGGGCCGCGCATGGGGACAGACAGCAAGGTGGTGCTCAATTACTTTCCTGGGAACGCCGGGGATGTCAGACGGTTGCCATGCAAACACGTCGACATTCGCCCGCAGGAAAGCAACGAGCGCGCTTTCCTATTTGTCATCTAGGGTGGAACTTATGGTGAAAGTTCCCCCCGTTCCGTCCTCCCTGGCAGGCACCTTCTTGGTTTCCGGCGGGGCAGCCTTGGACTTCTTGTTCTTGGCGGTGGAACTCTCTGGTGCGTCCTCGACGGAAGCGCAGCACTCCGAGGAGGTGCGCTTGCCGGAGTTCGCGCCAAGGTTCCTGCCGGTCTTCTTCTTCCCCCCGGGAATTCCAGCGGCAGGAGCAGATGCCTTGATGGCAGGTGCTGCAACTGCTTCCCGGTAAAGTTGGTCGGCACAGATGAGCGCATCCTTCTTGTCGGAATGGATAGTTATGATGCTCAACGGCCCAGGCATCTTCAAGACGTTGTATGCGTAGTGTGATGCCGCCATAAACTTAGCCAGCGCTGGCCGACCAAGGATCCCATTGTATGACATGGGGATCTTGGCGACATCAAACACCACTTTTTCGGTCCTAAAGTTAAGCTCGCTGCCAAATGTTACCGGCAGCGTGATCTTGCCCTTAGGCTGGGTTCTTCCCGGGTTGACCCCTTGAAACGTACCCGTTTCCTCGAGGTCTTCGTCGGGAATATGAAGCTTTGTGAGCACGTCTGGTGAGATTAAGCTTAAGCCGGCCCCGCCGTCAACTAACATCTTCGTCACCTTGAGGTTGCGAATTGTCGGGGAAACCAACAATGGCAAGCACCCGACCGCAGTTGTGCGATCAGGGTGATCCTCGGCGTCAAAGATGATAGGCGTGCTGGACCACTTCAGAGGCCTACAAGCATCGGGGGATGGATCTGCCGCATTAACCTCCCGCACCCACTGTTTAAGTTGGCGGTGGGAAGAATGCAGCGAGGCACCCCCATCAATGCACATAGCCTCCGTAGCCTTCTGGAATTCCTGCTCACTGGATTCGTCATCTTCTTCATCATCATCTCTTTCTTTATCTCGGCCCCGAGCGGGCCGATCCTTCTGCTGTTTGGCCTTGCCGCGGCGACCCCCTCGGCCACCGCGTTTCTTGCCGGACCCCTCAGCACCATCTTGGGCCTTCTCCTTGTCTCGCCTCTCGTATTCGGCCTTCTGCTTCTCAGCAAGCTGCTCAACTTGCCGGCAGTCCTGGAGATCGTGGCCCTTAGTGCGATGGATCTTGCAATATTGCTTGCCGGAGTTCTCCGACTTGTCGGCAGCCGCCAAGGCCTGACAGGAAGGGCACCCGGCAAGATCCTTGCCGGGGGCGCTAACCTTGGCCTTCTTGGCGGCGCCAGGGTTGCCGGATTCCTCGACGGCAAGCACGGCCTTGCCTCCGCGCTTCCTATTCCGCCGCCGGCCTTTCCTTGACGGAGCCGCGGCATCTTCTTCTTCTGAGTCGTCTGTCGCACCAACAGCTTCACCGGGGAGTTTTCTCCCCTCTTCAGCTCGAGCGCACTTGTCGGCCAAAGCGTAAAGCTCGGCAATACTCCTGACTTTGTTCATTGCCAGCTCTTCCCGCATCCTGCGGTTACGCACGTTCTGATGGAACGCGCTAATGACAGCGGCAGGATGAACATCAGGAATATTGTATTGCACCCAGCTGAATCTCTGCATAAACTTGCGCAGGGACTCGCCCTCCCTCTGAGGGATGATGTACAAATCACTTTCTTGGCCAGGAGCTTGGTGGCCTCCAACAAAGGCGCCAACAAACTGATGGCACAAATCTGACCAGCAAGAAATAGAATCCTCCGGCAGATGCATCAACCACGACCTGACGTTGGGTTTGAGCACCAACGGGAAGTAGTTGGCGAGTATCTTGTCATCTCGGCCCCCGGCAGCTTGCACCGCAATGGTGTAGATGCTCAGGAACTCCGAGGGATGGGTTTTGCCGTCATATTTCTCCGGGACCTCTGGCTTGAAGGTTCGGAGATTGGGCCACTGGACTTGCCGCAGCTCACGGGTAAACACTGGAGGTCCTACCTCGTAAGGCAAGTCTCCTATGTTCCCTGGCGCAGGCTCGTCGACAACCGGCCCCGCGCGCTTATCAGACTGATAGCGCGCTTCCCGTCGCTGCTCGATGGTTGTTCGAGCGTCTTCCTTGCCTCTTTCCTGGAGAACCAGACGCTGATCACGGCGCATCCGTGGATCGGACGACGCCGTGGAAACTTCTTCATGGCGGTCGACTTGCTGAGTCGTCGGCCGCCGCTGATGTCGCGGAGGAGAGTGCACTGTAGTTGCACCACCTCCGGTTTTCTCTCCACCGGCTCGCATCGGATCGATGGGCTTCCGCTGAGAGGGCCCTGCCTCTTGTGGTCCATCCTTATTAGCGAAGCCGATAAGGCTCTAGATAGTAGCTCGCCACTCCTCCATCTTCTCCGGGGCGGGAGGAAAATCGAGGAGCAGCTGCGCATGTGCCAAGGCTTCCGCTGGCGTAGGTGGCGGCGACAGGTGCGAGGTGCGTGAGGTGCTCTGACTCCTAACCAAGTTAGAAGGAGCACTGCCACGGTCACACGACCGCGCGACACCTTCGCCGGCAGCTCGGTGTGCATGCTGGTCCCGCGCATCTTGGGATCTATGCGCATAAACCTTTTCGTGAGGACGCCCCGAACCACCAGCGTCATGATGTCGCTCATCTCGCACGACTTGAGCAGGTTGCGAGGCTCGTGCCGGCGCGGGAGCTCCAGCAGGCGCTCTTCGATCCCTAGAGTTTGTTGTGCCACCCGTAGGCAACACAACGCCATCTCTAGATCCAGCGGCGCGCAAGTTACCACTGCCACTGCGAACGATACCGCTCGCTTGGCTTGGGTCACCAGAACGCCACGGGGGTTCTAGTCCTCTTTCTTCTGCACCCACACCATCGCCTGTCTGCGAAGGCGCGGGTAAAACGGACCCGGACGGTTGTGCTGTCGCGATGTTCTTCTTCTTGGGCGGCATGATGATGAAGATGATGAAGGAACTAGGGCGTCGACCACCAGATCAGGTTCACGCATACTTCAATCCCCCTACCTGGCGCGCCAAAGATGTCGGGGCATGACACCTATGGGATCCCGAGAGATCCCTTTACGATTCGGCGGGGGGGAGAGGTACACGCAAAGAGCAGAACTAGTGATCGACGCGGGAAGTTTTTACTCAGGTTCGGGCCGCTGATCAGCATAAAACCCTACTCCTGCTTTGTGTTCTTATTGATGTTCTTGAGCCCAGCCTTCAGGAGCGCTCGCAATGAACAGTACGTTCCAAGAGCAGCTACGCATGCAGAATGGGCCAGAAGTTCTTCCCCCCTGTAGCAGTCGCCTTGGGCCTCCTTTTATATGATCAAAGGGGTCTCCATAGTGGCAAAATGTACATACATTGAGGTGGAAAGTAGCTACAGGGTATCATACCTAACCCCTGACGGATTAGGGCGAGCGCATTTAATGCACCGTGAGGTGTCCGTTTAGGTGTCCTCACTTTCTTGGGGATGGAAAAAGGGGCCATCCCATCAGCACCGCTTAAGCTCTCCTCCACTGGCGCGTTGCCACGCATCCAGAGAAGGACCCAGAATGTCAGGTTTGCCACTGTGCCGAAGCGGTGGCACAGTGGCAGAATCTCGCTAGGCGCCGATCCTTGCCGGGCGCCAGGGCTTGCCAGGCGTCGAGCTTTGCTGGGAACCAAGCCTTGTCGGGTGCCGAGGCTTGCCGGGTTCCACGGGCCATCCCGGCAAGGATCTTGCCGGGGAGGCTGGCCTTCGATTTCCAGCTTTGCTTATTTGCTGATTCTCAGATCTCTGACTTGATGATTTCCTTGATGACTTAAATCGACCTCGAGCTGATCCCGGCAAGCCTTGCCGCGAGGACGGCTACAACTGCCCGTGCACAAGTAAGGGGTACTAGTGGCCCAATACTTAGTACACCGACAAAGCTATTCTTTCGGATCGATCAAACCAAGAGTTCGTACTAAAATAACACCATATGATACACATCAACCAACTCTAATGTCACCTAAATACTCCAATGTCACCGCGAGTATCCGTGAGTTGATTATGCGATATGCATCAAACAATTTCAGATTCATAATACTCAATCCAACACAAAGAACCTCAAAGAGTGCCCTAAGATTTCTACCGAAGAAACAAAGACGAGAACTTGCATCAACCCCTATGCATAGATTACCCCAATGTCACCTCGGGAATCCGTGAGTTGAGTGCCAAAACACATATCAAGTGAATCAATATGATACCCCATTGTCACCACGGGTATTCATAGCAAGACATACATCAAGTGTTCTCAAATCCATAAAAGTATTCAATCCGATAAGAACAAAATCTCAAAGGGAAAACTCAATTCACAACAAGATAGAGCGGGGAAACACCATATGATCCAACAAAGCCCGCAATACATCAAGTTCGTGACATCTCAAGAACACAAGAGAGAGAGAGAGAGAGAGATTAAACACATAGCTACTAGTACAAACCCTCAGCCCCGAGGGTGGACTACTCCCTCCTCATCATGGTGGCCGCCGGGATGATGAAGATGGCCACCGGTGATGATTTCCCCCTCCGACAGGGTGCCAGAACGGGTCTAGATTGGTTTTTCGTGGCTACAAAGGCTTGCAGTGGAGGAACTTCTGATCTAGGGTTATTTCTGATGGTTTCTCTATTTATAGGATTTTTCAGCGTTGGTTTCACGCGAAGATGGGCCTCGAGGTGACCACAACCCACCTGGCGCGCCCAGGTGTCTTGTGCTCACCTCCTTCACCTTCTGGTCCTCCCACGAAGCTTCTAGTGCCTCTTTTGTTCCAAAAAAATCATCAAAAAGTTTCGTTGCATTTGGAGAACTTTTATTTCTGCACAAAAAACAACACCACGATCGTTCTGCTGAAATCAGCGTCAGTCCGGGTTAGTTCCATCCAAATCATACCAAAACCATATATAATTGTTGTAAACATGGCATGAATACTTCATAAATTATAGATACATTGGAGACGTATTAGCATCCCCAAGCTTAATTCCTACTCGTCCTCGAGTAGGTAAATGATAGAAGAAATAATGTATGAAGTGTGAATGCTAGCATAGTGCATTAGTTTGATCAATGATAATTTCAATCACTTTTCCTAGCATCATAACAGCAATTCTTTCTCGTAAAACTTCTCATGTTAAAGTAGCAATCAATTCACATGTTAAGGTTCAAATAATGAATTCTCTTGAAATTCAACAACCTATATTCTTAGTCACCAAACAATTGCAATTCAGCTTATTCAACAGAGTCTAAGTAAGAGCTCCACATACTCAATCATCATATAGTCTTCTATAATTGCTAGTACTCAAAGCATATTCTTAGAACAAATGTCATCCATCGAACACAGAGAAAGATACGGGCTTAATGTTTCGCCTCCCAACTCATTTATCATAGAGATAATTGTCAACAATAACAAATCATGATCAAATATATTTGACTGACCATATGTGCCTAGATCTTTCCCCACCATATGATGCTTGCCAACTAGAGAATAATTGAGGTTGAAATGAGAATGCATTCTATTGACTCAGCATAAAAGTAAATACTGAAAAGTAAAAGATAGGCCCTTCGCAGGGGGAAGCAGAGGTTGTCATGCGCTTTTTATTTTTGGATGCCCAAACTCTTAATGCAAAGGAACATCACGTTATATTGCCCCTTATGATAGCAACATTTATTATGCAGTCCATCGCTTTTATTACTTTGCCATCACAAGTTCGTACAACGCTCAATTTTCCCTTACAATAAAAGATCAAAAATATTTAGGAGCAATTTTTATTGCTTTATGCACCGATGACAACTTACTTGAAGCATCTTATTCAATCCATAGGTAGGTATGGTGGACACTCAAGGCAAAAAACTGGGTTTAAGGGTTTTTGGATGCACAAGTAGTATCTCTACTTAGTACGAATTTTTGGCTAGCCAAAGATCCTAGGCAAACACCACATGTTGGAGGATCCATAACAATATAACTTCTATGCAAATATACACAACCATAACTCATTACGTTGTCTTCCTTGTCCAAATTCAACTAATTTGCTCAAGTTTGAAAATAATTAATGGGTATTCACAATCATAGAAGATGTCCAAGATAATATATTTGTATGTGAAAGTTCTCTTCCTTATACTAATCATTCATGAATTGCTTGTATGACCAATATTGTGATTGTCAAGCTTCAAAATATTGCACTTTCTAAACCCAAAGTGAAGCTGCCACTAGGAATGATATGAACATATAATTTCAACTTCATGATATTCAATTCATTCAATAATTTACTCATAGGATATAAGTGAAGCACAAGAGTAAATGACAAGCTACTCCAACAAGATATAAGTGAAGATCAAGCGAGTAGTTAAGTAAATAGGTAGCTATGTGAGGACCCTTTCTTATTTAAAAACTTTAATATATAAGTATTTTACTAAAACAACAATCAAAACAAAAACTAAATGGCATTCCAAGAATAGCACAACTCATGTGAAGAAGCAAAAACTTAGGCTCAACCGATACTAACCGATAGTTGTTGATGAAGAAAGGTGGGATGCCTACCGGGGCATCCCCAAGCTTAGATGCTTGAGGCTTCTTGGAATATTAACTTGGGATTCCTTGGGAATCCCCAAGCTTGAGCTTTTGTTTCTCCTTAATTCCTTTTATATCACGGTTTCCCTAAATCTTAAAAACTTCATCCACACAAAACTCAACAAGAACTCGTGAGATAAGTTAGTATAAATCAATGCATAACCTTACCATTATCTACTGTAGCAAATCACTAAAATTATTATTCAACATTGCGTACTAAATGCCTCTGCATATTTAATACTCCTATCCTCAAATAGAATCATTAAACAACCAAACATATGCAAACAATGCGAACATAATAGCAATCTATCTAAACAGGATAGTCTATAAATAGTGCAATTTTACTCACACTTCCCTAACTCCAAAAATTATGAAAATTTACCACACTATAGAAAATTTATCACAGCTTATTGCGCAGAAAAAATTAACATTTTATCGCATTTTGAATTTTCTCAAGAATTCTCGTAATATCATGCAACTTTTTGTTTTCAAACAGCAACACATAGACTTGCAAAATAAGCATGGCAAAGGCTATACTTGACATTTTTATTGAAGTAAAAGATATAAAAAATTATTACAAATAACAGCAAGAAAATCCTAATAAAATAAAATGATGCTCCAAGAAAAACACATATCATGTGACAAATGAAAATGTAGCTCCAAGTGAGGTTACCGATAATGTTGGAGACGAAAGAGGGGATGCCTTCAGGGGCATACCCGAACTTAGTTGCTTGGATATTCCTTGAATATTACCTTGGGGTGCCTTGGTCATCCCCAAGCTTAGGGTCTTGTCACTCCATATTCTCCTCATATCGATATCTCACCCAAAACTTGAAAACTTCAATCATACAAAACTTAACGGAACTTCGTGAGATGGGTTAGTATGATAAAACAAATCATTCACTTGGGTACTGTCAAAGACAAGATTCATAATTGTTCTGACACAATTCCTACTGTACTCTACAATTTCCACAATTTATATTAAGCAATATAAGCCATAGAAACCATGAAACAAGCAAACTATGCATTGCAAACAGAATCTGTCAAAAACAGAACAGTACGTAAATATCTGAATTTTAGTCATACTTATGCAACTCCAAAAATTCTGAAAAATTAGTAAAACATAGGAAAATTTGTAGATAAATCATATGTAAGAAATTCAGAGTTTTTTGACCCTCCAGTGATTTTTAACTATTCGGTTACTGGGTGCAAAAGTTTCTGTTTTCGCACAGAATCAAGTCAACTATCATCCACACTATCTCAAAGGCTTTACTTGGTACTTTATTGAAATAAAAGCTATAAAACATGATTAATAAAGTATCCTAATCATGTGAACACACAAAAACAGTAGGGGTAAATGTTGGGTTGTCTCCTAACAAGCGCTTTTCTTTAATGCCTTTTTAGCTAGGCATGAAGATTTCAATGATGCTCGCATAAAAGTAAAGAACTGAAACATAAAGGGAGCATCATGAATCACATGGCAAGCACATTTAAGTCTAACCCACTTCCTATGCATAGGGATTTTGTGAGCAAACAACTTATGGGAACAAGAATCAACTAGCATAGGAAGGCAAAACAAGCATAACTTCAAAATTTTCAACACATAGAGAGGAAACTTGATATTATTGCAATATGTAAAAGCATATGTTCCCCTCTCATAATAATTTTCAGTAGCATCATGAATGAATTCAAAAATATAGATATCACATGAAGCATTATTTTCATGATCCACAAGCATATATTTTTTATTAGTCTCCACATATGCAAATTTATTCTCATGAATAGTAGTGGGAGCAAACTCAACAAAATAACTATCATGTGATTCTTGATTGGCATAATAGCATTAAAATCATGATGACAAGTTTCATGTATATCATTACTCTTTATATCATACATGTCATCACCATAATCATCATATATAGGAGGCATGCTTTCATCATAGTAAATATTCTCATCAAAACTTGCGGGACTAAAAATATCATCTTCATCAAACATAGCATCCCCAAGCTTATGGATTTGCATATCATTAGCATCATGGATATTCAAAGAGTTCATACCAACAACATTGCAATCATGCTCATCATTCAAAGATTTTTTGTCAAACATTTTATAGAATTCTTCCTCTATCAATTGAGCACAATTTTCCTTTCCATAATTTTCACGAAAGAAATTAAAATGATGAACAATATGATGCAACCTCAATTCCATTTTTTGTAGTTTTCTTTTGCAAACCAAACTAGTGATAAAATAAGAAACTAAAAGATTCAATTGCAAGATCTAAAGATATACCTTGAAGCACTCACCTCCCCGGAAACAGCGCCAGAAAAGAGCTTGATGTCTACTATGCAACTTTATTCTTGTAGACTCATGTTGAACCTCCAAGCGCAGAGTTTTGGAGGACAGTAGCAATTTTCCCTCAAGTGGATGACCTAAGGTTTATTAATCCGAGGGAGGCGTAGGATGAAGATGTTCTCTCTCAAACAACGCTGCAACCAAATAACAAAAAGTCTCTTGTGTCCCCAACACACCAAATACAATGGTAATTTGTATAGCACTAGTTCGGCGAAGATATGGTGATACAAGCATAGTAATGATAGTAGATATTGATTTTTGTAATAAGAACAATAAAAAATAGCAAGGTAGCAATTGATAAAACAGAGCACAAATGGTATTGCAATGCTTGAAAATGAGGCCTAGGGTCCATACTTTCGCTAGTGCAATCTCTCATCAATGCTAATATAATTGGATCATATAACCATCCCTCAACGTGCGATGAAGAATCGCTCCAAAGTTCCTATCTAGGAGAGAACATAAGAAGAAATTGTTTGTAGGGTACGAAACCACCTCAAAGGTATTCTTTCCGATCAATCTATCCTAGAGTTCGTACTAAAATAACACCAAGCTATTCTTTCTAATTGATCTAACCAAGAGTTCGTACTAAAATAACACCATATGATACACATCAACCAACTCTAATGTCACCTAGATACTCCAATGTCACGCGAGTATCCGTGAGTTGATTATGCGATATGCATCAAGCAATTTCAGATTCATAATACTCAATCCACACTACAAAAAAAACCACTTTCGTGATGATACGTGTTTGTCATAGTAGGTCATGTTTTCTGTCATGCATGTAGATCCATGACAATTTTATGACAGAATCAAGATAGTCATACGTGTGCTGTCATAGAAGTGTTCCATGACATAATCAAAATTATCATCACGGAAGTGTCCACTTCCATGATGATAAATGGCGCGTCATGGAAGTGTTTTCGTCAAGGGTAACCGACACGTGGCATCCACCGTAACGGGTCGCCGTTAAGCAATCGGGTTCCAGTTTGGATCCGATAACCCGTTAACAGCCCCGACCAATGGGGGATTTTCCACGTGTAAAATTCTCATTCGTCGGAGGATCCACGTGTCGGCTCAGCGTTGGGACAGATGTCATCCACTCATTGTACGGGAGGTGCCTATGATACGTTGGCACGTGGCAAGGCCCAACAGTGGCCCATTTAGGTGAAAGAGGCCGGCCCAGTCAAAATTAGTAGGCCGGCCCATATAGGGCATACTTGTGTCTGGTCCATTTAAGCCCACGACCCATACGAGATGTGCTAATTCGGCCCGTCAATGGCTCGTTAACTATTTGCCACCATTGCAGCCCATCGTCAGTTCGAGCCCGTTAACAGCCCGCTATATATTTGGGCTCAATATCAGCTCTAATGTCACTTAGATACTCCAATGTCACGCGAGTATCCGTGAGTTGATTATGCGATATGCATCAAGCAATTTCAGATTCATAATACTCAATCCACACTACAAAAAAACCACTTCCGTGATGATACGTGTTTGTCATAGTAGGTCATGTTTTCTGTCATGCATGTAGATCCATGACGATTTTATGACAGAATCAAGATAGTCATACGTGTGCTGTCATAGAAGTGTTCCATGACATAATCAAAATTATCATCACGGAAGTGTCCACTTCCATGATGATAAATGGCGCGTCATGGAAGTGTTTTCGTCAAGGGTAACCGACACGTGGCATCCACCGTAACGGGTCGCCGTTAAGCAATCGGGTTCCAGTTTGGATCCGATAACCCGTTAACAGCCCCGACCAATGGGGGATTTTCCACATGTAAAATTCTCATTCGCCGGAGGATCCACGTGTCGGCTCAGCGTTGGGACAGATGTCATCCACTCATTGTACGGGAGGTGCCTATGATACGTTGGCATGTGGCAAGGCCCAACAGTGGCCCATTTAGGTGAAAGAGGCCGGCCCAGTCAAAATTAGCAGGCCGGCCCATATAGGGCATACTTGTGTCTGGTCCATTTAAGCCCACGACCCATACGAGATGTGCTAATTCGGCCCGTCAATGGCTCGTTAACTATTTGCCACCATTGCAGCACATCGTTAGTTCGAGCCCGTTAATAGCCCGCTATATATTTGGGCTCAATATCAGCACCATGTGGTTTCGGCCTGTTAACGGCCCATTCAAGGGTTGGGCCAATTTTTAGGATGTACGTCTTTCGGCCTTTTAGCGACCCATTTAAGTGTTGGGCCAATTTCCAGCCCGGTGTGTCTTTCAGCCCGTTAACGGCCCAAAAATGAGTTGGGCCATTTGAAGTCGGACCTGAGTTTTGGCCTCTTAATGGCCCATGCTCTTCATGACCAATACCAGCCCGGTTTCTCTTTCGGCCTGCTAAAGGCCCACAACACAGTTGGGCCATATAAAGTCCGATCTGACTTTCGGCCTCTTAGCGGCCCATGCTCTTCATGGTCCAATACGAGCCCGCTGTCTCTTTCGGCCTGCTAAAGGCCCAAAATACAGTTGGGCCATATATAGCCCGACCTTAGTATCAGCCTGTTAATGGCCCGTGAAGTCGAATGGGCCCACTTATTGCCCGCTTCGATGTCGGCCTATTAACGACCCGGGAGGTAACAGGGCTGAGCATTAACTGTTGGCTCGTTTCAATTATAGCGGCCCAATAGTGCTTTCAGCCTGGTTACGGCCCATTAACTTAAAGGGCCCGCTAAAGTTCGAACATGTCAGTAGGCCCAATTAGATAACATCAATTCCGGCCTAGCTATAATTTGAGCCCATTACGACGAGCAATTATGGACAGGACAAAAACCGATCAATCAAAGGCCTATGAGAATTTTGGCCCATGCGAGCCCATTAGGGAAGACCATTAAGGGCAGTGGGCCGCTTCCTTCATATAGGGCCCACGACTGTTCGTGCTAACTAATAATTTCATTGCTTTTTTGCCTTCCTAGTGACCAGTTAGCTGGAATGCGAGGCGCGCTAAGCAAACATACGGCATATAAGGAAAAACATTGCACATCCAGCATATATTATAGGAAATTACATCCACTGGGCAATCAAAGATTGATGCCAGTGCAAATAAATGAGAAGAACTTAACGATCTACAACCTCACAATCTGCAACCTCAGCGCGGATGACGCCCATAAGCATGTGAGCAAGTTCTTCCTTCTTTGCTACACTGTCTCTGAAAACATTGATTAGTTGTTGCTGCGCAAGAATGTGCACCTCTGATTCCTCCATGATTTCCATGATTGCTTCAGCCAGTAATTCGTTCACAAACATACATTTTTTCTGTTGGATTCGAGACAGAGGAATCTCAACAGATTCAGATGGCGATTTTGGCAGGCTTGTATTATTGATAGTGGAGAGTGTCTCGACCACTGCATCATAACATAAATTAGGAGGGAACCGAACAGATTAATCAAGAGTTATTGTCATATTACCTGGCCTAGATTTATTGGAAAGAAACAATGGGGTTACCTTGCTATTTTCAGAGTTTGTCTTCTTATCTTCAGCAGCCTACACCAAATTAACACACTAGCATTGCTATCATTGGCCAGGTCATATAATAGGAGAGTAACATTGACACAATGAACGTTTGGGCAACCAGACCACACCAGCCTACACCAAATTAACACAATATGGCACAGCTATCATCAGCCAGGTAAGGTAATAGGAAAGCAACATTGACACAATGAATGATTGGGTAACCAGAACAACACTACAATTTAGTAATGTGCATGATATGAGATAGTACACTCATGCAGCTCAGTATGCAAAACTACCAGGCGCAAAAATCAACATTGACGCCTTTAATTATACATTTTGCTACAAGTAAATTTAGATCAGATAAAGGTTGGATTCATGCCGATTAACAAAATACATGCTGATGTAAAAATTCAGTGATATACAACAGGTACTTACATCAGCATTGGAGCACAGAGAATTCCCGCAAGATACTTTCCTCAAACATGATCCAGTTTAGAAAGTCTTCTATCCTTTAAGCTTATTTTCTAAAAGAGAGATGGGTAAGAAACATGTAGAAAATATGATCTGAATGCTATAAAATTTCATGATGTGAGGATACGCACACGTTTTTTAGAATGAAGTTGACATATTTTTGCTGGACTAGAGTGGACTAGTTGTTTGGCTACTTGAATCTGCTTATTATCAGTAGGAGTTGGGTTTCTCTGTGCTGGAGAAGTATCTATGAACACTGGAGTTGGTTTACTATCTCCTGGCATTTCGATCTTTTGCAAAGACCTTGTTTGTAACCCTTCAGATTCTAACATAGCTGTCTTCCCCTTGCATGCCTTATATAGAAGAATGGTGCTTCAGTTATAAAACATGCTACGGCAGAGAGATGGAATAGGTACTGAAGAATAGAAAGGCATGACATATTGACATGTATTCCCTCCATCCAGAAATAAATGGATGTGTCTAGGCGTATTTCAGTTCTAGATACATCCATCTTTATCCATTTCTGCGACATGTAATCCGGACGGAGGGAGTATGCTGTAAGAGCTAGGGATACGACAGGACAACAGAATAAAAAAACACTAGTTGAATGTAAAACTGTATGATAGCGGAATACATACAGAAAAACACTAAGGCAACATATGCGTGTATGATTGGGAAACTAAGATGGCATTGCAACAGACAACTAGAACAGCAATTCAATGTAAAAAAACATGGTATGGTAGACAGATGAAGTACATACTGATGAATAACAATGCATAAGATATTTAGAAGCATGATGTCCAAACTAAGCAGATGGCATTGCGACAGAGTAGAATGACAGTACTTGAATTTGAAAACATGTTATCATGAATGGAATAGGTACTGAAAAATAGAAAGGCATGACATATTTACATGCATGATCAGCAGGCTAAGCACATGGCATTGCAACAGAGTAGATGCACTGCAGGACATTATATGCATGTTGTACCCATATCACGGGCCAAGTTAGAGCAAGGACCTTGTGGGGTGAATAGGATTCGACATCTTTCTGCAAGTCTTCTGAAGAAATGCCTTTACATGTTCCATCATATTGGGTATCATTGACGTCAAGTTTGTTGGCCATTACATTGCTCCGTGAGGTTCTTGTGGATATATCAGTGTGTGCAATTATATCTGACATGCATGGAAGACAACTAGTAGTTAGATTTATGTAATGAGTGCTTGTAGGAGATGACATAAATAGTAGGACTGGGCTTAACTAGCAGCAACATGTCTCAAAAACTAAGGGGATAACACAGATGAAAGCTACAGAATATGCATCGTTTGTACTCGAGATTAACTAGATGGCACACAAAAGTATTAAAGAACAACATAGGTAATACTAGAAGTGGTATAATCACCAGCCTGTGGGATAACATTGGCTGATGGATGATAACTATGGAACAATGTTACCTAAAGATAAGTCTCTTATCTGAACTATGGAACAGTGTTAACTCCTGAACAAGACTCTTAAGAGATCAGCATGAATATACAGTGAAATGTGATGATCTATTTTCCATGCTTAGATGAATAACAAAGCCATAAATGTTGCACACAAGTAAGATGAGGGTACAACCTATCTGGCCGCCATCCATAGGAGTGAGCATCATGTGCTGACTTGTCGATGGCCCTGCAGTTGTTGTGGCTATCCATGTCGGGCACGCACATTCGATGCAGGGAACTGTTGAGTGGGGACTATAGCTCCCTTCTGGTGTATGCTTCCCTTGTTGGAGCAGCTGCGGTGAGAAGGAAGATGGTGTGGCTGAACATGCAGAAAACGCAAAATGTTAAGAACGGCACATATCTCTGATCTGAAGAAATACCCTAAGAGATCAATAGTAAGGTACGAGAGTGGTCACACGTCTGTTGACTAAAAACTAAATTGGGGTCACATGATTTTATTTTATTTTGGTACTGTCCGATCTACGCCGGATGGCTTGATGGCCGTCTTGTGCCTCCCAGCTGACACTGTTCAGAATCTTCCCAGAAGAGCCAGCGACCACCGGCAAAGCAGCCTACCTCCACTGTCCCTGGCCGCGAGAGCTCCGACCAAAACCCTGCTCCCCGCTTCACCGCACTGCCGTGGTTGCGCCGCCCCCGGCTAATCCACAAAGACTTGCCGTCATCCAGATCCGGCGGCGGCAATACCTTCAACCCACGCAACTCTAAGATAGCCACCTAAGCGCTGCTTCCGCGGCGAACTTGCGCCCCCGCACCCTTACGTTAGGCACTAGCCAATCGGCAGCCTAGGAGCTCCGCCGCCTCGAGGGGTGCTGCTTCCCATTGGGAATCAATTGGCCCAGAATAAAAATTCAGACAACTAACGCCTAAATAAAGTGATTTAAGATGAGTGTATGACCTATCATGCGGTCCGGTGAAGTAGGCAGCTCCAGCTGCCGAGTCGGTGAGGCCGGCATGATTGCGGTGGCTACCGGCGGCAGGAAAGCAGAGATGTCGCGATGGTCGATGGCTACAGGGAAGCAGTGCCGGGGCCCTGAACGCATCCGAAGTTAGAGCCGCTCCGGCGCCATGCACAACGGCGGGGGTGAATCGGCTCCGGTACGGTTCACGCGGCCGTCGTCGAGGTAGCTCCGGCAGCACGGAGTAAGAGGCACACGACCCAGTGCACGATGTCAAATGGACAGTGTCTCTAGCATTGGGGAGGAGGGCGGCAGTGAATTTGGTGCGGTGGGGGTGCCATGGAGGAGGGGCTGAGGTTTCACGGCTGGGGAGAAGGGAGCTTCCGGGGAGAAGGTGATTTGGTGCCCATGATTTATGAATGGGGAATTGGTAGGGGGAACCATCTCTTACGGACGCATTTGTCTGAAATGTGGGGGGGGGGAGTTACAGTTCTACCCCTGCCTTTAGGCTTCTGGGCTTGGGTCTGTGTACTGATGGTCGGGGATAGTAGAGTAACTTTGCTTCTCCCAAATAGTGGGCGCGAGCGATTTCGGGCGAGGAGGGCGTGTTTTGAAATAGTGGGCGCGAGCGATTTCAGGCGAGGAGGGCGTGTTTTGAAATAGTCGGCACGAGCGATTTCGGGTGAGGAGAGGGTGTTTTGCCACCCATGGTTTATAAATTATTCGGCACCTGTCATTTCGGCCGAGGAGAAGGCGCACTTGGATGAAGTTACGAACCTACCCTCGATGTACAACGGGCCAATTGATGCGTGTCCCACATAGGCCGGTAATCTCGCGTCTCCTATTTATTTGCTCGAGCGAATTCCACCGAGCAGAGGGTGTTTAGTGGTTCGTTCAAACTTTGGGAGAACGAGCATCCACGTCTACCTTACCAAGTCGATTCGAATCAAATTTCGAACTATTAGCTTGCCACTTCTTTTTTAGATGGTGAGATGATGCTCGGGACTAATGTGTTTTTACATGCTCATTGCTAACGATTTACTATATGACAAATAGTTGACCCACTCAAAAACGGGAATCAAACCCAAAATGAAATATCTCGATTCAATGAAACAGCTCGTTCACCAGGTCAAAATAGTGAACTAAATCCAAAATTGAACACCTCAATTGAGTAGCATGTTGTACTGTATTATAGTACTCCATGAACATGTTGAAAGTCAAATTAATGAACTTGTTTGATACGCATATCTCTGTTCATGTGTGGATTGCAGACAACATGTTCTCCAATTCAAATATTTGAATGCAATTTTATATCGAAACATGGTTTATATCAGTCTTTGATGCATAAACGCGACCTCCCCCTCTCCCGGACTCCTGTTCTCTCTCTCGCCGACAATCTTCAATTCTATCACACACATCCAAACACAAACCTTGTCGGTCCCTCTCCCTCTCTCTCTATCTCTCTCTCTCTTTGTGTGTGGGGGGATGGGGGGTCTTTCTAGTTCGCATGCACACTCCATGTATAGGTCTCTCTGGCACACTATGTATGATTCTCTAGTCCAAGCTAAATATCTTGGGTGCACTCATCATACGCACACAAATTCCCTAGCTCATTGCCCGTAACTCTCTCACGCACCACTCTGCCATCTCGGAGCTCTTCCCTCTCTCTCAAACTCTCCATCTCCCAGGGTCACACATACACATGCATATCTCACTCGCACTCTATAGACCCATCTAAAACTCTCTCTCTCTCTCCCCCTCATTCTCTCTCCATCTCACACGCACACACACACAATCTCACGCCTAGCTAAGTATGATTGTCTCTCACTCAATTGTAGGCACACGCAGTCCCCCCTATGTATATGACTAATACTTAGTCTCCATCACAAACATGTGCATTGTCTCTTTCCCTCAGTTGGTCTATCTTGATTTCTCTCGGGGCATCTTTCTATCGCACACACGCCTCGTCCCTCGATCGCCCACCCATATAGTCCCCTCACGATCTCGAGGGGATCTCTCTATCACAAACACACCCTCTCTCCCTCCCCATGCGTCCATCTTCTGCATGCGTCCCTCTCGACCTTTGTCCCTTGTTGGCCAGACCTCTATTGGACATGTGCTATAGGGGTGTCGCTCTCCGTTGCAAACAATCACGCACTAGCTATCTTTGTGTATCTCCTCACCTCGCTTTTCTATCTCGGAGATGCATGCGTGATATGTTTGCATAAGAAATGAACACACACACTCTCTCTCTCTCTATTTTAGCGTTTGCTGTCTCTCTCTCTTTCACACACACTCTCTTTTTGCACACTCACTCATTCTCCTTCACACGCACTTGATCTCTCTCGACTTAGGCACTCTCTTCGGTCCATAGCATATAGATTTATTGAAAAGTCAAACATCACAAAGTTTGACCATGTACATGGAGAAAAACATTTACATCTAGAATGGCAAACATATATCATTAGATTCATCATGAGATGTAGTTTCGTATGATGTATCTTTGGTAATGTAGATATAAATAATATATGCATAAACCTAGTCAAAGTTTCCAAAGTTTGACTTCTCAAAAATTTATATGCACTGCATTATCGAACAGATGGAGTATCTCTTTCCCCCCTCTCAGCTATCTGACACACCACTCAGCCATATCGGGGCTCCTCTATCTCTCTCAAACTTTATATCTGCCTGGTTCACACATACACATATCTCGCTCGCGCTACAATGACCCATCTAACACTCTCCGCCCTTGTTCTCTCTCTATGTGACACGCACCCCCCTAAGTACAATAATCCCTCACTCCACCATAGGCACACACACACTCCCCCCTAAGTATGACTATCTCTCACTAGCCATCAGGAACCCACGTATTGTCTCCTTCCATCCATACGTCTATCTCGATATCTCTCGGGGTATCTTCTATCACGCACACACCTTGTCACTAGATCTCCCACCCATGTAGTCCCATCACGATCTTCAGGGGATCTCTCTATCACAAACATACACTCTCTCCTCCCCATGTCTGCATTTTCTCCATACGTCTCTCTCGACCTCTCTCCCTTGTTTGTCAGACCTCTCTTGGCCATGTTCTAGGGGTCTTTCTCTCTTGGTTGCAAACAACCACACACTATCTCCTCACCTCGCTTCCGCTGTCGAAGATGCATGTGTGATATGTTTGCATAAGACACACACGCTTTTTCTCTACTTTATCGTGTGTTGTCCATGTCTCTTTCACACACGCACACACACTTTTTTCACTCACTCTTTCTATTTGACACTCTCTCTCTCTCTCTAGTTAGGTACTCTCTCATGTCCATAAATATATGGATGTTTTGAAAAGTCAAACCTCGGAAAAGTTTGACCAGGTATATGTGGAGAAAAACATTTACATCTGGAACAATCATTAGATTCATCACAACATGTACTTACTTCATACTATCATTTATCTTTGGTATTGTAGATGTAAGTAATTTCTTTATAAACTTGGTCAAAGTTTCAAAAGTTTGACTTTAAAAAAAAATATAGGCACTACATTATCGAACGAAGGGAGTAGCTCTTTCTCTCTCTCTACTATCTCTCACGGGCCTCCCCTCTCACTCGATCTCTCTATACCGAGGGATTATATGGTCACTGTGTCAGCGTATAGCTCCATATATTATTTAGTTGACCGGTCAACCAGTCCACATGCTGCCTTGTCAGCTCGTGTTCTCTATCTTCGTGTGCTGGCCCATGTGGAAGTGGGTGAAAATAAGTAAACTAGAGGCCTATCTGACACGCGGTGAAGTAAACAAAGTTGAAACCACTCGTGGTAGCACCCCGCACGCTAGTAAATTGAGGGCACACTTCTTCCGCGTGAAGGACGCACTCGCGCACACTTCACCACTGCGCGGCGGCATGCACACAAGGACGCACTCGCGCACACCCAGCACACATACACACCAAGCACACGTGTACACCGACGTCGCCGCCGGCTGAGATGGACGGCAAGGCAGCCAACAAGCAGAGGCGGCTCGAGCCAAAACCGCATCCGGCGAGCCTGGACTTCATCAGCAGCCTCCTCGACGACATGCTGCTCGCCATCATCGGCCTCCTCCCCACCAAATCTGCCGTGCGGACCACCCTGCTCTCCCGGCGGTGGCGCCCCCTCTGGCGCCATGTCCCCCTCAACATCACCGTCGATAGCTGCCTCTGTGACGGGGATTGCAAACGCATGGCCGTTGTCTCCAAGATCCTTTCATCGCACCCTAGGCCAGCTAGACTCCTGGACATCCGCATGTTCAGTACCAACTGCAAGGTCCAAGCCAAGTTCGACGAGTGGTTCTTATCCCCAGCCCTAGATCAGCTCGAGGAGCTCAGGTTTGAAGCTGGACGATGTTGCCCTCTACCGCCGTCCATGCTCCGCCTCACGCCAACGCTGCGCCGCACCAGCTTCAGCTCCTGCTATTTTCCCCAGATTAATGCCGCGCCCGCCCTTCTTCTCCCTCAACTCAAGCAGCTGGACCTCTTCGATGTTGGCATCTCGAAGAAGGCTATGGAGCACCTGCTTCGCAGCTGTACTGCGCTCGAGTACCTTCATCTTTGGCAGATCCACGGGTTCATTAGCCTCCACATCGCCTCGACAAATCTCCGATGGATTTATGTGTCTTGCTGGCCCCACAACAGGACATCAATTGGGAAGAGATTACTCCAGTTGTTCCATGTTATGGTCATTGAGAATGCGCCTTTCCTTGAGAGATTGCTTGTATCTGATCTAGAAGGTCCAACAAAAATAAGGGTCATTGATGCGCCGAAATTGACAGCGTTGGTGCACTCGTCTGCCAAATTCTCCGAACTCTTTATTGGATCCGTAATCGTTCAAGTACAACACTCATCTTCTTCTCTGTCTTCTTGAAATTCATATTTTTAAATTTCTTCTTGATGTATTTACGACTGTCATCCAGAAAATGATTCCCACAAGCTTGACCCAGTCTGTGCGCATAGTGAATATCTTGGCAATAAAATCTATCGGCCCCAATCTGGATCAAGTTGTTGGATTCCTTACATGCTTTCCGTGCACGAAGAAGCTACTCATCGAGGTGAAACTTCTTTCCTATTAGTAAACGGTAATCATAACGTAGCTCAATTCTTTCGTAATTTTCCCAAATTACGATGACAAGTGTAGTGTTCAAAACTGCATCTACGCACTGCACCGAAAGAAATGTTTTTAGTATTTTTTCTCACGTGATCACCTGCATCATTTTTTTGTTGTACTACTAGTAGCCTAGGCTAGTCATAGTGGCAAGTAACTTAGACTAGTAACTCTATGGTTAGCCTAAGAGCAAGTACTACCTCCGTCCTGGTTTACTCTTCGTATTTTGTAGTATCAAAATTTGACCATAGATTTAACTGACAAAATGTTAATGCATGTCACTAAAAATTATATCGTTGGATTCGTATTTGAACATAATTTCAAATGGTATAATTTTTGGTGACATGCATTGGCATTTTCTTAGGTAAATCTATGGTCAAAATTTTACACTAAATACAAGGTAGTACAAAAGTGGGCTATAACTGCCCTCCACTATGTAGGCCAAAACACGTGTCAAATTCACTTCTGATGCATTTGGCATCGATGCCCCTCCATTGCTCACCTGGTGCCCCAATCTGGATCACCTACTTTGCTCCGGTGCCAAATTAACTCACGCAATGAAAAAACACTTGCGTGGGAGAGGGAGAGGACCGAGGCAATAAAAAAACACTTGTTCAGGAGAGGGAGAGGCTGGTGTAGTTGCTTTGATTGATTTGTTTATACATGTGGGTCTGTGTGCACTGTGGTGCCAACTCTCTCACATCCCTAGAGCGGTGCCAAAATCTTTTGATTTGACATCGATGTGTATTATGTGGCATACTTTTGAGAAATATGGCATCAGCCACATAGTGGAAGGCAACAAATGCCCAAGCTCTTCACGTGCTCCTAGGTAAATGAGAGGAAAGAGAAAGAGAGAGAGAGTGAAAAAATATCACTAGCCTTAGAGCCAACCCTATCGTATGAGCGAATGATATTGGTACCTCTTGATGACACGACAATCTTATATAGCCAGCTTCTCTAAATGTTCTGTTCTTTTGTAGATAAAAAAGACCTGAAAGTGAAAAATGTGCTGCACTATAACAATCTCATCGAATGCCTTGATCTCCATCTTACAGAAATTGATTTGATCGACTACCGAGGTAGCACATCTGAGATTAAATTGGCCAGGTTCTTTGTTCTGGAGGCAAGTGTGCTCAAGGTAATGAGGTTTGGCGTTCTCTGGTGTAACAATGAATGGTGTGCTGATCACTGCAAGCGTCTAAGCCTAAATGACAAAGTCTCCGCAGAAGCTGAATTTGTTTTTGAAACATCAAGTCGCCAGAGACTCAAAAATTTATTTGTCCATTAGTGACTTGTCAGGGCGGTGGATTTTAGTTTGTACGATAATGCTGCATCCACCTAAAGTAACGAAAGTTCTTACGTAAACTTCCTAATAATTCCCTCTTCGTAGGTGCAGCATTACTCCTAGCATTTGTAATATCAGTTTGAAACTTGTAATAGTATGACTATCTAGCACGAGGCACTATGTTACGATAAATGTTCGCGTGCATAGGTGCGACAACGATATACCCATTACTCGAGTACAATATTTATTATTACCAGCAAGAGGCCCATGCGTTGCACAGAACATCAAGATGCATTTATACGAGCTGTTTATCTCGTGGGAGACGAAGATGAACGAGGGAAGGCCTTATCTGCAAATGTGGAGAGGGGTGCGGGTATCTTTTTGCAAAATTGCCATAGTTTGCTTTCTATCCGTAAGATATAGATCGGACGGTCTATATTACAGGATGGCAGGCACACCATCATCACCAACTCAGTTTTTTATAAGAGTTTCTCTATTTCTCTGTACTACTCCTATAAAAACCTGAGGGCTCCTTTGATTCAAGGGAATTCTATAGGATTTTTGGAGGATTGAAATCCTTTGAAATTTTTCCTACATTTGTCCTTTGATTCATAGGATTGAATCCCATAGGAATTTTTCCAATGGAATGTTTTGTACTACATTTCATAGGAAATCTAACCTCCATTCTAACCTCTTTTTACAATTCCTTTGCTTTTCTCGTGAAATCAAACTCTTCTTGCTAATCCTATAGGATTCAAGTGGCCATGACACTCCAATCCTATACTTTTCCTATTCCTGCGTTTTCAAAATCCTGCTAATCAAAGAGGTCCTGAGTTGGTGATGATGGTGTGCCTGCCATCTTTCACCAATAGCCGTCGGATCTAGATCTGACACATACAAAGCAAACTGCTGTAGTTTTGCAAAAAGATGCCCGCACTTGTTCCCTATTTACAAACAACTCTGTGTCTCTCACAATCAGCCTTATCTCTTCCCCACCACATCTAGAAGGCCATGGAACAATCTGGTGCGGTGGCCGCTGCCGGCGCTGTCCACCCCTAATCTTGGTGTTCCGCGTAATGCACGGGCATCTTACTCGTGTAAGAAAAGAGTAGATATACTCGTGGCAACGCACGGGAAATTATGTCGAACACGACTAGTTGTAAGCAGGCTAGCTCTACAGCCATGATGATAGTAACTGCACACGGTGAGGCTGACTTTGGTATGCCGAACTGTCGGTGTACTAAGTATTGGGCCACTAGTACCCCGTACTTGTGCACGGGCAGTTGTAGCCATTCTCGCGGCAAGGCTTGCCGGGAACAGCTCGAGGTCGATTCGGACCACCAAGGAAATCATCAAGTTAGAGATCTGAGGATCAACGGACAAGCAAAGCCGGGATCCGAAGGCCAGTTCCCCGGCAAGATCCTTGCCGGGATGGCCTGTGGAGCCCGGCAAGGCTTGGCACCCGGCAAAGCTTGGCGTCCGGCAAGGCTTGGCGCCCGGCAAGGCTTGGCGCCCGGCAAGATTCGGCGCCTGGCGAGATTCTGCCACTGTGCCACCGCTTCGGCACAGTAACAAACCTGACATTCTGGGTCCTTCTCTGGATGCGTGGCAACGCGCCAGTGGAGGAGAGCTTAAGCGATGCTGATGGGATGGCCCCTTTTTCCATCCCCAAGAAAGTGAGGACACCTCAACGGACACCTCACGGTGCATTAAATGCGCTTGTCCTAATCCGTCAGGGGTTAGGTATGATATCCTGTAGCTACTTTACACCGCGATGTATGTACATTTTGCCACTGTGGAGACCCCTTTGAGCATATAAAAGGAGGCCCAAGGCAACTGCTACAGAGGAGGAGAACTTCTGGCCCATTCTGCATGCCTGGCTGCTCTTTGAACGTACTGTTCATTGCGAGCGCTCCTGAAGGCTGGGCTCAAGAACATCAATAAGAACACAAAGCAGGAGTAGGGTTTTACGCTGATCAGTGGCCCGAACCTGGGTAAAAACTTCCCGCGTCGATCATTGGTTCTGCTCTTTGCGTATACCTCTCCCCCCGCCGAATCGTAAAGGGGTCTCTCGGGATCCCATAGGTGTCGTACCCCGACACGAACACGGCGCCTACACTCAGGTGTCATCTCCGGCGCAGGGTCTTGTCACTTCACTGTGATGAGTAGCACGTAATAATTTGACCAACGGGTAGTACAGTACTACTACATTGGTAGTACTACTACTAGTCTAGCACCACCGTCTGGATTTAGTAGTACTACCACGTCCGTCTGGATTTAGTATTTGACTAGCAATATCTAGTAATGCATGTCACAAAAAATATACTACTCCCTCTGTAAATAAATACATGGAGTATTGTTTTATTCGGTTTTGAATGTAGTTCCCGATGATATTATACACTCTCTCTTACGATAGATGGCTCAAATCTGAAATCTCATCAATCAGACTACTATTGTACTCACCGAGCGGTCAGCTTGGTAAGCTACCAACAAAAAATTGCAACCAAAGACTACTATTGTACTCCCTCCGTATTGGTGCATTAGCCACGTTACGAAAACCAAATAATCCCAAAACTTTTAGGCGCGGTGCATTAACTACCCACTTCGTTCCCTGTTTTTTGCCACGAAAAAAAGAAATCACCCAATAGGAGATGTGGGGTGCGTATGCATTCAATGACTTGAGACTACTTAGCACAACATGCAGTGCTCAATTCTCTTTATGCAATGACATTAATTACAAAATACTACTCCTACGTCCGTCCTGGTTTATTGGTCCCCTTAGTATTTTGTGCCAAATTTTGACCATAGATTTAACTAAAATAATAATAATGCATGTCACCGAAAATTGTATCATTGGATTTGTATTTGAACATAGTTTCCAATGATATTGTTTTTTGTTACATGCATTAACATTTTATTAGTTAAATAAAAGGTCAAAACTTGGTGCAAACTGTCAAGGGGACCAATAAACCAGTAAACATCAAAGTTCTCTCGTTTCGCCCCAACTTGGTCTCGGTGAGATGACTATACTGCACCGGCATAGAGGGAGGGCCGAGGAGTAGATGGCCAACACACACGTTAATGCAACGCAGTCTGCACTTCTCATATAAAGGCTCCCCGCCAGTCCAATCTACGAAATCCTACGCACCTACGCACCCTAACCAAGGGCAAGAGTGATCACTCCAATCGCAAGATCAGTTGACTAGAAGCTAGACCCATGGAGGCGATGAGCGCGAGCATCAGCCAGCTGTGCCAGATGGTCCATGACACCGGCCTGCGGCCCGGCACCAAGGAACGTCTCCAGGTCATGCTTGAGGCTGCCAGGGCGAGAGGCCTCTTGGACGACAGCTTTGTCTCCTTGTTCGACGAGGTCCTCGTCGGCTTCCTCGACAAGTTCACCGTCGTCAAAAAGCTCACGGACGACCTTGACATACGCCTCCAGCCCACGCGCCCAGGCTCTGCGATGCCCGCCACCCTCAACGGCCTCTAAGGTGACAACCTCTTCGATGCACTGGTGGCCTTGCGACTGCCCGCCGTCGCGCTGGAGAATGTCCACCTCGAGGTCGCGCTCGCCGCGCAACGCCTGGCGCAGCAAGACACCATCGACATAATCACCCACGTCTACGCGCAAATCGTCCACAAGGACTACTACGTGGAAGAGGAGGACGATAGGACGCTGGCCTTCTTGGACCGCAGGGCAACCTTGGACGGCATTGTTCAGAAGCACGTTGAGCTTGCCGCCAACGCCGCTGCTCCTCACACATCGGTTGGTGACCCGGCAGACTAGGGCGTGAGGATGTCGTTGATGGATCCGTATGTATCTTTATCTTTCCGTCAATTCCATGTAGTAGTATATTCTACTAGTAATTATCTTACCTTTTGCATCAACTTTATAATTTTCGTAGGTAGTCCATGCATGAACCACGCCAGAACCAAACTTCTCATTACACTAGGGAAAATCGTTATTTCTATCTATCGGTCGCGCCATGGAGCAGAACCAAATTTTACAAGTTACAAGTTCAAAACGAAAAGCATGCCGTGTTCGTGTCGCACCCCCACACGGTTGGTCCGGCATGCCGCTCAAGGGGGAATGCGTGTTGTGTTGCATTTTCACTTACAAGTGGGACCGCAGTTGAGCAAACCGACTATCGGCAAACCCCCACCCCGCCCACCGCGCAATTGCTGAGTTAGAGAAATTAGGAGGGAGAAGAGATAGTTGTAGCACGGACTCCAAGAAAATTGGTGTCAGATGGGACTCGTGTGGGTGGCGTGTGCCATACTGCTAGACGTGAATGCTAGTTATGGCCCATGCCACCCCACTATATCGAGGTGCTGGTTACGTAGAGCGAACACATTATCTCTCCAGGAGTATGGTACACCACTAATACTACTCACATTGTCGCGAAATTTCCTGGAGTCCGTGCTCAGCCCTCCTCTCTCTCTCTCTCTCTCTTCTCAGCCAGCCAGCAGACGTGCGGAGTGTGCCCATCGTCTGTTTGCTCACATGCGGTCCCACATGTCAGTGAAAACGCAAGACGACCCACTAAACCTGCACATCTTTCACCTCGAAATGCTGGTGATGAAAAACAAATCCAATAAAAATCTTTGGTGGCCGCTTTTGGAGTTACTCAAGAGTAAGATTCTATTTACAGTTTAACCCAAGATGCACATCACGTGGCTTCAACTAGCACTCCATTTTCTTGCATGACACGACCTGGATGCTGGATGTCCCACGTGTCGGCAAAAGGAGGAAGAACTCGACCAAATCTTCTCCACATTTAGACCGGAGGAGTAGGAAACACGGCAAGCCTTGTCCCTACATCGTAGTACGTACAAGCCCACCTCACGCAGTCACGCTATCACCATATTTCTCGGCCTCCGTGAGACACCTAGCTCTAGTTGATGGTATACTACTACTAGGACTAACTATTGCACTAGCATACTCCACTATTAGGTTGGCTCTATGTGATGTGGCAACTTCATATAACTGGATGTTGGCTATACTACTACGGTACTCACACTCCAAGAAGTGACTCAAAAACCATTCATAAATTGAGTTTATGACATGCATATGCAAATGTACCATTCATTGCATACAACAAGTCATCAACACACAACGACAACGAGGATACATGTTGGATTATAGATTATTTCCAACAAAACATTCTAGTAAATACTAAAGTTTTTATCACACAATAAATAACAAGCAATGAAATGAACTTCAGCTCAACCAATCCTCGGTGTTGGAAACACTTGCTTTGAACCATAAGTAAGCCTCTGGGAAGGGGAAGCTATTGTCAATATCGAGACCAACGCAGGACTCATCATCCAGGCTGAAGCGGCCTATATAAGGACGCATATTGTGATAGCCAGGGTAGGGAACCATAGCAATGTCCGAGGTATAGATACATTTGCTTCTCATAAACGGTAGTAACATTGTGCCAACAGCAGCTGGATCGCCTTTCACCATCATTGGGTAGTTTTATCCAAGGAAGAGCAAGTTTTCTCCAAGATTATCAATACGGAATCAGGCAGAAGGTGCTGGCACTAGCACACTAGTATCCATCCCGAATACCCTGCAACAGATGTTGGAATAGGTCCGGAGAGTGCGGCCATGGGAGACAACACCTGCTTCCTTAGTAACATCAGTAGTGCCCTGTATACATACAAGAAGAGGTGATCCATCAGAATAAGTTGCCATGCACCACTGAGTATGTAGGTCCTGCACGTCCTCATGCTCGTGATCATCACCATCGTCATCTCCCCCTGGTTATAAATTTTTTCAAGTATAGGTTGTGGAATGTTCACAAGACCTTGGAAACACAAGAAGGTTAATTAATACGAGGATACTAACTCGCATGCATGTGGATGAAACAATTCTAATTACGGTGGAAGACAAACGTACCGAAACAATAAGGATTCCATGCAAAAACAGTGCCACGAGTGGTGGCAGCAAACACAAGACTCTCGTATTGAATTGCATCACATTACTCATCCATGTACAGAAATTGATTTTTGAGCAATATCCATCGAGGCATGGACGTAAGGACGGCAACAAGCTTGTCGAAGATAGCAACAACATGATAGTTCGTGTAATCCCAAGAGCGGTTGGGAACTCGACAAATTGCTATCTTCTGTAGACGACAGTCACCATGATCGTATTTGAACCTACGTAGATCATCTGTGTGCTCAACCTCAGGGCACTCTGAGATTTTTTGGAAGTGGAACCCGGTGACGAGTGTACACATTCACAAGTTCCCACTCGCAGTTGTACCCAATATAAACAACCCAATCCCCATTTGCGCCTGCCCAGGCCTTACCCTTAAGCGATGGCATCTTAACATCACATGTATCATTATCAAGCAGCATCAACTTGCACAAGGCAAGGCTTCCGTCGTCCCCGCGCCAGCAAGCAGGGTCATGGCTAAGAAGATAGGGGAGATCAAATCGCTCCTGAACCCTTGGGTTCTTTGTAATGATGTTATTTGTTGAGTCGAGAGTGGTCTTGAACGAACCTGCCATGCTAGCCGAGGTGATGATGTCGCACCGATCAATGAGTTCCTCCACCACGTCATCTTTCAGATCGGGGGAAGAATAACGGGGTCATTTCAGCATGTTCCCTCCATGGAGAAGACGATCGAACAATGGCAGAAGGAAGGGTGAAGGCAAATGGAGGGAGGAAGAGCGTGCGACAGCCGTTCCAAATTTAGAGGGAAAGGCGAAGATGCGGTGGACGGTTGCCATGGTACAGGAAGAGGCGCCCCGGCCTACATAGACGTCCGTTCGGAAATTGTACAAAAGGACTCGCAGTCATCTCACTGACATGTTGGAACGGGACCACATGTCAACGAAACATGGTGTGTCATTTCTCGTGCAAAATGTGATCTGGCCGCGTTGGCCCGAGGTGCCGCATTATTTCTCAACTTTATTTTTTTTAATGGCGTGCCGTTCAGTTTGAAGCACGACTAACTGGTACTGTATGCAGAGAAAATATAAACTACTCTACCACTACTCCAACTCTAGTACTAGTATCAAAAAAGATATATAGGCTGGAGCTTCAGCGCTTGCTTGCTAAGGGCTGCCCACTTGCTTCTCACACTATCACCCTCTCTCCAGATCTAAAAAAGACGGCGGTGCCCCTCTCTCTCCCTCCTCACCGGTGGTCACAGATCCGCCGGGGAAGAAAAGGATGTGCAGCGTTGACGCACTCGTCGTCGGCGAGCGAGGTCACGCACTGACGACAAGGCCGTCCTATCAGACCTAGTGCCCGCGCGGGATGGCCTCCATCCCCAACCTCGCTGCCGTAGTGTGTGCGGAGGACAACGACCACGAGCGAAGCCACTTCCCGCCGACCCTCAGGTATGCTACCTCTTTTCGAACCATACCCTTGTTCTATTGCCCAATCTGCCACGTCGCTGCATGTGGATCTTTCTTCACTCCACCATCTCCCCAATTTGCTATCCTCTGCTCTGTTGGTCACGCAGACGAAAACCTTAATTTGCACTATTAAAGGAAACCCTACTTCATGCAGACTAATCCATGTCTGGGTTGAATAAGGAAAGGAAGGGAGAAAGTACTATCAAAGAGACTAGGCATCGAACCCGCATCTAGGTTGGAAGGGGAAAATCAGTAGCTAAGGAACGAGTCTTGTGTCTCTTGGTTGAAAAAGGGTAGAAAGGCATGACAACGCAATAGAGAATGAACAGGTCAATCGGTTTGTTGTCCTCACATAGGAAAAAGGTGGCTAAAGAGAACAAAAATGGGACGTAATCCACATATGCTGCCTGGATATTTGTTGCTCTAGGCAACCATCCCTCCCTCACCACTCTATGCGTCCGTGGAGGTACATCGTACTGGTGCGCCCACTGTCCGAATTGGACTCCCATGCTCTTATTGCCACTTTTTTGTTGTTAGTATAACGCCGGCGGTAAAGTCAAGCAATGCTACTGCTAAAGTGATGCCACATTTAACTAATGCCACACTCAGTCTAATGCCACCGATAAATTTAAGCAATGCCATTTAATGTCACTGGATATTTCAGGGTTAGCTGTTGATTGTGGGTGTATTAAAGATTTTTCATCTAAGGCATTCTAATGCTGTTGCACAGCCAGTATACCAACGATGAAACTTGTTACTACCTTCAGATTTTTGCACTGTTAATGCATATAGATTTTTTGTATAGTGTCACTAAAATGCCAAGGCGCTGATGTCATTTTATTTTGGTTAAACTGCACAAAAAATTATGAAGAGAAGAGGAAAGGTCAAGAGTGGGCACCTCCTCCTCCGGCTGTTTTCTTGATTCGGTTGATCAAGTTTTTATGTTTAATCGATTATCAAGATTGGGATAGCAATTTTTCAAGTCCCCTCGAGTTCAAAATTATATTTACCTTGAAGGTACATGGTTTGCAATTTTTTTATACTGTCATTAGTTAATAATGCTAGTTACCTTCAGACTTTTGTATTTGGTTTAATGCTATTGCACAGCTAGTATACCAATGCTGAAACTTGTTACCTTTACATTTTGTATAGTTAATGCTTATAGAAATCTTCCAGTGCTAGCTTATGGAAATCTGTTTAGTAAAACCATTGTACTGTACCCCGTAAAAACAAAAACTACTCTACTATTGCACTAGCCACTGGATTAGTGTATATTTGTACTATTCGAATGGTGTTGCATTAGCGTATGGACATATATAAGGTGTGGCAAGCTTTCCCAGATATGTGCTCAAGAAAACTACTACCTGTTTTTCTAAATACTAGATGTTTGGGTACTTTAAATTGAATTGCGAAAATGTCTTATATTAAGGAACAGAGGGTGTAGAGTTCACTCAAATTATGCCAGTAAAGCTAGTCACACCTTTGTTAAAATTAATGTTCATTATGTTATCAGAGGAGGTCTGCATGTTTGTCTCTAATGCCTGTCGATCACATACCTGACATCATGATGTAATGGTAAGTCATTGCTTTTTGTACAGTGTCACTGAATTGTCAAGGTGGTGATGGTGTTTTATTTTAGTTGAACTGCATAAAATATGCTTAAAAGAAGAGGAAAGGTCAGGAATGGCTCAATCTTTCAGAAAATACTATGTTTGCCTTCCTGACATCAGCCGCTGTTGCCTTATTTATTCCTTCAAAAAGGTGGTTAGAAACAGTCTTGCTACCTTTTCCCATTAAGAAATTGGAATGCTTATATTTGTGAGTCTATGCTTCAACTTGTGCCACTTTTATAGTAATCACACTTTCAATATCTGTGCAAACAGGGATGCTCGATTTTAGTGGAACTGCACAAAAAGTCCAAATGGTTCAACATTATGAGCATGTTTTCTTCCAAACCGGTATATCCAATTGGTGGCACTATGAGTTGTTCATTACGAAGGTACATGGTTTGCTACTATCTTGCTACTCTTTTTGTACTGTCATTAGATAGTAATATTAGTGGTTTGCATGTGAATTTATTGGCAGGGTGGACCTCCATTGGAGGTGCAGGACATGATTCAATTATAGGATGCTCAATTTCGGTTGTATCAATTTCACCTCTTCCATCACTATGAACATGGATATCCTTGGTTTGATGAAGAATAGGCGCTATATTTCTACTCTGTACCAGCAAGTCAATTCAGTACGAAATTGTCCAGGGCAAAACATGACAGTATCAAATTATTCAGTGCAAAACATGACAGATGGTAAGGGGAAACGACTAGAAGAGACGTGTTTAAACCGAAAATACAAGGTGCGGTATATGTTTACTAGCTGCTTGATATTTGTGCAGACAGATGTCTACCCGTCGCTATTTGGCAAACAAACAAAGTGGCCTCAATTTTGGTGGAACTGCACAAGAGAATAGTATAGTCATTGCATGCAATGCCATTTGAAAATAGACACAGAAAGATTGGATAGTCACTTCATGGACTGCACAAAAGTAGTATTGTACTATTTATTGGCCAACACTAGGTGCTTCATTGCTTTGGTCTGATTATACAATGGGCATCAGTTTGCCTAAGTTAAAGTTTGTATTCCAAAAATAGTCTCGCCGTGTGATCGAGAGAAGACCAAATCATATTGCAGTGGATGTTCCTCCATCATGTGTGGTTCATTCTCATGGTTCCAGCTGTTGGTGAAACAACTTACGTTTGCAAGAGGAATTGTAGACTTCACAAACAAATTTGTCTTTCACTCTGTACTGAATGTTGGCCCAGAGAAGCATCCATGTTAGTAGCAAGAATAGATGTTTTTTCTAGATCTTTGCTTTTGGAGCTACATATTTGTATATGATCTGTGAATCATTGAGATGCATTAACATGCTGATCTTATGTTTGGGAATCATACTAGTTGGTTGTGAATTTGGGCTACTAATGTGAACATATTACAATGCCAGGCCTGTGAGTCTTGTGTGAACATTTCGAATGGATCGGCTCTTACTACTGTGCACAGCATGATCCTTATTTTTATGTGCTCAGTGTTTACAAGTTACTAGCAGTTCCTTATTTCTGTTCGCTCAGTGTTTACAAGTTACTGATTGATCACTAGCTAGCCTACTAATATGCTCCTGGCAGTTTTAGTTGCGACGCAAGATCCGAAGGTGGCAGTTTTTTGAATAAAAATGCATACCTCTAAAGAAACTGACATGCTATTCTGAAGAAAATGCCATGCGAATCTGAAGAAACTGCCAGCAAAAACGTTCGCAAATGCCTTATCTCCCAGCGAACGTTCATCAGCTATTGTGATCCTACACGTATACTATCCGACCGACTCGATCCTACGCGATTAACCAGCGGATCACGCACGTACCTCATCTGGATGAATCGAGCGCACTCGTTTGACCGTCATGTCGACGTGCGACCCAGCACGGACGGGACGCACCACTGACGGGACAGGACAGGACGGCATAGTCATAATTTCAGTTTTTCTAGTTTTCCATGGCAAGCTGGCACACTAAGCCATGCCTGCTTATGCATTGAATTCCGATGACCGCCGCGTTTCCAGCGACACGCTGGTTCACCTACCTTCCGCTTATAATTACTGGTTCCCGGCGTTCTCCGTTGGCACCATGACCCAACTCGCCCTATCCTCATAAGCCCCCACAGGCCCGACGTCGCTCGCCACTTGCCCTCACTCTCGCCACGTCCGTCATGCCCCCGCCCATCCGTAATAGGCGACACCAGAGGCGGTCACCACCGGAACTAGTGTTTGGTTTTTCACCGGAAGGCAGGCGGAGGGAGGAGGCATTCTATTGGTCTTTAAATGGCAATGCAGAGTATGAGGACTTGTTGGAGCGCGACCGCCTGGCGGAGGAGCAGCGTATCACCGATTTGCGCTGCCAGCGGGGCATGGAGCAGCAGCGCACCGACGCTCTGAGTCACAAGCAGAGCGCCCGAAACTGGGCCGACTACATGGAGGCCGGCGCCCAGCAAATAGCCCTGGAGGCTGTCGGGCATGCACGCATTCATTACACTGAATTTTACTACCATCTCGTCAAGTGGGTTTCCCGCTTAGAAGCCGAAGCTTCGGTGGACCACGCCGGCATGGAAAGGGCCAACGCGCGCGAGCAACGCGCCCTATCGCATCTTTGGCAAGTCCGAGGCGAGGAGGAGGACGTCGGTGCCGGCGTTTAGCGTGTACCGCACATGGCTGCCGGCATCGTCTAGTTAGCTAAGAGTAAGTTAGTACTTGTACACTACTAGAGTATTAGTGGGAGTAGATAGTTAACCTGGCTATGATGGTTGTCAACGTGGAAGTTCAGTACTCTATATCTGGATCAGACCTGTTACTTTGCTTTGAATGTTGAACTTTCCGTTTGAACGTATGGAATGGGCTGTTATTTTTTTAAATGGGCTGTATTTGTCTGGCACGGGTTTAGAGGCTGACTTGTGGGCCTACTAGGTTGACACGTACACAATCAGGAGATGATTGTACATGGAGAGGATGACAGCAGGGACCCACCAGGGTCATGGCAGTACGCAAGCAAGTGCCTCCTTATTTCAAGCCAAAAAATGGTTCCTCCTAATGGATTTCTGACATCTGGGTCCCATGCCATTGTCAACGCAGTCAATAAATGAGAGAATTGCACAACGAGCGGCTGACACCAGGGACCCAGCATCTCGCCCAGTTCTTTTTGTTTTTGAGACGGAAGCAGGGTGTCAACTGGGCTGTGCGGGGCACTCTAGCCTGTCTAGCCAGCCTTTTATTTTATGTTTACCACAAGACCAGCCCAGTAGTTTTTTTCTTTCTGAAAATGGCTAGCCCAGTTTTTTTGTTCTTTTGCAGAATACCCAACCGAGGCCTACTTGCTTTGTCAGCCCTGCTGGGCCGCAAATCTTTCAAGACTTGGAGAGTTTCATTCGGCTTGCCCAGAAAATGGGCTATCAGTAATGAGAAATGGGATGTACATTTTTAAAACACATCAAACCGGCAATTAGTTTCAAATTATTATTTTTTCATTTCAAGATTTTAAATTCCATTGATTTTTATGCGTGGACAATTATTTGGATTTTATATTGATATAAATTTATTTTTCAAATTAGTTTGAATGTGACTCGAAATTTCGGGATTAAAAACAGTTGGGACCGCACCGAATGCAAAATTTCGTATAGTTTTTTAACAGTGGCCATAATATGGGCTGTAATGCTAACAAAAAGAATATGGGCTCCAAAAAAATCCTTAAGAATTAGCAAATGGGCTGTAAATTATTAGAAATAATGGCAGATGGGTTGTATGCTGTTTTCCACACATTTGAGGCTGACTTGTGCGCCTACTATAGGTTGACGCGTACGCTTTCCTAAAAAAAAAGGTTGACGCACACGCAACGCCGTGTCAACTTAGTCAACACACGAGAGCAGTGACTATTGGATGTCCATCCAACGGCCGTCGTGCTTCTTCAATCTCTGCTCTTCCTGCTCCAGCCACTCAAACAAGCGCCGGCGGGACTGCCTGCTCCCTCCTCCCGTGGCCGGCTGTGCTGCCGCGCAGGCCTCACCGCCCCACCGTACTCCCATCGCTGGCCTAGCCATCCCTATACTCACCCAGACCTCCTGTTATTCTCTGGCGACGGTAGCCTCACACTGCAGCTGAAGCAGTAAACCCTCGTACTCCCCTCCACGTGGGAAACAACTGCCGAGTCTTCCCCAGCTCCTGGTCATTCCCTTCCTAGGCCTCGCCGTCATCCCTGCCTTGGTGCTCTCGACGCGGCGTGGTCAACATGGTCAAGGAACGACTTCCATCGGAAGAGGACTGTACGTGGAGAGGCTGACAACTGGGTCCATGGCCGCAGCAAGGAAGTGCCTCCTTATTACGCGCAAAATAATGATTCCTCCACCTGACAGCGGGGACCCACTGGAAGGGCCTCTGTATTTCACAAAAAAAACATTCCCCCGCTGACAGCTCGGACCAACCAGCTATATCTTCGAACGCAAGGAAGTGCCTCCTTATTACGCGCAAAAAATGAATACCCCAGCTACTAGGTGGGACCCACCATATTTGAAGGCTGACTTGTGGGCCTACTAAGTTGACGTGGATGCAGGGCTTTGTCAACTTAGTCAATATAAACGATTCTAGCTGTGGTGACCATACGATGTCCATCCAACGGTTGTCGTGCTTCTTCAACCTCTGGTCTTCTTGCTCCAGCCGCCCAAACCATCGCGGGTCATGCCGCCTGCTCCTGCCTCCCCTGGCCGGCTATGCTGCCGCGCAGACCTCACCGCCCCCTCCTACTCCAACCTCTGGCCAGGCCATCCTCTACTCACCCACAACCCCTATTATTCTGCGGCGATGGCAGCCTCACACCGTAGCCGAACTAGTCAACCCTCATACTCCTCTCCGTGTCGGCATCCACTGCCGCGTCTTCCTTGGCTCCGTGTCGTCCCCTTCCTAGGCCTCGCCGTCGTCCACTGCCTTGGTGCTCTCGGCGCGGCGTGGTCAACGTGGTCAAGGAATGACTTCCATCGGAAGAGGACTGTACGTGGAGAGGCTGACAGTTGGGTCCATGGCTGCAGCAAGGAAGTGCCTCCTATTATGCGTAAAATAATTATTCCTCCACCAGACAGTAGGGACCCACCAGAAGGGACTCTGTATTTTGCGAAAAAATCGTTTCCCCCCTGACAGCTGGGACCCACCAGCTACATCTTCGCACACAAGGAAGTGAGTCCATACTACGGGCAAAAAAATGATTCTTCCCCCTGACAGCTGGGACCCACCAGCTATATCTTCGCACGCAAGGAAGTGCGTCCTTATCCTCCCTGACAGCTAGGACCCACCCGGTCGAAGCGTACATAGCGTTGTCGCGAACGTGTACGTACATACTAGTCGATCGGTCTCTCTGCAGCGATGAACTATGGCCGAGTAAGGAGCGGCACGTGTCTTAGTAGAGGCGTGGACGTAGCATGTCATGCAGTCCCGTCTATATCGTGTACACGTACATACAGCCACACTGCAAGAAAGTAAATATGGCTACGTACGTACATACGGGCGGGGTCTCGAACGCGTACAGCGATGTCGTCCTGTTCATCGGCAGCCAACCGGCTGGGTCACAACGGAGGAAACAGCATCGTGTTCACCGGGAGGCAATGGAATACATCGTGTTCATCGGGAGCCAACCGGCTTGGACAGAACAGCCGAAACGAGGTCTGGCATACCGCAGAACAGAGGAAACGGGCCTTCTGTTCGACCACGTACGGTCGAAACGGGGTCCTGTTCATTGGGAAGGGTCTGGCGTACCGCAAAACGGAGGAAACAGACTTGTGTTCGAGTGCCTACGGTCGAAACGGGGTCCTGTTGATCGGGAGGGGTGTGGCATACCGCAAAACGAAGGAAACGGACTTGTGTTGGAGCGCCTACGGTCGAAACGGGGGTCATGTTCATCCACTGTCTACTGCCTCGCTCCAGCCTCCACGGGCTACTGTTCATCCAGCGTCGACCTCCTCCAGCCTGCACGGGCTACTGTTCATCCATGGGCTACTGTTCATCCAACCTGCACCGGCTGCTGTTCATAGAGCCTCCACGGGGTCCTGTTCATTCACCCCCAACCGGCTCGGGTGCGGCGACCTCCTCAGGGTCCTATTCATCTAGCGGCAATAGCCTACTACCACGGGGGTCCTGTTCATCCAACCCCCATCGGGAACTGTTCATCCACAGCCAACCAACCGGCTCGACTCACCAAGTCTTGACTCGTTCTACGTACCGCGCGCACGGTAGCAACGGTCATTGTTCATCGAGAGGCAACCCAACACCGGCTGGCTACGTCTCGCACGGGGGCTCAATCGCCTTTAGTAAGCAGCAGCAGTGATCGATCGCTCGGGTTCAGTTAGCAGCAGCAGCGAAGGAATCGCTCGGGTTCAGTCAGCAGCGAATGAATCGCTCGGGTTCAGTTAACAGCCAAGGGATCGATCGCTCAGGTTCAGTAACGTGCGATCGCTCGGGTTCAGTTAGCCAACGTCTCGCACACACGCGCGTACACGAGAGAAACGCGCAAAGCTCCGTGCATCGCTCGGCCCCGACGACCCATCGTAACCAGGAACTCTCCGATATTTTCCTCGCCCTCGCTTCTACCATGATTTTTTCCGTCATGGATGGCCCAAAGAATGTCATGCAGCTGTGTCTCCGGCCCGCCGAGGACGAAAAGCCCATTTTCTGTCATGATTTTTGTCATAGAAGTAGGAGCCCACCACATCTATGATGATACGTGCTTTTGTCACAATTATCGTCATAGAAGTGTCATAAGCATGACAGAAAAAAAATTGTTTGGCCCAAAATGTCACGGATGTGTCTTTTTTTTCTAGTGCCAACACAAAGAACCTCAAAGAGTGCCCCAAGATTTCTACCGGAGAAACAAAGATGAGAACGTGCATCAACCCCTATGCATAGATTACCCCAATGTCACCTCGGGAATCCGCGAGTTGAGTGCCAAAACACATATCAAGTGAATCAATATGATACCCCATTGTCACCACGGGTATTCATAGTAAGACATACATCAAGTGTTCTCAAATCCATAAAAGTATTCAATCCGATAAGAATGAAATCTCAAAGGGAAAACTCAATTCACAACAAGATAGAGAGGGGAAGACACCATATGATCCAACTATATTAACAAAGCCCGCGATACATCAAGATCAGGACATCTCAAGGACACGAGAGAGAGAGAGAGAGAGAGAGAGAGATTAAACACATAGCTACTGGTACAAACCCTCAACCCCAAGGGTGGACTACTCCCTCCTCATCATGGTAGCCGCCGGGATGATGAAGATGGCCACCGGTGATGATTTCCCCCTCCAGCAGGGTGCCGGAACGGGTCTAGATTGTTTTTTCGTGGCTACAGAGGCTTGCGGCGACGGAACTTCTGATCTAGGGTTATTTATGATGGTTTCTCTATTTATAGGATTTTTCAGCGTTGGTTTCACGCGAAGATGGGCCTCGAGGTGACCACAACCCACCTGGGCACGCCTGGGCCTCCTGGCGCGCCCAGGTGTCTTGTGCTCACCTCCTTCACCTTCTGGTCCTCCCACGAAGCTTCTAATGCCTCTTTTGTTCCAAAAAAATCGTCAAAAGTTTCGTTGCATTTGGAGAACTTTTATTTCTGCACAAAAAATAACATCACGGTAGTTCTGCTGAAAACAGCGTCAGTCCGGGTTAGTTCCATCCAAATCATACCAAAACCATATAAAATTGTTGTAAACATGGCATGAATACTTCATAAATTATAGATACGTTGAAGACGTATCACAAGGCGCCGATGCTGGGGTGTTGTTTATCGCACCCACCGGTGAGCATCTCAAGTACGTGGTTCAAATGCATTTTCCCCGTGAGGAGGCTACCAACAATACCGCTGAGTATGAAGGACTACTCGCCGGCCTCAGAATTGTTGTAGAGTTGGGAATCAAGAGGCTGATCGTCCGCGGAGATTCACAACTAGTAGTGAAGCAAGTGAACAAGGATTACCAGAGCCCATTGATGGAAGCATACATGGATAAAGTGAGAAAGTTGTAAGAACACTTTGATGGTCTGCAAACAGAGCACATCCCTCGTGTGGAAAACAGCATCGTTGATCAGCTATCAAAGTGTGCTGCCCAAAAGCTACCTGTGGAACCAGGGACTTTTGTGCTCCACTTGACTCGACCCACAGTCACCCCATCAACAAGGGCCAAGAAGAGAAGGACGATAAGCACCACCAAATACTTTCCGACAGAGCCCAGAAGCTGCCAGTGAAGCAGTTGCCAGAAGCAGTGATGCACCTGTCAGTGAGCAGCGGCCTCAGGCAGAATCCCAGATTCTTGCTGATGAGATCAGCACTCCCGTGGCCAAAGAAATGCCTTTAGTCCTTGTTGTCCAGCCCCAAGCTCCAACATGGGCGCAACAGATAGTTCAATTTCTTCAAACGGGAGAACTTCCCGAAGAGCAAGAGCAAGATGAGAAAGTAGCTCGTCAGTCAAGTATGTACTAGTTTGTGGATAACATCCTATGTAGAAAGAGACCAAACAGAGTGAAATTGAAGTGCACTACCCGGGAAGATGGACTGAAGTTGTTGGCGGAGATACATGGAGGCATATGTGGCTCTCACATAGGAGCAAGAACCCTTGTCGGGAACGCCTTCCGGCAAGGCTTTTATTGGTCCATTGCCCTCCAGGATGCAACTGAGCTAGTAACAAGATGTGAAGCATGCCAGTTCCATTCGAAGAGCATACACCAACCAGCGCAAGCGCTCCAAACGATTCCTCTATCCTGGCCTTTTTCGGTCTGGGGGCTCGATATTTTGGGCCCCTTCCCCCATGCTACCGGGGGCTTTGAGTTCTTGTACGTTGCCATCGACAAGTTCACAAAGTGGCCCGAAGTAGAGCCAGTGAGAAAGGTAACCGCACAGTCGGGCGTCAAGTTCTTCAAGGGATTAGTTTGCCAGTTCGGGGTCCCGAACAGGGTTATCACTAACAATGGCACACAATTCACGAGCCACGCCTTCAGGCAGTACACTCAGAGCCTTGGAAGCAAGGTGTTCTTTGCATCCGTTGCTCACCCAAGGAGTAACGGGCAAGCAGAAAGAACAAATGTTGAAGTATTGCACGGGCTCAAGACAAGAACTTTTGACAGGCTGTACAAGTGCGGGAGGCGTTGGATTGATGAGTTGCCGATGGTTCTTTGGTCACTCAGGACGACACCAAATCGAGCTACTGGCCAGGCACCCTTCTCCCTAGTCTATGGTGCAAAACCGGTGCTCCCCACGGAACTCATATACGGGTCACCTCAAGTACTTGCCTACGATGAAGTAGAGCAAGAGCAGCTGCGGCATGACGATGCCGTGCTCCTTGAGGAAGATCGTCTTCGGGCAGCTGTGTGTGCTGCACACTACCAGCAAGCCTTGTGCCACTATCATAGCCACAAGGTTCATGCCCGGAGCCTTGTGGAAGGCGACATTGTCCTTCGGTGCGTTTAGTCTGCCAAGGGTACAAACAAGTTGACGCCGAAGTGGGAAGGCCCTTACCGGGTAGTACGAGTCACCAGACCTGGCGTAGTCCGTCTGGAGACCGAAGATGGCATTCGCGTGCAAAACTTTGTACAAGCATGGTCTTGATGGCTTGTAACCCTTTATACAAAGCCAGGCACAGACCCTATGCATATCTGAATAAAACCAAGTGTTTTACAAACTTGCATACATGTTTATCTATATGCTATAACATGATTTTCATGTGATTACACTTGTTTAGATAAGATGATTAACATGCCACCAAGGGCCCCATGCTATCTTTTCTCTTATTTCTTTTTCTATCAAAGACAGAAGGGTTCCTCGCGAGCAACTTTCCCGGGGGAAGGATGGAAGCGTGCTCGCTCACTTGGACCTGTGGCAGCCCCTCCTTATCCAAGCGATAAGAAGTACAACAAAGAAAGATAAGTCAAAAGTTTGTTTCATTTGAAACTTCCCGTCATTCCATATTGCATCTACGTATGAGAAACATGCACGCGAGGGGACCTTGCCACGTCTTTCATTCGCGCTCTTATCCTTGCCTCGAGTCCGCTCGGCAGGATTAGTAGCAGCTGCGTTTAAAACCGGCAAGAGGCCAGCCTCCATTTGCACTTCTAAACTTGCCCCGAGTCTGCTCGACAAGGGTTAGTAGTAGTTGCGTTTGAGACCGGCAAGAGGCTTTGCCGGATATATTACTCGCAAAGGACTGCTGGAGGCTAGTCCTTCAAGATGTCTAAGGCAAGTATGTGTATCCGACAAGTTTCTTTCTAAAAATTGCGTGAGACAACAAGTTCTAGTCATACAAGTGCAAATATGGATGAGGACATGTTTATATTTGATTCAAACACGGCAAATGCTTACATTTATTGTCAAAAAAAGAAAGTGCTCTGTAATGCCTTTATTGTCCCTCTCCTCCTAGGGTTTACATCGAGTGCAAGGACGGCAAAAGGAGCACCTGGGCGGACCTCTGGTCACCCCCGCCAGGACCAGAGGGACGCAGCCCGACAAGATCGGGAGAGCGCCTCCCCGGCAGGGAAGATGAAGCCAGGGGCGGAGAGACCGGCTAGGCGAGTCACCCCCGCAAATCACTCTGTCGGGTCCAGCTACAGATGATGGTGCTGTCCGCGCTCAGCTGGTGATGAAGGTGTTGCCAGCGTTCAGCTGGAGTCTGAGTCGTTGTCTTCGTACTTGACGACTGGGGGCTCGCTATCGCCGTCTTTGCCGTCTGCGTCCTTCTCGTCACTGTCGCTTGAGGAGGAGCTTTCATCGCCGCTCGAGCTTTCTATGCAGCACCCAAGACGAGCGCCTGAAGGCCCGAAGATCTTGATGGAGAGCGTGTCGAACTCCACCAACTTGAAGCGGAGGACGTGCCCCTCCGCAATAGAGTGAGCACGGGCGAAGGTTTTCCAACTGTGCCTAAGGAGCATGACGCGAGGTGCAGGGAGCTCGACGTTCACCCACACGGCACCGTTACAGCAGCCGCTCACACGCAGCCATAGCCCGAGCGGCTGATCGACCTCCATCACTGTAACACCCCCAGTGGTTAGCTACAGTAATCCCCCTTTTGATAATGCCATGTCATCATGATCAACAGTGCTTAAACATCATTTGGATCATATCTCATTTCAAAATTCCAATTCAAATGGAAATTCAAACTTAAAGTAAAAACAAAAGTTGTTCAAATCCTGGAACTAAAATGTTCATAATGTTGTAAATATTCCTAGAGCAATTATAAAAGTAACAGCAACATTAATCAAATTAATTAAATAACTCAAGCAACAAGAAAACAAAAATATTTAATCCATTTAACATCAAATAAAATGCAAATGAAATCACTTTGGCTCCAAACCATTTTCTGACAGTGCTAAATATTGCACTATATTTATTGGACAAAATTACCTATTTTACAAAACTATATTTGAGGCCACACATTTTGCAAAAGAGAGAAAAGAAAGAAAAACAGAAAAGAGAAGAAGAAAAGGAAAAAGGCCCGCAGCGGCTGGGCCTTAGTCAACCAGCCGGCCCAGCCCATCCCGCAGCGTCTACCACCTCGCACTCCTCACCCCCTCACTCGCTGTCGAACACCTGGCGCGCGCGCCTTGCCCGACCTAGCCCCCCCTCTCTCCCTGGTCGACAATGGCTGCACCCGCTCGTGAGGATAAGAGCAAGCCCCCGCACCCTCTGGCTTCCCCCTCGCCTCATTTTCCCTCTCCCTTGTTCCCTCTCCTCTCACCCGAGCGTCGCCGTCGCCTACCCGCCACCTGAGACCGCGCCAGGAGCACCGCCTGCTTCGACTACGTTGACTACGAGGACGCGCTCGAGCTCGGCGCCCCGCAACAATCGAATCGCGCCCTTCTTCCTCCTCGGACCCGCCGGCAATCTTCCTCGACTCCGTCGACGTCGAGCCTTCCCCGTGCACGCTTTGCACCTCTGCAGGACCGCCGTGAGCCCCCCTTCCTCCCCCCCCTCATTGCGCTCTGTTCCCGCCAACATAGCCCCCTTTCCCCGTCATGCACGAGCTCGTCTCCGCACGAGCTTGTCGCCGGCTACCCTCCGGCGACCAAATGGTCACGGGCCCGTGCGCAACTCGCTCACCACTTCGCGTAGATCCCAACGCGCACACACACGCGACTCGCCGTGCCCCGCAGTTCCCTGTTCGCCGCTCACCCAAAACCCACCGCCGCCTAGCTCGTCGCCGGTGCCGTTCCCGGCCGTCTCCAGCCACGCCACCACGACCATTGGACGCGGCACGAACTGGCCATTCCAGAGCACCTAGCCACGCGCCAAACCGTGCCCTACAGACGATTTCCGAGCTCGCCGGAGTGCTCCACCGTTCTCGGGCTCGCTGGCGTAGCTCCGGCAGCCACAGCTGGCATGGCGCCCACGTGGCACTGCCTGGGCCACTGACTGGTGGGCCCAGGGGCCCCACTTTGACCAGTTGACCTCGGTCAACGCTGACTGGGCTGGCACAGTGCCACTGACCTGTGGGCCCCCTGTGATTAATTAAGTTAATTAGTTTTTAAAATTAACCTGAGTGCTAATTAGTCACTGGCACCTGGGGCCCACCCTCTAATTAGTTCTGTTTAGTTTAAATTAACCTCTGTTAATCACTGTGTCTATGACATGTGGGTCCCAGCTGTCAGGTTTGACCTGAACAGCTGTGGTTGACCCACCGATGTCATGCTGATGTCATCCTGACGTCATCTGTTACTATTCTGGATAATACGAAATAATTTAATTAGATTTAATTCCAGAAAATATTTAAAACTTTAGAAAATCATAGAAATTAAACCGTAGCTCGGATCGAAAAACTTTGTACATAAAAGTTGCTCAGAACGACGAGACGAATCCAATCGTGCCATCTGTTTCCATGTCGAGACCCCCTACGGAGGTGAACCCGCAACTTTTAGCCCGTTTCTGGTAGATGAATAGTGCATATATACCGGTTAATAATTCCAACTTTAATCCTAAATAACTAAAAATGACTTAGCCATGCTTTTAGGCAGCCCTGCACTGCACGTTAGCATAGCCTGCTCTGTGTTGCTCATGTTTGCTCTGTATTTATCTGTTTCCTCCCCCTCTTCTCTCTCGGTAGACCCCGGTACCGGCGCAGCTCATGAGCCCGACGACACCATTGACGACCGTGCCTTTGCCGCCGAGCAACCAGGCAAGCACCCCCCCCTTGAGCATGCCTACATCGCGTATTCTTTCTCTCTTATGCTTGCATTAGAATTGCTGCCGCTACTGTTTATCCTATTCTGATGCATAGCCTGATTTTGTAACCTGCTTTTGATAATTAACTGCTAGTCCTAAACTGCTTAGTATAGGCTGGATAGAGACCCCAGTGACCCCACTTGTCCCGGTTGCCCCGCTGGATCATCGGAAGATTCGACGACCAGGCCCCAGCACCACACATCACACCCCTTTTATCTGTACGACACTGCAGCATACTATCGAGTGCCGAGGGTGATACCTCGTAAGCACTTCCGATGTTAACTCGGTGGAGTAGTTGCTCGGTCATGGTCATCGAGGGTGATTCCTCCTTCACTACTTCGGGTAACGACGCTGTCGTGCAACCCCTCAAGTGTGAACCCATCGAGGGTGATTCCTCCGTGTTCACCTTGACGGATACATCGAGTAGGAATCCAACGAGGGTGATACCTCGGATTCCCCTGATGATATGGACACACGGAGACTTGGACTTTACAACTATTACTTACAACTATTACTTGGAAAGGCGGGTCGACCCTGAGGGGTACCCGTGTGAGCCTAAGTGGCGAGTGTTGTGGAGACGGGTTGACCTGGAGGGTGCCCAAGATATGAATACAAGGCATGGTCGGGCATTCTTAGCCCTTGCCGCAAGTCCTCAAGACGGGGCGACGGGGTCACATCGATCGTGAGTCTCTGCTCGTTACCGCACTACCATTACACTAACGATTTGGATATGTGATCTGAGTGGGCCTCTGGCCTGATAGCACTAACCATCACGCGGGAATAAATATGGGTACTCTGCATCGTGGTATCAGACGAAAGCTCTGTCAGACGTCCAGTTCAGCATTGCGGCACGGTCGGATCGTGTCGGCCATCCGAGGCGACGCTAGTATCCACCCGGAGTGCACAGGGCGATGGCCCAAGACCCCTGATCGCTTAGGATGTAGACCGGCGGGGACCTCTCTGCTGAGCTCTAGGTAGGGCTGCGGTGTATCATTTAGCCAAGGCCGGGCATGACCTCGAAAAGTGTGTCCAGCCGGAGTTAAGCGAGCGTGGTGGGTAAGTTGGTGCACCCCTGTAGGGAAGAACTAATCTATGCATAGCCGGATCCTCGGTAACGGACGCTCGGAGTTGTATCCCGATCGATACAACTAGAACTAGATACTTGTGATGAGAAATGGATAGTATGGCTCTAGGATTGCTTTCTCGCAAGGAGTCGAGAGAGGATCTCTGGCCGAGGTCGATACTTGGACATTATGGCTCTAGGATTGCTTTCTCGCAGGGAGTCGAGAAAGGATCTCTGGCCGAGGTTGATACTTATTGCTACCACTACTTTATATTGTACTAATGTACACTCTTCTAATGCTACAAGACCGCCGAAGATGCTAGTCTTCGATAGGACTAGGCCTTCTCTCTATTCTGGCATTTCTGCAGCCCAGTCCACATATACAGCCTTTCTTTGAAAATGTTGCATATGTAGTGTAGATCCTTGCTTGCTGAGTACTTCGGATGAGTACTCACGGTTGCTTTGCTTTCTCTTTTTCCCATATCCGTTTGATGCAACCAGATGACGGAGCCCAGGAGACAGCTGCCACCGCTGACGATCACTACTACTACCCCGATGGTGGTTACTTCTACGAGCTGGCCGACGACCAGGAGTAGGATCGGAGGGTCCCAGGCAGGAGGCCTGCGCCTTTCGATCGTAGCTTTTATTTTGCCCCGCCTTTCTTAAAGGCTTCTCTGTTAACTTATGTCTATATTCAGATATCTAACGCTTTCGCTGGTGCTTGTTTGTCATCAAGCTTATGTATTCGAGCCCTCGAGGCCCTGGCTTGTATTATACAGCTTGTATGACTTTATTTATGTTTTAGAGTTGTGTTGTGATATCTTCAAGTGAGTCCTTAGGCTTGATCGTGTGCATTTGCATATATGATTAGTGCATGATTAAGCCGGGGGCGTCACAGGTTGGTATCAGAGCCGACTGCCTGTAGGAATCCCCCTTACAAACTCCTTGGCCGAAGTTGAGTCTACTCTTTGAAAAACTATTTTTATAACATGGCTGTGTGGCTTACAGGCCCACGTCGCCATTGGGTGGTATTAGGATCTTTTACTCCTCGACCTTTACTCTGGGGCTCTGATCTCTCTTCTATTTGGGTTAAATGATTTTGCTAACTCTAACCTTAGGATCTGGTGATCACATCCACCCGGAGATTTGTATTACACCTTTCTCGAATTGAAGGCCAAGTTCTACTTCACAATGTTCACTGACCGCAGGATCCTCATATCGAGGGCACCCTGCGTCGTCACATGCAAATCCCGCACTCTAGTGATTTTTCTTCGACGTTTATGTAGCCTTTGCTCTGTCCCGTTGTGGTATCCCTCCATCGCGTGCATGCATGCCGCCTAGTATGTCTACGATGTTTCTCCTGTCCGAACTCATGCGAGCAGCGTGTAATTGTCTCCGTATATGTATTAGTATGTCTTTAATGACTACTGCTTTGTACATGCTCCGCCTTTGCTCAATGTTATGATTACATCATGAATGACTCCATACACTTGCTCCACCCCTTGTTAAACTACCGTTGTTGCATTTAAGCAGGATGGTTGCAATCGCTGGTCGTGGCCGCCCGAATACATGGCCGGAATGATACAGCAGTTGAGCTGAATCACCAGTTCATGGAAGGAGTCATGGCTCAGTTCTCGCGTCCCAATATGAATCAGCAACCAGCCCCAGTGACTCTGCAAGACTTTGCGCGTCACAACCCTGTCATCTACCGCAGCTCAACTCAGCCCCTTGATGCTGATGACTGGCTCCGTGACATCACTTTCGAGCTAGAGTCTGCTGATGTAGCCCCTACCAACTATGTCACATTCGCGGCTTATTTCCTAAAGGGCCCCGCTGCTCAATGGTGGGACAACCACAGGCATTTCTTACCTGTTGGAACTGCCATCACTTGGCCGGAATTTCAAGCTGCATTCCACGGGCCAATGTCGAACCACCATGGTTAGTCTCAACGTCCCCGTTGAAATTGAAGGGCTGGAATTCCATGTTTCCCCTATTGTTTTGAAGTCTTCCAATATTGACCTCATTCCGGGAATGGAATGGTGGAAATCACATACGGCTTCTATCATTTGCGCCACTAAGATCATCTATCTACTACACCCTTCTAATGAGATAGTAAGCTACCAAGCTCATCTTGTTTGAAATGCCGAAGCACGGATTTATTCCTTGAATGCGTTAAAACGCTTCTCCTCTTGTGAGAATTGAAAACGCTCCAGTCGTTTGTAAATTCCAAGATGTCTTTTCAGAAGAACTACCCAGTCCATGACCTTGAACTTGCTGCAGTTAAATTTGCACTAAAGTTGTGGCGACATTTCCTTTTTGGTACTCGTTGCGAGATATTCACCGATCATCAAAGTCTGAAGTATCTATTACTCAGCTAGATATGGATCTCCGTCAGCAACGATGTATGGAAACAATTACAGACTATGACTACAGTATTTCTTATTCCCCTGGCAAGGCTAACATGATGGCTGATGCCTTAAGCCGCAAGTCCTATTGCGACAACCTCATGGTTAGGCGAGCTCAACCTCGTCTTTTTGAAGAACTGTGCAAGCTGAATCTGCGTATTGTTCCACAGGGTTCTCTTAATAACCTTGTGATACAACCAGATCTTGAGAAAGCTGTTAAGAATGCGCAAGCTAAAGATGCTGAAATTGATCTGATGAAGAAATATCTTCACCTGGAAAAGTACAGGGATTTCTCGCTGTCTGGAGATGGAGCTGTCTGAGCGAGTGAATCAAGTGCTTGAAGACATGCTTCGGGCTTGTGTTATATCTTTCGGAAAGAAGTGGGAAGAATCTCTTCCGTATGCGGAATTCTTATATAACAACAGCTATCAAGCCAGCTTGAAAATGGCCCCCTTCGAAGTACTTTATGGACGTAAGTGTCGAACCCCTCTGAATTGGTCATAAACTGGGGAACGACTGCTCGTGGGTCCGGATATTATTCAACACGCCGAAGAGCAAGTCTGTATCATTCGAGAAAATCTCAAGGCAGCTCAGGACCGCCAAAAGAGCAACTATGATCGCAAATGATGGGGTTTGACTTATCAACCTGGTGATCAAGCTTATCTGCGTGTCACTCCTATGAAGGGCACTCACCGCTTTGGAATTAAGGGCAAGTTAGCTCCCCGCTACATTGGTCCCTTTCGCATTGTTGCCAGACGTGGTCAGGTGGCATATAAACTGGAGTTACCGCCGCAATTCTCACATATCCATGACGTCTTCCATGTGTCGCAACTTCATCGTTGCTTCAAGGAGTCTCCGCACAGAGCAGTGGATCACGAGATGCTCGAATTGCAAGATGACCTATCTTATAAGGAGCATCCGATCCGCATTCTCGATGAAGCTAAACGTCGAACCCGTCAGAAGGTTACCAAGTTCCTCAAAGTGCAGTGGTCAAATCATACTGAAGATGAAGCCACTTGGGAACGCGAGGATAATCTTCGTGCGGAATACCCCGATCTTTTCCCTTCTACCTCTTAATTATCGGGACGAGAATTCTTGTTAGAGAAGGAGATTTGTAACACCCCCGGTGGTTAGCTACAGTAATCCCCCTTTTGATAATGCCATGTCATCATGATCAACGGTGCTTAAACATCATTTGGATCATATCTCATTTCAAAATTCCAATTCAAACTTAAAGTAAAAAACAAAAGTTGTTCAAATCCTAGAACTAAAATGTTCATAATGTTGTAAATATTCCTAGAGCAATTATAAAAGTAACAACAACATTAATCAAATTAATTAAATAACTCAAGCAACAAGAAAACAGAAATATTTAATCCATTTAACATGAAATAAAATGCAAATGAAATCACTTTGGCTCCAAACCATTTTCTGACAGTGCTAAATATTGCACTATATTTATTGGACAAAATTACCTATTTTACAAAACTATATTTGAGGCCACACATTTTGCAAAAGAGAGAAAAGAAAGAAAAACAGAAAAGAAAAGAAGAAAAGGAAAAAGGCCCGCAGCAGCTGGGCCTTCGTCAACCAGCCGGCCCAGCCCATCCCGCAGCGTCTACCACCTCGCACTGCTCAACCCCTCGCTCGCTGTCGAGCACCTGGCGCGCGCGCCTCGCCCGAGCTGCCCCCCCCCCCCCCCCCTCTCCCCCTGGTCGACAGCGGCTGCACCCGCTTGTGAGGATAAGAGCAAGCCCCCGCACACTCTGGCTTCCTCCTCGCCTCATTTTCCCTCTCCCTTGTTCCCTCTCCTCTCACGCGAGTGTCGCCATCGCCATGACCGCCGTCGCCCACCCGCTCTGCGGCCTCCCTGCCACCTGAGACCGCGCCAGGAGCACCGCCTGCTTCGACTACGTCGACTACGAGGACGCGCTCGAGCTCGGCGTCCCGCAACGATCGAATCGTGCCCTTCTTCCTCCTCGGACCCGCCGGCAATCTTCCTCGACTCCGGCGACGTCGAGCCTTCCCCGCGCACGCTTTGCACCTCTGCAGGACCGTCGTGAGCCCCCTTCCTCCCCCCCCCCCCTCATTGCGCTCTATTCCTGCCACCGTAGCCTCATCTCCCCGTCATGCCCGAGCTCGTCTCCGCACGAGCTCATCGCCGGCTGCCCTCCGGCGACCAAATGGTCACGGGCCCGTGCGCAACTCGCTCACCACTTCGCGTAGATCCCAACGCGCACACACACACACGACTCGCCGTGCCCCGCAGTCCCCTGTTCGCCGCTCACCCGAAACCCACCGCTGCCTAGCTCATCGCCGGTGTCGTTCCCGGTCGTCTCCGGCCACGCCACCATGACCATTGGACGCGACATGAAGTGGCCGTTCCAGAGCACCTAGCCACACGCCAAACCGTGCCCTACAGACGATTTCTGAGCTCGCCGGAGTGCTCCGCCGCTCTCGGGCTCGCCGGCGTAGCTCCGGCAGCCACCGCTGGCATGGCGCCCACGTGGCACTGCCTGGGCCACTGACTGGTGGGCCCAGGGGCCCCACTTTGACCAGTTGACCTCGGTCAACGCTGACTGGGCTGGCACAGTGCCACTGACCTGTGGGCCCCCTGTGATTAATTAAGTTAATTAGTTTTTAAAATTAACCTGAGTGCTAATTAGTCACTGACACCTAGGGCCCACCCTCTAATTAGTTATGTTTAGTTTAAATTAACCTCTGTTAATCATTGTGTCTATGACATGTGGGTCCCAGCTGTCAGGTTTGACCTGAACAGCTGTGGTTGACCCACCGACGTCATGCTGATGTCATCCTGACATCATCTGTTACTATTCTGGATAATTCAAAATAATTTAATTAGATTTAATTCCAGAAAATATTTAAAACTTTAGAAAATCATAGAAATTAAACCGTAGCTCGGATCAAAAAACTTTGTACATGAAAGTTGCTCAGAATGACGAGACGAATCCAATCGTGCCATCTGTTTCCATGTCGGGAACCCCTACGGAGGTGAACCCACAAATTTTAGCCTGTTTTTGGTAGATGAATAGTGCATATACACCGGTTAATAATTCCAACTTTAATCCTAAATAACTAAAAATGACTTAGCCATGCTTTTAGGCAACCCTGCACTGCATGTTAGCATAGCCTGCTCTGTGTTGCTCATGTTTGCTCTGTATTTATCTGTTTCCTCCCCCTCTTCTCTCTCGGTAGACCCCGGTACAGACGCAGCTCAGGAGCCCGACGACACCGTTGATGACCGTGCCTTTGCCGCCGAGCAACCAGGCAAGCACCCCCCCCCCTTGAGCATGCCTATATCGCCTATTCTTTCTCTCTTATGCTTGCATTAGAATTGCTGCAGCTACTGTTTATCCTATACTGATGCATAGCTTGATTTTGTAACCTGCTTTTGATAATTAACTGCTTGTCCTAAACTGCTTAGTATAGGCTGGATAGAGACCCCAGTGACCCCACTTGTCCTGGTTGCCCCGCTGGATCATCGGAAGACTTGACGACCAGGCCCCAGCACCGCACATCACACCCCTTTTATCTGTATGACACTGCAGCGTACTATCGAGTGCCGAGGGTGATACCTCATAAGCACTTCCGATCTTAACTCTGTCGAGTAGTTCTCGGTCGTGGTCATCGAGGGTGATTCCTCCTTCACTACTTCGGGTAACGATGCTATCGTGCAACCCCTCAAGTGTGAACCCATCGAGGGTGATTCCTCCGTGTTCACCTTGACGGATACATCGAGTAGGAATCCAACGAGGGTGATACCTCAGATTCCCCTGATGATATGGACACACGGATACTTGGACTTTACAACTGTTAATTGGAAAGGTGGGTCGACCCTGAGGGGTACCCGCGTGAGCCTAAGTGGCGAGTGTTGTGGAGACGGGTTGACTAGGAGGGTGCCCGAGATATGAATACAAGGCGTGGTCGGGCATTCTTAGCCCTTGCCGCAAGTCCTCGAGATGGGGCGATGGGGTCACATCGATCATGAGTCTCTTCTCGTTACCGCACTACCATTACACTAACGATTTGGATATGTGATCTGAGTGGGCCTCTAGCCCGATAGCACTAACCATCACGCGGGAATAAATATGGGTACTCTACATCGTGGTATCAGCCGAAAGCTCTGTCAGACGTCCAGTTCAGCATTGCAGCACGGTCAGATCGTGTCGGCCATCCGAAGCAACGCTGGTATCCACCCTGCGCGCAATGACCCGGAGTGCACAGGGCGATGGCCCAAGACCCCTGAGAGCTTAGGATGTAGACCGGCGGGGACCTCTCTGCTGAGCTCTAGGTAGGGCTGCGGTGTATCGTTTGGCCGAGGCCGGGCATGACCCCGAAAAGTGTGTCCGGCCAGAGTTAAGCGAGCGTGGTGGGTAAGTTGGTGCACCCCTGCAGGGAAGAACTAATCTATGCATAGCCGGATCCTCGGTAACGGACGCTCGGAGTTGTATCCCGATCGATACAACTAGAACTGGATACTTGTGATGAGAAATGGATAGTATGGCTATGGGATTGCTTTCTCGCAGGGAGTCAAGAGAGGATCTCCGGCCGAGGTCGTGTGATGCCCCCGGCTCAATCGTGCACTAATCATACACGCAAATGCACACGATCAAGCCTAAGGACTCACGGGAAGATATCACAACACAACTCAAAAACATAAATAAAGTCATACAAGCTTTATATTACAAGCCAGGGGCCTCGAGGGCTCGAATACAAAAGCTTGCGTACAAGCGTCCGCGGAAGCATCAGATATCTGAGTACATATATTAAAAGAGAAACAGAAAGGCCTTAAGAAAGACGGGGCAAAATAAAACACTACGATCGAAAGGCGAAGGCCTCCTGCCTGGGACCCTCCGATCCTACTCCTGGTCGTCGGTCAACTCGTAGTAGTATCCATCCTCTGGGTAGTAGTAGTACTCGATCGACGGGGCATCTGTCTCAGGGGGCTCCGTCATCTGGTCGCAACAAACTGATAAGGGGAGAAAGGAAAACAAAGCAACCGTGAGTACTCAGAAGTACTCAGCAAGCAAGGATCTACACTACATATGCAACATTTTCAAAGAGAGGCTGTATATGTGGACTGGGCTGCAGAAATGCAAGAATAGAGAGAAGGCCTAGTCCTATCGAAGACTAGCATCTTCAGCGGTCTTGCAGCAGTAGAAGAGAGTAGAACAGTTCAATATAATGTAGCAGTATCATTAAGTCTCAACCTCATCCAGAGATCCTTTCTCGACTCCCTGCGAGAAAGCAATCCCAGAGCCATACAGTCATCAACCTCGTCCGGAGATCCCTTCTCGACTCCCTGCGAGAAGCAATCCCAGAGCCATACAGTCATCAACCTCGTCCGGAGATCCCTTCTCGACTCCCTGCGAGAAGCAATCCTAGAGCCTCATATCCAGGTCTCATATCATGTTCTAGCTGTATCGATCGGGATACAACTCCGAGTGTCCATTACCGTAGGACAGGCTATCAATAGAAGTTTTCTTCCCTGCAGGGGTGCACCAACTTACCCAACACGTTCGATTAACTCTGGCCGGACACACTTTCCTGGGTCATGCCCGGCCTCGGCAAAACGACACATCGCAACCCTACCTACAGCTCAGCAGAGAGGTCCCCGCCGGTCTACATCCTAAGCGCAAGGGGGTCTTGGCCATCGCCCCTCACCCTCCGGGTCGTTGCGCACACGGTGAAGCCAGGCACCAACACTACAGGAAGGCGCCGGTCCGTCCGTGCCGCCATGCTGAACTAGACGTCTGACAGAGCTTTCGGCTGATGCATATGATGCAGAACGCCCATACTATGCCCACGTGATGGTTAGTGCTATCAGGCCAGAGGCCTGCTCGGATCAAATATCCAAATCGTTAGTGGACTAGGGGCTTGCGGTAACGAGCAGAGACTCACGAAAGATGTGACCCCGTCGCCCCGTCTCGAGGACTTGCTGCAAGGGTTAAGAATGCCCGGCCGCGCCTCGTATTCAGCACTCGGGCACCATACAGGCACCCGTCTTCACAACACTCGCCTCTCAGGCGCACGCGGGTACCCCTCAGGGTCGACCCGCCTATCCAAGTAACAGTGTAAAGTCCAAGTATCCGTGTGTCCATAACATCAGGGGAATCCGAGGTATCACCCTCGTTGGATTCCTACTCGATGTCTCCGTCAAGGTGAACTCGGAGGAATCACCCTCACTGGGTTCACACTTGAGGTGTTGTACGACGGCGTCGTTATCGGAAGCGGTGAAGGAGGAATCACCCTCGATGACCACGACCGAATAGCTACTCTATAGAGTTAACATCAGAAGTGCTACACGAGGTATCACCCTCGGCACTCGATAGTAACGCTGCAGTGTCGTTACAACTAAGGGGGGGTGATGTGCGGTGTCGGGGCCTGGTCTTCAATCCCGTTGATCGGGTCTTCTGACAATCCAGCGCGGCAGTCGGGATAAGTGGGGTCACTGATAGGTCTCTACCCAGCCTAAACTAAGCAGTTTAGGATATGCAGGTAATTATCAACAGCAGGATACAATAAACAGGCTATGCATCAGAATAGGTAAAGCAGCAGCAGCAGCAATTCTAATGCAAGCATGAGAAATAGAATGGGCGATATCGGGATGATCAAAGGGGGGGCTTGCCTGGTTGCTCGGCGGCAAGGGCAAGGTTGTCAATGGTGTCTTCGGGCTCCGGAGCTGCGTCGGCCTCGGGGACGACGTCGGTGTCGGGGGCTACCGAGAGAGAAGAGGGGGAGGAAACAGTAAATACTAAGCAAACAAGTGCAGCACAAAGCATAACATGGCAATACGCGGTGACAGAGGTGATCTAGCGCAGTGCCGGGTGATACTGGCGAAGGTGGAATTCATCCGGGAAAGTATTCCCGGTTCCGGACATTTGTCAGACAAATGACCGGAGGAGAACGGTTGCATGTTCGGATAGTTAGGGACGTGTGACGGATGAACGGACCGCGTATTCGGATTCGTCTCGTCGTTCTGAGCAACTTTCATGTACAAAGCTTTTTGATCTGAACTACGGATTATTTTATATGATTTTCTAAAGCTTTTATTAGTTTCTGGAATTATTTAAATTAAACATTATCCGAAACAGTGTATGCTGACGTCAGCATGATGTCAGCATGACATCAGGACCAGTGGGTCCCACCTGTCAGCGTCTGATTAGGCTAATTAGTGGTTAACTAAACTAATCACTGTTTAATTAAACTAACTAATTAATTAGACTAATTAATTAGAGTTAATTAACTTAATTAATTAATTGACTAATTAATTAATTATTTGTTAATTATATATTTTATTTTTATCTTTATTTTTATTATTATATATTTATTTATTTTTTGTTCTCAGGGGCGTGGGCCCCTCGTGTCAGTGGCCTAGGGGGCATAGCGGGCGACGGGCGACGGGCGAGCGGGCAGCGGGCGGAGCCCCATGAGCGCGCGGGCGCTGGCGGAGGCTGCAGCCCGCGCAGATGCGGGGCGAGGCCGTGGCCCGGCGCTGGCGGCCGCGGCCGCTGCTGGAGCAGCAGCAGCACAGGGGGGGCACGGCGAGCTGCGGTGGTAGCAGGCCAGCAGGGGGGCGAGGAGCGGACAGCCGCGGGCGAGGGGTGCGGTGGCCGGCGCGGCCAGACACGTGGACGGCAGAGGCGGGGTTGCGGGCAGCGGCGAGCGTTGCGCGCGAGCGGCTCCGACGCGGCGGTGGCCAGCAGCGCGAGCGCGGGAAGGAGCAAGTGGGCGCGGCGAGGGCGACAGGCCGCGGCGGGCGACGCCTAGCGGCTACAGCGGCAGATGCAGAAGCGCGGGCGAGGAGGCGAGCGGCGGGGCGCAGCGCGCGGTCGCGCGCGAGTAGCAGGACCCGCGGCGGAGCACGAGGTGGGGGCGTCGGGCACCGGAGCGCGCGGGTGCGGGGCGCGGTGACCGGGGGCGCACTAGGGAGAGAGAGAGGAGGTGCGGCTCACAGGCGGTGCAGGGGAGAGGGGCGGCGAGGCTCGGGGTCGACCCGTGGGGAGGAGGACGAGGTGGACGGCGGTGGTGGCGTGGGAGCGAGCACCGGGGCACGGCGGCGTCCAGATCCAATCGGGATCGGCGGGAAGAAAGGGTGAGCGGGTGGGGGGGGAGTGGGGAGTGCGTTTGGGCTAGGGTTGGGGGGGGGTGGGGGGATAAGGTGGCAGGGGGGGCCGGCCTGGTGAGCGACCGGCTGGGCTGAGGCCAGCGGGGGGAGGGGGGCTTTTCCTTTTTGTTTTCTTCTTTTCTTTTCTTTTCTTTTATTTATTTTCTTCTCTCAGTTTAGTAAATAGTTAGGCCTCAAAATGGTTTTTGTAAAACATAACAAATGCTCCAATGAATACTAGGCATTACCTAACACTATCAAAAATTAGTTTGGAGACAATTTGAGTTCACACTATTTTTATAATAATTAAAATGCATTATTCCTTACTGTTTTAATTATGTTAGTGCCACCTAATTATTTTATTAATTGTTGGTTACAATTTTAGACTAGCCTCTGCAATATTTGTTATTTATCGAACATTTTAGTTTCTATGTTGCACCACTTTTATATTTCACTTTCATTTAAATTTGAATTTTGACTTAGGAGTTGAAATGCAATATAATGCTAATGATGATCATGCACTGTTAAACACGATGACATGGCATAATCAAAAGGGTGATTACTGTAGTTAACCACCGGGGGTGTTACAGGTCGATACTTGGACATTATGGCTCTGGGATTGCTTTCTCGCAGGGAGTCGAGAAAGGATCTCTGGCCGAGGTTGATACTTATTGCTACCACTACTTTATACTGTACTAATCTACACTCTTCTAATGCTGCAAGACCGCTGAAGATGCTAGTCTTCGATAGGACTAGGCCTTCTCTCTATTCTGGCATTTCTACAGCCCAGTCCACATATACAGCCTTTCTTTGAAAATGTTGCATATGTAGTGTAGATCCTTGCTTGCTGAGTACTTCGGATGAGTACTCACGGTTGCTTTGCTTTCTCTTTTTCCCATATCCGTTTGACGCAACCAGATGACGGAGCCCAGGAGACAGCTGCCACTGCCGACGATCACTACTACTACCCCGATGGTGGTTACTTCTACGAGCTGGCCGACGACCAGGAGTAGGATCGGAGGGTCCCAGGCAGGAGGCCTGCGCCTTTCGATCGTAGCTTTTATTTTGCCTCGCCTTTCTTAAAGGCTTCTCTGTTAACTTATGTATGTATTCAGATATCTAACGCTTCCGCTGGTGCTTGTTTGTCATCAAGCTTATGTATTTGATCCCTCGAGGCCCTGGCTTGTATTATACAGCTTGTATGACTTTATTTATGTTTTAGAGTTGTGTTGTGATATCTTCAAGTGAGTTCTTAGGCTTGATCGTGTGCATTTGCGTGTATGATTAGTGCACGATTAAGCCGGGGGCGTCACAATCACCCTGGCGAAGGGGCGAGGGAGCCGCATGCGACTACGGGGAGGATCGCGCAGCTCGAGGATGAACTCGAGTGCCGTGTCCCCCGTATGGCCCTCTGCCGGGGGCGGAGCAGTTGGAGGAGAAACAACAAGCGTGCCGCCTCGTCCGCCTCGACCCTGGGTGCCGCGTCGACCCTGACCTCGCCCTATGGTCCCACCTCATGCGCTGGCACTGGCCTGTGCGGCCGCAATCGAAGACGAAGCATGATGTCGAGGAGAAGCTCTCACCGCCGTGGCCGAAGCACGAGCCCAGCCTCTTCCCCTCGCCATGGTGGAAGCAGAAGCAAGGAAAAGGAGAGGAGGAAGGTGGATGAGCATCGCTGCCCTTGCACCCTTTCTTTTATAGCGGGGAGCATGCTGGCTGGCTCTCCACTACCCTAGGGCAACCGCCCCGTTCCACCAATCCAAGCCCCTGCATCCCTGGCCGGCGTCTTGTTCCATCGACCGCCCAGCTTCGCCAATCCGGTGTCCTAGCTCCTCTGATCAAAGCACTACCACCACGACCGCCCTTCTGCACCAATCCCATGCCCCGCGCCTAATCCGCGTCATGGGGAAGGGGAAGGCTGCGATAAAGGGGGAAGTGATGGCAGAAATGGCAGTTACCCCAAATCACGCACGGGCACCATAATGACATCCGACGTGCGCGTGGGCCCCTGGTTTTTTACGTGAACGGCCTGCATTGTCCAAACACCAAAGATATCAGGATGAAGCTAGGGGCTGGGCTAAATCTAGATTAATGAAGAAGCAAAGAAAATCTCAAAGCACAACGCCATTTCCGGCAAGGTCAATGCATGAGTCTGTGCATGATTGGGCCTAGCCCATCGATGCCCGGTAGCACGTGTGATCTAGGCCCGGGGGCTCCTGTCGGTGCAGCAAACATGGGTGTTTGCTGCCCTGACTTATGCACAGACGTATTGCAGTTCCCCCGGCAAGCATCAAGTTCCATACACAACCAGACCAGAGAAGCCGCTCTTCATGAGATCAAGGAGCGCATCAAGAAGACCAAGGCCTGGAACAAAATACAAAATCCACAACAAAAGCAACCAGCCCCGTTAAGGAGGAGCCGGCAAGTCATGGCCCGGCAAGCCTGATACGTCTCCAACGTATCTATAATTTTCGATTGTTCCATGCTATTATATTATCTGTTTTGGATGTTTTATATGCATTAATATGCTATTTTATATTATTTTTGGGACTAACTTATTAAACTAGAGCCCAGTGCCAGTTTCTATTTTTTCCTTGTTTTTGAGTTTTACGGAAAAAGAATATCAAACAGGGTCCAAATGGAATAAAACTTTACGATGATTTTTCTTGGACCAGAAGACACACGCAGGACTTGGAGAGGAAGGCAGAAGAGTCCTGAGGGCTCCACAAGCCTTCAGGGCATGCCCTAGGGGGGCGCCCCCTGGCTTGTGGGCCCCACGGGAGTCCTCCAACCCTAATATTTGGTCTATAAATTCCCAAATATTCCCAAACGACCAGAAGCGTCCACCAAAATACTTTTTCGCCACCGTAACCTTCTGTACCCGTGAGATCCCATCTTGGGGCCTATTCCGGCATCTAGCCGAAGGGGGATTTGATCATGGAGGGCTTCTACATCAACTTTTGCCCTTCCAATGAAGCATGAGTAGTTTACCTCAGACCTACGGGTCCATAGCTAGTAGCTAGATGGCTTCTTCTCTCTCTTTGATTCTCAATATCATGTTCTCCTCGATGTTCTTGGAGATCTATCCGATGTAATATTCTTTTAAGGTGTGTTTGTCGAGATCCGATGAATTGTGGATTTATGATCAGAGTATCTATGAATATTATTTGAATCTTCTCTGAATTCTTATATGCATGATTTGATATATTTGTATTTCTCTTCGAATTATCGGTTTGGTTTGGCCAACTAGATTGGTTCTTCTTGCAATGGGAGAGGTGCTTAGTTTTGGGTTCAATCTTGCGGTGTCCTCACCGAGTGACAAAGTAGGGGAAGTGAGGCACGTATTGTATTATTGCCATCAAGGGTAAAAAGATGGGGTTTTCATCATATTGCTTGAGTTTATCCCTCTACATCATGTCATCTTACTTAAGGCTTTACTCCGTCTTTATGAACTTAATACTCTAGATGCATGCTGGATAGCGGTCGATGTGTGGAGTAATAGTAGTAGATGCAGAATCATTTCAGTCTACTTGACACGGACATGATGCCTATATGCATAATCATTGCCTTGGATATCGTCATAACTTAGCGCTTTTCTATCAATTGCTCGACAGTAATTTGTTCACCCGCCGTATTATTTGCCTTCAAGAGAGAAGCCTCTAGTGAAACCTATGGCCCCCGGGTCTATTTTCCATCATATATTTTCAGATCTATAAACCAAAAAACCCAAAAATAACTTGCTGCAATTTATTTACTTTTATTTTGTTTTACATTTTAGTAATCTTTTATATCTATATCTATCAGATCTCATCCTTGCAAGTGACCGTGAAGTGATTGACAACCCCTTTATCGTGTTGGGTGCAAGTCTTTGATTGTTTGTGCGGGTGCATAGATTGGGGACTTGCTTGTATCTCCTACTGGATTTGATACCTTGGTTCTTAACTAAGGGAAATACTTATCTCTACTTTTCTACATCACCCTTTCCTCTTCAAGGGAAAAACCAATGCAAGCTCAAGAAGTAGCAGGAAGAATTTCTGGCGCCTTTGCCGGGGAGATCTACATCAAGCCTACCAAGTACCCACCATAAACTCTCATCTCTTGCATTACATTATTTGCCATTTGCCTCTCGTTTTCCTCTCCCCCACTTCTAAAATGATTTTCAGAAAAATACAAAAAGATTTGCCTTTTTATTTGCCCTTTTTTCGTTCGTCTTTTTGTTTGCTTTTTGGTTGCTCGTTTGTTAGATTGCTTGCTTCGTTACGATGTCTCAAGAAAATACCAAGTTGTGTGACTTGTCCAATACTAATAATAATGATTTTATTAGTACTCCGATTTCTCCCGCCACTAGTGCGGAATCTTATGAAATTAATGTCGCTTTGCTGAATCTTGTTATGAAAGATCAATTTTCTGGCCTTCCTAGTGAAGATGCCGCATCCCATCTAAATACTTTCGTTGAATTGTGTGATATGCAAAAGAAGAAAGATGTGGATAATGATATTGTTAAATTGAAGCTATTTCTGTTCTCACTACGAGATCGTGCTAAAACTTGGTTTTCATCTTTGCCTAAAAATAGTATTGATTCATGGAATAAGTGTAAAGTTGCTTTTATTTCCAAGTATTTTCCTCCCGCTAAGATCATCTCCCTTAGGAATGACATAATGAATTTTAAGCAACTTGATCATGAATATGTTGCACAATCTTGGGAGAGGATGAAATTGATGATAAGAAATTGCCCTACTCATGGTTTAAGTTTATGAATGATCATACAAAATTTTTATGCCGGATTGAATTTTGCATCTAGAAATCTTTTAGATTCGGCCGCGGGAGGTACTTTTACGGAAATCACATTAGGAGAAGCTACTAAACTCCTAGATAATATTATGGCTAATTACTCTCAATGGCATACCGAAAGATCTTCTACTAGTAAAAAAGTGCATGCGATTGAAGAAATTAATACTTTGAGTGGAAAGATGGATGAACTTATGAAATTGTTTGCTAGTAAGAGTGCTCCTATTGATCCTAATGATATGCCTTTGTCTACTTTGATTGAGAACAATAATGAATCTATGGATGTGAATTTTGTTGGTAGGAACAATTTTGGTAATAACGCGTATAGAGGTCATTTCAACCCTAGGCCGTTTCCTAGTAATTCCTCTTATAATTATGGTAATTCCTACAACAATTCTTATGGAATTATAATAAGATGCCCTCTGATCTTGAGAACAATATTAAAGAATTTATTAATTCGCAAAAAGTTTTCAGTGCTATGGTTGAAGAAAAATTGCTCAAGATTGATGATTTGGCTAGGAACGTTGATAGAATTTCTCTTGAGATTGATTCTTTGAAAATTAGATCTATGCCACCCAAGCATGATATTAATGAATCTCTTAAAGCTATTAAAATTTCTATTGATAAGTGCAAAGAAAGAACCGCTAGGATGCGTGCTAAGCGAGATTGGTTTGTTAAAGCGTGTTGTTCAGATTCTTGTGATAATAATGATGAAGATATTAAAGTTATTGGTGTGACTCCAATTGAATTTTTGTTTTCTAATATAAATCTTGATAAATATGGGACTGGAGATGAGTCAACTTTAGCTAGAAGGCGTCCCAATGATTCGGAGTTTTTAGATCTTAATGCAAAAATTGATAAAAGTGGGATTGGAGAGGTCAAAACTTTAAGTAGCAATGAATCCACTCTTTTGGATTTCAAGGATTTTAATTATGATAATTGTTCTTTGATAGATTTTATTTCCTTGTTGCAATCCATGTTGAATTCTCCTCATGCTTATAATCAAAATAAAGCTTTTACTAAACATATCGTTGATGCTATGATGAAATCTTTTGAAGAAAAACTTGAGTTGGAAGTTTCTATCCCTAGAAAGCTTTATGATGAGGGGGAACCTACTATTAAGATTAAAATTAAATATTATGAGTGCCATGCTTTGTGTGATTTGGGTGCTAGCATTTCCACGATTCCAAAAACTTTATGTGATGTGCTAGGTTTTCGTGAATTTGATGATTGTTCTTTAAATTTGCATCTCGCGGATTCCAGTATTAAGAAACCCATGGGAAGAATTAATGATGTTCTTATTGTTGCAAATAGGAATTATGTGCCCGTAGATTTCATTGTGCTTGATATAGATTGCAATCCTACATGTCCTATTACTCTTGGTAGACCTTTCCTTAGAACGATTGGTGCAATTATTGATATGAAAGAAGGAAACATTGGATTTCAATTTCCGTTAAGGAAGGGCATGGAACACTTTACAAGAAAGAAAATTAAGTTTTCATATGAATCAATTATGAGAGCTACTTATGGATTGCATACCAAAGATGACAATACCTAGATCTATATTTTATGCCTAGCTAGGGGCGTTAAACAATAGCGCTTGTTGGGAGGCAACCTAATTTTATTTTTATGTTTTTTGTTTTTCGTTATGTTTTTCAATAAATACACATTATTACCTCTGTATTAATTGTTTTTTGGTGTTTTAATTAGTGTTTGAGCCAAGTAAGACCTTTGGGATGGCTTACGGTAATAGTTGATTTGATCTTGCTGAAAAACAGAAACTTTTGTGTCCAGTAACAGAATTTGTTAAATTCACTGGAGCGTGGAAAAATCCTGAATTTTTTACACACTATTGATATACAAATTTCCTATGTTACCCTAATTTTTTAGAAATTTTTGGAGTTACATAAGTATGACTACAATTCAGATCTTCGCAGACTATTCTGTTTTTGACAGATTCTGTTTTCTATGTGTTGTTTGCTTATTTTAATGAATCTATGGGTAGTATCGGGTAGTATGAACCATGGAGAAGTTGGAATACAGTATATGTTACACCAATATAAATAAAGAATGAGTTCACAACAGTACCAAAAAGTGGTGATTTATTTTCTTATACTAACGGATCTCATGAGTTTTCTGTTGAGTTTTTGTGTTGTGAAGTTTTCAAGTTTTGGGTAAAGATTTGATGGACTATGGAATAAGGAGTGGAAAGAGCCTAAGCTTGGGAATGCCCAAGGCACCTCAAGGTAATATTCAAGGACAACCAAGCATCTAAGCTTGGGGATGCCCCGGATGGCATCCCCTCTTTCGTCTTCGTCTATCGGTAAATTTACTTGAGGCTATATTTTTATTCACCACATGATATGCGTTTTGCTTGGAGCGTCTTGTATGATTTGAGTCTTTGCTTTTTAGTTTGCCAGAATCATCCTTGGTGTACACACCTTTTGAGAGGGACACGCATGAATCATGAATTTATTAGAATACTCTATGTGCTTCACTTATATCTTTTGAGCTAGGCAATTTTGCTCTAGTGCTTCATTTATATCTTTTTAGAGCACGGCGGTGGCTTTATTTTATAGAAATTGTTAAACTCTCACGCTTCACTTATATTATTTTGATATTCTCTCTAAACAGCATGATAATTTTCATAGGTTATAAATTTAGTCCTAATATGATGGGCATCCAAGAGGGATATAATAAAAACTTTCATATAAAGAGCATTGAATACTATGAGAAGTTTGATTCCTTATGATTGTTTTGAGATATAAAGATGGTGATATTAGAGTCATGCTAGTGAGTAATTGTGGATTGGTAGAAATACTTGTGTTAAAGTTTGTGATTCCCGTAGCGTGCATGTATGGTGAACCATTATGTGATGAAGTCGGAGCATGATTTATTTATTGATTATCTTCCTTATGAGTGGCGGTCGGGGACGAGCGATGGTATTTTCCTACCAATCTATCCCCCTAGGAGCATGCGTGTAGTACTTTTTTTTGATAGCTAATAGACTTTTGCAATAAGTATGTGAGTTCTTTATGACTAATGTTGAGTCCATGGATTGTACGCACTCTCATCCTTCCACCATTGCTAGCCTCTCTAGTACCGCGCAACTTTCGTCGGTGCACTACACCCACCATATATGCTTCCTCAAAAAAGCCACCATACCTACCTATTATGGAATTTCCATAGCCATTCCAAGATATATTACCATGCAACCTCCACCGTTCCGTTTTATTATGACACGCTCCATCATTGCCATATTACTTTGCATGATCATGTAGTTGACATAGTATTTGTGGCAAGGCCACCGTTCATATTTTTTATACATGTCTCTCTTGATCATTGCACATCCCGGTAAACAACCGGAGGCATTCATAGAGTCATATTTTTGTTCTAAGTATCGTGTTGTAATTCTTGAGTTGTAAGTAAATAAAAGTGTGATGATCATCATTATTAGAGCATTGTCCCATGTGAGGAAAGGATGATGGAAGCTATAATTCCCTCACAAGTTGGGATGAGTCTCCAAACTTTACAAAAAATAAAAGAGGCCAAAGAAGCCCAAATAAAAAAAAGAAAAATAAGAAAAATAAAAGGAGAGAAAAGAGAGAAGGGGCAATGCTCTATCCTTTTACCACACCTGTGCTTAAAAGTAGCACCATGATCTTCATGATAGAGAGTCTCCTATGTTGTCACTTTCATATACTAGTGGGAATTTTTCATTATAGAACTTGGCTTGTATATTCCAATGATGGGCTTCCTCAAATTGCCCTAGGTCTTCGTGAGCAAGCGAGTTGGATGCACACCCACTTAGTTTCTTTTTGCGCTTTCATAAACTTATAGCTCTAGTGCATCCGTCGCATGGCAATCCCTACTCACTCACATTGATATCTATTGATGGGCATCTCCATAGCCCGTTGATACGCCTAGTTGATGTGAGACTATCTCCTTCTTTTTGTCTTCTCCACAACCACCATATTCTATTCCACCTATAATGCTATATCCATGGCTCACGCTCATGTATTGCGTGAAAGTTGAAAAAGTTTGAGAACATCAAAAGTATGAAACAATTGCTTGGCTTGTCATCGGGGTTGTGCATGATTTAATACTTTGTGTGATGAAGATGGAGCATAGCCAGACTATATGATTTTGTAGGGATAACTTTCTTTGGCCATGTTATTTTGAGAAGACATGATTGCTTTATTAGTATGCTTGAAGTATTATTGTTATTATGTCAATATTAAACTTTTGTTTTGAATCTTATGGATCTGAATATTCATGCCACAATAAAGAAAATTACATGGATAAATATGTTAGGTAGCATTCCACATCAAAAATTCTGTTTTTATCATTTACATACTCGAGGACGAGCAGGAATTAAGCTTGGGGATGCCTGATACGCCTCCAACGTATCTATAATTTTTGATTGTTCCATGCTATTATATTATCTGTTTTGGATGTTTTATATGCATTAATATGCTATTTTATATTATTTTTGGGACTAACTTATTAACCTAGAGCCCAGTGCCTGTTTCTGTTTTTTCCTTGTTTTTGAGTTTTACAGAAAAGGAATATCAAACGGAGTCCAAATGGAATAAAACTTTACGATGATTTTTCTTGGACCAAAAGACACACGTAGGACTTGGAGAGGAAGGCAGAAGAGTCCCAAGGGCTCCACAAGCCCTAGGGGGGCGCCCCTGGCTTGTGGGCCCCACAGGAGTCCTCCAACCCTAATCTTTGGCCTATAAATTCCCAAATATTCCCCAACGACCAGAAGTGTCCACCAAAATATTTTTCTGCCGCGGGAACCTTCTGTACCCGTGAGATCCCATCTTGGGGCCTTTTCCGGCATCCTGCCGGAAGGGGGTTCGATCATGGAGGGCTTCTACATCAACTCTATTGCCCTTCCGATGAAGCGTGAGTAGTTTACCTCAGACCTACAGGTCCATAGCCAGTAGCTAGATGGCTTCTTCTCTCTCTTTAATTCTCAATACCATGTTCTCCTTGATGTTCTTGGAGATCTATCCGATGTAATATTCTTTTGCGGTGTGTTTGTCGAGATCATATGAATTGTGGAATTATGATAAGATTATCTATGAATATTATTTGAATCTTCTCTGAATTCTTATATGCATGATTTGATATCTTTGTATTTCTCTTCGAATTATCGGTTTGGTTTGGCCAACTAGATTGGTTCTTCTTGCAATGGGAGAGGTGCTTAGTTTTGGGTTCAATCTTGCGGTGTCCTCACCCAGTGACAAAGTAGGGGTAGCGAGGCACGTATTGTATTGTTCCCATCAAGGGTAAAAAGATGGGGTTTTCATCATATTGCTTGAGTTTATCCCTCTACATCATGTCATCTTACTTAAGGCGTTACTCTGTTCTTTATGAACTTAATACTCTAGATGCATGCTGGATAGCGGTCGATGTGTGGAGTAATAGTAGTAGATGCAGAATTGTTTCGGTCTACTTGACACGGACGTGATGCCTATATACATAATCATTGCCTTGGATATCGTCATAACTTTGCGCTTTTCTATCAATTGCTCGACAGTAATTTGTTCACCCACCGTATTATTTGCCTTCAAGAGAGAAGCCTCTAGTGAAACCTATGGCCCCCGGGTCTATTTTCCATCATATGTTTTCTGATCTATAAGCCAAAAAACCCAAAAATACCTTGCTGCAATTTATTTACTTTTATTTTGTTTTATGTTTTAGTAATCTTTTATATCTATCTCTATCAGATCTGTTGGGGAACATAGTATTTCAAAAAAATTCCTACGATCACGCAAGATCTATCTAGGAGAAGCATAGCAACGAGTGGGGAGAGTGTGTCCACGTACCCTCGTAGACCGAAAGCGGAAGCGTTTAGTAACGCGGTTGATGTAGTCGAACGTCTTCACGATCCAACCGATCAAGTACCGAACGCACGGCACCTCCGCGATCTGCACACGTTAAGCTTGGTGACGTCCCTCAAACTCTTGATCCAGTTGAGGCCGAGGGAGAGTTCCGTCAGCACGACAGCGTGGTGACGGTGATGATGAAGTTACCGACGCAGGGCTTCGCCTAAGCACTACGACAATATGACCGAGGTGTGTAACTGTGGAGGGGGGCACCGCACACGGCTAAAAGATCAACTTGTGTGTTCTAGGGTGCCCCCTCGCCACGTATATAAAGGAGGGAGGGGAAGGCCGGCCGGCCCTAGGGGGCGCGCCCAAGGAGGGGGAGTCCTACTAGGACTACTAGTCCTAGTAGGATTCCATCACAAGGGAGAGAGGGGGAAGGAAGGAGAGGGAGAGGGAGTAGGAAAGGGGGCGCCCTCCCCCTTCCCTTGTCCAATTCGGAGTGCAAGGGGGGGCACGCGGCCTGCCCTGGCTGCCCTCCTCTCTCTCCACTAAGGCCCATAGAGGCCCATTAGTTCCCCCGGGGGGTTCCGGTAACCCCTCCGGTTTTACCCGAAACTATCCGGAACACTTCCGGTGTCCGAATAACATGGTCCAATATATCAATCTTTATGTCTCGACCATTTCGAGACTCCTCGTCATGTCCGTGATCTCATCAAGGACTCCGAACAATCTTCGGTACATCAAATCACATAACTCATAATACAAATCGCCATCGAACGTTAAGCGTGCGGACCCTACGGGTTCGAGAACTATGTAGACATGACCGAGACACCTCTCCGGTCAATAACCAATAGCGGAACCTGGATGCTCATATTGGCTCCTACATATTCTACGAAGATCTTTATCGGTCAAACCGCATAACAACATACGTTGTTCCCTTTGTCACCGGTATGTTACTTGCCCGAGATTCGATCGTCGGTATCATCATACCTAGTTCAATCTCGTTACCAGCAAGTCTCTTTACTTGTTTCGTAGTGCATCATCCCGTAACTAACTCATTAGTCACATTGCTTGCAAGGCTTCATATGATGTGCATTACCGAGAGGGCCCAGAGATACCTCTCTGATACTCGGAGTGACAAATCCTAATCTCGATCTATGCCAACCCAACAAACGCCTTCGGAGACACCTGTAGAGCATCTTTATAATCACCCATTTAGGTTGTGATGTTTGATAGCACACAAAGTGTTCCTCCGGTATCCGGGAGTTGCATAATCTCATAGTCTGAGGAACATGTATAAGTCATGAAGAAAGCAGTAGCAATGAAACTGTAACGATCATAATGCTAAGCTAATGAATGGGTCTTGTCCATCACATCATTCTCCTAATGATGTGATCCCGTCCATCAAATGACAACACATGTCTATGGTTAGGAAATATAACCATCTTTGATAAACGATCTAGTCAAGTAGAGGCATACTAGCGACACTTATGTTTTGTCTATGTATTCACACATGTACTAAGTTTTTGGTTAATACAATTCTAGCATGAATAATAAACATTTATCATGAAATAAGGAAATAAATAATAACTTTATTATTGCCTCTAGGGCATATTTCCTTCAGCCTCCCACTTGCACTAGAGTCAATAATCTAGATTACATAGTAATGATTCTAACACCCATGGAGTCTTGGTGCTGATCATGTTTTGCTCGTGGAAGAGGCTTAGTCAACGGGTCTGCAACATTCAGATCCGTATGTATTTTGCAAATCTCTATGTATCCCTCCTTGACTTGATCGCGGATGGAATTGAAGCGTCTCTTGATGTGTTTGGTTCTTTTGTGAAATCTAGATTCCTTCGCCAAGGCAATTGCTCCAGTATTATCACAAAAGATTTTCATTGGACCCGATGCACTAGGTATTACACCTAGATCGGATATGAACTCCTTCATCCAGACTCCTTCATTTGCTGCTTCCGAAGCAGCTATGTATTCTGCTTCACACATAGTTCCCGCCACGACGCTCTGCTTGGAACTGCACCAACTGACAACTCCACCATTCAATATAAATATGTATCCGGTTTGTGACTTAGAGTCATCCGGATCAGTGTCAAAGCTTGCATCGACATAACCACTTACGACAAGCTCTTTGTCACCTCCATAAACGAGAAACATATCCTTAGTCCTTTTCAGGTATTTCAGGATGTTCTTGACCGCTGTCCAGTGATCCACTCCTAGATTACTTTGGTACCTCCTTGCTAAACTTATAGCAAGGCACACATCAGGTCTGGTACACAGCATTGCATACATGATAGAACCTATGGCTGAGGCATAGGGAATGACTTTCATTTTCGCTCTATCTTCTGAAGTGGTCGGGCATTGAGTCTTACTCAACTTCACACCTTGCAACACAGGCAAGAACCCTTTCTTTGACTGTTCCATTTTGAACTTCTTCAAAACTTTATCAAGGTATGTGCTTTGTGAAAGTCCTATTAAGCGTCTTGATCTATCTCTATAGATCTTGATGCCCAATATATAAGCTGCTTCACCGAGGTCTTTCATTGAAAAACTTTTATTCAAGTATCCTTTTATGCTATCCAGAAATTCTATATTGTTTCCAATCGATAATATATCATCCACATATAATATTAGAAATGCTATAGAGCTCCCACTCACTTTCTTGTAAATACAGGCTTCTCCAAAAGTCTGTATAAAACCATATGCTTTGATCACTTCATCAAAGCGTATATTCCAACTCCGAGATGCTTGCACCAGTCCATAAATGGATCGTTGGAGTTTGCACACTTTGTTAGCTCCCTTAGGATCGACAAAACCTTCTGGTTGCATCATATACAACTCTTCTTTAAGAAATCCATTAAGGAATGCAGTTTTGACATCCATTTGCCAAATTTCATAATCATAAAATGCGGCAATTGCTAACATGATTCGGACAGACTTAAGCATCACTACGGGTGAGAAGGTCTCATCGTAGTCAACTCCTTGAACTTGTCAAAAACCTTTCACAACAAGTCGAGCTTTGTAGACAGTAACATTACCGTCAGCGTCAGTCTTCTTCTTGAAGATCCATTTCTTCTCTATGGCTTGCCGATCATCGGGCAAGTCAACCAAAGTCCACACTTTGTTCTCATGAATGGATCCCATCTCAGATTTCATGGCCTCAAGCCATTTCGCGGAATCTGGGCTAATCATTGCTTCATCATAGTTTGTAGGTTCATCATGGTCTAGTAACATGACTTCCAGAACAGGATTACCGTACCACTCTGGTGTGGAACGCACTCTAGTTGACCTACGAGGTTCGGTAGCAACTTGATCCGAAGTTTCATGATCATCATCATTAACTTCCTCACTAATTGGTGTAGGCATCACTGGAACTGATTTTTGTGATGAACTACTTTCCAATTCGGGAGAAGGTACAATTACCTCATCAAGTTCTACTTTCCTCCCACTCACTTCTTTCGAGAGAAACTCCTTCTCTAGAAAGGATCCATTCTTAGCAACGAATATTTTGCCTTCGGATCTGTGATAGAAGTTGAGCTGCCAGCGGAGGTGGCGCGCGGTCGCGTGACCGTGATGGTGCTCCTTCTAACATGGCTAGGAGTCAGAGCACCTCACGTACCTCGCACCTGTCGCCGCCGCCTATGCCAGCGGAAGCCTTGGCATGTGCGCAGCTGCTCCTCGATTTCCCTCCTACCCCGGAGAAGATGGAGAAGTGGCGAGCTACTATCCAGAGCCTTATCGGCTTCGCCAACAAAGATGGGCTGCAAGAGGCAGGGCCGTCACAGCGAAGGCCCATTGATCCGGCGCGAGCCGATGTGGAGAAAACCGGAGGTGGTGCAACCACGGTGCACTCCCCTCCATGACACCAGCATTGGCCGACAACCCAGCAGGTTGACCACCGTGAAGAAGTTTCCACGGCGTCGTCCGATCCACGGATGCGCCGAGATCAGCGTCAAGTTCTCCAGGAACGAGGCAAGGAGGACGCTATCAGCCGGGTGCAGTACAATATTCCTGACGTTCACCCTGCCGCTGTCATTAGTGCGTTTCATCAGAACGTGCATAACCGCAGAATGCGGGAGGAGCTGGCGATGAACAAAGTCAGGAGTATTGCCGAGCTTTACGCTTTGGCCGATAAATGCGCTCGAGATGAAGAGGGGAGGAAACTCGCTGGCGAGGCTGTTGGCACGACGGGCGAATCCGAAGATGAAGACGCCGCGACCCCGTCAAGGAAAGGCCGGCGGCAGAACAGGAAACGCGGAGGCAAGGCCATGCTTGCTGTCGAGGAATCCGACAACCCCGGCGCCGCCAAGAAGGCCAAGGTTGGTGACCCCGGCAAGGATCTTGCCGGGTGCCCTTCCTGTCAGGCCTTGGCGGCTGCCGACAAGTTGGAAAGCTCTGGCAAGCAGTATTGCAAGATCCATCGCACCAAGGGCCACGATCTCCAAAACTGCCGGCAAGTTGAACAGCTTGCCGAGAAACAGAGGGCCGAGTATGAAAGGCGAGATAAGGAGAAGGCCCAAGATGGTGCTGACGGATCCGGCAAGAAGTGCGGTGGCCGAGGGGGGCGCCGCGGCAAGGCCAAGCAACAGAGGGAGAGGCCCGCTCGAGGCCGAGACAAAGAAGAAGATGATGATGAAGAAGACGATGAGTCCAGTGAGCAAGAATTCCAGAAAGCTACGGAGGCCATGTGTATCGATGGGGGTACCTCGCTGCATTCTTCCCACCGTCGACTCAAACAGTGGGTGCGGGAAGTCAATGCAGCGGAGCCATCGCTAGATGCATGTAGGCCCCTGAAGTGGTCCAACACGCCTATCATTTTCGACGCCGAGGATCACCCTGATCGCACAACTGAGATCGGGTGCTTGCCATTGTTGGTCACACCAACAATTCGCAACCTCAAGGTGACGAAAATGCTAGTTGGCGGTGGGGCCGGGCTAAACCTAATCTCATTGGATGTGCTCAAGAAGCTCCAAATTCCTGATGAGGATCTCGAAGAAACGGGTACATTTCAAGGGGTCAATCCGGGAAGAACCCAGCCCAAGGGCAAGATTACGCTGCCGATGACATTTGGTAGCGAGCTCAACTACAGGACTGAGAAGGTAGTGTTTGATGTCGCTAAGATCCCCATGTCATACAATGGGATCCTTGGTCGGCCAGCGCTGGCTAAGTTTATGGCGGCATCACACTACGCATACAATGTTTTGAAGATGCCTGGGCCGTTGAGCGTCATCACTATCCATTCTGATAAGAAGGATGCGCTCATCTGTGCCGACCAACTTTACCGGGAATCAGTTGCAGCACCTGCCATCAAGGCATATGCTCCTGCCGCTGGAACTCCCGGGGAGAAGAAGAAGAAGACCGGCAAGAATCTTGGCGCGAACTCCGGTAAGCGCGCCTCCTCGGAGTGCTGCGCTTCCGTCGAGGATGCACCAGAGAGTTCCACCGGCAAGAACAAGAGATCCAAGGCTGCTCCACCGGAGACCAAGAAGGTGCCCGTTAGGGAGGACGGAACGGGAGGAACTTTCACCATAAGTTCCATCCTAGATGACAAATAGGAAAGCGCGCTCATTGCCTTCTTGCGGGCGAATGTCGACGTGTTTGCATGGCAACCATCTGACATCCCCGGTGTTCCCAGGGAGGTAATTGAGCACCACCTTGCTGTCTGTCCTCACGCGTGGCCCGTCAAGTAGAGGGTCAGGAAGCAAGCCTTGGAGCGGCAAGAATTCATTGCCGAGGAAATCAGAAAGCTGGAGGCGGCAGGATTGGTTAGAGGAGTGCTTCATCCAACCTGGTTGGCCAATCCGGTTGTGGTGCGCAAACAAATGGGAAATGGAGGCTTTGTATCCATTATACAGATATCAATAAAGCCTGTCCAAAAGATCCCTTTCCCTTGCCGCGCATCGACCAGATTATGGACTCCACCGCTGGTTGTGATCTCCTGTCCTTCCTTGATGCCTATTCAGGGTATCATCAGATTTTCATGGCGAAAGAAGATGAAGAGAAGACCGCATTTATCACCCCATGTGGTACGTATTGTTTTATACGAATGCCTTTCGGGTTGAAAAGTGCTGGTTCTACATTTGCGAGAGCGGTCCAAATTGGTTTTGAGCCTCAACTCCATAGAAATATGGAGGCATACATGGATGATATAGTGGTCAAAACCAAGGACAAAGCGACGCTCATACAAGATTGAGAAGAAACATTTGCAAATCTGCGCAAGATCAACTTAAAGCTCAATCCTGAGAAGTGCGTGTTCGGTGTTCCTTCCGGCAAGCTCCTCGGATTCTTTGTATCTTGCCGGGGAATCGAAGCGAACCCCGACAAGATCAGAGCTATTGAGCAGATTGAAGCGCCAAGATGCGTCAAGGATGTGCGTCGTCTTGCCGGTTGTGTTGCTGCCCTAAGCAGGTTTATTTCCAAATCTGCTGAGCGCACCCTACCCTTTTTCAAAATTTTGAAGAAGGCAGGTCCAATGAAATGGACTCCGGAGGCAGAGGATGCGCTGCAAGATTTGAAGAAATACCTTTCCTCTCCGCTGACGCTAGTCGCGCCTAAACCACAAGAGCCATTGCTGCTATATCTGGAAGCGACAAATCAAGTGGTTAGTGATGCGTTAGTGGCGCAGAGAGAAGCTGATGAGGAAGCAACACCAGCGGCAGGACCGTCAGGTGACGCGGCAGGATCTTCCCCGGCAAGGATTGATCCCGGCAAGACAAGATCTGTGCAATCAGAAGAATCATTGCAGAAGAAAAAGGTGGTGCAGCGCCCAGTTTATTTTGTTAGCTCTCTTTTACAAGGAGCTAGGTCAAAATATTCTGGTGTGCAAAAGTTGCTTTTCGGCCTCCTTATGGCCTCGAGGAAGCTGCGCCATATTTTCAAGCACATGAAATCACCGGCGTCACTCGCTTTCCGTTGCAACGGATCTTGCGAAATCCAGAAGCAACCGGCAGGATCGTGGAGTGGGCGTTGGAGTTGTCGAGCTTTGGCCTCAAGTTTGAAAGCACTTCGACAATTCAAAGCAGGGCCTTGGCGGAGTTCGTTGCAGAATGGACCCCAACGCCAGACGAAGAGGTTCAAGAAACAACTCTCCCCGGCAGGGAAATTGACCAGCAATGGGTTAAGTACTTCGACGGGGCTTTTTCGCTGCAAGGCGCCGGTGCTGGCGTGCTGCTTGTCGCACCCACCAGAGAGCACCTCAAGTACGTAGTCCAAATGCATTTTCCCCGGGAGAGTTCAACCAACAACATTGCAGAATACGAGGGTTTGCTTGCCGGTCTTAGGATCGCGGCAGACCTTGGTATCAAAAAGCTCGTCATCAGAGGCGATTCGCAGCTTGTCGTCAGGCAAGTTAACAAGAGTTATCAGAGTCCATTGATGCAAGCCTACGTGGATGAAGTGAGAAAGATGGAAGAGCACTTTGACGGTCTGCAAATGGAGCACGTCCCTCGTGCCGAGAACAATATTGCTGACGACCTGTCAAAGTGTGCCGCCCTCAAGTTGCCTGTGGAACCAGGAACTTTTGTGCTCCAATTGACTCAACCATCCGTGGTGCCATCAATGCGGCAAGAAAAGAGAAGAAAGTTGAATTCTGGTCAGTACTTCCTGGAAGAGCTCCCGGGAGCCGCCGGCAAGGAAGTTGCCGGGATCGACGACATGCCTGCCGGGGAACAACAGGCTCCCGCAGGGGCTCAGGCCCTTGCCGTCGAGACAAACGTTCCCCCGGCAGAGGAGATGCCTTTAGTCCTAGCTGTCGAGCCCCAGGCTCCAGCATGGGCGCAGCACATTGTCCATTTCCTTCAAACAGGAGAACTCCCGGAGGAACAGGAAGAAGCGGAAAGAGTAGCCCGTCGGTCTGTTATGTACAAGTTCGTCGATGACGTCCTGTACAGAAAGAGACCAAACGGTGTGAAATTAAAGTGCATTCCTCGGGAGGATGGACTAGAGCTGTTGGCAGAGATACATGGAGGCATATGTAGTTCTCACATAGGATCAAGAGCACTTGCCGGGAAAGCATTCCGGCAAGGTTTCTTTTGGCCCACCGCTCTCCAGGATGCAACTGCACTAGTAACCAAGTGTGAAGCGTGCCAGTTTCATTCGAAGAAATCGCATCAACCAGCTCAAGCTCTTCAGACAATCCCTCTCTCCTGGCCATTTTTGGTCTAGGGGCTCGACATACTGGGCCCTTTCCCCCGTGCTACCGGGGGCTTTGAGTACTTGTATGTTGCTATCGACAAGTTCACAAAGTGGCCGAAGGTGGAAGCAGTGAGGAAGGTGACAGCACAATCGGCCGTCAAGTTCTTTAAAGGAATAGTTTGCCATTTCGGTGTGCCCAACAGGATTATCACCAACAACGACACGCAATTCACAAGTCGCACCTTCATGCAGTACGTCCAAGACCTTGGCGGCAAAATTTGTTTTGCCTCCGTTGCTCATCCAAGAAGCAACGGCCAAGCGGAGAGGGCCAATGCTGAAGTGTTGCGCGGTCTCAGGACCAGAACCTTTGACAGGCTAAAAAAGTGCGGAAGACGCTGGATTGATGAGTTGCCGGCGGTTCTTTGGTCAATCAGAATGACACCAAATCGAGCCACCGGCCAGACTCCCTTCGCTCTGGTCTACGGAGCGGAAGTAGTTCTCCCCACGGAACTCACGTACGGATCACCTCGAGTGCTCGCTTATGATGAGCTCGAGCAAGAGCAACTGCGGCAAGATGACACTGTGCTCCTTGAGAAGAATCGTCTTCAGGCTGCTGTGCGAGCAGCATGCTACTAGCAAGCTTTGCGCCGCTACCATAGCCGCAAAATTCATGCCCGAAGCCTTGAGGAAGGCGACCTTGTTCTTCGGCGGATTCAATCCGCCAAGAACTCAAACAAGTTGACTCCGTAGTGGGAAGGCCCTTATCGGGTAGTACGAGTCACCAGTCCCGGCGTTGTCCGCTTGGAGACCGAAGATGGCGTTCCAGTGAGCAATTCCTGGAATATCGAACATCTTCGCAAGTTCTACCCATAAGGCGCGGTTGCCGGGGGCCCCCGGCAACCACCCTTTCGTACAAGTCTTGCCGGCGAGGCATATGATCCTTTGTACAAAGCCAGGTGTAGACCCTGAGCACAAATGAATAAATTTAAGTGTTGTGCATTCCCTTATTGATTTCCATGATCATATTTATATATGCATGTTTGTCTAAGATGTTGTATGACACCTACTCCCGGTAAGTTCTAACGAACCGCCAAGATTTCATATCTTTATTTTCTCTTCTTTCTTTTTCTTAAAAGACAGAAGGATTCCTCGCGTGCACATTTGCCGGGGGGGGGAAGGGAGATATGAGTACCAGTTGGCGATGTTCGGAATCGACGCTTGCCGGAGGAAGGGCAGTGACAGAAAGCTAAGTTCTAAAAACTTAGAACAAGTTTCCTTTATTGCAAAGTTGTTTCCTTGGACGATTTCGACTCTTGCATGGAAAATCTGCACGCGAAGGAACCCTTGTTGTAATCAGTTGCGCCCTTATTTTGTTTCGAGTCCGCTCAACGATTTAAGTGGCTGCACTGAGAACGCCAAGGAGTCTTGCCGACCGCTGCGCCTCCAGCAGGCTGCTGAAGTCCCGCACCCAGCGCTCGCGGCAGGTTGCGCGCCGGCAAGTTTTTCAGTAAGCGTAGGATGAACTCCATACACAAAGGAATCAGACATGGAAAATAGCAAGCATGTACCCAAACATAAGCAAGTTATATTACATTAATGAGTTGCCGCAATTCTAACTTGAGACTTAATTGTCTTTGACATGGAATGACGACGGCAAGAAAAGGTGGGGCAGTTAATCTCTGCGCTGGCCTTCGATCCTTTTGATGGAGTCCACCTTCTCGAGGATAGGCGCGACAAGCTCTTCGAGCGCCTCAAGATTTGCGTCCTTTGGCAGAAGGCCAAGCGCATTGGAGAGGTCGATGCCGGGATTATGGTGCACCACCTTGATGAGCACTTTGCGGAGGATGGCCCGGCAAAGCCGGCGGGTCTCGTTGGCTAATTGAGTCGCCTGGTTAGACTGGAGCAACTTCAGGGCATCAATGATGCTCTCGAAGAACATCGTCAATCTGGCACTCGAAGATATCCTTTCCTCGGAAGAATACCTGAAGTTTGACAGGCCCATGGCTGACAGTTCTGCCGTAAGCTTCTCCGCAGCGTTGATGAGACGTCCAGTCCAGATCTCCACCCCCTTTTCCTAATCGATTTGGGTGGCGGCAGCGCTCTTGAGCAGGTTCCTCTCTCCCTGAAGATCTTTGAGTTGAGCCTTCTTGCGGGCCTTGCCGGCCTCGAGGGACTTCTGCAACGTGGTCAGCTTCAGCTCCAGAACGACAATGGCTTCATTTGCTGAGGAGAGCTGCTTGGTCTTGTTAGACATAGCAACTTGCATTTCCGCCAAGGTGTGGAGGGTTTTTTCCCTGTCGCCTTTGAGCATTGAGAGCTCCTTGCCGTGTTCTTCAAGATCCGCTTCCAGCTTCTTGACTTTGTCGCCCAGCTCATTCTTGGCAGCCTCTGCAGCCTCGGCAGCATCGATGGCCTCCTTGAGCTTGCCGGCATGATCTGTAGTTAGAGCTTCGAGCGCCTCTTTGTGCTTCTGCTCCAACTCCTGGGTCCGCCGCGCAACAAGCTTCTCAATATCTTCATCTTTGCTGCGAAGCTTGGCGGCGAGCGCCTGCTCACGTGCGGTGAGGTCTTCCTCATGAGCATCAAGCACAACGCGACGCCCCGTCAGGAGAGCATCTTCAGCAGCAATTCTCTGCGTAGCCTCATCCTGCGCCTTCTCCATGTCAGATTGTTTCAGGAGGATTTCTGTCCACTACTGGCTCACTTGTTCTCGGCCAGTAGTCAACTCTTGGAGGGCCTCGGCGTACCAGACTTGCATTTGTTTGACGCTCCTCTGGAAATCTGCTTCGGCCGCCTCGACAACTGCCATTCTGGAATCCGCTTTCTCTTTCCGGGCGCGGTGGAGAGCCTGGAGCTTGTGGAAATTTTTGCCCATGGCCTGAAGGAGCTGATCCTCTTCAGACTTGCCGCTGCTAGCGCCTGGGTCATCAACAACCTCGAGCCCGGCAGCAGCGATGATTTCCTCATCGAAGCCTTCCCCTTCGGTTGGTGCCCCAATGCTTGCCGTCCCCGGCAAGTTGACGAACAGGTTCTCGCCAACCTTGAGATATTTGCTGGATGAGGGGCCTTCAGATGTTGACGGTTGATCCTCAACAACCGCCTCACCAGTAGCAGGGGGCTCCGTGGCCGGCGCAGCGCCTGGCGCTCCTGCGGCAGGAATGCCGTCAGTACGGTCATCATCCTCCTTGCCATCCTCTTCGGCAGGCTCTTTGGCGGGTTCCTCCTGCACAGTCTCGGCGGCCTCAACAATGGCATCCTTGGTGGCCTCGCTGGCGGCTATCTTATCTGCCTCGGCAGCGGCGTCCCTGGTGGTCTCCTCGATGACAACGTCGACGTCCATGTGTTCCATCACAGGGAACTCTGGAGGACAATGGAGGGAAACAGAATAAGATCAAGATCGAAGTTCGAAGGGACCAAAGAAAAAGAGATAAAGGAAAGAATAGCAAGCGCACTAAGGCAATCAGTTACCTGCATCGAGCTGTTGAGAGGTGGCCTCGCCCCTCCCGGCAACCTCGGTTGCCGGGGGAGGGTTGCCGGTGCCCATGCTTGTCGGCTCCTCCTCAATCAAGATGGGCTCGTCGATAGGATCCCTTGCCGGGGATGCGCTTGTGGGCGGCGTGGTTGATGGAGGTGGCACGACAGGAGCGTCTTCTAATAACTCTCCTTGTTGTCGTTCTTCTCCTGCAAGCCCAGAGATATCAGCGGCAAGAATAGAAACCTCAGCGCTCGCCAACGAGAAAAGAGCAACGAACTTACGCTGGGGGCTGCGCTGGGGGCTGTGCTGGGGACTGCGTTGAGGGCTGAGCTCCGGGCTGACGATGACAGTTTCTGGCACGCTCGTGGAGCCTGCCGGGGGCTCATCGCCCGTAGAAGTCTTTGTCCTCCTCGTCATCCTCTCCAACAAGGTTTCTGCATCATTGCAGAGATAATACAAGCAAGTCAGTAAGATTGATCCAAGATTGGAAGATAAAGGCTGTGGCAAGGTACTCACTCTTCCTCTTCTCGCTCCGGACTAAAGCCGGAGATGTCGAATTCGGCCTCCGTTGCGATGTCTGAGTGGGGAGGCGGAGGAGGGGTCCTAGGTCACTTGGCTATGGCAGGCGCCAGGGGTTGGCGCGTTTTCATCACCTTAGCTTCCGGTGCGGTAGTGCGAGACACCCCTGTCGCCCCAGCGGTTGCCGCTGGTGTGGGTCTCGCGCGCCGCGCAGGTTGTTGTCAAACCCCTTGCCGCGGCGCAGTCTTGCCGGCCACTTTCTTGCCGGGAGCCTCGCTGCACGAGGAAGGTTGGCTTGCCGGGATGCCAGACGCAGCTTTTCGAAGAACACGCTTTGTCTTCTTCGGGGCTGGGAGCTCTTCTTGCGGTTCTTCTTCAGTCGTGTCTTCGTCGGACGAGCTCTCAGCGGCAATGCTTCCCTGTTCCCCGGCAGCTTTGTCTTTCCCGGCAGGATCTTTCTCCACCACTACCTCTGCATCACTGGTTTCCCATTCTGCGAAGCCGACGCTGCCGGCCTCCGCGGCAAGATTTGCCTCCTCCGCCCTGGTGGCGATGTATGCCACCTCTTCGTCGGTGGTGGCTCGGAGCAAGTCTGCTTCTTCCCGGACGGCCCTCTCCGTCAAGTTATCAAAGAACTTCTGTACATCTTCCTCGGATGGCTCAACCCATGTCGCGTCAAGACCGTGGGCGTTGAACATCGGCATGAAGGCGATGATTGATCCCAGAGCAGAGTTGTTGCACAGAGGGACAATCCTTGCCGGCAACCGATGCTTGTCGTCGCACTGGAACAGCTTTTGGCGGAGGGCGCCAAGTTGCATGGTCATCAAATTGTTGTTCAATCCAGGGCGCAGCCTCATGATGTCCGCTGCGTTCCGGTACTCCAAAGCTGGTCTTCCCCTATTCTGTAGCGGGGCGATGTGGCGACGGTGGAAATCGAAGCCGATCATCTCCATAGTGAGCCCGGCGGCTTTCAGGCGAAGGATCCGGGTGGTGGCGATTGTGAGCCTCTCGTCCTCCGCGGCAAGGCCGCTCCAATTGCTGCCTCGGACCGCCTTTTGTCGTCGAGGCAAACTGAACGGATGAGGATCTGCTTCCTTGATCCAGCACCACTCAGACCGCCATTCGTCCCACTTCTCCCAGTAAACTACCTCTGGGTATATCTCCTTATTCCAAGCCCGTGGAATCCAGGCGATAGAACCAGAAAGGGCCTCTCCCTTTTGGATGCGAGGAATAAAATAATGGCGGAAGAGGGCGGTATTGGGAACTACTCCGACAAAATTTTCGCAAAGATGAGCGAAGACAGACATACACATTACGGCATTTGGCGTGAAGTCAAGAAGATGGAAGCCATATGTGTACATGATGTCGTTGAAGAAGTCAGAAAAGGGAGGACAGAGCCCGCAATAGAAATATGCAACGAAAAAGGGGTATCTGTCCGACCCACTCTTGGAGCAAGAACCTGGAATCACGCGAGTGGCGGGGTGAGCCTGCGTCTCCCTCGCCCACATGCACTGGTACCGCCTCTTCAAAGCTTCCGCATCGAGTGATGGGGCGAAGACGACGTACATCTTCCGCATCTTCACCAGTTCGCTCTCTGGGACATCGGCTTTCGCCTCCTTGCCTTTGCCTCTTCTTGTCTTGGGCGGCATGGCGATTGCAAGGGCGGAAGCCGGGGATGGAGCGGGCTTGGAGGCGGCGAACGGAAGAGGGAAGGCTTTGCTCTGAGCTCGAGGGAAGGAAAGCAATGGCGACGGCCAGATTGAAAAGAAAAGGGGGTAAATAGGCCTGTGCCTCTGCGGCTTCTCCTTTTTATGGGGAAGGAGCGGGGCCTCCTCTTTTACTCCCCAATGTGAATGCGCCTCTGCGGGCGCGTTGCAGTTGCAGCTTTTGAGGCATGCTTCCCACGTCACGCATTCGGCGCGCGTAGTGGGGGGCACAGTAAACAGGATATTTACGAGCAGTTAATCCCCTGCCACGTGTGCCCGTGCACTGTTTGGGCCTAGCCCAACAACGCCTCGCACTCGTGTATGGCCTAGGCCCGGGGGCTCCTGTCGGTGTACTAAGTATTGGGCCATTAGTACCCCGTACTTGTGCACGGGCAGTTGTAGCCATACTCGCGGCAAGGCTTGTCGGGGAACAGTTCGAGGTTGACTCAGGCCACCAAGGAAATTCTCAAGTTAAAGATATGAGGATCAGCAGATAAGAAGAGCTGGAATCCGAAGGCCAACTTCCCCGGCAAGATCTTGCCGGGGTGGCCTGCAGCGCCTGGCAAGGCTCGGCTCCCGGCAAGGTTTTGTCGCTGTGCCACCGCTCTAGCACAGCAACAGACCTGACATTCTGGGTCCTTCTTTGGATGCGTGGCGACGCGCCAATGGAGGAGAGCTTAAGCGGTGCTGATGGGATGGCCCCTTTTTCCATCCCTGAGAAAGTGAGGACACCTAAACGGACACCTCACGGTGCATTAAATGCGTTCATCCTAATCCGTCAGGGGTTAGGTATGATGACCATGTAGCTGCTTTACACCTCAATGTATGTACATTTTGCCACTATGGTGACCCCTTTGTGGTATAAAAGGAGGCCCAAGGCAACTGCTACAGGAGGAGGATCTTCTGGCCCATTCTGCATGCGTAGCTGCTCTTTGAACGTACTGTTCACTATGAACGCTCCTGGAACCTGGGCTCAAGAACACTAATAATAACACAAGGCAGGAGTAGGGTATTACGCTGATCAGCGGCCCGAACCTGGGTAAAATCGCCCCGCGCCGATCGTTGGTTCTGCTCTTTGCGCATACCTCTCCACCTGCCGAATCGTAAAGGGGTCTCTTGGGATCCCATAGGTGTCGCACGCCGACACATCGCAGCCCCAAACTTTAAGAAATGACAACTTTGGTTTCTTGACAAACCACAGTTCATAAGGCATCGTCTCAACGGATTTTGATGGTGCCCTATTTAAAGTGAATGCAGCCGTCTCTAAAGCATAACCCCAAAACGATAGCGGTAAATCAATAAGAGACATCATAGATCGCACCATATCTAATAAAGTACGGTTACGACGTTTGGACACACCATTTCGCTGTGGTGTTCCAGGTGGCGTAAGTTGTGAAACTATTCCACATTGTTTCAAATGAAGACCAAACTCGTAACTCAAATATTCACCTCCACGATCAGATCTTAGAAACTTTATTTTCTTGTTACGATGATTTTCCACTTCACTCTGAAATTCTTTGAACTTTTCAAATCTTCCAGATTTATGCTTCATTAAGTAGATATAACCATATCTGCTCAAATCATTTGTGAAGGTAAGAAAATAACGATACCCGCCACGAGCCTCAACACTCATTGGACCACATACATCGGTATGTATTATTTCCAATAAGTCAGTAGCTCGTTCCATTGTTCCGGAGAACGGAGTTTTAGTCATCTTGCCCATGAGGCATGGTTCGCAAGTATCAAGTGATTCCAAAAGCCCATCAGCATGGAGTTTCTTCATGCGCTTTACACCAATATGACCTAAACGGCAGTGCCACAAATAAGTTGCACTATCATTATTAACTTTGCATCTTTTGGCTTCAATATTATGAATATGTGTATCTCTACAGTCGAGATTCAACAAAAATAGACCACTCCTCAAGGGTGCATAACCATAAAAGATATTATTCATATAAATAGAACAACCATTATTCTCTGATTTAAATGAATAACCGTCTCGCATCAAACAAGATCCAGATATAATGTTCATGCTCAACGCTGGCACCAAATAACAATTATTTAGGTCTAAATCTAATCCCGAAGGTAGATGTAGAGGTAGCGTGCCGACGGCGATCACATCGACTTTGGAACCATTTCCCACGCGCATCGTCACCTCGTCCTTAGCCAATCTTCGTTTAATCCGTAGCCCCTGTTTCGAGTTACAAATATGAGCAACCGAACCGGTATCAAATACCCAGGCACTACTACGAGCATTAGTAAGGTACACATCAATAACATGTATATCAAATATACCTTTGTTCACCTTGCCATCCTTCTTATCCGCCAAATACTTGGGGCAGTTCCGCTTCCAGTGACCAGTCCCTTTGCAGTAGAAGCACTCAGTTTCAGGCTTAGGTCCAAACTTGGGTTTCTTCTCCTGAGCAGCAACTTTCTTGCCGTTCTTCTTGAATTTCCCCTTCTTCCCTTTGCCCTTTTTCTTGAAACTAGTGGTCTTGTTGACCATCAACACTTGATGCTCCTTTTTGATTTCTACCTCCACAGCCTTTAGCATTGCGAAGAGCTCGGGAATTGTCTTGTTCATCCCTTGCATATTATAGTTCATCACGAAGCCTTTATAGCTTGGTGGCAGTGATTGAAGAACTATGTCAATGACACTATCATCAGGAAGATTAACTCCCAGCTGAGTCAAGTGGTTATGGTACCCAGACATTCTGAGTATGTGTTCACTGACAGAACTGTTCTCCTCCATCTTGCAGCTATATAACTTGTTGGAGACTTCATATCTCTCAACTCGGGCATTTGCTTGAAATATTAACTTCAACTCTTGGAACATCTCATATGCTCCATGACGTTCAAAACGTCTTTGAAGTCCCGATTCTAAGCCGTAAAGCATGGCACACTGAACTATCGAGTAGTCATCAACACGCGTCTGCCAGGCATTCACAATGTCTGCAGTTGCTGGCGCGGGTGGTACACCTAACGGTGCTTCCAGGACGTAATTTTTCTGTGCAGCAATGAGGATAATCCTCAAGTTACGGACCCAGTCCGTGTAGTTTCTACCATCATCTTTCAACTTAGCTTTCTCTAGGAACGCATTAAAATTCAAAGGAACGGTAGCACGGGCCATTGATCTACAATAACATAGACATGCAAAATAACTATCAGGACTAAGTTCATGATAAATTAAAGTTCAATTAATCATATTACTTATGAACTCCCACTTAGATAGACATCCCTCTAGTCATCTAAATGATCACGTGATCCAAATCAACTAAACCATGTCCGATCATCACGTGAGATGGAGTAGTTTTCAATGGTGAACATCTCTATGTTGATCATATCTACTATATGATTCACGCTCGACCTTTCGGTCTCAGTGTTCCGAGGCCATATCTGCATATGCTAGGCTCGTCAAGTTTAACCTGAGTATTCTGCGTGTGCAAAACTGGCTTGCACCCGTTGTATGTGAACGTAGAGCTTATCACACCCGATCATCACGTGGTGTCTCGGCACGACGATTTGTAGCAACGGTGCATACTCAGGGAGAACACTTATACCTTGAAATTTAGTAAGGGATCATCTTATAATGCTACCACCGTACTAAGCAAAATAAGATGCATGAAAGATAAACATCACATGCAATCAAAATATGTGACATGATATGGCCATCAACATCTTGTGCTCATGATCTCCATCACTGAAGCATCGTCATGATCTCCATCGTCACCGGCGCGACACCTTGATCTCCATCGTAGCATCGTTGTCGTCTCGCCAACTTATTGCTTCTACGACTATCGCTACCGCTTAGTGATAAAGTAAAACAATTACATGGCGATTGCATTGCATACAATAAAGCGACAACCATATGGTTCCAGCCAGTTGCCGATAACTCTGTTACATAACATGATCATCTCATACAACAAATTATATCACATCATGTCTTGACCATATCACATCACAGCAAGCCCTGCAAAAACAAGTTAGACATCCTCTACTTTGTTGTTGCAAGTTTTATGTGGCTGCTACGGGCTTCTAGCAAGAACCGTTCTTACCTACGCTTCAAAACCAGAATGATTTTTCGTCAAATGTGCTGTTTTAACCTTCAACAAGGATCGGGCGTAGTCAAACTCGATTCAACTAAAGTTGGAGAAACAGACACCCGCTAGCCACCTGTGTGCGAAGCACGTCGGTAGAACCAGTCTCATGAACGCGGTCATGTAATGTCGGTCCGGGCCGCTTCATCCAACAATACCGCCGAATCAAAGTAAGACATTGCTGGTAAGCAGTATGACTATTATCGCCCACAACTCTTTGTATTCTACTCGTGCATATAACATCTACGCATAGACCTGGCTCGGATGCCACTGTTGGGGAACGTAGTATTTCAAAAAAAATCCTATGATCACGCAAGATCTATCTAGGAGAAGCATAGCAACGAGTGGGGAGAGTGTGTCCACGTACCCTCGTAGACCGAAAGCGGAAGCGTTTAGTAACGCGGTTGATGTAGTCGAACGTCTTCACGATCCAACCGATCAAGTACCGAACGCACGGCACCTCCGCGATCTGCACACGTTAAGCTCGGTGACGTCCCTCGAACTCTTGATCCAGTTGCGGCCGAGGGAGAGTTCCGTCAGCACGATGGCGTGGTGATGGTGATGATGAAGTTACCGACGCAGGGCTTCGCCTAAGCACTACGACAATATGACCGAGGTGTGTAACTGTGGAGGGGGGCACCGCACACGGCTAAAAGATCAACTTGTGTGTTCTAGGGTGCCCCCTCCCCATGTATATAAAGGAGGGAGGGGAAGGCCGGCCGGCCCTAGGGGGCGCGCCCAAGGAGGGGGAGTCCTACTAGGACTACTAGTCCTAGTAGGATTCCATCACAAGGGAGAGAGGGGGAAGGAAGGAGAGGGAGAGGGAGTAGGAAAGGGGGGCGCCGCCCCCTTCCCTTGTCCAATTCAGACTGCAAGGGGGGCGCGCGGCCTGCCCTGGCTGCCCTCCTCTCTCTCCACTAAGGCCCATAGAGGCCCATTAGTTCCCCCGGGGGGTTCCGGTCACCCCACCGGCACTCCGGTTTTACCCGACACTATCCGGAACACTTCCGGTGTCCGAATAACATGGTCCAATATATCAATCTTTATGTCTCGACCATTTTGAGACTCCTCTTCATGTTCGTGATCTCATCCAGGACTCCGAACAATCTTCGGTACATCAAATCACATAACTCATAATACAAATCGCCATCGAACATAAAGCGTGCGGACCCTACGGGTTCGAGAACTATGTAGACATGACCGAGACACCTCTCCGGTCAATAACCAATAGCGGAACCTGGATGCTCATATTGGCTCCTACATATTCTACGAAGATCTTTATCGGTCAAACCGCATAACAACATACGTTGTTCCCTTTGTCATCGGTATGTTACTTGCCCGAGATTCGATCGTCGGTATCATCATACCTAGTTCAATCTCGTTACCGGCAAGTCTCTTTACTTGTTCCGTAGTGCATCATCCCGTAACTAACTCATTAGTCACATTGCTTGCAAGGCTTCATATGATGTGCATTACCGAGAGGGCCCAGAGATACCTCTCCGATACTCGGAGTGACAAATCCTAATCTCGATCTATGCCAACCCAACAAACACCTTCGGAGACACCTGTAGAGCATCTTTATAATCACCCATTTATGTTGTGACGTTTGATAGCACACAAAGTGTTCCTCCGGTATTCGGGAGTTGCATAATCTCATAGTCTGAGGAACAAGTATAAGTCATGAAGAAAGCAGTAGCAATGAAACTGTAACGATCATAATGCTAAGCTAATGAATGGGTCTTGTCCATCACATCATTCTCCTAATGATGTGATCCCGTCCATCAAATGACAACACATGTCTATGGTTAGGAAACATAACCATCTTTGATAAACGATCTAGTCAAGTAGAGGCATACTAGGGACACTTATGTTTTGTCTATGTATTCACACATGTACTAAGTTTCCGGTTAATACAATTCTAGCATGAATAATAAACATTTATCATGAAATAAGGAAATAAATAATAACTTTATTATTGCCTCTAGGGCATATTTCCTTCAGTCTCCCACTTGCACTAGAGTCAATAATCTAGATTACATAGTAATGATTCTAACACCCATGGAGTCTTGGTGCTGATCATGTTTTGCTCGTGGAAGAGGCTTAGTCAACGGGTCTGCAATATTCAGATCCGTATGTATTTTGCAAATCTCTATGTATCCCTCCTTGACTTGATCGTGGATGGAATTGAAGCGTCTCTTGATGTGTTTGGTTCTTTTGTGAAATCTGGATTCCTTCGCCAAGACAATTGCTCCAGTATTATCACAAAAGATTTTCATTGGACCCGATGCACTAGGTATTACACCTAGATCGGATATGAACTCCTTCATCCAGACTCCTTCATAAGCTGCTTCCGAAGTAGCTATGTATTCCGCTTCACACGTAGATCCCGCCACGACGCTCTTCTTGGAACTGCACCAATTGACAGCTCCACCATTCAATATAAATACGTATCCGGTTTGTGACTTAGAGTCATCCGGATCAGTGTCAAAGCTTGCATCGACATAACCACTTACGACAAGCTCTTTGTCACCTCCATAAACGAGAAACATATCCTTGGTCCTTTTCAGGTATTTCAGGATGTTCTTGACCGCTGTCCAGTGATCCACTCCTGGATTACTTTGGTACCTCCCTGCTAAACTTATAGCAAGGCACACATCAGGTCTGGTACACAGCATTGCATACATGATAGAACCTATGGCTGAGGCATAGGGAATGACTTTCATTTTCTCTCTATCTTCTGAAGTTGTCGGGCATTGAGTCTTACTCAACTTCACACCTTGCAACACAGGCAAGAACCCTTTCTTTGACTGTTCCATTTTGAACTTCTTCAAAACTTTATCAAGGTATGTGCTTTGTGAAAGTCCTATTAAGCGTCTTGATCTATCTCTATAGATCTTGATGCCCAATATATAAGCACCTTCACCGAGGTCTTTCATTGAAAAACTTTTATTCAAGTATCCTTTTATGCTATCCAGAAATTCTATATTGTTTCCAATCAATAATATGTCATCCACATATAATATTAGAAACGCTACAGAGCTCCCACTCACTTTCTTGTAAATACAGGCTTCTCCAAAAGTCTGTGTCGGTGTACAAAAGTAGGGGCCTTTTTGTACCCCTTTACTTGTGCACGGGCAGTCATAGCCACACCTGCGGCCATGCTCGGCGAGGCAGAGGAAGGAAAGACTCAGGGGCGCTTGCGTGGTGGCATGCAGATCTTTGTGAAGACCAAAGGCCTGCGAGTCTAGATAAGGACCAGAAGACGGAGACCCCCGGCAAGATCCTTGTCGGGGACAGCCACAAGACCCCCGGCAAGATCCTTGCCGGGGACGGCTGCAAGACCCCCGGCAAGATCCTTGCCGGGGACGGAGGCGAGACCCCGGCAAGACCCTTGCCGGGAGCATCAGTGGGGCCGCGGCCAGGCCCGCACCTGCCAACGTTTCGCTGCCCCACGGCCGTTCCGATGCGACGACCAGCCCGCCAACTAGGCGAGCACCTGTGTGGCAGCAAGCGGCTTCTAAGCCAACTAGCCAAGCACCTGTGTGGTGGCAGGCAGATCTTGGTGAAGGCCCTGTCACCGCACCAGCACAGCAGCCAGCCAGCCAGCATGGCACTGCATGCCTCATTAGTTTGGACGCGCGTCGAAGCAAGGTGAGGCAGCGACGGACGGGATGGGCTCTATTGTCGTCCCCGATAAAGCAAGAGGGCACGTAGGCAGCGCATTAAATTCGTTTGTCCTATGATGTCAGGCGATAAACTTGTACACTGTAGATACTTTCCACCTCCTGTGTGCCACTGTGGCGACCCCTTTAACATATAAAAGGAGGCCCGAGGCGTACTGTGGAGGGATTCGGACTTTTTGGACTGGACACGCATAGTAGCTAGTCCAAGAGCAGAAGAACACAAGATAAACATAGCCAAGCAGGACTAGGGTTTTAAGCTTCTCAGCGGCCCGAACCTGGGTAAAAATCCATTGTGTTGATCGTTATATCTGCTCTTTGCGCACTCCTCATCCCTGCCGAACCGTAAAGGGGTCCACGCGGTCCCATAGGTGTCGTTCGCACCGACAGTCTGTATAAAACCATATGCTTTCATCACTTCATCAAAGCATATATTCCAACTCCGAGATGCTTGCACCAGTCCATAAATGGATCGCTGGAGTTTACACACTTTGTTAGCTCCCTTAGGATCGACAAAACCTTCTGGTTGCATCATATACAACTCTTCTTTAAGAAATACATTAAGGAATGCAGTTTTGACATTCATTTGCCAAATTTCATAATCATAAAATGCGGCAATTGCTAACATGATTCGGACAGACTTAAGCATCGCTGCGGGTGAGAAGGTCTCATCGTAGTCAACTCCTTGAACTTGTCGAAAACCTTTCGCAACAAGTCGAGCTTTGTAGACAGTAACATTACCGTCAGCGTCAGTCTTCTTCTTGAAGATCCATTTATTCTCTATGGCTTGCCGATCATCGGGCAAGTCAACCAAAGTCCACACTTTGTTCTCATACATGGATCCCATCTCAGATTTCATGGCCTCAAGCCATTTCGTGGAATCTGGGCTCATCATCGCTTCCTCATAGTTTGTAGGTTCATCATGGTCTAGTAACATGACTTCCAGAACAGGATTACCGTACCACTCTGGTGCGGAACGCACTCTGGTTGACCTACGAGGTTCAGTAGCAACTTGATCTGAAGTTCCATGATCATCATCATTAACTTCCTCACTAATTGGTGTAGGCATCACTGGAACTGATTTCTGTGATGAACTACTTTCCAATTCAGGAGAAGGTACAATTACCTCATCAAGTTCTACTTTCCTCCCACTCACTTCTTTCGAGAGAAACTCCTTCTCTAGAAAGGATCCATTCTTAGCAACGAATATTTTGCCTTCGGATCTGTGATAGAAGGTGTACCCAACAGTTTCCTTTGGGTATCCTATGAAGACGCACTTCTCCGATTTGGGTTCAAGCTTATCAGGTTGAAGCTTTTTCACATAAGCATCGCAGCCCCAAACTTTAAGAAATGACAACTTTGGTTTCTTGCCAAACCATAGTTCATAAGGCGTTGTCTCAACGGATTTTGATGGTGCCCTATTTAAAGTGAATGCAGCCTTCTCTAAAGCATAACCCCAAAACGATAGCGGTAAATCAGAAAGAGACATCATAGATCGCACCATATCTAATAAAGTACGGTTACGATGTTCGGACACACCATTTCGCTGTGGTCTTCCAGGTGGCGTAAGTTGTGAAACTATTCCACATTGTTTCAAATGAAGACCAAACTCGTAACTCAAATATTCACCTCCACGATCAGATCGTAGAAACTTTATTTTCTTGTTACGATGATTTTCCACTTCACTCTGAAATTCTTTGAACTTTTCAAATGTTCCAGATTTATGCTTCATTAAGTAGATATAACCATATCTGCTCAAATCATCTGTGAAGGTAAGAAAATAACGATACCCGCCACGAGCCTCAACACTCATTGGACCACATACATCGGTATGTATTATTTCCAATAAGTCAGTAGCTCGTTCCATTGTTCCGGAGAACGGAGTTTTAGTCATCTTGCCCATGAGGCATGGTTCGCAAGTATCAAGTGATTCATAATCAAGTGATTCCAAAAGCCCATCAGCATGGAGTTTCTTCATGCGCTTTACACCAATATGACCTAAACGGCAGTGCCACAAATAAGTTGCACTATCATTATTAACTTTGCATCTTTTGGCTTCAATATTATGAATATGTGTATCACTACAGTCGAGATTCAACAAAAATAGACCACTCCTCAAGGGTGCATAACCATAAAAGATATTATTCATATAAATAGAACAACCATTATTCTCTGATTTAAAAGAATAACCGGCTCGCATCAAACAAGATCCAGATATAATGTTCATGCTCAACGCTGGCACCAAATAACAATTATTTAGGTCTAAATCTAATCCCGAAGGTAGATGTAGAGGTAGCGTGCCGACGGCGATCACATCGACTTTGGAACCATTTCCCACGCGCATCGTCACCTCGTCCTTAGCCAATCTTTGTTTAATCTATAGCCCCTGTTTCGAGTTAGAAATATGAGCAACCGGACCGGTATCAAATACCCAGGCACTACTACGAGCATTAGTAAGGTACACATCAATAACATGTATATCAAATATACCTTTGTTCACTTTGCCATCCTTCTTATCCACCAAATACTTGGGGTAGTTCCGCTTCCAGTGACCAGTCCCTTTGCAGTAGAAGCACTCAGTTTCAGGCTTAGGTCCAAACTTGGGTTTCTTCTCCTGAGCAGCAACTTTCTTGCCGTTCTTCTTGAAGTTCCCCTTCTTCCCTTTGCCCTTTTTCTTGAAACTAGTGGTCTTGTTGACCATCAACACTTGATGCTCCTTTTTGATTTCTACCTCCACAGCCTTTAGCATTGCGAAGAGCTCGGGAATTGTCTTGTTCATCCCTTGCATATTATAGTTCATCACGAAGCCTTTATAGCTTGGTGGCAGTGATTGAAGAACTATGTCAATGACACTATCATCAGGAAGATTAACTCCCAGCTGAGTCAAGTGGTTATGGTACCCAGACATTCTGAGTATGTGTTCACTGACAGAACTGTTCTCCTCCATCTTGCAGCTATAGAACTTGTTGGAGACTTCATATCTCTCAACTCGGGCATTTGCTTGAAATAGCAACTTCAACTCTTGGAACATCTCATATGCTCCATGACGTTCAAAACGTCTTTGAAGTCCTGATTCTAAGCCGTAAAGCATGGCACACTGAACTATCGAGTAGTCATCAACACGCGTCTGCCAGGCATTCACAATGTCTGCAGTTGCTGGCGCGGGTGGTACACCTAACGGTGCTTCCAGGACGTAATTTTTCTGTGCAGCAATGAGGATAATCCTCAAGTTACGGACCCAGTCCGTGTAGTTGCTACCATCATCTTTCAACTTAGCTTTCTCTAGGAACGCATTAAAATTCAAAGGAACGGTAGCACGGGCCATTGATCTACAATAACATAGACATGCAAAATAACTATCAGGACTAAGTTCATGATAAATTAAAGTTCAATTAATCATATTACTTATGAACTCCCACTTAGATAGACATCCCTCTAGTCATCTAAATGATCACGTGATCCAAATCAACTAAACCATGTCCGATCATCACGTGAGATGGAGTAGTTTTCAATGGTGAACATCTCTATGTTGATCATATCTACTATATGATTCACGCTCGACCTTTCGGTCTCAGTGTTCCGAGGCCATATCTGCATATGCTAGGCTCGTCAAGTTTAACCTGAGTATTCTGCGTGTGCAAAACTGGCTTGCACCCGTTGTATGTGAACGTAGAGCTTATCACACCCGATCATCACGTGGTGTCTCGGCACGACGAACTGTAGCAACGGTGCATACTCAGGGAGAACACTTATACCTTGAAATTTAGTAAGGGATCATCTTATAATGCTACCGCCGTACTAAGCAAAATAAGATGCATGAAAGATAAACATCACATGCAATCAAAATATGTGACATGATATGGCCATCAACATCTTGTGCTCATGATCTCCATCACTGAAGCATCGTCATGATCTCCATCGTCACCGGCGCGACACCTTGATCTCCATCGTAGCATCGTTGTCGTCTCGCCAACTTATTGCTTCTACAACTATCGCTACCGCTTAGTGATAAAGTAAAACAATTACATGGCGATTGCATTGCATACAATAAAGCGACAACCATATGGTTCCAGCCAGTTGCCGATAACTCTGTTACATAACATGATCATCCCATACAACAAATTATATCACATCATGTCTTGACCATATCACATCACAGCAAGCCCTGCAAAAAGAAGTTAGACATCCTCTACTTTGTTGTTGGAAGTTTTACGTGGCTGCTACGGGCTTCTAGCAAGAACCGTTCTTACCTACGCATCAAAACCACAATGATTTTTCGACAAGTGTGCTGTTTTAACCTTCAACAAGGACCGGGCGTTGTCAAACTCGATTCAACTAAAGTTGGAGAAACAGACACCCGCTAGCCACCTGTGTGCGAAGCACGTCGGTAGAACCAGTCTCATGAACGCGGTCATGTAATGTCGGTCCGGGCCGCTTCATCCAACAATACCGCCGAATCAAAGTAAGACATTGCTGGTAAGCAGTATGACTATTATCGCCCACAACTCTTTGTGTTCTACTCGTGCATATAACATCTACGCATAGACCTGGCTCGGATGCCACTGTTGGGGAACGTAGTATTTCAAAAAAAATCCTACGATCACGCAAGATCTATCTAGGAGAAGCATAGCAACGAGTGGGGAGAGTGTGTCCATGTACCCTCGTAGACTGAAAGCGGAAGCGTTTAGTAACGCGGTTGATGTAGTCGAACGTCTTCACGATCCAACCGATCAAGTACTAAACGCACGGCACCTCCGCGATCTGCACACGTTAAGCTCGGTGACGTCCCTCAAACTCTTGATCCAGTTGCGGCCGAGGGAGAGTTCCGTCAGCACGATGGCGTGGTGATGGTGATGATGAAGTTACCGACGCAGGGCTTCGCCTAAGCACTACGACAATATGACCGAGGTGTGTAACTGTGGAGGGGGGCACCGCACACGGCTAAAAGATCAACTTGTGTGTTCTAGGGTGCCCCCTCCCCATGTATATAAAGGAGGGAGGGGAAGGCCGGCCGGCCCTAGGGGGCGCGCCCAAGGAGGGGGAGTCCTACTAGGACTACTAGTCCTAGTAGGATTCCATCACAAGGGAGAGAGGGGGAAGGATGGAGAGGGAGAGGGAGTAGGAAAGGGGGGCGCCGCCCCCTTCCCTTGTCCAATTCGGACTGCAAGGGGGGGCGCGCGGCCTGCCCTGGCTGCCCTCCTCTCTCTCCACTAAGGCCCATAGAGGCCCATTAGTTCCCCCGGGGGGTTCCGGTAACCACTCCGGCACTCCGGTTTTACCCGAAACTATCCGGAACACTTCCGGTGTCCGAATAACATGGTCCAATATATCAATCTTTATGTCTCAACCATTTTGAGACTCCTCGTCATGTCCGTGATCTCATCCAGGACTCCGAACAATCTTCGGTACATCAAATCACATAACTCATAATACAAATCGCCATCGAACATAAAGCGTGCGGACCCTACGGGTTCGAGAACTATGTAGACATGACCGAGACACCTCTCCGGTCAATAACCAATAGCGGAACCTGGATGCTCATATTGGCTCCTACATATTCTACGAAGACCTTTATCGGTCAAACCGCATAACAACATACGTTGTTCCCTTTGTCATCGGTATGTTACTTGCCCGAGATTCGATCGTCGGTATCATCATACCTAGTTCAATCTCGTTACCGGCAAGTCTCTTTACTCGTTCCGTAGTGCATCATCCCGTAACTAACTCATTAGTCACATTGCTTGCAAGGCTTCATATGATGTGCATTACTGAGAGGGCCCAGAGATACCTCTCCGATACTCGGAGTGACAAATCCTAATCTCGATCTATGCCAACCCAACAAACACCTTCGGAGACACCTGTAGAGCATCTTTATAATCACCCATTTATGTTGTGACGTTTGATAGCACACAAAGTGTTCCTTCGGTATTCGGGAGTTGCATAATCTCATAGTCTGAGGAACATGTATAAGTCATGAAGAAAGCAGTAGCAATGAAACTTAACGATCATAATGCTAAGCTAATGAATGGGTCTTGTCCACCACATCATTCTCCTAATGATGTGATCCCGTCCATCAAATGACAACACATGTCTATGGTTAGGAAACATAACCATCTTTGATAAACGATCTAGTCAAGTAGAGGCATACTAGGGACACTTATGTTTTGTCTATGTATTCACACATGTACTAAGTTTCCGGTTAATACAATTCTAGCATGAATAATAAACATTTATCATGAAATAAGGAAATAAATAATAACTTTATTATTGCCTCTAGGGCATATTTCCTTCAGTCTCCCACTTGCACTAGAGTCAATAATCTAGATTACATAGTAATGATTCTAACACCCATGGAGTCTTGGTGCTGATCATGTTTTGCTCGTGGAAGAGGCTTAGTCAACGGGTCTGCAACATTCAGATCCGTATGTATTTTGCAAATCTCTATGTATCCCTCCTTGACTTGATCGCGGATGGAATTGAAGCGTCTCTTGATGTGTTTGGTTCTTTTGTGAAATCTGGATTCCTTCGCCAAGACAATTGCTCCAGTATTATCACAAAAGATTTTCATTGGACCCGATGCACTAGGTATTACACCTAGATCGGATATGAACTCCTTCATCCAGACTCCTTCATTTGCTACTTCTGAAGTAGCACTGTATTCCGCTTCACACGTAGATCCCGCCACGACGCTCTTCTTGGAACTGCACCAACTGACAGCTCCACCATTCAATATAAAGACGTATCCGGTTTGTGACTTAGAGTCATCCGGATCAGTGTCAAAGCTTGCATCGACATAACCACTTACGACAAGCTCTTTGTCACCTCCATAAACGAGAAACATATCCTTTGTCCTTTTCAGTTATTTCAGGATGTTCTTGACCGCTGTCAAGTGATCCACTCCTGGATTACTTTGGTACCTCCCTGCTAAACTTATAGCAAGGCACACATCAGGTCTGGTACACAGCATTGCATACATGATAGAACCTATGGCTGAGGCATAGGGAATGACTTTCATTTTCTCTCTATCTTCTGAAGTGGTCGGGCATTGAGTCTTACTCAACTTCACACCTTGCAACACAGGCAAGAACCCTTTCTTTGACTGTTCCATTTTGAACTTCTTCAAAACTTTATCAAGGTATGTGCTTTGTGAAAGTCCTATTAAGCGTCTTGATCTATCTCTATAGATCTTGATGCCCAATATATAAGCAGCTTCACCGAGGTCTTTCATTGAAAAACTTTTATTCAAGTATCCTTTTATGCTATCCAGAAATTATATATTGTTTCCAATCAATAATATGTCATCCACATATAATATTAGAAACGCTACAGAGCTCCCACTCACTTTCTTGTAAATACAGGCTTCTCCAAAAGTCTGTGTCGGTGTACAAAAGTAGGGGCCTTTTTGTACCCCTTTACTTGTGCACGGGAAGTCGTAGCCACACCTACGGCCATGCTCGGCGGGGCAGAGGAAGGAAAGACTCAGGGGCGCTTGCGTGGTGGCATGCAGATCTTTGTGAAGACCAAAGGCCTGCGAGTCTAGATAAGGACCAGAAGACGGAGACCCCCGGCAAGATCCTTGTCGGGGACAGCCACAAGACCCCTGGCAAGATCCTTGCCGGGGACAGCCGCAAGACCACCGGCAAGATCCTTGCCGGGGACGGAGGCGAGACCCCAGCAAGACCCTTGCCGGGAGCATCAGTGGGGCCGCGGCCAGGCCCGCACCTGCCAATGTTTCGCTGCCCCACGGCCGTTCCGATGAGACGACCAGCCCGCCAACTAGGCGAGCACCTGCGTGGCAGCATGCGGCTTCTAAGCCAACTAGCCAAGCACCTGCGTGGTGGCAGGCACATCTTCGTGAAGGCCCTATCACCGCACCAGCACAGCAGCCAGCCAGCCAGCATGGCTCTGCATGCCTCGTCAGTTTGGACGCGTGTCGAAGCAAGGCGAGGCGGCGACGGACGGGACGGGCTCTGTTGCCGTCCCCGATAAAGCAAGAGGGCACGTAGGCAGCGCATTAAATGCGTTTGTCCTATGATGTCAGGCGATAAACTTGTACACTGTAGATACTTTCCACCTCCTGTGTGCCACTGTGGCGACCCCTTTGACATATAAAAGGAGGCCCGAGGCGTACTGTGGAGGGATTCGGACTTTTTGGACTGGACATGCATAGTAGCTAGTCCAAGCGCAGAAGAACACAAGATAAACACAGCCAAGCAGGACTAGGGTTTTATGCTTCTCAGCGGCCCGAACCTGGGTAAAAGTCCATTGTGTTGATCGTTAGATCTGCCCTTTGCGCACTCCTCATCCCTGCCGAACCGTAAAGGGGTCCACGCGATCCCATAGGTGTCGTTAGCACCGACAGTCTGTATAAAACCATATGCTTTGATCACTTCATCAAAGCGTATATTCCAACTCCGAGATGCTTGCACCAGTCCATAAATGGATCGCTGGAGTTTGCACACTTTGTTAGCTCCCTTAGGATCGACAAAACCTTCTGGTTGCATCATATACAACTCTTCTTTAAGAAATACATTAAGGAATGCAGTTTTGACATCCATTTGCCAAATTTCATAATCATAAAATGCGGCAATTGCTAACATGATTCGGACAGACTTAAGCATCACTACGGGTGAGAAGGTCTCATCGTAGTCAACTCCTTGAACTTGTCGAAAACCTTTCGCAACAAGTCGAGCTTTGTAGACAGTAACATTACCGTCAGCGTCAGTCTTCTTCTTGAAGATCCATTTATTCTCTATGGCTTGCCAATCATCGGGCAAGTCAACCAAAGTCCACACTTTGTTCTCATACATGGATCCCATCTCAGATTTCATGGCCTCAAGCCATTTCGTGGAATCTGGGCTCATCATCGCTTCCTCATAGTTTGTAGGTTCATCATGGTCTAGTAACATGACTTCCAGAACAGGATTACCGTACCACTCTGGTGCGGAACGCACTCTGGTTGACCTACGAGGTTCGGTAGCAACTTGATCCGAAGTTTCATGATCATCATCATTAACATCCTCACTAATTGGTGTAGGCATCACTGGAACTGATTTCTGTGATGAACTACTTTCCAATTCAGGAGAAGGTACAATTACCTCATCAAGTTCTACTTTCCTCCCACTCACTTCTTTCAAGAGAAACTCCTTCTCTAGAATGGATCCATTCTTAGCAACGAATATTTTGCCTTCGGATCTGTGATAGAAGGTGTACCCAACAGTTTCCTTTGGGTATCCTATGAAGACGCACTTCTCCGATTTTGGTTCAAGCTTATCAGGTTGAAGCTTTTTCACATAAGCATCGCAGCCCCAAACTTTAAGAAATGACAACTTTGGTTTCTTGCCAAACCATAGTTCATAAGGCATCGTCTCAACGGATTTTGATGGTGCCCTATTTAAAGTGAATGCAGCCTTCTCTAAAGCATAACCCCAAAACGATAGCGGTAAATCAGTAAGAGACATCATAGATCGCACCATATCTAATAAAGTACGGTTACGATGTTCAGACACACCATTTCGCTGTGGTCTTCCAGGTGGCGTAAGTTGTCAAACTATTCCACATTGTTTCAAATGAAGACCAAACTCGTAACTCAAATATTCACCTCCATGGTCAGATCGTAGAAACTTTATTTTCTTGTTACGATGATTTTCCACTTCACTCTGAAATTCTTTGAACTTTTCAAATCTTCCAGATTTATGCTTCATTAAGTAGATATAACCATATCTGCTCAAATCATTTGTGAAGGTAAGAAAATAACGATACCCGCCACGAGCCTCAACACTCATTGGACCACATACATCGGTATGTATTATTTCCAATAAGTCAGTAGCTCGTTCCATTGTTCCGGAGAACGGAGTTTTAGTCATCTTGCCCATGAGGCATGGTTCGCAAGTATCAAGTGATTCCAAAAGCCCATCAGCATGGAGTTTCTTCATGCGCTTTACACCAATATGACCTAAACGGCAGTGCCACAAATAAGTTGCACTATCATTATTAACTTTGCATCTTTTGGCTTCAATATTATGAATATGTGTATCTCTACAGTCGAGATTCAACAAAAATAGACCACTCCTCAAGGGTGCATAACCATAAAAGATATTATTCATATAAATAGAACAACCATTATTCTCTGATTTAAATGAATAACCGTCTCGCATCAAACAAGATCCAGATATAATGTTCATGCTCAACGCTGGCACCAAATAACAATTATTTAGGTCTAAATCTAATCCCGAAGGTAGATGTAGAGGTAGCGTGCCGACGGCGATCACATCGACTTTGGAACCATTTCCCACGCGCATCGTCACCTCGTCCTTAGCCAATCTTCGTTTAATCCGTAGCCCATGTTTCGAGTTACAAATATGAGCAACCGAACCGGTATCAAATACCCAGGCACTACTACGAGCATTAGTAAGGTACACATCAATAACATGTATATCAAATATACCTTTGTTCACCTTGCCATCCTTCTTATCCGCCAAATACTTGGGGCAGTTCCGCTTCCAGTGACCAGTCCCTTTGCAGTAGAAGCACTCAGTTTCAGGCTTAGGTCCAAACTTGGGTTTCTTCTCCTGAGCAGCAACTTTCTTGCTGTTCTTCTTGAATTTCCCCTTCTTCCCTTTGCCCTTTTTCTTGAAACTAGTGGTCTTGTTGACCATCAACACTTGATGCTCCTTTTTGATTTCTACCTCCACAGCCTTTAGCATTGCGAAGAGCTCGGGAATTGTCTTGTTCATCCCTTGCATATTATAGTTCATCACGAAGCCTTTATAGCTTGGTGGCAGTGATTGAAGAACTATGTCAATGACACTATCATCAGGAAGATTAACTCCCAGCTGAGTCAAGTGGTTATGGTACCCAGACATTCTGAGTATGTGTTCACTGACAGAACTGTTCTCCTCCATCTTGCAGCTATAGAACTTGTTGGAGACTTCATATCTCTCAACTCGGGCATTTGCTTGAAATATTAACTTCAACTCTTGGAACATCTCATATGCTCCATGACGTTCAAAACGTCTTTGAAGTCCCGATTATAAGCCGTAAAGCATGGCACACTGAACTATCGAGTAGTCATCAACACGCGTCTGCCAGGCATTCACAATGTCTGCAGTTGCTGGCGCGGGTGGTACACCTAACGGTGCTTCCAGGACGTAATTTTTCTGTGCAGCAATGAGGATAATCCTCAAGTTACGGACCCAGTCCGTGTAGTTTCTACCATCATCTTTCAACTTAGCTTTCTCTAGGAATGCATTAAAATTCAAAGGAACGGTAGCACGGGCCATTGATCTACAATAACATAGACATGCAAAATCACTATCAGGACTAAGTTCATGATAAATTAAAGTTCAATTAATCATATTACTTATGAACTCCCACTTAGATAGACATCCCTCTAGTCATCTAAATGATCACGTGATCCAAATCAACTAAACCGTGTCCGATCATCACGTGAGATGGAGTAGTTTTCAATGGTGAACATCTCTATGTTGATCATATCTACTATATGATTCACGCTCGACCTTTCGGTCTCAGTGTTCCGAGGCCATATATGCATATGCTAGGCTCGTCAAGTTTAACCTGAGTATTCTGCGTGTGCAAAACTGGCTTGCACCCGTTGTATGTGAACGTAGAGCTTATCACACCCGATCATCACGTGGTGTCTCGGCACGACGAACTGTAGCAACGGTGCATACTCAGGGAGAACACTTATACCTTGAAATTTAGTAAGGGATCATCTTATAATGCTACCGCCGTACTAAGCAAAATAAGATGCATGAAAGATAAACATCACATGCAATCAAAATATGTGACATGATATGGCCATCAACATCTTGTGCTCATGATCTCCATCACTGAAGCATCGTCATGATCTCCATCGTCACCGGCGCGACACCTTGATCTCCATCGTAGCATCGTTGTCGTCTCGCCAACTTATTGCTTCTACAACTATCGCTACCACTTAGTGATAAAGTAAAACAATTACATGGCGATTGCATTGCATACAATAAAGCGACAACCATATGGTTCCAGCCAGTTGCCGATAACTCTGTTACATAACATGATCATCTCATACAACAAATTATATCACATCATGTCTTGACCATATCACATCACAGCAAGCCCTGCAAAAACAAGTTAGACATCCTCTACTTTGTTGTTGCAAGTTTTACGTGGCTGCTACGGGCTTCTAGCAAGAACCGTTCTTACCTACGCATCAAAACCACAACGATTTTTCATCAAGTGTGCTATTTTAACCTTCAACAAGACCGGGCGTAGTCAAACTCGATTCAACTAAAGTTGGAGAAACAGACACCCGCTAGCCACCTGTGTGCGAAGCACGTCGGTAGAACCAGCCTCATGAACGCGGTCATGTAATGTCGGTCCGGGCCGCTCCATCCAACAATACCGCCGAATCAAAGTAAGACATTGCTGGTAAGCAGTATGACTATTATCGCCCACAACTCTTTGTGTTCTACTCGTGCATATAACATCTACGCATAGACCTGGCTTGGATGCCACTGTTGGGGAACGTAGTATTTCAAAAAAAATCCTACGATCACGCAAGATCTATCTAGGAGAAGCATAGCAACGAGTGGGGAGAATGTGTCCACGTACCCTCATAGACCGAAAGCGGAAGCATTTAGTAACGCGGTTGATGTAGTCGAACGTCTTCACGATCCAACCGATCAAGTACCGAACACACGGCACCTCCGCGATCTGCACATGTTAAGCTCTGTGACGTCCCTCGAACTCTTGATCCAGTTGAGGCCGAGGGAGAGTTCCGTCAGCACGATGGCGTGGTGATGGTGATGATGAAGTTACCGACGCAGGGCTTCGCCTAAGCACTACGACAATATGACCGAGGTGTGTAACTGTGGAGGGGGGCACCGCACACGGCTAAAAGATCAACTTGTGTGTTCTAGGGTGCCCCCTCCCCATGTATATAAAGGAGGGAGGGGAAGGCCGGCCGGCCCTAGGGGGCGCGCCCAAGGAGGGGGAGTCCTACTAGGACTACTAGTCCTAGTAGGATTCCATCACAAGGGAGAGAGGGGGAAGGATGGAGAGGGAGAGGGAGTAGGAAAGGGGGGCGCCGCCCCCTTCCCTTGTCCAATTCGGACTGCAAGGGGGGGCGCGCGGCCTGCCCTGGCTGCCCTCCTCTCTCTCCACTAAGGCCGATAGAGGCCCATTAGTTCCCCCGGGGGGTTCCGGTAACCCCTCCGGCACTCCGGTTTTACCCGAAACTATCCGGAACACTTCCGGTGTCCGAATAACATGGTCCAATATATCAATCTTTATGTCTCAACCATTTTGAGACTCCTCGTCATGTCCGTGATCTCATCCAGGACTCCGAACAATCTTCGGTACATCAAATCACATAACTCATAATACAAATCGCCATCGAACATAAAGCGTGCGGACCCTACGGGTTCGAGAACTATGTAGACATGACCGAGACACCTCTCCGGTCAATAACCAATAGCGGAACCTGGATGCTCATATTGGCTCCTACATATTCTACGAAGATCTTTATCGGTCAAACCGCATAACAACATACGTTGTTCCCTTTGTCATCGGTATGTTACTTGCCCGAGATTCGATCGTCGGTATCATCATACCTAGTTCAATCTCGTTACCGGCAAGTCTCTTTACTCGTTCCGTAGTGCATCATCCTGTAACTAACTCATTAGTCACATTGCTTGCAAGGCTTCATATGATGTGCATTACCGAGAGGGCCCAGAGATACCTCTCCGATACTCGGAGTGACAAATCCTAATCTCGATCTATGCCAACCCAACAAACACCTTCGGAGACACCTGTAGAGCATCTTTATAATCACCCATTTATGTTGTGACGTTTGATAGCACACAAAGTGTTCCTCCGGTATTCGGGAGTTGCATAATCTCATAGTCTGAGGAACATGTATAAGTCATGAAGAAAGCAGTAGCAATGAAACTGTAACGATCATAATGCTAAGCTAATGAATGGGTCTTGTCCATCACATCATTATCCTAATGATGTGATCCCGTCCATCAAATGACAACACATGTCTATGGTTAGGAAACATAACCATCTTTGATAAACCAGCTAGTCAAGTAGAGGCATACTAGGGACACTTATGTTTTGTCTATTTATTCACACATGTACTAAGTTTCCGGTTAATACAATTCTAGCATGAATAATAAACATTTATCATGAAATAAGGAAATAAATAATAACTTTATTATTGCCTCTAGGGCATATTTCTTTCAAGATCTCATCCTTGCAAGTGACTGTGAAGGGATTGACAACCCCTTTATCGCGTTGGGTACAAGTGTTTGATTGTTTGTGCAGGTGCATAGATTGGGGACTTGCTTGTATCTCCTACTGGATTTGATACCTTGGTTCTTAACTGAGGGAAATACTTATCTCAACTTTGCTGCATCACCCTTTCCTCTTCAAGGGAAAAACCAACGCAAGCTCAAGAAGTAGCAAAGCCCCTGGAGCACGGACTTCCCGCCAAAAGCTAGCGCTCCACCTCTCTGGCCAGCTGGTCGCTGATCAGTGAGGTGTCGAGCCCGCGGGTGATTAGGTGGAGGCAGCCCATACGTGTCAGCTTGCTGGGAAGGAGGATTACCTTTATTGACACCCGTCCTAATGGCTAGCCCTCTCCTAGCTACTTGCCGGGGGAGAGCGCTCCATGTACTTTCTTCCGTATCCACCCAATAGACCAAAAGCAGGAGTGGGGTTTTATGCTCCTCAGCAGCCCGAACCTGGGTAAAACCGTGGCGCCTCTTGTTGTGCTTGCTCTTCGCGCCAATTGACCCCCAGCCAAACCAGCAAAGGGGCAGCCCTGCCCCATAGATTGTCGGCTCCACGCCGACAACATCCTAATCACAATAGGAGTATGGCCCTTTTGTTCATTACATCGAACAACTATTATTCTCTTATGAACAACCTCCTTGCAATTTCTATGTAATGGGCTAGAGTGTACAAAACTCTAAAATGATTATGACAATAAATTCAGAGGTAATATGTTGACAAAAAAATATCATAACTTTTACAAAAATTTCAACACATATTTTAACCTCATTAATTTGTTGGTTATTAGGCCATAGTAATTCTTGCATCGATTCGCAACAACATGCAATTCAGTAAGCATCCTTGTGATCAACTTTTAACCACAATTACCACATAACTTAGTGTTTAACAATTTGATCACAATTCTCAAGGATCACACTCTACTTGACCGACTTTCTCTACATCTTATAACTTGTATGACATTCATACATGAGCCGGACATTCCCGTCTTTTTATTTCCGCCTCTAAACTTATTATAGTTTTACTTTCAATATTTCTCCCACTCAACAGAAGAATCATCTAACTTTTTAAGAGTGGTGTACCCTGAACTTCCCTAGGCATGTAAGTCTCATTACATCCTTTGGTTTTGTTCTTTCTCTTTAAGTTCTCACCATCAACTCATGATGGGTGTTATTCCGGATCTTACATAGTTTAGTCTCAAACATAGTTGAACGCTTCACTAGAACTTGCAAACAAAACACTTCTTTTGATATCATATATCTTTTAACCTTTATTTGTTTCTAAAAACAATTTCCAATTCCAAGAATATCACATAACTATCCCAAACATTTTGAAGATTGTATTTCTCAGAAGCAAGCAGACCGTAATGCAATTCTAGCTTTTGGACTGAAGGGCGTGAATCTCATCATCCATAGCATTAGCAAGAGAGTATTGTAAGCATGCAGTAGGACAAAATCCATCTTCGCACTTTTAGAGGACAATCCTCTCAATCATAAAGATTCAACTAGATAAATAACAGCTAATCAATTTCAACAACAAAGGTGGAACCATGACGAAAACTCTCATGTGATCCCGAGCTTCAGTGATCCTGGATGAACAGTAAAATCCGAAAAAATAGTAAACAAATTCAAAAAAATCTGAAATTTTTGTCAAGAAACTTTGATGTTTTTTCTACATGCATGCCAATTTTTGTCATGAAATGACATTTTTGGAGGTCTCGGCAAAAAAAACAAAATCATGCTCCAAAAAAACTATTTTTGAAAGCATTTTGGAGCATCAATTTTGTTTTTTTTTTGCCGAGACCTGCATGAATGTCATTTCATCATGAATTTTTGCACGCATGTAGGAAAAACATCAAAGTTTCTTGCCAAAAAAATTCAGATTTTTTTGAAATTTTTTACTATTTTTTTAGATTTTACTGTTCATCTGGGATCACTGGAGCTCGGGATCACATACTACGCGTCCGAACCATGACCCATAATTCTACAACTATAATGCAAACTACACATAGACATTGGTCATAATTAATTTGTAATAGTGATTAAACTTAATTAATACATAATTGTGCTCCCACTCAAATAAATATCTCTCATAATTGATAGTGAGTGATTCAAGATCCTGATCTCATTCACACCCATGGATGATTGCATCTCCTATGATGTGAATTTCAATCGGTAGGCAATCTTTTGCCGATCATATCACCATATGACTCTTGTTCATCTTTCGATGCTTTGTGCTCTGAGCTCAGAACTTTACTGTTATGAAGTCCTACCTCACCCGTCTTACACTTCAATTCTTGTTTGTATTCATGGTAGCAAGTAGTACTCCGAAAGGCCACATGTTATAGACGGTTGCAACAGTGGGAAGAACACCTTTTTAACTTGATATTTACTGTGAGAGATCACCCTAATATTTGATTCCTGCATAATCAAAGGATGCCAAAAACAAAGGGATAAACATCTTAGGCAATTCATAAAAGCATGATATGGTATAGCCTGGGCACGAATCCTTCATGACCATCTTCAATCTTCTGTTGAAGTGTCGTGACGGCCAATATTCTGTTGCCGTGGCAACCATTTCAAAAGCGTTGTCATGGCGGCAATTTCAGAAAATGTTGTTGTGGCGTCCGTTTTAGAAAACGTTGTTGCGGCACCAAATTCAAAAATTCCGCCATGGCACAAAATTATAGCTCCTCGTCCCGCGCCTAGTACACCTTCTCCACATCGGTGTCCTCCGTGTACGTTTGCCATCATCACCTGTAACCTGTAGGCTATCTCTATGATATTTACATTAACATGGCAATCTTCTGGCTCCAGCCATCATGTCGTGATGCGCAGGCCACTTAACATTACAACATATAACCATCTCATACGTAAACTCATTATCATGACGAAGGCTATACCACATCATATGCATACTCTGCAAAACCAAGTTAGACGTCCTCTAATCGGTTTTAGCAAATTTTATTTACATGGTTAACCAGTTTTAATAAATAATACTAGCTACCTATGTCCACAACATAGGCGATGATTCTTCATGCTAGATTAAGTTTCGGGGTGTGTGAAAGAAGAGAATTAATTAAAATCTCTAGCCTCACACTAAACTTCGTCAAATACGCGTGACCCCCTAGAAGATCATCCATCTTCAGCACCGTACTGTGTATGCGATGGTTCACTATTCTTGACTATGATGAGGCCCAAAGAACTGTTAGCAGATCGTTGACAACCAGAACAGAGCGATTGTCAGAACTTTGTGCAAAGCCTCACCATGCTGCCAATGAATTGAACCAAAGCAACACATGAGGGAAGCATTAGCAAGAACATCAAACCCTCACATCCACATGTGATCTAGATCACAACCTGCACCCATTCATATAACTGCTCATGATGTCACTGTTGGTAAACATAGTAAAAAACAAAAAAATTGCACATACGCACACCCAAGATCAATATGAAGATGCATAACGGGTTGGGATCATGATCGTTACCGTCACCGAGTTGCAGCGGAAGAAGAGCGTGTTGGTGTAGATCATACTTGGAGTCCCACGAATCATCGATGAATGATCTTGCAAACCGCCCACGAACAGCCCCTCGAACCGAAAACCAAAAGCACGGCCTCTCTACACGGTTGCAAGCGTGCAGCCTTCACGATCCGACAGCGCTTCACCGTCCAAAGCTAATTGTCATTGAAGAATTAGAGGGAGGAGATTAGAACCACACTAGGCTTCTAATTATGAGGATTACAGGAACTAGACCAAGCTCTAATTATTCAACTAGGACCAACTAGAACTAGGGCTAGATGAACTAGAGGAGACTCCAAAACTTATGTGTAGAAAAGGTGCAAATCCTCTAGTATATATATGTTACGGGGAGAGGGAGGGGCACCACAAGGAGGGAAAGGATTCCCTCCTTGGGCGACCAAGTGGAGGGGGAGTCTGAAGGAAATATGCCCTAGAGGCAATAATAAAGTTGTTATTTATATTTCCTTATATCATGATAAATGTTTATTATTCATGCTAGAATTGTATTAATCGGAAACTTAGTACATGTGTTAATACATAGACAAACAGAGTGTCCCTAGTATGCCTCTACTTAACTAGCTTGTTTATCAAAGATGGTTATGTTTCCTGACCATAGACATGTGTTGTCATTTGATGAACAGGATCACATCATTAGAGAATGATGTGATGGACGAGACCCATCCGTTAGCTTAGCATAATGATCGTTAAGTTTTATTGCTATTGCTTTCTTCATGACTTATACATATTCCTCTCACTATGAGATTATGCAACTCCCGAATACCGGAGGAACACTTTGTGTGCTATCAAATGTCACAACGTAACTAGGTGATTATAAAGATGCTCTACAGGTGTCTCCGAAGGTGTTTGTTGGGTTGGCATAGATCGAGATTAGGATTTGTCACTCCGAGTATCGGAGAGGTATCTCTGGGCCCTCTCGGTAATGCACATCATATGAAGCCTTGCAAGCAATGTGACTAATGAGTTAGTTGCAAGATGATGCATTACGGAACGAGTAAAGAGACTTGCCGGTAACGAGATTGAACTAGGTATGATGATACCGATGATCGAATCTCGGGCAAGTAACATACCGATGACAAAGGGAATACCGTATGTTGTTATGCGGTTTGACCGATAAAGATCTTCGTAGAATATGTAGGAGCCAATATGAGCATCCAGGTTCCGCTATTGGTTATTGACCAGAGATATGTCTCGGTCATGTCCACATAGTTCTCGAACCCGTAGGGTCCGCACGCTTAACGTTCGATGACGATTTGTATTATGAGTTATGTGATTTGATGACCGAAGTTTGTTCGGAGTCCCGGCTGAGATCACGGACATGACGAGGAGTCTCGAAATGGTCGAGACATAAAGATTGATATATTGGAAGGTTATGTTCGGGCACCAGAATGGTTTTGGAAAGGTTCGGACATACCGGGAGGTTACCGGAACCCCCCGAGGGACTAATGGGCCTTCATGGGCCCTAGTGGAGAGAGGAGGCATGCGGCCAGGTGGTGGCGCGCGCCCCCCCAAGCCCAAACTGAATTGGACTAGGGGTGGGGGGCACAGTCCCCCTTTCCTCCTTCTCCTCCACCTCTTTCCCCTTCCCCCTTCTCCGGAAAAGGAAAGGGGAATCCTACTAGGACTAGGAGTCCTAGTAGGACTCCCCCCTTGGCGCGCCCCCTCCTAGGCCGGCCGCCTCCTCCCCCCCTCCTTTATATACGGGGGAGGGGGCACCCCAAAGACACACCAAGATTTCTCTTAGCCGTGTGCGGTGCCCCCTCCACAATTTAACACCTTGGTCATATCGTCGTAGTGCTTAGGTGAAGCCCTGCGCCGGTAACTTCATCATCACCATCGCCACGCCATCGTGCTGACGGAACTCTCCCTTGTCCTCAACTGGATCAAGAGCTTGAGGGACGTCATCGAGCTGAACGTGTGCTGAACTCGGAGGTGCCGTACATTCGGTGCTTGATCGGTTGGATCGCGAAGACGTTCGACTACATCAACCGCGTTAAGCTAACGCTTCCGCTTTCGGTCTACAAGGGTACATGGACATACTCTCCCCCTCTCGTTGCTATGCATCTCCTAGATAGATCTTGCGTGAGCGTAGGAAACTTTTTGAAATTGCATGTTCCCCAATAGTGGCATCAGAGCCAGGTCTATGCGTAGATGATATGAACGAGAACACAAAGAGTTGTGGGCAATAATAGTCATAATGCTTACCACCAACATCTTACTTTGATTCAGCGGTATTGTTGGATGAAGCGTCCCGGACCGACATTACATGACCGCGTTCATGAGACTAGTTCTACCGACGTGCTTTGCGCAAAGGTGGCTGGCGGGTGTCTGTTTCTCCAACTTTAGTTGAATCCAGTTTGACTACGGCCAGTCCTTGTTGAAGGTTAAAACAGCACACTTGACGAAAAATCGTTGTGGTTTTGATGCGTAGGTAAGAACGGTTCTTGCTGGAAGCCCATAGCAGCCACGTAAAACTTGCAACAACAAAGTAGAGGACGTCTAACTTGTTTTTGCAGGGCATGTTGTGGTATGATATGGCCAAGACATGATGTGATATACGTTATTGTATGAGATGATCATGTTTTGTAAAAGTTATCAGCAACTGGCAGGAGCCTTATGGTTGTCGCTTTATTGTATGAAATGCAATCGCCATGTAATTTCTTTACTTTATCACTATGCGGTAGCGATAGTCGTAGAAGCAATAGTTGGCGAGACGACAACGACGCTATGATGGAGATCAAGGTGTCTAGCCAGTGACGATGGAGATCATGATGGTGCTTTGGAGATGGAGATCAAAGGCACAAGATGATGATGGCCATATCATGTCACATATTTTGATTGCATGTGATGTTTATCTTTTATGCATCTTATTTTGCTTAGTACGGCGGTAGCATTATAAGATGATCCCTCACTAAATTTCAAGGTATAAGTGTTCTCCCTGAGTATGCACCATTGCGACAGTTTGTCGTGCCAAGACACCACGTGATGATCGGGTGTGATAAGCTCTACGTTCACATACAACAGGTGCAAGCCAGTTTTGCACGTGCAGAATACTCAGGTTAAACTTGACGAGCCTAGCATATGCAGATATGGCCTCGAAACACTGAGACCGAAAGGTCGAGCGTGAATCATATAGTAGATATGATCAACATAGAGATGTTCACCATTGAAAACTACTCCATCTCACGTGATGATCGGACATGGTTTAGTTGATATGGATCACATGATCATTTAGATGACTAGAGGGATGTCTATCTAAGTGGGAGTTCTTAAGTAATATGATTAATTGAACTTAATTTATCATGAACTTAGTACCTGATAGTTTTTGCATATCTATGTTGTTGTAGATCAATGGCCCGTGCTACTGTTCCCTTGAATTTTAATGCGTTCCTAGAGAAAGCTATGTTGAAAGATGATGGTAGCAACTACACGGACTGGGTCCGTAACTTGAGGATTATCCTCATTGCTGCACAGAAGAATTATGTCCTTGATGCACCGCTAGGTGAAAGGCCTGCTGCCGGAGCAGATGCTGATGTTATGAACGTCTGGCAAGCTCGATCTGATGACTACTCGATAGTTCAGTGTGCCATGCTTTACGGCTTAGAATTGGGACTTCAAAGACGTTTTGAACATCATGGAGCATATGAGATGTTCCAAGAGTTGAAGTTAATATTTCAAGCAAATGCCCGAGTTGAGAGATATGAAGTCTCCAACAAGTTCTATAGCTGCAAGATGGAGGAGAACAGTTCTATTAGTGAACACATACTCAGAATGTCTGGGTACCATAACCACTTGACTCAGCTGGGAGTTAATCTTCCTGATGATAGTGTCATTGATAGAGTTCTTCAATCACTGCCACCAAGCTAAAAAGGCTTCGTAATGAACTATAATATGCAAGGGATGGAAAAGAAAATTCCCGAGCTCTTCGCAATGCTAAAGGCTGCGGAGGTAGAAATCAAAAAGGAGCATCAAGTGTTGATGGTTAACAAGACCACTAGTTTCAAGAAAAAGGGCAAAGGGAAGAAGGGGAACTTCAAGAAGAATAGCAAGCAAGTTGCTACTCCCGGGAAGAAGCCCAAGTCTGGACCTAAGCCTGAAACTGAGTGCTTCTACTTCAAAGGGACTGGTCACTAGAAGCGGAACTGCCCCAAGTATTTGGCGGATAAGAAGGATGGCAAAGTGAAAGGTATATTTGATATACATGTTATTGATGTGTACCTTACTAATGCTTGCAGTAGCACCTAGGTATTTGATACTGGTTCTTTTGCTCATATTTGCAACTCGAAACAGGGGCTACGAATTAAACGAAGATTGGCTAAGGACGAGGTGACGATGCGCGTGGGAAATGGTTCCAAAGTCGATGTGATCGCCGTCGGCACGTACCTCTATATCTACCTTCGGGATTAGTTTTAGACCTAAATATTTGTTATTTGGTGCCAGCGTTGAGCATGAACATTATATCTGGATCTTGTTTGATGCGAGACAGTTATTCATTTAAATCAGAGAATAATGGTTGTTCTATTTATATGAGTAATATCTTTTATGGCCATGCACCCTTGAGGAGTGGTCTATTTTTGTTGAATCTCGACTGTAGTGATACACATATTCATAATATTGAAGCCAAAAGATGCAAAGTTAATAATGATAGTGCAACTTATTTGTGGCACTGCCGTTTAGGTCATATTGATGTAAAGCGCATGAAGAAACTCCATGCTGATGGGCTTTTGGAATCACTTGATTATGAATCACTTGATACTTGCGAACCATGCCTCATGGGCAAGATGACTAAGACTCCGTTCTCCGGAACAATGGAGCGAGCAATTGACTTATTGGAAATAATACATACTGATGTATGCAGTCTGATGAGTGTTGAGGCTCGCGGCGGGTATCGTTATTTTCTGACCTTCATAGATGATTTGAGCTGATATGGGTATATCTACTTAATGAAACATAAGTCTGAAACATTTGAAAAGTTCAAAGAATTTCAGAGTGAAGTGGAAAATTATCGTAACAAGAAAATAAAGTTTCTACGATCTGATGTGGGAGGTGAATATTTGAGTTATGAGTTTGGTCTTCATTTGAAACAATGTGGAATAGTTTCGCAACTCACGCCACCTGGAACACCACAGCGTAATGGTGTGTCCGAACATCGTGACCGTACTTTATTAGATATGGTGCGATCTATGATGTCTCTTACCGATTTACCATTATCGTTTTGGGGTTATGCATTAGAGACTGCTGCATTCACGTTAAATAGGGTACCATCTAAATCCGTTGAGACGACACCATATGAACTGTGGTTTGGCAAGAAACCTAAGCTGTCATTTCTTAAAGTTTGGGGCTGCGATGCTTATGTAAAAATGCTTCAACCTGATAAGCTCGAACCCAAATCAGAGAAATGCGTCTTCATAGGATACCCAAAGGAGACAATTGGGTACACCTTCTATCACAGATCTGAAGGCAAGATATTCATTGCTAAGAATGGATCCTTTCTAGAGAAGGAGTTTCTCTCAAAAGAAGTGAGTGGGAGGAAAGTAGAACTTGATGAGGTAATTGTACCTTCTACCGAATTGGAAAGTAGTTCATCACAGAAATCAATTCCAATGATGCCTACACCAATTAGTGAGGAAGTTAATGATGATGATCATGAAACTTCGGATCAAATTACTACCGAACCTCGTAGGTCAACCAGAGTACATTCCGCACCAGAGTGGTACGGTAATTGTCGGTGTGCGACACCTATGGGATCCCAAGGGACCCCTTTACGATTCGGCGGGGGGAGAGGTATGCGCAAAGAGCAGAACCAACGATCGATGCGGGGCAGTTTTACCCAAGTTCGGGCCGCTGATCAGCATAAAACCCTACTCCTGCCTTGTTTTATTATCGATGTTCTTGAGCCCAGGCTCCAGGAGCGCTCGCAGTGAATAGTACGTTCAAAGAGCAGCTACGCATGCAGAATGGGCCAGAAGATCGTCCTCCCCTGTAGCAGTTGCCCTGGGCCTCCTTTTATATCACAAAGGGGTCACCAAAGTGGCAAAATGTACATACATTGAGGTGTAAAGTAGCTACAGGGTCATCATACCTAACCCCTGACGGATTAGGACGAATGCATTTAATGCACCGTGAGGTGTCCGTTTAGGTGTCCTCACTTTCTCGGGGATGGAAAAAGGGGCCATCCCATCAGCACCGCTTAAGCTCTACTCCATTGGCGCGTCGCCACGCATCCAAAGAAGGACCCAGAATGTCGGGTTTGTTGCTGTGCTAGAGCGGTGGCACAGCAACAAAATCTTGCCGGGTGCTGAACCTTGCCGGGCTCCGAGCCTTACCGGGCTCCGAACCTTGCCGGGCTTCGCAGGCCATCCTGGCAAGATCTTGCCGCGGAAGCTGGCCTGCGGATTCCAGCTCTTCTTATCTGCTGATCCTCAGATCTTTGACTTGAGAATTTCCTTGGTGGCCTGAGTCAATCACGAACTGTTCCCCGACAAGCCTTGCCGCGAGTATGGCTACAACTGCCCGTGCACAAGTACGGGGTACTAATGGCCCAATACTTAGTACACCGACAGGAGCCCCCGGGCCTAGGCCACACACAAGTGCGAGGCGTTGTTGGGCTAGGCCCAAACAGTGCACGGGCACACGTGGCAGGGGATTAACTGCTCGTAAATATCCTGTTTACTGTGCCCCCCACTACGCGCGACGAATGCGCGACGTGGGAAGCGTGCCTCAAAAGCTGCAACTGCAATGCGCCCGCAGAGGCGCATTCACATTGGGGAGTAAAAGAGGCGGCCCCGCTCCTTCCCCATAAAAAGGAGAAGCCGCAGAGGCACAAGCCTATTTACCCCCCCTTTTCTTCTCAATCTGACCGTTGCCATTGCTTTCCTTCTCTCGAGCTCAGAGCAAAGCCTTCCCTCTTCTGCTCACCGCCTCCACGCCCGCTCCATCCCCGTCTTCCGCCCTTGCAGTCGCCATGCCGCCCAAGACCAGCAAAGGCAAGGGCAAGGAGGCGAAAGCCGATGTCCCGGAGAGCGAACTGGTGAAGATGCGGAAGAAGTACGTCGTCTTCGCCCCGTCGCTCGATGCGGAAGCTTTGAAGAGGCGGTACCAGTGTATGTGGGTGAGGGAGACGCAGGCTCACCCTGCCACTCGCGTGATTCCAGGTTCTTGCTCCAAGAGTGGGTCGGACAGATACCCCTTTTTCGTCGCATATTTCTGTTGCGGGCTCTGTCCTCCCTTTTCTGACTTCTTCAACGACATCATGTACACATACGGCTTCCATCTTATTGACTTCACGCCAAACGCCGTAATGTGTATGTCTTTCTTCGCTCATCTTTGCGAAAATTTTGTCGGAGTAGTTCCCAATACCGCCCTCTTCCGCCATTATTTTATTCCTCGCATCCAAAAGGGGGAGGCCCTTTCTGGTTCTATCGCCTGGATTCCACGGGCTTGGAATAAGGAGATATACCCAGAGGGAGTTTACCGGGAGAAGTGGTATGAATGGTGGTCTGAGTGGTGCTGGATCAAGGAAGCAGATCCTCATCCGTTCTGTTTGCCTCGACGGCAGAAGACGGTCCGAGGCAGCGATTGGAGCGGCCTTGCCGTGGAGGACGAGAGGCTCACAATCGCCACCACCAGGATCCTTCGCCTGAAAGCCGCCGGGCTCACTATGGAGATGATCGGCTTCGATTTCCTCCGTCACCGCATCGCCCCGCTACAAAGCAGGGGAAGACCAGCTTGGGAGTACCGGAACGCAACGGACATCATGAGGCTGCGCCCTGGTTTGAACAACAATTTGACTGCTATGCAACTTGGCGCCCTCCGCCAAAAGCTGTTCCAGCGTGACGACAAGCATCGGTTGCCGACAAGGATTGTCCCTCTGTGCAACAACTCTGCTCTGGGATCAATCATCGCCTTCATGCCGATGTTCAACGCCCACGGTCTTGACGCGACATGGGTTGAGCCATCCGAGGAAGATGCACAGAAGTTCTTTGATAACTTGACGGAGAGGGCCGTCCGGGAAGAAGCAGACTTACTCCGAGCCACCACCGACGAAGAGGTGGCATACATCGCCACCAGGACGAAGGAGGGAAACAGAATAAGATCAAGATTGAAGTTCGAAGGGACCAAAGAAAAAGAGATAAAGGAAAGAATAGCAAGTGCACTAAGGCAATCAGTTACCTGCGTCGAGCTGTTGAGAGGTGGCCTCGCCCCTCCCGGCAACCTCGGTTGCCGGGGAGGGTTGCCGGTGCCCATGCTTGCCGGCTCCTCCTCAATCAAGATGGGCTCGTCCGTAGGATGCCTTGCCGGGGATGCGCTTGTGGGCGGCGTGGTCGATGGAGGTGGCACGACGGGGGCGTCTTCCAATAACTCTCCTTGTTGCCGTTCTTCTCCTGCAAGCCCATAGATATCAGTGGCAAGAATAGAAACCTCAGCGCCCGCCAATAGAAAAAGAGCAATGAACTTGCGCTGGGGGCTGTGCTTGGGACTACGTTGAGGGCTGAGCTCCGGGCTGACGATGACAGTTTCCGGCACACTCGTAGAGCCTGCCGGGGGCTCGTCACCCGTGGAAGTCTTTGTCCTCTTCGTCATCCTCTCCAGCAAGGTTTCTGCATCACTGCAGAGACAATACAAGCAAGTCAGTAAGATTGATCCAAGATTGGAAGATAAAGGCTGTGGCAAGGTACTCACTCTTCCTCTTCTCGCTCCGGACTAAAGCCGGAGATGTCAAAATCGACCTCCGTTGCAACGTCTGAGTAGGGAGGCGGAGGAGGGGACCTAGGTCGCTTGGCTATGGCAGGCGCCGGGGGTTGGCGTGTTTCCGTCACCTCAGCTTCCGGTGCGGTAGTGCGAGACACCCCTGTTGCCCCAGCAGTTGCCGCTGGTGTGGGTCTCGCGCGCCGCGCAGGTTGCTGTCGAACCCCTTGCCGCGGCGCAGTCTTGCCGGGAGCCTCGCTGCTCAAGGAAGGTTGGCTTGCCGGGATGCCAGACACAGCCTTTCGAAGAACACGCTTTGTCTCCATCGCACCAAGGGCCACGATCTCCAAAACTGCCGGCAAGTTGAACAGCTTGCCGAGAAACAGAGGGCTGAGTATGAAAGGCGAGATAAGGAGAAGGCCCATGATGGTGCTGACGGATCCGGCAAGAAGCGCGGTGGCCGAGGGGGTCGCCGCGGCAAGGCCAAGCAACAGAGGGAGAGGCCCACTCGAGGCCGAGACAAAGAAGAAGATGATGATGAAGAAGACGATGAGTCCAGTGAGCAAGAATTCCAGAAAGCTACAGAGGCCATGTGTATCGATGGGGGTGCCTCGCTGCATTCTTCCCACCGTCGACTCAAACAATGGGTGCGGGAAGTCAATGCATCAGAGCCATCGCCAGATGCATGTAGGCCCCTGAAGTGGTCCAACACGCCTATCATTTTCGACGCCGAGGATCACCCTGATCGCACAACTGCGGTCGGGTGCTTGCCATTGTTGGTCTCACCAACAATTCGCAACCTCAAGGTGACAAAAATGCTAGTTGACGGTGGGGCCGGGCTAAACTTAATCTCACCGGATGTGCTCAAGAGGCTCCAAATTCCTGATGAAGACCTCGAAGAAACGGGTACGTTTCAAGGGGTCAATCCGGGAAGAACCCAGCCAAAGGGCAAGATTACGCTGCCGGTGACATTTGGTAGTGAGCTCAACTACAGGACCGAGAAGGTAGTGTTTGATGTCGCCAAGATCCCCATGTCATACAATGGGATCCTTGGTCGGCCAGCACTGGCTAAGTTTATGGCGGTATCACACTATGCATACAATGTTTTGAAGATGCCCGGGCCGTTGAGCGTCATCACTATCCATTCCGATAAGAAGGATGCGCTCATCTGTGCCGACCAACTTTACCGGGAAGCAGTTGCAGCACCTGCCGTCAAGGCATCTGCTCCTGCCGCTGGAACTCTCGGGGGGAAGAAGAAGAAGACCGACAAGAATCTTGGCGCGAACTCCGGTAAGCGCGCCTCCTCGGAGTGCTGCGCTTCCGTCGAGGATGCACCAGAGAGTTCCACCGGCAAGAACAAGAGATCCAAGGCTGCTCCACCGGAGACCAAGAAGGTGCTCGTTAGGGAGGACGGGACGGGAGGAACTTTCACCATAAGTTCCATCCTAGATGACAAATAGGAAAGCAGGCTCATTACCTTCTTACGGGCGAATGTCGACGTGTTTGCATGGCAACCATCTGACATCCCCGGTGTTCCCAGGGAGGTAATTGAGCACCACCTTGCTGTCTGTCCTCACGCGCGGCCTGTCAAGCAGAGGGTCAGGAAGCAAGCCTTGGAGCGGCAAGAATTCATTGCCGAGGAAATCAGAAAGCTGGAGGCGGCAGGATTGGTCAGAGGAGTACTTCATCCAACCTGGTTGGCCAATCCGGTTGTGGTGCGCAAAGCAAATGGGAAATGGAGGCTTTGTATCGATTATATAGATATCAATAAAGCCTATCCAAAAGATCCCTTTCCCTTGCCGCGCATCGACCAGATTGTGGACTCCACCGCTGGTTGTGATCTCCTGTCCTTCCTTGATGCCTACTCAGGGTATCATCAGATTTTCATGGCGAAAGAAGATGAAGAAAAGACCGCATTTATCACCCCATGTGGTACGTATTGTTTTATACGAATGCCTTTCGAGTTGAAAAGTGCTAGTTCTACATTTGCGAGAGCGGTCCAAATCGGTTTTGAGCCTCAACTCCATAGAAATATGGAGGCGTACATGGATGACATAGTGGTCAAAACCAAGGACAAAGCGACGCTCATACAAGATTTAGAAGAAACATTTGCAAATCGGCGCAAGATCAACTTAAAGCTCAATCCTGAGAAGTGCGTGTTCGGTGTTCCTTCCGGCAAGCTCCTCGGATTCTTTGTATCTTGCCGGGGAATTGAAGCAAACCCCGACAAGATCAAAGCTATTGAGCATACTGAAGCGCCAAGACGCGTCAAGGATGTGCGTCGTCTTGCCGGCTGTGTTGCTGCTCTAAGCAGGTTTATTTCCAAATCTGCTGAGCGTGCCCTGCCCTTTTTCAAAATTTTGAAGAAGGCAGGTCCAATGAAATGGACTCCGGAGGCGGAGGCTGCGCTGCAAGATTTGAAGAAATACCTTTCCTCTCCGCCGACGCTAGTCGCGCCTAAACCACAAGAGCCGTTGCTGCTGTATCTGGCAGTGACAAATCAAGTGGTTAGTGCTGCGTTAGTGGCACAGAGAGAAGCTGATGAGGAAGAAACACCAGCGGCAGGACCGTCAGGTGACGCGGCAGGATCTTCCCCGGCAAGGATTGATCCCGGCAAGACAAGATCTGTGCAGTCAGAAGAACCATTGCAGAAGAAAAAGGTGGTGCAGCGCCCAGTTTATTTTGTTAGCTCTCTTTTACATGGAGCTAGGTCAAGATATTCTGGCGTGTAGAAGTTGCTTTTCGGCCTCCTTATGCCCTCGAGGAAGCTGCGCCATTATTTTCAAGCACATGAAATCACCGTCGTCACTCGCTTTCCGTTGCAACGGATTTTGCGAAATCCAGAAGCAACCGGCAGGATCGTGGAGTGGGCGTTGGAGTTGTCGAGCTTTGGCCTCAAGTTTGAAAGCACTTCGATAATTCAAAGCAGGGCCTTGGCAGAGTTCGTTGCTGAATGGACCCCAACGCCAGACGAGGAAGTTCAAGAAACAACTCTCCCCGGCAAGGAAATTGACCAGCAATGGGTTATGTACTTTGACGGGGCTTTTTCGCTGCAAGGCGCCGGTGCTGGCTTGCTGCTTGTCGCACCCACCGGAGAGCACCTCAAGTACGTAGTCCAAATGCATTTTCCCCGAGAGGGTTCAACCAACAACACAGCAGAATACGAGGGTTTGCTTGCCGGTCATAGGATCACGGCAGACCTTGGTATCAAAAAGCTCGTCATCAGAGACGATTCGCAGCTTGTCGTCAGGCAAGTTAACAAGAGTTATCAGAGTCCATTGATGCAAGCCTACGTGGATGAAGTGAGAAAGATGGAAGAGCACTTTGACGGTCTGCAAATGGAGCATGTCCCTCGTGCCGAGAACAGTATTGCTGACGACCTGTCAAAGCGTGCCGCCCTCAAGTTGCCTGTGGAACCAGGAACTTTTGTGCTCCATTTGACTCAACCATCCGTGGCGCTATCAATGCGGCAAGAAAAGAGAAGAAAATTGAATTCTGGTCAGTACTACCCGGCAGAGCTCCTGGGAGCCGCCAGCAAGGAAGTTGCCGAGATCAATGACATGCCTGCCGGGGAACAACAGGCTCCAGCGGGGTCTCAGGTCCTTGCCGTCGAGACAAACGTTCCCCCGGTGGAGGAGATGCCTTTAGTCCTAGCTGTCGAGCCCCAGGCTCCAGCATGGGCGCAACACATTGTCCATTTCCTTCAAACAGGAGAACTCCCGGAGGAACAGGAAGAAGCGGAAAGAGTAGCCCGTCGGTCTGTTATGTACAAGTTCGTCGATGACGTCCTGTACAGAAAGAGACCAAACGGTGTGAAATTGAAGTGCATTCCTCGGGAGGATGGACTAGAGCTGTTGGCAGAGATACATGGAGGCATATGTGGCTCTCACATAGGATCAAGAGCACTTGCCGGGAAAGCATTCCGGCAAGGTTTCTTTTGGCCCATCGCTCTCCAGGATGCAACTGCACTAGTAACCAAGTGTGAAGCGTGCCAGTTTCATTCGAAAAAATCGCATCAACCAGCTCAAGCTCTTCAGACAATCCCTCTCTCCTGGCCATTTTCGGTCTGGGGGCTCGACATACTGGGCCCTTTCCCCCGTGCTACCGGGGGCTTTGAGTACTTGTACGTTGCTATCGACAAGTTCACAAAGTGGCCGGAGGTGGAAGCAGTGAGGAAGGTGACAGCACAATCAGTCGTCAAGTTCTTTAAAGGGATAGTTTGTCATTTCGGTGTGCCCAACAGGATCATCACCGACAACGGCACGCAATTCACAAGTCACACCTTCATGCAGTACGTCCAAGATCTTGGCAGCAAAATTTGTTTTGCCTCTGTTGCTCACCCCAGAAGCAACGGCCAAGCGGAGAGGGCCAATGCTGAAGTGTTGCACGGTCTCAGGACCAGAACCTTTGACAGGCTGAAAAAGTGTGGAAGACGCTGGATTGATGAGTTGCCGGCGGTTCTTTGGTCAATCAGAACGACACCAAATCAAGCCACCGGCCAGACGCCCTTCGCTCTGGTCTACGGAGCGGAAGCAATTCTCCCCATAGAACTCACGTACGGATCACCTCGAGTGCTCGCTTATGATGAGCTTGAGCAAGAGCGACTGCGGCAAGATGACGCTGTGCTCCTTGAGGAGAATCGTCTTCAGGCTGCTGTGCGAGCTGCACGCTACCAGCAAGCTTTGCGCCGCTACCATAGCCGCAAAGATCATGCCCGAAGCCTTGAGGAAGGCGACCTTGTTCTTCAGCGGATTCAATCCGCCAAGAATTCAAACAAGTTGACGCCAAAGTGGGAAGGCCCTTATCGGGTAGTACGAGTCACCAGGCCCGGCACTGTCCGCTCGGAGACCGAAGATGGTGTTCCAGTGAGCAATTCCTTGAATATCGAATATCTTCGCAAGTTCTACCCATAAGGCGCAGTTGCCGGGGGCCCCCGGCAACCACCATTTTGTACAAGTCTTGCCGGCAAGGCATATGATCCTTTGTACAAAACCAGGCACAGACCCTGAGCACAAATGAATAAATTTAAGTGTTGTGCATTCCCTTATTGATTTCCATGTTCATATTTATATATGCATGTTTATCTAAGATGTTGTATGACACCTACTCCCGGTAAGTTCTAACGAACCGCCAAGGTTTCATATCTTTATTTTCTCTTCTTTCTTTTTCTTAAAAGACAGAAGGATTCCTCGCGTGCACATTTGCCGGAGGGGAAGGGAGATATGAGTACCAGTTGGCGACATTCAGAATCGACGCTTGCCGAAGGAAGGACAGTGACAGAGAGCTAAGTTCTAAAAACTTAGAACAAGTTTCCTTTATTGCAAACTTATTTCCTTGGACGATTCCGACTTTTGTATGGAAAATCTGCACGCGAAGGAACCCTTGTTGTAATCGGTTGCGCCCTTATTTTGTTTCGAGTCCGCTCAATGATTTAAGTGGCTGCACTGAGAACGCCAAGGAGTCTTGCCGGCCGCTGCGCCTCCAGCAGGCTGCTGAAGTCCCGCACCCAGCGCTTGCGGCAGGTTGCGCACCGGCAAGTTTTTCAGTAAGCGTAGGGTGAACTCCATACACAAAGGAATCAGACAAGGAAAATAGCAAGCATGTACCCGAACATAAGCAAATTATATTACATTAATGAGTTGCCGCAATCCTAACTTGAGACTTAATTGTCTTTGGCATGGAATGACGACGGCAAGAAAAGGTGGAGCAGTTAATCTCTGCGCTGGCCTTCGATTCTTTTGATGGAGTCCACCTTCTCGAGGATAGGCGCGACAAGCTCTTCGAGCGCCTCGAGATTTGCGTCCTTTGGCAGATGGCTAAGCGCATTGGAGAGGTCGATGCCGGGATTGTGGTGCACCACCTTGATAAGCACTTTACGGAGGATGGCCCGGCAAAGCCGGCGGGTCTCGTTGGCCAGTTGAGTCGCCCGGTTAGACTGGAGCAACTTCAGGGCACCAATGATGCTCTTGAACAACATCGTCAACCTGGCACTCGAAGATATCCTTTCCTCGGAAGAATACCTGAAGTTTGACAGGCCCATGGCTGACAGTTCTGCCGTAAGCTTCTCCGCAGCATTGATGAGACGTCCAGTCCAGATCTCCACCCCCTTTTCGTAATCAATTTGGGCGGCAGCAGCGCTCTTGAGCAGGTTCCTCTCTCCCTGGAGATCTTTGAGTAGGGCCTTCTCGCGGGCCCTGCCGGCCTCGAGAGACTTCTGCAACATAGTCAGCTTCAGTTCCAGAACGGCAATGGCTTCATTTGCTGAGGAGAGCTGCTTGGTCTTGTTAGACATGGCAACTTGCATCTCCGCCAAGGTCTGGAGGGTTTTTTCCCTGTCGCCTTTGAGTGTTGAGAGCTCCTTGCCGTGTTCTTCAAGATCTGCTTCCAGTTTCTTGACTTTGTCGCTCAACTCGTTCTTGGCGGCCTCTACAGCCTCGGCAGCATCAACGGCCTCCTTGAGCTTGCCGGCGTGATCTACAGTTAGAGCTTCGAGCGCCTCTTTGTGCTTCTGCTCCAGCTCCTGGGTCCGCCGCGCGACAAGCTTCTCGATATCTTCATCTTTGCTGTGAAGCTTGGCGGCGAGCGCCTGCTCACGTGCGGTGAGATCTTCCTCGTGAGCATCAAGCGCAACGCGACGCCCCGTCAGGAGAGCATCTTCAGCAGCAATTCTCAGCGTAGCTTCATCCTGCGCCTTCTCCATGTCAGATTTTTTCAGGAGGATTTCTGTCCACTGCTGGCTCACTTGTTCTCGGCCAGCAGTCAACTCTTGGATGGCCTCGGCGTACCAGACTTGCATTTGTTCGACGCACCTCTGAAAATCTGCTTCAGCCGCCTCGACAACTGCCATTCTAGAATCCACTTTCTCTTTCCGGGCGCGGTGGAGAGCCTGGAGCTTGTGGAAGTTTTCGCCCATGGCCTGAAGGAGCTGATCCTCTTCAGACTTGCCACTGCTAGCGCTTGGGTCATCGGCAACCTCGAGCCCGGCAGCAGCGATGATTTCCTCGTCGAAGACTTCCCCTTCGGTCGATGCCCCAATGCTTGCCGTCCCCGGCAAGTTGACAAACAGGTTCTCGCCAACTTTGAGATATTTGCTGGATGAGGGGCCTTCAGATGTTGACGGTTGATCCTCAACAACCGCCTCACCAGTAGCAGGGGGCTCCGTGGTCGGTGCAGCGCCTGGCGCTCCTGCGGCAGGAATGCCGTCAGTATGGTCATCAGCCGCCTTGCCACCCTCTTTAGCAGGCTCTTTGGCGGGTTCCTCCAGCACAGTCCCGGTGGCCTCGACAGTGGCATCCCTGGCGCGCCAAAGATGTCAGCGTGCGACACCTATGGGATCCCAAGGGACCCCTTTACGATTCGGCGGGGGGAGAGGTATGCGCAAAGAGCAGAACCAATGATCGACGCGGGGCGGTTTTACCCAGGTTCGGGCCATTGATCAGCGTAAAACCCTACTCCTGCCTTGTTTTATTATCGATGTTCTTGAGCCCAGGCTCCAGGAGCGCTCGCAGTGAACAATACGTTCAAAGAGCAGCTACGCATGCAGAATGGGCCAGAAGATCGTCCTCCCCTATAGCAGTTGCCCTGGGCCTCCTTTTATATCACAAAGGGGTCACCACAGTGGCAAAATGTACATACATTGAGGTGTAAAGTAGCTACAGGGTCATCATACCTAACCGCTGACGGATTAGGATGAATGCATTTAATGCACCGTGAGGTGTCCGTTTAGGTGTCCTCACTTTCTCGGGGATGGAAAAAGGGGCCATCCCATCAGCACCGCTTAAGCTCTCCTCCATTGGCGCGTCGCCACGCATCCAAAGAAGGACCCAGAATGTCGGGTTTGTTGCTGTGCTAGAGCGGTGGCACAGCAACAAAATCTTGCCGGGTGCTGAACCTTGCCGGGCTTCGCAGGCCATCCCGGCAAGATCTTGCCGGGGAAGCTGGCCTGCGGATTCCAGCTCTTCTTATCTGCTGATCCTCAGATCTTCGACTTGAGAATTTCCTTGGTGGCCTGAGTCAATCTCGAACTGTTCCCCGACAAGCCTTGCCGCGAGTATGGCTACAACTGCCTGTGCACAAGTACGGGGTACTAATGGCCCAATACTTAGTACACCGACAGTAATCCTGTTCTGGAAGTCATGTTACTAGACCATGATGAACCTACAAACTATGAGGAAGCGATGATGAGCCTAGATTCCGCGAAATGGCTTGAGTCCATGAAATCTGAGATGGGATCCATGTATGAGAACAAAGTGTGGACTTTGGTTGACTTACCCGATGATCGGCAAGCCATAGAGAATAAATGGATCTTCAAGAAGAAGACTGACGCTGACGGTAATGTTACTGCCTACAAAGCTCGACTTGTTGCGAAAGGTTTTCGACAAGTTCAAGGAGTTGACTACGATGAGACCTTCTCACCTGTAGCGATGCTTAAGTCTGTCTGAATCATGTTAGAAATTGCCGCATTTTATGATTATGAAATTTGGCAAATGGATGTCAAAACTGCATTCCTTAATGGTTTTCTTAAAGAAGAGTTGTATATGATGCAACCAGAAGGTTTTGTCGATCCTAAAGGTGCTAACAAAGTGTGCAAGCTCCAGCGATCCATTTATGGACTGGTGCAAGCATCTCGGAGTTGGAATATACACTTTGATGAAGTGATCAAAGCATATGGTTTTATACAGACTTTTGGAGAAGCCTGTATTTACAAGAAAGTTAGTGGGAGCTCTGTAGCATTTCTGATATTATATGTGGATGACATATTGTTGATTGGAAATGATATAAAATTTCTAGATAGCATAAAAGGATACTTGAATAAGAGTTTTTCAATGAAAGACCTCGGTGAAGCTGCTTATATATTGGGCATCAAGATCTATAGAGATAGATCAAGATGCTTAATAGGACTTTCACAAAGCACATACCTTGATAAAGTTTTGAAGAAGTTCAAAATGGATCAGTCAAAGAAAGGGTTCTTGCCTGTGTTGCAAGGTGTGAAGTTGAGTAAGACTCAATGCCCGACCACTGCAGAAGATAGAGAGAAAATGAAAGTCATTCCCTATGCCTCAGCCATAGGTTCTGTCATGTATGCAATGCTATGTACCAGACCTGATGTGTGCCTTGCTATAAGTTTAGCAGGGAGGTACCAAAGTAATCCAGGAGTGGATCACTGGACAGCGGTCAAGAACATCCTAAAATACCTGAAAAGGACTAAGGATATGTTTCTCATTTATGGAGGTGACAAAGAGCTCATCGTAAGTGGTTACGTCGATGCTAGCTTTGACACTGATCCGGATGACTCTAAGTCACAAGCCGGATACGTATTTATATTGAATGGTGGAGCTGTCAGTTGGTGCAATTCCATGCAGAGCGTCATGGCGGGATCTACGTGTGAAGTGGAGTACATAGCTGCTTCGGATGCAGCAAATGAAGGAGTCTGGATGAAGGAGTTCATATCCGATCTAGGTGTAATACCAAGTGCATCGGGTCCAATGAAAATCTTTTGTGACAATACTGGAGCAATTGCCTTGGCGAAGGAATCCAGATTTCACAAAAGAACCAAACACATCAAGAGACACTTCAATTCCATCCGCGATCAAGTCAAGGAGGGAGACATAGATATTTGCAAAATACATACGGATCTGAATGTTGCAGACCCGTTGACTAACCCTCTTCCATGAGCAAAACATGATCAGCACCAAGACTCCATGGGTGTTAGAATCATTACTATGTAATCTAGATTATTAACTCTAGTGTAAGTGGGAGACTGAAGGAAATATGCCCCAGAGGCAATAATAAAGTTGTTATTTATATTTCCTTATATCATGATAAATGTTTATTATTCATGCTAGAATTGTATTAACCAGAAACTTAGTACATGTGTGAATACATAGACAAACAGAGTGTCCCTAGTATGCCTCTACTTAACTAGCTTGTTTATCAAAGATGGTTATGTTTCCTGACCATAGACATGTGTTGTCATTTGATGAACAGGATCACATCATTAGAGAATGATGTGATGGCCGAGACCCATCCGTTAGCTTAGCATAATGATCGTTAAGTTTTATTGCTATTGCTTTCTTCATGACTTATACATATTCCTCTGACTATGAGATTATGCAACTCCCGAATACCGGAGGAACACTTTGTGTGCTATCAAACGTCACAACGTAACTAGGTGATTATAAAGATGCTCTACAGGTGTCTCCGAAGGTGTTTGTTGGGTTGGCATAGATCGAGATTAGGATTTGTCACTCCGAGTATCGGAGAGGTATCTCTGGGCCCTCTCGGTAATGCACATCATATGAAGCCATGCAAGCAATGTGACTAATGAGTTAGTTGCGAGATGATGCATTACGGAACGAGTAAAGAGACTTGCCGGTAACGAGATTGAACTAGGTATGATGATACCGACGATCGAATCTCGGGCAAGTAACATACCGATGACAAAGGGAATAACGTATGTTGTTATGCGGTTTGACCGATAAAGATCTTCATAGAATATGTAGGAGCCAATATGAGCATCCAGGTTCCGCTATTGGTTATTGACTGGAGATATGTCTCGGTCATGTCTACATAGTTCTCGAACCCGTAGGGTCCGCACGCTTAATGTTCGATGACGATTTGTATTATGAGTTATGTGATTTGATGACCGAAGTTTGTTCGGAGTCATGGATGAGATCATAGACATGACGAGAGTCTCAAAATGGTTGAGACATAAAGATTGATATATTGAAAGGTTATGTTCGGGCACCGGAATGGTTTCGGAAAGGTTCGGACATTTTTCGGAGTACCGGGAGGTTACCGGAACCCCCCGGGGGACTAATGGGCCTTCATGGGCCCTAGTGGAGAGAGGAGGCAGGCGGCCAGGTGGTGGTGTGCGCCCCCTCAAGCCCAAACCAAATTGGACTAGGGGTGGGGGGCGCAGCCCCCCTTTCCTCCTTCTCCTCCACCTCTTTCCCCTTCCCCCTTCTCCGAAAAAGGAAAGGGGAATCCTACTAGGACTAGGAGTCCTAGTAGGACTCCCCCCTTGGCACGCCCCCTCCTAGGCCGGCCGCCTCTCCCCCCCCCCCCCCTCCTTTATATACGGGGGAGGGGGGCACCCCAAAGACACACCAAGATTTCTCTTAGCTGTGTGCGGTGCCCCCCTCCACAGTTTAACACCTTGGTCATATCGTCGTAGTGCTTAGGTGAAGCCCTGCGCCGGTAACTTCATCATCACCGTCGCCACGCCGTCGTGCTGACGGAACTCTCCCTCGTCCTCAACTGGATCAAGAGCTCGAGGGACGTCATCGAGCTGAACATGTGCTGAACTCGGAGGTGCCGTATGTTCGGTGCTTGATCGGTTGGATCGCGAAGACGTTCGACTACATCAACCGCGTTAAGCTAACGCTTCCGCTTTCGGTCTACGAGGGTACGTGGACATACTCTCCCCCTCTCGTTGCTATGCATCTCCTAGATAGATCTTGCGTGAGCGTAGAATTTTTTTTGAAATTGCACGTTCCCCAACAGAGTCCCCCTCCAATTTGGCCTCCCCTCCCTTCCCCAAGTGGAAAGGAGGGCGCAACCTCTACTTGGGCCCAAGTGGCCCAAGTAGCGTTCCACCACTTGGCCTTTTTAGGCCCGTTGATAATAAATTAAATATTAAAGCCCTCTAACATTTATTAGAGCATATTATAGATAATTTAATAGCCCTGGAAACATTTTCCACCTATATCTATACCTACTAATAAAGCAAGGTGCGTTTCGCCAATTTTTTCATCCGTTCACCGTCGAAAATATTTTTTTTCTATCTGAGGTGGTTCTAAATTCTTATGTGTTTGTCTGTTAGAAAATGAATGTTCGTACGTGGGCCACGTGTTGTGGCCCAGCGAAGCCAGCCCATTTATTTTCAGCGCACGCAGCTGGGAAAATTCTACTTTCTGCACTTGGTGACAAATCGTCGGAGTTTCGCACAGGACAACAAATAATGGGTTGGCCCCTTTTTTCTTTGTTTTTGTATTTTACTTCTATTTTTATTCTCATTTCCCTATCTCTTTTTCTCTTCCAAGTTTATTTTTATTTTATAATTTATTTCATAAATTTAAAATTCTCAAAAAACGTTCAGAATTAAAAAACCAAATTTTGTGAAATGTTCAGAATTCCAAAATTTTGTTGCTATTTTGAAAAATATTCGGAACTTGCAAAAAGTTTCCCATTTTTCAATCTCTTTATTGTTTTCGGAACTTGCAAAAATATTCGGAACTTGAAAAATATTCAGAACTTGACAAATATTCGGAACTTGCAAAAAGCTGGGAAAATTCTACTTTCCGCACTGGGCGACAAATCGTCGGAGTTTCGCACAGGACAACAAATAATGTTCGTGTATAAAGGATGCACATTTTCTAAAAAACTTATGAATTTTCAACACATGTTCCTGTTTTAAAAAAATATTCACAAATTCAAATAATGTTCATGTTTTTATAAAAAAAATGGTGTTTTCAGAAAATGTTTGTGAATTTTAATAGATGTTCCCTTCCATATTTTGTTCGCGCTTTTTCAAAAATGTACATAATTTTTTTAAACTGTCCAGGATTTTTTTTCATGTTTCCTAGAATATTCAGAAACTTCATACCTTAAAATCCCCTCGATTGAAAGTATTGAAACGAAAAGTAGATTGAATAACTCATGGGCCTTCTCTGGCATACGATGACGTAACAAAACTCTTAAATGCCCTTGATCAATGAATGGAAAAATAGTGGATTGATGTCTTCACACGCGGCGAAACTGAGAAGCTAAATGTTCCTTTTTTGTGTGCACACAGTGTTTTGCTTGCACATATAATTCTCACTAACTTTAAATGCATACTATTTTATCTCCCGTTGCAATGCACGGGCATATGTGCTAGTATTATTTATCGATATTACCCGATACTGTCTGAATCCCTTCCATTGACCCCGAAACGCTTTCGGATCCTCTCAAAACTATTTTGAATATTTATGAAACAATTCCACAAATATATTCTCATCACTCTTGTCCTACTAACACTCAGAAGATCGTGATTGCCTTAAGATTGTGAACCCGTAGGTTCGGTAACTCATAGACATGAACGAAACCCCTTCGTTCAATGACCGATAGTGGAACCATGGACCTCCATATCGATCCCTATGAGCATACGAATGACATTCGAGTGATTATTCAGTTATCATGTGATGTTCCCTTTGCTTTGTGATACTTCAGAAAACCGAGGATGCATCGGTATTGATGTGGAGCATCCTACGGTCATCCCCATGGACATACCTATGTCTCCCCAAGTGCCTAGTGGACCAATGACACGAGCCCGTGCAAGAGCTCTTGAAACCGAGGTGGCATCTCTCCTTAGTGATATTCCATATGACCCATACGAGACATGGCTACTACCTAAGTCCGGAATGCTATGTGCGATCAGGCATCAAGAAGACCTATCGGAGATCCTCGTGAAGACGGACAAGTCCCCAAGTGCACAGATGAAGAGGACCAACAGAAGGAACCGGAGAAGTCTCCAGGACCCGTACATCCGGCCCCAAGACCTGGACATCCGGCCCCTGGAGAGTGCAGCCCAGCCGCAAGCCTGCAGCCAAGGCTACAGGGCCCGAACATCCGGCCTAGCCCCGGACATCCGGCCCGACTGGCCCGAACATCCGGCGCCAACCCGAAAATCCGGCCCGTCCATCAAAGAACCCATCCGAGCCGGCCAAAGACTGACCCCGGACATCCGACCCCCATGGCCCGGACATCCGGCCACCCCTCGAAGGCCCGTACATCCGGCCCGATGCCCGGACATCTGGGCCCCTCTGTCTGCGCACAGTAACGGGCCAAAGCCCATGTACCCTTTCTCCCCCCCTAGACTATATATACTCCTCTTCAAATGTTTTAGGATTAGCATTGTGATTGCTCATTTTGGAGATAAAGCTTTGCTCATCCACTTGTACCCCTACTCCATTGGAGACCAAGGCCTCCTAGGAGAAGATCCCCCAAGTGGATTCAAGACCCCCCCCCCCCTCTAGGGAAGATCCCCTCGTGGATTCAAGACCTCAACTCCTCACGGATTGGGATGAACTAGCTATCGTGTATCCTCCCTTGTTGTCCTTGGATCTTTGTGACCTCTTTGTGTATGTGGATCTAGCACATGTGTGATTGGATCAAGTCAATTTGAGTGTTTCCTCTTATTTTTTTCCTTGTGTTCTTCGTGTGTTCTTCGTGTTCTTTAGGAATCCCCCTCTAAATCGTGAAAGATTGGCCCGTAAGGTTCCACCCTACATCATCTTGGTATCATGAGCCACGTTGATCACAAATTTGGAGTCCTCCTCATCGTTTTCTAGCCTAATTTTGCTTTGTTTTGTCCCAATTTCAAAAATCCCCACGAAAAATAGCCCCCCCCCCCATTTTTTGTGATATGTTGGTTGGATGAAGTTTTGTTGAATTTGATCCATGGATTTGATGTGTTACTCATAGATCTAGCTTCCCCTAACTTTTTCCACAATTCCATCCATGAAATCCCTCAAATTTTGCCCTGAATTTTTTTCCCCACTTGTTCATCGAGTTCATCACGGATTTGGTGCCCCGGACATCTGGCCCGTGGCCCCCGGACATCCGGCCCGACAGCCCGAACATCCGGCCTCCCGCAGCAATAGCTCCTCCACCACTTCTTCTTCCGCCTAACTTTCACCAATTTTGACTTGGTTTCCACCAATACTTCGGCATACCACCACCGCTTTCTGCAACCACCATCGCCGCTACCACCTCTGACAATTTTGCCGCATTTTGCTCTTTGAGAACTTGAGTTGCGGTTTCCGTTTGCTAACGTGTTTTGGCTACTTAGGGACGGTTCAACACTGACATCACCGCCGCTCATCTTCGTCATCGACATCGACCACTTCACCATTTTGACACCATCATCTGTCCTTGCTTATAAATGACAAACCACCGATGGTAACTTCGACGACACCATTGTATATTCCCTTTCCATTGCATTGTTAACCCCTAGCCCATTTTGCGTCACTTGCCTATCGAGACTAGCCATTGAGTATTGCCGGCAATGGTACTTGTGTACTTTAGAGATACTTGACCTGCACATTCCATTGCATACATACCATATCATATTGGTATCATCATATCATCTCTTGTGCTACAAGTTTGTTCCCGCATATACATAATTGCTAGCTTGGATTGTGCATTTTGCATAATGGCCATACAAAAAAAGAGAGAAAGCTTTTAAGCAAAAGAAAATATAAGCAATGAGCTTTTAAGCAAGTGCCATAGCATCATACAAAATTGCATACATCATTGCCTTACTCGATCATCTTGGATCATCGTGAGAAACACACCGGAACATCATACATAATAGCATACTTGGGATAGGAAGTCATTGCATTGTTGCTTTGTAGGTTCTACACAAGTATCGTATCCGCCTATTGAGCAATCGTGCTAGCGTCTCTCTAGTGTTGTGCAACAAGAGCATTTTCCGTGGATTCCACATTTTGAGCTCATTCCTTGGTTGCGCGACCCCATCTATCTATCCGTGCGTTTGTTTCCGTGTGCCACATTTTGCTATTGGTCTACTTGTTACATTTGCTAATTTCCGAATCTTTTTCAACATTATTGAATCTTGCTAACAATTGCATAAATTTTGTGCCACCAAGCTACTCCAAAAGCCTTACTTGTGCAGGTGTGAGAATTGACAAGATCCGGTACCAATTGTGTTATTTCCATAATACATAAGTGAGAGATCATTGGTCCATCTTCAACATCGGATAAGGTACATTTGGTCTAGTTCTTTCCTTTCTTCCACTCACATATTTGCTTGAGATGATGGATAGGAGAACTACATCTTTGAATCCACTCTTAATCGAGCAAGAAGAGTACCTGAACAACTACATCACCAAGAATCACCTATTCGGAGCACAGCGAGCTTTGCATCAAGCAAATGAACATTAGGCGACCGCATCGATCAACTTGCCACCGACTTGCGACAATCCGAGCAACGTACAAGAGACTACTTCGACACATCGATGGCACCTCTCAAGGAAGACCTACGAGTCATGATGGCCAATCGCTCTTCTACCACTTCGTCATCCTCAAGACGGCGCCATTCAAGTCGATACTCTTTGAACACGTCTTCAGATGCAAGTCCTCCATGAGCTCGTTCGCATCATCGCCAAGACCATGAAGATCATCAAGCTTCACAAAACCCATTTCATGGCAATGGTTTACAAGACCGCCTCTGGGAACGTGAACGACTACGTCGCCAAGCTAATGATCAAGGGGAACAAGAGAAAGCTCCCCAACGCCAAGATCACCAAGAGAACCAAGATGGCGACACCCTTCAACAAGAGCGACAACGTCGTGAGGAACAAGCCCTTGAAGCCCAAACTGCTCTACATGATTCAACACAAGCCGTCAATGAATGAAACCGCCAAGTACGTCTACAAGAAGAGGCCCTCCAACGAGAGCGACAAGAAGAAGCCGCATGCCTTGAGGAGCGCCAAGAGATGAGGAACCGTGCAAGAATTCCATGACCTCCACGTCAAGTTCATCAAGAGGAGCATGAGGATCAAGAGGTTCAAGCACCTCCACCACGGCAAGAGTGTCATCAAAATCACAATTGACATGCACGCATTGAAGAGAAACGCTATGGCAAGCTCAAGTTCACCATGCCTAAGTTCTCCGGCGGCACCGACCCCGAAGACTACCTTTCATGGGCATTGAAGGTACACAAGATATTTTGTCTACACAATTATGAAGACGAAAACAAGATTGCCATGGCATCACTTGAGTTCCAAGAGTATGTCCTCATTTGGTGGGAGCAAATTATCGAGCGACGCCGAGAGAAAGGCGAACCACCTATCACCACATGGAATCAAATGAAGGATGTCATGCGAGCGCGCTTTGTACCCACATACTATAGCTGCAACCTCTTCAAGAAATTATAGCTCCTCAAGCAAGGAACCAAGTCCGTTGAAGAGTATTACAGGGAGATGGAGATTGCAATGATACGAGCCAATGTCACAGAAGACAAGGAGCAAACCGTGGCACGTTTCTTGAATGGGATCAATCATCCTATCAAGAAGATCGCCGACTTCCAACCCTACACAAACCTCCTCGAGCTAGTGCACCAAGCTACCAAGGCGGAGCAACAAGTGCAAGACGATTACAAGTATGCCAAGTACTCTTCCAAGACCTACGGCTCCTACAATCAAGCTTCAATGACTATGATGACTTCTACCTCGACCAAAGCTTCACCAAGCAATGGCGAGAAGTCAAGTTACAAGAAAACTTCGACACTTTCAACTTGTCCTCCTACTACAAGCAACTTCAAGCCAAGAGCTTCATCATCATCTACTCCAATGGATGAGACCATCAAGACAAGTTCCATAAAATGCTTCACATGTCAAGGCTGAGGCCACAAGACATTTGAGTGCCTAACTCAGTGCACCATGATCGACAATGATGACGGCACCTATGACTCCATGAGTGAGGAAGAAATGGTAGCCCTCGAGCACGTGGCCATGCACCGGCAAGTGAATGAAGATGAAGATGACCAAGTCTTTTGTGATAATGATTCGAGCCCCGCTTTCGTTGTCTCCAAGGTCTTGACACTTCAACACCAACAAGACGAAGACCAACGTTGCCACATCTTCCACACCAAAGCGGGTATCAATGGACGGTTTGTGAAGGTCATCATTGACGAAGGAAGTTCCCACAACTTGGCAAGTGAAGAGCTATGTTCCAAGCTACAGTTGGTCAAGATGAAGCATCCTCGCCCCTACAAGATCCAATGGCTTAGCGACTCCGACACCATTCAATTGGAGCACACCGTTCAAGTCTCCTTCAAGATTGGCGCTTAAGAAGACACATTGGAGTGTGATGTGGTTCCCATGTCCGTTTGCCACCTCCTACTTGGACGACCTTGGCAATTCGACCGCAGCACCATTCACGGGAAAAGTATGCCTCTCCAAAAAAAATTATCTCTCAACTTAAGCTTTGAGCTCTGTGATACATCTCCAACGTATCTACAATTTTTGCTTGTTCCATGCTGTTATATTATCATTCTTGGATGTTTTACAATCATTTTATAGCAACTTTATATCATTTTTTGGGACTAACCTATTGACATAGTGCCCAGTGCCAGTTGCCATTTTTGCTTGTTTTTTACATCACAGAAAATCAATACCAAACGGAGTCCAAACGCGGCGAAACTTTTTGGAGATTTTTTCTAGACCAGAAGACACCCGGTGGGCCAAAGAAGTACCAGAGGGGAGCTCCGAGGAGAGCACAACCCACCAGGGCATGCCTGGGGGCCCAGGCGCGCCCAGGTGGGTTGTGCCCACCTTGGTGGCCTCCCGCACCGCCTCTTCGCCCTATAAATTCCCAAATATTCCAAAAACCCTCGAGGTAACCCTAGATCAGAAGTTCCGCCACCGCAAGCCTTTGTAGCCACGAAAAACCAATCTAGACCCCGTTCCAGCACCCTGTCGGAGGGGGAAATCATCACCGGTGGCCATCTTCATCATCCCGGCAACCACCATGATGAGGAGGGAGTAGTCCACCCTCGGGGCTGAGGGTTTGTACCAGTAGCTATGTGTTTAATCTCTCTCTCTCGTGTTCTTGAGATGGCATGATCTTGATGTATCGTGGGCTTTGTTAATATAGTCGGATTTGAGATTTCGTTCTTATTGGATTGAATACTCTTATGGATTTGAGAACACTTTATGTATGTTTTGCTATGAATACCCGTGGTGACAATGGGGTATCATATTGATTCACTTGATATATGTTTTGGCACTCAACTTGCAGATTCCCGAGGTGACATTGGGGTAATCTATGCATAGGGGTTGATGCACGTTCTTGTCTTTGTTTCTCCGGTAGAAATCTTGGGGCACTCTTTGAGGTTCTTTGTGTTGGATTGAGTATTATGAATCTGAAATTGTTTGATGCATATCATATAATCAACTCACGGATACTCGCGGTGACATTGGAGTATCTAGGTGACATTAGAGTTGGTTGATGTGTATCATATGGTGTTATTTAAGTACGAACTCTTGGTTAGATCAATCGGAAAGAATAGCTTGGTGTTATTTTAGTATGAACTCTAGGATAGATTGATCGGAAAGAATAGCTTTGAGGTGGTTTCGTACCCTACAAACAATTTCTTCTTATGTTCTCCGCTAGATAAGAACTTTGGAGTGATTCTTCATCGCACGTTGAGGGATGGTTATATGATCCAATTATATTAGCATTGTTGAGAGATTGCACTAGCGAAAGTACGGACCCTAGGCCTCATTTTCAAGCATTGCAACACCGTTTGTGCTCCGTTTTATCAATTGCTACCTTGCTATTTTTATTGTTACTATTACAAAAATCAATATCTACTATCATTACTACACTTTTATTACCATCTCTTCGCCGAACTAGTGCACCTATACAATTTGCCATTGTATTGGGTGTGTTGGGGACACAAGAGACTTTTTTGTTATTTGGTTGCAGGGTTGTTTGAGAGAGACCATCTTCATCCTATGCCTCCCACGGATTGATAAACCTTAGGTCATCCACTTGAGGGAAAATTGCTACTGTCCTACAAAACTCTGTGCTTGGAGGCCCAACACGAGTCTACAAGAACAAGTTGTGTAGTAGACATCAAGCTCTTTTCTGGCGCCGTTGCCGGGGAGGTGAGTGCTTGAAGGTATATCTTTAGATCTTGCAATCGAATCGTTTAGTTTCTTGTTTTATCACTAGTTTGGTTTATAAAAAGAAAATTACCAAAAAATGGAATTGAGGTGGTCTCATATTGTTCATCTTTATAATGTCTTTCGTGAAAATGATGGAAAGGAAAATTGTGCTCAATTGATCGAAGAAGAATTCAATAAAATGTTTGGCATGAATGATGAGCATGATTGCAATGTTGTTAGTATGAATTCTTTGAATATCCATGATGCTAATGATATGCAAAGCTACAAGCTTGAGGATGCTATGTTTGATGAAAATGATATTTTTAGTCCCTCAAGTTTTGATGAGAAAATTTAGTATGATGAAAGCATGCCTCCTATTTATGATGATTATGGTGATGACATGTATGCTATAAAGAATAATGATAACCATGAAACTTGTCATCATGATTTTAACTTTCAATCACATGATAGTTATTTTGTTGAGTTTTCTCCCACTACTATTGATGAGAATAAATTTGCTTATGTGGAGAGTAATAAAATTTATATGCTTGTGGATCATGAAAAGAATACTTTATGTGATGGTTATATTGTTGAATTCATTCATGATGCTACTGAAAATTATTATGAGAGAGGAACATATGCTTGTAGGTATTGCAATAATATCAAGTTTCCTCTCTATGTGTTGAAAATCTTGAAGTTTTACTTGTTTTGCCTTCCTATGCTAGCTGATTCTTGCTCCCATAAATTGTTTGCTCACAAAATACCTATGCATAGGAAGTGGGTTAGGCTTAAATGTGCTAGTCATATGCTTCATGATGCTCTCTTTATATTTCAATTCTTATCTTTTATGCGAGCATCATTGAAATCATCATGCCTAGCTAAAAGGCATTGAAGAAAAGCGCTTGTTGGGAGACAACCCAACACTTTTACCTACTGTTTTTGTGTGTTCACATGATTAGTCTACTGTAGTGATCTTGTTTTATAGCTTTTGTTTCAATAAAGTGCCAAGTAAAGCCTTTGGGATAGTGTGGATGATAGTTGACTTGATTCTGTGCAAAAACAGAAACTTTTGCGTCCAGTCCAGAAATTACAGTATTTTACTGGAACGTTGAAAAATCCTGAATTTTTTACAGTTGATGGATATACAAATTTTCTACGTTTTCCTAAATTTTCAGAATTTCTGGAGTTACAAAATTATGACCTTAATTCAGATCTTTATGTACTGTTCTGTTTTTGACAGATTCTGTTTTCAATGCATAGTTTGCTTGTTTTATGGTTTCTATGGCTTATATTGCTTAATATAAATTGTGGAAATTTTACATTACAGTAGGAATTGTGTGATAACAATTATGAATCTTATCTTTACAGTACCAAAGTGAATGATTTGTCTTTATCATACTAACCCATCTCAGGAAGTTCCGTTAAGTTTTGTGTGATTGAAGTTTTCAAGTTTTGGGCGAGATATCGATATGAGCAGAATAAGGAGTGACAAGACCCTAAGCTTGGGGATGCCAGAGGCACCCCAAGGTAATATTCAAGGAAGATCCAAGCAACTAAGCTCGGGGATGCCCCGGAAGGCATCCCCTCTTTCGTCTTCAACATTATCGGTAACCTCACTTGGAGCTATATTTTCATTCGTCACATGATATGTGTTTTGCTTGGAGCATCATTTTATTTTATTTGTATTTTCTTGATTCTATTTATAATAATGTTTTGCATCTTTCATTTCAATAAAAATGTCAAGGATAGCCTTTACCATGCTTATTTTGCAAGTCTATTTGTTGCTGTTTCAAAACAGAAAGTTTAGCGCTGTTGCAAAAATTCTCTAGAAAATTAAGAATGTGATAAAATGTTGAAATATTTTGAAAAATAATATATGATAAATTTTCTACAGTTCTGTAATTTTTCAGAATTTTCAGAGTTAGGTAAGTATTAAGAATATTGCATTCTTTACAGACTGTCCTGTTTAGACAGATTGCTGTTATGTTTGCATATGTTTGCTTGTTTAATGATTCAATTTGGGGATAGGAGTATTAAATATGCAGAGGCATTTAGAATGCAATGTTAAATTATAATTTTAGTGATTTGCTACACTAGAGAATGATAAGGTTATTGCATTGATTTATACTAACTTATCTCACGAGTTCTTGTTGAGTTTTGTGTGGATGAAGTTTTTAAGAATTAGGGAAACCGTGATATGAGAGGAATGAAGAAGACACAAGAGCTCAAGCTTGGGGATGCCCAAGGCATCCCAAGATAATATTTCAAGAAGTCTCAAGCATCTAAGCTTGGGGATGCCCCAGTAGGCATCCCACCTTTCTTCATCAATAATTATCGGTTAGTATCGGTTGAGCCTAAGTTTTTGCTTATTCACATGAGTTGAGCTATTCTTGGAATGTCATTTAATTTTTGTTTTGCTTGCTGTTTTAATAAAATACTTGGATCTGAAAGTTTTTTTAAAATAAGAGGGAGTCCACACATAGCTACCCATTTACTTAACTACTCGCATGATCTTCACTTATATCCTCTTGGAGTAGTTTGTCATTTGTTCTAGTGATTCACTTATATCTTTTTGAGCACGGTGTGCTTTATTATTTTTGAAGAAATTCTCTCATGCTTCACTTATATTATTTTGAGAGACTAAAATTGTTATGCTCATGATCTTCACTTAAATTTGTTTGAACTTGTCAAAAGTAATTGCAATATATGAAACTAGTCCCAAAGTGATAGATATTCAAGAGGGATATAATAAAAACTTTCATGAAGATCATTGGACAAAATAAACTTGATTATTTGTAATAGTTTTGAGATATGATGATAGTGATATGTGAGTCATGTTGATGAGTAATTATGCTTTAGTAAGAATATTGGTGTTAAGGTTTGTGATTCCCTATGCAAGCACGAAAGTCAATAGTTATGCAATGAAATTACATCCTACATGTGGTGCATTATTCGGTGTTAGTTATACTTAATGCTCATTTATGTTAATTTTCGATTCTTGGTTGGTTGCTTCTCAATCTATTTGCTAGCCTCCATTTGTACTAAGTGGGAATACTACGTGTGCATCCAAAATCCTTAAACCCAGTTTTGCCACATGAGTCCACCATACCTACCTATATGCGGTATTTCCATGCCGTTCTAAGCAAATTTGTACGTGCCATCTCTAATTTTCAAAATGAATTTTCTTTTTGTGTGCTCGTACCGCTCAAGAAGCGGCAGGGAGTGGCCAATATTTTCCATGCTAGATGTGTTATTCTCAAGATGAGTGTTTATTCACTTGTCATTGCACGAGAGTACGACGGTAATAGGGATGCCAGTCCCGAAATGAAAAAGAAATTTACTTTATGTTGTCAAATAATAAATTCCTTGGAAAGTGTTGGTATGGACGGTACCCGTGGATAGGGCTAGCCGTGGAATGTGAAAGAATGATGGAAAAATGAATAAAATTTATTTTCTGTTTGGGAACCGCCTATGATATATCTAGCATGGAAAGTGTTGGGAATTACTCGGTCATTTTCGTTGATGGGAAAAGTATGCCTCTCAAAAAAATGTATCTCTCAATTTAAGCTTTGAGCTCTACCACCTCTACAAATCCCTACTTCCCTCTGCGAAGGGCCTATCTATTTAATTTATGCATTTTTTATTTTTATTTGAGTCTCCATCTTCTCTTATAAAGCACAAACTAAGGGGCACTATGATCGTACTTGAGCATTGGATGTAGCTAATATGCGAGTGTGTTTCATGAATGGATCAATGATTGAGCATGATGGGATAGGGATAGCTTTCTTTAGTATTGATATTTTGAAAGACATGGTTGCTTGTTGATATGCTTGAGTATTGAAATCTCCATGTCAAAACTAGACTATTGCTTTGAACCATATAAAAGTCCATATGTCCATGCTACATAAGAAAAGAATATGTGATGAACATTGTCGGGGACGAATCCGCGATCACCTATGGGACCCAGGGAAGGACCCCTTTACGTTCGGCAGGGAGAGACGGTCGCACGAAGAGCAAATCTAGCGAAGAACACGACAGTGCACGAGAGAGATTTACCCAGGTTCGGGCCGCACGGATGCGTAAAACCCTACTCCTGCTTTTTGGTTTATTATCTGTATGATTGTTCTAGCTCCAGGAGCGCTACAGTACCGAGCAGCTGCGTACAATACTGGAGTTCTCCATCTCCCCGTTCCTCCTCCTTCCTCCACATTGCCTATGGGCCTCCTTTTATACGCACAAAGGGGTCACCAACAGGTGGCAAACAGTAAAGGTAGAGGTGGAAAGTTGCTACAGTAAGGCCATTATTACCAGGATGACATGTCCTACCTACCACTGACGGCAGGGGACAAGGGCATTAAATGCCCATGCCTTTGCTGTCCACATACATGTACCCGGACGCCTTGGACGTGGGAAAAGCCTATCCCACCTGCTCCTGCACCGCTAGCTACAGTGTACCGCCGTCTATACAGTGCCCTGCCACACACGCTTGGAAGGACCTAGAGCGCCACGCTGGCAGAGGCACCGGAGCAGCACAGTAGCACAGTGGTACAGTAACGCTTGCCGCGGCAAGACCTTGCCGCACCTGACAGCTTGCCGCAACCCATAGTTTGCCGCGCAAGGTAACTTGCCGGGGCAAGTACCTTGCCGCAGCTGCTATCTTGCCGCAGCCAATACCTAGCCGCAGCCAATGACTTGCCGCGGCAAGTACTCTGCTACAGCAAACCTCAGGCTGGGCCTCAGCTGTCCCTCCCGGCAAGCTCCTCTTGCCGGGGCCTTAACTCTTGCTTTGTATACTTTGTTCTTGAATGGCTTAATAATCTTGAGCTTCTCTCTGGCTGTCCTCCCGCAAGCCTGGCCGCGGGATGCTACTACTGCCCGTGCACAAGTACGGGGTACTAGGGTACCCCTATTCTAGTACACCGACAGGAGCCCCCGGGCCTGGGCCACACACGGTGCCGGGCGTTGTTGGGCCAGGCCCAAACAGTGCACGGGCACGCGTGGCTGGGATAAGCCGAAACGTCCCTATGCTGTTTAATTGCACGCTCTCCCACGCGTCGCGCGTTGAATGCGGAGCGTGGGAAGCGTGCGCAGCTATCTCGAATGACGAAGGGGCGGATGGTTCCGCATCTTTCCCCATAAAAGGAGGGACCTGCAGAAGCACTCACACACCCCTCTCACCATTCTCGATCTCCAAATCTCCGCCTTCTTCTTCCTCCGCTCTAAAACAAAGCGGTTTCCCAATCCTCCGCCACCACGCGCGTCCGCATCTCCCTCGGTCCTCAGCTCCGCCTTCGCCATGCCTCCCAAAGGAGAAAAGGGGAAGACGGGGAAGTCCTCAAGGACGGAGACCCAGGCGCAGTTGAAGAGGCAGAAGTACGCGCTCTTCGCTCCGACGCTCACGGGGGCGGATCTGAAGGCCAAGTTCCAAGGCATGTGGGCCGCGAGGACCAAGGCGCATCCGGCCACCCGCGTTCGCCCAGCCACCGATGAGAGCGAAGTGAGCAAGTACCCCTTCTTCGCTTGCTACTTTTGGTGCGGGCTCTGCCCACCGTACTCGGATTTCTTTAGCGACGTCATGTACACCTTCAATCTCCGTCTGCTGGATCTCACACCGAATGCCGTATCCACCATGGCAATATTTGCGCATCTGTGCGAGAACTTCGTCGGCGTTGCACCCAACACTGCGCTGTTCAGGCATTACTTCACTCCCCGTGCTGAAAAGGGGGAGCCTCTCACTGTTGGCGTCTCGTTCGTTTCAAGATTGGGCGCCAAGGAGCATTATCTGAAGGGGGATCTCCGCCCAAGATGGGGAGAAATCCGGTCTGAATGGTGTTGGATCATTGACGACGAGCCGCCACCATACTGTGCGCTTCGCAAGACCCCAGCAGCGCGTGGCACAGACTGGAGCGATCTGGATCCCCAGGACAAAAGGCTAGAGATTGCCGCTACCAGGATCATACGGCTCAGGGAGGCCGGGCTCACCATAGGGATGGTTGGCGCAGACTTCCTCCGCCGCCGCATTGCTCCTCTGCAGCAGAGAGGAAGGTCGGCCTCTGATTGGAAGAACCCAGCCGATATCATGCGGCTGCGCCCTGGACTGATCAACAACTTCACAGTTCTGCAGCACGACTTTTTCATGCGAGAATTGTTCAAGCAAGACACAGATCCAAAGAAGCGCGACAAGGCGTTCACGCTGCCGAAGCACATCGTGCCCCTTTGCAACAACTCCGCATTGAGTGCAATCATCGCTATGATGCCGCTCTGCAATGCGCACAGCGTTGAAGCAACTTGGGACGTGCCGCTCGAAGAAGACGTGCGGCGATTCTTTGACTCCACGGTCGAAAAGCAGGTCCGGGAGGAGGAGTGGCTCGTCCGCAACACCACTGAGCAAGAAATAGAATTCATTGCTCGAAGAGTGGAAGAGGACAGGCTCGCCAGGGAAGCTAGCGATTTTGGTTATACTTTGGCGGAGCTCGACGAGGCACAAAAGGAGATCCTTGCCGAGCAGGGGATGCTTGCCGGGAAGGGCGAGCTCGCCGCACCCGGCAAGGATGTCGGGCCAAGCCAGCCTGCCGACGAGTCAGACAGCTCGGAGGATGAGGGCTCCTCTTCCGAGGAGGGCACCGAAAGCCCACCGCAGTCAGAGTCCCCAGCCCCTCTGAGGAGGAAACGCCTTCGCAGGCTTGGCAAAGTGGCTGAGCGGCAAGAGGTTAAACAACCGCCAGAGCGCCGTTCGACGCGCTCGACCGCGGCAAGGGCTAGTGCTGCGGGAGCGTCTCACGTGGCCCCGGCAACTGGAGCAGGGTCATCAAAGACCGCTGCTACTACCCCCGCCAAGCGGCCAAGGAGCCCAGCTCCCCCTCCTCCCCCTCCTCACACGGAGGCGGACTTTGATTTTTCCGCTCTCAGCGAAGAGGACGACGAGGAAGAGTAAGTTCCCTTGCCGCGACCCTCAATCTTTGTAAGGTTTTGTTTCTGTCCTCACTTGTCGCGCTCCGGCCTTGCTTCCGCAGGGAGGAAACCTTGGCGGAGAGGACAAGGAAGAGAGCTAAGGTCTCGACGAGCAAGACCGTGGTGGTCGTCGAAGATGAGCCCACGGCAACCACCGGGAGAGCGTCTGAGACCATCCCGACCAGCTCGGAGCCCAGCCCTCGTCGCAGCCCCCAGCGCAGCCCCCAGCGTAAGTATTTCAACTACCTTTCGCTGGCGGTCGCTGAGGAACAAGCATTTTGTCACTGACATCTTTGGGCGTGTAGGAGAGGAGCAGCAAGTGGAGCCATCTGAAGGTGCTCCAGAAGTACCACCCCCCTCGACCACACCGCCAAGGAGAAGATCTCCGGTAAGGGCTCCCACTAGCGAGTCGAGCCACGAAGAGGAGCCGGCAAGCGCCGAAGTGCCAAGCACCAGCGCTGGCGACCCCACCCCAATGACAAACGTTGACGGGGGAGGGGAGCCCCCAGCTCCTGAGCTCAACACGAGTAAACCCACTTGCCGCAAAACTCTTTCTGCTTTCTTTCTTTTGTCTTCTTGAATTTCTTCCTGAAGCTCTTTTTGCCTTACTTCTCGGGTTGGCAGAGCCCTCCTCGGTGGAGCCAATGAACATTGACTCTTCTGCCGAGGAGAACACCACAGGGGCCGTCGACGACGAGGCCGCCAAGGCCGCCGCTGCCAAGGCCGACAAGCTGGCAGCCGACAAGCTTGCCGACGAAGAAACTGCCAGGGCTGCCGAAGAGGCCGGCAAGGCCGCCGAGGATAATACCGCCAAGGCGCCCACCGATGAAGCCGCCAAGGCTGCTGAAGCTGAGGCCGCCCAGAAGGCTGCTGAGGAGGCCGGCGAGGGAGCCGGTGGTCGTACTGACGGCCCTGAGGCCACAGGAGCGCCAGGCGCTACTCCGACCACGGGTCCCTCAACCACTGACGAGGCGGCAGCGCCCAACTCGCCTCCGCCAAGCAAATACATCCGGGTCGGCGAGAACGTCTACGTCAGCCTCCCCTGGACGGTGGGCTCCAGAGCGCCAACCGAGGAGGATGTTGTGGACGAGGAGATCCTTGCCGCTGCCGGGCTCCAGCTTGTGGATGCGCCAGGCGCCAGCAGCAGCAGCATGTCTGAAGAGGAGCAACTGCTTCAAAAGCTGCTGAATCTTCATCGCGCCCGACGGGAGAAGCTAGCTTCCAGGGAGGCGCTCATCGAGAAGGCCGAAGCTGACATGTTGAGGCGCGCGGAGATCTTGGCGGACGTCCGCGCGCGATCTCTTAATGCGTTAGAGGTCAAGCGGGCACAGCTGGCCGAAGAACGGCAGGCCCTCCTCCTGATGAAGCAAGACATTGAACAAAAACAGGAGGAGACCGCCAAGGAGTTGTCTGCTCAGGCCGGTGATCTGAACCAGCGGAAAGTGGACCTTGATGCCCACGAAGAAGAACTTGTCGAGCGCAAGAGGAAACTTGCCGAAACCCTCCGACAGAAAGACGAGGAGGTGGCAAGAATTGTCGCAGAGCGGACCCAGGGGCAGGCACAAAAACACCAGAAGGAAATCGAAGCCTTGGCCCAAGAGTACGCCAGCAAGTTGGTGGAGGCCACCAACGCTGTCGCTGCTGCAGAAGTGAACAGGAAGGAAACGGAGGAGAAAGTGGCAAGACTAGAGGCCGCCCTCAAGGCAAACGGTGACAAGCTCTCAACGCTTGAAAGTGAAAGGGCAAAGGTGACCCACACTTTGGCGGAGATGCAAGTTACCATAGCCAAGAAGAACAATCTGCTTGCCGCCGCCAACGACTCCAGAGCAGACCTGAAGCTGAAGCTGACCACGCTGAAGGAGACGCTCGACACCACCAGAAAGCGCGAAGGGCTTCTAATGACAGAGCTCCAGAAGGAAAAAGGTCTACTTCAAGATGCTATTGCAACCCACAAGAAGTTCAGGGATAACGTGGGGATCTTCACAGACAGGCTTGCCAGCGCCACCGAGGACATCGACAAGGAGCTGACTGCCCTGAAGGTGCCGGACTTCAGGTACTCCACCGACAAGAACACGCAAACTAGCGTCAAGCTAGCCGAGTTCATCGACGGAGTAGTAGAAGCACTCCAACAGCTCCAAGTCAATCACAAGGCTCAACTGGCCGACGAGTCACGCAGGCTTTGCCGGGGAGTTCTCCGGAGGTTGTTGGTGAAGATAGCATACAGAAACCCGGGCGTCGACTTCAGCAACATCTTCAAAAGCTTGCCGAAGGGATACGACCCCGCGCCACTAGAGGCCCTTATCGCGCCCGTCGTGGAGAGGGTGGACCAAATCCAGAGAGTCGAAGGCGAGCACCGCAATTAGAGAGCCCATTCTTCTCCCTCCTTGCCGCCGCTAGACATGTTAAAGAACAATCTGTTTAAGCTGCGGCAACTTATCTTGTAATATAACTTGCAATATTTTGAAGTTAATGCATGTCATCTCCCTTGAGCAATTTCTTTCTTTGTGTGTACTTGCCCTACGCTTATAGGGAACTTGCCGGTGCGCGCATCATCGCCGCGAGCGCTGGGTGCGGGACTTCAGCAGCCTGCTGGCGGTGCCGCTGCCGGCAAGCAACCTTGTCGCGCTCAGTGCAGCCACTTAGGTTGTTGAGTGGACTCGAAACAAGGTAAGGGCACGACCGATTACGCTTAGGTTCCGTCGCGCACAGGTTTTCCATACAAAGAGTAATATCGTTCAAGGAAAATAACCTTGAAAATAAAAAAAGAATTTGATTGTTCAAACTTTGGCACTTAGCTTTGTCGCTGATCTCTCCGCGGCAAGGTCTTGTCACTGCTTGCCGCTGCCTTCTTCCCGGCAAGGCAAGGCAAAGTTTCTTTGAACGACGCTTGGTCCACGCCTGGTCCATATCATTATCCCATCCCCCCCGGCAAACTTGTGCGCGAGGGAACCTTCTGTCTCTTTGAGAAAAAGAAAGAAGAGAAAATAAAGATATAGGAGCTTGGCGGCTCGTTAATGCTTACCGGGGAGGCTGTACTGCACAGTATGTCAGATAATCATGCAAAATAAAAGTAAACATGAAATCGTCAAAAACTGCGAAATACAAAAGCTTTATTTATGCACAGGGTCTGCGCCTGGCTTTGTACAAAGGATTACATGCAACAGCGGCAATACTTGTACAAAAGGTGGTTGCCGGGGAAGGGCCCGGCAACCGCGCCTTATGGAAAAAACTTACGAAGATGCTCAATGTTCCAGGAATTGATCACTGGAATGCCATCCTCGGTCTCCAGGCGGACAGCGCCGGGCCTGGTGACTCGTTTCACCCGATAAGGGCCTTCCCACTTCGGCGTCAACTTGTTTGAATTCTTGGCCGACTGAACGCGCCGAAGAACAAAGTCGCCTTCCTCGAGACTTCTGGCATTAACTTTGCGGCTATGGTAGCGACGCAAAGCTTGCTGGTAGCGAGCAGCTCTCACAGCAGCCTGAAGACGATCCTCCTCGAGGAGCACAGCGTCATCTTGCCGCAGTTGCTCTTGTTCAAGCTCATCGTAAGCGAGCACTCGAGGTGACCCGTATACGAGTTCCGTGGGGAGAACTGCCTCTGCTCCATAAACTAGAGCAAAAGGCGTCTGGCCAGTAGCTCGATTTGGCGTCGTCCTGATCGACCAAAGAACCACTGGCAGCTCCTCGATCCAGTTCTTGCCGCACTTGCGCAGCCTGTCGAAAGTTCTCGTCTTGAGCCCACGCAGCACTTCAGCATTTGCCCTTTCAGCTTGACCGTTGCTTCGGGGGTGAGCAACAGAAGCGAAACAGACCTTGGCGCCAAGGTCTTCGACATACTGCATGAAGGCGTGGCTCGTGAACTGGGTACCGTTGTCAGTGATGATCCTGTTAGGAACACCAAAGCGACAAACAATTCCCTTGAAGAACTTGATGGCTGATTGTGCTGTCACCTTCCTCACTGCTTCCACTTCCGGACACTTCGTAAACTTGTCGATGGCCACATACAAGTACTCGAAGCCCCCGGTGGCACGGGGAAAGGGGCCGAGGATGTCGAGCCCCCAGACCGAAAATGGCCAGGAGAGAAGGATTGTCTGGAGAGCTTGAGCTGGCTGATGAATCTGCTTGGAATGAAACTGGCACGCTTCACACTTGGTTACTAGTGCAGTTGCATCCTGGAGGGCGGTGGGCCAAAAGAAACCTTGCCGGAAAGCCTTTCCGGCAAGGGCTCTTGACCCTATGTGGTGACCACATATGCCTCCATGAATCTCCGCCAACAGCTCCTGTCCTTCTTCCCGGGGAATACACTTCAATTTCACACCGTTTGGTCTTTTTCTGCACAGCATGTCATCGACAAATTGATACATATTGGACCGTCGGGCTACTTTCTCCGCTTCTTCCTGCTCTTCGGGAAGTTCTCCTGTTTGAAGGAAACGGACGATCTGCTGCGCCCACGCTGGAGCCTGTGGCTCGACAACGAGGACTAAAGGCATTTCTTCTGCTGCGGGAACATCAGGCCCTACGGCAAGAGCTTGTCGCTCTACCAGAGCCGGCCGTTCCCCGACGAGCTTGGCGGGAACAGCCGCTTCAACGACAAGAGCCTGGGGCCCTGCTGGAGCGTGCTGTCCTTCAACAAGCTCGTCGGGAGCAGTTGCTTCAATGACGGAAGCCCAAGGCCTCGTCGGAGCATCTTGCTCCTCAGCGCTTCGATCAGGAGCGCCTGCTTCAACGACAAGGACCCGAAGTCTTGTCGGAGAAAGTTGCCCCTTTGCCTTTTGCCTAGGAGCACCCGCTTCAATGACAAGAGCGTGAGGCCTTGTCGGAGCAAGTTGCCCCTCTGCATCTTTGGCGCTGGCTTTGGCAGCCTTCTTGCCGGCGGCTTCGGGGAGCTCTGCCGGGAAGTAGTCGCCAGAAGCCAACTTCCTCTTCCTGCCTTGCCCTACTGATGGCGTCACGGATGGCTGAGTTAGTTGGAGTACAAAAGTGCCTGGTTCCACAGGCAATTCGAGTGCGGCGCGCTTTGACAAACCATCGGCAATGTCATTCTCAGCACGTGGGACGTGCTCCATTTGTAGGCCGTCAAAGCGTTCCTCCAACTTCCTCACCTCATCTACATAAGCTTCCATCAATGGGCATTGGTAGTTCTTGTTCACTTGCCTGACGACAAGCTGCGAATCTCCCCTGACAATAAGCTTCTTGATCCCAAGGTCTGCCGCGATCCTGAGACCGGCAAGCAACCCCTCATATTCTGCAGTATTGTTCGTCGCCTGTTCCTTGGGAAAGTGCATTTGGACCACGTACTTGAGGTGCTCTCCGGTGGGTGCGACAAGCAGTACGCCAGCACCGGCGCCTTGCAGCGAAAAGGCCCCATCAAAGTACATAAGCCACTCTTTGCTTGTCTCCTTGCCGGGGAGAGTCGTCTCTGGGATTTCTTCGTCTGGCGTTGGTGTCCATTCTGCGACAAACTCTGCCAAAACTCGGCTCTGTATGGTTGATGTACTCTCAAACTTGAGACCAAAGCTCGACAACTCCAACGCCCACTCGACAATCCTGCCTGTCGCTTCTGGATTTTGCAAAATCCTTTTCAGCGGGAAGCGAGTGACGACGGTAACTTCATGTGCTTGAAAGTAATGGCGCAGCTTTCTCGAGGCCATGAGAAGGCCGAAAAGCAGCTTCTGCACACCAGAATACCTTGACCTAGCTCCCTGCAGAAGAGAGCTCACAAAGTAGACCGGGCGCTGCACCATTTTCTTCTTTTGTATCACTTCGCCTGACTGCGCAGACAAATCCTTGTCGGCAGCAAAACTTGTCGGGGGAGCCCCCAGCTTGTCGCTGGACGTGCTTGCCGCAGTTACTGCCTCCTCATCCACCTCTCTCTCCGCTACCAGTGCAGCACTAACCACTTGATTGGTTGCCGCTAGATACAGCAACAACTTCTCTTGTGGTCTAGGTGCGACAAGTATTGGAGGAGAGGAGAGGTATCTCTTCAAGTCTTGCAGCGCTGCCTCCGCCTCCGGAGTCCATTTCAATGGACCTGCCTTTTTTAAGATTTTGAAAAATGGCAGGGCGCGCTCAGCTGACTTGGAGATAAACCTACTGAGAGCAGCAACACAGCCGGCAAGTCGTCGTACATCCTTGACGCGCTTCGGTGCTTCAATTTGCTCAATGGCTTTGATCTTGTCAGGATTGGCTTCAATTCCGCGTTGAGACACAAAGAACCCGAGAAGCTTGCCGGAGGGAACTCCAAACACGCACTTCTAGGGGTTGAGCTTCAGGTTGATCTTGCGCAGATTTACAAAAGTTTCTTCTAGATCTTGAACCAAAGTAGCCCTGTCCTTGCTTTTGACCACTATATCGTCCATATAGGCTTCCACATTTCTGTGCAGCTGAGGCTCAAAAGCAATCTGGACGGCTCTTGCAAATGTTGAACCAGCATTTTTCAAACCAAATGGCATACGTACGAAACAGTATGTGCCACAGGGTGTGATAAATGCGGTCTTTTCCTCATCTTCCTCAGCCATGAAGATTTGATGATACCCTGAATATGCGTCAAGAAATGAAAGCAAATCACATCCTGCCGTGGAGTCAACAATCTGGTCTATGCGGGGCAAAGGAAATGGGTCTTTGGGACAAGCTTTATTAACATCAGTGAAATCAATACAAAGCCTCCATTTTCCATTCGATTTGCGCACGACAACAGGATTGGCCAACCACGTAGGATGGAGCACTCCTCTGACGAGGCCTGCTGCTTCCAACTTCTTGATTTCTTCCGCAATAAACTCTTGCCACTCCACAGCTTGCTTTCTAGCTTTCTGTTTGACGGGCCTCGCGTGGGGACAAACGGCAAGGTGGTGCTCAATTACTTTCCTGGGAACACCAGGGATGTCGGACGGTTGCCATGCAAACACGTCGACATTCGCCCGCAGGAAAGCAACGAGCGCGCTTTCCTATTTGTTGTCAAGTGTGGCACTGATGGTAAAGGAACCACCAGTGCCGTCCTCCTTGGCGGGCACCTTCTTTGTCGCCGGCGGAGCGGCTTTATTCTTTTTGCACTTGCCGGTGGAGCTCTCTGGTGCGTCCTCGACGGCAGCGCAGCACTCCGAAGAGGTGCGCTTGCCAGAGTGGGCACAGGAGCTCTTGTCGGACTTCCTCTTGTTCTCCCCCCCGAGAGCTTCAGCGGCAAGTGCCTTGGCGGCAGTTGCGGCAGCTGCTTCCCGGTAGATCTTGTCGGCGCAAATAAGCGCATCCTTCTTGTCGCAGGGAACTGTGATAACACTTACTGGGCCTGGCATCTTCAACACGTTGTAGGCAAAATGAGAGGCTGCCATAAACTTGGCGAGCGCTGGACGGCCAAGTATCCCATTATAAGGCAATGGAATATCGGCAACGTCAAAGGTGACCTTCTCGGTCCGGTAGTTCAGCTCGCCGCCAAATGTCACTGGCAACGTGATCTTCCCTTTCGGCTTGCTCCTTCCTGGATTAACTCCTTGGAAAGTACCAGTTTCCTCAAGCTCGCCGTCAGGGATTTGATGTTTCCGGAGCACAGCGGGCGAAATCAGATTCAAGCCGGCCCCACCGTCAATTAACATCTTCGTGACCTTGAGGTTGCGGATCGTTGGTGAAACCAACATCGACAAGCACCCGACCGCCGTTGTGCGGTCAGGGTGGTCCTCAATGTCAAAGACGATAGGCGTGTCGGACCACTTCAGAAGCTTTCTGGCGTCAACAGATGGTTCCGCCGCATTGATCTCTCGCGCCCACTGTTTAAGTTGGCGGTGAGAAGAATGCAACGAAGCACCACCGTCAACACACAAGACTTCTGCGGCTTTCTGAAATACGTGCTCACTCGATTCTTCATCATCTAGATCATCATCATCATCATCTTTGTCGCAGCCACGAGGAGGCCTGTCTCTCTGCTGCTGCTTGGCCTTGCCGCGACGCCCTCCTCGGGCAGTGCGCTTCTTGCCGGACCCGCCAGCACCTTCTGGGGCCTTCTCCTTGTCGCGCCTCTCATACTCAGCTTTCTGCTGTTCGACAAGCTGCTCGACTCGTCGACAGTTCTGGAGATCGTGTCCCTTGGTGCGGTGGATCTTGCAATATTGCTTGTCGGAGCCGTCCTGCTTGTCGGCAGCTGCCAAGGCCTGACAGTTGGCGCAGGCGGCAATCTCCTTGCCGGAGCCCTCGACTTTGGCCTTGTCGGCGCTGCCGTTGCCGCTGGACTGCTCGACGGCAAGCACAGCTTTGCCCTTTTTCTTCCTGTTGTTCCGCCGCCGGCCCTTCTTTGCCGGGGCGGTACCTTCGCTGTCAGAGCTCCCCCCTGCGCCAACACCTTCACCGGGAAGTTTCCTTCCCTCTTCAGCATGCGCACACTTGTCGGCGAGAGCATATAGCTGGCCAATGTCTCTGACCTTGGTCATCGCCATTTCCTCCCGCATCTTGCGGTTACGCACGTTCTGATGGAACGCGCTAATAACCGCAGCGGGGTGAACATCTGGGATGTTGTACTGTACGCGGCTGAACCTTTGAATGTATTTGCGCAGGGGCTCTCCTTCCTTCTGGGGGATGAGATGAAGATCACTCTCCTGGCCATGAGGTTGATGACCGCCAGTAAAGGCACCAACAAACTGATGGCACAGGTCCGCCCATGAAGAAATGGAGTTCTCCGGCAAGTGCATGAGCCATGAGACGACGTTGCGCTTTAACACGAGCGGGAAGTAGTTAGCAAGGATCTTGTCGTCTCGTCCCCCGGCAGCTTGCACCGCAATGGTGTAAATGCTGAGGAACTCCGACGGGTGTGTCTTGCCATCATACTTCTCCGGCACGTCAGGCTTGAAAGCCTTGCGATTGGGCCACTGGACCTGCCGCAGCTCACGGGTGAACGTTGGACAACTTACCGCGTACGGCAAGTCGCCAGGATCCCCTGGCGCATGCATGTCAACAGCGGGCCCTGCGCGTCTGTCGGACTGACGATGCGCTTCTCTCCTTCGCTCGATAGTGGTACGAGCGTCTTCTCCTCTGCGTTCCTGAAGAACGAGGCGCTGGTCACGACGAGCTCGCGGGTCAGACGACGCCGTGGAATCATCGCCACGGGCGTCGTTTCGACGTGTCGGCGACCGAGGCCGTCTGGGTGGGGAGTGTACGGTTGTTGCCCCCTCGCCGTTCTTATTGGTGACAGCATTGTCACCAGTTCTCTTGTCGGCCGCGCGCACCGGGTCGGCATCAGCGAAGCTGAGAAGGCTCTGAATGGTTGCCCTCCACTCGTCAAGCTTATCTGCTGGTGGAGGGAAGTTCAGGAGCAGCTGCGCACACGCCAACGCTTCTGCTGGTGAGGGAGGTATCGAGTGGCGTGAGGACTGTGGGATGCTCCTACTCCTAACAGTGTTAGAAGGAGCATCTCCACGCCCAGGCGACCGCACCTCGACCCCGCCAACGTGTTGTTGCGTATGGTGACCCCGCGCATCTCGAGATCGATGCGCAAGTTCATTATCCAGGGAGCACCTGGCACCTGGGGCGTCAGGACGCTGCCTGTCACGGGCTTCTTGCGAAGGCCGTGGCGTCTGAACCGGCGCAGGCGTTCCAGAACTCGCAGCACCGTTTCTGGAGCTTGCAGGGCCAGCAGTAGTGAGCAGCGCTGCGTTCCCAGACCCAGCAGCGCCAAGATTGGCGTTGCTGGCCCGGTTTTGGACAGGTGGAGGTAATAGGAGCTCTCGCTCTCCAGTCCCCCCAGCAGCCGCAATCACGTCGGCACCCTCCTGCATGGGAGCAGGCGGGTTGGACGTAGACGCATCGATGGCTGAAGTCTTCTTTTTTGGAGCCATAAGACGGAGGATGGCCCAAAAACTAACGCGCAAATTGCTAGATTAGGTTCACACAACCTCCTTCCCCCTACCTGGCGCGCCAAAGATGTCGGGGACGAATCCGCGATCACCTATGGGACCCAGGGAAGGACCCCTTTACGTTCGGCAGGGAGAGACGGTCGCACGAAGAGCAAATCTAGCGAAGAACACGACAGTGCACGAGAGAGATTTACCCAGGTTCGGGCCGCACGGATGCGTAAAACCCTACTCCTGCTTTTTGGTTCATTATCTGTATGATTGTTCTAGCTCCAGGAGCGCTACAGTACCGAGCAGCTGCGTACAATACTGGAGTTCTCCATCTCCCCGTTCCTCCTCCTTCCTCCACATTGCCTATGGGCCTCCTTTTATACGCACAAAGGGGTCACCAACAGGTGGCAAACAGTAAAGGTAGAGGTGGAAAGTTGCTACAGTAAGGCCATTATTACCAGGATGACATGTCCTACCTACCACTGACGGCAGGGGACAAGGGCATTAAATGCCCATGCCTTTGCTGTCCACATACATGTACCCGGACGCCTTGGACGTGGGAAAAGCCTATCCCACCTGCTCCTGCACCGCTAGCTACAGTGTACCGCCGTCTATACAGTGCCCTGCCACACACGCTTGGAAGGACCCAGAGCGCCACGCTGGCAGAGGCACCGGAGCAGCACAGTAGCACAGTGGTACAGTAACGCTTGCCGCGGCAAGACCTTGCCGCACCTGACAGCTTGCCGCAACCCATAGTTTGCCGCGCAAGGTAACTTGCCGGGGCAAGTACCTTGCCGCAGCCAATACCTAGCCGCAGCCAATGACTTGCCGCGGCAAGTACTCTGCTACAGCAAACCTCAGGCTGGGCCTCAGCTGTCCCTCCCGGCAAGCTCCTCTTGCCGGGGCCTTAACTCTTGCTTTGTATAGTTTGTTCTTGAATGGCTTAATAATCTTGAGCTTCTCTCTGGCTGTCCTCCCGCAAGCCTGGCCGCGGGATGCTACTACTGCCCGTGCACAAGTACGGGGTACTAGGGTACCCCTATTCTAGTACACCGACAAACATGTTAGGCAGCATTCCACATCAAAAATTATGTTTTATCATTTACCTACTCGAGGACGAGTAGGAATTAAGATTGGGGATGCTGATACGTCTTCAACGTATCTACAATTTTTGCTTGTTCCATGCTGTTATATTATCATTCTTGGATGTTTTACAATCATTTTACAACAACTTTATATCAGTTTTTGGGACTAACCTATTGACATAGTGCCTAGTGCCAGTTGCTGTTTTTTGCTTGTTTTTTACATCACAAAAAATCAATATCAAACGGAGTCCAAATGCGGTGAAACTTTTTGGAGATTTTTTCTGGACCAGAAGACACCCGGTGGGCCAAAGAAGTACCAGAGGGGAGCTTCGAGGAGAGCACAACCCACCAGGGCGCGTCTGGGGGCCCAGGCGCCCACAGGTGGGTTGTGCCCACCTCGGTGGCCTCCCGCACCGCCTCTTCGCCCTATAAATTCCCAAATATTCCAAAAACCCTCGGGGTAACCCTAGATCAGAAGTTCCGCCACCGCAAGCCTCTGTAGCCACGAAAAACCAATCTAGACCCTGTTCAGGCACCCTGCCGGTGGGGGAAATCATCACCGGTGGCCATCTTCATCATCCCGGCAGCCACCATGATGAGGAGGGAGTAGTCCACCCTCGAGGCTGAGAGTTTGTACCAGTAGCTATGTGTTTAATCTCTCTCTCTCGTGTTCTTGAGATGGCATGATCTTGATGTATCGCGGGCTTTGTTAATATAGTCGGATCATATGGTTTTTTCCCCTCTCTATCTTGTTGTGAATTAAGTTTTCCCTTTGAGATTTCGTTCTTATCGGATTGAATACTTCTATGGATTTGAGAACACTTTATGTATGTCTTGCTATGAATACCCGTGGTGACAATGGGGTATCATATTGATTCACTTGATATATGTTTTGGCACTCAACTTGCGGATTCCCGAGGTAACATTGGGGTAATCTATGCATAGGGGTTGATGCACGTTCTTGTCTTTGTTTCTCCGGTCGAAATCTTGGGGCACTCTTTGAGGTTCTTTGTGTTGGATTGAGTATTATGAATCTGAAATTGTTTGATGCATATCGTATAATCAACTCACGGATACTCGCGGTGAAATTGGAGTATCTAGGTGACATTAGAGTTGGTTGATGTGTATCATATGGTGTTATTTAAGTATGAACTCTTGGTTAGATCAATCGGAAAGAATAGCTTGGTGTTATTTTAGTACGAACTCTAGGATAGATTGATCGGAAAGAATAGCTTTGAGGTGGTTTCGTACCCTACAAACAATTTCTTCTTATGTTCTCCGCTAGATAAGAACTTTGGAGTGATTCTTCATCGCACGTTGAGGGATGGTTATATGATCCAATTATATTAGCATTGTTGAGAGATTGCACTAGCGAAAGTACGGACCCTAGGCCTCATTTTAAAGCATTGCAACACCGTTTGTGCTCCGTTTTATCAATTGCTACCTTGCTATTTTTTATTGTTACTATTACAAAAATCAATATCTACTATCATTACTACACTTTTATTACCATCTCTTCGCCGAACTAGTGCACCTATACAATTTGCCATTGTATTACGTGTGTTGGGGACACAAGAGACTTTTTGTTATTTGGTTGCAGGGTTGTTTGAGAGAGACCATCTTCATCCTACGCCTCCCACGGATTGATGAACCTTAGGTCATCCACTTGAGGGAAAATTGCTACTGTCCTACAAAACTCTGTGCTTGGAGGCCCAACACGAGTCTACAAGAACAAATTGTGTAGTAGACACTCTGGCACCTCTACAAATCCCTACTTCCCTCTGCGAAGGGCCTATCTATTTACTTTATGCATTTTTTATTTTTATTTGAGTCTCCATCTTCTCTTATAAAGCACCAACTAAGGGGCACTATGATCATACTTGAGCATTGGATGTAGCTAATATGCGAGTGTGTTTCATGAATGGATCAATGATTGAGCATGATGGGCTAGGGATAACTTTCGTTAGTGTTGATATTTTGAGAGACATGGTTGCTTGTTGATATGCTTGAGTATTGAAATCTTCATGTCAAAATTAGACTATTGCTTTGAACCATATAAAAGTCCAAATGTCCATGCTAGAAAAGAAAAGAATATGTGATGAACATGTTAGGCAACATTCCACATCAAAAATTCTGTTTTTATCATTTACCTACTCAAGGACGAGTAGGAATTAAGCTTGGGGATGCTGATACGTCTCCAACGTATCTATAATTTTTGCTTCTTCCATGCTGTTATATTATCATTCTTGGATGTTTTACAATCATTTTATAGCAACTTTATATCATTTTTTGGGACTAACCTATTAACATAGTGCCCAGTGCCAGTTGCTGTTTTTGCTTGTTTTTTACTTCGCAGAATACCAGTACCAACGGAGTCCAAACGCAGCGAAACTTTTTGGAGATTTTTTTTGCACCAGAAGACACAACATGGGCCAAAGAAGTACCAGAGGGGAGGCCCGAGGTGGGCACAACCCACCAGGGTGCACCCAGGAGCCCAGGCACGCCCAAGGGAGTTGTGCTCCCCTCGGTGACCTCCCGCACCGCCTCTTCGACCTATAAGTCCCCAAATATTCCAGAAACCCTAGGGGAGTCGACGAAACACAATTCCAGCCGCCGCAAGTTCCAGAACCACGAGATCCAATCTAGACACCATCACGGAGGGGTTCATCATCCTCATTGGTGCCTCTTCGATGATGCGTGAGTTGTTCACCATAGACCTACGGGTCCGTAGGCAGTAGCTAGATGGCTTCTTCTCTCTTTTGATTCTCAATACAATGGTCTCTTGGAGATCTATTTGATGTAACTCTTTTTTTTGCGGTGTGTTTGTTGGGATCCGATGAACTTTGAGTTTATGATCAGATCTATATCCATGAATATTATTTGAGTCTTCTTTTGATCTCTTATATGCATGATTATTTATAGCCTCATATTTCTTCTTCGAATCTTTGGTTTAGTTAGGCCAACTAGATCGATGATTCTTGCCATGGGAAGAGGTGCTTTGTGATGGGTTCGATCTTGCGGTGTTCTTTCCCAGTGACAGAAGAGGCAGCAAGACACGCATGTATCGTTGCTATTAAGGATAACAAGATGGGGGCTATTCCTACATCAATAGATCTCATCTACATCATGTCATCGTTCTTATTGCATTACTCCATTTCTCCATGAACTTAATACACTAGATACATGCTGGATAGCGGTCGATGTGTGGAGTAATAGTAGTAGGTGCAGGCAGGAGTCGGTCTACTAATCTTGGACGTGATGCCTATATATTGATCATTGCCTTGGATATCATCATAATTATTCGATCTTCTATCAATTGCCCAAAAGTAATTTGTTCACCCACCGTGTGCTATTTTCTTGAGACAAGCCACTAGTGAAATCTACGGCCCCCGGGTCTATTCTTTATCATATTTGCTTTGAGATCTATTTTTCTTCGCTTTTATTTTCAAATCTATTATTCCAAAACCCAAAAATACCTTGATGCACTTTTTTATTACTTATTTTATTTCGCGTTTTATGGAGATCTATTTATCCAATCTACACAATTTTTATCCCGTCAACTTGACAATTTCTAGCGCCGTTACCCGTAGATGTATTGACAACCCCTCATAAGCGTCAGGTTGCAAGTATTTGTTCTTTGTGTGCAGGTACCATTTACATAGTGTTGCTTGGTTCTCCTACTGGATTGATACCTTGGTTTCATAACTGAGGGAAATACCTTCCATAGCTGTTCTGCATCATTCCTTCCTCTTTGGGGAAATACCAACGTAGTTCAAGCGACATCAAAAGGAATTTCTGGTGTCGTTGCCGGGGAGACATCATCAACATCTATCAGGTTCCTAATCACAAATCTCATATCCTTGCAATTTACATTATTTGTCATTTGCCTCTCATTTTCATCTCCCCCACTTCACAAAAATTTGCTGTTTTATTCGCCCTCTTTTTCGTTCGCTGTTTTCTCGTCAGATCTGTTGTTGTTTGCATTCTTGTTTGCATAGTCATGATGACTCAAGAAAACACCAAGTTGTGTGATTTTTTCAATACCAATAACAATGATTTTATTAGCACTCCGATTGCTCCTCCCGTCACTAGTGCGGAATCTTGTGATATTAATGCCGCTTTGTTGAATCTTGTTATGAAAGATCAGTTTTTCGGTACTCCTAATGAGGATGTTGCGTCCCATCTAAACACATTCATAGAATTGTGCGATATTCAAAATAAAAAAGATTTGGACAATGATATTGTGAAGTTGAAATTATTTCCTTTCTCTTTGAGGGATCGTGCAAAAATTTGGTTTTCTTCTTTGCCGCACAATAGTATCGATTCTTGGGATAAGTGCAAAGATGCTTTTATTACTAAGTATTTTCCGCCCACGAAAATTATTTCTCTTAGAACTCAAATCATGAATTTTAAGCAACTTGAGCATGAACATGTTGCACAATCTTGGGAAAGAATGAAGTTGATGCTAAGAAATTGTCCTACTCATGGTTTAAATCTTTGGATGATCATACAAAAAAATTATGCGGGATTGAACTTTGTTTCTAGAAATCTTTTAGATTCCGCCGCGGGTGGTACTTTTACAGAAATTACTTTGGGTGAAGCAACTAAATTGCTTGATAATATTATGGCAAATTATTCACAATGGCATACCTAAAGAGCACCTACTAGTAAAAAGGTTAATTCGGTTGAAGAAATTAGTACGTTGAGTGAAAAAGGTGATGCTCTTATGAAATTGGTTGCTAATAAAAGTGCTCCTATTGATCTTAATGATGCGCCTTTGTCTACTTTGAATTAGCAAAATAGTGATCCCGTAGATGTGAATTTTGTCTCGCGAAACAATTTTAATAACAATGCTTATAGAGGTAATTTTAATCCTAGGCCTTTTCATGGAAATTCCTCTAATAATTATGGTAATTCCTATGGTAATTCTTCTTACAATAATAATAGGAACACCTCTGATCTTGAGAATAATATTAAAGAATTTATCAATGCTCAAAAAGTTTTCAATACTACGATAGAAGAAAACTTGAATAAGATTGATGATAAGTCTAGAAGCATTTATAGAATTTCTCATGATGTAGAAAATCTCAAGTTGAAATTTTTTGTACCCAAGGTTGATGAATCAATTAAAGCTTTATATATTTCTATGGATGAAAGTAATAAAAGAACCGCTATGCTTAGAGCTAAAAGAGAATTTTTAGAAAGAACGTTTTCTAGTGATTGCTTTCATAAAAATGATGAAGATATTAAAGTGATTGATGTCTCTTCTATTGATTCCTTGTTTAGTAAAATTAAAATTGATGATAAAGGGACTTAAGAAGAGTCAACTTTAGTTAGAAGGCGTCCCGATAATTCGGAGGGTGAAAATCTTGATGGAAAAAATTGATAAAAGTGGGTTTGAGAGGTCAAAACTTTTACTAGTGATGTGGCCACTCTTTTGGATTACGAAGACTTTAATTATGATAATTGCTCTTTGCTTGAATGTATTTCTTTGTTGCAATCCATGATAAATTCACCACATGCTTATGAACAAAATAAAGCTTTTACTAAACATATCGTAGATGCCATGATGAAAGCTTTGGAAGAAAAATTGGAATTAGAGATTTCAATCCATAGAAAATTGCATGATGAATGGGAACCTACTATCAAAGTCAAGATTAAAAATTATGAGTTTTTTGCTTTATGTTATTTGGGTGCTAGTGTTTCCACAATTTCAAAATCTTTATGTGATGTGCTTGGTCTTATCGATATTGAAGAATGTTCTCTTAATTTGCACTTGGCGGATTCCACTATTAAAAAGACTTTGGGAAGAATTAATGATGTTCTTATTCTTGCAAATATAAATTATGTCCCCATAGATTTTATTTTTCTTGATATTGATTGCAATCCGTCTTGTCCAATTATACTTGGTAGACCGTTTTCACGAACTATTGGTGTTGTGATTGATATGAAAAAAGGCAATATTAAATTTCAATTTCCACTAAGAAAGGGTATGGAACACTTCCCTAGAACAAGAATTAAGCCACCATATGAATCAATCATGAGGGCATCCTATGGATCAAAAACTAAAGATGACAATACTTGAATCTATGCATTATGCCTAGCTAGGGGCGTAAAACGATAGCGCTTGTTGGGAGGCAACCCAAGGAATAAAATTTATTTTTGCCTTTTTCTTTCTGTTTTTGAGTGTTTACACAATTATGCCTCTGTTATGATTGTGTTTTTTATGTTTTAATAAGTATTTGTGCCAAGTAAAGCCTTTGGGATAGCTTTGGTGATAGTTGATTTGATCCTATTGAAAAACAAAAACTTTTGCGTCCAGCTGAATTGTTAAAAATCACAGAAGCGACGAAAAATTCTGAATGTTTTACACAATATTGATATACAAATTTCCTCTATTGTCCTAATTTTTTGGAATTTTTGGAGTTACATAAGTATGAGTAAAATTCGAATCTTTCAGACTGTTCTGCTTTTGACAGATTCTATTTTCATTGCATTGTGTGCTTATTTTGATGAATCTATGGATTGTATCAGGGGGTATAAGCCATGGTAAAGTTAGAATACAGTAGATATAATGCAATAATAAAATATGAATGGCTTTGCAACAGTACTTAAAGCAAAGATTAGTTTTCTTATACAAACGGATCTCACGAAGGTTTTGTTAAGTTTTGTGTGATTGAAGTTTTCAAGTATTGGGTGAGTTCACGATGGATGAAGGAATAAGGAGTGGAAAGAGCCTAAGATTGGGGATGCCCATGGCACCCCAAGGTAATATTAAGAAGAACCAAGCAACTAAGCTTGGGGATGCCCCGGAAGGCATCCCCTCTTTCTTCTAACAACCATCGATAATTTTACTTGGAGCTATATTTTTATTCGTCACATGTCATGAGTGCTTGGAGTGTCTTGTATTATATGAGTCTTTGCTTGTTTTGCTTTTTAGTTTGTCACAATAATCCTTGCTGGACACACCTATTTGAGAGAGCCATAATGGTGCTATGATTTGTTAGAATTGCTCTATGTGCTTCACTTAAATTTTTTGAGCTATCGAATTGCTCTAGTGCTTCACTTATATCTTTTTGAGAATGGTGGTGCTTTAATTTTTGAAGAAATACTCTCATGCTTAACTTAGATTAAATTTAGAGTTAGTAAATTTTTGAAGAAATTCTCTCATGCTTCACTTATAATATTTTGAGAGATGGAAAAAATTTATTTATGCTCATGTTCTTCACTTAAATTTATTTGAGAGCTTGTTAAAAGCAATGGTAATATATTAATCTAGTCCCAAGGTGATAGATATCCAAGAGGGATATAATAAAAACTTTCATGGAAGATCATTGGATAAAATAATCTTGATTCTTTGTAATAGTTTTGAGATATGATGATAGTAATATGTGAGTCATGTTGGTGAGTAATTATGCTTTAGTAAGAATATTGGTGTTAAGGTTTGTGATCCCCTATGAAAGCATGAAAGTCAATAGTTATGCAATGAAATTACATCCTACTTGTGGTGCATTATTCGGTGTTAGTTATGTTTAATGCTTGTTTATGAGAATTTTTGCTTTTTGGTTGGTTGCTTCTCAAGCTATTTGCTAGACTTTCCTTGTAATAAGTGGGAATACTACTTGTTCGTCCAAAATCCTTAAATCCAGTTGTGCCAAATGAGTCCACCATACCTACCTATATGCGGTATTTCCTTGCCATTCCAAGTAAATTTGTATGTGCCAACTCTAATTTTCAAAATAAAATTCCTTTTTGTGTGCCCGTACCGCTCATGAAGCGGCAGGGGCTGGCCAATATTTTTCCATGCTAGATGTGTTATTCTAGAGATGAGTGTTTATTCGCTTGTCATTGCACGAGAGTGTGGCGGTACTAGGAATGCCCAGTCCCGGAATGAAAAAGAAATTTACTTTATGTTGTCAAATAATAAATTCCTTGGAAAGTGTTGGTATGGAAGGCACCCGTGGATACGGCTAGCCACGGATTGTGAAAGAATGGTGGAAAAAGGAATAAACTTTATTTTATGTTTGGGAACCGCCTATGGTGTATCTAGCATGGAAAGTCTTGGGAATTCTCGGTCATTTTCATTGACAGGAAAAGCATGCCTCTCAAAATATTTTATCTCTCAATTTAAGTTTTGATCTCTCGCACCTCTACAAATCTCTGCTTCCCTCTGCGAACGGCCTATCTATTTACTTTATGCAATTTTTATTTTTATTTGAGTCTCCATCTTCTCTTATAAAGCACCAACTAGGGAGCACTATCATCATACTTGTGCATTGGATGTAGCTAATATTCGAGTGTGTTTCATGAATGGATCAATGATTGAGCATGATGGGCTAGGGATAACTTTCTTTAGTGTTGATATTTTGAAAGACATGGTTGCTTGTTGATATGCTTGAGTATTGAAATCTTCATGTCAAATATAGACTATTGCTTTGAATCATCTAAAAGTCCAAATGTCCATGCTACAAAAGAAAAAAATATGTGATGAACATGTTAGGCAGCATTCCACATCAAAAAATTTGTTTTCATCATTTACCTACTCGAGGACGAGCAGGAATTAAGCTTGGGGATGCTGATACGTCTCCAACGTATCTATAATTTTTTATTGTTCCTTGTTGTTATATTATCATTCTAGGATGTTTTATATTCATTTTATAGCAACTTTATATCATTTTTTGGGACTAACCTATTGACATAGTGCCCAGTGCCAGTTGCTGTTTTTTGCTTGTTTTTTACTTCACAGAATATCCATATCAAACGGAGTCCAAACGCAACGAAACTTTTTGGAGATTTTTTTCTGCCCAGAAGACAACTTGGGAGCCAAGGAAGTGCACGAGGGGAGGCCCGTGGGGCCCACAAGACACCAGGGCGTGCCAGAGGCCCCTGGCGTGCCCGGTGGGTAGTGGGGCCCACGGGAGTCCTTTCCACCGCCTCTCAGCTCTATAAATACCCAAATATTCCAGCAACCCTAGGGAAGTCGACGTAACACAATTCTGGCCGCCTCAAGTTCCAGAACCACGAGATCCAATCTAGAGCCCTATTCCAACACCTTGCCGGAGGGGAACACGATCACAGAGGGGTTCATCATCCTCATTGGTGCTCCTCCGATGGTGCGTGAGTAGTTTACCACAGACCTACGGGTCCGTAGGCAGTAGCTAGATGGCTTCTTCTCTCTTTTTGATTCTCAATACAATGTTCTCCTCGATGTTCATGTTCTTCACTTATATTTATTTGAGCTTATCAAAGGCAAATGCAACATATGAAACTAGTCCCAAAGTGATAGATATTCAAGAGGGATATAACAAAAACTTTCATGAAGATCATTGGACAAAATAAACTTGATTCTTTGTAATAGTTTTGAGATATGATGATAGTGATATGTGAGTCATGTTGGTGAGTAATTATGCTTTAGTAAGAATATTGGTGTTAAGGTTTGTGATTCCCTATGCAAATTTGAATGTCAATAGTTATGCAATGAAATTACATCCTACTTGAGGTGCATTATTCGGTGTTAGTTATGTTAAATGCTCGCTTATGTGATTTTTCGTTTCTTGGTTGGTTGCTTCTCAATCTATTTCCTAGCCTCCACTTGTACTAAGTAGAAATACTACTTGTGCATCCAAAATCTTTAAACCCAGTTTTGCCATATGAATCCACCATCTATACCTACTAATAAAGCAAGGTGCGTTTCGCCAATTTTTTCATCCGTTCACCGCCGAAAAGATTTTTTTTCTATCTGAGGTGGTACTAAATTCTTATGCGTTTGTCTGTTAGAAAAAGAATTTCCATACGTGGGCCACACATTGTGGCCCAGCGAAGCCAGCCCACTTATTTTTCTACGCACACAGCTGGGAAAATTCTACTTTCTGCACTGGGCGACAAATCGTCCCATTTCGCACAGGACAACAAATAATGGGCTGGCCCCCTTTTTCTTTGTTTCTGTGTTTTACTTCTATTTTTATTCTCCTTTCCCTATCTCTTTTTCTCTTCCAAGTTTATTTTTAATTTACAATTTATTTTGTAAATTTAAAATTCTCAAAAAATGTTCAGCATTAAAAAAACAAATTTTGCAAAATGTTCAGAATTCCAAAATTTTGTTGCTATTTTGAAAAATATTCGGAACTTGCAAAAAGTTTCCCATTTTTCAATTCTTTATTGTTTTCGGAACTTGCAAAAATATTCGGAACTTGAAAAATATTCGGAACTTGCAAAAATATTCAGAACTTGCAAAAAGCTGGGAAAATTCTACTTTCCGCACTGGGCGATAAATCATCGGAGTTTCGCATAGGACAACAAATAATGTTCATGTATAAAAGATACACATTTTCTAAAAAACTTATGAATTTTGAAGACATGTTCCTGTTTTTAAAAAAATGTTCACAAATTCAAATAATGTTCATGTTTATATAAAAAAATTGTTGTTTTCAGAAAATGTTTGTGAATTTTAAAAGATGTTGCCTTCCATATTTTGTTCGCATTTTTTCAAAAATGTACATAATTTTTTTAAACTGTCCAGGATTTTTTTTTTCATGTTTCCTACAATATTCAGAAACTTCATACCTTAAAATCCCCTCGATTGAAAGGATTGAAACGAAAAGTAGATTGAGTAACTCATGGGCCTTCTCTGGCATACGATGACGTAACAAAACTCTTAAATGCCCTTGATCAATGAATGGAAAAATAGTGGATTGATGCCTTCACACGCGGCGAAACCGAGAAGCTAAATGTTCCTTTTTCATGTGCACACAGGGTTTTGCTTGCACATATAATTCTCACTCACTTTAAATGCATATGTTTTTATCTCCCGTTGCAACGCATGGGCATATGTGCTAGTACCTACCTATATGCGGTATTTTCATGCCATTCTAAGAAAATTTGTACGTGCCATCTCTAATGTTCAAAATGAATTTCCTTTTTGTGTGCTCGTACTGCTCAAGAAGCGGCAGGGGGTGGCCAATATTTTCCATGCTAGATGTGTTATTCTCAAGATGAGTGTTTATTCACTTGTCATTGCACGAGAGTACGACAGTAATAGGGATGCCCAGTCCCTAAATGAAAAAAAATTACTTTATGTTGTCAAATAATAAATTCCTTGGAAAGTGTTGGTATGGACGGTACCCGTGGATAGGGCTAGCCGTGGAATGTGAAAGAATGATGGAAAATGAATAAAATTTATTTTCTGTTTGGGAACCGCCTATGATATATCTAGCATGAAAAGTGTTGAGAATTACTCGGTCGTTTTCGTTGACGGGAAAAGTATGCCTCTCAAAAAAAATTATCTCTCAATTTAAGCTTTGAGCTCTACCACCTCTACAAATCCCTACTTCCCTCTGCGAAGGGCCTATCTATTTACTTTATGCATTTTTTTATTTTTATTTGAGTCTCCATCTTCTCTTATAAAGCAAAAACTAAGGGGTACTATGATCATACTTGAGCATTGGATGTAGCTAATATGCGAGTGTGTTTCATGAATGGATCAATGATTGAGCATGATGGGCTAGGGATAACTTTCTTTAGTGTTGATATTTTGAAAGACATGGTTCCTTGTTGATATGCTTGAGTATTGAAATCTTCATGTCAAAATTAGACTATTGCTTTGAACCATATAAAAGTCCAAATGTCCATGCTACAAAAGAAAAGAATATGTGATGAACATGTTAGGCAGCATTCCACATCAAAAAATTTGTTTTTATCATTTACCTACTCGAGGACGAGTAGGAATTAAGCTTGGGGATGCTGATACGTCTCCAACGTATATATAATTTTTGCTTGTTCCATGCTGTTATATTATCATTCTTGGATGTTTTACAATCATTTAATAGCAACTTTATATCTTTTTTGGGACTAACCTATTGACATAATGCCCAGTGCCAGTTGCTGTTTTTGCTTGTTTTTTACTTCGCAGAATATCATTACCAAACGGAGTCCAAACGCAGCGAAACTTTTTGGAGATTTTTTTTGCACCAGAAGACACAACATGGGCCAAAGAAGTACCAGAGGGGAGGCCTGAGGTGGGCACAACCCACCAGGGCGCACCCAGGAGCCCAGGCACGCCCAAGGGAGTTGTGCTCCCCTCGGTGACCTCCCGCACCGCCTCTTCACCCTATAAGTCCCCAAATATTCCAGAAACCCTAGGGGAGTCGACGAAACACAATTCCAGCCGTCGCAAGTTCCAGAACCACGAGATCCAATCTAGACACCATCACGGAGGGGTTCATCATCCTCATTGGTGCCTCTCCGATGATGCGTGAGTTGTTCACCATAGACCTACGGGTCCGTAGGCAGTAGCTAGATGGCTTCTTCTCTCTTTTGATTCTCAATACAATGGTCTCTTGGAGATCTATTTGATGTAACTCTTTTTTTTGCGGTGTGTTTGTTGGGATCCGATGAACTTTGAGTTCATGATCAGATCTATATCCATGAATATTATTTGAGTCTTCTTTTGATCTCTTATATGCATGATTATTTATAGCCTCGTATTTCTTCTTCGAGTCTTTGGTTTAGTTAGGCCAACTAGATCGATTTTTCTTGCCATGGGAAGAGATGCTTTGTGATGGGTTCGAGCTTGCGGTGTTCTTTCCTAGTGACAGAAGGGGCAGCAAGACACACATGTATCATTGCTATTAAGAATAACAAGATGGGGGCTATTCCTACATGAATAGATCTCGTCTACATCATGTCATTGTTCTTATTGCATTACTCCATTTCTCCATGAACTTAATACACTAGATGCATGCTAGATAGCGGTTGATGTGTGGAGTAATAGTAGTAGATGCAGGCAGGAGTCGGTCTACTAATCTTGGGCGTGATACCTATATATTGATCATTGCCTTGGATATCGTCATAATTATTCGATCTTCTATCAATAGCCCAACGGTAATTTGTTTACCCACCGTGTGATATTTTCTTGAGACAAGCCACTAGTGAAATCTACGGCCCCCGGGTCTATTCTTTATCATATTTGCTCTGAGATCTATTTTTATTCGCTTTTATTTTTAGATCTATTATTCCAAAAACCCAAAAATACCTTGTTGCACTTTTTTGTTACTTATTTTATTTCGCGTTTTATCGAGATCTATTTATCCAATCTACACAATTGTTATCCCGTCGACTTGACAATTTCTGGCACTGTTACCTGTAGAGGGATTGACAACCCCTCATAAGCGTCGGGTTGCAAGTATTTGTTCTTTGTGTGCAGGTACCGTTTACATAGTGTTGCTTGGTTCTCCTACTGGATTGATACCTTGGTTTCATAACTGAGGGAAATACCCATCGTAGTTGTGCTGCATCATCCCTTCCTCTTTGGGGAAATACCGACGTAGTTCAAGCGACATCAGCGTCACCCACAATGGGCGAACCAATCACTATAGTTTCAAGATGAAGGGAAAGGAGTTCGTGCTACAACCCATGTCGCCAAGTCAAGTGATCGCCAACAAGGAAGCAACCACCCATGATGGAGAGAATAGTGAGAGAGTGAGCCACCAAAAAGAGAGTGAGAGCCACAAGCCAAAAATAAGTGCCTCCACGATGAGTGACAAGAAAAACTTAGTGCTTTTAGCTACCAAAAGAGAGATGAGAGAAGTGTGTGAGAATCCCTCAAGTGTTATGCACTATATGCTAGTGTCCAAAGACGAAGCGGCAAGAAATAACACCACTCACCATCTACCTTTAGTGTTGTCTAATCTATTGCAGGAGTTCAAAGACGTCTTCCCCGATGAGCTACACCTCCGGGACTACCTCCACTATGAGGCATCGAACATGGCATCGACCTCAACCTCGGCGCACCTTTACCGAATAAGGCACCCTACCGCGTCAACCCCGAAGAAACCAAAGAAATCCAAAGGCAAATACAACACCTCATTGACAATGGGCATGTACGTGAAAGCTTAAGTCCTTGTGCCGTTCTGGTTATTCTTGTGCCTAAGAGGGATGGTAGTTTTTGCATGTGTTCTGATTGCCCACCAATAGGCATCCCATTCCACGCCTTGATGATATGCTAGATGATCTTAGCGGAGCCACCATTTTCTCTAAAATTGATCTTAAAAGTGGTTATTACCAAATTCACATCCAAGAAGGTGATGAATGGAAAACCGCTTTGAAAATCAAGTTTGGCTTGTATGAGTGGTTAGTTATGCCTATGGGCTTATCCGAAGCACCCGACACTTTTATGCGTGTGATGCATTGTGTTATTCGCAAATACATTTGGCATATTTGTTGTGGTCTACTTTGATGATATACTTGTGTTTAGCGCATCTCTCAAAGATCATGTCACACATCTTAGAGCCGTTTTGCAAGCTCTTAGAAACAAGCGCCTTTATGCTAATATGGAGAAATGCATGTTTGGTGTTGAAAAGCTTGCTTTCTTAGGTTTTGTTGTGTCTTCTAAGGGTGTTCATGTAGATGAAGCTAAAACTGATGCTATTAAAACTTGGCCACAACCAACAAACTTGCAACAAGTGCGTAGCTTCCTTGGCTTAGCCGGATTCTATCGTAGATTCGTGAAGGACTTTAGCACCATTGCATCACCATTACACGCATTGAGCAAGAAGAATGCATCATTTGTTTGGGGACCATCCCAAGATATCGCATTTCATGATCTTAAGAATTTGCTTACACATGCTTCATTGCTTGCATTACCCAACTTCGATAAAACTTTTGAAGTACACCGCAACGCTAGTGGTAATGACATAGGAGGTGTGTTAATGCAAGAGAAGCGCCCAATTGCTTACTTTAGCGAGAAACTTTCCAGAGCGCAACTTAACTATCCCATTTATGACAAAGAGCTATATGCTTTAGTGAGAGTCTTGCATGTTTGGGGGCATTATCTTCACCCTCATGAATTTGTTATCCATACGGATCATGAGATGCTTAAATACCTTAAGGGTCAAACTAAATTGAACAAGTGACATGCCAAATGGAGTGAGTTCATTGAGTCATTTCCTTATGTTATCAAGTATATCAAAGGTAAGGAAAATGTTGTGGCGGACGCTTTATCCCGCAAATGCATGCTCGTAACTCAACTTGAATTGAGTGTCATAGGTTTTGAGCACATAAAAGACTTGTATGCTCATGATCCTACTTTTGCTATTCCTTATGCAAAAAATTTGACGCATACATCTTGGGAGCAATATTACATCAAGGATGATTATCTAATGAGAGCTAACAAGCTTTGCATCCCCGAGTCTTCTCTTCGTTTGTTGCGTTTGTAAGAAGCTCATGGCGGAGGACTTATGGGACACTTTGGACGCGACAAGACATTCGCTACGCTCTCCAAGAACTACTTTTGGCCCAAGATGTTTCGCGACGTCTCACGCTACACCAACCATTGCTCTACATGTCGCAAAGCTAAGTCTAAAGCTCAATCCCATGGCCTCTAATGCCACTTCCTATTCCGTATCACCCATGGGAAGATATTAGTATGGACTTTGTGCTTGGTTTGCCTAGAACACAAAATGGCAAAGACTCTATATTTGTTGTTGTGGACCGTTTCTCCAAGATGGCACATTTTATTCCATGCAACAAGATGGACGATGCTTCACATGTTGCGAATCTCTTTTGTAGAGAAATCTTGCGTCTACATAGAGTGCCCAAAACTATCGTGTCAGACCACGACATCAAGTTCCTTAGCTACTTTTAGAAGATGCTATGCGCCAAGCTCGGAATCAAGCTCTTATTCTCTTCGGCATACCATCCACAAACCGACGGCCAAACGGAGGTCACGAACCGGACGCTATCTACCCTCCTATGCATGTTGATCAAGAACATCAAGGAGTGGGAGGAGTTCTTACCCATCGCCGAGTACACCTACAACCGCGCAAGACACTCGACTATTGGCAAGTCCCCCTTCGAGGTCGTCTATGGTTTCAACCCGTTGTCCCCATTGGACATTCTACCGCTACCTCTACAAGATCGCATCAACATGGACGCGAGTGCATGAGCGAGCCATCTCAAGAAGGTGCATGAAGATACAAGGCACACCATTGAGCGCCAAGTACACCTCCTCGCGACCAAGCTCAACATCAACAAGCAACCCATGCTATTCAACATCGGAGATCTTGTGTGGCTACACCTTCGCAAGGACCGCTTCCCCAACGAACGCAAGTCCAAGCTTCTACCTCGAGCCGACGGGCCCTTCAAGGTGATCGCACGCTACAACAACAATGCATACAAGATCGACATCCCACGCGACAAGTACTCTGTGAGCGACATCTTCAACGTCAAGGATCTCTCTCCCTACCATGGTGATGAGTTTTACGATCCGAGGTCAGATCTTTCCCAAGGGGGCAGATGATGCGGAGCATCCTACGGTCATCCCCATGGACCTAGTGTTGTAGGGTGAAACCCTAGGTGGGATGTTTTCACACTTGGAGGGGGGAAAGGGATGAACTCACAAGAACACAAGGGGGAAATCACTCAAACAAACCCAAATCACACATCCACTAGAGTAGCATACATGAGATCCACAAGCATACAAGAACAATTCAAGGAAAATAGCATTAGGATAGAGTTCTTCCCACTCCAAGGAGATGAGGTCTTGATGTTGATCTTCTCCAAGAGGAGGCCTTGATAATCCACTAGGATTCTTCCCAAAGAGGGGTCTTGATCTCCAAGAGGAGGGGATACAAGGAGCAAAGCTCTCTAATGTCTCTCAAGTACTTTGCTAACCCTAAAAACAAGCTAGATGAGGAGTACTTATAGGCTAGGGACGAATTGGGGGAAAACGGGGGTACAAGGGTCATTTTCCCCGAAATACGCGTAGGCATGGTGGAGGGTCCGGGCACCCGGGGCTAGACGCTCCAGGAAGGGTCGGGCACCCGGGACGCGGGGGGACCGGGCACCCAGACCGGTCACGGGGTCGCGCCGTTGGCGCTGTAGAGGCCGGGCACCCGGGGGTAATGGCCCGGACACCCGGGGTGGTGGCTGGCATCTCCAGGCGGGGTGGTCGGGCACCCGGGGCTCCAAGGCCGGGCAACCGCGGTGGTTGGGGGCAGCGCCCAGGAGGCGGCTGGGCACCGGGGCTGGTAGGGGCTGCGCCCAGGTTGAGGCCGGGCACCCAGGGTAGCCAGAGGCTCCGCCAGCTGTAGGGGAGGGCCGGGCACCCAGTCTGGTGGTGGCCGGGCACCCGGTGTGGTCTCGGGCCTCCTTTGCTTCACGCTTTGGCCGTCCTTCTTCCTTCTCTTCCTTCATGGGTGCTCGGGTCTCCCTCCTAGCTTCTTCATGGACTTCTTCTTGGTACCTAAGAATGCACAACGTCTCCATTTGAGGTAGGACCCAACTCTCATGTGAATCCGGATGAAGTTCGAGGAGAAAAGAGTTAACCTCGGTTTCGAGGGCACGTGCGTGAGCTCTCATCATTGGTCCTCTTTGTGCTTGTGGTGGTGACGGAATGTCCATGGGGATGGTCGAGGGATGCTCCGCATCATCTCCCCCCCCCGGGAGAGATCCATTCGCGGATCGTGATTTTCATCACCATGGTATTTGGCCAAGTCCTTGACATTGAAGATGTTGCTAACATTGTACTTGTCGTGGGGGACGTCGATCTTGTGGGCGTTGTCATTGTAGCATGCTAGCACCTTGAAGGGTCCATCGGCTCGCGAAAGTAACTTGGACTTGCGCTCGTTGGGGAAGCGGTCTTTGTGTAGATGTAGCCATACGAGATCACCTGGTTTGAACACCATTGGTGACTTGTTGATGTTGAGCTTGGTGGCGAGGCAGTGTACTTGACGCTCGATCGTGGACCTTGTGTCTTCATGCATCTTCTTGAGGTAAGTGGCTCTTGCGCTAGCATCCATGTTCGCTCATTCTTGGAGCGGTAGAGGAAGGATGTCCAAGGGCGACAATGGGTTGAAGCCGTAGACAACCTCGAAGGGGGACTTGCCGGTAGTAGAGTGTCTTGCGCGGTTGTAGGCGTACTCGGCGATGGGTAAGCACTCCTCCCACTCCTTGATGTTCTTCTTGATCAACACGCGTAGGAGAGTGGAGAGCGTCCGGTTGGTGACTTCCGTTTGGCCATTGGTTTGAGGATGATAGGCCATGGAGAATAGTAGCTTGATGCCGAGCTTGGCGCATAGCGTCTTCCAAAAGTAGCTTAGGAACTTGACGTCTTGGTCCGACACAATTGTCTTTGGCACTCCATGTAACCTCAAGATTTTCCTACAAAAAAGATTTGCAACATGTCAAGCATCGTCTATCTTATTGCATGGGATGAAATGAGCCATTTTAGAGAATCGGTCCACAACAACAAATACGGAATCCTTGCCATTTTGAGTCCTATGTAATCCAAGCACAAAATCCATGCTAATATCTTCCCATGGTTGATATGGAATAGGAAGTGGCATATGTAAACCATGGGATTGAGCTTGTGACTTAGCTTTGCGACATGTAGAGCATCAGTTGGTGAAGCGTGAGACATCGCGAAACATCTTGGGCCAAAAATAGTTCTTGGAGAGCGTGGCAAAAGTCTTGTCGCGTCCAAAATGTCCCATAAGTCCTCCTCCATGAGCCTCTTGCAAAAGTAACAAACGAAGAGAAGACTCGAGGATGCATAGTTTGTTAGCTCTCATTAGATAACCATTCATGATATGATAGTGCTCCCAAGATGTATGCGTCAAACGCTTAGCATAAGTAATAGAAAAAGTAGCATCATTCTCATATAAGTCTTTGATATGCTCGAATCGAACAACATTCAATTCAAGTTGAGTAACTAACATGCACTTGCGGGAAAGAGCATCTGCCACAACATTTTCTTTACCCTTAATGTACTTGATCACATAAGGAAAAGATTCAATGAATTCACTCCATTTAGCATGTCGTTTATTCAACTTAGTTTGACCTTTAAGATACTTAAGTGTCTCATGATTGGTGTGTATGACAAATTCATGTGGGCGAAGATAATGCTCCCAAACATGCAATACACACACTAAAGCATATAATTCTTTGTCATAGATGGGATAGTTAAGTTGAGCACCGGAAAGTTTTTTGCTAAAATATGCAATGGGTCGCTTTTCTTGCATCAAAACTCCACCAATACCATTGCCACTAGCATCGCAATGAACCTCAAAAGTTTTGTCAAAATTAGGCAAAGCAAGAATCGGAGCATGTGTAAGCAAAGATTTGAGCTCATGAAATGCGGTAGATTGCGAGGGTACCCAAAAAAAGGGTGCATTTTTCTTACTCAAGGCATGCAACGGTGCGGCAATAGTGCTAAAGTCTTTCACAAAGCAACGATAAAAACCCGCTAGACCAAGGAAGCTACGCACTTGTTGCAAATTAGTGGGTTGTGCCCAAGTTTTAATTGCTTCAATTTTGGACTCATCAACATGAACACCCTTGGAAGAAATAACAAAACCCAAGAAAACAAGATTGTCAACACCAAAAGTGCATTTTTCCATATTGGCATAAAGACGTTCTTTTCGAAGAGTTTGCAAAACGGCCTAAGATGATTTACATGGTCTTTGAGGGATTTTCTAAACACAAGTATGTCGTCAAAATAGACCACAACAAACACGCCAATGTATGGGCAAAGCACAAAATGCATAACATGCATGAAAGTACCAGGAGCTTCCGATAAACCCATAGGCATAACTAACCACTCGTACAAGCCAAATTTAGTTTTAAAAGCGGTTTTCCATTCATCACCTTCTTGAATGCGGATTTGGTAATAGCCACTTTTAAGATCAATTTTTGAGAAAATGGTGGCGCCGCTAAGCTCGTCTAGCATATCGTCAAGGCGTGGAATGGGATGCCTATAGCGAACGGTGATATCGTTGATGGGTCTACAATCGGAACACATGTGAAAACTACCATCTTTCTTAGGTACAATAATAACTGGAACGGCACAAGGGCTTAAGCTTTCATGTACATGGCCGTTGTCGATGAGTTGTTGTACTTGCCATTGGATCTCCTTAGTTTCTTCGGGGTTGATGCGGTATGGATCGTTGTTCGGAAGAGGTGCGCCGGGGATGAGGTCGATCCAGTGTTCGATGCCACATAGAGGAGGAAGACCCGGAGGTAGCTCATCGGGGAAGACATCGGCGAATTCCTGCAACAAGTTAGAGAACACTAGAGGAAGAGGGTTGGAAGGGTTAGTCCTTGCCACCTCATCTTTGCACACTAGGACATAGTGTATGACACTTGATGGGTTCTCACACACTTCTCTCATCTCTCTTTTGGTGGCTAGGAGGACTAAGTTTTTCTCTCTCGATGAAGAGTCACTCATTTTGGGCTTGTGGCGCTCACTCTCTTTGTGGTGGTTCACTCTCTCACTAGTCTCTCCACGATGGGTGGATGCTTGCTTGTCGGCGATCACTTGACTTGGTGACATAGGTCGTAGCATGTACTCCTTTCCCTTCATCTTGAAGATATAGTGGTTTGTTCTCCTGTTGTGGATGACGCCGCGGTCGAATTGCCAAGATCTCCCTAAGAGGAGATGGCACACGGACATAGGAACCACATCACACTCCAAGGTGTCCTCGTAGGCGCTCATCTTGAACGAAACTTGCACGGTGTGCTCCACTTGAATGGTGCCAGAGTCGCTAAGCCATTGGACCTTGTAGGGATGAGGATGTTTCTTCTTGACCAATTGTAGCTTGGAACATAGCTCTTCACTTGCCAAATTGTGGCAACTTCCTTCGTCGATGATGACCTTCATGGAACGCCCGTTGATGCCTGCTTTGGTGTGGAAGATGTGGCACCGTTGGTCTTTGTCTTGTTGGTGTTGGAGCGTCAAGACCTTGGAGACCACGAGGGCGGGACTTGAATCATTGTCACAAAAGACTTGATCATCTTCATCTTCGTTCATGTGCCGGTGCATGGCCATGTGCTCAAGGGCTTCCATTTCTTCTTCACTCATGGAGTCGTATGTGCCATCATCGTTGAAAATCATGGTTCGTTTGTTGGTGCATTAGAAGGACTTGTGTCCTCGGCCACCACATGTGAAGCACTTGAGAGAACTTGTCTTGACGGGATCATTCGGTTGCACCGATGATGTGGGAGTTTTGGATTTGTAGTTGCTTGCCGGAGGACAAGTCGAGGAAGGCGTGACTTGCTTGGAACTTGACTTGTCTCCGGTACTTGGTGATGCTCTAGTCGAGGTAGGAGGTGCCGAACCGTGGGAGCTTGAGTGTAGGAGCCGTAGGTCTTGGAACAGTACTTGGCATATTTGAAGTCATCTTGTACTTGTCGCTCGACCTTGGTCGCTTGATGAACTAGCTCGAGAAGGTTGGAGTAGGGTTGGAAGTCGGCAATCTGCTTGATGGGGTGGTTGAGGCCGTTCAAGAACCGTGCCATAGTTTGCTTGTCATCTTCCTTGACATTGGTTCTTATCATGGCAATCTCCATTTCTTGGTAGTATTCTTCCACCATCTTCGTGCCTTGTTTGAGGAGTTGCAACTTCTTGAAAAGATCGCGGGTGTAGTGTGTAGGCATGAAGCGAGATCTCATGGCATCCTTCATTTGTGTCCAAGTTGTGATGGGTGGTTTGCCTCTTGCTTGTCGTCGCTCGATCACTTGTTCCCACCAAATGAGGACGTAGTCTTGAAACTCGAGGGAGGCCATGGCGATCTTCTTTTCCTCGTCGGAGTTGTGAAGATGGAATATCTTGTCGACCTTCAATGCCCATGAGAGATATTCTTCGGGATCATTGCTTCCGGAGAACTTGGGCATGGTGAACTTGAGCTTGTCGTAGCGGAGTTCTTCATCATAGTGGCGGTTTTGATGTCGCTCTTGTCATGGAGGAAGGTCCTCAAATGCTCGTTCCTCTTGATGTCGCTCTTGGCGTGGGGGAGGGTCTTCAAGCACTCGTTCCACTTGGTGTCACTCTTGTCATGGAGGAGGATGAGGCATATGCGCTTGGTTTCGCCTTTCTTGTTGCTCTTCATGTCGGGCGGCTTCCTCTTGTCGTGCTTAATGAAGTTCTTCTTCTTGTTCACGCACTTGGCGGTTGCGCTCGTCGACGGCTCTAGTGGCCTCATGGAGTGCGCGTTGTGCTTCGAGTGCTTGTGCTTCACGGCGCTCTTGTGCTTGTCGGATTGCATCACCGTCTTGAGGTGCTTGGCGTTGCACTTGTGGAGGTTGCTCTTGGTCCTCGGCATCTTGTGCTTGGTGTCTCGCCTTTTCACGTGCTTGGACTCGGTCTTGCAAACCATTGCCATGGAATGGATTTTCTTGAGCTTGGCGATCTTGTGGATCATCACGTCGATGAAAGCGAGGTCGGGGAGGACTTGCATCGGAAGAAGAGTAGACCGAAGATTGACGACTTGAGCGGCGGCTTGAGTGGCGCCATCTTGGCGAAGAGGTTGAGGAAGACGCGCGGCTCACGATCATGTTGCGGAATTCTTCCATTTGTGTGGTGAGCTTGGTGTCGAGGTAGTCACAGTTCCTTGCTTCCGATTGACGAAGGTCGGTGGCGTGTTGCTCGATGCGCTCACCCAAAGCTTCACTTTCTTGGTTTCGCTCGTTGGGCGACGAAGAAGTGGTTCTTGGTGACGTAGTCACGTTCATCATCTTGACCCTCGAAGAGTGGGTTCGCCGAAGTAGTTGGCCTATCCATCATAACCAAGTGGAGGTGAGTAGGAAAATGAGAGAACAATACCAAGTTACCTTTTCCAAAGATTGTGGATGTATCGAGTATCGCTCAATGTAATGCTACAATAGTAGAATTGGTACCGGGTTTGTTTCTCACACCTACACAAGTAAAGCTTATGGAGGAGCTAGGTTAGGATGAGTGGCACAAAATTTCAAGCAAATGTTAGTCAAGATATCGATAAAGTTGAGAAGGTTCACAAAATTGCAAGTAAAGCAAATAGATCAAACCCAAGGATATCACTCGGAACACACACACAGAAGATAGATGGGATCCGCACAACCAAGGAGTGAGCTCAAGATGTGTGACCATGGAAATTGCTCTTGTTGTACGGATGCTAGAGAGACGCTAGCTCGATTGCTCAAATGGGCTAGATACGCTTGTGCACCAACCTATGAGAGAAACGTGCCGTCTTCAATCGCAAATATGCTATGTATGTGGTGACCAAGATGATGTAGCTATGCAAAATGGTTCGATGCTATTGCTTACAAGCTCTTTGTTTCTCCTCTTTTGCTTAAAAGCTTTTTCTTTTTTTCCCACTATGCTTGATGCTCGAGCCAAGTATGATATGAGACAAGTATGTAAGATATGCACGGGAGAGACTTATGGCACAAAGATGATAGCAAGATAATTTGCACACTCAAAGTGGCTATGCGGAGTAGGCGTATCACTAAGGTGCACAATATAGCGCGGCCCGGCAATTCTCAACTCGCTAGTCTCAATAGGTAAGTGACGTAAAATGGCTTGGGTTATCAATGCAATGGCAAGGAAATGTACTAGGTGTCATTGAAGTTACCATCTTTTCTTACGGTTGGTATGAGGATGAAGTGGTCGTTGTCAATGTCGAGGTCGAGGTCGATGTGATGATGAAGAGCGGTGTCGTCGATGTGAAACCATTCCTAAGTAGCCGAAACACCTTGGGAAACGGAAACCGCAACTCAAAATCGGTCAAATGCGGAAGGTGGATGTTTTTATGATGAAACATTTGATGGAGGAAAAAGGTGGTGGTAATGATATATGTGGATGGGGTATATGAAGAGTGACAAAACGAGCTAAAGAACACAAAAACGGACTTGGGACGTGAAAGTTATGGCCAAAACGGAGTTGTTGGTGGGCTGATTCGGGGGGGTGCGGGCACCCGGGGGTGGGAGGTGCGGGTGCTCGGGGTGGTCAGGGACAAACAGCCCGGGGGTGCGGGCACCCGGGGGTTCAGGGTGCGGGTGCCCGAGGGTCTCGGATTTGGGCAATTTTTTTTAGAAGAGGTCAAATTCGATGGATTTCGTGGTGGGAAGGGTGGGGATGGATGGGTAAGGGCTCGATCCACTTGCCAAACAACAAATCCATGGACCAAAACAACCAAATCTCACAAGATCCAACAAATTGCAAGAAAAAAATTTGGGGCTATTTTTGTGGGGATTTTCGAATTAGGACGAAAAACAACAAAATCAAGCTAGCAAATGGGGGGTAGGGACTCCAAGATGTGAATCAACCTTGCTCATGATACCAAGATGTTGTAGGGTGAAACCCTAGGTGGGATCTTTTCACACTTGGAGGGGGGAAAAGGGATGAACACACAAGAACACAAGGGGGAAATCACTCAAACAAACCCAAATCACACATCGACTAGAGTAGCATACATGAGATCCACAAGCATACAAGAACAATTCAAGGAAAATAGCACTAGGATAGAGTTCTTCCCACTCCAAGGAGATGAGGTCTTGATGTTGATCTTCTCCAAGAGGAGGCCATGATAATCCACTAGGGTTCTTCCCAAAGAGGGGTCTTGATCTCCAAGAGGAGGGGATACAAGGAGCAAAGGTCTCTAATGTCTCTCAAATACTTTGCTAACCCTAAAAAGAAGCTAGATGAGGAGCACTTATAGGCTAGGGACGAATTGGGGGGAAAACGGGGGTACAAGGGTCATTTTCCTCGAAATACGCGTAGGCACGGTAAAGGGGCCTGGGCACCCGGGGGTAGAAGTTTCAGGAGGGGCCAGGCACCCGGGACGCGGGGGGATCGGGCACCCGGACCGGTCAGGGGGGCCGCGACCTTGGCGCTATAGAGGTCGGGCACCCGGGGTGGTGGCTGGCATCTCCAGGCGGGGTGGCCGGGCACCCGCGGTGGCTGGGGGCAGTGCCCGGGAGGCGGCCGGGCACCCGGGCCCCACATGGCCGGGCACCCGGGGCTGGCAGGGGCCGTGCCCAGGTTGAGGCCGGGCACCCGGGGTAGCCAGAGGCTCCGCCAGCTGTAGGGCAGGGCCGGGCACCTGGGTTGGTGGTGGCCGGGCACCCGGTGTGGTCCGGGGCCTCCTTTGCTTCGCGCTTCTGCCGTCCTTCTTCCTTTTCTTCCTTCATGGGTGCTTGGGTCTCCCTCCTAGCTTCTTCATGGACTTCTTCTTGGTACCTAAGAATGCACAATGTCTCCATTTGAGGTAGGACCCAACTCTCATGTGAATCTGGATGAAGTTCGAAGAGGAAAGAGTTAACCTCGGTTTCGAGGGCACGTGCGCGAGCTCTCGTCATTGGTCCTCTTTGTGCTTGTGGTGGTGACGGAATGTCCGTGGGGATGGTCTAGGGATGCTCCGCATCACCTACCTACGTCTCCCCAAGTGCCTAGTGGACCAATGATACGAGCCCGTGCAAGAGCTCTCGAAACCGAGGTGACATCTCTCCTTGGTGATATTCGATATGACCCATATGAGACATGGCTACTACCCAAGTCCGGAATGTACGTGTGATCAGGCATCAAGAAGACCCTCTCTGAGATCCTCGTGAAGACGGACAAGTCCCCAAGTGCATGGATGAAGAGGACCAACGGAAGGAACCAGAGAAGTCTCCAGGACTCGGACATCCGGCCCCAAGACCCGGACATCCGGCCCCTAGAGAGTGCAGCCCAGCCGCAGACCAGCAGCCGAGGCTACAGGGCCCAGACATCTGGCATGGCCCCAGACATCCGGCCCGGCTGGCCCAGACATCTGGCACCAGCCCGGAAATCCGGCCTGTCCATCACAAAATGCATCCGAGCCGGCTGAAGACCGACCCCGGACATCCGGCCCCCATGGCCCGGACATCCGGCACTCACCATCTACGCATAGTAACGGGCCAAAGCCCATGTACCCTTTCGCCCCCCTAGACTATATATACTCCTTCCCCTCCAACATTTTAGGGTTAGCATTGTGATAGCTCATTTTGGAGATAGAGTTGTGCTCATCCACTTGTACCCCTACTCCATTGGAGACCAAGGCCTCCTAGGAGAAGATCCCACAAGTGGATTCAAGACCCCGTCTAGGGAAGATCACCTCATGGATTCAAGACCTCAACTCCTCACTGATTGGGATGAACTAGCTATCGTGTATCCTCCCTTGTTGTCCTTGGATCTTTGTGACCTCTTTGTGTATGTGGATCTAGGACATGTGTGATTGGATCAAGTCAATTTGAGTGTTTTCTCTTGTTTTTTCCCTTGTGTTCTTTGTGTGTTCTTTGTATTCTTCGGGAATACCCCTCCAAATCATGAAAGATCGGCCCCTAGGGTTCCACCCTACATCAGGTATCCTCCTGAGTCATCACATGCTCACTATACCGTTATCCTCGTTATTAGTTTTGTTCTTCTTTCTCGTTGTCGTGTTCGGGCATCCCCGTGACATAGTCACCTATGTCTGGCCAGATGATGATGGATGCCATCACACCGAGAGGGCCCTAAGAATATCTCTCCATTTTTTGGAGGAGCAAATCTCACTCTCGAGCTATCTAGTCCCTTGTCAAACTTTCCGATGATCTTGTAAGTTGTCGTTATGATCACCGTGCTAGAGGTGACGTTTGAGCAACCCCAAAGTCCACCATACGGTAAGAAGTGACTATGATACTCTCATGGTATAAGGAGCAAAATCACATGTTAACACTTCGTGTTATTACAATTGATTACAGACGATATTATCTCAATTCATAACAAACAAGTTTGGGTCGATTCAATATGATCATTCTTTCAACGTCATAATCTCAATGTTGTTTTACGACTATCATTACACTTAACGATATCCTAAGATCCAAAAAATGTGATCACCAACAACAATTGAACTAGTCTTAGAGGTGAGACTAGGAACCTTTATTTATCCATTTATCATTTCACACGTGCATATGAGTTTTCCACTGAAGCGCATATTCCAGGATCATAGCAGTTATAGCATGAAATATAAACACTTAATTATGAATATGGAAATATAATAATACAATATTATTGCATCAAGGGCATATTTCCAATAGTAAACTGGTCAGCGATCCGATGACTGTGTCAAACTGAAAATCGATTGAGGTGATCCCGTGTTAAACAAAGGGTTCTTATTAATTGAACCAAAGAGTTGATGGTTTGACCTCGCCAAGTCCAAACACTTCAAACACCGGGGGCTAGTCACTCACCCCCACAGTCAAGCTCCTATGACTAAATGAAAGTTATAAAACCTTATAGTCTTATTGCCTCGTTCCTATTGACACAATTGCCTCCAGGAACCGAGACGTCGGCTAAGGGTTGCACTCTTATGGAAACACCCCGTGTAGTATCTACAAGGGGGCAGAAGCCGACGACTGGTCACTTTCAGTATTTAAACAGTCACACAGGATTCAAAATAACACATTAGAGATAAAAAGATTCATACATAAAAAAAGCTTGTCTTTGTACATTATCAAGCCTCGGTATACCGAGGAGGCATCTACTCTAGAATGACATTTTTACTACACCGAGCATCGGTTATCTGAGCACCCTGAATCACCCCAGGGAAAAACTTCTCTGGGATGTGGTTCTTCCCTTCAAGGGGCCCTGCAGCCACAACCTCTGCCTTTAGCCCTAGATAGTGCGTCCTCGCAGACGCATACGCTAGTTGAGCACCCTCTAGATAGGCGGAATGCTTCCAGAGGTAGACTTGGGGGCTGGCGTTTTGGAGCCGCTGAACCAATCCGAAGCAACTGCTCGGCAATGGCTCTGTGGGCCACAAGTTGATGCAGAGGTCCTCCATGGACGACCTCGACATGCGGTGCAACTCCATCAGCTGCTTCATCTAGTCATTGAGAAGCGGCGGATGCGAAGGCACTTGAAACTGTGCCCAGAATGCCTTTTGCTCGACGTCACCTTCGTAGGCGCCATAGTACTGGCACACATCCAATGCACTCCTCGGTAGTTCCATGAAGGCGCCTAAGGAACGCTAGATTTGCATCAGCTCGGTGAACCTTATATCACCAAAGACGCACTGCAATAAATAGGGCTTACTAGCGGCTATCTACTTCACCTGCTGAAGCTCCTTGCGGTCTGCCCTCGCCTTGGTCTGGGCCTCTATGCATGCCAAGCCCAGTTTCTTGAGCCCGACGGCTTTCTTATTTTGGTCATCCTAAAGGGCATCGCATTGCGCGTACAAACCCTTCAGGTCTTCCTCAACCTCGATCACCCAAGCCTGATCCTTGCCACGGCAACCTTCTCCTCGGCAAGCTCTGAGCTAGCCTTCTCAGTCACAGCCTTTTGTTGCTCGGCTTCTCACTGAGCCTTTTTGAGCTCAACTCGGAGAGCCTCAATCTCCATTGCGTCAGCTGAAAAACAATAAAACACACTCGTGTTAAAAATACTTATGTCATTGTTGAAATAGTGTTAAGTTCAGATATTATTTTTTCCTCACCTTGCGCTCTATCCATCTGCTTTCTAAGTAGATCGATATCCTCCTCGGAGCATCCAACCTTGTGGTTCATCTCCTCCAACTCCTTTGAGTTGGACACCGAAGCCGAGGCTGAGGTCTGGAAAAAAATTGTTGGTCTCTAACGATGATAATGATCCTTTGATCGGCCTTGTCAATCCGATCAGAGTCTCAGGGGCTACTGCATATTTGCTTTTATATACATTACAGTAAAAACAGATGACCCCCAAGTCAGTTTGTCAAAACCAACTTAGGGCTCGGGGGCTACTGTAACTGTGCTCTTAAGTAGACATTCACAGTTTATCTTTGTATTTCATTATAACATCTTTGGACAATTTTCCCATAATTGTCCCTTAAGGGCTACTCGGTATATTGGGTGCTAACTAAAAGCCCTGAAATCATAAAAAAAGGCAAACATTGTGTATGCCATTCATCAAAACCTTTAAAAAGGCCTTTGAAGGTCTCCTTGATTCTGATCTCCGCAGACCGGGAATGATGCAACGCCGTGCCAAGGAGGGCACGGTGTTCGGGAATGATGGAGGAGCCCGTCATAGCCGCCTCCATCTCCTCTTGCCACCCCATGAATACTTGTCCTATAACAACTGAGGATGGTAGAATCACCTTGGATCCTCCTTCCTTTGAGGAAGGGACGGACATCTCTGGGTGTCGTAGTGGCTCTAGAACGCTCGGGGACGAGGACTTGGGGGGACCGGTCCCCTCTCCTTCTTCAACCAAAGAGGTTTTTTCCCTTGGTTCTCGATGGCCGAGCTTAGAACCTCGGCCATAGGAACACCGGTGTCACTTTGTCTGTTTAACACAGAAGGGGCCGGGTGTGATGACACCTCCCCCGCCCGTCACGAGCGGGGGAGGGAGATGTACACGTGCCTCTTCCACTCTCGGCCATCTCGGGCGAAGGGAGCTCGTCCTCCGACTCTCTATCACCAGGGAAGGCGCGCTGAGGGCTACAAAAGCATACAGTACACCAAAAGTCAAGAATACGTTAATAAAAATGTGTCATATAAAGCACACTAAATGGAGTACCTCCTCGGCGGCGGTTTCTCCCTGTGGTGCTGAGGCAGCACGTCCCTGGATGACTCGGAGGGCATGGCCTCTACGAGGGCAGATGATTGTTCGGGCTGACTTGCGGAGGCTTTTTGAAGCCTTCTGCGGAATCGAGGAGGGTCGTCCTCCTAGACGTCTTCGAACGCCGCCCTTTCCCTTTTAGGGGAAGATGCCTCCTCTCCTCCCTCATCCTCATTTTCCTCTTTTCTCTCCTCTTCCTCCTTGCGGATGCAAGAGGCATGGGTGTCCTCGGACCTGGCATCTGAAGGACCTCGGATGCGCAGACCCTCCCTCTTCTTCTTCAGCTCCTTCTTCTCCTTGACCGGGACCACGTATCGTTCCTCGGTTAAAAGAGCTTCAAGCTAGGGAGCCCTGGCTTCTTCAAGCAATGGCGCTGGGCACTTCATATTTTGTGCCTTGTTACACCAGCTCTGATTATGGGAGGGTGAACACAATTGCTTTATTAAAAATGGAAGACATTGAAAGGGTACTAGCATAAATGAACTACTATTACCTTGGTTGGACCATTCTTGGCATCGATCCACCTTCTTGGGGAATTTATTCTTGGACGGCTTAAAGAGCGTCGTCCACATACCATTGAGGTTGATATGGAAGAAGTTCCACACGGTCACCTCGTCCTCGGGCTTGTAGAGCCACATCAAATTAACCCAAAGTTGGAGGGGAAGGTTGCAGCGCTGGAGCATCACCTGGATCACGTCCACCAGCTTGAGGCCTTGATCAATCATCGACTTGATCCTCTTTTGGAGCACCTTCACCTCATTTGGGTTTCCCCAATCGAGGCCCTTCTTCATCCAAGAGACCAACCTGGCTCGACCGCAAAGGCAGGGATCTCCGTTTGGCCTTCAGCGGGCAGCTTAGTGATGTAGAACGACTCCCGCTGTCACACCTTGATTGTCTACACAGAGGTGCCCTCTGGCCAGGACACCTTGGGGAGATTGCTTATCATAGCTCCTCCACATTCAGTGAGCTGGGTGCCACTACTCTTCGGCTTGACTTGAAGATCTTCAGCCACAGGCCAAAGTGCGGTTCGACGCGGAGGAATGCCTCGAAGGCAGTGATGAAGGCCACAATGTGGAGAATTGAATTTGGGGCTAGATGATGGAAATCTAGCCCACAGAAGTATAATAGCCCCTTCATGAAGGGGTGGAGTGGGAACCACATCCTCAGATGAGGTGGGGAACGAAGACCACCCTCTCCCCTTCCTTGGGAGTAGGGATGGGTAGATCAGGCTCTAGGACCCAACAATTGGCTTTGGTGGGTATGTACCCCGCCGCCCGGAGCTCCATGATGGTGCCCTCCGTGATGTTGGAGGACACCCACTTGCCCTTCAGCTCGGCCTCGGCCATTGCTGATGAAAGAATGCGGGCGCAAGTGAAGTGCAGAGGCTGATAACCTACAAGTATAGAGGATCACAACGGTTTTTGAGGGTAGAGTATTCAACCCAAATTTATTGATTCAGCACAAGGGGAGCCAAAGAATATTTGCACGTATTAGCAGTTGAGTTGTCAATTCAACCACATCTGAAAGACTTAATATCTGTAGCAAGGTGATCAGTAGCAAATTAGTATGGCAATTTGATAGTGATGCTAATAGTAGTAGCAGAAACAGTAGCAATTTTGTAGTGATTGTAACAGCAACAACGGTGAAAGTAACTTAGCAAAGGTCAATATATGAGAAGCTCATAGGCATTGGATTAGTGATGGATAATTGAGTTGGATAATATTCATCATGTAGCAGTTATAACCTAGAGCGACACAGAACTAGCTCCAATTCATCATTGTAATGTAAGCATGTATTCCGTACATAGTCATACGTGCTTATGGAAAAGAACTTGCATGACATCTTTGTCCTACCCTCCCGTGGCAGCGGGGTCCATAAGGAAACTAAGGGATATTAAGGCCTCCTTTTAATAGATAACCGAAACAAAGCATTAGCACTTAATGAATACATGAACTCCTCAAACTACGGTAATAACCAGAAAGAATCCCAATTATTGTCACCTTGGGGTATGCGGATCATAATTCGTAATAGGTGCATATAACTTTCAAGATAGGATCAAGAACACAAATATATTCATGAAAACATAATAGGTTCAGATCTAAAATCATGGCACTCGGGCCCTAGTGACAAGCATTAAGCATAGCAAAGTCAGAGCAACATCAATCTCAGAACATAGTGGATACTAGGAATCAAGCCCTAACAAAACTAACTCGATTACATGATAAATCTCATCCAACCCATCACCGTCCAACAAGCCCATGAAGGAATTACCCACTCCCAGTGGTGAGCATCATGAAATTGGTGGTGAAGGAAGGTTGATGATGACGACGGCGACGGATTCCACCCTCTGGAGCCCCAAACAGACTCCAGATCAGCCGTCCCAATGAAGAACATGAGGTGGCGGTGGCTCCGTATCGTAAAACGTGATGAATCCTTCTCTCTGATTTTTTCTTGGTGAATAGGTATATATGGAGTTGGAGTTAGGGTTGCCGGAGGTCCAGGGGGGCCACAGGGCGTGCCCCCTGAGCTTGTGGCTCCTGGGTGGCCCCCCTCTGATATATTCTTTCGCTAATATTTTTTATATATTCCACAAATATTCTCCATAAATTTTCAGGTCAACCCGAGAACTTTGATTTCTGCACAAAAACAACACCATGGCAATTCTGCTGAAAACAGCATCAGTTCGAGTTAGTTTCATTCAAATCATGCAAAATAGAGTCTGAAACAAGAGCAAAAGTGTTTGGAAAAGCAGATACGATGGAGACGTATCAACTCCCCCAAGCTTAACTCATTGCTTGTCCTCAAGCAATTCAGTTGACAAAGAAAAACTTTTACAAACTCTATTTGGTCTTGTTGTTGCAAATATGTCTAACCAATGTCCAGGTTTTCAGCAAAGATTATGAACTAACCATATTCATGATAACACTTAGGTATCGCATTTACTCACATTAATGGCATAACTAACTAGTGAGCAATAATAAGCTATCTCGGATGACAACATTTTTTCAAAACAATCATGATATAATATGATATAATGGTATCTCGCTAGCCCTTTCTAAGACCGCAAAACATAAATGCAGAGCACCTCTGAAGTTCAAGCACTGACTAGACAATGTAATTCATGGTAAAAGAGATCCAGTCACACATATATTCAATATCAACTAAACACAAAGCATATAAATGACAATAGTGCTCTCCAGCTGGTGCTTTAATAAGAAGATGATGACTCAACAATAAAAGTAAATAGATAGACCCTTCACAGAGCGAAGCAGGGATTTGCATGGGTGCTAGAGCTCGAAGCTTTTAAAATAGAGATGAATATAATTTTGGGAGATATGCTTTCATTGTCAACGTAGCGACCGAGAGTTCCCAATATCTTCCATGCTAGACACATTATAGGTGGTTCCCAAATAGAAAGGTAAAGTTTTTACTCCCCCTCCACCAAAAAACACAAGCCATGGCTAGCCGAATCCTCGGGTGCCCTCCATGCCAACAACAATCTGGGGGAGTTCTGTTTCATTATTATATTTTGATTTTGATCATAGGACTGGGCATCCCGATTACCAGCCACTTTCTCGTGAATGACAAGTGAATAAACACTCATCATGAGAATAACCCACCTAGCATGGAAGATACTGACAGCCCCCTGTCGCTTCCTGAGCGATTCGGGAATACAAATTAGATTATTATTTGAAGATTTAGAGTTCGGCACATGCAAATTTACTTGGAACGGCAGGTAAATACCGCATATAGGTAGGTATGATGGACTCATACGGAATAACTTTGGGTTTAAGGAAGTGGATGCACAAGCAGTATTCCCGCTTAGTACAAGTGAAGGCTAGCAAATAGATTGAGGAGCGACCAACCAGAGAGCGACAACAGTCATAAACATGCATTGAGATTAATCAACATTGAATACAAATATGAGTAGGATATAAATCACCATGAACATAAATATCATGGAGGCTATGTTGTTTTTGATTCAACTACATGCGTGAACATGTGCCAAGTCAAGCCACTCGAATCATTCAGAGGAGGATACCATTCTATCATACTACATCATAACCATTTTAAATGCATGTTGACACACAAGACAAACCATTATCCACTCCTAGCTATTTAAGCATGGCATGAGTAACTATGATCTCTAATTGTCATTGCAAACATGTTTACCCATAATAGGTTGACTCAAGAACGATGAGCTAATCATATTTACAAAAACAAAATAGGTTGAGTTCATACCAACTTTTCTTCATCTCAATCATTTTGTCAAATCTCGTCATTATTGCCTTTCACTTGCACAACTGAACGATGTGAATAATAATAAGAGTGCTCATGCCGTGGACTAAGCTGGAATCTGCAAACATTTATTCAAAGGAGAAGACAAGGTAATATGGGCTCTTTGTTAGATCAACAATAACGCATATGAGAGCCACCCAACATTTTCATCGTGGCCTTCTCCTTACGACGACCCAAAGAAAAAGAAAAGAATTTCAAAGAAACACACTGAAATATTTTTGGAGTTTTTTGTTTTTCTGAAGCGAGCAATAATGAAAGAAAACTGAAAGCGAGAAAAACTATATACACGGGAAAGCTCCCAACAAGCAAAAGAAGAATGGGAAATCTTTTTGGGTTTTCTTTAAATATTACTACTAATTTAAATTGGAAAGAAAAACTAAAAAGAAGCGAGAAATATTTTTGGATTTTATCAAAGTTTTTCAAACACACAAGAAGAAAGCAAGGAAAATAAACTAACATGGATTATACAATGAAAAACTATAAACACCGACAATTGGAATGAATGTGTGATGCATGAATGTAATGTCAGTGAGAAATATGTACTCCCCCAAGCTTAGGCTTTTGGCCTAAGTTGGTCTATGGTTACAGCTGGCCGGGATAATACCCAAAGTCGTAGTTGGAGTTGAACTGGATTGCAGCTGCCACCGCTTGGCGGGCTGCCTCATTGAGGCAAGCGGTCTCCCTCACCCTCTCATATTCCTCTACCTCCTCCATAAGTATAAAATATCTTTGTTTTTCCTGAAAGTTAAAGAAGGTAGGAGCGGGAAGCGTAATATGGATAACGCGATGCCTGTTAAAGATTAGTCTGTATTGGAAGGGCAGGTCGCCCCTCTCAAGAAACTGGAAACGCTCCATAGCGGCATAATCAAGGAAAGCAGGTGGCAACTGAGTATCATTTTCTTTTATCGGCACCCCAAGATAATTAGCTAACTAAGTGGCATAAATTCCACCATAGAAATATCCATCTAAGGCATTATTATGTAACCGACATGCAACAATAGCCCCCAAGTTAAATTGTTTATTGTTCATTAGCACACTCAAATCAGAAGAGCAAAGGTCGCTATGGTCATGTTTACCGTTAATGCATCTACCTATGAAGAGAGCAAAATAATGTAAAGCGGGAAAGTGAATGCTCCCTATAGTAGCTTGTGTTATGCCTCTAGTCTCACCCCTAGTGATGCTAGCAAGGAACTCAATGCAATCAGATTTGCGAGGTTCAGTATAAATGCCCCCTTGTGGAATTTTGCATGCTTCATTAAATTCTTCAAGGTCCATGCAAAATGTTTTTTCATAGAGATTAAATAAAATAGAATGTGTATTGCAATGGACTGGATACTCAAATTTCCACACAAAAGAACCAGTGAGATTGTAGTACTGCAGGTACTTATCTGACAAGAATTCCGTCAAGCTGGCATTGTGTACATACAAATAAAATTCTTCCTTGAAACTATCTTGATTCATGAAATAATCTGACGGGCATTCGGAAGGTTGCTCTAGAGCTTCCCTCGGTGGTTCAAGGTCCGGCTCACGTAGAGTGAGCCTTGTGGATTTCTTGCTCGAGGAACCACCTTGGAACATCTTCCTAAACATTTTTTTTCTCTGAAAATTTCTGAAATTTTTAGTAACTCAAAATAAAAGTGAACAAAACTCAACAAAATTGATAGCAACTGCTCCTACAAGTGTCTAGGGGCCATATCATGCACCAAACCTAGTTTGAACCTTAAAAGTTTGACATGCAAGCTCAAGAACATGGTCACCAACAGTAGCTAAATGTGCAAATAATAACCCACTAGAACATAAACTAATTGGACCAACGGAGGAGTCACATACCGATGAACAATCCCCCAAAATAGTTTTGGAAATGGAGTTCCGAGCAAGGAGATCGAAAATGGCAGGAAGATGAGCAAGAACACGGGTTTGAACAAGCAAGTGATTTTTTCTGGAGGAAGAAGAAGAGCATGGGTGGCAGCCATAAGTGAGGGGGCCTACATGGTCCCACAATCTTGCTAGGCGCGCCCAGGGGGTGGGCGCGCCCTGTGAGCTTGTGGCTCACAGGTGCACCCCCCCTGGGGTGTGTTTAGTGCCACTATTTTTTAAATATTGCAGAAAAAATCATATTAAATTTTCAGGGCATTTGGAGAATTTTTATTTTCTGGTCATTTTTTATTGCACGGATAATTCAGAAAACAGCATAATCATGGCATTTCTACTTTATTAATTCTAAATAACAGAAAGTAAAAAGTGGGTACAGAAAGTTGTGTTTACTAAATTCATCGACCACATGCCCGTCAAAAGGAATCCATTAATATGGCTGATCAAGTCTTATTAACAACTTCTTCCGAATGACATGAAACCGGAGAATCTTTGTATAACACTAGGTTACCTCAACGGGGATATGCATGTCCCCAACAATAAGGATTTCATATTTCTTTTTGATAGCAGGAATACGGAATTCAAAACCTCCAATAGTAATTGTTGAAATTTTCCAATAGAGTTGATACTATTCACTTGAGGTTGTTTCTTCGGAAAGTGTACCGTGTGTTCATTACCATTGACATGAAAAGTGACATTGCCCTTATTACAATCAATAACAGACCCTGCAGTATTTAAAAAGGGTCTACCAAGGATGATCGACATACTGTCATCCTCGGGTATATCAAGAATAACAAAGTCCGTTAAGATAGTAACATTAGCAACTACGACCGGCACATCCTCACAAATACCAATGGGTATAGCAGTTGATTTATCAGCCATTTGCAAAGAGATTTCAGTTGGTGTCAACTTGTTCAAATCAAGTCTTCGGTACAAAGATAAAGGCATAACACTAACACCGGCTCCTAGATCACACAAAGCAGTTTTAACATAGTTTCTTTTAATGGAGCATGGTATAGTTGGTATTCCTGTGTCTCCTAGTTTCTTTGGTATTCCACCTTTAAATGTGAAATTAGCAAGCATGGTGGAAATTTCAGCTTCTGGTATCTTTCTTTTATTTGTAACAATATCTTTGATGTACTTAGCATAAGGAGACATTTTCAGAATATCAGTCAAACGAAGGTGCAAAAAGATAGGTCTAAGCATTTCAACAAAGCGCTCAAATTCTTCTTCATCTTTATTCTTTTAAGCTTTAGGAGGAAAAGGCATAGGTTTCTCAACCCATGTTTCTCTTTCTTTACCATGTTTCCTAGCAATGAAGTCTCTCTTATCATATATTTTATTCTTAGGTTGTGGGTTATCAAGATCAACAGCAGGTTCTATTTCCATATCATTATTATTATTAGGTTGAGCACCAACATGAACATAATCATTATCATTGTTACTAGGTTCATGTTCATCACCAGATTGTGTTTCAGCATCAGAAATAGAAATATCATTTGGATTCTCAGGTGTGTCTACCATAGGTTCTCTAGAGGCATGCAAAGTCCTATCATCTTTCTTTTTCTTTTTAGAAGGACTAGGTGCATCAGTATTAATTCTTTGAGAATCTTGCTCAATCCTCTTAGGGTGACCTTCAGGATACAAAGGTTCTTGAGTCATTTTACCACCCCTAGTCATAACTCTAACATCATGATCATTCATCTTATTGTTCATCTCATTACGTAAATCATTTTGTGACTTGAGGACTTGTTCTACTTGAGTTGTTATCATGGATGCATGTTTACTCACACCCCTAACATCATTAACAGATCTAAACATAAAGTCACTCAAGCGTTCAATCATATAAGCATTTCGTTTCAATTGTCTACTAACATATGCATTAAAATTTTCTTGTTTAACAATAAAGTTTTCCAATTCATCTAAGCATTGACTAGCAGACTTAGTATAAGGAATATCACCTTCATCAAATCTATAGAGAGAATTTACCTCTACTACTTGTGTAGGGGTATCAAGACCATGTATTTCTTCAATAGGTGGTAAATTCTTGACATCTTCAGCTTTAATACCTTTTTCTTTCATAGATTTCTTTGCCTCTTGCATATCTTCAGGACTGAGAAATAGAATACCTCTCTTCTTCGGAGTTGGCTTGGGCGGTGGTTCAGGAAGGGTCCAATCATTATCATTACTCAATATATTATTTAATAGCTCTTCAGCTTGTTCAATAGTTCATTCCCTGAAAACACAACCAGCACAACTATCTAGGTAGCCCCTAGAAGCATCAGTTAGTCCATTATAAAAGATATCAAGTATTTCATTTTTCTTGAGAGGATGATCAGGAAAAGCATTAAGTAATTGGAGAAGCCTCCCTCAAGCTTGAGGGAGATTCCCTTCTTCAATTTGCACAAAGTTAAATATTTCCTGTAAAGCAGCTTATTTCTTATGAGCAGGAAAATATTTTTCAGAGAAGTAATATATCATATCCTGGGGACTACGCACACAACCAGGAGCAAGAGAATTAAACCATATCTTAGCATCACCCTTTAATGAAAAAGGAAACAACTTAAGAATATAGTAGTAGCAAATTTTTTCCTCATGAGCAAATAGGGTGGCTATATCATTTAGTTTAGTAAGATGTGCCACAACAGTTTCAGATTCAAAACCATGGAAAGGATCAGATTCAACCAAAGTAATTAACTCAGGGTCGATAGAGAATTCATAATCCTTATCAGTAACAAAGATAGGTGAAGTAGCAAACTTAGAATCATATTTCATTCTAGCATTCAAAGATTTTTCTTTCAACTTGACTAGTAATTTCTTCAGTTCATCTCTATCCTTACAAGCAAGAAAATCCCTAGCTACCTCTCCACCCATAACATAACCCTCAGGTATATCAGGCAATTCATGTCTACGAGAGCTAGGTCTAATAGGTGTTTCAAAGTGTTCAGTTTCAATAATTTCATCAGTTTTAGTAATCTCATTTTCTTTAGCTCTAGCAAGTTGTTCATCCAGAAATTCACCCAGTGGCATAGTTTTATCAAGCAAAGTACTATCATCCTCAAAGGCATCATTAATAGCAGAAGTAGCATCATCAATTACTTGCGACATATCAGGATTAATAGCAGGTGGTGGTGTCGCAGGCTTACTCAAAATAGAAGGTGAATCAAGTGCAGAGCTAGATGGCAGTTCCTTACCTCCCCTCGTCTTAGAGGGAACGATCTTGGTTCTGGTATCTTTCAGATTCTTCATAGTGATCAACAGATATAAATCCCAAGTGACTCAGCAAATAGAGCTATGCTCCCCGGCAACGGCACCAGAAAAAGGTCTTGATAACCCACAAGTATAGGGCATCGCAACAGTTTTCGAGGATAGAGTATTCAACCCAAATTTATTGATTCGACACAAGGGGAGCCAAAGAATATTTGCAAGTATTAGCAGTTGAGTTGTCAATTCAACCACACCTCAAAGACTTAATATCTATAGCAAGGTGATCAGTAGCAAAGTAGTATGGCAATTTGATAGTAATGGTAACAGTAGTAGTAGAAACAGTAGCAATTTTGTAGTGATTGTAACAGCAGCAACGGTGAAAGTAACTTAGCAAAGATCAATATATGAGAAGCTCGTAGGCATTGGATCAGTGATGGATAATTGCGTTGGATAATATTCATCATGTAGCAGTTATAACCTAGAGCGACACAGAACTAGCTCCAATTCATTAATGTAATGTAAGCATGTATTCCATATATAGTCATACGTGCTTATGGAAAAGAACTTGCATGACATCGTTTGTCCTACCCTCCCGTGGCAGCGGGGTCCATAAGGAAACTAAGGGATATTAAGGTCTCCTTTTAATAGAGAACTGGAACAAAGCATTAGCACTTAGTGAATACATGAACTCCTCAAACTACGGTAATCACCAGAAATAATCCGAATTATTGTCACCTTGGGGTATGCGGATCATAACTCATAATAGGTGCATATAACTTGCAAGATAGGATCAAGAACACAAATATATTCATGAAAACATAATAGGTTCAGATCTGAAATCATGCCACTCGGGCCCTAGTGACAAGCATTAAGCATAGCAAAGTCATAGCAACATCAATCTCAGAACATAGTGGATACTAGGGATCAAGCCCTAACAAAACTAACTCGATTACATGATAAATCTCATCCAACACACATCATTGTCCAGCAAGCCTACGAAGAAATTACTCACTCCCAGCGGTGAGCATCATGAAATTGGCGGTGAAGGAAGGTTGATGATGATGACGGCAACGGATTCTACCCTCCGGAGCCCCGAACGGACTCCAGATCAACCCTCCCAATGAAGAACATGAGGTGGCGGCGGCTCCGTATCGTAAAACACGATGAATCCTTCTCTCTGATTTTTTTTCTTGGCGAATAGGTATATATGGAGTTGGAGTTAGGGTTGCCGGAGGTCCAAGGGGCCCACAAGCTCACAGGGCGCGCCCTGGGGGGTGGGCGCACCCCCCGAGCTTGTGGCTCCTGGGTGGGCCCCCTCTGGTATATTCTTCCGCCAATATTTTTTATATATTCCACAAATATTCTTCGTAAATTTTCAGGTCAATCTGAGTACTTTGATTTCTGGAAAAAATAACACCATGGCAATTCTGCTAAAAACAGCGTCAGTCCGGGTTAGTTTCATTCAAATCATGCAAATTAGAGTCTGAAACAAGAGCAAAAGTGTTTGGAAAAGAAGATACGATGGAGACATATCAGAGGCTTTGGAATGGATCTGGGGTGCTAGAGCTTTGGAGGCTATATGCAATGGTGCAGCAGATGGAAGCATGGGGGAAAGTAAATTACCACCCTTTGCTTTTATAAGACAGTGAAGGACCAAGAGTCCCCTTACTGCTCCGCATGAATCGCCACCTTCCAACCCTTCGTGCCATTAGACGGGCATCAATAAAAATAATTCGTTGATGATATCTCTTGAAAAACGAAGCACGATCTCTGCATTGGTAGGACGTGCCAATGAGAAAGCTGCCTCGGGTCACGATCTAATTCACAATAACTGGCTCAATTAGCGTTATGGGAGGTGACGATTTGGTGAAAGTTGTCACATAAAAGCCACCATTCACACCTATGTGGAAGTCTTTGGGGCTAAGCTACCCCGAGACCTTGGATAGGTTACCTTTGTAAAAAAGGATCCAGTACTTCCCTCGCCGAGGATAAGGTTTCAAGCATATGGTCGGAGGGGCTAACTGTAAAAGGAGACCTGATAATTTATTATGAACTCTGAATTTGGCAAGATAACAGAGGAGCTCGCCTACCAAGCCGTGGACATCAAGCCAAAGGTATCAAGCCGAAGACATTGATTTGATGGGGCTATCGTCCTTGGTTTTGAAGACAAGTTCAGGGGCTACTGACGCTGTCCTGGGCTAGGGGGTAGTAACCTATACGACCCCCAGTCCACGGGCCGAACTCGCAGCCCACCGATCTCCACAAGGATGGACTCTAGAAGCTATGAACCTCGGCGTGATCAAGATGGAAACCTCCGAAGACTTGGCGTGTACTTCAAGGATAGCTCGCTAGCCCAGCATGATTGGCAACCAACCATATGTGTAACCTAGGTACCCCCGATGTGTATATAAGCCATGGGGTTTAGTCTTTGCAAGGACAATTACTAGCCTTGGGGTCTAGAACACAACATACAATCTCGAGGTAGATCATATTGTACTCGATACTCCATCACATCAATATAATCAAGCAGGACGTAGGGTTTTACCTCTGTGAGAGGGCTCAAACCTGGGTAAACACTGTCTCCTGTTTCCCCCTGTTACCATCATTCCTAGATCACCAGGTCGGGAACCCCTACTCGAGATCCTCCAGTTTTAGCACCGATAGTTGGTCCTCATCTTGTTGTTGTTGAAGAGTCAAGATCTTGGAGACAACGAGAGTGGGGTTCAGATCGTTGCCGCAAAGTATTTGCGCATCTTCATCTTCATTCAATTGGTGGTGCATGGCCACGTGCTCTAGTGCTTCCATTTCCTCCTCGCTCATGGAGTCGTAGGCGCCGTCTTCATTGTCAATCATGGCATGTCGTGTTGGGCATTCACATGTCTTGTGGCCACGGCCTTTGCAAGTGAAACATTGGATGGAACTTGTCTTTGTGGTAGCATCTGTTGTAGGAGTGGATGAAGAAGTCCTTGACTTGTAATTGCTTTAGGAGGGGGAAGATGTCATAGGTTGCTTGGAACTTGATTTTCCACTGGTAGTTGGTGAAGCTCTAGACAGAATCGTTGAAGTTGTAGTCACTTGTGTAGTTGAGTCGTAGGTCTTGTATGAGTACTTGGAGTACTTGTAGTCTTCTTGCACTTGGCGATCCGCTTTGCTTGCTTGGTGCACTAGCTTGAGAAGGTTGGAGTAGGGTTGGAAGTCTGCAATCTTCTTGATTTGGTGGTTGAGGCCGTTCAAGAAGCGCGCCATGGTTTGATCGTCGTCTTCCTTGACGTTGGCTCATATCATTGCAATATCCATTTCTTGGTAGTTTTTCTCAGCCGACTTAGTGCCTTGCTTGAGGAGTTGCAACTTCTTGAAGATATCAAGATTGTACTGGGTAGGCATAAAGGGAGCTCTCATGATTTCCTTCATTTGGTTCCAAGTCGTGATTGATGGTTTGCCTTTTTTTTCTCTTTGTCGCTCGACCACTTGTTCCCACCAAATGAGAACATAATCTTGGAACATAAGTGAGGCCATAGCGATCTTCTTTTCCTTGTCCTAATTGTGAAGACAAAATATCTTGTTGACCTTCAATGCCCATGATAGGTAGTCTTCGGGGTCGGTGCTACCAGAGAACGTAGGCATTGTGAACTTGAGCTTGTCGTATCGTTGCTCCTCATTATGATGGTTGCGATGGCGATGTCTCTCTTGTCTTGTAGGAGGGTCTTCAACCTCTTGCTCCCTTGGTCCTCTTGATTAGCTTGACATTGAGGGCGAGGGATTCGTGCCCGGTTCCTCCTTTCTTGGCGCTCCTCAAGATGCGCAGCTTCATCTTGTCGCACCTGTCAGAGTGCATATTCTTCTTCGCGCACGCGTCAATTGTGTTCTTGTATGGTGTGAATGCCTTCGCGTAGAGCTTGTTGTGCTTCAAGCGCTTGTTCCTTGCGGCATTTCTGCTCTTGTCATAGTGCGTCATTGTGTTGCTCTTCTTGGTGTTGGCATTGGCGTTGGCAAGCTTGCTCCTTGTCTATGGCATCTTGTTCTTGGCAACGATGTCGTTCGCGCTCTTGGATGTGGTCTTGCAACCCATTGCCATGGAAAGGATTTTGTGAAGCTTGGTCATCGTCTCGATGATGAGAATGATGATGTGGCAAACTTGCGTCAGAATAGGTGTCCGAAGAGCGTCGGCTCGAGTGGCGTCGTCTTGACGAAAAGGATGTGGAATAAGCGTGGTTGGCCATCATGGCATGGAACTCTTCCATTTGAGATGATAGATTGGCGTCAAGGTAGTCCCGTGTCCTTGCTTTGGATTGTAGCAAGTCGGTGGCGAGTTGTTCGATGAGGTCTCCCAAAGCTTCATTTCCTCGATGCAAAGCTTGTTGAACGCCGAAGAGTTGTACCTTGTAGACATAGTCGTTCGGTATGTCTTGCTCATCGAAGAGTGGGTTGGAAGAAGTGTACGGCCTATCCATCATGCTCAAGCAAATGTGAGTGGAAGAAAGATAAGAACTAGGCCAAATTTATCTTTTTCCACTATTGAAGATGGATCAATGATTACCCAATATGGTATTATGGAAGTAGGACAATTGGTATCGTATCTTGTCAATCTCACACCTATACAAGTAAAGATTTTGGAGGAGCTTGGTGAGGATAAGTAGCACAAAATTGATGCAATTGTGAGCAAGATATCAATAAGGTTGAGAAAGATTCACAAATTCACAAGTGAAGCAAATAGATCAATAGCAAGTAATGGCGCACAGAAACACACGCACGAATAGATCAGTGGGGTTGTGCAACCAAGAAATGAGCTCAAAATGTGGAATCCACAGAAAACGCTCATGTTGCACAATGCTAGAGAGACATAGCACGTTTGCTCAAAGGGCGGATACGAAACTTGTGCACAACCTATGAGAAACAAAATGTGTCGACTTTCTATGCCAAGTATGCTATGTATGTATGGTTCCCGGTGGGTTCGCACAAGATGATCAAAGATGATCAATGATGTCAATATGCTATGCAATATGGCATGATGCTATTGCTATTGCTCACAAGCTCTTTGTTTCCTTTTTCTCTTTGCTTAAAATCTTTTCTTTTTTTTTATTTTCTTGGGCCACTTATGCGAAATGCTCGAACCAAGATAGCAATTATATATATGCGGGAACAATTGATGACACAAGAGATCATATGATGATATATGCATGCAATGACAGCTATGCAGAATATGTATCACTAAAGTGCACAAGTAGCGTTGCCCCGCAATACTCAAGCGGCTAGTCTCAGTAGGCAAGTGACGCAAAAAAGGGCTTGGGGTTAACAATGCAATGGAAATGATAGTGTACAAGATGTCGTCGAGGTCACCATCCTTGCTTATGATCGGGTTGTCAAAAGGTCAAGTGGTCGTTGTCGATGTCGAGTCCGAGGCAATGATGAGTGGCGGTGGGGTCGATGTCGAACCGCTCCTAAGTAGCCGAAACACCTTAGGAAACAGAAAATCACAAATCAAAATCTCAAACACCAAATGGGACAAATGGTGGCAGCGGAAGTTGTGGTGGTGTAGCGGAAGCTCGGTGGGGTTGCAGAAGTAAAATGGCGGGTCTCGGAGCTGGCACTGCGGAAGAGTGGGTGGTGGTTGTTTTTTTTTTGCAAAAATTCAGTTTCGTCTGGGTTTGTCGGACGTCAGGAAGATGTCAGACGAATGGAGGCTGAAAGTTGTCGGACGTCCGATAAAGGTCGGTCGTCCGGTGCCTGGTGATTTCGGGGGCGCGGGGATGAAGATGAACTCATGGATTTTGGTGAAGAAAAAGAAATTTTGGGGTGGATTTGATTATGGAAAAGGAAGGAAAAGGTGGGGGAAGCTAGATCCACCTGCAACACTTCGAATCCATGAATCAAAATCAACAAAACATCATCAAAACCAACAAATCACAAAAAATTTGGTATGGCTCTTTTTGTGGGGATTTTCGAATTGGGGCAAAAACAAACAAAATTGGCTAGCAAACGGGGGAATGGGGGCTCCAAGATGTGAATAAACCTATGCTCTGATCCAAGATGATGTAGGGTGGAACCTTAGTTCATGATCTTTTCATGCTTGGAGGTGGGGAAATGAGCAAATCAAGAGTAGAACACAAGAAGAAAACTCAATTGACAAAGATCCAATCACACATGTGCTAAATCCACATACACATAAAGGAAATACAATGGTCCAAATCCAACACAAGATGGCAAAAGAGGAACTAGTTCATCCCAATCCTTTGAGGAATTGAGGTCTTAATATCCAAGAGGATCTTCCCTAGAAGGGATCTTGAATCCACAAGTGGATCTTCTCACATGGAGGCCTTGATCTCCATGGGAGAGGTGGTAGATATGAGCAAAGCTTTCTCTAGATATGAGCTATCCCTTTGATGACACTAATTCGTCCAAGTGAAGGGGTATATATAGTCTACAGAGAGAGAGGGGGATACATGGGTCAAAACCTGAGTGGATGCGCACAGACAGGTACCAGACATTCGGTGGTTACCGGTCATCTGGTGGCTCATGAGGGTCTGGACGTCTAGTGCAGGCTGGACTTCTGATGTTTCGGCTTTGTTGGGTTGGCATTGGATTTCCAGAGGTGTTCGGTCGTCCGGTGGCTCGGACGTCCAGAGGGCATCTTTCTTCTGTTGATTTGGTACTGGTCCTGGTCTGCCGGATTTTCGGAGGGGCCCGGTCATCCGGGTCCTGTAGCTCATCGGACATCCGATACTTGTCGGTTGTCTGGCCGTTGTAGCGTCCGTCGGCTGCTCCTATTGACAGGTTAATCTGCGTTGTGCCAAACATCTGGTAATCGACAGTCGTCCGATGCTTGTAGCTTGCCGGCAGCTCCTTCTCTTACTTCTCGCACTCCATCTCCTCGCTGTCTTGTCCATGACCTTCATCTAGGTGCCTGATCATACATAGCGTATCCGCTTGAGGTAGTAGCCATGTATCATAGGTTGAAAGTGTGAGTTTAGAGAGGAGTGAGTTCACCACGGTCTCGATAGCTCTTGCATGAGCTCTTGTCATTGGTTCGCTTGGTGTTTGGGGTGACGATGGTGGGCCCATGGGGATGACCGTGGGATGCTTCGCATCACCATACCTGGTGGCACACCCAGAGGAGCTAGCCTTGGTGAATTCTTGGTGTTCGCCAATCTGAATGAGATGCGCTTCGCTCCTCGGACGAGCCTTCCCATCCTGGGAGGAGACAATATTGGAGTTGGAGTAAGCAAAATGGGCAGTCCAGGAAGATCCAAGTTTCGGCCAGGTACTTCATCTCGAGCTCGCATTCTTCCAGAGGTGGGCGGATGCAAAGCTCTGACTATTGTCAATTCACATCGTCACTGAGGCCATGCCGGAGGAGGCGATGGAGATGGCAGCCCACATCCGCCCATTGCCCTCCCAGTATATCCTCTAGTGGGTGCAATGTGCAGGGGAGTCCGCCAATCCGCGAATGGCAGTGCAGCGGGGCTGCCTCAAGGACACCCGCCCAAGGATATTGAGTTCAGAGGATATGCTTCCTTCTCCTGTTCCTTCCACCGCACTGAAGATCGGATGATGATCATCTAGCTAGGTGGTGGTGGTTGATATGCCTAAGTGTTCTATGGATGTAATCGGGGCTTTTGGTCATGAATGAACAAGATACGAACTGGAATCGTTAATTTCTCACTCCCTTCTATGCCTTTGTCACATATATGCATGTCTTTTTATTGTCTACCAACTTTTTGCACAGTCGAGATCCCCCGAACGGATTGCGGGCAGAGAGAGCTTCGCAAGATAGTACGTTTGTATTGACACATTTTCCTTGCACTAGGTCGGGGACCCCGAGGGGGGCCATTCTCCGATCTTGTTAAGAAACGGGGCCTCTAGAACAGTCATGTGACAAGGGGCTTTTACTCGAGGTCACACTCGTTAGACCTACGTTCCCTCCCTTCCCCATCCACTTCTACGTCGCGCTCGTGGTCGAGGACGGAAAAAACTGTACGCCCGCCCCATCACTTTCATTTGTGATCGTGACGGGGCCTTCTCATTAGTATGCAACGTGGCTGCTCCAGCATGGAGAAGGACACATACATTGGTTGTTCCCTACTCCCTCGGTTCGTACTTTCTGACGTGTACTTGTGGTTGGGGAAAGAAGGGATCTGAGCGCCCACCCTCCTACTTTTATTTAGAGAATGGGGCCCATTCGTCAGTATGCAGCGGACTGCTCTTGGTTGAGTGGGACCTACATATTTGTCCATAAGAGCTCCTCGTCAGTTTGCAGCACACTGCTCCTGGTTGCGGGTGCCTCAAAAATGTAGTTGGTAGGGGGTCTGCCATTAGTTTGCAGTGGACTACTCCTGGTTGACGGTGTCATTGCCTAGGGGTGGCTATAAGGGTCCCCTCGTCACGGGAGTTGATGTAGGGTGGAACCCTAATGGCTGATCTTTCATGATTAGGAGGGGGATTCCCGAAGAACACGATGAACACACAAGAGGAAAACACTCAAATCAACTAGATCCAATCACACATATGCTAAATCCACATACACATAGAGGGATACAAAGGTCCAAATCCAACACAAGATGGTAACAAGAGGTAACTAGTTCATCCCAGTCCTTGGAGGAGTTGAGGTCTTGAATCCTTGGAGGATCTTCCCTAGATGGGGTCTTGAATCCACTAGGGATCTTCTCACATGGAGGTCTTGAACTCCATGGGAGTGGTCTCTCTCTCAAGAGAAGAGTAGGTAGGAGCAAAGCTCAACTAAGATGAGCTATCATATTTGCTAACCCTAGAAACGAGGAGGGGGAGGTCTATTTATAGTCCAAGCCACGAAGGGGTAAGTGAGGGGGAGAAATGGGTACATGGGCCTCGGCCCGAGTCATGCGCGCAGGCAAAGGCCGGATGATCCGAGAGGTGGCTCGAATGATCCGAGCTCCGGGGGTTCGGATGATCCGGGCGGCCGTCCGGATCATCCGGCTGTGTCGTAGCCGTCGTCGGGGGTCCAGATGTCCGGGTGGTCATCCGGATGTCCTGGTGGGTCCGGTGATCCGGGAGGGGGTCCGGATGATCCGACTTCGTCCGGGCTCATGCTGTAGTCTTCAGGGCGCATATCCGGATCGTCCGGGCCAGGGGCCGGATCATCCGGGCGTCGGCCGGATCGTCCGAGAGGGGATCCGGATGATTCGGGCAAGTGCAGGCTTGTCCGTTCTTCCGTCTTCTCTTCCACGCTTCCCTCACGGATGGTGTAGACGTACACATGTACTTGCACTCCTCCTTGTCGATGATGAAGCTTCGGCAATACCTATGCACGCACACAAGAGGAGTGTCAAGTAGTATACCATCCTTGAAGGGGTCAAGCGAATGCATGTAAAGGAGGTGATTCACCTTTATGTATGTGAAGTAGATGTCGCACGTGTCACTTGCCAAATGGATTCTTGACATGGTGATGTCAGTAGGATGCTCCGCATCACGAGTCCTTGTGCCGAAAGTTGGGTCATAGTGAGAGCCCCCTCGTAAGGGATGCGTGCATGTCGAAGTAAGGCAATGAACCCTCCCCCGTCAGTTTGCGGCGGATTGCTACTGGTTACCTGATTATGTAGACATAATCGTGGTTGATCCCCCATCAATATGCAATGGATTGCTCCTGGTTGGGGGGGAGGGCACCATCCTCATGGTCTTCTTGTCCCTTCCTTTTGTTGGCTTTCTTGATCTGCTTTCTTGACAAAACAACATGGACTATACCTTGAGTTCTTAGGGTGCTCGTTGTGGCGAGTCTTCAGGCGCCTTCTCCCCATCTTCCTTCAAGCTGCATCTTTGGAATAAGAAAGGAAGGAGTTCCTCTCTGTCTTGTACATGCATGTTGAGTGGCACTGGTGCTTCTTCGGAGTTGCTTCCGGCGACCCTGCCTTGTGTGCAGGGTCTCCCTGCCAGGAGAATGTGGCATACTTCTTCTAGTTTTGCCTTGGGGGCATGACTCATTGGGTGGGAGAGGGCTACTGGTTTTCGGTTTGGCCTCCCCTCCCCTTCCACTAGGGACAAGCATGTCGCTGATTCCTTTGAGCCAAGTGCTCAAAGGGGAACACATATCCACGGGTACCGGTGGGTGGCGGAGGAGCGCATGAATGGCCAACAGGGCGGATGCTGGTCCCATCACCCCTGATACCAATGGTCTCTGATGGTATCTTCTCTTTAGGAGTCGAGATTCATGAGGTGCCTCGCACCATACTTTCCTTTTTACCCTTGAGTTAGGATCTGGGGAGAATCTCCCGAGTCCTTTTTGTCCATGGCTTAGATTCTTACTTGTTCGGCCAGGGGCTAAAACACTTTGTCAAACCACAAGAAAAAAGATCATTCATAGACACATGGACTTGTATACAGGTTCAGGCCGTCATCTGAGCGTAAGACCCTAGTTCATGTTGGTATTGATATGAACTGGAGGAATACAAGTGCTCTGGTGTTACAAAGATGATGGATGGGCTGTGACCAATGGTGGTTGGAATGTGAACAATGGTGGTCGGGGTCTAGCTAGAGTGCTCGAACACTCATATTTTTAGTCTTCCCGCCTTCTCTTGGGTGAACCTACTACTTGGAGCTCATGAACGATATAAGCTAATACACTGGTGGGCGTGTCTTGCCTTTCTCTCTACTGGCTTTGGCCCTCACCTTATATAGGCCTGGGGGTACTACCTTAGTCGTTTAAATCGTGTGTGAATAGGTATACAAAATGGTAGGTGTTGCGCGAAATTTGTTCTCTGTACGGTTAGTAGATGACCTACACTGCGAGAAGTCGGGTGCTCGAGTACCTCCGCTTGACGCGATGCGTGATACGGCTCCAACGTATCTATAATTTTTGATTGTTCCATGCTATTATATTATCTATTTTGGATGTTATATATGCATTAATATGCTATTTTATATTATTTTTGGGACTAACTTATTAACCTAGAGCCCAGTGCCAGTTTCTGTTTTTTCCATGTTTTTGAGTTTTACAAAAAAGGAATATCAAACGGAATAAAACTTTATGATGATTTTTCTTGGACCAGAAGACACACGTAGGACTTGGAGAGGAAGTCAGAAGAGTCCTGAGGGCTCCACAAGCCCTCAGGGCGCGCCCTAGGGGGGGCGCCCCTGGCTTGTGGGCCCCACGGGAGTCCTCCAACCCTAATCTTTGGCCTATAAATTCAGAAATATTCCCAAACGACTAGAAGCGTCCACCAAAATACTTTTCCGCCGCCATAACCTTCTGTACCCGTGAGTCCCATCTTGGGGCCTTTTCTGGCATCCTGACGGAGGGGGATTCGATCACGGAGGGCTTCTACATCAACTCTATTGCCCTTCCGATGAAGCGTGAGTAGTTTACCACAGACCTACGGGTCCATAGCTAGTAGCTAGATGGCTTCTTCTCTCTCTTTGATTCTCAATACCATGTTCTCCTCGATGTTCTTAGAGATCTATCCGATGTAATATTCTTTTGCGGTGTGTTTGTCGAGATCCGATGAATTGTGGATTTATGATCAGATTATCTATGAATATTATTTGAATCTTCTCTGAAATCTTATATGCATGATTTGATATCTTTGTATTTCTCTTCGAATTATCAGTTTGGTTTGGCCAACTAGATTGGTTCTTCTTGCAATGGGAGAGGTGCTTAGTTTTGGGTTCAATCTTGCGGTGTCCTCACCCAGTGACAAAGTAGGGGTAGCGAGGCACGTATTTGTATTGTTGCCATCAAGGGTAAAAACATGGGATTTTCATCATATTGCTTGAGTTTATCCCTCTACATCATGTCATCTTACTTAAGGCGTTACTCCGTTCTTTATAACTTAATACTCTAGATGCATGCTGGATAGCGGTCGATGTGTGGAGTAATAGTAGTAGATGCAGAATCATTTCGGTCTACTTGACACGGACGTGATGCCTATATGCATAATCATTGCCTTGGATATCGTCATAACTTTGCGCTTTTCTATCAATTGCTCGATAGTAATTTGTTCACCCACCGTATTATTTGCCTTCAAGAGAGAAGCCTCTAGTGAAACCTATGGCCCCGGGTCTATTTTCCATCATATATTTTCAGATCTATAAACCAAAAAACCCAAAAATACCTTGCTGCAATTTATTTACTTTTATTTTGTTTTACGTTTTAGTAATCTTTTATATCTATCTCTATCAGATCTCATCCTTGCAAGTGACCGTGAAGGGATTGACAACCCCTTTATCGCGTTGGGTGCAAGTGTTTGATTGTTTGTGCAGGTGCATAGATTGGGGACTTGCTTGTATCTCCTACTGGATTTGATACCTTGGTTCTTAACTGAGGGAAATACTTATCTCTACTTTGCTGCATCAGCCTTTCCTCTTCAAGGGAAAAACTAACGCAAGCTCAAGAAGTAGCAATGTGCCACACCTGTAACACCCTCATATTTAAGCTATAGTGAAATCACCCTAATGATGCCATGTCATCATGATTTGCAGCTTAATTGTCCCTTGATTGAAACTTAAGTCAAATTCAAATATCAAGTCAAAATTTTATTTCTTCAAACAGTAAAACAAAAATGTTGGTGGGGTTGCAAATATTCATTAGCTAATTGTCATATAAGAAGCAGCATTATTTGAATACTTAGAATGGCCTCAACCTAATTAAAACAGAGCCAACAACATTTAAATTAGCCATTTCAAAATAAACAAATAGTTACGCATTTCAAAATATATTGAAATTGTTTGTGCTTACTCGATATGTGGCCTAGTATTTATGTGCCAGTTTTTCATCTACAAGAAAATTAATTTGCTATTAAATTTAAATGCAAACAGAGGAGAAAAACAAAAACAAAAAAGGAAAAGAAAATGGAAAAGACTTACTGTTGGACTGGGCCGCAAGTGCACAGCCCAGCCCAACAACGGTTGTCCCCTACCTCTGTTCACCAGAGGCTGGGTGGACGCCACACGCACTTCCGTGGTCATGGATGGCCACGTATCGAGCATCCAGCCCCTCCCCAGTGCCCTACAAGACCCCCTCGACCGTTTGGACAAAACCCTAGCCCTCATTTCCCCCCTCCTCGCGCCCCTCTCATCCACACTGTGCGCAACCAAAGCCCCGTCGCCATGGCCCTTGTCGTCCGCGTGCTTCCCGTCAAACCCGCCACCTGGATCCTTATCCGATAGGTGTGTCGGCTCCTTCTGCGTCGACTACGACCACCAGCTCGTGTTGGGCTGCACTGCAGCGCCGGATTTGTCACTGTCTTCCTCATGGAAACCGCCGCCCTCGCCTTCAAATTCATCGTCGTCTGCACTTCTAGGCCGTCAACGAGCTTTCCATATGCGCCACGGTGAGCTGCCAGCCTTTTCCCCCCTTTCTTCCTCTTGATTCCATCGTCGTAGCACCGCCCGTCTTGCTCGCCCGTGGACGCACCGAAGCTTCAGCTGCGCCCAGCTACAAGCACTCCCCTGCCAATGTGCACCTCCTCGCGCGTGCCCACGCGCGCTCGCCCACCCACCGTTGTGCCCCTGCCCGTGCGCCGTCGCGCCAAAGCCGTGGCCCCACACGCGCCCGCTTGCGCGTGGCCTCGCCTGCAGCCGCCCGCGCCCGCGTTGCTGCTGCTTCTTGCTACTATCGCTACTGCGTGCTGCCACTGCTACCTACTTCGCAGCCTCGCGTCTGTGCAACACCAACGCCGGCCTCCGCTTCGCTCGTCGCTAACGTCACTACGATGCATCTCCGGCCACCCTGCGACCACCATCCGAACTGCGCGAGCTTCAGCTTCCCAGCGATACCACCCATGTGACCATCCGCTGCCGAAAGCGGCCAGTCAAAGCTCCTCCGCCACGTCGGAGTTAGTTGTCGGTTAACCCCGGTTAATTAGCACCTAATGACCCCCCTAGTGTCACTGACCAATGGGCCTCACCTCACTAATTAAGTTAACTAGATTAACTAACCCCTATTAATTAGCATAGTCACTAACTACGGGATCTCACGGCCCTGTTGACCCAGTCAGCTGCTGACTGGGATTGGATCCAGTCGCTGATGTGTGGGTCCTGCGGGCCCATTGACCAGTCAACTGGTCCACGTTGACTGCTGCCTGGGCAGCCAACTAGACCCCACTGTCAGCCTTACACACGCTTGATACCCCACAAGTATAGGGGATCATTTGTAGCCTTTTTCGATAAATAAGAGTGTCGAACCCAACGAGGAGCTAAAGGTAGAACAAATATTCCCCCAAGTTCTATCGACCACCGATACAACTCTACGCACACTTAACGTTTGCTTTACCTAGAACAAGAATAAAACTAGAAGTACTTTGCGAGAATAAAACTATGAATAATTTGCAACATAATAAAAGTTAGTTGTTTACTAGAAAGCTTTTGTCACACAAGAAAGTTATTTGTCCCTAGGCAATTGATAACTAGAGTGGTAATCATTATTGCAATTTTATATGAGGGAGAGGCATGAGCTAACATACTTCCCGTACTTGGATCATATGCACTTATGATTGGAACTCTAGAAAGCATCCGCAACTACCAAAGATCATTAAGGTAAAACCCAACCATAGCATTAAGTATCAAGTCCTCTTTACTCCCACACGCAACAACCCACTTACTCTGGTATGTGTTTCAGTCACTCACGCCACCCACCATAAGCAAATCATGAACGTATTGCAACACCCTATAGCGGGGATCCCTCACATTTGCGCGACACGAAGGGCACCATAGGACAGCACCAAAATAAAATATACAACTCAAACCAATCATGATCATCAATCACCCCGTAGGACAAATAGATCTACTCAAACATCATAGGATAACCACATATCATTGGATAATAATATATAGTGTTGAGCACCATGTTTAAGTAGAGAATTGCAACGGGAATAGAGAGGTTACACCGCTGCATAGAGGGGGAGAAAGTTGGTGTTGACGGTAGCAAGGTTGTTGATGTAGATCACCGTCACGATCCTTGTCCCGGCGGCACTCCGGCACCACCGGGAGAGAGGGGGAGAGAGCCCCCCTCCTTCTTCTTCTTCTTCCTTGACCTCCCCCCTAGATGGGAGGAGGGTTTCCCTTCTGGTCCATGACCTCCATGGCGGCGGAGGGGTAGGAGCCCCTCCTAGATTGGATCTATCTCTCTGTTCTCTTCTATTTCGCGTTCCTGTTTTCTGGCCGAAAACCATTTCTTAAATATCCGGAGATCCGTAACACCGATTGCGCTGAAATTTTAACACGGTTTTTTTCCCCGGATATAAGCTTCCTTGCGGCCGAAGAAGACCCCCAACCAACTTACGGTGTGCCCACTAGGCACCACTGTGCGACAGAAGGTGTGGGCCGCGCCCTGGTGGGTAGTGGAGGCTAAGGGCCTCCGTTTGCGTTGATTCCACCTCCCAAAAATCACATATATTCCAAAATAAATCTCCGTAAATTTTTATCGCGTTTGGACTTTGTTTGATATGGATATTCTGTGAAACAAAAAAACATGCAACAAACAGGAACTGGCACTGGGCACTTGATCAATATGTTAGTCCAATAAATCGTATAAATTTTTGCCAAAAGTATGTGAAAGTTGTATAATATTGGCATGGAACAATAAAAAATTATAGATACGGCGGAGACGTATCAGCATCTCCAAGCTTAATTCATGCTCGTCCTCAAGTAGGTAAATGATAAAAACGATAATTTTTGATGTGGAATGCTACCTAGCATAATCTTGATCTATAATCTAATCATGCCATGAATATTAAGACGTGAGTGATTCAAAGCAATAGTCTATAATTTGACATAAAGACATCAATACTCAGGCATCCCAACAAACAATCATGTCTTTCAAAATATCAATGCTAAAGAACGCTATCCCTACAAAATCGTATAGCCTTGTCGTGCTCCATCTTCTTAACACAAAGTATTTGTCATGCACAACCCCGATGACAAGCCGAGCAATTGGTTCATACTTTTTAACACGCTTCAGCTTTTTCAACCCCCATGCAATACATGAGCGCAAGTCATGGACATAGCACTATGGGTGGAATAGAGTATGATGATAGGGGTAAACATAGAGAAGACAAAAAGGTAAGAAAGTCACACATCAACGCGGCTAATCAACGAGCTATGGAGATGCCTCTCAATTGATATCAATGTGAGGAGTAGGGATTGCCATCAATGGATGCACTAAGAGCTATAAGTGTATGAAAGCTCAACATAAAAACTAAGTGGGTGTGCATCCAACTTACTTGCTCATGACAACCTCGGGCATTTGAGGAAGCCCATCATCGGAATATACAAGCCAAGTTCTATAATGAAAAATTCCCACTAGTATATGAAAGTGACTACATAGGGGACTCTCTACATGAAAAACAGTGCTATTCTGAAGCAAAAGTGTGGTAAAGGATAGTAACAATGCCCCTTCTCTCTTTTTCTCTCATTTTTTCTTTATTTTTCTTTTTTTTCCTTTTTTTCTTGGGCTCTTTTTGGCCTCACTTTTTTTCTTTTTGTCCGGAGTCTCATCCCGACTTGTGGGGGAATCATAGTCTCCATCATCCTTTCCTCATTGGGACATGCTCTAATAATGAATAATGATGATCACACTTCTATGTACTTACAACTCAAAAGAAATAAAAATTACAACTCGATACCTAGAACAATATAACTATATGAATGCCCCTGGCAGTGTACCAGGATGTGCAATGATCTAGCATAGCAAGGGTATCAAAAACGGACAAGCCATGAAAATATCGTGCTAGCTATCTTACGATCAAGCAAAGCAATATAACAATGAATGCTCATGTCATAAAAACGGAACGGTGGAAGTTGCATGGCAATATATCTCGGAATGGCTATGGAAATGCCATAATAGGTAGGTATGGTGGTTGTTTTGAGGAAGATATAACGAGGATTATGTGTGATAGAGTGTATAATATCATGGGGTTTGGATGCACCTGCGAAGTTTGCACCACATCTCGAGGTGAGAAAGGGCAATGCATGGTACCATAGAGGCTAGCAAATTGCGGAAAGGTAAGAGTGCGTATAATCCATGGACTCACATTAGTCATAAAGAACTCACATACTTATTGCAAAAGTTTATTAGCCCTCGAAGCAAAGTACTACTATGCATGCCCCTAGGGGGGTAGATTGGTAGGAAAAGACCATCGCTCATCCCCGACCGCCACTCATAAGGAAGACAATCAATAATAAATCATGCTCCAACTTCTTAGCATAACGAGAGACTATACGTGCATGCTTTGGGAATCATAAACCTTAACACCAATATTCTTACTAACCACAATCACTCACTAGTACCTCCCACATATTATCATCTCTATATCGCAAAACTATTGCAAGGAATCAAACATATCATATTCAGTGATCCACAAGTTTTATGTAGGATTTTATGACTAACCATGTGAATAACCAATTCCTGTTGACTCTCTAAATAGATATAAGTGAAGCAAGAGAGTTTAATTCTTTCTACAAAAGACAACACTCCAATAGATATAAGTGAAGCAAAAGAGCATTCTATAAATAACGGTTTTCTATAGGTAGAGAAAGAGGCAATCCAAACTTCAAATGATATAAGTGAAGCACATGAAGCATTCTATAAAGCCATACTCAAAAGATATAAGTGAAGTGCAAAGAGCATTCTATAAATCAACCAAGGCTATCTCATACCAGCATGGTGCATTATTAAAATAAAAATAAAAAGCACACGACGCTCCAAGATTTACACATATCACGTGAACAAAACAAAAACCAAAACATACCGATACTTGTTGAAGAAAGATGGGATGCCTTCCGGGGCATCCCCAAGCTTAGACGCTTGAGTCTCCTTGAATATTTACTTGTGGTGCCTTGGGCATCCCCAGGCTTTAACTCTTGCCTCTCCTCCTTCTCCTCATATTGAGACCTCCTCGATCCTTGAACACTTCATCCACACAAAACTTAATAAAACCCTCGTGAGATCCGTTAGTATAATAAAGCAAATCACTACTTTAAGTACTGTTGCAAACCCATTCATATTTTATTTTTGCATTATAACTACTGTATTATAACTTCTCCATGGCTTATACCACCGATACAATCCATAGTTCCATCAAAACAAGCAAAACAATGCATCAAAAATAGAATCTGTCAAAAACAGGACAGTCTGTAGAAATATGAACTTTGACCATACTTATGTAACTTCAAAAATTCTGAAAAATTAGGAAAAAATAAAATTTTTGTATAGAAGTACTATGTAAAAATTTCAAAAACTTTTGACATTCCAGTAAAAAATGTAAATTCACGCACTACAACCAAAGTTTCTGTTTTTGCACCGCACATACCAAACAAGTAATCTAAACATCCTAAAGGCAAATCTTGGCACATTATTTTTATAACACAATGGATTTGTACACAGGGATAATTATTTTTATTGAAAAGTTTCTGTAATTCAAGATTCACAAAGTTTCCATGGGCATGAACAAAGTTCAAGGCATGCTCCCGCTTCCACGGTGCTCGTCTTTCTCACTTTCACTTTTCTTTTTGTAAAGTTTTAAGTTCCCCTCTATATATTTTTTGTTTTTAAACTTTATAAAAGTACACAACAGAATAAAATGACTCTCTAAAACTTCTGGGTTGTCTCCTTGGCAGTGCTTTCTTTAAAGCCATTAAGCTAGGCATAAAGTGCTCAAGTAATCGATCCACCTGGATCCCAAGGTATATCAAAGCCAATTTTAATTAGCAATGATTTATAATTTAGTAGTGAGCACAAAGCAACATATATCATGCAATGACAAAGTCTAACTCTCTTCCTATGCATCGTCATGTCATAAAAGAACAATTCATGCACATCAAGTAAAGGCCAATACATAGCACAAGCAGTTTCTTGCAATTTTATCGTGTTGGAAACATAGAGAGGTTGAGATGTAGTTCCTCTCTTATAATAATTGCAAGTAGGAGCAGCAAGCACATGCATATTATATTCAACAAAATCATCATGTGCTATAGTAAAACACAACCCATCAATATAATCCTTAATAAGAGCAAACTTCTCCGATATAGTGTAGGTGGGAGAATTCAAAAAGATAATAGGACCATCATGTTTGGGTGCAATAGCAACAATTTCATTCTTAACATAAGGAACTATAGCAAGTTCATCTCCATAAGCATAATTCATATTGGCATCTTGGCCACAAGCATAGCAAGCATCAATTTCATCAAAAAGGGATATTTCAAATGAATCAACGGGATCATAGCAATCATGATGAGGACATCAATACCATTGTTACACCCACAACCCCTGCTGCTATACATACTAGACCAATTACTAGAGCTCGCGCACGCCAATTAAATTATCAGGTACTTTCGTTTCTTGGTAATGATTCTAATGTTCATGAGAATATGATGCTACCTAAATTGGATACATTTGTTTTGCTTACAAATGAAGGGCCTAGCTTGGACAAGAAAGAGGAACCTTGGAGCAAGTTCAAGCATGGAGATGATGGCATGCGCAAGGGGAACAAGAACGGAGTTACAAGTGATGATTCCAGGACTTTGAAGCCACCATAATGAGTGCAGGAAGCCTTGGACGAAATATACAAGATGCCACTTCATAAATTTTGTCCAGAGGCTATTATAGGTGCTGCGTCACCTTATTATTGGGCCAGGCCCATGTAATTTCGAAATACTTGAGTATAGGCTGTTTTTAGAGTCCGTATGTGTGGGGAAACAAGATATAGGGTTGGTTTCGGACCCCTCCTTCAAGGGCCACGAAATCCCCTCCTCTTCCTCCATATATACAGCCCTTAGGGCACCGTTTAGACTTTGGGTTTTGTTTAGATTAAAAGTTCGCCATAGCTGCAACTTCGCGTACTTCGTTTGTGTTCAACGACCAGACCAAGACGTCACAGAACCCCACCTTGATCAATAAAGCTTTCATCTTATATTCGCGATATCCAGATTGCAAATCTTAGTTTCTTGCTTGTTCTTCGTTTGCTTGCAGGAGATAGACCCTCGTGGTCAGGTTGATTGTGCTCCGGCCTGGTCAATAACCTCTCGGAGTTGGTTTAGCGATTGCTAAGGTGCGACGTCCTCGCACGTTCGTAGTCGGATCGTCAAAGTCTACTCCACCAAAAACGATAGCTATCAACTCATCGAAAGATCGGGACACCCTTGCCTCTATCAAGTGGTATCAGATTTTCAGGTTGCTCGGTGAGATTTTATAGTTTTTTGTAGTTTAGATCAAGTCTGTTCTTCATACCTACAGTCCACGAAAAAGCCAAAAAAAAAATTAGGGTTAGTTCATCATATCCGAACCAATCTGAGCCTTTGCATAATCTTTTTAGGGTTTTTGCTTTGTTGATTTTGCGGTTGCATCGTCGTGTCTAGTTGCTGGTCTTAGCGTCTAGTCCTTTAGAGTTTCGAGTTCTGTCACAGTTTGTCACGCCGCCGCCGCACCATATACCACCACCGCTGCCATATGCCACCACCGCTGCCATATACCACCACCGCTGCCATATTCTACCACCATATATCCACCACCAATCCGAGTTCTTTTCATATTAGGTTTGTTTTCGAGACCCATCTATTTTTCCGATTCGTGTTTCCTTGCCTGAGTAGGATTCGAAAAAAAAAGGTCCGGAGACCCCCGGGCAGTGTTTAGGCCAAAATTTCGGCAGTCAAAAATATGTTTTCCCTATCCTATTTTTAGGTCCCAGGGAGCGTTTTGAGACACTCGCCATCATAGTGATTTTTTGTCATACTTTTTCGTCGTCGCTGCCCTGATTTCCGAAAAAAAAATTGTCAAAAAAATTTTTCGTGCCAATCCTGATAGTTTGACTTGGGAAGAGTTTTGAGACACTCGCCATTATAGTGATTTTTTGCAAAAAAAAAAGAGCGCAAAAAAAAACAAATTTTTTTTAGAGTGTGCTCTTCCCTTGTTTATGTGCCGCGCCGTGATTTTGTTAGTGTTCTAGGCTCGCGTCTCTAGTACGGTCTAGCCTAGGACCAGCACAGTACCGTCGTTGAGCGTTTATTCAACTTTGCATCTCTGAATTGATTATTGCTGACCCTTTTTGCTACCATATCATAAGCCTTCCCAGCTCCACATACATCTACATCGTGCGTTTGACACCACCTGGCAATCGCTCTATCCAAGCTTTGTGAGTTTTGACTACAAAGGTTGCCGATCACCACCTGCTGCTGGGTAAGAACTGGTAAGAATTTGAGTTTTGCTTGATGGATTTGTGACACCACACCACCACCACTTCCTAGTAGTCTGTAGGATCATATTCTTGTGTGTTTCTATTGCTGCTAACCATGGCAAGATCACAAGCCGATGAGACTGATTGGGAGAACATGACGAACAAACAGCTACATGATAAATTTCAGCAAATGATGAGTGGACAGGTGCAAGATGTGCTAAACAGATTTGAAGAGGCCATGGAGAAGATAGATGGAATTGAGAAGACGTTCGAAACAAAGCTCGATAACAAGTTTAATGAATTGCTCGCGCGTCTTCCACAACCACCGCCGGCTGCACCTGTCGCACCTCTACAACAACAACAACGTCGCCTTCCAAATCAAGTGGGACGAGCACAGCGCGTTCCCCTTGAGCCTGGTCAAACTTCTGGTGCCGCTGCACCTACTGTTGATGCTTCTATGGCTCCAGCTGCCGCTGAGGAGCATGATTATGCGGGCGATTACGAGGATGAGGTTGATCAAAATTAGAACTACGTACCAGCACCAGGTCGTCCACATGCCAATAATCGCAATGGTAGGGCTGCATTACCAGCTCAGGTACAAGATCATGACCATCTTCCTAAACTGAAATTGAATATTCCACCATTTGAGGGTAGATATGTTCCTGATATATATCTTACTTGGGAGTTAGAAACTGAACAACGTTTTACATGTTTACAATATCCCGAGGAGAGACGTGTTGCTGCTGTTGTTTGTGCTTTTACTAGTTTTGCATGTGTATGGTGGTCTGAACATTGTAGATTATATCCTATTCCAACTACGTGGGCTGCTTTGAAAACTGCTATGCGTACTCATTGGGTTCCACCATATTATCAACGTGAATTACTTAAAAAATTGCAGCGCTTAAGACAAGGAAAAAATTCTGTAGAAGAATATTATCAGGAATTACAAACTGGCATGATTAGATGTGGTATTGTTAAGGAGAATGAAGCTATGCTTGCACGTTTTATGGGTGGATTAAATAGAGAGATTCAGACCATTCTAGAGTATAAGGAGTATAATAATATCACTCGTTTATTCCATCTTGCTTGTAAAGCTAAACGTGAAGTGCAGGATCGACAGGCATTGGCGCGAACTAATTTTTCTCCAGGTCGATCTTCATCATGGACACCGCGTGCCTCCTCTACTCCCACACGTCCTACTGCAGCACCACTGACTTCAGCCGCCAATTCCAACCAAGATACAAGAAAACAGGCACCACCACCACCATCTGCCAAGAGTACACCTTCTGGGCCTGCCCTGAGCTCTTCTTCATCAATGGCATCAACAGGGCACACACATGATATTATTTGTCATCGTTGTAAGGGAAGAGGTCATTATGCGAGAGAATGCCAATCTCCGCGTGTTATGATTGCTACTGAGGATGGTGGGTATGAGTCCGCTAGTGACTATGATGAGGAGACTTTGGCTCTTATTACAAGTGAAGAACACGGTGGAGATGACTCTGATCATGAGACGGAATACATGGCTCCTGAAGACGCTGACAGGTATGAATGTTTAGTTGCTCAACGTGTTTTGAGTGTGCAGGTCACACAAGCTGAGCAAAATCAGAGGCATAATTTGTTCCATACAAAGGGAGTTGTGAAGGAATGTTCTGTTCGCGTCATCATAGATGGAGGGAGCTGCAACAACTTGGCTAGCATGGAGATGGTGGAGAAGCTATCTCTCACCACAAGACCACATCCACATCCTTACTATATCCAATGGTTCAACAACAGCGGCAAGGTTAAGGTAACACGTACTGTTCGTGTGCATTTTAGTATCTCTACATATGCTGATTATGTTGATTGTGATGTGGTACCCATGCAAGCATGTTCATTATTACTTGGTAGACCATGGCAATTTGATAAAAATTCTGTACACCATGGTAGAAACAATCAGTATACTCTTGTTCATAAGGATAAACATATTACTTTGCTTCCTATGACTCCTGATTCTATTTTGAAAGATGATATTAATAGAGCTAGTAAAGCAAAACAGGAGAAAAATAAGAGTGAAAATCAGATTGTGGCAAAAGAATTTGAGCAACAAATGAAGCCTAATAATAAACCATCTAGTGTTGCTTCTGAAATTAAATTGAAAAGTGCATGTTTACTTGCCACCAAATTTGATATTGATGAGCTAGATTTCAGCAAATCTGTTTGCTATGCTTTTGTGTGCAAAGAGGCGTTATTTTCATTCGAGGACGTGCCTTCCTCTTTGCCTCCTGCTGTCACTAACATTTTGCAGGAGTTCGCTGACGTCTTTCCACAAGACGTGCCACCGGGATTACCACCTATTCGCGGGATTGAGCATCAGATTGACTTAATTCCCGGTGCTTCGTTGCCAAACCGTGCGCCATACCGTACCAATCCAGAGGAGACGAAGGAGATTATGTGTCAAGTACAGGAGCTGCTCGACAAAGGTTATATACGCGAATCTCTTAGTCCTTGTGCTGTTCCTATTATACTAGTGCCAAAAAAGGATGGTACATCGCGTATGTGTGTTGATTGTAGAGGCATTAATAATATTACTATTCGTTATCGTCATCCTATTCCTAGGCTAGATGATATGCTTGATGAATTGAGTGGCTCTACAATATTCTCCAAAGTTGATTTGCGTAGTGGATACCATCAAATTCATATGAAATTGGGAGATGAATGGAAAACAACATTTAAAACTAAGTTCGGTTTATATGAGTGGTTAGTCATGCCTTTTGGGTTAACTAATGCACCTAGTACTTTCATGAGATTAATGAACGAAGTTTTACGTGCTTTCATTGGACGATTTGTGGTAGTTTACTTTGATGATATATTGATTTATAGCAGATCTTTGGAGGAACATTTGAAACATTTACGTGCTGTTTTTATTGCTCTACGTGATGCATGTTTGTTTGGTAACCTTGGGAAGTGCACCTTTTGCACCGACCGAGTATCTTTTCTTGGCTATGTTGTTACTCCACAGGGAATTGAAGTTGATAAAGCCAAGATTGAAGCTATTGAGAGTTGGCCGCAGCCCAAAACGGTCACACAAGTGAGGAGTTTCCTTGGCCTCGCTGGTTTCTATAGGCGTTTTGTGAGAGATTTCAGTACCATTGCTGCACCTCTCAATGAGCTTACAAAGAAGGATGTGCCTTTTGTTTGGGGTACCTCACAGGAAGAAGCTTTCACAGTATTAAAAGATAAGTTGACACATGCTCCTTTACTCCAACTTCCTGATTTTAATAAGACTTTTGAGCTTGAATGTGATGCTAGTGGAATTGGATTAGGAGGTGTTTTATTACAAGATGGCAAACCTGTTGAATACTTTTCTGAAAACTTGAGTGGTCCTAGTCTGAACTATTCTACTTATGATAAAGAATTATATGCTCTTGTTCGGACCTTAGAAACATGGCAACATTATTTATGGCCCAAAGAATTTGTTATACATTCTGATCATGAATCTTTGAAACACATTAAAAGTCAAGCAAAACTGAACCGTAGACAAGCTAAATGGGTTGAATTTATTGAGACTTTCCCTTATGTCATTAAACACAAGAAGGGTAAAGAAAATGTTATTGCTGATGCTTTGTCTCGTCGTTATACGATGCTTTCACAACTTGACTTTAAAATATTTGGTTTGGAGACCATCAAAGATCAATATGCGCATGATGCTTAATTTAAAGATGTATTGCAGAATTGTAAGGAAGGGAGAACATGGAACAAGTTCGTCGTTAATGATGGATTTGTGTTTCGTGCTAACAAGCTATGCATTCCAGCTAGCTCTGTTCGTCTTTTGTTGTTGCAGGAGGCGCATGGAGGAGGATTAATGGGACACTTTGGCGTGAAGAAGACGGAGGATATACTTGCTACACATTTCTTTTGGCCAAAGATGAGACGGGATGTTGAGCGTTTTGTTGCTCGCTGCACTACATGTCAAAAAGCTAAGTCACGACTCAATCCTCATGGTTTATATATGCCTTTGCCTGTACCTAGCGTTCCTTGGGAGGATATATCTATGGACTTTGTTTTAGGTTTACCTCGAACAAAGAAGGGGAGGGATAGCATATTTGTTGTCGTGGATAGGTTCTCGAAAATGGCACACTTTATACCATGTCATAAAAGCGATGATGCTGTTAATGTTGCTGATTTGTTCTTTCGTGAAATTATACGCTTGCATGGTGTGCCAAATACTATTGTTTCAGATCGTGATACTAAATTTCTTAGCCACTTTTGGAGATGTTTATGGGCTAAGTTGGGGACTAAACTGCTTTTTAGTACTACATGTCACCCCCAAACTGATGGACAAACTGAAGTAGTCAATAGAACATTGTCTACTATGCTTAGGGCTGTTTTGAATAATAACAAGAAAATGTGGGAAGAATGCTTGCCTCATATTGAATTTGCTTATAATCGTTCATTGCATTCTACTACTAAGATGTGTCCTTTTGAAATTGTGTATGGTTTCCTTCCTCGTGCACCAATTGATTTGTTGCCTCTTCCATCTTCGGAGAAGGTTAATTTTGATGCTAAACAACGTGCTGAATTGATCTTAAAAATGCATGAGTTAACTAAGGAGAACATTGAGCGTATGAATGCTAAATATAAACTTGCTGGAGATAAGGGTAGAAAACATGTTGTGTTTGCACCTGGAGATCTTGTTTGGTTACATTTGCGTAAGGATAGATTTCCTGATTTGCGCAAATCAAAGCTAATGCCACGTGCTGATGGTCCTTTTAAGGTGTTAGAGAAAATAAATGATAATGCATATAAACTTGAGCTGCCTGCAGATTTTGGGATTAGTCCCACTTTTAACATTGCAGATCTGAAGCCTTATTTGGGTGAGGAAGATGAGCTTCCGTCGAGGACGACTTCATTTCAAGAAGGGGAGGATGATGAGGACATCAATACCATTGTTACACCCACAGCCCCTGCTTCTATACATACTGGACCAATTACTAGAGCTCGCGCACGCCAATTAAAATATCAGGTACTTTCGTTTCTTGGTAATGATTCTAAAGTTCATGAGAATATGATGCTGCCTAAATTGGATACATTTGTTTTGCTTACAAATGAAGGGCCTAGCTTGGACAAGAAAGAGGAACCTTGGAGCAAGTTCAAGCATGGAGATGATGGCATGCACAAGGGGAACAAGAACGGAGTTACAAGTGATGATTTCAGGACTTTGAAGCCACCATAATGAGTGCAGGAAGCCTTGGACGAAATATACAAGATGTCACTTCATAAATTTCGTCCAGAGGCTATTATGGGTGCTGCGTCACCTTATTATTGGGCCAGGCCCATGTAATTTCGAAATACTTGAGTATAGGCTGTTTTTAGAGTCCGTATGTGTGGGGAAACAAGAGATAGGGTTGGTTTCGGACCCCTCCTTCAAGGGCCACGAAATCCCCTCCTCTCCTCCATATATACAGCCCTTAGGGCACCGTTTAGACTTTGGGTTTTGTTTAGATTAAAAGTTCGCCATAGCTGCAACTTCGCGTACTTCGTTTGTGTTCAACGACCAGACCAAGACGTCACAGAACCCCACCTTGATCAATAAAGCTTTCATCTTATATTCGCAATATCCAGATTGCAAATCTTAGTTTCTTGCTTGTTCTTCGTTTGCTTGCAGGAGATAGACCCTCGTGGTCAGGTTGATTGTGCTCCGGCGTGGTCAATAACCTCTCGGAGTTGGTTTAGCGATTGCTAAGGCGCGACGTCCTCGCACGTTCGTAGTCGGATCGTCAAAGTCTACTCCACCAAAAACGATAGCTATCATCTCATCGAAAGATCGGGACACCCTCGCCTCTATCAAACAAGTTCGTCCTTAACGATGGATTTGTGTTTCGTGCTAACAAGCTATGCATTCCAGCTAGCTCTGTTCGTCTTTTGTTGTTGCAGGAGGCGCATGGAGGAGGATTAATGGGACACTTTGGCGTGAAGAAGACGGAGGATATACTTGCTACACATTTCTTTTGGCCAAAGATGAGACGGGATGTTGAGCGTTTTGTTGCTCGCTGCACTACATGTCAAAAAGCTAAGTCACGACTCAATCCTCATGGTTTATATATGCCTTTGCCTGTACCTAGTGTTCCTTGGGAGGATATATCTATGGACTTTGTTTTAGGTTTACCTCGAACAAAGAAGGGGAGGGATAGCATATTTGTTGTCGTGGTTAGGTTCTCGAAAATGGCACACTTTATACCATGTCATAAAAGCGATGATGCTGTTAATGTTGCTGATTTGTTCTTTCGTGAAATTATACGCTTGCATGGTGTGCCAAATACTATTGTTTCAGATCGTGATACTAAATTTCTTAGCCACTTTTGGAGATGTTTATGGGCTAAGTTGGGGACTAAACTGCTTTTTAGTACTACATGTCACCCCCAAACTGATGGACAAACTGAAGTAGTCAATAGAACATTGTCTACTATGCTTAGGGCTGTTTTGAAGAATAACAAGAAAATGTGGGAAGAATGCTTGCCTCATATTGAATTTGCTTATAATCGTTCATTGCATTCTACTACTAAGATGTGTCCTTTTGAAATTGTGTATGGTTTCCTTCCTCGTGCACCAATTGATTTCTTGCCTCTTCCATCTTCGGAGAAGGTTAATTTTGATGCTAAACAACATGCTGAATTGATCTTAAAAATGCATGAGTTAACTAAGGAGAACATTGAGCGTATGAATGCTAAATATAAACTTGCTGGAGATAAGGGTAGAAAACATGTTGTGTTTGCACCTGGAGATCTTGTTTGGTTACATTTGCGTAAGGATAGATTTCCTGATTTGCGCAAATCAAAGCTAATGCCACGTGCTGATGGTCCTTTTAAGGTGTTAGAGAAAATAAATGATAATGCATATAAACTTGAGCTGCCTGCAGATTTTGGGGTTAGTCCCACTTTTAACATTGTAGATTTGAAGCCTTATTTGGGTGAGGAAGATGAGCTTCCGTCGAGGACGACTTCATTTCAAGAAGGGGAGGATGATGAGGACATCAATACCATTGTTACACCCACAGCCCCTGCTGCTATACATACTGGACCAATTACTAGAGCTCGCGCACGCCAATTAAATTATCAGGTACTTTCGTTTCTTGGTAATGATTCTAATGTTCATGAGAATATGATGCTACCTAAATTGGATACATTTGTTTTGCTTACAAATGAAAGGCCTAGCTTGGACAAGAAAGAGGAACCTTGGAGCAAGTTCAAGCATGGAGATGATGGCATGCGCAAGGGGAACAAGAACGGAGTTACAAGTGATGATTCCAGGACTTTGAAGCCACCATAATGAGTGCAGGAAGCCTTGGACGAAATATACAAGATGCCACTTCATAAATTTCGTCCAGAGGCTATTATAGGTGCTGCGTCACCTTATTATTGGGCCAGGCCCATGTAATTTCGAAATACTTGAGTATAGGCTGTTTTTAGAGTCCGTATGTGTGGGGAAACAAGAGATAGGGTTGGTTTCGGACCCCTCCTTCAAGGGCCACGAAATCCCCTCCTCTTCCTCCATATATACAGCCCTTAGGGCACCGTTTAGACTTTGGGTTTTGTTTAGATTAAAAGTTCGCCATAGCTGCAACTTCGCGTACTTCGTTTGTGTTTAACGACCAGACCAAGACGTCACAGAACCCCACCTTGATCAATAAAGCTTTCATCTTATATTCATAATATCTAGATTGCAAATCTTAGTTTCTTGCTTGTTCTTCGTTTGCTTGCAGGAGATAGACCCTCGTGGTCAGGTTGATTGTGCTTCGGCGTGGTCAATAACCTCTCGGAGTTGGTTTAGCGATTGCTAAGGCGCGACGTCTCACACGTTCGTAGTCGGATCGTCAAAGTCTACTCCACCAAAAATGATAGCTATCAACTCATCGAAAGATCGGGACACCCTCGCCTCTATCAAATCATCATAGCATTCATCCTTCGGTAACACGAAGGGAAATTAAACAATGTATGGGATAAAGAGGTACTCTCATTAGAAGGCGGGCACGGGTGATCAATCCGCTCTTCCTCCTTTTGTTCTTCGCTCTCCTCCTCATCTTTTTCATCTAATGAGCTCACAATTTCAGCAATTTCTTCTTCCATAGACTCCTGCAAAATATTAGTCTCTTCTTGGACAGTGGAGGAGTCCTCAATATATGGTTTAACATAAGCATTAGAAGCATAGTTTTCATAGCAATATTTAAGTATGGCAAAATTTTCAGATTTGTAAAGAGTAACATCATACTTTTCAATCAAAGAAGCAATTTCATAAGCACCCTTAAAAGCAACAAATTCTTCAAGTTGTTCAACATCATAGTAATTATAAACACCGTTGGCATAAGAAGATACGATTCTATTATCCTTAAACTCACATCAGAAAGAAAGGTGTTTTTTAGGGTCTTCAGAACAACAAGTAAGATAATATATTTCGCATAAATTCAAAGCATAGCAATACAAATTATTAATATGATGCCATAAAAGTTTCCCTTTTTGAGATAAGTGGTGTCGGACAAAATAAGCATGCTCATTTAATGATTTTCCCTCAGCTAAGCTAGTTGGGTTTTCAGCATGAGCACGTAGGGATCGAAGATGATCCAAGTAGAAAGCTTCAGCAGTATGATAGATTTTGGGTGGTTCTTCAACCATTGGTTTAGTAGGTATAACTATTTTTTTGGTATTTTATGTTTCCTACCCATAACTAAATATAGAAAACAAGATCACAAAATAAAAACTACTTAGTGATAAAGCAAACAAGCACACACGAGAATATTCACCCCCACGCTATTGCTCCCCGGCAATGGCGCCAGAAAAATGTCTTGATAACCCACAAGTATAGGGGATTGTTTGTAGCCTTTTTCGATAAATAAGAGTGTCAAACCCAACAAGGAGCTAAAGGTAGAACAAATATTCCCCCAAGTTCTATCGACCACCGATACAACTCTACGCACACTTAACGTTTGCTTTACCTAGAACAAGAATAAAACTAGAAGTACTTTGCGAGAATAAAACTACGAATAATTTGCAACATAATAAAAGTTAGTTGTTTAGTAGAAAGCTTTTGTCACACAAGAAAATTATTTGTCCCTAGGCAATTGATAACTAGACTGGTAATCATTATTGCAATTTTATATGAGGGAGAGGAATGAGCTAACATACTTTTCGTACTTGGATCATATGCACTTATGATTGGAACTATAGCAAGCATCCGCAACTACCAAAGATCATTAAGGTAAAACCCAACCATAGCATTAAGTATCAAGTCCTCTTTACTCCTACACACAACAACCCACTTACTCGGGTATGTGTTTCAGTCACTCACACCACCCACCATAAGCAAATCATGAATGTATTGCAACACCCTACAGCGGGGATCCCTCAGGTTTGCGTGGCACGAATGACATCATAGGACAGCACAAAAAAAATATACAACTCAAACCAATCATGATCATCAATCAACCCGTAGGACAAAACAGATCTACTCAAACATCATAGGATAACCACATATCATAGGATAATAATATATAGTGTTGAGCACCATGTTTAAGTAGAGAATTGCAGCGGGAATAGAGAGGTTACACCGCTTCATAGAGGGGGAGAAAGTTGGTGTTGACGGTAGCAAGGTTGTTGATGTAGATCGCCGTCATGATCCTTGCCCCGGCGGCACTCCGGCGCCACCGGGAGAGAGGGGGAGAGAGCCCCCTCCTTCTTCTTCTCCCTTGACCTCCCCCCTAGATGGGAGGAGGGTTTCCCCTCTGGTCCATGGCCTCCATGGCGGCGGAGGGGCATGAGCCCCTCCTAGATTGGATCTATCTCTATGTTCTCTTCTGTTTCGCATTTTCTGGCCGAAAACCGTTTCTTAAATATCCGAAGATCCGTAACTCCGATTGTGCTGAAATTTTAACACGATTTTCCCCCCGGATATAAGCTTCATTGCGGCCGAAGAAGAGCCCCAACCGACTTATAGTGTGCCCACTAGGCACCACCGCGCGCCAGGGGGTGTGGGTCGCGCCCTGGTGGGTAGTGGAGGCTACGGGCCTCCGTTTGCGTTGATTTCACCTCCCAAAAATCACATATATTCTAAAATAAATCTCCGTAAATTTTTATCGCGTTTGGAATTTGTTTGATATGGATATTCTGCGAAACAAAAAATATGCAACAATTAGGAACTGGCATCGGACACTGGATCAATATGTTAGTCCAATAAATCATATAAATTGTTGCCAAAAGTATGTGAAAGTTGTATAATATTGTCATGGAATAATAAAAAATTATAGTTACGATGGAGACGTACCAACGCTCTGTTTTGTGCACTCCTGGGTGCACATAGCAATTTACTCATTTAATTTCAAAATAATATTAATTCCAGAAAATCCAGAAAATCAAATAAACTTTGAAAAATCATATAAAATAAACTGTAACCCGGATGAAAATAATTTATATATGTAAAATGAAGAGAAAAATAAGACAAATCCGAATATGTCATCCACATACCCGCCACATACCTCTAACGTAGCAAACATGGAACCTTCCCCTCTAAATCAATACCGAAGAAATTACCTGGAGCCGGGAAAATATTCCCGGATATTTTCCCGCTTCGTCTAAAATGCTTTGTGATGCATTAGAGCACCCCTAGCATAGCATATTGTCATGTCATGCATCATGTTGCACTCGTATGCTTTATATTTACTGTTTCTTCCCCCTCCTTCTCTCTGGTAGACTCCGAGACTACCTGCTTTTGTTGAACTATTGTTGATATTTTACCTACAATCCTACTATGCTTAGTATAGTTATGCTAAAGTCTCATCAGTGGCCCTACATCCTTGTCCGTTTGCCATGCTATACTATCAGGTTGTGATCCATTCGGGCGAGGATCATGAAAATACTGTATACTACTATAATACTTATGATACTATTCGGACGTGGGGGCTGAAAGGACAGGTGGTTCCATCCAGGTAGTGGTGGGCCTAGGTTCCCGACGAGCCCCCGAGTAATTCTTTGTGGCGGAACGGCAGCACAGGTAGAGACCACCTAGGAGAGAGGTGGGTCTGGACTCTGGTCGGTGTCCGCGGTTATTTATAATAACACGCTTAACGAGATTGGGTATTTGATCTGAGACTGTCATTGGAATATATGCACTAACCGCCGCGCGGGATAATGGTTTATGGGTCCCTCGGCGTTGTAAGATTCTTCCGAAAGCTACCCAGATGTCACAGTTCAGAGATGTGGGCTGATTGTTGGGGTGGACGGTAACCGTTGTCTTTGTATAAAGAGGTGGGTCTGGTCCCTGGCTAGTCGCGCAACATGCAGGAGTGCTTAGGGTGATTGGCCCATGACCCCTTCGTGCTTAGGATTTAGACCAGTTTGTTGACTTCTCAAGAGAGCCTAGGTAGGACTACGGCGTGTCGTTATCCGAGGCCGGGCATTACCCAGCAAGTGTATCCGGCCAAAGGTAATCGAGCGTATCAGGTAATGGGGTGTACCCTTGCAGGGAAGTAATCTATTCGAATAGTCGTGTCCACGGAAACAGGACGACTTGGAGTTGTATTCCGACTTCTTACAACTAAAACCGAATACTTGTTAAAACACACCTAGATAACAGACAAATACACCCAGTGATCGCTTTCTCTTAGGGAGACGAGGAGAGGATCTCTGGGTAGGTTTACTGCTATACGTTGTTACAAGATGTTACCTTATTATGCTCCTCTTTTCTACTGCTGCAAGAGGATGCCTACAAGAAGGTATATACTTTGATAGGATGAGCTTCTCCCCCTTATTCTCGCATTTCTGCAGTATAGTCCACATATACTACCCCATTCCTTTGATACCAATGCATATCTAGTATAGGTCTGATGTAAGTCTTGTGAGTACTTCAGATGAGTACTCACGGTTGCTTTGCTCCCCTTTTTATTTGACTCGGTTGCTCCAACAGTTGGTAGCACTGCGGATGCAGGTTTCCCCAACGGTTCCTATTGCGTGGAGGCCGATGACTAGGAGTAGTTTGGAGGTCCCAGGCAGGAGGCTTCGCCTTTCGATGTAGTGTCGTTGTTTTGCTTAGCCTTCTTAAGGCAAACTTGTCTAACTATGTCTGTACTTAGATAATATTTGCTTTGATGACTTATATATTTGGGTCCTCGTGACCCTGGCTTGTAATATAAAGTTTTATGTTTATCCTTTGTGTCGTAAAATTGTGTTGTGATATTAACGTGAATCACCGTTTGTGATCGTGCATGATGATTAATGCACGATTACAAACGGGGGTGTCACAACACTGCCCTTCTTCGGTCTTGGGGTCGTGCCAGGGTCTGGTCACATCGCCCATCCCCTCAGTCGTCGTGAAGATGGCCTCTCATCATAGGCCTGCGCCGGGTTAGGTCGCATAGTCTGACCAGACATTAAATCACCGGTCAATGGAGCGCTCCGCAAGGGCCGCCTGCCCTTGTGACGCGTGTCCTGGATGCTCGGGACTCCAGCCCCCGATTTCGTCACTACTGGCGTCATTTGCCTCCTTGGTGATTTCGTGTGGCCGATGTGGTCGTGGTAGCCATGTATCTGTGTGTACCTCGGTGTGTCAAACTGCAATTAGTGGTAAATAAATACTTTCCAAGTTTTGGGCTGATATTGTATTTCCAACCAAGCCCGTTTACTGAGTATTAGGGGTACCCCATTTCGAATACTCTGTCAGTGATGCTACTCATCATCTTTAACGCCGTCAACATCGTCATCAATAACATCGCTCCCGCAGCAGCTAACGAACATTACATCCATTGTAATCTGTTCATTCTCTATTTGTAGTTGTTGTTACATGCATGATGCTGTTGTGCATATTTTTCTGTTCATCTAATATGCTAGATTATTGCATGCTACTTTTTGTTCTAGTCATGAACTATTTATTGAAATTAATCATGAATTGGCCTAATCAAACACAATAAGCGTGGCGGAAGGTGCGCCCGCTCGCCTGATCCACGCATCTATTTTAGGCTGGTCATAGTGGGAGTAATATAGATAGTAACATAGATGCCACATAAGCAAAAGTGATGATATGGCAAGTAGTTAATGAAGAGTGAGGCAAATAGAGTAACACAACATGTGACCATCACATAGCGCTTCCTAATGCAAAATAAGTCTATAAAGTAATAAATGAAGACATCTATATTACCACACCTATGACACTACCCACTATGAAGGTTAGGCTGATCGTAATGGCAGTATCATAAGCTGTATCATGCATACCAACTAGATTTTTTGGATGATGTGGCATACAATTAAATGAGGAAAGAGATGATGTAGTATCATATCATGATACCGTATCATATTAAATGGTGCACTACTTTATGTCATGCATGACAATTAATAAGACAACCTAAAATACTAACTTATGATAATAGGCATTACAGAAGTAGTATCATACACTAGTATCATATGCATGATACTAGTATATATATGCATGATACTAGTATATGATACTCTCCATTACAACCAGCCTAATATAAACTAGTAACATATAGATGCGAAAATGCATAGGAGCTCTCGGGTGCTACGCCCCCCTATATTCAAAAATAATTTAGTAATTTAAAAAAAGTCAAAAAATCCCAGAACTTTTTATGGAATCAAACATGACTAGGTATTGCACTCGTATAAAAAGATTAAATAGGGAATGACTTTTATTGCATCCGGGGTTAAAGATTTCCCCAAAAAAGCTAGATTCAAGTACTATTCATGCTATATTGTCATCATAAATTTGTCTTTTTTGCCCTAAAGTCAACGAGAATCATTCCTTGGCCAAACTTTTTATATGAGTACAATACCTAGTCATATTTGGTTCAAAAATATATCCAGGATTTTTGACTTTTTTTAAATTATTAAATTATTTTTAAATATAGGGGGTGGAGCACCCGAGTGCTCCTACCATATACTACATGTTACTACTACTGTGCCGAGGATTTTGAAAGTCTCGTTTGCTTCATCTCTCTCCATAATAAAGGGAGGGTGATAGGCGCCGGTGGACCGGCCGAAATTTGGGTCAGTCCGCCCGCAGCCATCTGATTAGTGCATGGATAACCGTTCGATGCAGCTGTTGTTTCGTCAACGCACGCCCCTACGACGGATTCTGCATCTAGTCGCTCGATTCCGCATCTCGCTGGTGGCACGCGCTTGCTGGTCGCCATGGTCGCCGGCCGTCCTCGTCGCCGGTTATCGCCCTCGCCGGCCGTCCTCGTCGTCGGTTATCGCCCTCGCCGGCCATCCTCGTCGCCGGTCGCCGCACTAGTCGCCTACATTTGTGGCTGACTCAACGCATGCAACAACTGCGGCCTGTGGTTGCAGCTCCGGTGGCGACGGCCACAGCTCGCCGGCATGCTCGCCGCCGTCGGCTCGGCCCGATGCAGACCGTTCAGGCCTTATCTTCTTCCCCCAGCGAAAACGATTCTCCCAGCGAAGCTTCCCTTTCCACGCGCATGGAAGCACAGCAAAAAAAAGTGGAGGTCATGGTTGTAGGTGATCCGTGGCCGTCGCTGTTGTAGGAAGCACCGTCTAGCAGCTCTACCTTCCAAAAAAAATGTTTGCAGCTCCACCTCCAATGACGAGCCAACGTCAGGGCAAACGTCAACGCCGGTGATAGCAAAAAACGACGATGGATGCAGCAAAAATGTCGTCGCCGTCGCGGCTCAGGGCGTCGTCATCACTCATGAATGGTTGCAGCAAAATGTCACGTCGGTCGTAGCAAAAAGGGCGACGGATGCAGCAAAACTTCGTCACCGTCGCCGGGGGTCGCAGCTAAGTCGTAAAAAATGAATGTAGCAAATTTGCTTGCAGGTTGTAGCACTGTTGGTCGCCAATCGTAGCACATTTGGGCATCGCTGGGCCATGGCCGGGGAGTGGTCGCTGATTCTAGCAAAACTCAAAAAGCCAGTTGTAGAAAAAATAAGCGCTTGTTCCAGCAAAACTCAAATACGGTGGTAGCAAAAATGTGTTGGTTCCAACAAAATAGAGACGGTGGTAACAAGAATAGATACTAGTTCCAGCAAAAAATCAACCCGGTGGTAGCAAAAAAAATTGTTGTTTCCAGCAACAACTAAAGATCCATGGCCAGGGGAGTGGCCTCCTGTCACAGCACCGTAGTATTGTGCGTTGCCGGCCATGGAAGCAACTTCGCCGGCCCTGGACGCTGCTCCGACCATGGACGCGACTTCGCCAGCCATGGACGCAGCTCTGACCATGGACGCAACTTCGCCGGCCATGCCCGTTGTAGCTCCGGGGACCACGAAGCAAATAGGAGATGCAGTTGAGAGCGGGGAAATCGAGTGGAGGACACTGGCTCGGGGTCGGCTTCGGGGGTGCTCGCCGGAGAAGAAGAGGGGGGCTCGCTGGAGGAGATCGCCGGGTCAAACTTCCATGGCAGCCGGGGGAGGTTGGGAGAAAAGAAAAAGGATCCAGGAAAAGGGAAGGAGAAAGACGCAGGGGACGGGGAAAGAGATAACGTGGTGGGCCCTTCCTATTTGATCAGTTGTAGCCAGCGCGCATGGATGAGACCGGCCGAAGCGTTCGGCCGGCTCGCCGTACGCAAGCGTTTCCCATAATAAAGAGAGAGGAATAGAAAGTCGCCTCGAGCCCCACCCGTTCTCATTTCCTTTTCATGATCTGGCCCTCAAGCACTGAGAGCAGGGCGCTGCTAGCGGCTGGAGCGTGCGATGAGTATGTTGATGGCGGCTGTTGGAGCTTGGCGGCTGAGGCGAGTGCGGGTGACCAGCTCGAGTCGTATCAACGGCGGTTGCTGCAACCGCCGCCGCCGCCGGTCGAGAGGATCGTGCCCACGGGATGGGACTCGGATCCGGCCGCCCCGCGGCATCCCCCGTTCGAGCCCACTGGGTGGGACTCGGATCCATCCCCGCCACCACCACAGCAGGCGGAAGCAGAGAAGCCCCTGATGTCGTGGGCGGGCATGGTGCAGCAGGACGAGCTCGCCGCCACCACCACGGAGGTGGGCGCGGCCGCCGATGACGACGGGGAGGAGGGGAAGGAGGCTAACGAGGGAGCAGCGGGAGTTGCAATGATTTTGGAACGTGCTGCGGAAGGACGACTTCATATACTTCGAGGGTCAAGGGCCACCTCGTCAACATCCTCGCCAGCCTGGAGCTCCACGCCGGCGTGTTCAGCACCGCCTAGCAGAAGTGCATCGTCGACTGCGTCTACGGCCTGTAGGAGATGGGCAAGTGCGGGGAGTTTGGAGTTGAGCCTTACATATTGGCTTTCATCAGTGAAGTGTTCTGACTATTGTTTAGAATCCAGAAAATTGTATGCTTCCACGGGTGCGTAGAGAGGTCTGTATTATTTCAGGAGGATGCAAGTTCGTGCCAGGTCTTATAGCTCTATTGGAGATAATGTGTTTCAAGTTCAATTACAGTTAGGCCTACCAATCGGTTAAATATATGCATAGCTGCCTGGTTTAGCTATGCTCCAATTTTTGGCTTGCCCTGATTGTTTATATTATCTGTCCCATAACTTAATTAATTTCTTGGTTCTCACCTAGGCATTCCGATTCTCTCAAATCTAATGACAAAAGTTCATTGCTTACTAAAGAGGCATCTGTAAACATTTATCCTATAATGCTTGGAGTTTTGGCCACTCGAGGTGCAAATGCGCTAACACCGACGATCAGTAGAAAGGTATGTATTATTTTCCACACCATCTACTTCCCCTCCTTGTTTGGAAGAAAGGTCTCTTAACAGTGTTGACTTAGTAAAGCATCTTTATGTTTTCATGCATGGATTCCACTTTAGTTCATAAGAAAACTGTGATGTTCTAATTTTTTCTTTTAACATATCAGGACGAAAAGAGCATATAAGATTCTGGCTTCGGACTCTGAGCTGGCAATTTCTGATTATCTTCACTAATGTTTAAAGTTTTGTGTTTCTTTTCTTTAATAACATGTCTATTATATTTAGGTTCACATATGGGATTTCGATGGGCGAACAACCTTCATATTGATGAATGAATGGAACCGTATGCCCCAAGATCCTCGGTCTTCTGACCAAGAGGTCGTTATCTTCTCCATCAAATTTGCCATTCTATTTCCTATGCTTTATTTCCTGCATTGTTTTCCAGTCATGCAGTCGCAGGTTCTCCATTTCATGATTTTAATAGTTGACGGGGTGTCGGTGTACTAAATATGGGGCCTTTAGTACCCCATACTTGTGCACGGGCAGTTGTAGCCAAGCCCGTGGCAAGGCTTGACGGGGGAACAGCTAGAGATTGGTTCAAGGTTGTCAAAGGGACACTCGAGCCAAGAATCAGAGGATCAGGAGATAAGAAGAGCTGAAGACCGAAGACTAAGCCCCCGGCAAGATCTTGCCGGGGTGACTTGCAAAGCCCGGCAAGATTTGCGCCCGGCAAGGTTCTGCCACTGTGCCACCGCTTCGGCATAGCGACCAGCCTGGCATTCTGGGCCCTTCTCTGAATGCGTGGCAAGGCACCAGTGGAGGAGAGCTTAAGCGGTGCTGATGGGATGGCCCCTTTTTCCATCCCCAAGAAAATGAGGACACCTAAACGGACACCTCACGGTGCATTAAATGCATTTGTCCTAAACCGTCAGTGGTTAGGTATGATAACCCTGTAGTTACTTTACACCTCAATGTATGTACGTTTTGCCACTGTGGTGACCCCCTTGCACATATAAAAGGAGGCCCAAGGCAACTGCTACAGGGGGGAGGATCTTCTGGCCCATTCTGCATGCGTAGCTGCTCTTTTAACGCACTATTCATTGCAAGCGCTCCTGGAGCTTGGACTCAAGAACACCCTTAATAAACCAAGGCAGGAGTAGGGTTTTACGCTTCCGAGCGGCCCGAACCTGGATAAAAATTCCCTCGCGTCGATCGTTGGTTCTGCTCTTTGTTCATACCTCTCTCCCTGCCGAATCGTGAAGGGGTCCCTCGGATCCCATAGGTGTCGTATGCCGACATCTTTGGCGCGCCAGGTAGGGGAAAGAAGGTGGCGCAAACCTGATCCAGTGATCGGCGCCTCAGTTTCTTCATCATCTTTATCACCATGCCACCCAAGAAGAAGAGTGCCGCAACGGTGCTACCATCTACGTCCGTTTTGCCCGTGCCCTCGCGTACGGGTGATGGCGTGGATGCAGAAGGTGGAGGTTTAGAGCCTCCATGGCGTTCTGGTGATCCAAGCCAGGCGAGCGGCGTCGTTCGCAGTGGCGACGGCAACCTGCACGCCGCTGGATCCAGAGATGGGGCTGTGCTGCCTACGGGCGGTGCAGCGAACTCCAGAGATCGGAGGACACCTCCTAGGACTCCCGCGCCGGCGCAAGCGTCGCGGCCTTCATAGGTTGCACGCGACGAGCAGCGCCATGGCGCTGGTGGTTCAGGACGTCCCCGTGAAAAGACCTCTGCGCATCGGTCCCAAGGTACGCAGGCCCAGCATGCACACCAAACTGCCGGTGGAAGTGGCGCGCGGTCGCGCGATCGTGACGGTGCTCCTTCTAACATTGTTAGGAGTCAGAGCACCTCACGTACCTCGCACCTGTCGCCGCCGCCTACACCAGCGAAAGCTTTGGCACGTGCGCAACTGCTCCTCGATTTCCCTCCTGCTTTGGAGAAGATGGAGGAGTGGCGATCTACCATCCAGAGCCTCATCGGCTTCGTCAACAAGGATGGGCCACAGCAGGCAGGGCCCTCGCGGCAGCGGTCCATCGATCCGGCGTGAGCCGATGGAGAGAAGACTGGAGGCGGTGCGACCACGGTGCACTCCCCTCCACGACAGCAACGGCAATCGACAACCCGGTGGACCGATGGCCGTGATGATGATTCCACGGCGTCGTCCGATCCGCGGATGCGTCGCGATCAGCGTCAAGTTCTTCGGGAACGGAGCAAAGAGGACGCTTGAACTACCATCGAGCAGCGACGGGAGGCGCGCCATCAATCTGATAAATGCGCAGGACCTGCTGTCGACAAGCCTGCGCCAGGGTACGCAGGCGACTTGCCTTACGAGGTAGGTTGTCCAGCGTTTACCCGTGAGCTGCGGCGAGTCCAGTGGCCCAATTCCCGAACCTTCAAGCCAGAGGTCCCGGAGAAATATGACGGCAAGACCCACCCATCGGAATTCCTGAGCATCTACACCATTGCGGTGCAGGCTGCCGGGGGCCGAGACGACAAGATACTGCCAACTACTTCCCGTTGGTGCTCAAACCCAACGTCAGGTCGTGGTTGATGCATCTGCCGGAGAATTCCATTTCTTCTTGGTCAGATATGTGCCATCAGTTTGTTGGCACCTTTGTTGGAGGCCATCAAACTCCTGGCCAGGAAAGTGATTTGCATCTCATCCCCCAGAAGGAGGGCGAGCCTCTGCGCAAGTATATCCAAAGGTTCAGCCTGTGCAATACAGCATCCCGGATGTTCATCCTATCGCCGTTATCGGCGCGTTCCGTCAGAACGTCCGTAACCACAAGATGCGGGAAGAAATGGCGATGAACAAGATCAGGGATATCACCGAGCTTTATGCTCTGGCTGATAAATGTGCTCGGGCTGAAGAGGGAAGGAGACTTCCCGGCGAGGATGTTGGCGCAGGGGGCGACTCTGAAGGCGAAGATGCTGCCGCCCCGACAAAGAAGGGCCGGCGGCGAAACAAGAAGCGTAAAGGCAAGGCCATGCTTGCTGTCGAGGGATCCGACGACCCTGGCACCGCCAAGAAGGCCAAAGTTGGCGACCCCGGCAAGGAAGTTGCCGGGTGCGCCTCCTGTTAGGCCTTGGCGGCTGCCGACAAGCCGGAAGGCTCCAGCAAACAGTATTGCAAGATCCATCACACCAAGGGCCATGATCTCCAAAATTGCTGGCAAGTTGAACAGCTTGTCGAGAAGCAGAGAGCTGAGTACGAGAGGCGAGACAAGGAGAAGGCCCAAGATAGTGCTGAGGGGTCCGGCAAGAAGCGTGGTGGCCGGGGGGGGGGGGGTCGCCGCAGCAAGGCCAAGCAACATAAGGAGAGGCCCGCTCGAGGCCGTGACAAGGAAGAGGGTGATGATGATGATGAAGAAGATGATGAGTCCAATGAGCACGAATTCCAGAAAGCTACAGAGGCCATGTGTATCGACGGAGGTGCCTTGTTGCATTCTTCCCACCGTCGACTTAAACAGTGGGTGCGTGAGGTTAATGCAACAGAGCCATCGTTTGATGCACGTAAACCCCTGAAGTGGTCCAACACGCCTATCATTTTTTACGCCGAGGATCACCCTGATCGCACAACTGCGGGCGGGTGCTTGCCATTGTTGGTTTCACCGACAATCCGCAACCTCAAGGTGACAAAAATGCTAGTTGACGGTGGGGCCGGACTGAACCTAATCTCACCAGACGTGCTCAAGAAGCTGCAAATTCCTGATGAAGATCTCGAGGAAACGGGCACGTTTCAAGGGATCAATCCAGGGAGGACCCAGCCAAAAGGCAAGATAACGCTACCAGTAACATTTGGTAGTGAGCTCAACTACAGGACGGAGAAGGTGGTGTTCGATGTTGCCAAGATCCCCATGTCATACAATGGGATCCTTGGCCGCCCAACGCTGGCCAAGTTCATGGCGGCATCACACTATGCATATAATGTGCTGAAAATGCCCGGGCCGTTGAGCGTCATCACTGTCCACTCTGACAAAAAGGATGCGCTCATCTGCGCCGACCAACTCTACCGGGAAGCAGTCGCAGCACCTGCCGTCAAGGCATCTGCTCCTGCCACTGGAACTCCCGGGGGGAAGAAGAGGACCGGTAGGAACCTTGGCACAAACTCCGGCAAGCGCACCTCCTCGGAGTGCTGCGCTCCCGTTGAGGATGTACCAGGAAGTTCCACTGGCAAGAACAAGAAATCCAAGGCTGCTCCACTAGAGACCAAGAAAGTGCCCGTCAGAGAGGACGGAACGGGAGGAACTTTCACCATAAGTTCCACCCTTGATGACAAATAGGAAAGCGCGCTCATTGCCTTCCTGCGGGCGAATGTCGATGTGTTTGCATGGCAACCATCTGACATCCCCGGTGTTCCCAGGGAGGTAATTGAGCACCACCTTGCTGTCTGTCCTCACGCGCGGCCCGTCAAGCAGAGGGTGAGAAAGCAAGCCTTAGAGCGGCAAGAATTTATTGCCGAAGAGATCAGGAAGTTAGAAGCGGCAGGTTTGGTCAGAGGGGTGCTCCACCCAACGTGGTTAGCCAATCCAGTTGTAGTGCGCAAGGCGAACGGAAAATGGAGGCTGTGTATTGATTATAGACATATCAATAAAGCCTGTCCAAAAGATCCTTTCCCCTTGCCGCGCATCAACCAGATTATGGACTCCACTGCTGGTTGTGACCTACTGTCATTCCTTGATGCCTACTCAGGGTATCATCAGATCTTCATGGCAAAAAAAGATGAAGAAAAGACCGCATTTATCACCCCATGTGGTACGTATTGTTTTATACGAATGCCTTTTGGGTTGAAAAGTGCTGGTTCTACATTCGCGAGAGCGGTCCAAATTGGTTTTGAGTCTCAGCTGCATAGAAATATGGAAGCATACATGGATGACATAGTGGTCAAAACCAAGTACAAAGCGACGCTCATACAAGATCTAGAAGAAACATTTACAAATCTGCGCAAGATCAATTTAAAGCTCAGTCCTGAGAAGTGCGTGTTTGGGGTTCCTTCCGGCAAGCTTTTCGGGTTCTTTGTGTCTCAGCGAGGGATCGAGGCGAACCCCGACAAGATCAAAGCTATTGAGCAGATTGAGGCACCAAGACGCGTCAAGGATGTACGTCGTCTTGCCGGCTGCGTTGCTGCCTTAAGCAGGTTTATCTCCAAATCTGCTGAGCGCGCCCTGCCCTTTCTCAAAATTTTGAAGAAGGCAGGTCCAATGAAATGGACTCCGGAAGCAGAGGCTGCGCTGCAAGATTTGAAGAGATACCTCTCTTCTCCGCCGACGCTAGTCGCGCCTAGACCACCAGAGCCGTTGCTACTGTACCTGGCAGCGACAAATCAAGTGGATAGTGCTGCGTTAGTGGCGCAGAGAGAAGCTGACGAGGAGGCAACGCCAGCGACATGACCGCCAAGTGACGCGCCGGGGTCATCCCCGGCAAGGACTGGTGCCGGCAAGACAGGATCTGCGCAGTCAGAAGAACTAGTGCAAAAGAAAAAGATGGTGGAGCGCCCAGTTTATTTTGTTAGCTCCCTTTTGCAAGGAGCTAGGTCAAGATACTCTAGTGTGCAGAAGTTGCTCTTCGGCCTTCTTATGGCCTCGAGGAAGCTGCGCCATTATTTTCAAGCACATGAAATTACCGTCGTCACTCGCTTTCCGTTGCAGCGGAATTTGCGAAATCCAGAGGCAACCGGCAGGATCGTGGAGTGGGCGTTGGAATTGTCAAGCTTTGGTCTCAAGTTTGAAAGTACTTCAACAATTCAGAGCAGAGCCTTGGCGGAGTTCATTGCGGAATGGACCCCGACACCAGACGAGGAAATTCAAGAAACGACTCTCCCTGGCATGGAAATTGATCGAGAATGGGTTATGTACTTTGACGGGGCTTTCTCGCTGCAAGGCGCCGGTGCTGGTGTGCTGCTTGTTGCACCCACCGGAGAGCACCTCAAGTATGTAATCCAAATGCATTTCCCCCGGGAGAATTCGACAAACAACACTGCGGAGTACGAGGGGCTGCTTGTTGGTCTCAGGATCGCGGTAGACCTTGGTATCAAGAAGCTCATCATCAGAGGAGATTCGCAGCTTGTTGTCAGGCAAGTTAACAAAAATTACCAGAGTCCATTGATGCAAGCTTATGTGGATGAAGTGAGAAAAATGGAAGAGTGCTTTGATGGTCTGCAAACGAAGCATATTCCTCGTGCCGAGAACAGTATTGCCGATGACTTGTCAAAGCGCGCTGCCCTCAAGTTGCCTGTGGAACCAGGAACTTTTGTGCTCCATTTGACTCAACCATCTGTGGCACCGTCAATGAGGCAAGAAAAGAGAAAAAAGTTGAATTCTGGACAGTACTTCCCGGCAGAGTTCCCTGGAGCCGCCGGCAAGGAACTTGCCGGGATCAGCACCAAGCCTGCCGGGGAACGACAGGCTCCGGCGGAGCCTCAGGCTTTTGCCGTCAAAGCAAATGTTCCCCCGGCGGAAGAGATGCCTTTAGTCCTAGTTGTTGAGCCCCAGGCTCCAGCATGGGCACAACACATTGTCCATTTCCTTCAGACAGGAGAACTCCCCGAGGAGCAGGAAGAAGTGGAAAAAGTAGCCCGTCAGTCTACTATGTACCAATTTGTCGATGACGTTCTGTACAGAAAGAGACTGAACGGTGTGAAATTGAAGTGTATTCCTCGGGAGGATGGACTAGAGCTGTTGGTAGAGACACATGGAGGTATATGTGGCTCTCACATAGGATCAAGAACACTTGTCGAAAAGGCATTCCGACAAGGTTTCTTTTGGCCCACTGCTCTCCAGGATGCAACTGCACTAGTAACCAAGTGTGAAGCGTGCCAGTTTCATTCGAAGACATCGCATCAGCCAGCTCAAGCTCTTCAAACAATCCCTCTCTCCTGGCCATTTTCGGTCTAGGGGCTTGACATACTGGGCCCCTTTCCCCGTGCTGCCGGGGGCTTTGAGTACTTGTACGTTGTGATCGACAAGTTCACGAAGTGGCCGGAAGTGGAAGCGGTGAGAAAGGTGATAGCACAATCAGCCGTCAAGTTCTTTAAGGGAATAGTTTGCCGTTTCGGTGTGCCCAACAGGATCATCACCGACAACAGCACGCAATTCACAAGTCGCACCTTCATGCAGTACGTCCAAGACCTTGGTGGCAAAATTTGTTTTGCCTCTGTTGCTCATCCGAGAAGCAATGGCCAAGTAGAGAGGGCTAATGCTGAAGTGCTGCGCGGTCTCAGGACCAGAACTTTTGACAAGCTGAAAAAGTGCGGAAGGCGCTGGATTGATGAGTTGCCGGTGGTTCTTTGGTCAATCAGAACGACACCGAATCGAGCCACTGGCCAGACGCCTTTCGCTCTGGTCTACGGAGCGGAAGCAGTTCTCCCCACGGAACTCATGTACGGGTCACCTCGAGTGCTCGCTTATGATGAGCTTGAGCAAGAGCAGCTGCGGTAAGATGACGCTATGCTCCTTGAGGAAGATCGTCTTCAGGCTGCTGTGCGAGCCGCTCACTACCAGCAAGCTTTGCGCCGCTACCATAGCCGTAAAGTTCATGCCCGAAGCCTTGAGGAAGGCGACCTTGTTCTTCGACGGATTCAGTCCGCCAAGAATTCAAACAAGTTGACGCCGAAGTGGGAAGGCCCTTATCGGGTAGTACGAGTCACCAGGCCCGGCGCTGTCCGCCTGGAGACCGAGGATGGCGTTCTAGTGAGCAACTCCTGGAATATCGAGCATCTTCGCAAGTTTTACCCGTGAGGCGCGGTTGCCGGGGGCCCTCGGCAATCACCTTTTGTACAAGTCTTGCCGGTAAGGCATGTAATCCTTTGTACAAAGTCAGGCCAGACCCTGTGCGCAGATGAATAAGATTAAGTGTTGTACATTTTCTTGTCGATTTTCATGTTTATATACATGCATGCTTGTCTAAGATATTGTATGACACTTGTTCCCGGTAAGCATTAACGAACCACCAAGGTTCCATATTTCTATTTTCTCTTCTTTCTTTTTCTCAAAAGATAGAAGGTTTCCTTGCGCGCACATTTGCCGGGGGGGGGGGGGGGGGGGGTGGGGGGGGGGGGGGGGGGGGGGGGTGGCGGTGGGGTTGGGGGGTGTGGGGGGGGGGTTGTTGTGGGGTGTTTTTTTTGTTGGTGTGTGGGTTATTTTTTGTTTTTTGTGTTTTTTTTTTTGTGTTTTTTATTTTGTTGGGGGGGGGGGGAGGAGGTATGGATAACCAGTGGGCGACGTTCAGAATTGACATCTTAACCGGAAGAAGTACGGCGACAGAAAGCTAAGTTACAAAACTTTGAGCAAGTTTCTTTTATTGTGAAGTTATTTTCCTTAGACGATTTCGGTCTTTGTATGGAAAACCTGCACGCGAAGGAACCCTTGTCGTAATCGGTTGCGCCCTTATTTTGTTTCGAGTACGCTCAACAGTTTAAGTGGCTGCACTAAGAACGCCAAGGTGTCTTGCCGGCCGCTGCACCTCCAGCAGGCTGCTGAAGTCCCGCACCCAGCGCTCGCGGCAGGTTGCGTGTCGGCAAGCTTTCAGTAAGCGTAGGGTGTGCTCCATACAGAAAGAAATCAGACAAGGGAAATAGCATGCATGTACCCAAACATAAGCAAGTTATATTACATCAATAAGTTGCCGCAGTTCTAACTTAAGACTTAATTGTCTTTGGCATGGAATGGTGGCGACAAGGGAAAATGAGGCAGCTAGTCCCTGCGCTGGCCTTCGACCCTCTTGATTGAATCTACTTTTTCAAGGATAGGCGCGACAAGCTCCTCAAGTGCCTTGAGATCTGCATCCTTCGGCAAACGATCGAGCACATTGGTGAGGTCGACGCCAGGGTTCTTGTGCACCACCTTGATGAGCACCTTGCGGAGGACGGCCCGGCAAAGCTTGCGGGATTCATCGGCTAGTTGGGTTGCTCGGTTGGACTGGAGTAGCTTCAGAGCATCGATGATTCTTTCAAAGAACATGGTCAGCCTGGCGCTCGGAGATACCCTTTCTACGGAAGAATACTTGAAGTTTGGCAGGCCCATGGTTGACAGCTGTGCTGTGAGCTTCTCTGCAGTGTCGACAAGGCGATCAGTCCAGATTTTCACCCCCTTCTCATAGTCGATTTGGGGGGCGGCAGCGCTCTTAAGCAAGTTCCTCTCATCTTGGAGATCTTTGCTCAGAGCCTTTTCGCGGGCCCTGCCGTCCTCAAGAGACTTCTCCAGCATGGTCAGCTTCAGCCTCAGATCGGCAATGATATCGTTGGATGAAGAGAGCTGCTTGGTCTTGTCGGATATGGCAACTTGCATCTCCGCCAGGCTGTGGAGAGTTTTTTCCCTGTCACCTTTGAGCGTCGAGAGCTCCTTGCTGTGTTCTTCAAGATCCACCTCCAGCTTCTTCACTTTGTCGCTTAGCTCGTTCTTGGCGGCCTCTGCAGCCTCAGCAGCATCGACGGCTTCCTTGAGCTTGCCGGCGTGATCTACAGTTAGAGCTTCGAGCGCCTCCTTGTGCTTCTGCTCCAGCTCCTGGGTCCGCTGCGCGACAAGCTTCTCGATTCCTTCATCTTTGCTGCGAAGCTTGGCGGCGAGCGCCTGCTCGCGTGCGGCAAGATCTTCCTCGTGAGCGTCAAGCCCAATGCGACGCTCCGTCAGGAGGGCATCTTCAGCGGCAACTCTTTGCGCAGCTTCCTCTTGCGCCTTCTCTATGTCAGATTGTTTCAAGAGGAGCTCCGTCCAGCTTTGGCTCACTTGTTCCCGGTTGGCAGTCAACTCCTGAAGAGCCTCGGCGTACCAGATTTGCACTTGCTCAACGCGCTTTTGAAAATCTGCCTCGGCTGCTTCAACAACTGCAGCTCTGGAGTCCACCTTCTCCTTTCGAGCACGGTGGAGCGCTTGGAGCTTGCGGAAATTATCGCCCATGGCCTGAAGGAGCTGATCTTCCTCAGATTTGCTGCTGCTGGCACTTGGTTCATTGACGATCTCGAGCCCGGCAGCAGTGATGATTTCTTCATAAAAAATTTCCCCTTCGGTCGGTACCCCAATGCTTGCCGTCCCCGGCAAGTTGACGAACATGTTCTCGCCAACTTTGAGATATTTGCTTGATGGAGGAACTTCAGATGTTGACGGTTGATCTTCAGCAACCGCCTCACCGGCGGCTGGGGGCTCCGTGGCTGGCATAGCGCCTGGCGCTCCTGCGGCAGGAGTGCCGTCAGTACGGTCACCAGCCTCCTTGTCGGCTCTTTCAGCAGATTCCTTGGCGGTTTCATCCTGTGCAGCCTTGATGGCCTCGTCGACAGAGGTACCGCCGGCCTTGACGGTGGCATCCTTGGCGGCCTCGCTAGCAGCGATCTTGTCGGCTTCAGCGGCAGCATCCCTGGCGGTCTCCTCGATGACAGCGTTGACGTCAATGTGTTCCATTACAGGGAATTCTAAAGGACGAAGGAGAAAAACAAAATGAGATCAAGATTGAAGTTCAAGAAAACAAAAGAAAGAGAGATAGAGGAAAGGATAGCAAGCGCTCTGAGGCAAACAGTTACCTGCGTTGAACTGTTGAGAGGTGGCCTCGCCCCTCCCGGCAACCTTGGTGGCAACCTTGGTTGCCGGGGAAAGGTTGCCGGTGCCCATGCTTGCCGGCTCCTCCTCAACCAAGATAGGCTCGTCGGTAGGAACTCTTGCTGGGGATGCGCTTGTGGGCGGCGTAGTCAACGGAGGTGGCACGACGGGGGCGTCTTCCGATGACTCTCCCTGTTGCCGTCCTTCTCCTGCAAGCCCAAAGATATCAGCGGCAAGAATAGAAACCTCAGCGCCCGCCAGCGGAAAATGAGTAATGGACTCACGCTGGGGGCTGTGCTGGGGGCTGCGTCGAGGGCTAAGCTCCGGGTTGATGACGATAGTTTCTGGCGCATTTGTGAAACCTGCCGGAGGCTCGTCGCCCGTGGAAGTCTTCGCCCTCTTCGCCATCCTTTCTGCCAAGGTTTCGGCATTGGTGCGGAGACGAGACAAAACAAAGCTATGAGATTAATCCGAAATTTGGGAGATAAAGGCTGTGACAGGATACTTACTCTTCCTCTTCCCGTTCCGGGCTGAAGCCGGAGATGTCGAAATCGACCTCCGTTGCAGTGTCCGTATGGGGAGGTGGAGGAGGGGTCCTGTGTTGCTTGGCTGTAGCAAGTGCAGGGAGTTGGCGTGGCTCTGCCGCCTCAGCCTCCGGTGCAGTTGTCCCTCAGTCACTGGTTTCCCACTCTGTGAAACCGACGCTGCCGGCTTCCGCGGCAAGATTCGCCTCTTCCACCCTAGTGGCAATATACGCCACTTCTTCATCAGTGGTGGCGCGAATGAGGTTCGCCTCTTCCCGGATGACCCTCTCCGACAAGTTGTCGAAGAACTTTTGTGCTTCCTCCTCGGATGGCTCGGCCCAAGTCGCGTCAAGACCATGGGCGTTGAACATTGGCATTGTGGCGATGATCGACCCCAGGGCGGAGTTGTTGCACAAAGGAACAATTCTTGCCGGCAACCGATGTTTGTCCTCGCGCTGGAATAGCTTGTGGCGGAGAGCGCCAAGCTGCATGGCAGTCAAATTGTTGTTTAATCCAGGGCGCAGCCTCATGATGTCCGCTGCGTTCCTATACTCCCAAGCTGGTCTTCCCTTGTTTTGCAAAGGGGCGATACGGCGGCGAAGGAAATCAAAGCCGATCATCTCCATTGTGAGCCCGGCAGCTTTCAGACGAAGGATCCTGATAGTGGCGATCGTGAGCTTCTCGTCTTCAGCAGCGAAATCGCTCCAGTCATTGACGCGGACCGCCTTCTGCTGTCGGGGCAAACCGAACGGATGGGGATCTGCTTCCTTGATCCAGCACCACTCGGACCGCCATTCATCCAACTTCTCGCGGTAAACCCCATCTGGGTATATTTCCTTGTTCCAAGCCCTTGGGATCCAGGCGAGAACCGGAAAGGGCCTCCCCTTTTTGGATGCGAGGAATAAAGTAATGGCGGAAGAGGGCAGTGTTGGGAACTACTCCGGCAAAGTTTTCACAAAGATGGACATACACATTACGGCATTCGGCGTAAAATCAAGAAGATGGAAGCCGTATGTGTACATAATATCATTGAAGAAATCAGAGAATGGAGGACAGAGCCCGCAATAGAAATAAGCAACGAAGAAGGGATATTTGTCTGGTCCGCTTTTGGAACAAGAACCTGGAACCACGCGAGTCGCGGGGTGAGCCTTCGTCTCCCTCACCCACATGCACTGGTACCGGTTCTTCGGAGCTTTCACGTCGAGCGTCGGGGCAAAGACGACGTACTTCTTCCGCATCTTCGCCAGCTCGCTCTCCGGGACATCGGCTTTCGTCTCCTTATCCTTGCCTTTGCTGGCCTTGGGTGGCATGGCGGCTATGAGGGCGGAAACCGAGGATGGAGCGGGTGCGGAGGCGGTGAGCGGATGAGGAGAAGCTTTACTCTGGGCTTGAGAGAAGGAAGGCAATGGCGAATTCCAGATTGGAAAGAAGAGGGGGGGGGGGGGTTGGGGGGGGGTAAATGGGCAGCGTCTCTGCGGTTTCCTCTTTATGGGGAAGGAGCGAGGCCGCCTCTTTTACTACCCAATGTAAATACGCCTCTACAAGCGCACTGCGGCTGCAGCCTTTCAGCGCACGCTTCCCACGTCGCGCATTTAACGCGCGCAATGGAGGGGCGCAGTAAGCAGGATAATTGCAAGCAGTTAACCCCAGCCACGCGTGCCCGTGCACTGTTTGGGCCTAGCCCAACAACGCCTCGCACTCGTGTGTGGCCTAGGCCCCGGGGCTCCTGTCGGTGTACTAAATATGGGACCTTTAGTACCCCATACTTGTGCATGGGCAGTTGTAGCCAAGCCCGTGGCAAGTCTTGACGGGGGAACAGCTGGAGATTGGTTCAAGGTTGTCAAAGGGACACTCGAGCCAAGAATCAGAGAATCAGGAGATAAGAAGAGCTGAAGACCGAAGACTAAGCCCCCGGCAAGATCTTGCCGGGGTGACTTGCAAAGCCCGACAAGATTTGCGCCCGGCAAGGTTCTGCCACTGTGCCACCGCTTCGGCACAGCGACCAGCCTGGCATTCTAGGCCCTTCTCTGAATGCGTGGCAAGGCACCAGTGGAGGAGAGCTTAAGCGGTGCTGATGGGATGGCCCCTTTTTCCATCCCCAAGAAAATGAGGACACCTGAACGGACACCTCACGGTGCATTAAATGCATTTGTCCTAAACCGTCAGTGGTTAGGTATGATAACCCTGTAGTTACTTTACACCTCAATGTATGTACGTTTTGCCACTGTAGTGACCCCTTTGCACATATAAAAGGAGGCCCAAGGCAACTGCTACAGGGGGGAGGATCTTCTGGCCCATTTTGCATGCGTAGCTGCTCTTTGAACGCACTGTTCATTGCGAGCGCTCCTGGAGCTTGGACTCAAGAACACCCTTAATAAACCAAGGCAGGAGTAGGGTTTTACGCTTCCGAGCGGCCCGAACCTGGATAAAAATCCCCTCGCGTCGATCGTTGATTCTGCTCTTTGTGCATACCTCTCTCCCTGCCGAATCGTGAAGGGGTCCCTCGGATCCCATAGGTGTCGTACGCCGACACGGGGTGAGAAATTTCATGGAAAGACCCATGGTTTATCTCAGATGTGTAAAGAGAAATATATTTGTTGATCCAAAAATCACAGTACACTGTTGCAATTTCTAGGTCGAAAAGGTATGCAGAAGCTAACAGTACACAAAATTTTTCTGTTGCCTACTGATTTACTGTAGTTGTCTACAAAAACACCCAAAACTGATTGAAAAAGCAAAAGATGTTGCTAAGTTGCATCTATTTGAGATTTAGGGATGTCGCAAGATTGTACAAATTCAGTTCCAACAAGAATAATAATTATCCTAACCTATGTCTTCACAGTGCCTTGAGGAAAGCAAAATTGGTCTCCCGTGCTATGACGACGTGAATAATGGGACAATTTGCTCGATCAGTTTCAAGTCAGAACCAACAAATTTCAGAAATTCGTTGGATAAGTATATGGTGCTTTTCTAAGAAAGGAGGCATACTATATTTTTTCCTTACATACACTATGCTTTAGTAGCAATGATATTTACTTTCTCATTTGCATAATGATATAATCATTTATGGGCCTTTACTAAGGAAGTGGTAATATTAGATATGGGTAACTGGGTCATGGATAATTAATTAATTATTGGCTCATATTAACTTTGGAGCATCTTCAAATTTCTCAGTTATTTTTTTCTAAAATTTTCCCCTTTGGTATAAATGAGAAGCTAGAAAACAATATTTGTTTGCTGGCAAGTAAAATATGGTACCCCCTTCTGTAACTTTTGAGAGTATTCTGTTTCTTTTAAGGGAGTTCAATTAGACATAGTGGCTGTTGCTTTTTTATGTTGGAACTTAGCCAGAGGAGGTCGCTTGGATGATATATTATCTTAAAAAGTTCTACTAGGAATTTGGAATAAAGTGCTTCATTGGATTTCGGTTATGTCATGATGTATTGCAGACTTTGGTACTACTTATTTGATGAATGCTTCTACATATTTGTAGGTTGTGTTAGTAGACTTTGTTGAAAGAAATGAATAATTTGAAAATAACTGACATGTTCTCTTAATCAAGATTATTTCTTGGTGCAGATTATATGCTTACTAATGCACGTCCATGTTCTACTCTTATGGCCGAGGTTGGATACATTTGCTACATGTTTATTTATTTTTATTCAATTGGAGGATTCAAACTCTAGACTGATGAAGTAGTGCATTTTGAATTTTCTTCTTAGATATTGTGAGTGGTCTACTGAAGGTATCAATAATAATACACACTTTACATAGTGATGCTTCATACTTTCCTTATGAATGTGATCACATCATATCAAAGCTTGTTGCTAAATCTACTGTTACATTACATGTCGGTTTATCCCCTACATATGTGATGTGTATTTGGCTTATTGACTGTTCTTAAGTGAATCATATGCCGTATTGCAGGACTAACTGTTCTTTAGACAATTTTGTAATCTTTAGTTCATTTTAGGTTATTTCCATTGCTTGTTAGTGTTTTTCGCTAGAGTGCTTTGCAGGCAGCTGTTTGAAATAGGACCTTCCAGCCATCTTACTTCTCCAATAGTACATTTCTTGTGGAGTTTGGTTGGACGGTCTTCAAAGTAAATTCAGGAGAACAATAAACCATACTTTCTATGTTTTGAAATTAGAGCTGTCTATGATTAGTTCTTTTCAAGTTGATAGTCTACCAGAGTTTGAATTTGCTTTTGTACACCAATATGGAAGTATACTATTTCATGATATTTTCCTAAAGTAGCTTCTGATTTGTTCACATTTGTAGAACTACACAATACTGCATATTCCTTCTGTTCTCCTAATCAATTTCGTATCAAATTAAGCTTTATCCCTTGATTAGCATTCTGAGCTACTTAAATATCTTCGTCCACATTCTGAGCTATTTTGTTATAGACACTACGCATGCTGCCGCTGGGGAGCTCCCGGCTGCCGCAAGCCTCATGACCTCGCAAACTCGCTTGTGCTGCTTAAACGATACGGCCTCTCCACGCTCAGAATGGACAACTTCATGCAGGTTCACCTTCTTCTCCTCCTCTAGGTTTGAGTTAATACTCACACATTCTATATGTAGGAAATGTTGCAAAAATTTATGATTTACTACGATGGGTTTGAGTGTCGACCTGTGTTTGACAACCTTAAGGGGTTGCTCAAATGGTCGGGCCTGTAAGGACTTACTCGCGGGACACGCGAGGAAGAGCTGGTTCATGCTAGGCTCAATTCTCAAACCGTGGCAGAGCTTGTCACTGTATGGACTCACTGGCAGGACATTCTATATGTAGCAGAGTGTATCACAGTAATTAAAGCCACGATCCAATAATTGCAAGGTATCTCATTATACACACTGCACACATGCATGATTGCATATTCATCCCACTGCTTAGTATAATTCATAACATTTTCTGAGGGGAGGGGGAGTTGAAGAGTGATCACTTTCACTCTGACTTTGTGCATGGTAGATTGATATTCAATACTGTTTTTTCTGAGACCATGACAATTAGTGCCATTTCACCTGAGATACACTGGAGTGCTATTTATTTGCCTTCTGATTTTTTTTGTTAGTGTCGCAACTGTTAAATACTGTTTACTCTAACATGACAATTTTGCATCTTTTGTATATAATATAACAGCCGAAGCTTATCACACATTCAAATAGCATAACTTTCGCAAACCTGAAGGCTCCTCCGTATCCACGCCCGGCACAAGGAAAATTCTGGGATGAAGTATGTACCATTTCCTTAAATATCATCAATGCATGGGTATAAACTGAACATTGTATATTGTGACCTATGGAGGAAAAAAAGACCAAATGCAAATAGATGAGAAATCTTAGCTTATTCCTTTGGCTATTTCAGTAACCAAAGCTATCGGCTGGCCAACACAAAGGAGCTGGAATTTTAGAGCGACAGAAACAGGAATTTAATGATAGTTCTCATTTAGGGTAGTGGTTCTAGGTTTTATATTCAGAATTGTTCTTTGTCGCCAAATTTTCTTGAAGAAATATGTACCGACCGCTTCTGAAATAAAGTAGCAAGTGGACAAATAATACAAGAAGAAGCCTCATCTGCGTTGGCTTCACGAGGCATGTCTGACGCCGCTCCGCTGGTTGCTGCAGTTTGAAGGGATGAGGGAGTGCCTCCTCGCTAAGCTCATTGTGGAGTGCGGTGTCGGGTCATCGCCAGGGTCTCCTTTTGTTTTGAAATCGTGTGCTCAAGTTGTGTTGTCGTGGATGCTGTTGTTTCTTGTTGCTTGCTCTGCTCGTTCTAGACTGTACCCAAGAACTTCAGGTTTCTTCATTTAAGATGGTTCATTTCTTTTATTTTGAAAGGTTCAACTTGCTCTGTTCATTTGTTATAGATTATAGAGATTTAAAGGTTCAACTTGCAGTGGTTTCTATATAATACACTAATACTTAAATGCTCACAATGGTCCAGAAGAATGATGGTGTGCCATGTCACCGCTTCTTGCTATTCAACTTCTCCATAAACATCATTTACATTGATGCTAGAGATGAACAAGAGAATTATACATCATTTTGTTGCACTCACTGAACTTACTATACAGTACAAAATTATTTGCTTAGAAGAGTCTAGCAATTAGGTTGTGCAAAGTATGTATTTTGGAGAAGTATATGTATTATTTAAGATCATCTTGTATGTAGGTAGTTCTTGTTTCATCAGGTTCTCATTATTTGCATCAACTATAAGGGCCAGTTCTTTTGGGCGATTCTACCAGAATCGCCCCCCTCCCCAGCTTCTCCCAGAATCGTCACTCCATATGTTTTTTACAATCCTAGCTAATTAGACCTTAACTAGATAGGATTGTAAAAAATATATCGAGGGGCGATTCTGGGAGAAGCTGGGGAGGGAGGCGATTCTGGGAGAATCGTCCAAAAGAACTGGCCCTAAGCTTACATTCTGCAAATGACAATAACAAAAATAGTACTTCTTTCGTCCCATAATATAAGACCGTTTTTGACACTACACTGGCCAAGAGGCTGTTGATGAGATCAATAAAACCAGAGGGACAGGTAGCTGCGAAGCATTTGAAGGAGCAGCCGGTGAACAGGAGTAGCAAAGACGACATCTCTTGCGTTGTTGTAAGCATCCGCTGCTAGCAGAGCTTTAGCCGGTGAACAGGAGTAGAGGCAACAACTGCTCCCTCATCGTAAACTTTCACTGTTGGCCGAGCTTCAAGCTGCTAGCCCCTCGAGCGTACAATTGGTCCTATGCCAGATTGGTTTTTAGAATTTTCTGTTGTTATATGTAGGATATAGTGTTTAATTTGGTTGGGAATAATTTACCACCCAAGGGAATCAAGGTCTTTTAAATATTGTATGTTCAAAGGTTGTTTGTTTTGTTATCAGTTATAAATTCTATCGCAAGTTCCTTGCTTATACATATGTTTGTCGCAATTAGAGAAAAACGGGTGAATGAGTCGCTTGTCAATCTGGCACCGCATAAACTTTCTCTTAGGAGGCGTCACCGGGTGGCGCCTCAACCCCTAGTATTCTAACAGTATCGTATTGTTTTTATCACCTATCCCAACGCACGTGTATTTGTACTGTGAGTAAATAAAGCTAGACGTGACCTTTTAATTTGGAAAAGTAATGTCACCTGTTAATCCAAGGATCAAGGAAGAGCCCCACTACTCTATCCCATTCCTCGGACGCTGCTTCAGTGACATAACTGCAGGTGCAGTTGGGTCAATGACATGCGTGACCCAGTCACTGAAGCTCAGTCCCCGTTCCTCACCAGCCGCTTAGACACGATTATTATCTCCCCACCGCGTCCGTCCTTCTTCGACTAACAAATCCCCCAAATCTCTCCCGGCATCGCATTTCTTCAACACTAGCAGGTGAGCACGTGTATTTGTCAAATCCCCCAAATCTCTCCCGGCATCGCATTTCTTCAACACTAGCAGGTGAGCACGTGTATTTGTACTGTGAGTAAATAAAGCTAGACGTGACCTTTCAATTTGGAAAAGCAACGTCGCGTGTTAATCCGGGGATCAAGGAGGAGCCCCACTACCCTACCCCATTCCTCACCAGCCGCTTAGGCACGACTATTATCTCCCCACCACCCGCGTTCTTCTCCGACTAACAAATCCCGGCATCGCATTTCTTTTACACTAGCAGGTGACTGATCCCTATCCCCCCCTCCCCCCTCCCCACCCCCTCGATTGATCCCTGTGTTTTTATTCTCTTGCGCCTGCCGATCTCCCTGTCTGCTCCCGTCGTCGCAGAGGAATCGATCATCGGTTTTCTGCCGATATCACGATCCAAAGATTGGATCTGACGTTCGAATTGCGTGGTCCTTGGCGGCGCTAGATCTGCGACCGTTCCGTCCCGTCGCGGATCTCGAATTTATTTGGGCGCGTGTAGTTTGTGCTTCTACTATCTATACGACTTTCGTGTGATCTATCCGACTCGTGGGGTTAGATTTGCGCATGAGGATGTGTATTGAGCCGTTTGTTTTTTGGGCTGGATCCCGTAATGGAGATCTGACCGAGCAATGGTCGCGAATTGCAGGTGTTCAGAAGAGGAGTAGGGAGAGATGGGGCTCGCGTTCGGGAAGCTCTTCAGCCGGCTCTTCGCCAAGAAGGAGATGCGGATCCTCATGGTCGGTCTTGATGCCGCCGGAAAGACCACCATCCTCTACAAGCTGAAGCTCGGCGAGATCGTTACCACTATCCCAACCATAGGTGAGATGTGCTTCTCGTCTTGTTTATATGCTGGTCTTTCAGAACTATTTTTGGTGCAAAATTTTGGCCAATAGGGTCAAGGTATCTCTAGCCAATATTTTGGCTAACCAATAGTTGGGAAAAAATGTTAGGGCATGCCATTTAATTAATCAATCAACCAAAGAAAAGAGTTGATGTACCCCCTAAACTTTCACGATTTGGCTACATCACCACCTTAACTCTAAAATTGGTTATATAATCACCTCAAGTTTCCAAAACCGGGCAAAACACCTGATCGCAGACCTCCAAGCTCGTTTTGAAGATGCTTTTTTGTGTGTGGAAGTTTTATGGTTTGACCCACATAGCATTCGGACTAGGATTTATTGTTTAACTTATACTGGCACGTCATCCTGGGAACCATATGGAGCTTGCTCTGCCTCATCCATTTAGCAGTGCCTTCCTAGAAAAGCTGCGCCGCAGTCCCCGCACATGTCAGGCGCTACATCTCTGCGGTGTAGTCTCGACGCTAAAGCTGGCACCCACACCATGCTGTTGGGAAGAGGTTCTCGGCTCTTGAGTAGGAGCAGTCTGTGCTGAGGTAGGAGAAGATGCCATGCAGGGGGGGAGCGCTATGAGATGATCCACTCAGAGGAGCGCGTAGGTCAGCACCAGTGTGACCTGTTTGCTCTTCATCATTCAGTTGTTGTGCACCCACTTATCGTTGTCCTTGTTTCCATTGTGCACCTACCTGCTTGCATCGGAGCAAGCTATGCCGTGCTAAGATCTCTTGCAAACCACGACACCACTACATAGGGCTCACCTCCTGCGGACCACGACATCGCTACTCGTAGCACCGGCTTGTCCTTCGTCGACTCAAACCCTTTCTCCCGCGTTGTTTTGGTGCCAGCGTGATTTGACGTACCTAGACTGGTACGATGACTTGAGTGCGTTTGCTGGTGGCTTCTCTCACCTGTGTGCTTCGTTGACATCATTCAGCTTGATAGGGCGTCAGTTGATATGGGAGTTGGGTACTGGGTGTTGCCGAGCGCAGTGGCTGGCGGCTGTGTGATGAAGGGAAATGTCTTGGCGGTGTCAAGATGTAGTGGTTTGTAGGAGCGGCGAGCGATGCCGAAGGGCCTCTTGCCTCCTCTTCCTGTGTTTGGTCCGCAACAGTCTGCAATGTTGGCCGCTAGTGTTGTGACACATAACTAGCTTAGCTAAGTAGCCATGGCTTCTCACCGTGAGGACGCATAAGAAGCCAACATTGACATTGGGGGGTCATGATGCTCTTGCCATACCCGAGCCAGTGCCACGTCCACCCAATGTTATTTCTAGTCGCAACTATGCACAAGAAATCGGTTGCGTTGTTTCTCAATGCAAGGATGCATAAGGAGTCAACGTCAGCAGCAGGGCACATTCTACTCCTGCCATACCTTAGCCGGTGCCATGTCCATCGAATGTTGCAGTTCGCCAAGGGCTTTATGCACCACGGCGTTGGCCCCACGTCGCCGTTCGCTTCAATGTACGTAAAGAGCATGAGTGGAGCTTTGTTAGTGCCGCTGGCGCGGTCGGTGCGCCTCGACCATGGTGGATGCTATGCTATGGTCAACAAGGTCATGGTGCAGCACGATGGTGGTGTGACGCCAAGATCGACAAGAGCATCTCTAGACAATCCCCTATTTTTTAATTCCCCATCCTATCCCCCATCGTTTAATTCCTCATTTTTTAGGGAATTGAACTTTTGTCTGTCTAGCCCCACCTCCAAGACTTTACCCCGCAAATGCACGCAAATTTTTCAAACACAAATTTGAACTACTTCATTGCATAGTTAAACAACGGTACCACATTAACATCATACATAGCATAGTTAAACCGTCCATTACCTACGACACCACTATGTTGACATCAAACTAACTAAAGCATCTAGATACTAGATACTAGATATATAAAGAGGAGCTATACTCGGAGAATTCCAAGTCGGACTCGGAGTAGATGGGGATCACCCCCTCCCCCCGTCGCAGTGGTTGGCCCCGTGGTCGCTGGCAGTGGGTTGACTCCACATCCAGTTGTCCTCGTTGGCGAGGCGGGTGATCTCGCGACACTCGCGCTCGATCGTGCATGCGTCCCCATGGACACAAAGAACGCATGATTCTCATCGATGATTCGCGGGTCCTCGAGCAGCGTGGCCACCAAGGCGGCGTCAACATGCTAGGTAGCGTGGTGCTCCTTCTTGGCCCAAGAGGGGTACCTAACAAGAGGTGTGATGGTGGCCGTGGCGTCATCGAGGAAGTTAAGCTTCGCGCGGCTCCCGAATAAGGGGAGCACGAAGGCATCGTAGGCGTATGCCAGGCCACACCAGTGTCGCCGTGACCGTGGTATGGATCTCCGTCACCCACTTGCCCTACATCTGGAGCCTAATGACGCGGTCCTTTGGTGGCGGCTGCTGCGATAGGGAATAAGGCTTGAGACAGGGATAGGAGAACGAGGTATGCATCGGCAAGCTGTGCGGGGGCTTGGTGATTGGGAAGACAGCTCGGGACGGCACCGGCAGATTGAGGGGACGTTGGCAACATTGGGGGGAGGCGGCGTGGGGAGATCGAGGTGGTTCATTAATTGGTGTCGTGCCGTTGGCCGCCATGCCATGAATGCGAGAGTGGAGTGGCCTCCCCATTTTTAATGAGAAGTGCTCTTCTCATAGCAAAAATGGGCTAGAGGGAAAAGTTTTGGGGATGAAAAGCTAATTCTTGGGGAGCTAAAGGAAATCGGGGATGGGCAAGATGGCTGTTAATTCCCCAAAATGGACAAAATGGAAGTTTCTGCCCATATATAACTCTTGGGGAATGGGCTAGAGATGCTCTAATATTGGCACGGCACACTTGGTGGAAAGCTTGTTGGCATCAATGATCATGTGCAGTGTGTCCACATCCGCAAAACCGGCTTCCAAAACAGCTTATTTTGGTCTAGGCGGTGTTTTGTTTGGTATTGGGAACTTGAGGGATTATGTAACGGGTTTTATATTTGGAGGGGGTGATGTAGCCGAAATTTGTGACAGTTTAGGCGGGCATATACACTTCATTCTTAACTGAACATATTTGTTTTTCTCATTGTATATAGAAGGTTATTAGTTGAACTATGAGGATCTGATGGATCAATATTGTGTGGAAACCTGAATTCTAAGCGGTAGAGCCCATTTTACTTGATGTTTAAAGATATGTAACTGTTTTTCGAGGCATCCCTACCTGAAAAGGTTGTACGATTGAGGTGGCAAATTGTTGGAACAGCCTATGGCTGCTCTACTTCAAGCGCATGCTATAGAAGTTACTCCCTCCGTCCCATAATAAGTGTCGTGGCATTAGTTCAAATTATAACAAATTTGAACTAAAGCCACGGCACTTATTTTGGGAAGGAGGGAGTACATCTCAAGCTCAAATTCTTAATTGATAACGAAGTTGCAAACTCGTAGTACTTCCTCTGTATTCTTCCTGCTTGAACTATTGTTATGCCCATCAGAATTGTCGCCTCTTCTTCAAGTCTTGATGCGGTTGACGAATTCAGTGGTATGTGTTGTCTCTTGATAACTATGGCAGTTTATGTAATGGAAGTTAATTTAGAAGGCAGAATCATCAAATGCTTGCTTGAATAATACTCCCTCCGTCCCAAAATAAGTGTCTCAAGCTTAGTACAACTTTGTACTAGAGTTAGTACAAAGCTGAGACACTTATTTTGGGACGGAGGGAGTAGGATGTAGGAAAAGATTGCCTATAATGGGCCCTGAAGCCAACATTACTTGTGGCCTCTACAATGATATAACTGACAGAACATATATTTACACAGGCTGATATCAACAAAAAGTGGACAAAATGCTTTGAACACTTGGTTCTTATTGAACAGCCTCTACTTAAGCTTGAACCATGACATGGTAACAATGTTTCCTTTAAAATGCAGGGTTCAATGTTGAAACTGTCGAGTACAAGAACATTAGCTTCACTGTTTGGGATGTTGGGGGTCAGGACAAGGTATGACCTGCTGCAGTGTTCTGTGTATTGTAAATTCAGTGTTTTCCTTCCCTTAATCTTCCTGCAAATTGTTACATTTTATTTAAGCTGATGCTTTGTGCTTGTAAGAACAGATCAGACCTCTCTGGAGGCATTACTTCCAGAACACACAGGGTCTTATCTTTGTTGTGGACAGCAATGATAGGGACCGTGTTGTTGAAGCCAGAGATGAGCTCCACAGGATGCTGAATGAGGTACATTTGTGCTGGATTTCAATATAGCAACCAATTGGTGAGCTTGATTAACATAATAATTGTTTGAACTATCATAATTTAACACACTAATGTGAGAAGAAGCAATTATTTTGACAGGACGTTCATATGAGACCACTTACTATTTATTACGTTTAACCCCCTTTTTTGGGAAAAATTATCTCTAGGAAGTGGCCTGTTAATGCAGCTTTTGTTGTCTATTAGCTAGTACAGAGTTACTATAGTATATGGTTTTGCTGCACCTGTTCTAGCATATATACATCTAAGTAACTTTTAATTTGTGTAGTTGGGAAGCGATATTTTGTTCAACTGCATTATATGATAGTCATTATTGATGACAGGATGAGTTGCGCGATGCTGTGTTGCTTGTCTTTGCCAACAAGCAAGATCTTCCAAATGCTATGAACGCTGCTGAAATTACTGATAAGCTTGGATTACATTCCCTTCGTCAACGTCACTGGTAAGCAAGGCCTACTTGTTTTTCTTGCTTATCTTTTGCAGTGGAATAAGTTTTGGAATCCACCCACATAAGAGCATCTCTAGCAGATCCCGTAAAGCACCATCCGTAAAAAAAGTATACAGGCCCTCCTAAAATGAATTTATGGTACCGCGATGCATCGGGCGGAACAGATCCTGTAAACCCGTACCGTAAACTTTTTTTTTTTGTTTTTTCTCCTCACGCTTATTCTTCCCTGGGACGGACGCATGCACGAACTCGAACTCCGGCCGGCCAGAATGATGCCGCTCCGGCCTGCCGCCTGATGTGTCCCGCTGCCTGCTCCGGTGAAGCTCCGACGACGTGCCCGCGTGTCCCGGTGATGCTCTGGCCGGCCATCGGAGAGCTCCTCCGCCTGCTCACTGTTCACGCGCGGCGTCGTGAGGCCCCAGCTCCGGTGTTGACTGGCTTTACAGGATCCTCCAAAAACGGCTGAAATCCTCCATATATGACGGATGGGAGCTTGAATATACGGGAGCCTGCAAACATTTTTACGGGATATGCTATTTTACAGGATCTATTCAGGACGTTTTTTTCAGCTTGTACCGTAAAAATGAAGGTTTGACCGCTTTTACAGAATTTGCTAGAGATGCTCTAAGCCACTCATGCTCTTCATTTCAACAGGTACATCCAGAGCACATGTGCTACATCCGGTGAGGGTCTGTATGAGGGCCTGGACTGGCTATCTAGTAACATTGCCAGCAAGGTATTTATCACTCTATGCTCAGTTCTACAAATCTCTTCGTTCTGCTACAAAATTGTAGTTCACACCCTGATTTGCTTCACATGTGTTTTGGTGCCTGTAGGCTTGAGGCTTGGAATTTTGACTGCGGAGCTGGCTAGGTGCTGTGGATGTATCACTTAGTACTTAGCACAAATTGTTTGTTCCAATCTGTTATGTGCCTTTCGCAAGCTCAGTATTTTTGTAATGATGTCCCAGTTAAATGCTTCCTTATGGATGCTCTTTCTATTTGTTGATATTTTGCACAATGATTTCAAATATCATACGTTTTTGACTAGTTATCGTGTCCAATTAGTTATATAAATGGGGCCAAAATATTATTTCTTTGATATGATGAGCAGCAATTTTTTGTATTGACGTTAGGCTTGGTTTCTTGAAAAATACGGGTGACCGTGACTTGCATCCCTTTGTTTTTTGACATCCGTGACTTGAATCCTTTCACACCTTTTCATGTCATTTAACACTGGTAGGATGGATGATTGGCAGGACCTTTCACACGTCGTTATTTGTGGTGCGCAAATTAAGAAATGTGGCCGAGGCCATGAAATATACGGACATGCACTGATACGTGGTTGCCCAATCTAACCCCCCAATCTTCTTCATAGAGGATCTGCTTGACCAACGAATACGCCAGCTGAAGGAAACCCTCGATCCCAGCCAACGGTTTGGCTGCTTAACGAATACGCCAGCTGAAGGAAACCCTCGATCCCAGCCAACGGTTTGGCTGCTTTTTTTTTTGAGAACTGCCACACTTTACTAATATAAACTGAGTAAAATACAACATATATGGCATCTCCGAGAAGTCCAAAGAGAAAGCACACTAGGATATACAGGAAGCACCCACAATTGTGAAATATGCAAAAAATTTCTTTTGGGTCCCTGCAACCACCAATCGAACGACACAAAACTTCAACCGCCGTCATCGCCGGAGAGAAGAAAAAAATGCCACCAACAAGCCAAGATCCAATAGAAAGCCATAGCAGCAATGCTGCGGAAAGAGCCTCTGAACAGGCGACACCGCTCACGGCGCCGCACATGTCGGTGTGGGTTGTCGGCCGGAGATGCACTCCACTCCAACGGTTTGGCTGCTTGAGAACGAATCAACGCCACTTAAACGATACGAAGCAAACCCTTGATCCCATCCAACAGTGAACGAGTAATGCCTAACTAGTGTAACCTAGCCAACAGTGAACGGGTAATGCCTAACTAGTGTAACCTGATGAGACCAAAGCCAACTATTGCATATGCAACACAACAACAAACAACTATTGCATATGCAACATAGCAACAAATATTCGTCCAATCACACTCTTAGTTTTTAATCCACACACGAAATTTCTCCAACCACACTCTTTAGTTTTTAATCCATGCACAAAGTTGAAAGCATGAACTGGTCGCCGCCTCAACGACTACTGTTAAGATTATGGTTGCACTTAGCTAACCTATACTGAAATAAAATTGCCAAAGAGTTGTGGCTGATGTGAGGGAAGGGGTATTTATACTAGGAACAACCCTTCTAGTTTAGGTGTGAAACCAGATCAAAAGAGGGGCTAAAAGCATGCTAACCAGCTGGGCAAGGCAGCAAACACATGGAGTCTCGCGTAACAATTAATGCTCTGGACAACTTGCATTGGTACTTCCATATCCATTGACTCATGATTTCAAATGATGCACCGTTTGATTTTCCTGAAAGTAGACTTCATATGCTATCCATTTTGTACTCCCACACATGTTGGATACTCGTATATTTATGTGGCATGGTGCAACAAGTTCTGGGACAAATTCTGGAGCTGTGCATGCAACAATAGATAGCTGGAATGGCTTGTTGTTCTTCCTTGGGGTGTAACTAGTCGCCCTTGTCATTAAAACTTGGTTTACATCAGAGTTGAAACTTGTTCTCTTCAAACTTGTTGGGCTTCAGAACTTGTTTCTTCATGAGCTGAACTTGTTTATTCAACATTGTACCTGAGTAAATTCAGCACACAAGATTGAGGCAGTATAAAGTTCTCATAAATAGTTGAATAATGATCAGCTAGGAGTGCATTTACCTCTTGTTCTATTTGTTTGGCACGGCTCCTTGTCATGGGACCCAAATAGATCTTTGTAGAAGCTTCATTTGATAGTTGAAATTTATCATGAGGAGAAGATGATAAACGAGGTGAACCTGGGATGTCCTCATCATCATCCCTCTCTTTAAAAGGAGTCATCCTCGACTCTTAACCCTCTTGATCTAAGCATGGAGACAAATCAACAACGTTGATCGTTGGACTCACAGCATAGTCTCGAGGAACCTCGATCTTGTAAGCATTGTCATTGATCTTGGCCAAGACTTTGAATGGTCTATGTCCACGAGGTATTAGCTTGGATTTGCGCTTCTCTGGGAACTGATCTTTGCGCAAATGTATGTAACACCCGTGTTACTTAGATTGACCAAAGTAATATAATAATGATATTTTATGCTAATTATAAAGATTGTTGGATGGATTAGTGATAGCTTGGTCAAATAGAATATAACATGACCACCATCGTTTAAATTTAATGATTTAGGGTCAAACAATTCATACTAGTTGTTAGAACTCAAATACATGTGCATGTACAAATCTAGACAGACTTCTATTTTTATTTATCAGTAGGAAGAGATAAATCAGATATTTTGTTCAATTTAGTAGCTGAGCCGAGGTGTCAAACGCAACAGCTATCTTCCAGATGGTGATGATTAAGCTGCTGACTCAGGTGGAGACCAGCGAATGTGTCTACTTCCTGAAGACGTACGAGGTCGGCTAGGCGGTAGATATTTAGTTGCTCAAGCGGTCGCCACCGCTTTCCTTTGCACAACTGCACCTATATAAAGGGTTGGGAGCAAATAAAAAGAAGTTACATGTATCACAACCTTTGGAATGGCTAGCTAATAATGAATAAAGTTGTATCTTGTTCATATTAGAAAGAAATTTATTTGCTGGCCTAAGATGCTTATAAATAAAAATACGCACTAATGTGGGTTCAATTAAGGGGTAGTGTAGGTGCGTAAGGTAGAAACGATTTATTGCTTTAATGTTCTATTTTGTTTGCTTAATTAGCATATATGTCAAGTTTGCTTCTTTAAAACTAATCCATGTATTGGAAGCAAGGATGGATGAGCCGGTCATCTTCCATCTCAACTTTGTCAAAATCCTTGAGGTTGTAGCTGAGCACTTCGAGTTAGACCCACCGGTGATCTCTGCTGTCGAGCGTACTGATGGTGTAGGGTACCAAGGCGCAGTGCATGTGCAGCTCAACCAAGATGATGAGAACTCTGACAGAATAATTTATGGGTATGGTGAAGATGCTGCAGATGCAAGTAATATTGAGGCACGAGAGGCACTGAAGTTTCTTCATCGTTTTCTGAACTTTGCCTTGGTGGATCTGCACATGTATGAATACTGGGAGGTAGTACTGTCCCTGGTACAGAGGGAGCAGCATCACCACATGGAGATGACACAACTCCATCAGTACCATGAAGCTTGCAGGCGAGATGAATTGGAAAGGCTGGAGCAGGAGCACGATAATTGTGTTTATGAAATCAAGCATGACTTTGAAGTGGAGATAGAAGACAGGGATCGTTGGCTTGAACTGGGTGAGCACAGGAGCAAGAAACTGAAGCAAGAGCGTGATATGCTGGAGGGGACGACGAACAAGCAGGAGAGTCAGATCATGGAGTTAATGGCAGAGAACAGGAACCTGCGTGACAAGCTACTGGCCCAGGAGTATGAAGCAAACAGTGGTGCCTAGACATAGGATATGAGTACTAGTTCCTTGCTTTCAATAAAGTAGTTGTATGGTTGATGCGTAGGAAATACTAGTTGTGGCGTAGATGGATGTAACCAGCGGGCGGTAGTAGACTTTTGTGCAGGAAGACAACTAGCTAGTACTTTTGTGGCAACAATAGTGTAGCTGTCAGTACTTGATGCATGTATGGGTAGGAGAAGTCGTTGGCAGCAACACATCTAGCAGCTAGGATGTGTAATTTTCATTGTACTAATGCCATTCTCCAATAATCATATGGAGTTAGTATAATATGGTGTGATCTAATGTAATTATTTCTGTTTTTTGTCATATGTTTAGATGACTAGTCACAATGGAGAATTTTTGGCATCACAATCCGGTGGTAGCAGAGATGCACTAGTAGTTGGAATTGAGCAATCACTTCCAAATGAGTTGCTCCTAAACATCTTGCGTCAACAGGAACAAACTCAAGCAAAGCAAACTGAAATACTGGAACATTTAGTACAGAAATCAAGTAAAGGGCAGGAATTATCTGATGGAGAAAAACAGGGTGGACTACGCGAGTTTCGTCGACTTAAGCCGCCTTCTTTTCTTGGTAGTGCAAACCCACTGGAAGCCGAGGATTGGCTAACCGAAATTGAGAGAATTTTCGACGCCATGCACTGTCCCGATGAAGAGAAAGTCACGTTAGCCACATTTATGTTGCAAGGTGGGGCTTTTGATTGGTGGTCAGTGCATACAAAGAAGTATCCCGAGGATCATGTGTTCACATAAGTCATTTAAAGAAGAGTTTTATAGGAAATATTTTCCAGAAAGTGTTCAAAGGAAAATGGAGCTAGCATTTCTACAGCTAAAGCAAGAACAAAAGTCAGTCGCGGAGTATGAAATAGAATTTTCTAGACTCGCTCGTTATGCTTCTGTTTATGTTCAAGACGATGAAGCTAAGGCTAGGCGTTTCACACACGACCTTCGCCAACCAATTAAATCACGAGTGGAGGTATTTGAACTCAAATATTTTTGGGATATTGCTAACAAGGCATTAACTGTAGAACAAACATATGTGGAAGAGCAAGACGAAGTGGAGCAGCAGCGCAAAAGGATCAAGGTTGACCATGGAAATCAAGGAAATGTACAGAAAAAGATGCAACAGAATTGGTGTCCGAACAACCGCCCGGTAGCCCAGCCCAGAGGCAATAATTGTGTTATTTGTCATGGAAATCACACAACATTTCAGTGTGAGTATCGTCGAGGAAAGTGCTTCGGTTGTGGCAAGGAAGGACATATGATTGGCCAATGCAGCAACCCACATAATTAGAATATGCAAAAATCTATAACTCCTAAGCCTTTACCTGCACCTCAAGCTCCACTTTATTTACCTGCACCCCTACTAGCTCTAGTGGACCTTCACAACGCATGGATAGTCATCCTGGAAGGAAGCAAGCAAACCCACGTGCAAAGGTGAATCACTTAACCCAGCATGAGGCAGAGGAGGACAACAACGTGGTGATAGGTACACTTCAAGTATGCTCCCAAAACACATTCACTTTATTTGATACTGGTGCTACCCACTCCTTTATATCTTCAATTTTTCTTCATAATCATGGTCTAGAAAGTGTTCCATTGAAGAAAAGAACATGCATAGAATCTCCGCTGACAGAAGTAACAGTGAGGAATATTTGTCTTTCATGTCCGGTAGTAATAAAAGGGCAAGTATTTTTGACCGATTTAATAGTACCGGATATGCATGATTTTGATGTCATTTTGGGCATGAACTGGTTATCAGGGAATCAAGCGATTGTTGACTGTCAAAGGAAACGAGTAATACTCCAGGTACCTGGTCAGCGCAAAATAGTGTATCAAGCCAACAACAGACATTTGGACCGGTCATTTACTATGAACTTAGAGTTGAAAGAAAAGGATATATAAGAAATTCCGCTAGTTAGAAATTTTCCTGATGTTTTTCCTAAAGAACTACCTGGGATTCCACCTGATCGAAAAATTGAGTTCAACATAGACTTGGTCCCTGGCACTAGTCCCATTTCAAAGACCCCGTACAGGATGGTACCAGCAGAACTAAAGGAACTCAAGATACAGATCAAAGAATTGGAGGAAAAATGATTTATTCGTCCAAGCATGTCACCATGGGGCGCTCCGGTATTGTTTGTAAAGAAGAAAGATGGTAGTTGGCAGTTATGCACTGATTACCGAGAAATGAATAAGGTAACTATTAAGAATAAATATCCTTTGCCTAGGATCAATGATTTATTTGATCAACTACAAGGTTCACGAGTATTTTCAAAAATAGATTTGCAATCAGGATATCATCAGTTAAAAATTAAAGAAGGAGATGTTCCAAAGACAACTTTTCGCACCAGATACGGACACTGTGAATATATTGTCATGCCGTTTGGATTAACAAATGCCCCTGCAACCTTTATGTATTTAATGAACCATGTGTTTAGACCGTATTTGGATCATTTCGTGGTTGTCTTTATTGATGATATTCTGATATATTCAAAGACTGAAGAGGAGCATGCTCAACATCTAGAAATAGTTCTCCAGACACTAAGAAGGCATAAATTGTATGCAAAATTAAAGAAGTGTGACTTTTGGTTGAATAAGGTATCCTTTCGAGGGCATGTAATTTCAGGAGAAGGTATATGAGCGGACCCAACAAAGATTCAGGCAGTATTAGATTGGAAGAGACCAACTACCATTACAGAGGTAAGAAGTTTTCTAGGATTAGCTGGATATTACAGGAGATTCATCGAAGGTTTTGCACAGCTTGCGGCACCACTAACACAACTCACGCGCAGGGGAACCAAATTTATTTGGAATGAGAAATGTCAGGAAAACTTCCAAGAATTGAAACGACGACTCGTTACTGCCCCTGTTCTAGCAGTACCTGTTAGAGGAATCAGATTCACTATCTTCTGCGACGCTTCAAATATCAGTTTGGGTTGTGTGCTTATGCAAAACAAGGTAATTGCTTATGCATCTAGACAGTTGAAGGCACATGAGAAAAATTATCTGACTCATGATTTGGAATTGGGTGCCATCATTTTTGCATTAAAAATATGGAGGCATCATTTGTATGGGGAGCGATGTGAAATTTTTATAGATCATAAAAGTTTGAAATACATATTTACCTAGAAGGAATTAAACATGCGACAATGGAGGTGGCTAGAGCTACTTAAGGATTATGATGTCAATATATATTATCATCCAGGAAAAGCTAATGTTGTGGCTGATGCGCTAAGTAGAAAGGCTGATTGCAGCCTAGCATGTTTAATCACTACATAGAAAGATATCTTGAGGGACATAGAAAAGCTTGGTATAGAAATATATGCACGTGATGCAATTAGTACTATTATGGCACTACAAGTTAAGCCTGATCTGCAAGACATAATTCATATGAAACAAATGGATGATCCCTTTCTTTTAAATCTTCGAAAAGGAATAGAGCAAGGGAAGCCGTCAGAATTCCATGTTCAGAGTGATGGATCGGTATGGTTGAGAAATCATATATGTGTACCTGATCAGTCAGACTTGAAGTTAGAAATTATGCAAGAGGCACACTCCACACCATACACCATGCACCCAGGGAGCACAAAGATGTATCATGACATTAAAGGAAATTTTTGGTGGCCCAACATGAAGAGAGAAGTAGCAAAATTTGTCTTAGAATGTTCAATATGTCAACAAGTAAAGGTAGACCATCAAAAACTAGCAGGTCTTCTACAGCCTTTAAAAAAATTTCCACCTGGAAATGGGAAGAAATTAGTATGGACTTTGTCACGGGTCTACCTAGGACTTCTGCAGGATATGATGCTATATGGGTCATAGTAGACAGATTGACCAAAGTGGCACAACTTCCCGGTAAAGAAAACATTTTCTCTTGAAAGATTAGCTAAAATATATATCAAGGAGATAGTTGCTAATTATGGAGTTCTTGTTGACATTACATCTGATCGAGATCCGAGGTTTGTCTCAAGGTTTTGGAAAAGTTTACATAAGGCATTGGGAACAAAGTTAAATTTTAGTACGACATATCATCCTCAGTCAGATGGACAGTCAGAACGACTTATACAGGTATTCGAGGATATGTTGCGAGCATGTGTGTTAGATTTCAAAGAAAAATGGGACGAATAACTTCCCCTGGTCAAATTTGCATATAATAATAGTTATCAGTCAAGTATTAAAATGGCTCCCTATGAAGCGTTATACGGTAGGAGATGTCGTTCTCCAATCTACTGGGAAGAAATTGGAGAAATGAAATATCTAGGCCTAGAATTGACTCAACAAGCTAAGGAAAAATTATGCATTATTCGTTAGCATCTAAAGGCAACACAAAGTCGATAAAAGACTCAAGCAGAGAAGAAGCACAGAGAAGTTAAGTTTAAGGCAAGAGATTTTGATTATTTAAAAGTTTCTCCAAAGAAAGGAACACGATGTTTTGGCCTACGAGGGAAATTAAGTCCAAGATATGTCGGACCATTTCAAATCATTAATAAAGTTGGAGCTGTCGCTTATCGGTTGGAATTGCCCCCAAACTTATCTGGGATACACAACGTATTCCATGTAACCACTTTAAAGAAGTGTGGATTTCCACCGAAAACAATAGAATTACCACTCGTGGAGTTCCAACCTGATCTATCATATGAAGAGCACCCGATAAAGATTCTAGATGTCAAAGATAGGGTTATGAGAAAAAGAACCATTCGGTTTGTAAAATTCCAATGGAGCAATCACACAGAAGAGGAGGCGATTTGGGAAAAAGAGGACGAATTGCGTGCATGCTTTCATCATCTACAATTTATGGGTAACTAAATTTCGAGGACGAAATTTTTATAAGTAGGGGAGGATGTAACACCCGTGTTACTTAGATTGACCAAAGTAATATAATAATAATATTTTATGCTAATTATAAAGATTATTGGATGGATTAGTGATAGCTTGGTCAAATAGAATATAACATGACCACCATTGTTTAAATTTAATGATTTAGGGTCAAAAAATTCATACTAGTTGTTAGAACTCAAATACATGTGCATGTACAAATCTAGACAGACTTTTATTTTTATTTATCAGCAGGAAGAGATAAACCAGATATTTTGTTCAATTTAGTAGCTGAGCCGAGGTGTCAAACGCAGCAGCTATCTTACAGATGGTGATGATTAAGCTGCTGACTCAGATGGAGACCAGCGAATGTGTCTACTTCTTGAAGACATACGAGGTCGACTAGGCGGTAGATATTTAGTTGCTCAAGCGGTCGCCACCACTTTCCTTTGCGCAGCTGCACCTATATAAAGGGTTGGGGGCAAATAAAAAGAAGTTACATGTATCACAACCTTTGTAATGGCTAGCTAATAATGAATAAAGTTGTATCTTGTTCATATTAGATAGAAATTTATTTACTGGCCTAAGATGCTTATAAATTTGGGATTTATAAGCATGTGGCAATTGTCACGGCTAAGACCCTCTTGGGGCGTGACAATGTATCCAACCCAGACCTCCAGGCTCAAAAGTCACCTTCTTCTGGTTTTTGTTTGCCATAGCTGCATAGTACTTGGACTTCTTTTCTATCTCTTCTTTGTTCTTCTAATGAAGCTTCTTCACATATGCAGCACACTTTGAAGCGTCCATGTTACATCTCTCTTGTAATGGCAGTGGGAGCAAGTCGATTGGTACAAGTGGTTTGAATCCATATACCACCTCAAATGTGCACATGCTTGTGGTAGAGTGAACTGCTCTGTTGTAAGCAAACTCCACGTGCGGCAAACACTCTTCCCACTCCTTCAAATTCTTCTTGATCATTGTCCGCAACAAGGCTGAGAGGGTGCGGTTCACTACCTTTGTTTGCCCATCGGTTTGTGGGTGACATGTTGAAAACAACAGCCTGGTTCCCAACTTGACCCACAATGTTTTCCAAAAGTAACTCATGAACCTCACATCACGATCTAAAACAATAGTCCTCGGCATTCCATGCAAGTGAACAACCTCCCTGAAAAACAAATCAGCAACATGTGAAGCATCATCGTTCTTGTGGCACGGAATGAAATGTGCCATTTTTGAGAACCTATCAACCATAAAAAAATTGAATCCCTACCCCTCTTAGTCCTTGGCAGTCCTAAAACAAAATCCATGCTAATATCTTCCCAAGGAGCATTTGGAACAAGTAGAGGAATATATAAGCCATGGGGGTTCAGTTTAGACTTAGCTTTATGGCATATGATGCATCACTGCACAATTCTCTCAACGTCCTTTCTCATCTTTGGCCAATAAAAATGATCAGCTAACAACTCATAGGTCTTCTCACCACTAAAGTGTCCCATTAATCCTCTTGCATGAGATTCCTGCAACGGCATGGGTGATGTAGGGTGGAACCCTAATGGACGATCTTTCACGATTTGGAGGGGAATTCCCGAAGAACACGATGAGCACACAAGAGGAAAACACTCAAATCAACGAGATCCAATCACACATGGGCTAAATCCACATACACAAAGGAGAACACAAGATCCAAAGTCAACAAGGGAGGATACATGGTAACTAGTTCTTCCTGATCTGTGAGGAGGGGGGGGGGGGGGGGGTCTTGAATCCACTAGGGGATCTTCTCCGTGAGGAGGTCTTGAATCCACTTGGGGGATCTTCTCCTTGAGGAGGCCTTGGTCTCCAAAGGAGTAGGGGGATAAGTGGATGAGTAAGGCTCAATCTCAAAGTTGAGCTATCCCAATGCTAACCCTAAAACATAGGTAGAGGAAGAATATATATAGCCTAAGGGGGCGAAGGGGTACATGGGCCTCGACCCGTTACTGTGCACAGACAGAGGGGGCCGGATGTCCGGGCGTCGGGCCGGATGTCCGGGCTCTCCCTTCGGGCCGGATGTCTTGGCTCGGGGGCTGGATGTCCAGGCTGGCTTCAGCTGGCTCTGGATGCCTTCTGTGAAGGAGGGCCAGATTTTTGGGCTGGCGCCGGATGTCTGAGGCCGTCGGGACGGATGTCTGGGGCCAGGACAGATGTCCAGGCCTTGTAGCATTGGTTGCTGGGCTGCTGTTGTTGCTGACGTCTCCAAGGGCCGGATGTCCGGGGCCTGGGAGCTTTCTCCGGATCCTTTCGTCTTGCTCCTTTGTCCATGCACTTGGGGACTTGTGCATCTTCACGAGCATCTCTGAGGAGGTGTTTTCATACCTAATCACACATAGCATTCCGGCTTTAGGTAGTAGCCATGTCTCATGTGGGTCATACGAAATATCACTAAGGAGAGATGTCACCTCGTTCTTGAGAGCTCTAGCACGTGCTCATGTCATCGGTCCACTTGACTCTTCATGAGGTGTCGGTAGGTTCATGGGGATGACCTTGGGATGCTCCGCATCATCTCCCCCCTTGGGAAAGATCCGACCTCGGATCGAAAACGTCATCACCATGGTAGGGAGAGAGATCCTTGACGTTGAAGATATTGCTCATGTTGTACTTGCCGCGTGGTATGTTGATCTTGTATGCATTGTTGTTGTAGCGTGCGATCACCTTGAAGGGTCCGTCGGCTCGAGGTAGTAGCTTGGACTTGCGTTCGCTAGGAAAGCGGTCCTTGCAAAGGTGTAGCCACACAAGATCTCCAATGTTGAATATCATGGGGTGCTTGTTGATGTTGATCTTGGTCGCGAGTCATTGTACTTGGTGCTCGATGGCTTGCCTTGTATCTTCATGAACCTTCTTGAGATAGCTCGCTCATGCACTCGCGTCCATGTTGATGCACTCTTGTAGTGGTAGCGGTAGAATGTCCAATGGGGACAAAGGATTGAAGCCGTAGACAACCTCGAAGGGGGACTTGCCGGTAGTCAAATGTCTTGCGCGATTGTAGGCATACTCGGCGATGGGTAAGCACTCCTCCCACTCCTTGATGTTCTTCTTGATCAACACGCGTAGGAGAATAGATAGCATCTGGTTTGTGACCTCCGTTTGGCCGTCGGTTTGCAGATAGTATGCCGAAGAGAATAAGAGCATGATTCCGAGCTTGGTGCAAACCGTCTTCCAAAAGTAGCTAAGGAACTTGACGTCGCGGTCTGACACGGTCGTCTTGGGCACTCCATGTAGACGCAAGATTTCCCTACAAAAGAGATTGGCAACATGTGAAGCATCGTCTATCTTGTTGCATGGAATAACATGTGCCACCTTAGAGAATCGGTCCACAACAACAAATACCAAAACTTTTCCATTTTGAGTACATGGCAAACCAAACACAAAATCCATAGTAATGTCTTCCCATGGATGATACTGTAACACCCCCAGTGGTTTGCCACAGTAATCACCCTTTTTGATTATGCCAAGTCATCATGATTAACAGTGCTTAAATATCATTTGTATCATATCTCATTTCAAATTCAAATTCAAATGGAAATTCAAACTAAAAGTGAAAATAAAAGTTGTTCAATTCCAGAAACTAAAATGTCCATTACATAGCAAATAAATTGGAGGCAATGGTAAAATTATAACCAACCTTATTGAAATTTGATAAGTGACTTGAACATCCTCTAACAGTGGCTGAAAACAATATTTAATAGCCTTTTATTTAATCTAAATCAAATATGAAATGATGTTTTGCCCAGACTAGTTTTTGGTGGTAGGGTGCAATGTACTGTGATTTATGGACCAGGTCACATATTTTACAAAAGTCGTTTGGGTGCCCAACTATTTGCAAAAAAAGAAAAACAGAAACAGAAAAGAAAAGGAAAACAGAAAAGAAATAAAAGAAAAAGAAAATGGTTAAGGACTTACTGGTGCACTGGGCCGTGAGTGCACAGTCCCGCGCGGCCCAGCCCACGCAGCGTCATCTCCCACTTTCCCCCCTTGCTGTCGCCTCGCTGTCGCCTCGGCAACGCTCGCACGCTCGCCCGCAAACGGCCCCCCCTCTGCCTGCTCGACACCGCGGCTCCGCACCCGCCGTGGAGGGATAAGGCCGCCCCCTGCGCCCTCCTTAGCCCCCCCTCTGGCCTCGCTCTCTCTCTTTCTTCCTCTATGTCTCCACCCCGATCGCCACCATGGATACGCCGCCGGCGTAGCTGTCGCCACCGGCCTCTCCTCTCCGTTTCGAGCGGTCCCGGAACCCCATCGTCGTCGCCCTCATCGACCGCACCCACTGGACCGAACTGGAGTGCCCCAGAGCGCCGGATCTGCCCCTTCTTCAACCTCCAGCTGCCGTCCATCGCCGCCTCGATCCGCCACCGTCGCTGCCACTCCGGCTTCCCCAGGCCTTCCCTGCCACCGATGTGAGCAGCCGCGTTTTCCCCTTCCATTTCCCCCCTCGCTCCCATGCCTGCTGCTGCTAGTTCAGCCGTGGCCGAACTCCGGCGCCGCCACGGTCGCCACTGCCGTCGATTAACGCCTCCTCAGCTCGAACCAAGGCCGCGGTTGGACGCGCCATGCAGTCCTCGATCGAAAGCAGCCGACCGCGCCCGAAGCCGTCGCCCCTATGCAAATCCCGAGCGCCGCCGCCCTCTCTGGTGCTCGCCGGAGCATCGCCGGCGTGCGCGCGCGGTTTAAACCCCGGCGGGTCCCACCCATCAGGGTCATTAGCCACTAACCCAAACCCCTAACCCTCACTGACATCGGGCCCCACATGGTTTATTTAACCGGCTAACTAAACTAATTAAACTAACTAATATACCCCCCTGGCCCACAGTCAGCTTTGACTGTGCTGACGTGGGCCTTGACCCGGCCCCACTCGTCAGTGTCTGTGGCTAGGCAGAGCTGAGTATAAAAAGTATAAGCACTGTTTTGGATAATTCGTATTTAATAATTAAAATAATTCCAGAAAATTAATAAAAACTTTAGAAAATCATATCTTTTAATCCGTAACTCCGATGAGAATAATTTATATATGAAAAACGATCAGAAAAATGAGGCGAATCCGAATACGCTACCCACATACCTGTTAGATGCCTCTAACTAACTGAACATGCAACTTTTCGCCTGTTTCAGATAAATGAATAGTGCATGACTCTAATAGAATAAATACAAACAAATTCCTAAAAATAACTAAATGACTTAGACATGTCTTCAGGCAACCCTGCACTGCACATTAGCGTAGCCTACTCTGTGTTACTCCTGTTTGCTGTGTATTTATACTGTTTCCTCCCCCTCTTCTCTCTCGTTAGACCCCGACGCAGTTCCCGGTATCGACGCAGCTCCGGAGCTCGACGACACCATTGACGACCTTGCCCTTGCCGCCGAGCAACCAGGCAAGCCCCCCCTTTGATCATCCCGATATCGCCCATTCTAATTTCTCATGCTTGCATTAGAATTGCTGCTGCTACTGCTTTACCTATTCTGATGCATAGCCTGTTATTTGTAACCTACTATTGATACCTTACCTGCTTATCCTAAACTGCTTAGTATAGGCTGGGTAGAGACCTATCAGTGACCCCACTTATCCCGACTGCCCCGCTGGATTATCCGAAGACCCGATCAACGGGATTGAAGACCAAGCCCCGACACCGCACATCACCCCCTTAGTTGTAACGACACTGCAGCGTTACTGTCAAGTGCCGAGGGTGAAACCTCTTGTAGCACTTCTGATGTTAACTCTGTAGAGAAGTTGTTCGGTCATGGTCATCGAGGGTGATTCCTTCTTCACCGCTTTCGATAACGACGCCGTCGTACAACACCACAAGTGTGAACCCAGCGAGGGTGATTCCTCCGAGTTCACCTTGACGGATACATCGAGTGGGAATTCAACGAGGGTGATACCTCGGATTCCCCTGATGTTATGGACACACGGATACTTGGACCTTACACTGTTACTTGGATAGGCGGGTCGACCCTGAGGGGTACCCGCGTGCGCCTAAGTGGCGAGTGTTGTGAAGACGGGTTGCCTGTATGGTGCCCGAGTGATGAATACGAGGCGTGGCCGGGCATTCTTGGCCCTTGCCTCAAGTCTTCGAGACGGGGCGATGGGGTCACATCTTTCGTGAGTCTCTGATCGTTACTGCAAGCCCCTAGTCCACTAACGATTTGGATATTTGATCCGAGAGGGCCTCTGGCCTGATAGCACTAACCATCACGTGGGCATGGTATGGGCGTTCTGCATCGTAGCACCAGCCGAATGCTCTGTCAGACGTCCAGTTCAGCACTGCGGTCGGGCTGGGCCGACACCATCCTGAGGGGTGGAGCCTGGTTCGCCCGGCACGCAATGACCCGGAGGGCGAGGGGCGATGGCCAAGACCCCCTTGCGCTTAGGATGTAGACCGGCGGGGACCTCTCTACTGAGCTGTAGGTAGGGTTGCGGTGTATCGTTTGGCCGAGGCCAGGCATGACCTGGAAAAGTGTGTACGGCCGGATTTAAGCGAGCGTGGTGGGTAAGTTGGTGCACCCCTGCAGGGAAGAACTAAACTATGCATAGCCGGATCCTCGGTAACGGACACTCGGAGTTGTATCCCGATCAATACAGCTAGAACTTGAGATGAGACCTGGATATGAGGCTCTGGGATTGCTTCTCGCAGGGAGTCGAGAAGGGATCTCAGGACGAGGTTGATGACTGTATGGCTCTGGGATTGCTTTCTTGCAGGGAGTCGAGAAAGGATCTCTGGGTGAGGTTGATATCATTACTGCTACCTTATAATGTACTGTTCTACTCTCTTCTATTGCTGCAAGACCAATGAAGATGCTAGTCTTCGATAGGACTAGGCCTTCTCTCTATTCTGGCTTTTCTACAGCCCAGTCCACATATACAGCCTCCCCTTGAAAATGTTGCATATATAGTGTAGATCCTTGCTTGCTGAGTACTTCTGAGTACTCACGGTTGCTTTGTTTTCCTTTTCTCCCCATATCAGTTTGTCGCGACCAGATGATGGAGCCCCTGAGACAGCTGCCCCGCCGACGATCGACTGCTACTATTTCTGAGGGTGGCTACTACTACGAGCTTGCTGACGACCAGGAGTAGGTTCGGAGGGTCCCAGGCAGGAGGCCTACGCCTTTCGATCGTAGTGTTTTCTTTTGCCCCGCCTTTCTAAAGGGCTTATCTGTGTTTTCTTTTATATCTGTACTCAGATATCTGATGCTTCCGCTGACGCTTGTACGCAAGCTTGTGTATTCGAGCCCTCGAGGCCCCTGGCTTGTAACATAAAGCTTGTATGACTTTATTTATGTTTTAGAGTTGTGTTGTGATATCTTCCCGTGAGTCCTTAGGCTTGATCGTGTGCATTTGCGTGTATGATTAGTGCACGATTGAGCCGGGGGCATCACAGATACAAAATAGGAAGTGGCATATATAGACCATGGGATTGAGCTTTAGACTTAGCTTTGCGACATGTTGATCATCGGTTGGTGTAGCGAGAGACGTCGTGAAACACCTTGGGCCAAAAGTAGTTCTTGGAGAGCGTTGCGGATGTCTCATCGCGTCCGAAGTGTCCCATAAGTCCTCCTCCATGAGCCTCTTGCAAAAGTAACAAACGAAGAGAAGACTCGGGTATACAAAGCTTGTTAGCTCTCATTAGATAATCATCCTTGATATAAGATGTATGCGTCAAGCATTTGGCATAAGGAATAGCAAAAGTAGGATCATGCGCATACAAGTCTTTGATGTGCTCAAAACCAATAACATTCAATTCAAGTTGAGTTACAAGCATGCATTTGCGGGAAAGAGCGTCCGCCACAACATTTTCCTTGCCTCTGATGTACTTGATAACATAAGGAAATGACTCAATAAACTCACTCCATTTGGCATGTCGCTTATTCATTTTAGTTTGAACTTTAAGGTATTTAAGAGTTTCATGATCCGTATGGATGACAAATTCACGAGGGCGAAGATAATGCTCCCACACATGCAAGACTCTCACTAAAGCATATAATTCTTTGCCATAAATGGGATAGTTAAGTTGCGCTCCGGAAAATTTCTCGCTAAAGTATGCGATTGGGCGCTTCTCTTGCATCAACACACCTCCTATTCCATTACCACTAGTGTCGCAATGGACTTCAAAAGTTTTATCAAAATTGGTCAATGCAAGCAATGGAGCATGTGTAAGCAAATTCTTAAGCTCATGAAATGTGGTATCTTGGGATGGTCCCCAAACAAATGGTGCATTCTTCTTACTCAATGCGTCCAATGGTCATAAAATCCTTCATGAATCTACGATAGAAGCCGGCTAGGCCAAGCAAGCTACGCACTTGTTGCAAGTTGGTTGGTTGTGGCCAAGTTTTAATAGCATCAATTTTAGCTTCATCTACATGAACACCCTTAGAAGACACAACAAAACCCAAGAAAACATGCTTGTTAACACCAAATGTACATTTCTCCATATTAGCATAAAGGTGCTCGTCTTGAAGAGTTTGCAAAATGACTCTAAGATGTGTGACATGATATTCTAGAGATTCGCTAAACACAAGTATATCATCAAAGTAGACCACAACAAATATGCCAACGTATTTGCGAAGAACGTAATGTATCCCACGCATGAAAGTGCCGGGTTCTTCGGATAAGCCCATAGGCATAACTAACCATTCATATAAGCCAAATTTTGTTTTAAAAGCAGTTTTCCATTCATCACCTTCTTGAATGCGGATTGGGTAATAGCCACTTTTAAGATCAATTTTTGAGAAAATGGTGGCTCCGCTAAGCTCATCTAGCATATCGTCAAGTCGTGGAATGGGATGCCTATAGCGAACGGTGATAGCATTTATGGGTCGGCAATCGGAACACATGCGAAACTACCTTCCCTCTTAGGCACAAGAATAACCGGAACGACACAAGGACTTAAGCTTTCACGTACATGCCCATTGTCAATGATGTGTTGTACTTGCCTTTGTATTTCCTTGGTCTCTTCGGGGTTGATGCGGCAGGGTGCCTTGTTCGGTAAAGGTGCGCCGGGGATGAGGTCGATGCGGTGTTCGATGCCTCGTAGTGGAGGTAGTCCCGGAGGTAGCTCATCGGGGAAGACGTCCGCGAACTCCTGCAATAGATTAGACAACACTAGAGGTAGATGGTGAGAAGTGTTAGTCCTTGCCGCTTCATCTTTGCACAATAGGACATAGTGTATGACACTAGATGGGTTCTCACACACTTCTCTCATTTCTCGTTTAGTAGCTAGAAGCACTAAGTTTTTCTTGTCTCTCATCGTGGAGGCACTCATTTTGGGCTTGTGGCTCTCACTCTATTTTTGGTGGCTCACTCTCTCACTATTCTCTCGATGATGGGGGGTTGCTTGCTTGTCGGTGATCACTTGACTTGGCGACATGGGTCGTAGCACGAACTCCTTTCCCTTTATCTTGAAACTATAGTGATTTGTTCGCCCACTGCGAATGACGTTGTGGTCGAATTGCCAAGGTCGTCCAAGTAGGAGGTGGCAAACGGACATGGGAACCACATCAGACTCCAATGTGTCTTCGTATGCGCCAATCTTGAAGGAGATTTGAATGGTATGCTCGATGTGGATGGTGCCATAGTCGCTAAGCCATTGGACCTTGTAGGGACGAGGATGCTTCATCTTGACCAATTGTAGCTTGGAACATAGCTCTTCACTTGCCAAATTGTGGCAACTTCCTCTGTCGATGATGACCTTCATGGAACGTCCATTGATGCCTGCTTTAGTGTGGAAGATGTGGCAACGTTGGTCTTCTTCTTGTTGGTGTTGAAGTGTCAAGACCTTGGAGACAACAAGAGCGGGGCTCGAATAATTGTCACAAAAGACTTGGTCAACTTCGTCTTCATTCACTCTCCAGTGCATGGCCACGTGCTCTAGGGCTTCCATTTCTTCCTCACTCATGGAGTCATAGGTGCCATCATCGTTGGCGATCATGGTGTGCCAAGTGGGGCACTCAAATGTCTTGTGGCCTCGGCCTTGGCATGTCACTACTGCAGGATGATGCTAACACGACACTACAATCAGAGACCCTTCGATGAAACTGTGTGCGATGCATTAATCACAAACGGTGATGTAAAAAACCCGTAAAAAAAGATGCAAAACATTTGCGATGGCGGATACATCAAACACGATTCATATTCTAAATACATGTGCGATGCGTGGCATACGGTTAATCCATAAGAATTGTTTGCGATGAGACAGAATAACAGAAACGGGCGGCTATATCAAGTGTGTGCGATACACGACATACAGTTCGCTCGGATGAACTATTTGCTATTAGGGAATGCAACAGAAATAGTCAGCCAGATCAGGGTGTGTGCGATATACGGCATACGGTTCACTCGGACGAACTGTTTTCGATTAGGGAACACAATAGAAATGGTCTAGTTTTAACAAGATGTGTGTGATATGCGGCATACCTCACATAGATGAACTATTTTCGATGAGCCAAAAGAACACAAATGATTCGTGTAAACAAGAGGTGTGTGATACGCGGCAAACAGCCCACTCGAATGAACTGTTCGCGATGAGAAAATATAACACAGACGGTAAATACAGTCAATTCGTGTGCGATTCTGTGTGTAGAAAAAACTAGCAGAGCGCGCGCGGAGGGACGCGACCCGAGCAAGCCTTGACGCCTAAACAGCGAGCAGAGCGCGCCGCGGCCGCCTAAACGGCGAGCAAGAACATGCATAATTATTGCATATAGCAGATGAACATAGTCGGGAATAGCCGTCCAACAATATTATTTTTGATGACATGCATTAATACATTCTTAGTTAAATCTAAGGTCAAAGTTTGGTACTACAAAATACGAAGGGGGCCAATAAACCACGACGGAGGTAGTACCTATACGAACATAGACGCCCAGTGCAGAAACAAATGACGATATACACGTGTCCCGCAATCCACGCCAATGCTTCCCGCCTCTTCCCTCATCGGTTTCCCGCCACCAGCAAGTGGCTTGCTCCATATGACCCAGGCGGCAACGCACCGTAGCAACACTGTGCGCAGATCTAGTCCACACCCATCTACCATTAGTTATTCCAAGCATGCCAGGCACCGACGAAATCTTCGACGTCGACCCCTTCCTGCGTTACATCTTCGGCGAGGAGAACGAGCCGCAGCAGGTCGGGGAACAAGAGCTTCATTGGCCAGTGCAGGCGCCATGGTCCATCAGCAGCGATATCGCCATGCCAGTCCTTGAGGGTGCAATGGACATATTGCAGAGGAAGTGTGATGAGCACTTTGCCATCCACCGTGCAAAAGATCCAGAGCTGCTCGGCGGCATGATCGACGACCCACCCGAAGAGCCACCGTCACCGGTGCTCATCGAGAGCCTGATGCCCCGCAAGGAATGGGCAGAGGACCTCTGCGATTCAGTTATGAGACAGCCAGCCTGCGGCTTCATCATTGCCGACGGCGGCCGTGTCAACCTCGATCCCGATGATGTGGTGGCCAGGCTCGAGCGCATCCTTGGCGGAGTTGATGTCCCCGACGAAGTAGAACATCGCCAACGTGGTATCTTGAGGATGCAGGTGATGGATGGAATTTGCTACAAGGACAGAGACATGTAAATGGAGTGGTTCCGCGGAGATTTCATGCGCGTGATTGCATGCTGTCAAGCTCTCCTGGAAGAGGCCCAACAGCCTCAAGAGCCTCCCAGCGCCAGCAGCTCCGTAGGCGGAGACGGGTAGCGTGGCCACGGGTCGGGACACTCGGAATGAACGGCCGCAAGGCTGCTATGCTGATCATGGTGGAGTCTGAGAAGACCGTCGTCGGAAGGCCGCCAGCTCAGACTTTCGGCCTATATTTTATTATAATTGTATGGAAATGTCACATATCGACATTTTATGTCACTAAGCATATGTAGCTCGTGTGTGTTTTGGGCATTGCCGCATGTGGCATTTTAAATTATCCTGAATATGTAAGATAATTATTAACCATTGCAATTGTAAATTTGCCTCAACGACGAGCAGAGCGCGCGCAGGGCCGCCAGAGCGGAGCGCACCGCGGCCGCCTCAATGGCGAGCAAAATACGCGGACACACACGAGCAGAGCGCGCCTCGGCCGCCTGAACGGCGAGCAACCACACCTGCATATTGCAATTCTGGTCAACCTTCTGGCACCGCGTGGGAGGCGTGACGGCCCATCCATCGGACACGATGGTGATATCTGGACCATGTGTGATAGTGGGCAGAAATGTACACATCCGAGAATGTGGGCCCACGTACGCCATCCGGGAACCGTTTCGGGCTTCGAGCCCAGAACCATCAATAAATTTTTAGCTTGTTTCTCGTCACATTCCAGATTACCACACAATAAGTAATTGCAAATCCGTTCAAACCGATCAAACCTAAATGTGTTCGCACTTAGCACTGGGCTATAAAAACTACCCACTCGAAAATTACTTCACAATTCCTCTCCTCATCACCCAAAAAACAGGTCTTTGCCATGGCGAGTAGGACTTTCGGGTCGACATATAACCAGGGAGCAAAGACCAAGGCCGCGGAAGCACTAGAGAGGTCCCACCACTATGCGACCGCTGCAGCAGCGATGTCCTGGCGCACCACGGAGCCCTCGAACAAGCTCTCACCGGCACACGAGGGCTCTTACAAGCACACTCGCCGCATCGGCGATCGCGACAAGCTGGCGGTGCTTAAGTCCTTGGCCAGCGATGACGACATTCTCGCTGGCCTAATTAAGCAACAGGAGCTGGTCGATGGCTTGATGAAGCTGCTCGAGATTAGCGATGCCTCGGTTGAGAAGGCAACCGGCCTCGTTGAGCAACTCATGGGTGACAATGCAAAGCTCCTCAAGGCGCTCGCCGAGACGAAGGAGGAGGCCACCGACTAGAAGAAGCTGCATGAGCAGAGCAGTGCCACGGGGATGACACTGAAAGCGGTCGTTGAGGAACTGATGGGTGACTTGAGGAAGCTCCGGATTGAGCGCGAGTAGGAGGTAGAGGAATCCGGGGCTGCTGTCAAGCAAAGTCGCGAGGAATTGAAGGAGCTGGAGGATCTCGTCGCCCGACGATCCATCGAGGAGTAGAGATAGTAGCGAACCAGATCGTTGTCTATGATTTCCTTCTTCTCTTGCCCCCGTGTCTTCCGGGCGTTGCCGCATGTGGCATTTTAAATTATCCGAAATATGTAAGACAATTATTATCTGCGCCATTGTAAATTTGTCGTCGTATTATCCATTGCCATTTTGTTTGTCGTCGTATTATCCGTTGCCGCATGCATGTGGCATTTTAAATTATCCGGAATACGAGTTGAAAACACGAACAAAGCAAATGCTAATGTTGAGCAGGGCCATGGGATCACAAGCAAACACCCTCCGTCCAGGTGCTTTAATTAACCGCATGTTAAACAGTGCCTCGGCCGCCATTAATGGAGAGGTTGTGAGCGAGGCGTGCGGCTGGTGGATGGAGGTCTAAGAGCTCGCTTCCCGGTGAGCATGTGCGGCCTTGGCTGCTCGCACATGTCCCGTCGAGCCAGTGCGGTGGACAGTTCGCACACGTCCCGTCGAGCCTGCGCGGTGGACTGCTCGCACGCATCCCATCGAGCCTGCACGGCGGACTTCTCGCACTCGTCCTATCTAATCAAACAGTTGCACGCACGCCAACGAGTATGGTTAAATTTTGGCACAAAATATAAAGATGACCAATGAACAAGGACCGAGGTAGTACTCTCCCATAAAAAAAGAGGAACGCGTGGCCGCACTTAAATGGTTACGGGAACACACACAGTTAATATAATACAACCGTTTGCGATATTAACATGTCAGCTATTTGTTTCAAAAGGAATTCGTTGGCTATTAGTATGTGCGCCTTGTCTCAAACTGGATGATTTTTTTACCATGGCATATATATGCCATGTCATGAAACCATGCAAAGTTTCATGATTTTTGGGTGAGTTTTGGATTTACTGGGTTTTAAAAACCAAAATTCTCAATGTTTCAGGACAACGAGACATTTGTAATTCATTCCCATTCCTTCATTGAGACCTAAACATGCACCCAATGACAGATGTATGATTTTCCACCCATTTTTCTTCACTAGAGCATGTGCTTGTAGTTCAAATTTGAATTATGGACATTAAATGCCTAGAAAACTCAATTAATATATAAAATGGCCAAACGAACCCTGAATAGTTTCAAATTTCAGCACGACACTCCTGTTATTCTAGGTTGCTTGTTGAAAAGAAAATACAAGGCGAGAAGAGGCATCGATTATCGTTTCGCCCACAAGAGGGGCATGATTCCCTACCGAAACCACGGGGGTTGTGAGAAGCTCCGGTTTGTAAGAGGCTTGTAATATAGCTTGGCCCAGATTGGAATTTTTTTTACCACGACATATATGTGCCATGTCGCGACACAATGCCAAGTTTCATGATTTTCTGGTGAGTTCTGAATTTATGGAGATTTAAAAACCGAGATTCGCAATGTTTGAGGCCGAGCCAGGACATCGAGATGGTTGAATTCATTCTCATTCCTTCCATGGGACCTAAACATGCACCCAAGGACACATGTACGATTTGTCTAGCCATTTTGGTGCACTGGAGCATGTATTTGTAGTCCAGATTTGAATTATGGACATTAAATGCCTAGAAAACTCAATTAATGTATAAAAAAGGTTAAACAAACCCTGAATAATTTCAAAGTTCAGCGTGAATCTCCTGTTGTTCCATGTTGCCTGTGGAAGAAAATACAAGGTGAGAAGAGGGAGCGATTATCGTTTCGCCCACAAGGGGGACACGTTTCCCTATCAAAACCACGAGTGTTCTTGCGAGAGGCTCCGGTTTGTAAGAGGTTTGTAATAAAGCTTGGCCCAAATTGGATTTTTTTACCACGACATATATGTGCCATGACGTGACACCATGCCAACTTTCATGATTTTCTGGTGAGTTTTGGATTTATGGGGATTAAAACACCGAGATTCCCGATGTTTGAGGATGAGCCAGGACGCCGATACGGTTGTAATTCATTCCCATTCCTTGCATGGGACCTAAACATGCACCCAAGGACACATGTATGATTTTTCTAGCCATTTTGGTGCACTGGAGCATGTATTTGTAGTTCAGATTTGAATTATGGACATTAAATGCCTAGGAAACTCAATTAATGTATAAAAAGGCTAAATGAACCCTGAATAATTTTAAATTTCAGCATGGATATCCTGTCATTACATGTTGCGTATAGAAAAAAATACAAGGCGAAAAGAGACAACGATTATCGTTTCGCCCACAAGGGGGACACATTTCCCTATCGGAACCACGAGGCTTCTTGAGAGAAGCTCCGGTTTGTAAGAGGCTTGTAATAAAACTTGCCCCAAAATGGATAGTTTTTTTCCACGACATATATGTGCCAAGTCGTGACACCATGCCAAGTTTCACGATTTTTGGGTGAGTTTTGGATTTACGGGGATTTAAAAACTGAGATTCTCAAAATGTCCGAGGCCGAGCCAGACACCGAGATGGTTGAATTCATTCCCATTCTTTGCATGGGACCTAAACATGCACCCAAGGACACATGTATGATTTTTCTAGCCATTTGATGCACTAATTTGAATTATGCACATTAAATTAATGCTTCTAAAACTTAATTGTAATGTATAAAAAATGCCAAATGAACCCTGAATATTTAAAGTGGTTCTGGTCAACCATCTGTCACCTGTGGTTAAGCACTGTGCGCATGCGTCGTGCTAGCTCACGCTTCCTTCTTTACTAAGTTTTCCATATTATTGGTGTTAGATATCCAAACACGCTACCGTTTCCAGCCACTCCTCCCATCGGTTTCCCACCTCTTCTCCCATCGGTTTCCGGCTGCCAGTGTCAGTACTCATAGAAGGCTAGGCAGCGACACACCGGCCATGTAGATATTGCACACATTTTCTAAAATCACAAACGTGTGTGATAGTAGGGAGTAGGCCCCATACGGTGACCAGCGTGAAATGCCTTGAAGGCAAGGAGGCAAATCTTATCTACAAGGGGCGGCTTCCCATCCGCTAACCGAGTCGAATAGAATGCAGAAGTTACGCGTGCTCGGGTTGGAGGAGTCTAAAGATGGGTGACCCGGTGGGAAGTTGCATATCTCAAGCTTCATTAAATTGCCATGATACGGTCATTATAGACATTTATCATCTAAATGTGTCTGTAGTGACCTGTCATGACGATTATATAAACCTTGGGATCCTTGTTTTGCTAATTTGCAGAATATTTTTTTTTATTCGTTATTTCTTATTCTAAAAAATCGGAGAGTAATCAAGATTTGTAGGCCCACACAATCTAGGGTTTGACCATGACCGTTTCCTCTTGCTCTGTGTGCTATGTTAGAGCAAATCAAGTTTGAGCACATGCGTTGGACCACACCCCTACCCCCCACCCGCCTCAAAGTTGCGGAACCGACATCGTACGTCTTTAACCTGGCTGGGGGGGGGGGTACGATGTTCAGTTTGTAATGTTACTATTGTAGTTGGTGCCCCATCGAAGTTGTGCATTCGGGATTTGAACAAATCACACACCACCCATACATTTTTTCGGGCTGCATGTAGGGTATAGGGGGTGTTCTGATTGAGCACGTCTCCCTTGTGCGGTTTAGACGACACACATATCTATAGGCTCCCCGAGGTCTATATATATATATCATCCTTGACCGATAATGAGGGGGCCCCACACAATCTATCCCTTTGACCCAACATACGAGAAGTGTTTGACCATGACGATTTCCTATTGCTATGTGTGTGCCATGTTAGACCAAATCAAGTTTGAGCACATGCGTTGGACGACACCCCCGTACCCCTGCCTTGAAGTTGGGGAACTGACATCGTACGTATTGAACCTAGCTTTGGGGTCGGTATGGTGTTCGGTTTGTAATGTAGTTGGTGCCCCCATCCAAGTTGTGCATTGGGGATTTGAACACATCACACACCACCCATACATATTTTCAGGCCGCATGCAAGGTATAGGGGGTCTTCTGATCAACCATATCTCCTTGTGCGATTTTTTGTGATGACTTGAACACATCACACACCACCCATACATATTTTCAGGCCGCATGCAGGGTATAGGGGGTCTTCTGATCGACCACGTCTCCCTGTGCGGTTTTTTGTGACGACACATGCATATCTGTGGGCTCCTCAGATCTATATATATCATCCCTTTGACCGATAACGAGGGGTACGTGTTGGCCATGAATGGGTTCCTCCTAGTTCATGTCAGGGCCGGTCACCGTCACATGTCATTCGAGAAAAGTTCGAGCTCATGCGTTCTCAGGATTCTCTCCCACACGCTCGGATTGGTGGGTTCGACCGACACCGTACCTTGCGTATCTCATCCTTAATTACCTGGCTTTCATGGTGGTTGTCTGTATCGAGAGGCAGGCACCACATCTAAATTGTACATTGTTTGATATTGAAAACACATCACCCCTTCCAACGTACATTATTTTGGGCCGCATGCAGGCGGTGCTGGTTTTGTGGCCCCTCTCGTGCAATTTTTGATGATGGTCCAATCTATTGGCCCAAGCGGTTTATATATATATATATATATATTATATATATATATATATATATTCTATCCATTTTTGATCGACAACAACAGTTGCCGTTTGACCAAGCGATAGATTCACTGGTCCGTCTTATGGTAGGTCATGGCGACATGCATGTATGACCAAAGTATCAGTACGTGCATCCGTCCCGCCGACATGGAGTGGGAGGTGGGTCAAGCACCCTAGCTAGGTAGCTACGACATTATGTCATTATATATATATCGAAGGGGGCTTTCCAGTTTGCGAGGCAGGTGCCACCAAAGTTGTGCATTGTGTATTTAAACATCACACCCTATATTCCTACATATATTTGGCCACTTCCAGGTGGTTCTTGACTTCTGGACCCTCTCATCGATCTTCAACGACGCGCCCAACCGTGGGCCTGGGTGGTCAAAGTTGTGCATTGGAATTTTGAACATCACACACCACCCTTTTCATTCATATATATTTGGGCGACATGTTGGTGTGGCTGTCTTCTAACCCTCTCTCATGTTTTTTTCGCTGTGAAGACTCGGATGATGCTCAACGAACACGGGTGTACTGGCTTAACCGTGTGCGATGCAAGTACCCTGTGAAATCACCACGACTATGCATGCGCGAGCAAGGGTGTAGGTAGTGGATTAACCATGTGCGATGCTAGTGCGCTGTGAAATCACCATGACTGAGCAAGCGCGAACAAGGGTGTAGGTAGTGGCTTAACCATGTGCGATGCAAGTGCGTCATGAATCACCACGACTGCGCACGCGTGAGCAAGGGTGGAGGTAGTGGCTTAACCATGTGCGATGCAAGTGCGCTGTGAAATCACCGCGACTGCGCAAGCACGAGCAACGGTGGTACTGGCCTAACCATGTGCGATGCAAGTGCGCTGTAAAATCACCACCTGCGCAAGCTAAAGGCGGGTAGTTTATTTAGGATGAATTCCACGTCTGTGTCTGAAAATTAGGACGAACCATGTGCGATAGACCAGCTAGCTAGAAATCTAAAAACAAACTACCCGCCTTGAGCGATGCAAAAATCGGCGGTTCTGCCGCTTTTCCATATTATCATACACACATATTCTTATTGGACCATGTGCGATCTTGGGTGCTCCCGCCCCACATCAATTCCTTTACCCAAATTTTAGTAGCCGCGGTATTTCAACCGTCGCCCCCATTCCTCCACCACTGACCTTATAGTAAAATTCCAGTAGCTGAGGCATTTGAACCGTCGCCCTCCCTCGTCCACCACCATCTCCACCCACCATTACTAAAATTTTCAGTAGCCGCGGCCTATCCTCAAACACCACCCCGCCCCCCTCCACAGTCCCCCACCCGCCCCTCCCCGCTCGAACCCTAGCTCGCCGCCGGCGTTGCCGCCACCAACCGTTGCCGGTCTGCCCGTGCCTCCTTGCTTAGATAATAAAGTTCAGGTTACCCAGCGATTCCCATACCGTCGCCCCCCTGAGTTTTTAGATGAGGCCTGCGGTGTCCCTCCCCACCAGATCCACATCCCCTGCTCCAGAGAGTCACAGCCTAAGCTCGACCACATATCCCGGGGAGCCTGACGAGTGTTCAGCCAAAAAGAGGTTTATCATGGCCTCTCCGGCGGACGTTGGCGAGGTGGCCGCCGTTCGTCCCGACCTGTCGATCCCGAAGCAACACCTCGCCGCGGAAGCCGGCGAGGACGTTGACTACGTTGCCATGCCGAAGGCTTCACGTCAGCGGGCTAGCGTATTACTGTATCTCGGGAAAGCTGGCTACGACATCAAGCTCGTCGACAGCGATGGCTTTACGCGGGCCATGTCACAGGTTAAGTGGTCCATCCCCAACCCCTCTGGTTCAACCACCGTCGATCTCTTCGATGGCCCTGCCGCTGATCTCCTCTGCCACGCGGTCAAGGATTTGCGATCCTTGTACGCCATCGAGCCCATTTTGTCATTTCTGAAGGACACGTTCTATGGCGGCGGCTTGGATCCTCAATTGCCAAGTCAGCTCTCATCGACCACGACCACGAGGAGGGCACCCACAAAGGTTCTTCCAAGGTGAAACAACCCATCTGCGACATTAGAGAGCGCACCATGGGTGTGTGCTCTTCCAACTGGAAGGATCCCGTCCAGGACATGTGAGGCAACATCCTATCAGCAAATCTTACCTTTTCTAGCTAGCCAACCCGTACCCTTTGTTGTAGTAGCTTTTGCCATGCGGTGTTTAATTATTTTAGTTTTGCCAAAATGTAATGTTCAATAGGGCTATGTGATGTTTAAGTATGAATTGTCCACTTCAGTTTAACGGATGGCTATATTTGGTTGTTTATAGTGAGTAGATGCCTTGTTTATCTGTATTTGGTTGTTAGGTTGGTTGCAGTGAGCATTTGTTCAGTTATCAAGCAGATGCCTTGTTTATCTGTATTTGGTTGTTAGGTTGGTTGCAGTGAGCATTTGTCCAGTTTTCAAGCAGATGCCTTGTTTATCTATATTTGCTTGTTAGGTTGGTTGCAGTGAGCATTTCCCCAGTTTTCAAGCATATGCCCTGTTTATCTATATTTTCTTGTTAGGTTGGTTGAAGTGAGACTCTGTCCAGTTTTCAATGGCTATATTTGGTTGTTATACTGATCATTTATGCCTTGATTATTTTAGCCATTCACAATGTGATGTTCATTTTGTGCAAGTCGGAACTGTGCCGCTCGATTTCATCAATACCAGTTTGAACGGCTATATTTAGTTCCAGTTATGCCTGGTGTAGTTAACACATGCCCTTTATTTCAGTTTTACACATTTATCCAGTGTGATGTTTAAGCATGAGCTACGTTCTATTCATTTTCAACAAATACCAGTTTGAATTGCAATATTTGGTGGCTGTTAAGCCTGTTGTAGGTAACATTCCCTTCCATTTTATATCCGCTTTAACAGCATGCTGAAACCAACACATTCAAGCTATCATTTGGAGATGATGTTGTTTACCTTGGCTATATTTGTTTGATGTTAAGGTTGCTGTACTTATCATGCCTTTCCACTACTTATGCAGGACAACAACGGGAGTGGCCAATATTTTCCGCCGAGGTTAGTTTCATCCCTTGGCTTGTATTCCCCCCGTTGTTCCATAATGTAGTGCATATAGATCCATGCCTGGACACTTTTTAGCTTCTAATATTGACTTGTTGCTTGTAGATACATTTGCCCTTGGCAAAGATCCACGCATCGACCCTTTTTGCATATGGGGCAATGAGATATTCATGAACAAGCATCAAGTGAGGAAACTGATAAGGATTATTAGCAAAAGATACGAACGGTGGCAAGCAAATTATTTGTTTACGCTCTATCCAACACAACAGTGAGCTGTAGGATGGCAACTACAAACTCTGCAGCCTTCTCTTCTTACTGCCCATAATGAGTTGTTAGACAACAATGTCTGAATCTTTTTCATTTGCAGTGGTTCCCAAAGTAGTTTACTCAAGATTACCTCGCAAAGTACATGATTGGTGGACACACAATGAAGGTTAAAGTATTTCATCGAGACTACAATGAGCATCGAGAAGTCCTAATGAAGACAGTGAAGGATGGGCGGGCAACCATCACAAGGGGTTGGCCTAGAGTCGTGCGTGCATTACGCATGGAGTAGGGCACAATATGGGCATTCCGCTTCACCTTCTCTAGCAACCAGAATGTCTTTCACCTCTCTCTTTACAGTATTTAGTACAACTATGGTTCATAATTCTTTACTTGGTGCTTCCGTAGTTCTTCAATATATGTACATGTGCATCGAATTATGCATTCGTGCTTGAACCTATATTTGTAATAAACATGGTTCGATATGAAATAAGTGATTGCCTACTTTCAAATTCAAAATCTGTGATTTTAAAATGCAGGGATTAAATTAGGGATTACACTGCACATGGTTTGCGAAAGCAAAACGTCTGCGATAAACGTGGAGATCAGACACGTTTCTCGGATCCACTACGTGTGCGATCAATCTCTACTGCACACACGACCAGCCAAGAAAAAATGTGTGAGATTAACAACAGCATCACACAAAATTCCTTCTTATTAAATGTTTGCGAAAGTCACCTTATCACACACGCTTGCCAATTATGGACTGTTTATGATGTCGTGCGCATCGCAAACGTTTGCTCATAGAAGAATGCATGCGATAGGTCTTCATCCGACGCAGGTACGACAGATGAATCATGTGGGATATATTCATGCTTGGCATACAGTTTTATAGGGACATCTGTATGCACTCTTACATTGAATCGCGTTCATTCAAGGAAAAGTAAATGGTTTGATTGTCTGCTTATCGTACATGTTCTATAATCATGAACTGTTTGTGATGGCTCGCGCATCATAAACGTAGCACCACAGAATACCGACTGCGATGGCAATGCGAGCACAAATGAGTAGCAAGGATGTAGCGTTTGGGACATGTGAGATATAAGAAACAGTGTTATAGGGACAACTGTATGCATCATGTATCCCTATCCCCGATGGTTTCTATGTCATGTGGGAAGGACCCCCCTATCGCCCACACTCGCTTGGCGATGGTTTAAAATGCTATCGCAGAAAGGGGTTAAAAACCGTTTGTATAACAGTTCACTGTACCAGTGTGTGAAGCATTTGGTGGAACTCGTCTTGATGGTGTCATCTGTTGGATTAGATGATGATGAAGCTCTTGGCTTGAAGTTGCTTCTAGTAGGAGGACGACTTGAGGGTGTCGAAGTTTTCTTGTAACTTGACTTGTCGCCGTTGCTTGGTGAAGCTTTCATCGAGGTAGGAGGCGTCGTAGTCGTTGAAGCCTGATTTTATGAACCATAGGTCTTGGAAGAGTACTTGGCGTACTTGTAATCATCTTGCACTTGGCGCTCCGCCTTGGTAACTTGGTGCACTAGCTCGAGGAGGTTCGTGTACGGTTGGAAATCCACAATCTTCTTGATAGGTTGGTTGAGTCCATTCAAGAATCGTGCCATGGTTTGCTCATCATCTTCCGTGACATTGGCTCGGATCATGGCTATCTCCATTTCCTTGTAATACTCTTGAATGGACTTGGTGCCTTGCTTGAGAAGTTGCAACTTCTTGAAGAGGTCGCGCCTATATTACGTGGGTACAAAGCGCGCTCGCATGACATCCTTCATCTGGTTCCAAGTTGTGATGGGTGGTTCACCTCTTGCTTCTCGCTGCTCAATGACTTGCTCCCACCAAATGAGGACATAGTCTTGGAATTCAAGAGATGCCATGGCGATCTTCTTTTCTTCTTCATAGTTGTGTAAGCAAAAGATCTTGTCTACTTTCAATGCCCATGAAAGGTAGTCTTCGGGATCGTTGCTTCCGGAGAACTTAGGCATGTTGAACTTGAGTTTGTCATAGCGTTGCTCTTCATTGTGTTGGGGTCGATGGCGATGACGCTCTTGTCGTGGAGGAGGATCTTCAAATATTTGCTCCTCGTGCTCCTCTTGATTAGCTTGAGGTGGAGGATGTGACATTCTTGCACGGTTCCTCATCTCTTGGCACTCCTCAAGACGTGCGGCTTCTTCTTGTCGCTCTCGTCGGAGGGCCTCTTCTTGTAGACGTACTTGGCGGTTGCGCACATTAACGGTGTCGGTCGCTTCTTTGAGAGCATGTTGAACTTCTTGGGCTTGTTCCTCACGGTGTTGTCATTCTTTCTCGCCGTCTTGGTGTACTTGGTGATCTCGGCATATTGGAGCTTGCTCTTGTACCGTAGGATCATTAGCTTGGTGACGATGTCTTTCACGTTCCCGGAGGCAGCCTTGTAAACCATTGCCATGAAATGGGTTTTGTGGAGCTTGATGATCCTCATGGGCTTGACGACGATGCGAACGAGGTCTTGATGACTTGAATTTGAAGATGTATCCGAAGAGTGTCGACTTGACTTGCGCTGTCTTGGTGATGATGATGATGATGATGTCGAGGAGTGATTGATCAACTAGGCTCGGAAATCGTCCATTTGTGTTGCCAATCTGGCGTCGAGCTCTTCCATGTTTCTGGAAAGCTTGTTGTCAAGGCAGTCTCTTGTTCGTTCTTCGAATTGTGCATGTCGGAGACGAGTTGATCAATGCGATCGCTCAATGCTTCATTTTCTTGATGCAAGGCTATTTGTGCTCCAAAGAAGTGATTCTTGGTGACGTAGATAGTCGGCTCCTCTTCTTGCTCGATGAAGAGTGGGTTGGTAGAAGTACTTGGCCTATCCATCACCTCAAGCAAATATGTGAGTGGAAGAAAGAAAACAACTAGACCAAATGTACCTTATCTAATTTGAAGAAGGATCAAAGATCTCCCAATGTAGTAGTATGGAAGTAGCACAATTGGTACCAGATCTTGTCAATTCTCACACCTACACAAGTAAAGCTTTTGGAGTGTCTTGGTGAGGATGGTGGCACAAAATTTATGCAATTCTTAGCAAGATTCAATAATGTTGAAAAAGATTCACAAATTCGCAAGTGCAACAAGTAGACCAATAGCAAAATGGGGCACACGAAAACACACACACGGAAAGATAAATGGGGTCGTGCAACCATGGAATGAACTCAAAATGTGGAATCCACAGAAAATGCTCTTGTTGCACAACTCTAGAGAGACGCTAGCACGATTGTTCAATAGGCGGATACGACTTGTGCACTACCTATAAGAGACAAAATGTAGCGACTTTCTATCCCAAGTATGCTATTATGTATGATTCTTGATGTTTCTCTCAAGATGATCCAATATGATCGAGTATGGCAAATTTGTATGCAATATGGTATGATGCTATGGCTCTTGCTTACAAGCTCTTTGCTTATCGTTCTTTTGCTTAAAAGCTTTTCTTTCTTGCTCTTTTGATATCTTACTTTGGCCACTTATGCAAAATGCTCGAACTAAGATAGTAATTGAGTATATGTTGGAACAATCGTGTGACACAAGAGATGATACGATGATACCATGATAAGCTATGTATGCAATGGAAGGTGCGTATCGATGATCACTAAAGTGCACAAGTAACATGGCCCGGCAATACTCAAATGGCTAGTCTCGATAGGAAAGTGACGCAAAATGGGATCGGGGTTAACAATGCGATGGCAAGGGAGAATATACGAGAGTGTCGTCGAGGTTACCGCCCTTGCTTACGGTTGATGGTGTCATGAAGGTGAAGTGGATGTTGTCGATGACAATTCTGTGGCAAAGATGAGTGGTGGTGGTGTCGTTGTCGAACCGTCCCTAAGTAGCCGAAACACGTTAGGAAATGGAAACTGCAACTCAAATTCTCAAAACAAACATGTCAAAATTGTTGGAGGTGGTAGCGGATAAGCGGTGGTGGTATGCGGAAGAATGTGGTGGAAACCAGACAAAATTTGAGGCAAAATGGCGAAAAGGGGTGATGATTTCGGCTGACAAGCGCTAGATGTCCGGGGCTACGGGTCGGATGTCCGGGGCCACGGGCCGGATGTCTGGGGCGCCAAATCCGAGATGAAGTCATGGCGAAAAAAGAAAATTTCAGGGCAAAATTCATGGAATTTCATGGATGGAAATGTGGGAAAAGTGGAGGGAAGCTAGATCCACTAGTAACACAACAAATCCATGGATCAAATGCAACAAAATATCATCAGACCAACAAATCACAAATTTTTTGGTAGGGCTATTTTTGTGGGGATTTTTGAAATTGAACAAAACAAAGCAAAATTAGGTTAGAAAGTGGTAGGGACTCTAAAAACATGATCAACCATGGCTCATGATACCAAGATGATGTAGGGTGGAACCCTAATGGTCGATCTTTCATGATTTGGAGGGGAATTCCCGAAGAACACAATGAACACACAAGAGGAAAACACTCAAATCAAGGAGATCTGATCACACATGGGCTAAATCCACATACACAAAGGGGAACACAAGATCCAAAGTCAACAAGGGAGGATACATGGTAGCTAGTTCTTCCCGATCCGTGAGGAGGGGGGGGGGGGGGTCTTGAATCCACTAGGGGATCTTCTTCGTGAGGAGGTCTTGAATCCACTTGGGGAATCTTCTCCTTGAGGAGGCCTTGGTCTCCAAAGGAGTAGGGGGATAAGTGGATGAGCAAGGTTCAATCTCAAAGTTGAGCTATCATATTGCTAACCCTAAAACGTAGGTAGAGGAAGAGTATATATAGCCTAATGGGGCGAAGGGGTACATGGGCCTCGGCCTGTTACTGTGCGCAGACAGAGGGGGCCGGATGTTCGGGCTCGGGGGCCAGATGTCCGGGCTGGCTTCGGCTGGCTCTGGATGCGTTCTATGAAGGAGGGTGCTACTTCTTGAGCTTGCGTTGGTTTTTCCCTTGAAGATGAAAGGGTGATGCAGCAAAGTAGAGATAAGTATTTTCCTCAGTTAGAGAACCAAGGTATCAATCCAGTAGGAGGTACAAGCAAGTCTCCAATCTATGCACCTGCACACACAATCAAACACTTGCACCCAACGTGATAAAGGGGTTGTCAATCCCTTCACGGTCAATTGCAATGGTGAGATCTAATAGAGATAGATATAAAAGATTACTAAAACATAAAAAAAATAAAAGTAAATAAATTGCAGCAAGGTATTTTTTGGTTTTTTGGTTTATAGATCTGAAAATATATGATGGAAAATAGACCCGGGGGCCATAGGTTTCACTAGAGGCTTCTCTCTTGAAGGCAAATAATACGGTGGGTGAACAAATTACTGTCGAGCAATTGATAGAAAAGCGCAAATTATGACGATATCCAAGGCAATGATTATGCATATAGGCATTACGTCCATGTCAAGTAGACCAAAATGATTCTGCGTCTACTACTATTACTCCACATGTCGACCGACTCCTGCCTGCATCTAGAGTATTAAGTTCAAGAGAACAGAGTAACGCATTAAGTAAGATGACATGATGTAGAGGGATAAACTCAAGCAATATGATGAAAACCCCATCTTTTTATCCTTGATGGCAACAATACAATACTTGCCTCGCTACCCCTACTATGTCACTTGGTGAGCACACCGCAAGATTGAACCCAGAACTAAGCACCTCTCCCATTGCAAGAAGAACCAATCTAGTTGGCCAAACCAAACCGATAATTCGAAGAGAAATACAAAGATATCAAATCATGCATATAAGAGTTCAGAGAAGATTCACATAATATTCATAGATAATCTGATCATAAATCCACAATTCATCGGATCTCGACAAACACACCGCAAAAGAATATTACATCGGATAGAACTCCAAGAACATCGAGGAGAACATGGTATTGAAGATCAAAGAGAGAGAAGAAACCATCTAGCTACTAGCTATGGACCCGTAGGTCTGAGGTAAACTACTCACGCTTCATCGGAAGGGAAATAGGGTTGATGTAGATGCCCTCTGTGATCGAATCCCCCTCCGGCAGATCGCTGGAAAAGGCCCCAAGATGGGATCTCACGGGTACAGAAGGTTGCGGCGGCGGAAAAGTATTTTCGTGGATGCCTCTGATGGTTTGGGAATATTTGGGAATTTATAGGTTGAAGAATAGGGTTAGAGGAGCTACGAGGGACCCACAAGGCAGGGGGAGCGCCCCCCTGGGGCGCGCCCTGCACCCTTGCCGTCGCCTCAGGACTCCTTTGCCTTGGTCTCCAAGTCGTACGTGTGTCTTCTGGTCCAAGAAAAATCATCGTAAAGTTTTATTCCGTTTGGACTCCGTTTGATATTCCTTTTCTGCGAAACTCAAAAACAAGGAAAAAACAGAAACTGGCACTGGGCTCTGGGTTAATAAGTTAGTCCCAAAAAGTAATATAAAACATCATATTAATGCATATAAAACATCCAAAACAGATACTATAATAGCATGGAACAATAAAAAATTATAGATACGTTGGAGACGTATCAGAGGTCCGGAGTTCCAGGCTGGCGCCGGATGTCCGGGGCCAGGCCAGATGTCTAGGCCCTGTAGTTTTGGCTGCCGGGCTACTGCTGTTGCCGACGTCTCCAGGGACCAGATGTCCGGGGCCTGGGAGCTTTCTGCGGATCCTTTCGCCGTGCTCCTTCGTCCATGCACTTGGGGACTTGTCTGTCTTCACGAGCATCTCCGAGAGGGTGTTCTTTATACCTAATCACACATAGCATTCCAGCTTTAGGTAGTAGCTATGTCTCATGTGGGTCATACGGAATATCACTAAGGAGAGATGTCACCTCGTTCTCGAGAACTCTAACACGTGCTCGTGTCATCGGTCCACTTGGCTCTTGGTGAGGTGTCGGTAGGTTCATGGGGATGACCTTGGGATGCTCCACATCAAAGGGCCTAACCGACGAATCTGGAACAGACAATTTGTTAGCCCTAAAAAGGAACCCATCATGTACATGGTATTTATCCCAACCTTTCCCATCTTTACATTTCGCATATGGTTCTCAAAATATATGATTAGTGCAATACAATTTTTCAAGCTCTCAAGTCCCGGTACCTTCACTTATAATTGTGTCAAAAGAACATGCCTATGGGCAACGCATCAACAACCATGTTTTCCTTTCCTTTCTTGTGCTTCACAACATATGGGAAAGTTTCAATGAATTCTACCCATTTAGCATGCCCACGATTCAGCTTAGCTTGGCCTTTCAAATGTTTCAAAGCCCCATGATCATAATGTACAATAAATTCCTTAGGCCATAAGTAGCATTGCCATGTTTCAAGCACTCTAACAAAAGCATATACCTCTTTATCATAAATAGAACAATTCAGTTGTGCACCACTCAGCTTCTCACTAAAATATTGATGTATGGTGGAACCCTAGTTCATGATCTTTTCACACTTGGAAGGGGAAAAGGGGAAGATCAACAAGAAGTCAAGAGAAATCACTCAAACAAAACCCAAATCACACATCCACTAGAATAGCATACATGAGATCCAGAAGCATAACATGAACAATCAAGGGAAAATAGCACAAAGGTAAGGTTCTTCTCAAATCCAAGGGAGATGAGGTCTTGATGATCTAGGTAGATCCTTCTCCCTTAGGAGGTCTTGATGATCCTATGATGGGGATCCTTCTCCCTTAGGAGGTCTTGATCCTCAAGATGGATGTATAAGGAGCAAAGCTCTTTCAAATGATCTCATATACTTTGCTAACCCTAACAAATGGTCTAGGTACACATATATAGGTGGCTAGAGGTGAGGGACGAAGTGGAGGGGCCAAAGAGACAAATCCTAGTCAGCTCGTAGGAGAGCCCGTGCGCATGGGCTAAATGGGCCCCGTGGGCATGGTACACGCCCATGTGCATGGGTTAGCCAGCAACTACACTGGAGGGGCCGGTGAGCACGGGGTCCTGGAGGCCCGTGCGCACGGGGTATCTAGAACTCTCTAGATAGGCCATGCACATGGGGTCCAACAGGGGCTGTGCAGATGGGTTCGCTTGGGTGCGTCTTCTTCATGCTGCCGATGTCTGTCTTTTGTGCAGCCTTCTCGTCCTTCTTCTTAGACTTGGCGAGGCTCCTTAGCTCCTTCGTGGGGGTCGTCCTTGTACCTAATGATGCACAAGGTTCCATGGTGAGGTAGTTACCAAGTCCCATCCATATTCATGTCAAGCTCGAAAAGGAGTGAGTTCACCTCGCTTCCAATGGCACATGCGCGAGCTCTTGTTACGGGTCCACTTGGTGCTTGACGAGTTGGTGTGGTGTCCATGGGGATGATCGAAGGATGCTCCGCATCAAATATCCTATTGGTTTTCGTTCTTGCATTAAGAAACCTCCAACACCTATTCCACTAGCATCACATTCCATCTCAAAAGTTTTAGTGAAATCAGGTAAAATCAACAAAGGTGCTTCAGTTAATTGTTTCTTAAGCTCAAGAAATGCTTCTTCTTGTGGTGCACCCCATTTAAAACAATTCCTTTCTTTGTCAATTCATTCAAAGGTGCAACAATTGTACTAAAATCTTTCACAAACCTCCTGTAGAAACCATTCACCTGGTTTCGATTCACCAGAGTTGGCAAATTCTTATAGCTTCCACCTTACATTCATCCACTTCAATTCCCTGTCATCAAACAACATAGCCAAGAAAAACAACCTTGTTTGTGCAAAAGGAGCACTTCTCAATGTTAGCATATAGTTTTTCTGTCCTTAGCACATTCAACACATGTTTTAGATGTTCAATATGTTCCCCGATGGATCTGCTATAGATTAGGATGTCATCAAAGTACACAACAACAACCAATGTAAGCTTCAAAACTTGGTTTATCAATCTCGTGAATGTACTTGGTGCATTAGCTAACCCAAAATGCATAACTAACCACTCATACAACCCAAATTTTGTTTTGAAAGCAGTTTTCCATTCATCTCCTTCTTTCATCCTAATATGATGGTATCCACTCCTCAAATCAATTTTAGAGAAAACAGTAGAGCCACACAATTCATCAAGCATATCATATAACCTAGGAATAGGATGACGATACCTAATAGTTATAATATCGATAGGCCTACAATCCATTACCATTCGCCATGTTGCATCTTTGTTAGGTACCAAAATCACAGGTATAACACAAGGACTTAAACCTTCATGAACATAACCTTTCTTTAAAAGTTCTTGTACCTACCTTTCTATCTCCTTTGTTTCTTCAGGATTGGTGTGGTAGGAAGGTCAATTCGGAAGTTTTGATCCTAGAATGAGGTCAATCTGATGTTCTATGCTACACAAGGGGGGTAGACCAGCGGGTACTTCCTCCAAAAAAACATCCTCGAATCCTGGAAGACATACAAAAAACACTAGGGAGACAAGTTGAGTTGTTAGCTGAAAGCAAAGCGTCTTTGTACACAAGTACAATGACCAATTGATTTGGGTTGAGCCTCACATCTCTCAGTTCCGATTTTGTAGTTAACATGACCAAGTTCTCTCCCTCTCTTTTATTTTTATCTATTAGTTTTGGCTTGTGGCGCTCACTCACCGATTTGTGGATATTATATATATTATATATATGTATATATATATCTCCCTCCTTTTCTCTCCCTCTTTCTTACTCACTACTTTTACTTCAGAAACTTTTTCATGTCCTCGGCCATAATTTGTTGGGGTGTCATGGGTCTTAGCACCAAATCTTTTCGTTTCCACTTGATGGTGTATTGATTGTTTCTGCCACAATGTTGAGCTGAAAGATCATATTCCCATGGTCTGCCAAACAACAAGTGACACACCTTCATGGGCACAACATCACACTCAATGGTGTCATTATAGTCTCCAATCTTGAATTGCACTTGTACCATGTGTGACCTTCAGCTCTCCACATTCACTCAACCATGTGTCAATGGGGTGTTGTAGGAGCTTCAGCCGAAGCTTATCACACATTTCTCTACTAGTAAGATTGTGACAACTTCCACCATCAACAATAACCTTGCATACCTTGTCTTGCACTTTGGCTCTTGTTTGAAACAAATTGTGTCGTTGTCCATTCTCAGCTTGTTTGATCTGCACACTGAAAACTTTAGTGACAACAAGAAAGGCACCTTGCTTATAATCATAATAATGCTCATCACCATCTAAACCATCACCATCTTCAGTTTCTTCTTCTAGTTCACTACATGACTCATATTCTCCATTCTTTGTGATCAACATAGTATGCTTGTTGGGACAATCTTTCTTCATGTGGCCATGTCCCTTTCATGTAAAGCACTGTATCTCACTAGCATTCCCTATGGAGCCAATGGAGGATGAACTTGGGGATGGAAGTTTTCTATTCTCCTTTGAATTAGATGCCTCATTTTTTCTCATGACTGCACGTGCTTGGGGCTAATTTCCACCACCAGAACTAGTCATGATACCTCAAGCAACATTAAAATGTGGCACAAACTTACTCCCACTTGATGTAGCTCGAGTTGTAAAAGATGTAGTTCTATTTTGCTTCGAGTCTTCTTGCAATTGATGTTCAACCTTAGAAGCAAGATGTACAAGCTCTACCACATTACGATATGGCTACAAATCAACAACTTGTTTGACAGTAGGATTCAGCCCATAGAGAAGGGTAGAGGGTGGCAGAGTACACGCCAAAAATAAAATATCTCGAACTCAATTTTGCAAGCCAGATCTGGTCTCCGTAATGTTGTTGAAAGCGATGAAGTGGGTGATGGACGCATACAACTTTTTGTTGTGATTGTTTTGGTGGGTCATGGAGCTCAAAAGGAGTTTTTATGGCCAAAGTGTGTCCATTTCATGGATACAACATCAGGAGGCAGAACGGGAAAACATCTTTCAAGGTAAGTTGATCGCGCTGACGAACCATCTTGCACCATTCAAAATGACCTATAATTTTTTGTGTGCATGAACAAAACAAGGATTAGTTGTTATGTACATTATCATACAAGAATAATGCATCTGCTCGTGAAAAAGTGAGGGTGGTAGCGGGATGGGTGATAGACCATGTAAATCATGAATTCCTGGGTCTCGATGCAACAAAGAGCCTCCTCCCTCGGTCCAGACTCTGTAGTATTTCTGGTTCATAAATGGAAGGACATTGCATTGTTCCGTATGGTATTGTCCATATATCTATCCTTGGGTGAGCTCACGGAAGGGGGGTAGAGGGTGGCAGAGTACACGCCAAAGATAAAATCATTTGGAACTCAAATTTTCAAACTGGATCCATACTCCAAAATGATGTCAAAACCTACAAAGTGGGTGATGGACGCATACAACTCTTCGTTCTGACCGTCTTGGCAAGTCATGGAGCTCAAACAGAGTTTGTATGGCCAAATTGTGGCCGTTTTACGGATACAACATCGGGGGCCATACCGTGAATAGAACTTTCAGGGTAAGTTGATGACACCGATGGGCCATTTTGCACCATTCGGAATGACCGATAATTTATTAACGTGCATGAACATAATGAGGATGAGCTGTTATGTACTTTACCATCCAAGACTAATGCATCTGTTGGTGAAAAAGTGAGGGTGGTAGTGGGATGGGTGATAGACCATGTAAAGCATGAATTCTGGGGTTTTAAATTTCAATGCAACATGAGCCTCCTCCTCCTGTCCAAACTGAACCTGTAGTCTTTTTGGTTCGTAAATGGAAGGATGATGCACTGTTCAGTATGTTATTGTCTTTATATCTGTCCATGCGTGAGCTCACGGAAGGGTGGTAGAGGGTGGCCGAGTACACGCCAAAGATAAAATCATCCGGAACTCAATTTTGCAAGCCTGGATCTGGCCTCCGAAATGTTGTCAATACCGATGATGTGAGTGATGGACTCTTACAACTTCTCACTGTGATTGTTTTGGTGGGCCATGAGCTCAAACAGAGTTTGAATGGCCATATTATGGTCATTTAACTGATACAACATCGGGGGACAAACATGAATGGAACTTTCAGGGTAAGTTGATCGCACCAACGAGTCATCTTGGACCATTCAGAATGACCTAAATTTTTTCGTGTGCATGAACAGAATGAGGATAAGCTGCTATGTACTTTGTCATCCAAGAATAATGCATCTACTGGTGAAAAAGTGAGGGTGGTAGCGGGATGGGTGTCAGACCATGTAAAGCATGAATTCTTGGGTTTGGATGCAACAAAGAGCCTCCTCCTTCTGTCCAGACTAATCCTATAGTCTTTCTGGTTCGTAAATGGAATGATGTTGTATTGTTTCATATGTTATTGCCAATATATATCTCCGTAAGTGAGCTCGCGGAAGGATGGTAGAGTGTGGTAGAGTACACGACAATGATAAAATCAGCCGGAACTTTATTTTGCAAGCCGGATATCTCCTCCGAAGTATTGTCGAAAGCAACGAAGTGGGTGACGAACGCATACAATTTTTTTTTGCGATTGTATTCGCTGATCATGGAGCTCAAATGGAGTTTGTATGGCCAAATTGTGGCCGTTCTACGAATACAACATCGGGGGACAGACCATGAATACAACTTTCAGGGTAAGTTGATCGCGCCGACGAGGCATCTTGCACCTTTCGGAATGATCTATAATTTTTTGTGTACATGAAAATAATGAGGATGAGTTGTTATGTACATTATCATCCAAGGATAATGCATCTGTTGGTGAAAAAGTGAGGGTGGTAGCAGGATGGGTGATAGACCATGTAAAGCTTGAGTTCTTGGGTTCAATGCAACAAAGAGCCTCCTCCTTCGGTCGAGACTGATCATGTAGTATTTCTGGTTTGTAAATGGAAGGACGGTGCATTGTTCTATATGTAATTGTCTCTATATCTGTCCGCACATGAGCTCACGGAAGGGTGGTAGAGGTTGGCAGAGTACATGCCAAAGATTAAATCATCCGGAACTCAATTTTGCAAGCCTGGATCTGGCCACTGAAATGTTGTTGGTGCCAACAAAATGAGTGATGGACGCATACAACTTTTCATTCTAATCATTTTGGCAGGTCATGAGCTCAAACCGGGTTTGTATGGCCAAAATGTGGTCATTTTATGGATACAATATCGGGGGACAGATCGTGAATACAACTTTTAGGGTAAGTTGATCGCCCCGACGAGCCAACTTGCACCATTCGGAATGACCTATAATTTTTTGTGTGCATGAAAATAACGAGGATGAGCTGCTATGTATTTTATCATCCAAGAACAATGCATCTACTGGTGAAAAAATAAGGGTTGTAATGGTATGGGTGATAGGCCACGTAAAACATGAATTCTTGGGTTTCAATGCAATAAAGAGCCTATTCCTTATGTCAAGACTGAATCTGTAGTGTTTCTTGTTTGTAAATGGGAGGACGTTGCATTGTTCCATATGTTATTGTCCATGTATCCGCCCGTGGGTGAGCTCACGGAAGGGTGGTAGAGTACACGCCAAAGATAAAATCATCTGGTACTCTATTTTGCAAGCTGGATATGTCCTCTGAAACTTTGTCAAAAGCGACGAAGTGGTTGATGGACGCATGCAAAGTTTCATTGTGATTGTTTGGTGGGTCACGGAGCTCAAACGGAGTTTATATGGCCAAATTGTGGCTGTTTTAGGGACAAATCGTGAATACAACTTTCAGGGTAAGTTGATCGCACTGATGAGCCATCTTGCACCATTTGGAATTACCTATATTTTTTTGTATGCATGAACAAAATGAGGATGATCTGCTATGTACTTTATCATCCAAGAATAATGCATCTGCTCGTGAAAAAGTGAGGGTTGTAGTTGGGATGGGTGATAGACCATGTAAAGCATGAATTCTTGGGTCTCGATGCAACAAAGAGCCTCCTCCTTCTGGCCAGACTGAACCTGTAGTCTTTCTGGTTGGTAAAAGTAAGGAGGTTGCATTGTACCATATGTTATGTTCCATATATCTGTCCGTGGGTGAGCTCACGGAAGGGCGGTAAAGGGTGGTAGAGTTGACACCAAAGATAAAATCATCCAGAACTAAACTTTTTAAACTGACTCCTTCCTCCAAAATGTTGTCAAAGCCGACGAAGTGGGTGATGGACGGATACAACTTTTTGTTGTGATTCTTTTGGTGGGTTATGGAGCTAATACAAAGTTTCTATGGCCAAATTCTGGTTGTTTATCAAATACAACATCCGGGACACAACGTGAATACAACTTCAAGGGTAAGTTGATCGTGCGACGAGCCATCTTACACCATTCAGAATGACCTATAATTTTTCGTGTGCATGAACAAAATGAGGATGAGCTGGTATGTACTTTATCATCCAAGAATAATGAATCTACTCGTGAAAAAGTGAGGGTGGTAGTGGGATGGGTGATAGACCATGTAAAGCATGAATTGTTGGGTTCCGATGCAACAAAGAGCCTCCTCCTTCTGTCCAGACTAGACCTGTAGTCTTTCTAGTTCATAATGGAAGGACGTTGCATTGTTTTGTAAGGTATTGTCCATATATCTGTCCATGGGTGAGCTAACGAAAGGGTGGTAGAGAGTGGCAGAGTACATGCCACAGATAAATTCATCCAGAACTCAATTTTGCAAGCCTGGATCTGGCCAACAAAATGTTGTCAATGTTGATTAAGTGAGTGATGGACGCATACAACTTTTCGTTATGATCGTTTTGGCGGGTCATGAGATCAAATGGAGTTTGTATGTCCAAATTGTGGATTTTACAGATACAACATCACGGGATAGACCGTGAATACAACTTTCACGGTAAGTTGATCGCGCAACAAGCCATTTTGTACCATTCAGAATAACCTATAATCTTTCGTGTGCATGAATAGAATGAGGACGAGTTGTTATGTACTTTATCATCCAAGAATAATAAATCTGCTCGTGAAAACATGAGTGTTGTAGCAGGATGGGTGATGGACCATGTGATGAGGACATGGATACCTCGGATATGATCACAAATATTGCATATGCGTATTTTCTTGAGGTGATTTGTGATAAAAGTTATGCAATAAGTTATTCATGCTATACAGAACAAAATTACTTCACCTCTTTTTGTTTCTTGCCTAATTGTAGAACTATCGGACACTTGTACAATCCACATATGAAGATAAAGGAAAAAGAGATGTTTAGGTGCTGCTTAAGAAGTTCTCTCATGTCAATTTTATCCCAAAGGAAGATAGAGTCCAAGTCTCTCACGTTTTGGACTCAGATTCGGACTGCACAGATATACCTGACTCAAAATGCCAAGAACTCTTTCTTCCAGACTCCGAATTGAGTGATTCTTTTTTTGTTGGAAAGTTTACTTCGTGTACTTTCAAACCCAATTGGATTCACCTTCAAATTCATCTGGAGCGTTGTCATATTGATGAAACAATCTGACGCTACACCAGAATCTGAGTCAAACTACAAGTCCAAAGGTCTTGCATCACCTCCACTTGGGCCCATGGGCCTTCTACGAACTAGTGTTAGTTGCCTTGGGACGTCCTCCCACCTCCTTGGCCGCCACCCCTTGCTCCTATATAAGTAGATCAATCTAGTAGTTTTTTCCTGGGGATTTGTTTAGTTAAAAGTTAGCCAACGCAACTTCGTGTACTTCGTTTGTGTCCAACGACCAGACTAAGACCACCTTTGGATCCCCACTTTTATCCATACTTCATATATATTCGCAATATTCAGATTACTTTATCATATTCTTGCTTGTTCTTCGATTGCTTGCAGGAATAGACCTTCGTGGTCAGGTTGATCGTGCTCCGGCGTGGTCAATAACCTCTCAGAGTTGGTTTAGCGATTGCTAAGGCACAATGTCGTTGCAGGTTTGTAGTCGGATTGTCGAAATCGTCTCCACCAAATCGATAGTTATCATCTCATCGAAAGATCGGGACCCTCGCTTCTATCAAGTGGTATCAGATTTCTAGGTTGCTCGGTAAGATTTTACCAGTTTTCATATACTAGATTGCATATGTTCTTCACCTACAGTCCACGAAAAAGCTAAACATTTTTTAGTGTTAGTTCATCATATCCGAACCAATCTGAGCCTTCACATAATCTTTTCAGTGTTTTTGCTTTGTTGAATTTGCTGTTGCATCATCGTGTCGAGTTGCTGGTCTTAGCTTCAAGTCCCTAAGAGTTTCGAGTTCTGTTCATAGCTTGTCACGCCACTGCCCACCATCTACATCAACGCCGCCGCACCATCATCATCCCTTCCACTGTCGACCATCGCCATCCATCCGTTTCCACCACGTGCTCCCCATCGTTCATTGTCATAATCATACTTGCAGTCGTTCGCATATTCGCTTGATCCAATCTGCATCTTATCTAGTTTGTTTGGGAAAGAGAGAAAAGAGAGAGAGAAAAGAGTAAAAAAAGTGAAAAAAAAGAGAAGAAAAAAGTAAGAGAAAAAAAAAGTTCAGATCTAGACTCAATCTCGTATCTGAATTCGGATTGGAATCTGTTTTGCGCAGTGTTTAGTAAAACGGTCATATCTTTCTGATACGAAGTCCATTTTGGCTCCACGAGTACTAAAATTAAAGCTAGAAACGAGCCACATCTTAATACTTACAGAAGCTAGTTTAATATTTGGCACCTCAAAATCGGCTTCTAAATATGTCTTTTTGGCCACCGAAGTTCGCGAACATAGTTTGTTACAGTTTTTCACGCGAGTACTAGATTTTTTTTGCCTCCTCATACCAACTCGGAATTGAGTGATTGTTTTTGCGTTTGAAAGCTTGAGTCAGTAGTATTCTTGGGAAAAATTATCAAAAAATTGGCACAAACTTTTCCAGACGAAAGTTGGAGAGAGAGTGTTTGGTTTATCCTTCTTGGAGCTTGTTTCTCATCATTATCTTTACCGCCATTGTGATCTTCCCTTATATCTTGCTGTCCAGAGCTACTTCATATCCTTTGTTGCTGCTAGTTGTGCTACGCCATGACCCCATTAGTGTTCTAGGCTCGCGTCTCTAGTCTGGTCTAGCCTAGGACCAGCACAGTACCGTCGTTGAGCGTTTATTCAACATTGCATATCTTAATTGATTATTGCTAATCTTTTGCTACCATATATATAAAGCCAACCCAACTCCACATATTTCTACACCGTGCATATTTACGTTCACCTGGCAATCGCTTTCTCAATCTTTGGAGTTATTTGACACCGCTGGTTGCCGGTCACCACCTGCTGCATGGTAAGAACTTGTAAGACATTGATATTTGCTATATTGTGAGCGTTTTACCACCACATCCTAGTAGTTCATAGGAACATTATTTTTGAATTTTCTTTCTTGTTTTCTACTAATTATGACAGGTTCCGACATTGTTTGTTCTTGGGCTTCATCGATCGTGGGAGACTTGCCATCACCTAAGAAAATACAACAACCGTCACGAGAGGAGCAACGACATCAGAATGCGCATAATCAAGTTAATGTTTCCATGCCACCATTTAATGGTCATTTTTGGCCTGATTTATATATTGAATGGGAGTACAAAATAACTGCTATATTTGCTTCCCATAATTTTGATGAGCGTAAAATATTTCAAGCTGCAGTTAGTACTTTCAGTAGCTTTTCTTTAGTTTGGTGGAGTGAATATTGTCGGTTAAACCCTGATTATATACCTACTACTTGGGACATTTTAAAACTTGTCATGAGAGATAGATTCATAGACATTTATTATACTCGTTGCATGATTAAAAAACTACAACATTTAAAACAAGGTAGTGAAACCATAAAAAAAATTATGATGATTTTGGGGAGGATTAAACCGTGATATTTAGGAGATACTAATTCATGAAGATAGTTATCCTTTGGACCATTTATTTTGTCTTGCTTGCAAAGCTGAACAGGAAATAAAACGACGTGTGGCCCACAAGGAGAACAAGCGCAAGGTGCACACTCCAAGAGTTGATACGGTTGTTCCTTCAACTACTACGTGTACTATGACAACCACATCCGTTATTGTGAGGACTCAATCATCTCCACCATGTGATACATCACCACCGAGAGTTCCTACATCATCTGAGTTGATCATAAGAGGTAATGACAAAGGTACTGATTTTCCACCTCTACATGAGAATGATGAATGCCTTGTCAATTTAAATGCACCATCTGATGAGCTACCCACTACATTTATCACACCACCTATTTTAGAGGACTATGTTGTTGATTTGACTTTGATCTATGATCAAACAACTGCAATATCAACACTGTTGAGTGCACCCATTGAATTAACTGCAAAACAACCATGTGAATCAGGGAATAAATCAGATTTGGATCAAATACATTTGAAAATAATTATCCCAATGTTTAATCATTTTGATATGACCTCTAATCTTGGTGATGATTCTGTGTTAAATTACTTGTTGCATGTTTGCTTATTTAAGCATGTTGTAGCATGTAACTTTGAAGAAATTAAAGTTTATTCACCAATGTTGGGATGGTTTAGTGATGAACATTGTCAATCTTTTGATATGAATAAGAGCTTCACTTATATGTGCAAACTGAGTTGCAATATTTTCATGCCTTCTACTTCTTGTGATAATATTTTGGCTTTATATTTTCTGAAATATGAAAGTTACTCATGTAGACATGTGCCATATGTGCCAAAACCAAGGGAAGTAAAAATGGATGACATATACATATACAACATGTACACTTTGTCTCTTTTGTTAGCCACATTTCAGATTAAGCAACACCGAGGACGGCTTTGTTTCCAAGAAGGGGTGGATGATGAGGACATGGCTACCTTTGTTTCCATGGATAAAAGTTATGCAATAAGTTATTCATGCTATATAGAACAAAACTACTTCACGTCTTTTTGTTTCTTGTCTAATTGCAGAACTACCAGACATTTGAACAATCCACATATGAAGATAACGGAAAAAGAGGTGTTTAGGTGCTATTCAAGAAGTTCTCTCACGTCACTTTTATCCCAATAGAAGATATAGTCCAAGTCTCTCATGTTCTGGACTCACATTTGGACTGCACAGACATACCTGACTCAAAACGCCAAGAACTCTTTCATCTGGACTCCGAATTGGGTGATTCCTTTTTTGTTGGAAAGTTTATTTCGTGCACTTTCCAACCCAATTGGAGTCACCTTCAAATTCATCTAGAGCATTGACATATTGACAAAACAATATGATGCTGCACCAGAATCCGAGTCAAACTACAAGTCCAAAGGTGTTGCATCACCTCCACTTGGGCCCATGGGCCTTGTACGAACTGGGGTTAGTTTTAGGCTGTTGGGGAACGTTGCATGGAAAACAAAATTTTTTCTATGCACACACAAGATCTATCCATGGAGATGCATAGCTACGAGAGGGGAGAATATGTCTACGTACCCTCGTAGACTCTTAAGCGGAAGCGTTTATCAACGCGGTTGATGTAGTCGTACACCTTCACGATCCGCCCGATCAAGTACCTAACGCATGACATCTCCGAGTTCAACACATGTTCAGCTCGATGACGTCCTCGCCTTCTTGATCCAGCAAGTCGGGCGAGGTAGTAGATGAGTTCTGGCAGCACGATGGTGTGGTGACGTTGGTGGTGCAACTATCTCCGCAGGGCTTCGCCGAGCACTACAAAAATTATGACCGAGGACGAACTAGAGGGAGAGGGGCGCCGCACACGGCTTGGGGATCGTGGTGTGTCTTGCCTCTCTACCTCCGCACATATATATAGGTGGAGGGGGGAAGAGGAGGCAGCCTAGGGCGCCCCCAAGGGGCCGGTGGCTAGCCCTAGGGCCTGCCTAGCCGCCCCCCCTTCCATATATGGACATGGGGGGAAAGGAAAGGGGGGCTGGCTGCCTTAGGGCTCCTCCCCCTTCCTTCCCTCCCCCCTTGGTGCGTGGGTAGGGTGGAGGGGCGCGCCAGCCCCCTTGTGGGATGGTGTGCTTCCCCCCTTTGGCCCATAAGGCCCACCACTCACTGGTGGCCTCCCGGAACCCCTTCCGGCACTCCGATAAATACCCGGTACTTTCCGAAACCTTTCCGGTGACCAAATAGCATTGTCCTATATATCAATCTTTACCTTCGGACCATTCCGGATCTCCTCGTCATGTCCGTGATCTCATACGGGACTCTGAACAACATTCGGTCACCAACTCACATAACTCATATAATACTATATCATCAACGAACGTTAAGCGTGCGGACCCTACGGGTTCGAAAGTGATGTAGACATCACCGAGACGATTCTCCGGTCAATAACCAATAGCGGGACCTAGATGCCCATATTGGTTCCTACATATTCTACGAAGATCTTTATCGGTCAAACCTTTATGACAACATACGTAATTCCCTTTGTCTGTCGGTATGTTACTTGCCCGAGATTCGATCGTCGGTATCTCCATACCTAGTTCAATCTTGTTACCGGCAAGTCTCTTTACTCGTTCTGTAATACATCATCTTGCAACTAACTCCTTAGTCACTTTGCTTGCAAGCTTCTTGTGATGTGTATTACCGAGAGGGCCCAGAGATACATCTCCGTCATACGGAGTGACAAATCCCAGTCTCAATTCATGCCAACTCAACAGACACCTTAGGAGATACCTGTAGAGCATCTTTGTGATCAACCAGTTAAGTTGTGATGTTTGATAGCACACAAGGTATTCCTCTGGTATCTGGGAGTTGCATGATCTCATGGTCGAAGGAATATGTATTTGACATTAAGAAAGCAGTAGCAATAAACTGAACGATCATATGCTAAGCTAACGGATGGGTCTTATCCATCACATCATTCTCCTAATGATGTGATCCTGTTATCAAGTGACAACTCATGTCCATTGTTGGGAAACCTTAACCATCTTTGATCAGCGAGCTAGTCTAGTAGAGGCTCACTAGGGACACAATATTTGTTTATGTATCCACACATGTATTTAAGTTTCCGGTCAATACAATTCTAGCATGAATAATAAACCTTTATCATGAATAAGGAAATATAATAATAACAACTTTATTATTGTCTCTAGGGCATATTTCCATCAGTCTCCCACTTGCACTAAAGTCAATAATCTAGTTCACATCGCCATGTGATTAACACCCATAGTTCACATCACATGTGACTAACACCCAAAGAGTTTACTAGAGGCAATAATCTATTTCACATCGCCATGTGATTAACACCCAAAGAGTACTAAGGTGTGATCATGTTTTGCTTGTGAGAGAGGTTTAGTCAACGAGTCTGCCACATTCAGATCCGTATGTATTTTGCAAATTTCTATGTCTACAATGCTCTGCATGGAGCTACTCTAGCTAATTGCTCCCACATTCAATACGTATCCAGATTGAGACTCAGAGTCATCCGGATTGGTGTCAAAGCTTGCATCGACGTAACCCTTTACGACGGACTCTTTATCACCTCCATAACCAAGAAATATTTTCTTAGTCCTCTTTAGGTACCTAAGGATAATTTTGACCGCTGTCCAGTGATCCACTCCTGGATCACTATTGTACCCCCTTGCCAAACTCACGGCAAGGCACACATCAGGTATGGTACACAGCATGGCATACATAATAGAACCTATGGCCGAGGCATAGGGAATGACTTTCATTTTCTCTCTATCTTTTGCCGTGGTCAGACATTGAGTCTGACTCAATTTCACACCTTGCAACACAGGCAAGAACCCTTTCTTTGACTGGTCCATTTTGAACTTCTTCAGAACTTTGTCAAGGTATGTGCTTTGAGAAAGTCCTATTAAGCGTCTCGATCTATCCCTATAGATCTTGATGCCCAATATATAAGCAGCTTCACCGAGGTCTTTCATTGAAAAGTTCTTATTCAAGTATCCTTTTATGCTATCCAGAAATTCTATATCATTTCCAATCAGCAATATGTCATCCACATATAATATCAGAAATGCTACAGAGCTCCCATTCATTTTCTTGTAAATACATGCTTCACCATAAGTCTGTATAAAACCATATGCTTTGATCACTTCATCAAAGCATATATTCCAACTCTGAGATGCTTGCACCAGTCCATAGATGGATCGCTGGAGCTTGCACACTTTGTTAGCACCTTTAGGATCAACAAAACCTTCTAGTTGCATCATATACAACTCTTCTTTAAGAAACCCGTTAAGGAATGTGGTTTTGACGTCCATTTGCCAGATTTCATAATCATAAAATGCGGCAATTGCTAATATGATTCGGATAGACTTAAGCATCGGTACGGGTGAGAAAGTCTCATCGTAGTCAACCCCTTGAACTTGTCGAAAACCTTTCGCGACAAGTCGAGCTTTGTAGACAGTGACATTACCATCAGCGTCCGTCTTCCTCTTGAAGATCCATTTATTTTCAATGGCTGGCCGATCATCGGGCAAGTCAACCAAAGTCCACACTTTGTTCTCATACATGGATCCTATCTCAGATTTCATGGCCTCAAGCCATTTGTCGGAATCTGGGCCCATCATAGCTTCTTCATAGTTCGTAGGTTCGCCGTTGTCTAACAACATAACTTCCAGGACAGGATTACCGTACCACTCTGGTGTGGAACGTGTTCTGGTCGACCTACAAAGTTCAGTAGTAACTTGATCCAAAGTTTCGTGATCATCATCATTAGCTTCCTCTCTAGTTGGTGTAGGCATCACGGGAACGGTTTTCTCTGATGTGCTACTTTCCAATTCGAGAGAAGGTACAATTACCTCATCAAGTTCTACTTTCCTCCCACTCACTTCTTTTGAGAGAAACTCCTTCTCTAGAAATGACCCATTTTTAGCAACAAAAATCTTGCCTTCGGATCTGTGGTAGAAGGTGTACCCAATAGTTTCTTTAGGGTATCCTATGAAGACGCACTTCTCTGATTTGGGTTTGAGCTTATCAGGCTGAAGCCTTTTGACATAAGCGTCGCATCCCCAAACTTTAAGAAATGACAACTTAGGTTTCTTGCCAAACCATAGTTCATATGGTGTCTTCTCTACGAATTTAGACGGTGCCCTATTTAACGTGAATGCGGCTGTCTCTAATGCATACCCCAAAATGATAAAGGCAAATCGATAAGAGACATCATAGAACGCACCATATCTAATAAAGTACGGTCACGACATTCAGACACACCATTACGCAGTGGTGTTCCAGGTGGCGTGAGTTGTGAAACAATTCCACATTGTTTTAAATGAAGGCCAAACTCGTAACTCAAATATTCACCTCCGCGATCAGATCGTAGAAACTATATTTTCTTGTTACGATGATTCTCCATTTCACTCTGAAATTCTTTGACTTTTCAAATGTTTCAGACATGTGTTTCATCAAGTAGATATACCCATACCTACTCAAATCATCTGTGAAGGTTAGAAAATAACGATACCCGCCGCGTGCCTCAACAATCATCGGACCGCATACATCGGTATGTATTGTTTCCAATAAGTCATTAGCTCGCTCCATTGTTCCGGAGAATGGAGTTTTAGTCATCTTACCCATGAGGCATGGTTCGCAAGTATCAAAATGATTCATAATCAAGTGATTCCAAAAGTCCATCCGCATGGAGTTTCTTCATGCGCTTTACACCAATATGACCTAAACGGCAGTGCCACAAGTATGTCGCACTATCATTACCAACTTTGCATCTTTTGGCATCAATATTATGAATATGTGTATCACTATGATCGAGATTCAACAAGAATAGACCATTCATCAAAGGTGCATGACCATAAAAGATATTACTCATATAAATAGAACAACCATTATTCTCTGACTTAAATGAATAACCGTCTCGCAATAAACAAGATCCAGATATAATGTTCATGCTCAACGCTGGCACCAAATAACAATTATTGAGGTCTAAAACTAATCCCAAAGGTAGACGTAGAGGTAGCGTGCCGACGACAATCACATCGACCTTGGAACCATTCCCAAGGCGCATCGTCACCTCGTCCTTAGCCAATCTTCGTTTATTCCGCAGCTCCTGTTTCGAGTTACAAATATGAGCAACCGAACCAATATCTAATACCCAGGCGCTACTACGAGCATTAGTAAGGAATACATCAATAACGTGTATATCAAATATACCTTTGTTCACTTTGCCATCCTTCTTATCCGCCAAGTATTTGGGGCAGTTCCGCTTCCAGTGAACATTTCCCTTGCAGTAGAAGCACTCAGTTTCAGGCTTGGGTCCAGCTTTGGGCTTCTTCACGGAAGCGGCAACTTGCTTGCAATTCTTCTTGAAGTTCCCTTTCTTTCCCTTGCCCTTTTTCTTGAAACTAGTGGTCTTGTTAACCATCAACACTTGATGCTCCTTCTTGATTTCTACCTCTGCCGATTTCAGCATCGCGAAGAGCTCAGGAATCGTTTTTGTCATCCCTTGCATATTATAGTTCATCACAAAGCCTTTGTAGCTTGGTGGCAGTGACTAAAGAACTCTGTCAATAACACTCTCAAGTGGAAGATCAATTCCCAGCTGAGTCAAGTGGTTATGATACCCAGACATTTTGAGTATGTGTTCACTGATAGAACTGTTCTCCTCCATCTTGCAGCTATAGAGCTTGTTGGAGACTTCATATCTCTCAACCCAGGCATTAGCTTGAAGTATCAACTTCAGCTCTTGGAACATCTCATATGCTCCGTGGCGTTCAAAACGTCTTTGATGTCCTAGTTCTAAGCCGTAAAGCATGGCACACTGAACTATTGAGTAGTCATCAGATCGAGTCTGCCAGACGTTCATAACATTTGCAGTAGCTCCTGGAGCAGGTCTGTCACCTAGCTGTGCATCAAGGACATAATTCTTCTGTGCAGCAATGAGGATAATCCTCAAGTTACAGACCCAGTCCGTGTAGTTACTACCATCATCTTTCAACTTAGCTTTCTCTAGGAACGCATTAAAATTCAAGGGAACGGTAGCACGGGCCATTGATCTACAACATGGATATGCAAAAACTATTAAGACTAAGTTCATGATAAATTTTAGTTCAAATAATCAAATTACTAATGAACTCCTACTTAAATCAACATCCCTCAAGTTGTCCAAGTGATACATGATCCAAATCAACTAACCCATGTCCGATCATTACGTGATATGGGGTAGTCATCAATGGTGAACATTTCTATGTTGATCATATCTACTATATGACTCACGTTCGACCTTTCGGTCTCCAGTGTTCCGAGACCATGTCTGTACATGCTAGGCTCGTCAAGTTTAACCCAAGTATTCTGCATGTGCAAAACTGGCTTACACCCGTTGTATGTGAACGTAGAGTCTATCACACCCGATCATCATGAGGTGCTTCGAAACGATGAACTTTAGCAATGGTGCATACTCGGGGGGGGGGGGGGGGGGGGGGGGAACACTTTTATCTTGAAATTAAGTGAAGGGATCATCGTATAATGCTACCATCGTTCTAAGCAAAATAAGATGCATAAAGGATAAACATCACATGCAATCAAAAATATGTGACATAATATGGCCATCATCATCTTGTGCTTTTGATTTCCATCTCCAAATCGTCGGCATGATCTCCATCGTCACTGGCACGACACCTTGATCTCCATCGTAGCATCGGGGTCATCTCGCCAACTATTGCTTCTACAACTATTGCTAACGCATAGCGATAAAGTAAAACAATTACATGGCACTTAGTGATTGACACGCAGGTCATACAATAATTAAAGACAACCCTAAGGCTCCTGCTGGTTGTCGTATTCATCGACATGCAAGTCGTGAACTTATTACAAAACATGATTATCTCATACATCAACATATATCACATCACATATTGACCATATCTCATCACAACATGCCCTGCAAAAACAAGTTAGACGTCCTGTACTTTGTTATTGCAAGTTTTACGTGGCTGCTACGGGCAACTAGCAAGAACCAATCTTACCTACGCAAAACCACAACGGTGATTATCAAGTTTGCTGTTTTAACCTTATTCAAGGACCGGCCGTAGTCAAATTCGATTCAACTAAAGTAGGAGAAACAGACACCCGCCAGCCACCTTTATGCAAAACAAGTTGCATGTCAGTCGGTGGAACTGGTCTCATGTGAGTGGACATGTAAGGTTGGTCTGGGCCGCTTCATCCCACAATGCCGCCGAGTCACAATAAGACATTGGTGGTAAGCAGTATGAACATCACTGCCCACAACTCCTTTGTGTTCTACTCATGCATATCATCTACGCATAGACCTGGCTCATGATGCCACTGTTGGGGAACGTTGCATGGAAAACAAAAAAAAATTCTACGCACACGCAAGATCTATCCATGGAGATGCATAACTATGAGAGGGGAGAGTATGTCTACGTACCCTCGTAGACCGTTAAGCGAAGTGTTTATCAACGCAGTTGATGTAGTCGTACACCTTCACGATCCGCCCGATCAAGTACCGAACGCACGGCACCTCCACGTTCAACACACGTTCAGCTCGATGACGTCCTCGCCTTCTTGATCCAGCAAGTTGGGCGAAGTAGTAGATGAGTTCCGGCATCACGATAGCGTGGTAACGGTGGTGGTGCAACTATCTCCGCAGGGCTTCGCCGAGCACTACGAAAATTATGATGAACTAGAGGGAGAGGGGCGCCGCACACGGCTTGGGGATCGTGGTGTGTGTTGCCCCTCTCCCTCCTCACATATATATTGGTGGAGGGGGGAAGAGGAGGCAGCCTAGGGCTCCCCCAAGGGGTCGGCGGCCAGTCCTAGGGCCTGCCTAGCCGCCCCCCTTCGATATATGGACATGGGGGGAAAGGAAAGGGGGCTGGCTGCCTTAGGGCTCCTCCCCCGTCCTTTCCTCCCCCCTTGGTGCATGGGCAGGGTGGAGGGGCGCGCCAGCCCCCTTGTGGGCTGGTGTGCTTCCCCTCTTTGGCCCATAAGGCCCACCACTTATTGGTGGCCTCCCGGAACCCCTTCTGGCACTCCGATAAATACCCAGTACTTTCCGATGACCAAATAGCATCGTCCTATATATCAATCTTTACCTCCGGACCATTTCGGAGCTCCTCGTCATGTCCGTGATCTCATCCGGGACTCTGAACAACATTCGGTCACCAACTAACATAACTCATATAATACTATATCGTCAACGAACGTTAAGCGTGCGGACCCTACGGGTTCGAGAATGATGTAGACATGACCGAGATGCTTCTCTGGTCAATAACCAATAGCGGGACCTGGATGCCCATATTGGTTCCTACATATTCTATGAAGATCTTTATCGGTCGAACCTTTATGACAACATACGTAATTCCCTTTGTCTGTCGATATGTTACTTGCCCGAGATTCGATCGTCGGTATCTCCATACCTAGTTCCATCTCATTATTGGCAAGTCTCTTTACTCATTCCGTAATACATCATCTTGCAACTAACTCCTTAGTCACTTTGCTTGCAAGCTTCTTGTGATGTATATTACCGAGAGGGCCCAGAGATACCTCTCCGTCATACGGAGTGACAAATCCCAATCTCGATTCACGCCAACTTAACAGACACCTTCGGAGATACCTATAGAGCATCTTTATGATCACCCAGTTATGTTGTGATGTTTGATAGCACACAAGGTATTCCTCCGGTATCCGGGAGTTGCATGATCTCATGGTCGAAGGAATATGTATTTGACATTAAGAAAGCAGTAGCAATAAACTGAATGATCATATGCTAAGCTAACAGATGGGTCTTGTCCTTCACATCATTCTCCTAATGATGTGATCCTGTTATCAAGTGACAACTCATGTCCATGGTTAGGAAACCTTAACCATCTTTGATCAACGAGCTAGTCTAGTAGAGGCTCACTAGGGACACGATATTTGTTTATGTATCCACACATGTATTTAAGTTTCTGGTCAATACAATTCTAGCATGAATAATAAACCTTTATCATGAATAAGGAAATATAATAATAACAACTTTATTATTGCCTCTAGGGCATATTTCCATCATAGGCTGCCTTGGGATGTCCTCCCACCTCCTTGGCCTCCACCCCTTGCTCCTATATAAGTAGATCAATCTAGTAGCTTTTTCCTACGGATTTGTTTAGTTAAAAGTTAGCCAACGCAACTTTGTGTACTTCGTTTGTGTCCAACGACCAGACTAAGACCACCTTAAGATCCCCACTTTTATCCATACTTCATATATATTCGCAATATTCAAATTGCCTTATCATTTTCTTGGTCAGGTTGATCATGTTGCGGCATGGTCAATAACCTCTCGGAGTTGGTTTAGCGATTGCTAAGGTGCAACGTCGTTGCACGTTTGTAGTCAGATCATCGAAGTCGTCTCCACCAAATCGATAGTTATCATCTCATCGAAAGATCGGGGCCCTCACTTCTATCACCATGTAAAGCATGAATTATTGGTCTTGATGCAACAAAAAGCCTCCTCCTGTCCAGACTGAACCTGTAGTCTTTCTGGTTCATCAATGGAAGGAAATTGCATTGATTTGTATGTTATTATCCCTATATCTGTGCGTGGGTGAGCTCACAGAAGGGTGGTAGAGGATGGTAGAGTACACGCCAAAGATAAAATAGCCTGGAACTCAATTTTTCTAACTGGACCCTTCCTCCGAAATGTTGTCAGAACCGATGAATTCAGTGATGGACGTATACAACTTTTCATTGTGATCGTTTTGGTGGGTCATGGAGCTCAAACGGAATTTGTATGGCCAAATTGTGGCCATTTATCGGATACAACATCAGGGACACACCATGAATACATCTTTCAGGGTAAGTTGATCGCGTTGGCGAGCCATCTTGCACCTTTCGGTTGACCTATAATATTTCATGAGCATGAACAAAATTAGGATGAGCTGTTATGTACTTTATCATCCAAGAATAATGCCTCGCTAGTGAAAAGCGAGGATGGTAGCGGGATGGGTGATAGACCATGTAAAACATGAATTCTTGGGTTTTGATGCAACAAGGAGCCTCCTCCTTTTGTCTAGACTAAACATGTAGTCTCTCCAGTTCATAAATGGAAGGACATTGCATTGTTCCATATGGTATTGTCCATATATCTGTCCATGGGTGATCTCATGGAAGGGTGGTAGAGGGTGGCAGAGTACACACCAAAGCTAAAATTATCCGGAACTCAATTTTGCAAACTTGATTCGTCCTCTAAATGTTGTCAATACTGACATAGTGAGTGATGGACACATACAAGTTTTCGTTGTGATCATTTTGGTGGGTCATGAGATCAAACATTTGTATAGCCAAATTGTGTTCATTTTACTTATACAACATCGGGGGACAGGCCATGAATGTAACTTTTAGGGTAAGTTGATCGCGCCAATGAGCTATCTTGCACCATTCGGAATGACCTATAATTTTTCGTGTGCATGAACAGAATGAGGATGACCCATTATATACTTTATCATCCAAGAATAATGCATCTGGTCATGAAAAAGTGAGGTTGGTAGCGGGATGGGTGACAGACAATGTAAAGCATGAATTGTTTCGATGCAACAAAGAGCCTCCTCCTTCTGTCCAGACTGAACCTGTAGTATTTTTGGTTTGTAAATGGACGGAAATTGCATTTTTTTGTATGGTATCGTCCATATATTTGTCCATGGGTGAGATCGCGGAAGGGCGGTAAAGGGTGGCAGAGTACACACAAAAGATAAAATCATCTGGAACTCTATTTTGCAAGCCGGATCTATCCTCCGAAATGTTGTCGAAAGCAACGAAGTGGGTGATACATGTATACAACTTTTCGTTGTGATCGTTTTGGCTAGTCATGGAGCTCAAACGGAGTTTGTATGGCCAAATTGTGGCCGTTTTACGGATACACCATCGGGGGACGGACCATGAATACAAATTTCAGGGTAAGTTGAACGCGCTGGCGTGCCATCTTGCACCATTCGGAATGACCTATAATTTTTCGTGTGCATGAACAGAATGAGGATGAGCTGTTATGTACTTTATCATCCAAGAATAATGTATCTGCTTGTGAAAAAGTGAGGGTTGTAGTTGCGATGGGTCGATAGGACATGTAAATAATGAATTCTTGGGTCTCGCTGCAACAAAGAGCCTCCTCCTTCTGTCCAGATTGAACCTGTTGTTTTTCTGATTCATAAATGGAAGGACATTTGATGCGGAGCATCCTACGATCATTCCCATGGGCATGCCATCTTTACCTGAGACACCGAGTGGACCTATGATGAGCGCTAGCGCATGTGCTACTCGACATAAGGTGAACTCACTCATTAGTGATTTCCCTTTGCATACATGTAGGACATGGCTACTACCTCAAATGGATTTGCTATGCGTGATCAGGGACCAAGAGGAGTGCCATGGAGGAGCTAGGAGCGACGATAGGAAGAGGAGCAAGGAGTGGAGCAGCTGGAAGCTGCAGGCACTGGACGCCCGGAATCCACCAGACATCCCGTGCGGCAAGAGAAGGAACTCCCAAGGAAGCTACCGAAGGCCAAGTCTAGAGCATTGGACGGCCGGCAAACAACGGACGACCGACATACTTCAACGCCCGGACGATCGGCCTCTACCAAAAATCCGGCGACAACTATCCGGAGAAGAAACATTGGCTCCAACGCCCTCCGGACGTCTGGACCCCCGTGAGTGACCGGACGACCAATAACCATCAGACGTCTGACACTACCTGCGTGAAGACCCTCAGGGTTTCACCCATGTATCCCGCTCTCTGTCCTAGACTATAAATACCCTTTCACTTGGATGAACTAGGGTTAGCAAAGTGATAGCTCAGATCTGGAGAGAGCTTTGCTCATATCTACCACCTCTCCCATGGAGATCAAGACCTCCATGTGAGAAGATCCCTCATGGATATCAAGACCCCTATCTAGGGAAGATCCATCTTGGATTCAAGACCTCATCTCCTTCATAGGATTTGGTATGAACTCTACCTTGTATCTTTGTTCCGTTTGTTGTTCATGCTCCTTTGCAGATATTGTGTGGTTTTGAGTCTAGTGGACGTGTGATTGGACTTGTTCTTGAGTGTTCCTCTTGTGATTTCTCCCCATTCTTCCCCATGTTCTTCGTAGGTTCCCCCTCAAATATGTGAAAGATCACTACCTAGGGTTTGGCCCTACATCATCTAGGATCAGACCTTTGGTTGACACGAATTTGGAGTCTCCCCCTTCGTTTTCTAGCCTATTTTGTTTGTTTTTGCCCCAATTCGAAAATCCCCACCAAAAATAGCCTCACCAATTTTATTTGCATTTTGTTGGTTCTTGTGTGATTTTGTTGTGTTTGATCCATGATTTTGTTGTTTGGCAAGTGGATCTTGGCTTCCCCCACCGAGTTGATCCACACCCACCGGACGACCGGCATTTACCGGACGTCCGGAGCCCCTCGAGCCACCAGAAGTCTGACCATTACCGGATGTCCGCTACCACCGCAACAGTACGAAATCCGTGGATTTCTGTTCTTTTCCGCATGTCCGTTCCACCCCAGCCACCAGACATCCGTCCATTACCGAACGTCCGATACGTGTAGAAACCGACTTTGGATGTTTCTTGTTTCACCCATAACTAATTCATCCGAACTCCGATTTTGATGTTCTTTGTAGCTATTGACTTCCCCCATCTCACAAAATTATTTCCAACATCATTTGACACCATCAAAGTGTTAGAATTTTGGCATATTTGCCTAGGCCCTCCACAATATCATCAACAATGCCGCCATAGCCTTCTACAACCTAACCCATTTTGATCCCCATTGCATCTATGGTTTTTTGAGTAGTGATTCAAGTCTCCTAATATGGTGTTTTGGCTACATAGGGATGGTTACTTCTTCATCAAACACCATGCGGAGCGATACAATCATCGACTACCTCCGTCGACTACATCCCTCCACCATAACTTCCGCATACCCCCCCCCCCCACCATACTCTTCTACCACCTTACCCCAATTTTGACCAATTTTTTTTGAGATTTTGAGTTGCGATTTCCATTTCCTAAGGTGTTTCGGCTAATTAGGAATGGTTCAACATCATCAACACTGCCACTCATCATCGCCACAGACTCGACATCGACAACGACTCCTTTACCTTTTGACACCGCGACCGTTAGCAAGGACGATAACTTCGATGACATCATTGTGCATTTCTCCGCCATTGCATTGATAGTGTCAAGCCCATTGCATTACTTTCCTATTAAGACTAGCGAGTTGAGAATTACCGGCCCGCGCTCATTATGCACCTTAGTGATATGCTTACGCCGCATAGCTACATTTAGCGTGCTATCATCATTGTGCCATAAGTCTCTCCTGTGCATATCTTATATACTTGTCTCATATCTTGGCTCAAGCATCAAGCATAGTGGTAAAGGAAGCATATACAACAAAAAGAAAGAGGAACAAGCTTTTAAGCAAAAGAGGAGATACAAAGGAGCTTGTAAGCAACAGAAATAGCATCAAGCCATTTTGCATAGTACATCATATTGGATCATACATATATTGCATACTTGGGATTGAAGACGACACGTTTACTCTCCTATGTTGGTGCACAAGTGTATCTAGCCCATTTGAGCAATCGAGCTATTGTCTCTCTAGTATCAGTGCAACACGAACCATTTCCATAGTAACGCATTTTGTGCTCATTCCTTGGTTGCGCAAATCCCACTTATCTTCGTGTGTGTGTGTGTTTGTGTGTTCTATACATAGCTATTAATCTATTTGCTTTGTATTGTAATTTTTTGAATCTTCCTCAACATTTTCAATATCTTGGACTAACACTCGATTGAGTTTTGTGTCACTTGTCCTAACCAAGCCACTCGATAAGCTTTACTCCTTAGGTGTGAGTGAACAAGTCCGGTACCAATTCCACTATTCTCTCAATTCGCATTGAGTGACACGGGATACATCCTCAACTTTGGGAAAAGGTAGCTTGGTACTATTTCGGGATTTCTATTTTCATGCCCCTCATTGCTTAGTCTTCCTCAATTTTGCCCATGCTCTTTGGCAGCCCTCACATTTCCCCTCCATCGCGCGGCCCACCCTCACAAAATCCCAAATGGGGGTTTGCAGTTGGGTCAAAGGCTTTGACCGTTACTTGGCGCGGCTACTAATGTGTGGGACACCCCTGTTAGCTGCTGCCCGCTCGTAGATGGTGGGCGGTCTTTCCAACTTGTGGGACACCTTTGTCAGCGGCCGCACACTTGTAGATGGGGGGTGGTCTCACTAACATGTAGGACACCCATGTCAGTGGTTGCGTGGTCATAGGTGGTGGGCGCAGGTACTGGCGCGTGGGACACCAACAGCGGGCCATCTGTCAGCTGATGCGCATGGGCAAAAAAAAGAGGTGGCTTATTAAGCCAGGAAGGGGACTCGAACTCGAGACCACATGCTTAAAGAGAGGCACAAGAGCCAGCAGACTAGGTATGTGTAGGTGTCCACTACTGCAGGATGCTGCTAACGCGACACTACAATCAGAGACCCTTCGATGAAACCATGTGCGATGCATTAATCACAAACGATGTCCTAATAAAACTATAAAAAATGATAAGAACTGTTTGCAATGGTGGAGTCATCAAACACGATTCAGATTAGAATTACGTGTGCGATACGTGGCATACAATTGATCCATATGAACTGTTTACGATGAGCCAGGACAACAGAAACAGTCAACCATATCAAGGTTTGTGCGATTTATGGCATATAGTTCACTCGGGTGAACTGTTTGCGATTAGGGAACACAATAGAAACAGTCGGCGAGATCAAGGTGTGTGCGATAGACGGCATACAGTTCACTCGGATGAACTGTATGCGATGAGCCAAAACAATAGAAACGGTCAGCCAGATTAAGGTGTGTGTCATAGATGGCATATAGTTCGCATAGATGAACTGTTTGCGATGACCCAAAAGAACATAAACGATTCATGTAAACAAGATGTGTGTGATACGTGGCAAACAAGCCACTTGGATGAGCTGTTTGCTCTGAGAAAAAATAACACAAACAGTTACTACAGTTATTTTGTGTGCGATTATGTGTGTAGAAAAAACTTTGAAAATGCAAATGAGTTGCTTGCGATGGCTAGGAGTATCACACATGATGCATGGTGCGAGTACTTGTGTGCAATGATTAGTAAGTTACACATACGTTTCCTTATGTTAATACATGTGTGATAACATGTGACACCGCATACGGTTGTGTGCTCCACTTAGTCTTCCCACGCTCTAGCGATTGCTTCCCGCTCTTCAGCGAAGCCTCCCCTCGCAAGGACCAGCCACACGGGTGAATTGTAAAATCCCCAATCCCCTAGACAGCTGCTAGCTATAAATAACCACAGCAATGGCCGCTGGCGGCAACTCACTACTAATCCACTTGCTAGCTAGTTACACACACATACCGGCATACCCCCGTCGGCCGACGACCGGATGGAGTTGCGCGACGGGAACGGGCGCCGGAGGTCATAGTTTAGGTTAATTAATTATACCCCTAGGGCCGGATGAGCACACGGTGCTCATCTGGCTCTGGAGGTATAATTAATTAACCTAATCTATGATCTGCATCGTCCGTTCCCCGTGTCCAGATGAGATCAAATAACTAAAGTTCTTCTCAAGTTCCACCTCGCCGCTCTCCAGCTCTGCCTCAAGAGCGCCAGGAAGTGAAGTTGTTCAGCTCCACATTGCTGCCAAGCAGCTAATCGGCCATTGATGTTCAACCCACCAAGCTTGGCTACAACCAGAGGGGTGGAGCGATGGCCTTCCTGGGACCATCATGCCGCACGTAATTGCATCATGGCGACGCGCATGGTGCAACCGCGTGCATATGCCCCCCCCCCAACGTGATCGTGCGCTGGCCCCAACCGTTGGCAGAGCTCGTGCGGAGGGATGCGAGAGCAGAGCGCGCGGAGGAATGCGACCGAGCACGTCTTGGCGCCTAAACGGCGAGCAGAGCGCATGGAGGGACACGACCCGAGCGCGCCACGGAGGGAGGTGAGTAGAGCGCACCACGGCCGCCTCAATGGTGAGCAAACACATGCATAATTATTGCATATAGCAGTTGAACATAGCAGGGCATAGCCGTCCAGAAGCCGGGGGATGCATATACCAGCTCATACCTACCAACACAGACGCCCAACAGAAATTAATGTTGTTATATATGTGCCCCACAATCCACGCCAGTGCTTCCCGCCTCTTCCCTTATCGATTTCCCGCCACCAGCTAGTGGCTAGCTCTATATGACCCAGGCGGTAACGCACCGTAGTGACACTGTGCATAGATCTAGTCCATACCCATCTACCATTAGTTATTCCAAGCATGCCAGGCAACCCAAGCTTCAACATCGACCCCTTCATGGATTACATCTTCGGGAAGGAGAATGAGCCGGAGCAGGTCGGAGAGCAAGAGCTTCGTCGACTAGTGCAGGCGCCATGGCCCATCGGCAGCGATATCGCCATGCCGTTCCTTGGGCGCACAATGGACATATTGCAGAGGAAGTGTGATGAGCAATTTGCCATCCACCGCGCAAAAGATCTAGAGCTGCTAGGCGGCATGATCGACGACCCACGCGAAGAGCCACCATCACCGGTGCTCATCGAGAGCCTGATGCCCCACCATCACCGGTGCTCATCGAGAGCCTGATGCCCTGCCAGTAATGGGCAGAGGTCCTCTGTGATTCAGTTATTATTGACCCTGTCTGCCGCCTCATCATTGCCGCCGGCGGCTCTGTCAACCTCGATCCTGATGATGTGGTGGACAGGCTCGAGCACATCCTTGGTAGAGTTAACGTCCCCGATGAAGTAGAACATCAGCAACGTGATATCTCGAGGATGCAGGTGATGGACAGAATTTGCTACCAGTGGAGAGACATGGAGATGGAGCGGTTCCGCGGGCTTGTCATGCGCGTGATTACATGCTGTCAATCTCTACTGGAAGAGGCCCAGTAGCCCCAAGAGCCTCCCAGCGCCAGCAACTCTGTAGGCAGAGACTGGTACCGTGGCCGCGGGGCTGCACACTTGGAATGAACAGCTGCAAGGGTGCTATGCTGATCATGGAGTCTGAGAAGACCGTCCTTGGAAGGCCGCCAGCGCAGCCTTTTAGCCTATATTTTATTATAATTGTATGGAAATGTCGCATATCAACATTTTAAGTCACTAATCATATGTAGGTCGTGTGTGTTTTGGGTGTTGCCGCATGTGGCATTTTAAATTATCCTGAATATGTAAGACAATTACTAGTATTAACCGTTGCCATTGTAAATTTGCCTCAACGTCGAGCAGAGCACACAGGGACGCCAGAGCAGAGTGCGTCGCGGCCGCCTCAATGATGAGCAAAGCACGTGGACATGAGCAGAGTGTGCCGCGGCCGCCTCAACGACGAGCAGAGCGCGCGCATGGGGGGGGGGGGCGAGCAGAGCGCGCCACTGCTGCCTCAACGGCGAGCAACCACACTTGCATATAGCAATTCTGGTCAACCTTCTAGCACCCGTGGGAGGCACAATGGCCCATCCATGGGACACAATGATGATATCTGGACCGTGTGTGATAGTGGGCAGACAGGTAGACATCCGAGAATGCGGGCCCGTGTACACCATCCGTGAACCGTTTCGGGCTTCGAGCCCAAAACCATCAATAAATTTTGAGCTTGTTTCCCATCACATTCCAGATTACCACACAATAAGTAATTGCAAATGTATTCACGCCGATCAAACCTAAACGTGTTCCCACTTAGCACTGGGCTATAAAAACTACCAACTAAAAAATTACTGCACATTCCTCTCCTCATCACCAAAAAAATAGGTCTTTCGTGTTAAGTCGTTCCTTGCATCTGCCATGGCCGGTAGGAGGAGTTCTAGGTCGAGATATAACCAGGGAACAAAGACCAAGGCTGCAGAAGCACTAGAGAGGTCTCGCCGTAACGCGGCAGCCGCAACAAAGATGTCCTGCCGCGCCGCAGCGCCCTCGAGCGAGCTCTCATGGGCAGGCGAGGGCTCTCACAAGCGCACTCGCTGCATCGGCGAACACGACAAGCTGGCGATGCTGAAGTCCTTGGGAAGTGATGATGACATTCTTGCTGGCCTAATCAAGCAGTAGGAGCTGGTCGATGACTTGATGAAGCTGCTCGAGATTAGTGACACCTCGGTTGAGAAGGCGACCAGCCTCGTCATGCGACTCATGGGTGACAATGCAAAGCTCCACGAGGAGCTCGCCAAGAAGGAGCAGGAGGCCACTGGCTGGAAGAAGTTGCATGAGAAGAGCAGTGCCTCGGGGATGACGCTGAAAGCTGTCGTCGAGGAACTTATGGATGACTTGAAGAAGCTCTGCATCGAGCGTGAGCTGCAGGTGGAGGAATCCGTGGCTACTGTCAAGCAAAGTCATGAGGATGTGAAGAAGGAGCTGGGGGAACTCCTCGCTTAGCGATCCATCGAGGAGTAGAGACAGCAATGACCCAGATCGTTGTCTGTGGTTTCCTTCTTCTCTTGCCCCTGTGTCTTTCGGCCGGCGTTGCCACATGTGGCATTTTAAATTATCCGGAATATGTAAGACAATTATTATCCGCACCATTGTAATTTTTTGTCTCATTATCCATTGCCATTGTAAATTTGTCATCGTATCGTCCGTTGCCGCATGTGGCATTTTAAATTATCCGGAATATGGGTAAAAAATAGGCTAAAACCACGTTCTTTGCAAGGCACGAACAAAGCAATGCTAACATTGAGCGGGGCCATGGGATCACAAGCAAACAGCCTGCCTCCAGGTGCTTTATCCGCATGTCAAACAGTGGTTCGGCCACTATTAATGGAGAAGTTGTGAGCGAGGTGGGCGGCGGGTGGATGGAGGTCAAAGAGCTCACTTCCCGGTAAGCATGTGCGACAGACTGCTCGCACGTGTCCCGTCAAGCCTACGCGACGGACAGCTCGCACGTGTCCTATCGAGCCTACGCGGTGGACTTCTCACGCTCAACCCGTCTAATCAAACAGCTGCACGCACGCCACCGACTATGGTTAAATTTTGGCACAAAATACAAAGAGGACCAATAAACTAGGACCAAGGTAGTACTTTCAAATAAAAAGAGGGGCGCATGGCCGCACGTAAATGATTACTGGAACGCCCACGATTAAAAATACAACCATTTGTGATAGTAACGTGTCAGCTATTTGTTCCAAAATGCCTATGTTGGCTATTAATGTGTGCGCCTTGTCTCAAATTGGACGATTTTTTATAGCGGCATATATGTGCCATGTCATGAAACCATGCCAAGTTTCATGAATTTCATATGAGTTTTGGATTTACGGGGATCTAAAACCAAGATTCTCAATGTTTGAGGCCGAGCCAGGACGCCGAGACATTTGTAATTCATTCCCATTCCTTGTGTGGGAGCTAAACATGCACCCAAGGACACATGTACGATTTTTCAACCCATTTTGATGCAGTGGAGCATGTGCTTGTAGTTCAAATCTGAATTGTGGACATTAAATGCCTAGAAAAATCAATTAATGTATAAAAAAGGCCAAACAAACCCTGAATAATTTCATATTTCAGCACGAATGTCCAGTTGGTCTATGTTGACTATACAAAAAATACAAGGCAAGAGGAGGCGTCGTTTCGCCCACAAGGGGGACACGTTCCCTATCGGAACCACCAGGCTTCTTACGAGAAGCTCCGGTTTGTAAGAGGCTTGTACCAAAACTTGCCCCAAATTGGAGAACTTTTTTTTACCATGGCATATATGTGCCATGTCATGACACCATGCCAAGTTTCATGAATTTCGGGTGAGTTTTTGATTTACTGGGATTTAAAAACCAAGATTCTCTATGTTTGAGGCCGAGCCAGGACAACGAGACGGTTGTAATTCATTCCCATTCCTTGCATGGGACCTAAACATGCACCCAAGAACACATGTATGATTTTTCTAGCCATTTTGGTGCACTGGAGCATGTGCTTGTAGTTCAGATTTGAATTATGGACATTAAATGCCTAGAAAACTCAATTAATGTATAAAAAGGCCAAAGGAGCCCTAAATAATTTCATATTTCAGCGTGAATCTCCTGTTGGTCTATGTTGCCTGTAGAAAAAAATACAAGGCGAGAAGAGGCACCGATTATCATTTCGCCCACAAGGGGGATACGTTCCCTATCGGAACCACGAGGCTTCTTGTGAGAAGCTCCGATTTGTAAGAGGCTTGTACCCAAACTTGTCCCAAATTGGACAATTTTTTTACCACGACATGTATGTGCCATGTCATGAAACCATGCCAAGTTTCACGAATTTTGGGCGAGTTTTGGATTTATGGGGACTTAAAAACCAAGATTCATAATGTTCGAGGCTGAGCCAGGACGCCGAGACGGTTCTAATTCATTCCCATTCCTTGCGTGGGACCTAAACATGTGCCCAAGAACACATGTATGATTTTTCTAGCCATTTTGGTGCACTGGAGCATGTGCTTGTAGTTCAAATTTGAATTATGGACATTAAATGCCTAGAAAACTCAACTAATGTATAAAAAAGGCCAAACGAACCCTAAATAATTTCATATTTCAGCATGAATCTCCTGTTGGTCTATGTTGCCTGTAGAAAAAAAATAAGGCGAGAAGAGGCAGTGATTGTCGTTTCGCCCACAAGGGGGACACGTTCCCTATCGGAACCACGAGGCTTCTTGAGTGAAGCTCCGGTTTGTAAGAGGCTTGTAACAAAGCTTGCCCTAAATTGGAGAATTTTTTTACCATGGCATATATGTGCCATGTCATGACACCATGCCAAGTTTCAAGAATTTTGGGCGAGTTTTGGATTTACGGGGATTTAAAAACCGAGATTCTCAATGTTTGAGGCCGAGCCAGGGCGCCGGGATGTTTGTAATTCATCCCCATTTCTTGCATGGGACCTAACATGCACCCAAGGACACATATATGTTTTTTCGATCGATTTTGGTGCGTTGGAGTATGTATTTGTAGTTCAAAATTGAATTATGCACATTAAATTAATGCCTAGAAAACTCAGTTATAATGTATAAAAAAGGCCAAACCAACCCTGAATATTTAAAGCAGTTATGCTCAACCGTCTGGCACACATGGGTAAGCACTGTGCGCATGCGTCGTGCTAGCTCGGCTTCCTTCTTTCCTAAGTTTTCAGTATTAATGGTGTTATATTACCAAACATGCTACCGTTTCTTGCCACTCCCCCAATTGGTTTCCCGCCACTCCTCCCATCGGTTTCCCGCCACTCCTTCCATCAGTTTCCCGTTGCCAGTGTTAGTGGGGTATAGAAGGCTAGGCGGTGACACACCGGCCATACCGCAGTATACCATTCCAAGCATGCCAATCCGGTGAAGCGCCGCCATCGTGATCAACCTCCTCGACGAGGAGAACGAGTCGGAGCAGGCCGGAGAGCCAGAACGGCCGTCGCCCATGAAATATCCTGGGCGGAGATCGATATTGCGGTACACTAGTTCCGTGAGCATATACGATGCGTGGACGAAGGCCTGTACCGGTTCATGCTCAACCAAGAGTTCTCGTAGGTTTAGGGCCTGTTTGTATCGGTTTTCGCCCGGTTTTCCACAATTAACCGAGCAACTATCTTGTTCTTAATTAATGAAAAGGCAAAGCTATTACTTCTTCCGGCTAGTTTTATGTAAAAAAATAATGTAATTTTGAATGGAAGTGGTAAGGTATGTAAATATTGCACATGGTTTCTAAAAGCACAAATGTGTGTGATAGTTGGGAGTAGGTCCGACATGGTGACTAGCGGGAAATGCCTTAAAGGCAAGGAGGCAACTCTTGTCAGCAAGGGGCAGTTTCCCATCTGCTAGCGAGTGGAATATAACACACAAGTTAAGCATGCTGAGGCTGGAGCAGTCTAAGGATGGGTGACCGGGTGGGAAGTTGCTATATCTCAAGCTTCATTTAAGTGCCATGATATGGTCATTACATGCATTTAGCATCTAAATGTGTTTGTACTGACCTGTCATGTCGATTAAATAAACCTTGAGATACTTGGTTTGAAAATTTGTAGAATGATGTTTTTTTTGTTGTTTTGAAAAATCGAAGAATGATAGAGATTTGGGGGCCCACACAATCTATCCCTTTGACCCAACATACGAGAAGGGTTTGACCATGACGGGTTCCTCTTGCTCTGTGTGGCATGCAAGACCAAATTAAGTTTGAGCACATGTGTTGGATACCTGATGTCTACTATGCAACCTTCTTCTTGTAGACTCGTGTTAGGCCTCCAAGCACAAAGTTTTGTAGGACAGTAGCAAATTTCCCTCAAGTGGATGACCTAAGGTTTATCAATCCGTGGGAGGCGTAGGATGAAGATAGTCTCTCTCAAACAACCCTGCAACCAAATAACAAAGAGTCTTGTGTCCCCAACACACCCAATACAATGGTAAATTGTATAGGTGCACTAGTTCGGCGAAGAGATAGTGATACAAGTGTAATATGGATAGTAGATATAGGTTTTTGTAATCTGAAAATATAAAAATAGCAAGGTAACTAGTAGCAAAAGTGAGCAAAAACGGTATTGCAATGCTTGAAAACAAGGCCTAGGGTTCATACTTTCACTAGTGCAAATTCTCTCAACAATGATAACATAATTGGATCATATAACAATCCCTCAACATGCAACAAAGAATCAGCCCAAATTTTCTATCGGAGAACATAGGACGAAAAAAATGCATCAACCCCTATGCATAGATTACCCCAATGTCACCTCGGGAATCCGCGAGTTGTGCCAAAACATACATCAAGTAAATCAATAGAACATCCCATTGTCACCACAGATATCCCATCGCAAGACATACATCAAGTGTTCTCAAATCCAATACTCAATCCAACATAACGAAACCTCAAAGAGCAAGACTCAATTCATCACAAGAAGGAAGAGGGGGAGAAACACCATATGATCCAACTATAGTAACAAGGCTCGCGGTACACATCAAGATCGTGCCAAATCAAGAACACGAGAGAGAGCAAGATCAAACACATAGCTACTGGTACATACCCTTAGCCCTGAGGGTGAACTACTCCCTCCTCGTCATGGAGACCGCCGGGATGATGAAGATGGCCTCTAGTGATGGTTTCCTCTCCGACAGGGTGCCGGAACGGGCTCCCGATTGGTTTTTCGTGGCTATAGAGGCTTGCGGCAGCGGAACTTCCGATCTAGGGTTCTTTTCGGGGGTTTTCGTATTTATAAGAATTTTTTGGCGTTGGAAACAAGTCAGCGGGGTGCCCGAGGGGCCCACAAGCTCGGGAGGCGCGCCCTAGGGGGGTGGACGCCCCCAGGCTTGTGGCCTCCTCGGTCACTTCCTGGCCCAGCTCCGGTGCTTCAGTGGTCTCTTTTGGTCCATAAAAAATCACCATAAATTTTCAGCTCATTCCGAGAACTTTTATTTCTGCACAAAGAATGACACCACGGTAGTTCTGCTGAAAACAACGTCAGTCCAGGTTAGTTCTAATAAAATCATACCAAAACCATATAAAATTGTTGCAAGCATGACATGAATACTTCATAAATTATAGATACGTGGGAGACGTATCAGCATCCCCGAGCTTAATTCCTGCTCGTCCTCGAGTAGGTAAATGATAAAAGAAATAATTTATGAAGTGTGAATGCTAGCATAGTGCATAAATTTGATCAATGATAGTTCCAAACACTTTTTCTAGCATCATTATATATCATAAATAGTAGCTCATCTCATAAAACTTCTCATGATCAAGTAACAAGTTATTCACATGTTAAAGTATAGACCATAAACTTTCTTGAAAACTAACAAACTATGTTCTCAGTCATCAAACGATTGCAATTCATCTTATTTTTTAGGAAGGGTCTATGTAAAAGCTTTGATTTAGCAAATTCCACATACTCAACTATCATATAGTCTTCCATGATTGCTGACACTCAAAGCATATTTTTAGAACAAATAGCATCCATTGAACATAGAGAAAGATAGGGGCTTAATGTTTCGCCTCCCAACTTATTTATCATATAGATAATTGTCAACAATAATAATTCATGATCAAATATATTTGAATGGCCATATATGCTTGGATCATTCCCTACCACATGATACTTGCCAACTAGAGAATAATTGAGGTTGAAATGAGAAGGATTACTACTGACTCTTGCATAAAAGTAAAAGATAGGCGCTTTGCAGAGGGAAGCAGGGATTTGCAGAGGTGCCAGAGCTCGAAGCTTTTAAAACAGAGATGAATATAATTTTGAGAGGCATGCTTTCATTGTCAATGTAATGACCGATAGTTCCCAATATCTTCCATGCTAGACACATTATAGGCGGTTCCCAAATAGAGAGGTAAAGATTTTACTCCCCCTCCACCAACAAACACAAGCCATGGCTAGCCGAATACTAGGGTGCCCTCCATACCAAGAACAATCCGGGGGAGTTCTGTTTTATTATTATATTTTGATTTTGATTTTGATCATAGGACTGGGCATCCCAATTACCAGCCACTTTCTCGTGAATGACAAGCGAATAAACACTCATCGTCAGAATAACCCACCTAGCATGGAAGATACTGACCGCCCCCTATCGCTTCATGAGCAATTTGGGCATACAAAACAGATTATTATTTGGAGATTTAGAGTTTGGCACATGCAAATTTACTTGGAATGGTAGGTAAATAGCACATATAGGTAGGTATGGTGGACTCATATGGAATAACTTTGGGTTTAAGGAAGTGGATGCACAAGCAGTATTCCCGCTTAGTATAGGTGAAGGCTAGCAAAAGATCCTAAGCAAGTACCACATGTTGGAGGATCCATAACAATATAACTTCTATACAAATATACCCAAACATAACTCATTACATTGTCTTCGTTGTCCAACTTCAACTAATTTGCTCAAGTTTGAAAATAATTAATGGGGCTCACAATCATAGAAGATTTCCAAGATAGTATATATGTGGAACCACTCTTCCTTAAATATTCTTTCATGAATTGTTCATGTGACCAATGCTATGTTTGCTAAAATTCAGTAAATTTTACCACAAATATTTCTTATATGTGAAGTCATTACTCCCCATGGGATAAGCATATGAAATATATATAATTTCAGATTTACGATATTCAATTCATTCAACCATTTACTCATAGGATACAAGTGAAGCACGAGAATAAATGACAAACTACTCCAAAAAGATATAAGTGAAGATCAATGAGTAGTCAAATAATTAAGTAGCTATGTGAAGACTCTCTCTCATAAAAGAATTTCAGATCTAAGTATTTTATTAAAACAGCAAGCAAAACAAAATAAAATGACATTCTAAAAATAGCACACATCATGTAAAGAAGTAAAAACTTAGGCTCAACCGATACTAACCGATAATTCCTGATGAAGAAAGGTGGGATGCCTACCGGGGCATCCCCAAGCTTAGATGCTTGAGACTTCTTAAAATATTATCTTGGGATGCTTTGGGCATCCCCAAGCTTGAGCTTTTGTGTCTCCTTAATTCCTTTTATATCACGGTTTCCCTAAATCTTAAAAACTTCATCCACACAAAACTCAACAAGAACTCATGAGATAAGTTAGTATAAATCAAATGCAAAACCTTATCATTCTATACTGTAGAAAATCACTAAAATTATAATTTGACATTGCATACTAAATTCCTCTGCATTTTTAATACTCCTATCCTCAAATAGAATCATTAAACAAGCAAATATATGCAAACAATGCAAACATAGCAGCAATCTGTCTAAAAAGGACAGTCTGTAAATAGTGCAATTTTACTCATCGTGTAAAAATTTCAAGATTTTTTAACGTTATGAGTTTCCATAAGAATTCAGACAATGATAGAAAACTTTCTGTTTTCAAAACAGCAACATATAGACTTGCAAAATAAGCATGGTAAAGGCTATAGTTGACCTTTTTATCGAAATAAAATATGCAAAACATTACTCTAAATAACATCAAGCAAATCCTAATAAAATAAAATGATGCTCCAAGCAAAACTCATATCATGTGACGAATAAAAATATAGCTCCAAGTAAGGTTACGGATAATGTTGAAGACGAAAGAGGGGATGCCTTTCGGGGCATCCCCAAGCTTAGTTGCGTGGATCCTCATTGAATATTACCTTGGGGTGCCTTGGGAATCCCCAAGCTTAGGGTCTTGTCACTCCTTATTCTCCTCATATCGACATCTCACCCAAAACATGAAAACTTCAATCACACAAAACTTAACGGAACTTCGTGAGATGGATTAGTATGATAAAACAAATCATACACTTTGATACTATCAAGACAAGATTCAAAATTTTTCTCACATGATTTCTACTATACCCTATCATTTCTACAATTTATATTGAGCAATATAAGCCATAGAAACTAGAAAACAAGCAAACTATGCATCAAAAACAGAATCTGTCAAAAACAGAACATTCTCTAAATATCTGAATTATAGTGCTACCTCTGTATCTCCAAAAATTCTGAAAAATTAGGACAACATAGAAAATTTGTGTATCAATACTCTGTAAACATTTCAGAGTTTTTCCACGTTCCAGTGAATTTTAACAATTTTGTTACTGGACGCAAAAGTTTCTGTTTTTGCACAGAATCAAATCAACTATCAACCACACTATCCCAAAGGCTTTACTTGGCACTTTATTCAAACAAAAGCTATAAAACATGATTAATACAGTAGCTTAATCATTTGAACACACAAAAAAGTAGGGGTAAATATTGGGTTGTCTCCCAACAAGCGCTTTTCTTTAATGCCTTTTTAGCTAGGCATGATGATTTCAATGATGCTCACATAAAAGATAAGAATGAAACATAATGGGAGCATCATGAAGCATATGACTAGCAAATTTAATTCTAACGCACTTCCTATGCATAGATATTTTGTGAGCAAACAACTTATAGGAACAAGAATCAACTAGCATAGGAAGGAAAAACAAGCAAAACTTCAAGATTTTCAACACATAGAGAGGAAACTTGATATTAGTGAGACATGTAAAAGCATATATTACTCTCTCATAATAATTTTCAGTAGCATAATTAATGAATTCAACAATATAACCATCACACAAAGCATTATTTTTATGATTCATAAGCATATAATTTTTATTACTCTTCATATAAGTAATTTTCTTCTCATTCGGAATAGTGGGAGTATCATAAGAAAACTCGAATACTATAATTGTTCCACATTAAAAGATAATGTTAGAAAAAGGGTAATATATAGACAGGTTTTATAAATATAATCATCACTACTTTTTATAACATAAGTGTCATCACAATAATCATCATAAGTAGCAACTTTGTTCTCATCATAATCAATTGAAACCTCTTCCAAGATAGTGGAATCATTACTAAATAAAGTCATGACCTCTCCAAATCCACTTTTATCATTATAATAAGATTCAACACCCTCCAAAATAGTGGGATAATTATTATCTAAAGTTGACACTCTTGCAAACCCACTTTCATAAATATTGCAATCATCATAAATAAGAGGCATGCTATCATCATAATAAATTTGCACATCAATACTTGGGGGACTAAAAATATCATCTTCATCAAGCATAGCATCCCCAAGCTTGGGATAAACATTAATTTCATCAAATAAATTCTCAAACATGTCATTATCATCAAACATAGCATCCCCAAGCTTGTGGCTTTGCATATCATAAGCATAATCACTCTGATCATTAATAGTATGAATAGCACCAATAGTATAACAATTATTATCATTACAAATTTCTAAGTTGGTGCCAAAAAGATTTTCAAGATTATAAGAAGTATCATTATTTTCCCAGTCATAATCATCACAATGAGTAATAGGCATAACAAAATCACCCTCAATAGTTTCTTCGGACATTGTACCATAAGACAAAGAATCAATATCATCATCAAGTAAATCATCTTCCACATTTATTTTTGATTCATTCTCATGAGGCATAACAATAATAGGAGCAACAACATTTGGGAGGGATACCTTTTTACCTTTGCTTCTTCGTCTTTTCTTTTTCTTCTCCACATCATGTGTGGGTTTGATCAACTTTTTGGAGCTCCTTATTGATGAGATTGGTTGCATAGGAAGCTCATTCTCGTAACCTGTTGTGACGCCCCCGACTCAATCATGTACTAATCATACACACAAACATGCACGATCAAGCATAGGGACTCAAGGGAAGATATCACAACACAACTCTAACACAAATAAACGGAGATCCACAATATTACAGACCAGGGATCACAAAGATCCGAATACATAAGTCAGTCATACAAATCTTATCTGAGTACAGACATAGTTAGGCAAGTTTTGCCTTAAGAAGGCTAGCACAAACAACGACTCTAGATCGAAAGGCGTTGGCCTCCTGCCTGGGAGCCTCCGATCCTACTCCTGGTCGGCTGGCTCGATCCAGTAGTACGTGCCGTCTGGACCCTCCTGGTAGTAAGCTCCTGAGGTGGCATCTGGCTCCGAGGCTCCATCGTCTGATGTATCATCAAGGTGGGGTATGGGGAAAAGAGAAAGTAAAGCAACCGTGAGTACTCATCCGAAGTACTCAGCAAGCAAGGATCTACACTACATATGCAACATTTTCAAAGAGGAAAGGCTATATATGTGGACTAGGCTGCAGAAATGCCAGAATAGAGAGAAGGCCTAGTCCTATCGAAGACTAGCAGCTTCAAACATATTCACAAGCCATCATCTTGCAGCAATAGAAGAGAGTAGAATAGCATTTTATTTAGCAAACATGTTGAAGCAAACCTAGAGATCCTTCCTCGACTCCCTGCGAGAAAGCGATCCCGAAGCTTCAATTAAGTAACAAGTATCCAGTTCAAGTAGTAGATCGGGATACACAAACTGAGCGTCCTTTACCGTAGGACCGGCTATCGATAGATCATTCTTCCCTGCAGGGGTGCACTACTGTTACCCAACACACTCGATCACCTCTGGCCGGACACACTTGCTGGGTAATGCCCGGCCTCGGGTGATCAACACGAAGCAGCGCCCTACCTAGGCTCAGCAGAGAAGTCAGCACCCAGAGGTCTTGGGCCATCGCCCTGGGCACCCTGCGCGTTGCGAGACTGGCCGGGGTGCAGGCGCGACACTGAACTTGTCAGTGAAGTATCCAGCCCAATCCCGACAATCAGCCCGCACGGTGAATCGTGACGTCTGACGAGCTTTCGGGAGAAACGTACATCGCAGAGGGCCCCATAAACCATTATCCCGTGTGGTGGTAGTGCGTATAGGGCACGTCGACCCACTCAGATCACAAACCCAAATCCGATAGGCTCATTTAGTATCACGCGGAGACAATCAGAGTCTCTGATGCTCCGCCACAGTATCACACTCGAGTGCCCTTTCGGCACACCCGACATCATAGATCCCCAGCGGGTACCCATTAGGGTCGACCCGCCTGTAACAAAGGTCAAAGTAACCGTGTGGTCATATCATCAAGGGGGAAACCCCGAGGAATCACCCTCGATGGATTCCACTCGATGAAAACAACAGGGTGAACGTATGAGGCATCACCCTCGAGGTTCACACTGAGGGGTTGCATGACAGAGTCATATCGGAAGTGGAGAAGGAGGGATCACCCTCGATGACCACGACCAAACAGCTACACTACAGAGTATTCATCAGGAGTGCGTTACGAGGTATCACCCTCGGCACTCGATAGTTACTATGTAGAGTCGTACAACTAAGGGGGGGTGAGGTGATGTGTCTGTCTCTGGTCGACGATCACGTTGATCGAGTCGTCGATGATCAAGGAGGGGCGACAAGGGTAAGGTGGTGGGGTCACTGATGGTTCAATACCAACCTATACTAAGCAGTTTAACATAGGCAGGTAAGGTAGCAATAAACAGGTTACAAAAGCAGGCTATGCATCAGAATAGGAACAAACAGTAACAATAGCAAAATCTAATGCAGCAGGAGAAATGGAATGGGCGATATCTGGATGCTCAAGGGGGGGGGGGGTCTTGCCTGGTTGCTTTGGCAAGAAAGAGGGGTCGTCAACGAGCTGCTCGTCTGTAGTGTAGTCGTACCCGGCTGCAGCGTCGTCGGTATCGGTGTCTATCGAGAGAGAAGGAGGGGGAGAGAAACAATAAATTCACAGCAATAGTGCAAACAATATGTATGACATGCCTAAATGCCATGCTGGGGTGTTCTACTGCCTAACTAAATGATTTAGTTAATTTAGGATTTTATTCGGATTTATTTAATTAAAGTTGGGCACTATTCATTTATCAAAATCGGTCTAAAAGTTCAATGTTAATATAGCTAGGGGCATCTGACAGGAATACGGAGGAAGTATTCAGATTCGTATTGAAATTCTGAGCAAGTTTCATATATAAATTATTTTCATCGGAGTTACGGATTATTTTATATGATTTTCTAAAGTTTTAAACATTTTCTGAATTTAATTTTTTATTTAAATTCGAATTATCCAGAATAGTGAATGATGATGTCAGCATGAGGTCAGTGTGATGTCAGCAGGTCAACAGGGGCTGACCAGGGTCAAACCTGACCTGTGGGTCCAGTGGGACCCACATGTCAGTGACCCAGCTAACTAACCAGGGTTAATTTAAACTAACTAAACTAATTAGCAGGTGGGCCCCAGTAGTTAGTGTCTGTTTAGGATTTTAATTAACTAATTAGCTAACTAGCTAATTAACTAATTATCTATTTATTTAAATTCGTTTAAATAGCCAGGCCCCACATGTCAGTAAGACAGGTGCGGCCACGTCAGCAGTTGACCTGTTCAAAAGGTCAACTGGGGCCCAGGGTCAGTGGCATGGGGCGGGGCCCACCCAGGCCAGGTAAGCAGTGGCTGGCGAAGTGCCGGAGTAGCTCCGGCGAGCCAAATCGCGGCGGCGCGGGACGGGCTGGGTTCAGATTTCTCCTACGGTGGGTCTCAGGGGCTGGGGTAGGGCGCGTTCGACGCGGCTCGATGTCGCGCATCGAAGGGCGGCGGTGCGGGGTGCTGGGGAGGCCGGAGTCGAGCGACACGAGCTCGTCGGCGGCGAGGTTCTCGGGCGAGCTACGGGATCGAAAAAATGGCGCGCGTCCGAGCATTGTGAGGAGCTAGGCGGGGTCTATGCGACGCGGCGAACTCAGCGGACTTGGTGGCAAGGCCATTTGGTCGCCGGAATAGCACCGGCGATGAGCCACGCGGAGGCGCGTTCGGGCACGAGGGGAACGGCCGCTAGGGGCAGCAAATGGCGGCTAGCAAGGAGGGGAAAAGAGCAGTGGCTTACAGCGGAAGCGTAGGGACTAGGCAGCGGGCTCGGGAAAGCTCGGGGTCGCCGGAATCGTCGACGGCGTGCGGCGGCGATCCGAGGAAGAAGACGGCGGCATGGGGCGATGCAGGGCTCCCGGGGCTCGGGCTTGTGGTCGAGGAGGACGGGCTCGATGCGACAGAGCTCGTGGGCACGTCGCGGTGGCGAGGCAGAGGCGGTGGCCGCGAGCTTCAACGGAGGCCGATCATGGCGGCGCTCGGGTGGAGTGGGGGAGCGAGAGAGATTGCGAGCGGAGCGGCTAGGGTTTGTCCGCGGGGTCGAGGGGCAGCCCTTGTAGGCGTCGATGGCGCGATAGCGCGCGTTGTCGAGCAAAGGCAAGGGGGGCTGGTGCGCGGCGTGCGGCAGAGGCGACAGCGAGTGTGCGCGTGACCAGTAGGAGGGCGACGAGGTGGAGAGTGGGCTGGGCTGGCACTGTGCACTTGCGGCCCGGGCACAGTGGGCTTTTTCCTTTTTCTCATTTTCTCTTTCTCTGTTTTTCTTTTCTTTTCTATTTTGTCTTTAGTTTTTACTCCAAATGACTTTTGTAAAATATGGCACCTGCCCATATAATATCAGTGCAATATCCAACCCTGGTATAAAAAGGTTTTGGGGCCAAATGTTTTCATATGGATTTTATTTAAACAAAAAGGTATTAACCAATTCTATTTTTCAACTGTTAGAGTCACTTAGTTATTTTATTAATTATTGATTACAATTTTAGAATTGTCTCTGGAATATTTGCTATTTATTGAACATTTTAGTTTCTATGTTGAACAACTTTTATTTTCCACTTGAATTTAATTGGAGTTTTGACTTAGGAGTTGAAATGCAATATGATGCTAATGATGATCATGCACTGTTAAACTTGCTGACTTGTCATTATCAAAAGTGAATACTGTGGCTAATGACAGGGGGTGTTACAATTCTCCTCATCTATCAAGAATTCTCGTCCCGAGAATTAAGAGGAAGACTGAAAGAAAGCGGGTATCCTTCGCGAAGACGATCCTCGCGTTCCCTAGTGGCTTCATCTTCAGAATGATTCGACCACTGAACCTTGAGGAATTTGATCGACTTCTGACGAGTCTGACGTTCAGCTTGATCAAGAATATGGATGGGATGTTCTGGATAAGACAGATCTTCCCGTAATTCAAGCACTTCGTGATCCACAACTCGAATAGGATCCTTAAAGTAGCGACGGAGTTGGGATACATGAAAGACATCATGCACTTGAGAAAGATTGGACGGCAATTGCAATTGATATGCCACTTCTCCTCGACGGGCAAGAATACGGAACGGGCCAATGTAGCGAAGAGCTAACTTGCCTTTGATTCCGAATCGATGAGTGCCTTTCAACGGAGTGACGCAGAGGTAAGCTTGCTCGCCAGGTTGATAGACCATTTCCTGGTGCTTCAAGTCGTAGTTGCTCTTCTGACGGGACTGACCAGTTTTTAGATGTTCTCGGACAATGCGAACTTGTTCTTCAGCTTGCTGAATAATGTCTGGTCCGACGAGTGAGCGTTCCCTAGTTTCTGACCAATTCAGAGGGGTTCGACACTTACGTCCGTAAAGAACTTCAAACAGTGCCATCTTCAGACTAGCTTGATAGCTATTGTTGTAAGAGAATTCGGCATACGAGAGAGAATGCTCCCATTTCTTACCGAAGGAGATGACGCAAGCTCGAAACATATCTTCGAGCACTTGATTAACTCGTTCGACTTGACCCTGAGACTGAGGGTGAAAAGCGGTACTGAACGACAGATGAGTTCCCATAGCTTCTTGGAAATTATTCCAGAATCTGGAGGTGAAGAGGCTGCCACGATCAAAACTGATCTCCAAGGGAACATCGTGGAGTGACACAATTCGGGAAACATACAAGTCTGCTAACTGACTAGTAGTGATTGTCTCCTTAACAGGCAGAAAGTGAGCAACCTTTGAGAACCAGTCATTGACGACGAAAATAGCATCATGACCCTTCTGAGATCTGGGAAAACCAGTAATGAAATCCATTTGGACCTTGTCCCATTTCCATTCAGGAATTTCAAGGGGTTGCAGAGTTCCAGCAGGCCTTTGATGTTCTGCTTTAATGCGGCGGCAAACGTCACACTCAGAAACATAACGAGCAATGTCTCGCTTCATATTAGGCCACCAGTATCTCTGACAAATGTCACGGTACATCTTTGTGCTACCAGGATGAATAGACAGAGGAGTGTCATGAGCTTCTTTCATAACGTGTTCCCTCTCATCTTTGAACTTGGGTACGAAGAGACGGTGTTGGAAGAATAGGATCCCATCATCATCTAGATGGAATTGTAACAGCTTTCCTTTTTCGAGGTATCGCTTGATCCTTTCAACTTCAGAGTCATACTGTTGCATAGTCTTGATGCTGTGCTCTAAATCTGGTTCAACAACCAGGGTATTGAGATAACCCTGTGGAACAATATGGAGGTTCAATTTGCGAAGCTCTTCATAAAGCATAGATTGCGCTTCCTGAACCATAACATTGCTGCTATAAGCCTTGCGACTCAAAGCATCGGCCATTACATTAGCCTTGCCAGGGGTATATGAGATATTCATATCTTAATCGGCAATTGTCTCGAGCCATCTTTGTTGACGAAGGTTTAGATCTGGTTGAGTATATAGATACTTCAAACTTTGATGATCCATGTATATCTCACAACGGTTACCGAGAAGGTAATGTCGCCATAGCTTCAGGGCATAAATAACCGCAGAAAGTTCAAGATCATGCACGGGATAATTTTCTTCATAAGGACGCAATTGTCGAGAGGCATAAGCAATCACTTTGCGTTCTTGCATTAGGACACAGCCTAATCCTTGACGAGATGCATCACAGTATATCACGAAATCCTTTTGGGAATCCGGGGGTGCTAGTACTGGGGCAGATGTTAACTTATCTTTCAGGGTCTGAAAGCTTTCTTGACATTTTTCTATCCACTCAAATTTAACACCTTTGTGGAGCAGATTAGTAAGTGGCTTTGCAATCTTGGAAAAATTCTCAATGAATCGACGACAATAACTAGCGAGTCCGAGAAAACTTCTGACTTGCTTGACAGCCTTGGGGGGAGTCCAATCAAGAATAGCCTGAACTCGTTCCGGGTTAACAGCAATTCCATCCTTGGAAATCACATGACCAAGATAGGTCACTTCAGATAACCGAAACTCACACTTGGAGAATTTAGCATACAACTGATGTTCTTGTAGCTTCTCCAATACAAGCCGAAGATGTTCAGCGTGTTCTTCTTCATTCTTGGAATATATAAGGATATCATCCAGATAAACCATGACGAATTTGTCGAGGTAATCCATGAAGATATAGTTCATCAACCGGGAGAAGGTGGCTGGAGCATTGGTTAATCCGAAGGACATAACGGTGTACTCGTATGAGCCATAGCGAGTCATGAAAGCGGTCTTCGGAATATCCTCTTCACGAACTCGGATCTGATGATAACCCAACCTTAGGTCGAGTTTCGAAAAGACAGAGGATCCAGCAAGCTGATCATAAAGATCATTGATCTGGGGTAGTGGGTATTTATTCTGGACTGTGGCTTGGTTAATGGGCCGGTAATCCTGAACCAATCGGTTAGTTCCATCCTTCTTCCTAACAAAGAGTGAAGGTGCTCCCCAAGCAGAGGAACTGGGGCGGATGAAACCTTTCCTAAGTGACTTGTCAATTTCTTCCTTAAGCTCGAGAAGGTGGTGCGGAGGCATCTTATAAGGACGTTTCGCAATAGGGACAGTGCCAGGCTTCAAGTCGATGACAAACTCGACAGCTCTAGCCGGGGGTATTCCTGGAAATTCTTCGGGAAAGACGTCTGGAAAATATCGAATGACAGGAACGTTCTCGATTCCTTCCAAAGGTGAGGCGTTCAAAGCATTCATAACATATATCTGAGCTTCAGCATCCCGTGTAATGCGGGCGGTATAGTTCACTATCTCGTCGGAGGGGTGAAGAAGTTGGACGACTTTAGTGGCACAATTGATCGAAGCAATGTGAGCTTTCAACAATTCCATTCCGAGTATGAGGTCTATGGTGGAAGACTTTAAGACGATGGGTGAGGCAAGGAATTCCAACCCTTTAATTTCGATGATAACGTCAGGTGCTATCACGTCAGCATGACAATGACCTCCGGGAGTTTTAACGACTAACGGAGTATGCATCTTCTCATATCGAATGCCATGCATGAATGCAAATTTTCCAGAGATGAATGAATGTGATGCTCCTGAATCAAATAAAACAGAAGCAGGTACTGAGTTAACGAGAAGGGTACCCATCACAGTAGCAGGTTGATCCTGGACTTCTTCAATATCAATGTTGTAAGCGTGTCCATGACCATGTGCAGCAGACCCAGTATTATAGTTGCGGGCCTGATTGTTGCCATGACCATTGCCACGGCCAGTACGAGGAAAAGCCAACTGATTCTGAGTCTGGCGGCAATCTTTAGCCTGGTGACCTGGTTTGCGGCACTTGAAGCACAGACCATCCTCAGGACGAAGAGGAGCATTGTTTTGAATAGCTTGAGCTCTTGGCTGCCTCAGTGGTGGAGGAGGCAGACGTGGTGCATCATAGTTGTTCTTTGGCGCAGGGGCATTTGGATGGAACACATTGTTGGGAATCCAGACTCGACACTTCTGTGCTGAGCTCGAAGATGAGCCAGCATCACGATAGCACTTCTGCGAGTCCTTGTGTTTCATCTGAGCGGTCTCAACCACAATAGCCTTGTTCATAAGAGTGGAAAAGTTGTTGAAGTCTTGAGCAGCAAGGGCAAGCTCGAGGTCTAGGTGTAGTCCATTACGGAACTTCTCTTGTCTACGGGCATCTGTGGTGATGTCTTCTTCAGCATAGCGGGAGAGGTCAAGAAATTCCCGTTGATAAGCTTCGACAGTCTTGTTGCCCTGAGTGAGGTTGCAGAACTGGGTCTTCATCCGTTCCATAATTGCCTGAGGAATATAACAGGCACGGAAAGCAGCCTGGAACTCATACCAGGTAACGACTGTTCCAGCAGGCAGTGTACGTTTGTGTGTGTCCCACCATTGAGCAGCGGGTCCCTTTAGGAAAAAGGCCGCGAAGGTGACGAAGTTGGCAGGGGCGACATTAGCAGACTCCATCTCGTGAGTGATGTCGCGGAGCCAGTCATCAGCATCCAATGGCTTGTCAGAGTTGTGGAACTGAGTGGGGTTGAGTCTCATAAACTCTGTCAAAGTTATTGAAGGAGGGTTCTGGTTGTTCTGATGTGGAAACTGAGCCATAATTCCAGTCATGAACTGGGGGTTGAGCTCGAACTGTTGTATCATAGCTGCCATATAGTCTGGCGGTGGTGGGCGTTCAGGGGCACAACCATGACCACCTGGTCTAACCATCCTGCTAAGTATCAACAGGGGGTAGTTTAGTAAAAGCAATTGCGAGCGTTTAGTGACAAGCATGATGTAACTCGACAAAAATTTAAGCAGTGTAACAGATACATAACAGTAGTCAATTAAGACATACAAATCCATACACAGGGTCGGGTACATGTGGACAGCATAACGGCGCAATTTAAAAGCTAGACATACTAGGCGGCGCGGAGGCACGCGGTAAGGAAGTACACAACGAGACATAGCAAAGGCTACATCAACGTCGGGGAAAACCACTGTAACGGGGTAACTGCGAGTGCGGACGACGAATGTTCGTCGCGGTAGGATCCTGCGCTCCATGTGCACTCTGATGCAGAACCCGGTCTCGAGCTGTAAGAAGAGGTCCACGTGTAGGTGTGTGACCTCCAACAGCAAGCCAATCAATACCAGCATACATCTGAGTCCTGCGCGGATGAAGGATGTGCTCCGGATGTATCCCTGCACGAACAGCGGGTAGCAGCTGCGTCATAGCATCGTAGAGACATGCTTGAGTGGCAACCAACTCGACGGCAAGAGCTCAAATAGTGTGATCCAGAGCCTGAGTGCACTGAATCAGAACGTGTGGGTCGTATCAGCGACGCTCGTACGGGGCACAGATAGCTGTGTAGTATCCAGTAGTATCTCCAGTAGGGGCATACGGAATGTATCAGAACTCAGAGTTATCCAAGACATCGATGAACTCTCCTCGGAGACATGCGACAGCAGAGTAGGCAGCATCATGGACTACCATCTCAATCATCACGCCGATACCATGGAAAAGGTGCAGCTCGGTGTCTGAGTCATCTTGCTGATCATAGATACGAACATCAGCATGGTACTGCTCCTGGTTGAACTCGCGGTAATCCTCATAGACCATGTACTCGGGGTACTAGCGGTAGCCAAGTCTGGTCAGGAGGGCGATCAGGACAGCTGGAAACCCAGGGGCATCACGAGCCCAAGTGCGAAGCACAAGCTATGTCGTAGGACGTGGTGGAAACAAATGATCCATCTGAAACAGAGGAAATTCAGGTTTGTCAAACGACAATGAGAAGTTTAACACAACTCGGAGAGAAAAATTAAACAAAACAATAGAATGGAAAATGATTATCAGACTAATCAGATCAATGACAGGGAAATCACACAGATATCCAGCTCTCCGGGTAGACGGGATTTACGAGATCCTAAGTGTCGGCGTTAGTAAAATTCATTTAACCCAAATAGAAGAGAGATTAGAGTCCCAGAGTATAGACGAGGAATAAAAGATCGTAATACCACCCAGTTGGCGACGAGGGCCCGTAAGCCACACAGCCAAGTTAGTAAAATAGTTTTTCGGTTTCTAGACTCAACTTCGGCCAAGGAATTGGAAGGGGGCTTCCTACAGGCAGTCGGCTCTGATACCAACTTGTGACGCCCCCAACTCAATTGTGCACTAATCATACACGCAAACATGCACGATCAAGCACAGGGACTCATAGGAAGATATCACAGCACAACTCTAACACAAATAAACGGAGATCCACAATATTACAGACCAGGGATCACGAAGATCCGAATACATACGTTAGTCATACAAATCTTATCTGAGTACAGACATAGTTAGACAAGTTTTGCCTTAAGAAGGCTAGCACAAACAATGACTCTAGATCGAAAGGCGTTGGCCTCCTGCCTGGGAGCCTCCGATCCTACTCCTGGTCGGCTGGCTCGATCCAGTAGTACGTGCCGTCTGGACCCTCCTGGTAGTAAGCTCCTGAGGTGGCATCTGGCTTTGGGGCTCCATCGTCTGATGTATCATCAAGGTGGGGTATGAGGAAAAGAGAAAGTAAAGCAATCGTGAGTACTCATCCGAAGTACTCAGCAAGCAAGGATCTACACTACATATGCAACATTTTCAAAGAGGAAAGGCTGTATATGTGGACTGGGCTGCAGAAATGCCAGAATAGAGAGAAGGCCTAGTCCTATCGAAGACTAGCATCTTCAAACATCTTCACAAGCCATCATCTTGCAGCAATAGAAGAGAGTAGAATAGCATTTTATTTAGCAAACATGTTGAAGCAAGCCTAGAGATCCTTCCTCGACTCCTTGCGAGAAAGCGATCCCGAAGCTTCAATTAAGTAACAAGTATCCAATTCAAGTAGTAGATCGGGATACACAAACTGAGCGTCCTTTACCGTAGGACCGGCTATCGATAGATCATTCTTCCCTGTAGGGGTGCACTACTGTTACCCAACATGCTCGATCACCTCTCACCGGACACACTTGTTGGGTAATGCACGGCCTCGGGGGATCAACACGAAGCAGCGCCCTACCTAGGCTCAGCAGAGAGGTCAGCACGCCGGACTAACCTATGCACCCAGAGGTCTTGGGCCATCGCCCTAGGCACCCTGCGCGTTGCGAGACTGGCCGGTGTCGGTGTACAAAAATAGGGGCCTTTTTGTACCCCTTTACTTGTGCACGGCCAGTCGTAGCCACACCTGCGGCCATGCTCGGCGGGGCAGAGGAAGGAAAGACTCAGGGGTGCCTGCGTGGTGGCATGCAGATCTTTGTGAAGACCAAAGGCCTGCGAGTCTAGATAAGGACCAGAAGACTGAGAGCCCCGGCAAGATCCTTGCCGGGGACGGCCGCAAGACCCCCGGCAAGATCCTTGCCGGGGACGGCCGCAAGACCCCCGGCAAGATCCTTGCCGGGGACGGCCATGAGACCCCCGGCAAGATCCTTGCCGGGGACGGAGGCGAGACCCCGACAAGACCCTTGCCGGGAGCATCAGTGGGGCCGCGGCTAGGCCCGCACCTACCAACGTTTCGCTGCCCCACGGCCGTTCCGATGCAACGACCAGCCCGCCAACTAGGCGAGCACCTGCGTGGCAGCATGCGGCTTCTAAGCCTACTAGCCAAGCACCTGCGTGGTGGCAGGCAGATCTTCGTGAAGGCCCTGTCACCGCACCAGCACAGCAGCCAGCCAGCCAGCATGGCGCTGCATGCCTCGTCAGCTTAGACGCGCGTCGAAATGAGGCGAGGCGGCGACGGACGTTACGGGCTCTGTTGCCGTCCCCGATAAAGCAAGAGGGCACGTAGGCAGCGCATTAAATGCGTTTGTCCTATGATGCCAGGCGATAAACTTGTACACTGTAGATACTTTCCACCTCCTGTGTGCCACTGTGGCGACCCTTTTGACATATAAAAGGAGGCCCGAGGCGTACTGTGGAAGGATTCAGACTTTTTGGACTGGACACGCATAGTAGCTAGTCCAAGAACAGAAGAACACAAGATAAACACAGCCAAGCAGGACTAGGGTTTTACGCTTCTCAGCGGCCCGAACCTGGGTAAAAATCCATCATGTTGATCGTTAGGTCTGCTCTTTGCGTACTCCTCATCCCTGCCGAACCGTAAAGGGGTCCATGCGATCCCATAGGTGTCGTTCGCACCGACATCTTTGGCGCGCCAGGTAGGGGGCGTGGTAGGTTGTGCAAACCTGATCTAGGAGTGAGCGCGTTATTTTCCTGGATCACCATGGCTCCGAAGTAGAAGCCGGCCCCAGCGGTCGCCTCGTTTGGTGCCGGACCGTCCGCGCCGGCGCAGACGAGCGACAGGGTAGACGCTGGCGGCGGAGGAGGTCAAAACCATCCTCATCACTCTGGGGCTAGTGGCCAGGCGAGCGGCATCGTCTGCAGCCGCAACAATGATCCGCGCGGCGATGAAAAGCTAAGTCACGAAAAACTTTGAGCAATTTCCTTTTTATAAGGTTATCTTCCTCGAAAGATCTTGTTCCTTGTATGGAAAACCTGTGCGCAAAGGAACCCTTCCGCTATTGGCAACGCCCTTGTTCTGTTTCGAGTCCGCTCAACAGTCCAAGCGGCTGCGCCAAGAATGGCAAGGTGGCTTGCCCGGCAGCAAGCGCCCCCAGCAGGCTGCTAAGGATCCGTTCCTTAAAGCGCCGCGGCACGGGTTTACGCACCGGCAAACCGATCCAACTAAGCATAGGGTGTGTACATACAAAGAAAGATCAAACAGGAAGATAGCATGCACCATTTCAAAATACTGCAAAGTTATATTACATCAATGGTTGCCGCGGTTCTAACTTAAGATAAAATTGTCTTGGGCATGAACTCGCAGTGGCAATGAGAAGCGAGGTGGCTAGTCCCGGCGCTGGCCTTCCAATCTCTTGACTCCGTCAACGCAGCTGATGATGGGCTCGATACGCTCTTCGAGTGCCTTGAGGTCCGCATCCTCCGGCAAACTCTCAAGCGCGTTGGCGAAGTCAACGCTGGGGTTCCAGAACGCCACCTTGGTGAGCACCTTGGTCAGGGTGCCCCGGCAAAGCTTCCGAGCCTCATTGGCCAGATAAGTTGCTCAACTGGAGCGGAGCTGCTCCAGGGCGTCGAGGACGCGCTCGAAGAACAAGGTCAGCCTGGCACTAGCGCTTATGCTCACCTCTTGGGAGTACCTGAAGTCCGGCATGCCCATGATGGCTAGCTGCGTGGTGAGCCTCTCTGCAACGTCGATGAGGCGACTGGTCCAGAGCCCCGTGCTGTCCACATAGTCATTGTGGGCAGCGGCGGCACTCTGCAGTAGCTGCCTCTCGTCCTCAAGGGCCTTGATTAGGGTCTCCTCACGGGCCCTGGCCTCCGAAAGCGTCCCTTCCAAGGTGTCCAGCTTCAGCTTCAGATCATCGATGGAATCATTGGCCTCGGAGAGCAGCTTGGTCTTGTCGGAGATGGCGGCCCGCAAATCCGCTAGAGTGTGGGTAGTCGTGTCCCTATCCTTCGTCAGCTTTGAGATCTCCTCTCTCAGCTCCTCCCGCTCCAGCTCCAGCTTCTCCACCTTACCGGCTTGGTCCAGGGCCAGGGCATCAAGTGCATCTTTGTGCTTCTGCTCCAGTTCCTGGGTCCACTGCGCGACGAGCTTCTCGATCTCCTCGTCCTTGCCACGGAGCATGGCGGCAAGCGCCTGTTCACGAGCAACGAGGTCTTCCTCTTGGGTATCCAACAGGGCTTGGCGCTGCCTCTGGTCAGCTTCGTCCTTGGCGGCCTGTTCCTTCGCCGCCTCTTGGGCTTTCTCGATGTCGGCCTGTTTCAGGAGAAGCTCTCGCTGGCGCTCGTCCAGCTGATCCTGGGTGGCCCTCAGGTCCTGCCGGGCTTCGGCGAACCAGACTTGCATCTGAGCGACGCGCCCCTGAAAGTCTGCTTCTGTCTTGTCCACAGCCGCCATCCTGGAGTTCACCTTATCCTGGCGGGCACGGTGGAGCGCCTGAAGCTTCTGGAAATTGGCACTCATGGCCCGGAGGAGCTGCTCCTCTTGGGAACCACCGCTGCTGGCGCTCGGTTCGTCGACAACCTAGAGCCCGACGGCGGCGAGGGCCTCATCGTCAAAAACCTCCCCTTCGGCTGGCCCTCTGGTGCTTGTCGTCCCTGGGAGATGGACGAACAGATCATCACCCACTTTCAAGTACTTGCCGGGGGCAGGGGCTGTGGGGGAGGAAGGTTGGTCATCAGCCACCCCCTCCCCGGCGGGCTTCTTGGCGGCCTCCTCGGCAGCAGCCTTGCCGGCCTCCCCGGCGGGCTCCTTGGCGGCTTCCTCGGCAGCAGCCTTGCCGGGCTCCCCGGCAGGCTCCTTGGCGGCCTCCTCGGCAGTGATCTTGGTGGCCTCAGCTTCGGCGTCCTTGGCAACCTCCTCAATGACAGCATCGACGTCCACCTGGTCCGTCGAGGGAGGGTCTGGAAACCAGAAAGGAGAATGAAGCAAGGCCAAAACCGAAATTCAGAACAAAGAGAAGAAAGAACATCGCATGGCAGAGATAGCAAGGGACGGGAGGCAGGTAGCTTACTCGTGTCGAGCTGAGGAGAAGTGGTTCCCTCCCCGCCAACGTCCGTTGCCGGGATGGAGTCACCAGCGCCCATGCTCACCCCTCTTCCTCCATGTGCGTGGCCTCGGTGGTAGATGCCCTTGCCGGTGACACCCCTCTGGGTGGCGTGGTTGACGGGGGCGGCATGTCAGGAGCGGCCCCCAGCGGCTCCTCCTGTTGCCGTTCCCCTCCTGCGAACCCGGCAAGGTCAGCGCCAAGGATACACACCCCAACGCCCGTCGATGGGAAGTGAATAACGGACTTACGCTGGGGGCTGGAGCGGGGGCAGCGCTGAGGACTGGCATCTGGGCTGATCACCACCAACGCCGGCGTGTGCGGAGCGCTCGCCGAGGGCTCGTCACCCATTGTAGCCTTGGCTCTTTTCGCCGCCCTCTGGGCCAGCGTCTCCATGTCACTGCGAAGATAAGATCAAGTCAGGGAAAGATAGCGCAAGCGAAGGATAAGGAGATGATAAGGGGCAAGGTGCTTACTCATCCTCCTCCTCCTCTGGCCTCCTCTTCCTCTTCGGGCTGAAGGATCCAAGATCAAAATTGGCCTCCGGGGCGGCGTCCGCGGGAGGAGGCGAAGGGGATGGTGTCCTGGGCCGCTTAGAAGAGGAGGAGGCAGCAGCCGCAGCCCTCTTCGCTGCCGTGGCTTCCGCTGCTCCGGCCGAACGCCTCGTCTGGCGCACGGGATGCGCCTGGGCCGATTGCCGCTGCACAACCTTGCTGGGCCTGACTGGCTCGCCAGAGCCAGCCCGCCGCAGGATGCGTCTCCTCCTTGGGGCTGGGGAATCATCCACATCGGTTTCCTCTTTGGCCGACTCCTCGACCGCTTCCTCAACAAGGGGAACCTCAACACCGGCACCACTAGCCTCCCCGGCAGACCTCGTCCACTCGGCAAACTCTTTCTCTTTTGCGGCCACATCAGCCTCGTCCTCCAAAGTGCCGAGGCTGCCGGCCTCCTCGGCAAGTGCTGCCTCCTCTACCCTGGCGGCAATATACGCCAACTCTTCCTGCGTGGTGGAGCGGATGAGCTGTGGCTCGTCACGAACATACCTCTCCGACAAGTTGTCGAAGAATGTCTGCACCAGCTCCGCTTTTGGCTCGGCCCAGGACGGATTGAGGCCGTGCGCGTTGAAAACCAACATCATGGAGATAATGGTGGTCAGGCAAGAGTTGTTGCTCAACGGGACCACCCCCGCTGGCAACCCGAACAGATTGGCAGGCTTGCCGGCCTTGGCGGCCTTGCCGGTCTTCTCGCCCTTGCTAGGCTTCTCGGCCTTGTCGGTCCTTTCGACCCTGCTGACCTCGTCAACCTTGAGCTGGAAAAGCCTCTGACAAAGATGAGCATGCTGCAACACCGTGAAGTTGTGATTTAGGCCGGGGCAGAGCCTCATGATGTCAGCCGCATTCCTGAAGTCCCAGGCCGGCCTCCCCTTATTGTGCAATGGGGCAATCCGGCGGTGGATAAAGTCGGCCCCGATCATCTTGAGAGTGAGCCCGGCAGAGGTGAGGCGATGGATCCTGGTGGTGGCAACCGTGAGTTTCCCGTCGTTGGCATCGAGCTCGCCCCAGTCCTTGCTGCGGACCGGCGGCCTCCGACGGACCCGACAGAACTCCTGCGGATCTGTCTCCTCAATCCAGCACCACCGGCCCCTCCACTCCTCCCATTTCTCCTTCTGGGCACCCTCCGGGTACGTGCCCCTGCTCTGGGGTCTCGGGATCCAAGTGATGCAACCAGAGATGGCCCCCCCTGGCTGGATGCGAGGGGTGAAGTAATGGCGGAAGAGCGCCGTGCTGGGGTGCACTCCGGCGAAGCCCTCACAAAGGTGAGCAAAGAAGGCTATACACGCCACGATGTTCAGCGTAAGGTCCAGAAGGCGTAAGCCGTATGTGTGCATGATGTCATTAAAGAAATCTGAGAAAGGGGGGCAGAGCCCACAGGAGAAGTAGTCGACAAAGAAAGGATATCGATCTTGAACGGGCTTGGCAAAGGAGGCAGGGACGATGCGCGTGGCAGGATGCCCCGCCGTCTCCCTCCCCCACAGGCACATGAACTTCTCCCTGAGGGTGAGCGCGTCGACCGTCGGGGTAAAGAGGGCGTACTGCGTCCGCAGCTTCGCCAACTCGCTCTTCGGCACCTCCTTCTCCCCGGCGTCTTTGGCCGCTCCCTTGCCCCTGCTTGCCTTGGGCGCCATGGCGGCTGGGAAGGGGGCGTGGGGTCAAGGGCAATAGGGGCGCGGCGGCGGCGAACAGAGGCGAAAACTCCGATTTGCGCTCGAAGAAGAAGAGGGGAACGGCGTTTCCAAGATTAGAAAATGCGCGGAGGGTAAGTGAGCAGCGCCCCTGCGGTTTCCTCCTTTTTATGGGGAAGGCGCGGGCCGCCTCTTTACTATTCACCGTGAGGTGACGCAAGCGTGCTGCGACCGTTCCACGCACGACCCCCACGTCACGCACTCAATGCGGATTATGGGGAAGCGCAACTGGCGAAGAAGTTACCGCAGTTAAAACTCTGCCACGCGTGCCCGCGCACCGTTCTGGGCCTGGCCCAACAATGCTTCGCGCTTATGTGTGGCCCAGGCCCGGGGGCTCCTGTAGGTGTACAAAAATAGGGGCCTTTTTGTACCCCTTTACTTGTGCACGGGCAGTCGTAGCCACACCTGCGGCCATGCTCGACGGGGCAAAGGAAGGAAAGACTCTGGGGCGCCTGCGTGGTGGCATGCAGATCTTTGTGAAGACCAAAGGCCTGTGAGTCTAGATAAGAACCAGAAGACAGAGACCCCCGGCAAGATCCTTGCCAGGGACGGCCGCGAGACCCACGGCAAGATCCTTGCCGGGGACGGAGGCGAGACCCCGGCAAGACCCTTGTCGGGAGCATCAGTGGGGCCGCGGCTAGGCCCGCACCTGCCAATGTTTCGCTGCCCCACGGCCGTTCCGATGCAACGACCAGCCCACCAACTAGGCGAGCACCTGCGTGGCAGCATGCGTCTTCTAAGCCAACTAGCCAAGCACCTGCGTGGTGGCAGGCAGATCTTCGTGAAGGCCCTGTCACCGCACCAGCACAGCAGCCAGCCAGCCAGCATGGCGCTGCATGCCTCGTCAGCTTGGACGCGCGTCGAAACAAGGCGAGGCGGCGACGGACGGGACGGGCTCTGTTGCCGTCCCCGATAAAGCAAGAGGGCACGTAGGGAGCGCATTAAATGCGTTTGACCTATGATGTCAGGCGATAAACTTGTACACTGTAGATACTTTCCACCTCCTGTGTGCCACTGTGGTGACCCCTTTGACATATAAAAGGAGGCCCGAGGCGTACTGTGGAAGGATTTAGACTTTTTGGACTGGACACGCATAGTAGCTAGTCCAAGAACAGAAGAACACAAGATAAACACATCCAAGCAGGACTAGGGTTTTACGCTTCTCAGTGGCCCGAACCTGGGTAAAAATCCATCGTGTTGATCATTAGATCTGCTCTTTGCGCACTCCTCATCCCTGCCGAACCGTAAAGGTGTCCACGCGATCCCATAGGTGTCGTTCGCACCAACAGCTGGGGTGCAGGCGCGACACTGAACTCGTCAGTGAAGTATCCAGCCCAATCCCGACAATCAGCCCGCACGGTGAATCGTGACGTCTGACGAGCTTTCGGGAGAAACATACATCGCAGAGGGCCCCATAAACCATTATCCCGTGTGGTGGTAGTGTGTATAGGGCACATCGACCCACTCAGATCACAAACCCAAATCCGATAGGCTCATTTAGTATCACGCGAAGACAATCAGAGTCTTTGATGCTCCGTCACAGTATCACACTCGAGTGCCCTTCCGGCACACCCGACATCATAGATCCCCAGCGGGTACCCATCAGGGTTGACCCGCCTGTAACAAAGGTCAAAGTAACCGTGTGGTCATATCATCAAGGGGGAAACCCCGAGGAATCACCCTCGGTGGATTCCACTCGATGAAAACAACAGGGTGAACGTATGAGGCATCACCCTCGAGGTTCACACTGAGGGGTTGCATGACAGAGTCGCATCGGAAGTGGAGAAGGAGGGATCACCCTCGATGACCACGACCAAACAGCTACACTGCAGAGTATTCATCAGGAGTGCGTTACGAGGTATCACCCTTGGCACTCGATAGTTACTATGCAGAGTCATACAACTAGGGGAGGGGGTGAGGTGATGTGTCTGTCTCTGGTCGACGATCACGTTGATCGAGTCGTCGATGATCAAGCAGGGGCGACAAGGGTAAGGTGGTGGGGTCACTGATGGTTCAATACCAACCTATACTAAGCAGTTTAACATAGGCAGGTAAGGTAGCAATAAATAGGTTACAAAAGCAGGCTATGCATAAGAATAGGAACAAACAGTAACAATAGCAAAATCTAATGCAGCAGGAGAAATGGAATGGGCGATATCTGGATGCTCAAGGGGGGGCTTGCCTGGTTGCTCTGGCAAGAAAGAGGGGTCGTCAACGAGCTGCTCGTCTGTAGTGTAGTCGTACCCAGCTGCAGCGTCGTCGGTATCGGCGTCTATCGAGAGAGAAGGAGGGGGAGTGCAACAATAAATTCATGGCAATTGTGCAAACAATATGTATGACATGCCTAAATGCCATGCTGGGGTGTTCTACTGCCTAACTAAATGATTTAGTTAATTTAGGAATTTATCCGGATTTATTTAATTAAAGTTGGGCACTATTCATTTATCGAAATCGGTCTAAAAGTTCAATGTGCATATAGCTAGGGGCATCTGACAGGAATACGGAGGGCGTGTTCAAATTCGTATCGAAATTCTGAGCAAGTTTCATATATAAATTATTTTCATCGGAGTTACAGATTATTTTATATGATTTTCTAAAGTTTTAAACATGTTTTGAATTTAATTATTTATTTAAATTCGAATTATCCAGAATAGTGAATGATGACGTCAGCATGAGGTCAGTGTGATGTCAGCAGGTCAACAGGGGCTGACCAGGGTCAAACCTGACCTGTGGGTCCAGTGGGAGGTCCAGTGGGACCCACATGTCAGTGACCCAGCTAACTAACCAGGGTTAATTTAAACTAACTAAACTAATTAGCAGGTGGGGCCCAGTAGTCAGTGTTTGTTTAGGATTTTAATTAACTAATTAGCTAATTAACTAATTATCTATTTATTTAAATTTGTTTAAATAGCCGGGCCCCACATGTCAGTGAGACAGGTGTAGCCACGTCAGCAGTTGACTTGGTCAACAGGTCAACTGGGGCCCAGGGTCAGTGGCACGGGGCGGGGCCCACCCAGGCCAGGTCAGCAGTGGCCGGCGACGCGCCGGAGTATCTCTGGCGAGCCAAATCACGGCGGCGCGCGTCGGGCTGGGCTCGGGTTTCTCCTACGGTGGGTCTCAGGGGCTGGGGTAGGGCGCGTTCGACGCGGCTCTACGTCGCGCGTCGAATGGCGGCGGTGCGGGGTGCTGGGGAGGCTGGAGTCGAGCGGCACGAGCTCGTCAGCGGCGAGGTTCTCGGGCGAGCTACGGGATCGACAAAATGGCGCGCGTCCGAGCGTTGTGAGGAGCTAGGCGGGGTCTATGCGACGTGGCGAACTCAGCGGACTTGGTGGCGAGGCCATTTGGTCGCCGGAATAGCACCGGCGACGAGCCACGCGGAGGCGCGTTCGGGCATGAGGGGAACGGCCGCTAGGGGTAGCAAACGGCAGCTAGCAAGGAGGGGAAAAGAGCAGTGGCTTACAGCGGAAGTGTAGGGACTAGGCAGCGGGCTCGGGGAAGCTCGGGGTCGCCGGAATCGTCGATGGTGTGCGGTGGCGATCCGAGGAAGAAGATAGCGGCGTGGGGCGATGCAGGGCTCCCGGGGCTCGGGCTTGTGGTCAAGGAGGACGGGCTCGACGCGACGGAGCTCGTGGACACGTCGCGGTGGCGAGGCAGAGGCGGTGGCCGCGAGCTTCAACGGAGGCCGATCATGGCGATGCTCGGGTGAAGTGGGGGAGCAAGAGAGAGAGCGAGCGGAGCGGCTAGGGTTTGTCCATGGGGTGTGAGGGGCAGCCCTTGTAGGCGTCCACGGCGCGGCAGCGCACGTTGTCGAGCAGAGGCGAAGGGGGGGGGGCCCGGTGCGCGGCGTGCGGCAGAGGCGACAGCGAGCGTGCGCGTGAGCAGTAGGAGGGAGATGAGGTGGGGAGTGGGCTGGGCTAGCACTGTGCACTTGCGGCCCGGGCACAGTGGGCTTTTTCCTTTTTCTCGTTTTCTCTTTCTCTGTTTTTCTTTTCTTTTCTATTTTGTCTTTTGTTTTTACTCCAAATGACTTTTGTAAAATATGGCACTTGCCCATATAATATCAGTGCAATATCCAACCCTGGTATAAAAAGTTTTTGGGGGCAAATGTTTTCATATGGATTTTATTTAAACAAAAAGGTATTAACCAATTCTTTTTTTCAACTGTTAGAGTCACTTAGTTAATTTATTAATTGTTGATTACAATTTTAGAATTGTCTCTGGAATATTTGCTATTTATTGAACATTTTAGTTTCTATGTTGAACAACTTTTATTTTCCACTTGAATTTAATTTGGAGTTTTGAATTAGGAGTTGAAATGCAATATGATGCTAATGATGATCATGCACTGTTAAACTTGCTGAATTGTCATTATCAAAAGTGATTACTATGGCTAATGACAGGGGGTGTTACACCTGTTTCATCACGAGAGACAATAGGAGGGAAAGTGGAGAGATTTACCCTTTCACTAGTATTTCTTTTATATTCTATTGGTTTTCCCATCTTTCTATAGTTGGCAATATAAGCATTTTCATTGCAATTTACCATACAAAACATATAGATTTCCTTCAAATTAGTTTCAACATGGTTTGTGAATATGAATTCTTCAAACCAACTATTTTTATGTGACAATTCTTCACACCCCAAAAATAAACAAAGTTCATTATAAAGTTCAAGGGTGATCAAGTTATTACAATATTTGGCCACGATTCGATCATGAAAAAAATACGCATTGGAAATTAAGATGACCAACTCTATTGCAAATTTCACAAGTAATGGGATGAACAGAGCATAATTTTGTAGCAAATTTATCTATCACTTTAAGCCACCAATTGGTTTTATCATGTTTATGCTTCTTACAAAATCTATCATCCCTATAAGGCATGTCTTCACAAACTCTATGCACTCCACAAAAATTGACTTGCTTATAAGAAACATCTTTATCATGACTAGTGCAATCATCATTGGTATCATGAATATTCATAGCAAGCACACTAACAACATTGCAATCATGTTTATCATTCAAAGATTTAGTGCCAAACATTTTATTAACTTCTTCTTCTAACACTTGAGCACAATTTTCCTTTCCATCATTTTCACGAAAAACATTAAAAAGATGAAGCATATGAGGCAACCTCAATTCCATTTTTGTAGTTTTATTTTATAGACTAAACTAGTGATAAAACAAGAAACTAAAAGATTCAATTGCAAGATCTAAAGATATACCTTCAAGCACTCACCTCCCCGGCAACGGCGCCAGAAAGGAGCTTGATGTCTACTACGCAACCTTCTTCTTGTAGACTCGTGTTGGGCCTCCAAGCGCAGAGTTTTGTAGGACAATAGCAAATTTCCCTCAAGTGGATGACCTAAGGTTTATCAATCTGTGGGAGGCATAGGATGAAGATAGTCTCTCTCAAACAACCCTGCAACCAAATAACAAAGAGTCTCTTGTGTCCCCAACACACCCAATACAATGGTAAATTGTATATGTGCACTAGTTCGGTGAAGAGATAGTGATACAAGTGTAATATGGATAGTAGATATAGGTATTTTTAATCTGAAAATATAAAAACAGCAAGGTAACTAGTAACAAAAGTGAGCAAAAACGGTATTGCAATGCTTGAAAACAAGGCCTAGGGTTCATACTTTCACTAGTGCAAATTCTCTCAACAATGATAACATAATTGGATCGTATAACAATCCCTCAACGTGCAACAAAGAATCACCCCAAAGTTTCTATCGGAGAACGTACGAAGAAAACATGCATCAAACCCTATGCATAGATTACCCCAATGTCACCTCGGGAATCTGTGAGTTGAGTGCCAAAACATACATCAAGTGAATCAATAGAACATCCCATTGTCACCACATATATCCCATCGCAAGACATACATCAAGTGTTCTCAAATCGAATACTCAATCCAATATAACGAAACCTCAAAGAGCAAGACTCAATTCATCACAAGAAGGTAGATGGGGAGAAACACCATATGATCCAACTATAGTAACAAAGCTCGTGGTACACATCAAGATCGTGCCAAATCAAGAACATTAGAGAGAGAGAGAGAGATCAAACACATAGCTACTGGTACATACCCTCAGCCCCGAGGGTGAAATACTCCCTCCTCGTCATGGAGACCGCCGGGATGATGAAGATGGCCTCTGGTGATGGTTACCCCCTCCGGCAGGGTGCTGGCACGGGCTCCCGATTGGTTTTTCGTGGCTACAGAGGCTTGCGGCGGCGGAACTTCCGATCTAGGGTTCTTTTCGGGGGTTTCCGTATTTATAAGAATTTTTGGCATTGGAAACAAGTCAGGAGGGTGCCTGAGGGGCCCACAAGCTCGGGAGGCGCGCCCTAGGGGGGTGGGCGCCCCCAGGCTTGTGGCCTCCTCGGTCACTTCCTGGCCCAGCTCCAGTGCTTCGGGGGTCTCTTTTGGTCCATAAAAAATCACCGTAAATTTTCAGCACATTCCGAGAACTTTTATTTCTGCACAAAAAATGACACGACGGTAGTTCTGCTGAAAACAGCGTCAGTCCGGGTTAGTTCTAATAAAATCATACCAAAACCATATAAAATTGTTGCAAGCATGACATGAATATTTCATAAATTATAGATACGTTGGAGACGTATCAGCATCCCCAAGCTTAATTCCTGCTTGTCCTCGAGTAGGTAAATGATAAAAGAAATAATTTATGAAGTGTGAATGCTAGCATAGTGCATAAATTTGATCAATGATAGTTCCAAACACTCTCTCTAGCATCAGTATATATCATAAACAGTAGCTCATCTCATAAAACTTCTCATGATCAAGTAACAAGTTATTCGCATGTTAAAGTATAGACCATAAACTTTCTTGAAAACTAACAAACTATGTTCTCAGTCATCAAATGATTGCAATTCATCTTATTTTTCAGGAAGGGTCTATGTAAAAGCTTTGATTTAGCAAATTCCACATACTCAACTATCATATAGTCTTCCATGATTGCTGACATTCAAAGCATATTTTTAGAACAAATAGCATGCATCGAACACAGAGAAAGATAGGGGCTTAATGTTTTGCCTCCCAACTTATTTATCATATAGATAATTGTCAAAAATAATAATTCATGATCAAATATATTTGAATGGCCATATATGCTTGGATCTTTCCCCACCACATGATACTTGCCAACTGGAGAATAATTGAGGTTGAAATGAGAAGGAATACTACTGACCCTTGCATAAAAGTAAAAGATAGGCCCTTCGCAGAGGGAAGCAGGGATTTGTAGAGGTGCCAGAGCTCGAAGCTTTTAAAACAGAGATGAATATAATTTTGAGAGGTATGCTTTCATTTTCAACGTAACGACCGAGAGTTCCCAATATCTTCCATGCTAGACACATTATAGGCAGTTCCCAAACAGAGAGGTAAAGTTTTTACTCCCCCTCCACCAACAAACACAAGCCATGGCTAGCCGAATCCTCGGGTGCCCTCCATACCAAGAACAATCTGGGGGAGTTCTGTTTTATTATTATATTTTGATTTTGATTTTGATCATAGGACTGGGCATCCCAATTACCAGCCACTTTCTCGTGAATGACAAGCGAATAAACACTCATCGTCAGAATAACCCACCTAGCATGGAAGATACTGACCGCCCCCTGTCGCTTCATGAGCAATTTGGGCATACAAAACAAATTATTATTTGAAGATTTAGAGTTTGGCACATGCAAATTTACTTGGAACGGCAGGTAAATACCGCATATAGGTAGGTATGGTGGACTGATATGGAATAACTTTGGGTTTAAGGAAGTGGATGCACAAGCAGTATTCCCGCTTAGTACAAGTGAAGGCTAGCAAAAGATCCTAAGCAAGTACCACATGTTGGAGGATCCATAACAATGTAACTTCTATACAAATATACCCAAACATAACTCATTACATTGCCTTCCTTGTCCAACTTCAACTAATTTGCTCAAGTTTGAAAATAATTAATGGGGCTCACAATCATAGATGTCCTAGATAGTATATATGTGGAACCTCTCTTCCTTCGATATTCTTGCATGAATTGTTCAAGTGACCAATGCTGTGTTTCCTAACTTTCAATAGATTTTACCACCAATACTTCTTATATGTGAAGTCATTACTCACCATGGGATAAGCATATGAAACATATATAATTTCAGATTTATGATATCCAATTCATTCAACCATTTACTCATAGGATATAAGTGAAGCACGAGAGTAAATGACAAACTACTCCAAAAAGATATAAGTGAAGATCAGTGAGTAGTCAAATACTCCCTCCGTTCCAAATTACTTGACCCATATTTATCTAGACACGGATGTATCTAGACACTAAACAAGTATAGATACATCTGTATTTAGACAAATTAAAGTCAACTAATTTGGAACAGAGGGAGTAATTAAGTAGCTACATGAAGACTCTCTCTCATAAAAGAATTTCAGATCTAAGTATTTTATTAAAACAGCAAGCAAAACAAAATAAAATGACATTCTAAAAATAGCACACATCATGTGAAGAAGTAAAAACTTAGGCTCAACCGATACTAACCGGTAATTCCTGATGAAGAAAGGTGGGATGCCTACCGGGGCACCCACAAGCTTAGATGCTTGAGACTTCTTGAAATATTATCTTGGGATGCCTTGGGCATCCCCAATCTTGAGCTTTTGTGTCTCCTTAATTCCTTTTATATCACGGTTTCCCTAAATCTTAAAAACTTCATCCACACAAAACTCAACAAGAACTCGTGAGATAAGTTAGTATAAATCAAATGCAAAACCTTATCATTATAAACTGTAGAAAATCACTAAAATTACAATTTGACATTGCATACTAAATTCCTCTGCATTTTTAATACTCCTATCCTCAAATAGCATCATTAAACAAGCAAACATATGCAAACAATGCAAACATAACAACAATCTGTCTAAACAGGACAATCTGTAAGGAGTGCAATTTTACTCATACTTCCCTAGCTCCAAAAATTCTGAAAAATACCACAGTGTATAAAATTTGTTGTTACTGATTGTGTAAAAATTTGAAGATTTTATCACGTTCTGACTTTCCAGAAGAATTCAGACAATGATAGAAAAACTTTCTGTTTTCAAAACAACAACATATATACTTGCAAAATAAGCATGGTAAAGGCTATACTTGACCTTTTTATTGAACTAAAAGATGCAAAACATTACTCTAAATAAAATCAAGCAAATCCTAATAAAATAAAATGACGCTCCAAGCAAAACTCATATCATGTGACGAATAAAAATATAGCTCCAAGTAAGGTTACGGATAATGTTGAAGACGAAAGAGGGGATGCCTTCTGGGGCACCCCCAAGCTTAGTTGCGTGGATCTTCCTTGAATATTACCTTGGGGTGCCTTTTGCATCTCCAAGCTTAGGGTCTTGTCACTCCTTATTCTTCTCATATCGATATCTCACCCAAAACTTGAAAACTTCAATCACACAAAACTTAACGGAACTTCGTGAGATGGGTTAGTATGGTAAAACAAATCATTCACTTTGGTACTGTCAATACAAGATTCAAATTTTTTATCACATGATTCTTACTGTACCCTATTATTTCTACAATTTATATTGAGCAATATAATCCATAGAAACTAGAAAACAAGCAAACTATGCATCAAAAACAGAATCTGTCAAAAACAGAACAGTCTGTACATATTTGAATTATAGTGCTACCTCTGTATCTCCAAAATTTCTGAAAAATTAGGAATATGTAGAAAATTTGTGTATCAATACTCTGTAAAGGTTTTAGAGTTTTTCATTGTTCCAGTGAATTTTAAAAATTCTGTTATTGGACGCAAAAGTTTTTTGATTTTTGCACAGAAGCAAATCAACTATCAACCACACTATCCCAAAGGCTTTACTTGGCACTTTATTCAAACAAAAGCTATAAAACATGATTACTACAGTAGCTTAATCACGTGAATACACAAAAGCAGTAGGGGTAAATATTGGGTTGTCTCCCAACAAGCGCTTTTCTTTAATGCCTTTTTAGCTAGGCATGAAGATTTCAATGATGCTCACATAAAAGATAAGAATGAAACATAATGGGAGCATCATGAAGCATATGACTAGCACATTTAAGTCTAACCCACTTCCTATGCATAGATATTTTGTGAGCAAACAACTTATAGGAACAAGAATCAACTAGCATAGGAAGGCAAAACAAGCAAAACTTCAAGATTTTCAACACATACACTACTGGAATCAGGGTCTTTGCCATCTACCAGCTCTTTGCCGTCTCCCAGCTAATGGCAAAGAGGCTGTTTGCCGTCTGTCTTGCCAAAGCAGACGGCAAAGAACCAGCTGATGGCAAAGAGTGTCTTTGCCATCTGCCACTTATTTGCCGTCTGCTGGCAGACGGCAAAGAGTTCTTTGCCGTCTGCCAGCAGACGGCAAAGACCAAAGTGGGCCCCACGGGGCACAACACTGGCTAGGTCAAGCTCTTTGCCATCTGCCAATTCTTTGCCGTCTGCTGATAGATAGCAAATAATTCTTTGCCTTTTGCCAGCAGACGGCAAAGAGGTGAGAGGGGGGCCCACAGCGTCACGGCGGGGGCTGTCTAACGGTCACCCCCTTTGCCGTCTGCTGGCAGACGGCAAAGAACTCTTTGCCGTCTGTCAGCAGACGGCAAAGAGGTGGGTTCTTTGCCATCCGCTGGCTGATGGCAAAGCCCAGCCCGGCCCCACCCCTCTCTCTCCCTGCAGCCCGTCCCCACCCCTCTCTCTCTCCCCCCACCTCACCCACCCACCACCCCAACCCCGTTCCAGCCCCGCCGTTCCCGCCCAGAACCGTCGCCAGCCCCGGCGCCCGCCCCTCCACCGCAGCCCCGCCACCCCAGCGCCGCCACCCCGCCCCGGCGCCCCCGCCCCACCACCCCAGCCCCGCCACCCTAGCCCGACGCCCGCCCTCCACCGCAGCCCCGCCACCCAGACACGCCGCCAGCCCCGGCGCCTGCCCCACCACCCCAGCCTCCACCACCGCCAGCCCGACGCCCGCCCCACCACACCAGCCCCGCCACCGCAGCCGCCCGGCGCCGCCCCTCCACGCAGCCCGCCCCGGCGTCCTCCACCGCAGCCCGCCCCGACGCCGCCCAGCGCCGCCGCCAGGTCCAGCACACCGTCGCCGCCGGGAGAGGTAGCTACTCCGCCTCCTCCTACCCCCCCCCCAGCGCCGGCGTCTCCGCCTTGGTTTCCCCCAATTTCCTAGGGTTCTTGGTCACTGAACAGGTTGATATGCCCTTGTTTGCATATAAGCTACTGCTTATAGTTGATATACACTCCTGTTAATTGTTAATTTTGGTTACTGGAGTCACTGGTTTGATCTCTAGTTGGCTGGCTGCTGGTGTTGGTCCATTTACCTGCATATACTCACTGTCATGATATGCTCTCTTGGCTTGGCTTAATTATCTGTTACTCTCATAACTATGATTTGTTCTATTTGTCTTTAGTAGTTATAGCAGGTACTAGTTCCTGTGATTATAGCATGTACTAATTCTTCCTATAAACTAGTTCGTGTTTCAGTTTAAAATGAATATGCTCTGTGTAGTTGTTATGTGGTTTAAAATGAATATGCTCGATGCTAGTTGGTGCATCCAGTACTACTAGCCCATGTGCTAGTGTTGTGCTGGTGTTCCTACTTGCAGAAAAGTACCAAGTGTAAGTGGTGCTTGTGTTCTGCTATGGCAGATCATGATCATGTGCTACTGATGGCCTAGTTCTTCTACTTTTTTTTATATCCGGACTAATTTCCGTATGATTTGTTTCAACCATGTACTGCTAGTTGTGGCTGTCAAACAAAAAGAATTATTCAGAGTTATTTATTCAGAGGATGAACACTGTTATTCAGAGTTATTTATTCTATTTCTTAACATAGAAGACCTATTTATCTTGAAAGTTCCTTTCATATCCTTCATGCATTCCAAGTCAGTTCCTATTGCTATGGGATATGGCACACCAACGTCAAATTCTGCATTCTAAAGAACCTGTTATGGCCTTGTGTTGAGAAGAACATGTACAATCCAGGGGCTCTGCTCTCTAATTTATTTATTCCCTTGGTTGGTTGCTTAGTGCTCCTGTTCTTGGACTGAACTTGATGCAGAAAATCTGTAACTCGTTTCTTGTACTGCTACAGCTAACGATAGCACACGGACTCTCCATTCCTGTACTGCTGGATATTTTCTTTTCTTTTCTTCCCTCACCGTGCTAGTAGCAGTATAGCAAGAACAATGAGGTATTTGTGTAGTTAATCAACTACTAGTTTGATACATAAATGCCCATGAGATGCTCCTGTTGGTTCCTTGCATTTTTTGTTTTTGTTTTTGTTTATGGAGGTTAATTGTTGGTTGGTAGCGAGCAGATCCATGCTAGTCTGATCCGCAGACGTTCATGGCGGTGGTAGGGACTTGTCTATATGCCTGCTGCTGCTGTACTCATGTGCTGTCCTAGATGATTAAATCGATTAGTTGATTGTTCGTTAACTAGAAGAAGAAAACCTCTTTGCAGGGCCTCGCTGACCACAAGGATAAAAAATAGAGCGCCTCTCTGCCCTTGCAGGTGCCTATGAGCACGGCTTGGGTCGTGATTACTGCTAGTTTGGAGTGAGAATACACCATAGGTCTCAGCTAGCTTGTTCCGCTGGATGCAAAGGATCACGCCGTGCTGCATAATGTGATTGGGTAGCTAGCCCTGGGGATAGTTTTGCATTAATCAGTTCAATCAGCCGTTATCATTTCAATCAGTTTCTTTATGCCGCTGGTGAAAGATGTAATGTTACATCCACTGCTGCAAAGTAATATAAAGAATGTTGTTATGTTATTTCAGCAAAGGAAAAAAAAATGTTGTTTAGTTTTTTTTAAGGGAGACATGCTGTATATAGTAAAATATTATCTACATCGTTTGTCCTAGTATTGGACATGGATATCTTTTATGACTTTCTGATGATAGACATAATTTACTACTACTACATCCGTTTCGAATTTATCTTTGTCCTTTTGACACCACGACACCCAGACACGACACCCCCGACCCCCGACACCTCTTCGGCCTCCTATTGACCGAAAAGGTGCTTTTCGGCCTTCCAGAGGCTGACGGGGTCATATATTTGTGAATTATGAGTTATGTCATATATTTTCCGATTTTGTTATGAAAAACATCATATATATTTGTGTTGATCGGGTGGATTTAAATGTGCAGTTGTTTCGTCGCTGCGAGGGTCTGGTGTTCGACGACCTCCCCGTGCGTTCGACGAGCTCCGCCCCTACGTTCGTGGGTGAGCACAAATGACATCTCCTCCTCTCCCCCTTCATTTGCTCTGTTCCGGTCTTCGTGCCGATGAAACTTGCTAGCTATAGGTGTCTTCAATCATCAGTATGCGTGACCACTATGCGTCTCCCGTTCGAAAGGGTTACATCTATAAATATGCATTCATTTGCATATTTATAACCGTGATTCTTTCGAATTGTCCACCGTTATCCATGGACAGCCCGAGTATGTGTAGATTGGGTTCGTTTTCCCATATGCTCTGCTCCGGATCCGATGCAGAATTTCGTCAGTGCCTCCCTGTTGTTCTCTGGGTACACATCCTCTCTGCTTATTGCCGAGACGTGTATCAGGAGAACAACGGGGAGGTGCTGCCGAAATTTTGCGTCGGATCCGAAGCAGAGCATGGGAAAACGAACCCAATCTACACATACTCGGGTGGGATTAGGACCTATCCTTACCTACTAGCGTCTAGGTTGCATGGACGTAATAAAACTGAAAAACTCTATTAACTGATGAATATGGTTTGCTGAATTATGTATGTATTTCTTGTGTGTCCAGTAGCTAGGCAAGATGAGTGATTGTGCGTGGATGTACACCGGTCACACTAGTCAGAAAGACATGACCCATGAATGGATGAGAAAAACCAAGGGGTTTGTGAGAGCCGCATTTGCAAATGGACAGGAAACAACCTGGTGCCCCTGTGTCCGCTGCGACAACTTTCATAAGAAGTCAGAGTTTGAAATGATCAAACACCTGCAGAAGTTGGGTTTCACACCTAATTATACGGTCTGGACATTTCATGGTGAGTCTGCCCAACGTGCCAGAGCTGAGGAGGGCCATCGTCGCACCGACGAGCATGGTACCGGGATGGAAGACATGGTGGAAGACTTTGATGATGCTCGGGATTCGGACGATGAGATGGAGGAATCTGCAAAGGCCTTCAATGATATGTTGGAGTCTTCAAAACGTCCTCTCCACGAGCACACTGAGCTTTGTCAGCTGGATGCCATCGCACAAGTAATGGCTCTAAAGGCTCAATTCAACTTGGGCAGAGAATGCTACGACGCGATGATGACACTATTTGGATGATTTCTACCCAAAGGCCATGTAATGCCTGCAAACCTGTACCAGTCGGACAAAATCCTCCGTGTACTTAAGATGCCCTATGAGAAGATAGATGCCTGTGAGAAAGGATGTGCCTTATTTAGGCTTGAGTATGCGGACTTGAAGTATTGTCCCGTTTGCCAGTCTTCCAGGTATGTTGAGGTAGACAACGGTATGGGTGAGAAGAGTCAGACAAAAATCCCAGTTAATGTTCTTCGGTATATGCCAATCATACCAATACTTCAACGTCTTTTCATGGTCGAAGAGATGGCCAGACAGATGACATGGCATAAATTAGGCAAAAGAACCGAACTAGATGCAGATGGGGAGCCGATGTTGGTACACACATCGGACGCTTTTGCGTGGAAGCGCTTCGATGCAATACATCATGCTAAAGCGGCAGATCCATTTATTGATGATGATGACCACGTCATTACTGATAGTGATGATGATGATGCATTTATTGACCCCGAAGCATATATAGACGATGATGATGATGCATTTATTAATGATAACGATGAAGATTAATATTACAGTTCATGTCAGGTATTCAATTATAATTATGTACATATATATTATTAATTAGTTCATGTTAGGTATTCAATTTTTTATTATGTTCATGATGATGATACACTAAAATTATATACATATTATTCATGTCAGGTATTCATTCTTTTTATGTTGTACTAATTTCGTTTACTCTTTGTCATTGCAGGTGTTGACAGATGGTGGGCGCGGGTCCAGAGCGCTCCGAGGCTCCTTCCTCAGCGCGTGGTGGGAGGGGTAGTTCCATTCCACCCAAGAGCCTCCGGAGAGCGCTGGATCTCGGTATGCAGACACCACCGGCGGTCGCTTCTTCTTCGGCCGGGAGAGGTCGGGGGGGGGGGGGGAAGAAGGCTGCTAGAGGTGGACGTGGCGGCGGGCGACGTAGGAAGGCTGCTGCTACACCTTCCTCGCCGCCACCCCCGGCTGATTCACCCGACCACAGGAGTGCTCCGTCTGAGATGGAGCTGCCTGAGGTGGAGCCGTCTCGGACTCCGGTCCATGAGCCTATGGCAGACGCGCCTACGGCCGACGAGCCTCGGGCCGACGAGTGTCGGGCCGCCGAGCCTTCGTCCCGCGAGACTCCGTCCCACGAGACTCCGGAGCTCAGCAGGGATCACGCTGAGTCGCAGCAGAACCCTTTGGAGGACTCGCCGGAGTCGAGTGGCCGTGCTGAGGGTGGCTATAGCTCTGATAGCTATAGCGAGGGTGAGTGGGTTGAGGGGCACAAAGTCTACCAGCGTGGTGGTACAAAGCTCCCTGACACCCCAGCGACCCCCGACCAGAGGTGGTTGATTGCGCCTAGCGGGGAGAAGTAAGTGCATTTACTCTTTTTTAACCTTTTGTCTTCACGTTTCTTCGAATATCTAATGCGTTGGCCTTGTCATACTGCAGGTCTTGGACACACGAGCCGAATGTCCGCAAGCCCAACAGTGTCCTTGGTGTGATTTGTCGCCAGAGCATCCTGGGGTGGGTCACGTTGCGCGGTGAGGGCCGGGTTCGAGAGCTAGGAATGACCTGGGAGCACTACTTGGCTGCCCCGGCCCCGCCGGGGCATAGGATCGGTGATGTCGAGTGCCACACGGTCGCCGACATTGTGATCCAGAAGTTTTGGGTAATTTCTCCTTTGCCGTCTACGTTGTGTTTTCTTCTTTGATTGGCAACCCTAGTGATTGTACTAATCCGTGTTTTCTTGTTTGATTGCAGAGCTTCTACAGGTGTGCTGAGGGACAGGAGGAGGCCGCGGCTCGGGTTATCGACACCGAGTGTAGGTGCCTACTTCAAAACTTTCGGCACGAGGCTCGGACGCAGGCTGTTTGAGACTACTTCGCCTCGGCTGGTATTAGGAGGAAAAAAGGGAAGTGCCGCGTCAAGTATCTGAGTAAGGAGAAGTACATGAAGGTAATTACCTATTCTTAAGGACTTGTACTTAGTTTCCTTGATTTGATTCGTAGGCGTAGCGCTCAAATTTCTCTTGCTTAACTTAGGTGCCCCCGAGATGGTGTGCGGATAGGATGGACTGTTGGGAGGCGTTGGTGGAAGAGTGGTGCACTCCCGAATGGCGCTCCGTCCAAGACACTGCAAAGAACAAACGTGCCCAAATGAAAGGTGTCCCACACCATCTAGGCAGCGTCAACCTACGTCAGTTCGGGGAAAACTGGGTATGTGGTTTGCTTCATGATTCATGCTAGCTTGAGCCCTTAACTAATACTATGTTCCTCTCTTTTAGGCGCGACACAACAAGGCTCCAGTGCCAGAGCTGTTCGACCTCTATGCCATGTCCAATACTGCCTCGTACAAGAAGGCCAAGGCATTCTCTGAGTCTGACCTCGATGATCCAGAGAAATTCACCAACCCCACCTCCCACCACAAGCTTGTGATGTACAGAGACCAGGGGAAAGCGAGGAAAGGGCCGGACTTTAACCCGAGGCAACCTCTTAATCCAGAGCTGGTGATGATATCTGGTGGCGGGAGGTCCCATGGCTCGTTAGCCATTGGGAATGGACTGATACGTTGTAGTAGCACTCTCCTGCAGATCAAGAAGCGCCAGACCAGCTCCGATCCTGAGATATTGCCTCGTGCACGGCCAGTGGAGCTCCAATTCAAGGTTAGTTATACGGAATCAGATACCTTTCCTCCATTACATTGTGTGTGCGGCCGTTGATTATTACAATGCTAACGAGTGGTGTTGCAGGCTGCTATTGAGGCAGAGAGAGCGAAGACCCATGCTGCTATTGAGGAAGAGAGAGCGAACACACAGGCGCTTCTAGCGGAGAGGGACCGGCAGACGGCTAAGCTGTTGGAGGAGGAGAGGAACCGGAACATGATGGCTACCCGGGCCCTATACGAGATGTTCGCGGTAATTTTCTTTTGCATGTTAGCCAAATCATGCACGTAATGTTCCTTACATTAGTATCTAATATGACTGACTCGTCAAAACCAAATGTGCAGACCATGTGTGAGAAGACCGGCACGACTCCTCCGGCGATGCCAGACATTGTTCCGGCGGGCACGGTGAGTTTCATTTGAATGGTCATTAGTTACTAGTCTTCACGTTTGAGTTGCATCATGCTAACGATACATTGGAAATGATCTTTGGTGCAGCATAACTCCCGACAAGCATCGACCGATGCTTCTCCGTCTGCCACTGGCGCGACCGGTCCTACAGCTACACCTCCTTGATGACGGTAAGTTTTCCCAAGTGTTTAGCTTAACAAATGCATACTTAGCTTAAGAAATGACCTAGTTGTGTGCCTTTGGTAGCCTTCCATACAGGGAAATGCCTCCTAGTGCTTCCACTGAGCCATGGTAGTTCGCTACTACTCCGGAACACATGGATTGACCGGCATGTGTCCTTCTTTGCTCCTGTGTCTGTCCCTACGGGGAAATGTCACGCGGTGTATCACCGAAGTCCTTGTAGCTTGCTACGACTTGGTTGCACTCGCTGGTGACCGACACGTGCATTGCTGGGTCATGTATGCCTGTCCCTGTATGTTTGTGCCACCTTGGTTCTATGACTAGTCATGTCGGCCCGGGTTCTCTGCCATATGGATACTAGCGACATAATCATATACTTAGCATTTTTCCCTCCAAAATGACTCAATATGCTTAGCTAGCTCAAAAATGACATAATAAGCTTAATTAGCTCAAAAATGACCTATTTAACCTAGGATAGCTCTAAAATGACCTATACTTAGCATTTATTCCTCCAAAATGACTTAATATGCTCCAAAATGACTTAATATGCTCCAAAATGACCTATGTAGCTCCAAAATGACTTAATATGCTCCAAAATGACCTATTTAGCTCCAAAATGACTTAATATGCTCCAAAATGACCTATTTAGCTCCAAAATGACTTAATATGCTCCAAAATGACCTATTTAGCTCCAAAATGACTTAATATGCTCCAAAATGACCTATTTTGCATATTAAGTCATTTTGGAGCATATTAAGTCATTTTGGAGCATATTTAGCTCCAAAATGACCTATTTAGCTCCAAAATGACTTAATATGCTCCAAAATGACCTATTTAGCTCCAAAATGACTTAATATGCTCCAAAATGACCTATACTTAGCTTATTTAGTTCATTTATGACATACTTAGCCTATTTAGGTCAAAAATGGCCTATTTAACTAGGTTAGCTCTAAAATGACACAAGTAAGCAATAAGAAGAAGAAAAAGAAAGAGAAGAAAAATTCTTCTTCTTTTTCTTCTTCTTCTTCTTCTAGTCTTCTTCTTCTTGTTCTTCTAACTTTCTTCTTTCCCATTTTGCAGATTTGCTTCAGATCACGGAAGCTTGCGTTGGAGTCTACTCTTCTCCTTGTCCTTCCTTTTTGTTTTGATTTTGTAGGATGAACAATTTGAAACTTGCTACGTATATATGTATGGATGGTGGCTATATTGTATATGGACCTTTTGCTTAATTGTTGGATATGTTGGACTTTTCATTTGGTGTATATATGTGTTGGATGATGATATATGTGTTGGATATGTTGGATGATCCATATGGCAGGGATATGTTGGCTATATGTACTTGCTGAAATATTTTGAAATGAATATATATATATATATATATGTGAAATTGATTGAATTTAAGAAAAAACAGGGGCTATATAGCCAATTTGTCATCTGCTAGCAGACGGCAAATTGGCCACGTGGCAGCAGACTGTTTAACCTGGGCTGGCCTATTTGGCCTCTTTGCCGTCTGCTGGCAGACGGCAAAGAAGCAAGGTCTTTGCCGTCTGCCAGCAGACGACAAAGAAGCAAAGGTCTTTGCCGTCTGCCGGCAGACGGCAAAGAAGCAAAGAGCGCCGTTAGCCCCCTAACGGGGCTGTTACCTTTTTTGTGCCATCCACAAGCTTTGCCATCTGCTAGCAGACAGCAAAGAACTTTCCTTCTTTGCCGTCCGCCAGCAGACGGCAAAGTGGCCTTTACCGGCATTAGTTCAGCCGGAGTGTTTGCCGTCTGCTAGCGGACGGCAAAGCCTTTGCCGTCCGCCAAGCATGCCTTTGCCGTCTGCTATGGCAGACGGCAAAGCAGCTGATTCCAGTAGTGATAGAGAGGAAACTTGATATTAGTGAGACATGTAAAAGCATATATTACTCTCTAATAACAATTTTCAGTAGCATCATGAATGAATTAAACAATATAACCATCACACAAAGCATTCTTTTCATGATTCATAAGCATATAATTTTTATTACTCTTCATATAAGTAATTTTCTTCTCATTCGGAATAGTAGGAGTATCATAAGAAACTCGAATACTATAAATTGTTTCCACATTAAAAGAGTAATGTTCAAAAAAAGGGTAATCATAATTATGACAAGTTTTATAAATATAATCATTACTACTTTTTATAACATAAGTGTCATCACAATAATCATCATAAGTAGCAACTTTGTTCTCATCATAATCAATTGAAACCTCTTCCAAGATAGTGGAATCATTACTAAATAAAGTCATGACCTCTCCAAATCCACTTTTATCATTATAATAAGATTAAACACCCTCCAAAATAGTGGGATAATTATTATCTAAAGTTGACACTCTTCCAAACCCACTTTCATAAATATTGCAATCATCATAAATAGGAGGCATGCTATCATCATAATAAATTGGCACATCAAAACTTGGGGGACTAAAAATATCATCTTCATCAAGCATAGCATCCCCAAGCTTGGGACAAACATTAATTGCATCTAATAAATTCTGAAAGATGTTATTATCATCAAACATAGCATCCCCAAGCTTGTGGCTTTGCATATCATAAGCATAATCACTCTCATCATTAATAGTATGAATAGCACCAATAGTATAGCAATTATTATCATCACAATTTTCTAAGTTGGTGCCAAAAAGATTTTCAAGATTATAAGAAGTATCATTATTTTCCCAATCATAATCATCACAATGAGTAATAGGCATAACAAAATCATCCTCAATAGTTTCTTCAGACATTTTACCATAAGATAAAGAATCAATATCATCATCAAGTAAATCATCTTCCACATTTATTTTTGATTCATTCTCATGAGGCATAACAATAATAGGAGCAATATCATTTGGGAGGGATACCTTTTTACCGTTGCTTCTCCGTCGTTTCTTTTTCTTCTCCACATCATGTGTGGGTTTGATCAACTTTTTGGAGCTCCTTATTGATGAGATTGGTTGCATAGGAAGCTCATTCTCGTAACATGTTTCATCATGAGAGACAATAGGAGGGAAAGTGGAGAGATTTACCCTTTCATTAGTATTTCTTTTATATTCTATTGGTTTTCCCATCTTTCTATATAGTTGCCCAGTAAGCTGTAGGATGGTAACTACAAACTCCGTAGCCTTCTCTTTTTATTGCCCATAATGAGTTGTTAGACAACAATGTCTTAATATTTTTTGTTTGCAGTGGTTCCCAAAGAAGTTTACTCAAGATTACCTCGCAAAGTACATGATTGGTGGACATGAAATAAAGGTTAAAGTATTTCATCGAGACTACAATGAGCATCGAGAAGTCCTAATGAAGACAGTGAAGGATGGGCGGGTGGCCATCACAAGGGGTTGGCCTAGAGTCGTGTGTGCATTATGCATGGAGGAGGGCACAATATGGGCATTCCGCTTCACCTTCTCCAGCAACCAGAATGTCTTTTGCCTCTCTCTTTACAGTCTTTAGTACAACTGTGGTTCATCATTCTTTACTTGGTGCTTCTGTAGTTCTTCAGTATATATACCTGTGCATCGAATTATGCATTCGTCCTTGAACCTATATTTGTAATAAACATGGTTCAATATGAAAGAAGTGATTGCCTAATTTCAAATTCAAATTCTGTGAATTTTAAATTCAAATATAGGGATTAAATTAGGGATAAATTATGTTCTGTAGGCCATTACACTGCACACGGTTTGTGAAAGCAAAACATCTGTGATAAACGTCAAGATCAGACATGTTTCTCAGATCACTACGTGTGTGATGAATCTCTAATGCACACACGATCAGCCAAGAAAAAACATGTGAGATTAACAATAGCAGCGCACACAGTTCCTTCTTATAATTTTTTTGTGAAAGTCACCTTATCAAACACGCTTGGCAATTATGGATTATTTATGATGTCGTGCGCATCGTAAACCTTTGCTCATAGAAGAACGTGTGTGATAGGACTTCAGCCGACACGGGTACTATGGATGAAGTGTGTGGGATATATTCAAGCTTCGCATACAGTTTTCCTAGGACAACTATATGCACTCTTACATCAAATCGCATACGGTCGAGGAAAATTAAATGTGTGTGATTGTCTCCTTATCATACACGTTCTATAATCGCGAACTATTTGTGATGGGGCGCGCATCATAAACATTGCACCACAGAATATCGACTGCCATGGTAATGCGAGCACAAACGAGTAGCAATGATGGAGCGTTTGTGATATTCGACATATCACAAACAGTTGTTTGAAGACTCGCGTTTGGGATAGATGCCGACATCGCATACACTTAGTTCTGCAAAACATATGCATTACTACTCCCTATCCTTGAAGGTTTTTGGGTCGTGTGGGAAGGACCCCCCTATCGCGCACACATGCAAGGCAACGGTTTAAAGCTCTGTCGCGGAAAGGGGTTAAAAACCGTTTGTATAGCAGCTCGCTGTACCAGTGGTCTTTTGAAACATTCCCCACCATTTTAAGTACTGAAAAAAGTGAATGACGGACCTGCAATTCAGTCACTCTATGTAGTATACGGTTAGGGGTGTTAATGGTTTATTTCAAGGGACCCTGTACTTTAGACAAGCAAAGTAACAAGTTTGAAAAAAAACATTTTCCACAAATGGATTTCAAGGCATGTGCACATGAAAATGGCCACATACATGTCATAATTCATGATAACATGCCCACCTTTGGAACAACTCTTGGTTTTATCATTATGCACAATGTTTCCATTGGAATTATTTTGTAATAAAAATATATTTATCATTTTCCAAGTCCTAGAAAAGACATTTTTTTGCGAAGGAAGTGCCTAAAATAATTGTGAAATTGGTGCCATTTCATTTTTCATCAAAAGTAGGCCACATTGGATGGAAAATTACCAAGTTTTAGTAATTTCAGAGTATTATTGCTATATTCCATCCATTTAGTTGAGTTTTAGTGAATTATCAAAAAATGATCAAATTTGAACTACAAGTGCAATGTAGTTTGCTCCTGAAAATTGCCTAAAATGATTTTATGCTCTGTTGCTGATGGTGGATGAACTTGGGACAAGGAAAGTAGGAATTCCAAACAATTTTGTATGAATAGTCGACACTTCAAGTTTGACCCCATTTTGGAAAATGCAAAGGAAACGGAAAAAGTCTCAAAAAATGAAAGGCCTTTGCATTGAGCCATCTTATGTGCACTAGTTTGTGGGAAAAATACTAAACTTGCAATACGACAAGTTTGAAAAAACCCTTCACAAAAAGGCCTATCTAGTATGAACTTGTGTGGATTTCAAGGCATGTGCACATGAAAATGGCCACATACATGGCATAATCCATGATAACATGCCCAACTTTGGCACAACTATTGGTTTTATCATTGTGCACAATGTTCCCATAGGAATTTGCAACTATTTTGTAATAAAAATAGATTTATCATTTTCCAAGTCCTAAAAAAGACTTTTTTTGTGAAGTAAGTTCCTAAAATAATTAGGAAATTTACGCTATTTCATTTTTCATCACAAGTAGGCCACATTGGATGGCAAATTACCAAGTTTCAGTAATTTCAGAGTATTATTGCTATATTCCATCCATTTAGTTGAGTTTTAGTGAATTATCAAAATTGCCCAAATTTGAACTACAAGTGTGATGTAGTTCGGTGCTGAAAATTGCCTAAAATGATTTTATGCTCTGTTGTTGATGGTTGATGAACTTGGGACAAGGAAAATAGGAATTCCAAACCATTTTGTATGAATAGTCAACACTGCATGTTTGACCCCATTTTGAAAAAAGCAAAGAAAATGAAAAAAGGCTCAAAAAATGAAATGCCTTTGCATTAAGCCATCTTATGTGCACTAGTTTGTGGGATAAATACTAAACTTGCAATACAACAAGTTTGAAATTTGGCACTGTTTGATTGAAAACACCCAATTATTTTAACAAATTAATGAAATGTAGGTCACCACTTGTCACACACATGCAAACAGGGCAAAATTTGGACATTCAAATATATAAACAACAGAAATTTCAATTAAAGTTTATATTTTTTACATACATAAACCCTAAACATAACTACTCACAAAATAATGCTAAACCTAATCTACTGATCATCGTTGTCCACGTCCGAGCCGCTGTCGATGCCTGAGGAGCCGTCCTCCTCCTCCTTGTCGCCGTCGTCGTCTGAGCTCACGAGGTCAATGGTGACATCAGCCACCGAGATGTCGACCGCCTGTCGCGGCCCCGATGTGTCCACCGGGTCATTGGGGTGGCACTGTGGTCCCTTTGTGGACTTGCGCAACGCTAGGATGAGCCCCGGCTTGTCTGCAGGGTCGCCGGGCTCGCTGGCTACCGCCCCCTTTACTCCGCCTGTAGCGGCGGCTCCGCCTCCGGCTTGGGCTCGAGTAGCGGGCGGCATGGCCTATCCCTGGCTCGAGCTTGGGCACGATTAGGGGGGGCATGGCCCGCCTCAGGCTCAGGCTTGGGCACAAGCAGGGGGCCACACGAGCTTGTGCTAGGCTCGGGCTTTGGGACTAGCAGGGGGTGCCATGGGAGCTCGCCCGGCTCTGTCTTTGGGATGCGTAGCCCGGCCCCGTAGACTGTAGAGCTCGCCCCCGACGTCACTGGCTCCGGCTTAGGAACGTGGAGGCCCCGGCTGCTGCTGGCACCACCGCCGCCTCCTGCAGATGTGTGCGTGGCCCATAGCGACGATGACCTCCGGGAAGGTATGCCCTTCCTAGAAGGCATATCTCTCGTCGATTAGTTCCGCGACGATGGTGGGTAGCGGCCGTCGTAGCGCTGGCGGCCGGCGTTCGCCTCCGCCAGGATCTCGGGCCACCGCGGGCTGCCGGGCGCATGGCGCTACTTTGACCGCTCCTTTAGTGGTAGGCTTTGCTGAAAGTCGCGTATTGTGCGTGACATGGCCGACGTGCTGATGGTGAGGATATGCTCCCTCGGTATCTCCCCCGGCGCTTAGGCGCCATCCGCTTGGTAGGTGCATGTCTGGCAGAACCATGACGCCGCAGTGGGCGAGGAGCGAAGCCTCGTCAACCCGGAGGCCACGCGGCATGCCGGCAATGAAAAATGCATGACGTTGGCCCCAACGGTTGCTTCCCGCCGCACCGTGGCTGGCCATTGTTGCAGTTGCGGAAGAGGAGGTGGCTAGGGTTTGGTGGAGGCGCAATGCGAAGAAGGCTGTGGGGCGGCAAGGGGAGGGGATTGGGATAGGAGTGGATGAATGCCGGTGCGCCCCACGCGACTATAAAATGCATTAATAGACGCCTGTTGGGCACATCGGCGACACGACTCCTCCCATGGGAAACAACGTGGTGCATACTCCCCGTGTGTGAAAGCACCGACGTGACCACGATGTGAGTTCTCATGTATGCAGTGATCCGCACACGGCCGATTGTGAGAGTGCCACCTGGCACGGTGTGCCCCACTCGTCAGTAATGGTGCCGCTAACAGTCAACTCCCTTGACCAACGGCAAACCCCCATTTGGGCATTGGTGAGGGTGGGTGGCGCGGTGGAGGGGAAAAGTGAGCAAAAGAAGTCTGCTTGGGCAAAACTTAGGAGTACTAAGCAATGAGGGGCACAAAAATATAAATCCCTATTGTTTATGTCATTTCCTACTCACCTTTGCTCACATCTTGTGATGGATAGGCCAAGCACATCATCTCCGATCTTCGATGGCTACGATGATGCGAACAACTACACCACCAAAACTCACCACTTCAGACTACAACTAGAAATGCGAGGAACTTTGCGTGACCGCACTGAGGGACTTGCCACCGACATCTGTCACTATGAAGCAAGGAAAAGGGACTACCTTGACGACAAGTTGGACGCACACATGGATAAACTAGGAGACATTTGGCCAACTATAAGTCTTCTTCCCCTACATCATCTTCAAGGCAGCGGCGAGCAAGTCACACATCTTTGGAGCACCCATGCGATGCAAGCACAATTCGTCCACGTCCTCATCTTCATGACGACCACCATCACATTCGTGATCCACATCATCATGAAGGGCAAGTCACCTACAAGAAACAAGTGTGCGAAGATGAAGAGTGCCATTGACTACAATTTCAAGCACGACAACATCACCATCACGATGAAGACACTTGAGATGTGCACACCAATAAGTCTAGACAAGCTATACATCATGCTACCACCAACCTTCATGAGCACAAGAGAAGACTGAGAGACAAGCGCCACCAAGAAGAATCTTCAGCGCCATATTTAAGGCGACCAAGTACAAGGGAGGGTGACCATTGCATCTTCGGAAGCACCCCATGGAAGATGGACAAGCATTGGAAATTCCCTTTGGTCATGGAGGCGAGCAACAAGGTGCCACATCACATGTCCCTCCTACAAGGAGACAACGACGAGACAGTCGAGCATGGGATTTTCGCTTCGACCAAGGTGGCGAGCGTGAATTATGTAAGGTGGAATCCTAGTTGGTGATCTTTCATGAATTGGAGGGGGAATCCACGAAGAACACGAAGAACATGGGGAAGAACGGGGAGAAATCACAAGAGGACCATGATACGTCTCCGACGTATCTCTAATTTATGAAGTATTCATGCCATGTTTACAACAATTTTATATGGTTTTGGTATGATTTGATTAGAACTAACCTGGACTGACGCTGTTTTCAGCAGAACTACCGTGGTGTCTTTTTTGTGCATAAATAAAAGTTCTCGGAACGGGCTGAAAATTTACGGTGATTTTTATGGACCAAAAGAGACCCCCGAAGCACCGGAGCTGGACCAGAAGAGTCCCGGGGAGTCCACAAGCCAGGGGGGCGTGCCCTACCCCCCTGGGCGCGCCTTGAGGGCTTGTGGGCCCCTCAGGCACCTCCTTGACATGAGATCGACGCCAAAAATTCTTATAAATCCCCAAACCTCTGAAAAGAACCCTAGATCGAAAGTTCCGCCACCGCAAGCCTCTGTAGCCACGAAAAATCAATCTAGGCCCTCTCCGGCACCCTGCCGGAGGGGGCCATCATCACCGGAGGCCATGGAGGAGGAAGATGGAGGGGGCCATCTTCACGATGGAGGCCAAGGACCAGAGGGAGAACCTCTCCCCATCTAGGGGGGAGGCCATGGAGGAGGAAGCACAAGGGGGAGACTCTCTCCCCCTCTCTCTCGGTGGCGCCGGAGTGCCGCCGGGGGAACCATCGCCGCGGTGATCGTCTTCATCAACATCACCATCTTCATCACCTTCCTCATCTCTTTTAAGCGGTCCACTCTCCCGCACCCCGCTGTAATCCCCTAGTTGAACATGGTGCTTTATGCCACATATTATGATCCAATGATGTGTTGCCATCCTATGATGTTTTGAGTAGATTTCTTTTGTCTTTTGGGTTGATTGATGATCTAGATTGGTTTGAGTTGTATGTTTTATTTTTTGCTGTCCTATGGTGCCTTCCGTGCCGCACACACGTGAAGGATTCCCGCTGCAGGGTGTTGCAATACATTCATGATTCGCTTATAGTGGGTTGCTAGAGTGACAGAAGCTTAAACCCGACTAAGCGGGTTGTTGCGTATGGGATAAAGGGGACTTGATACTTTAATGCTATGGTTGGGTTTTACCTTAATGATCTTTAGTAGTTATGGATGCTTGCTAGAGTTCCAGTCATAAGTGCATATGATCCAAGTAGAGAAATTATGTTAGCTTATGGCTCTCCCTCATATAAAATTGCAATAATGATTACCGATCTTGTTAACAATTGCCTAGGATAATTCCGCACACTGATCCATCATTATTCCACACTCGCTATTTATAATATATAGTAATATATTCTAAATTTATGTTAACAGCACCTATTTTTTATATTTTAGTTCTCCGATATCATGCAAAGCTACCCTCTTCATACCCACAACGTAGTTTTATTTCTCGTTTCTAGATGAAAGCAAACGTTTGGTGTACGTAGAGTCATATCAGTGGCAGATAGGACTTGAGAGAATATTGATGTTACCTTTAGCTCCTTGTGGGTTTGACACTCCATAATTATCACTTCCACCTTTGGAAATTGCTACAATGATTCCTTGCACTTGGGGATTATCAGACCACTCAAGAGCAAGTCCAATCACACATCCACTAGACTCACACCAACACAAGATCCACAAAGGTACATGAACAACAAAGGGAACAAAGATACAAGGTAGAGTTCATCCCAAATCCTATGAAGGAGATCGTGGGGACCCTGACATCCACAGTTGGAGCCATCGATTGTGCATGCACAGTGATACCAAGGATCAATGCTCACCGTACACAACGAACTGAATATCAAGAGTTTAAATCCATTACATAGCGTCTTACACAAATAGGACCATTATGGTCAAGTCTTACATAGATAACGCCTCATGGGCTGAACATCAAATAAAACATCGTAGCGGAAATCTTTGTCGATAACTTGGACTGATGCCATCTACCTTAACCCTACATGTATTCTAACTAGGAAAGCTTCCTAGTTCGCATGTTTGTCACCGAAGAACTCTTCTTCCAACTTCTGCTCTTCTATGCCTGGCCAAGTCAATTGCTAGGGACAAGCCAATGAGTACTTTGAATGTACTCGCAAGCAACCCATGATTGAAACAGAATAAATATGCATGGCTCTATTACTAAGTTAGCATTTTTGCGGAAAGCTAGTTCTTCTTATACAAGTATGATCAATATTACATAGAAATCATGAATGCGTCTGCAACAAGTATTAAGAGGTTACAGACATCAACATTGAGAAAGAGTATGAACAACCCAGTCTCAGGCTCATCGTGACTTCCTCACGAATCTCATCACAATACTTCCAACCAAAATTTTGTAAAATCTGGACATAGTTTAAGAAGTACCACCCAACTGTCCTTGACCTCGGACATGGCTATTTGAATAGTTTGACACTATGCAGAGGTTGCACACTTTACCAACAAGATCCGGGGAACTTTCGTGTCAGCCACGACCCACGGTACCTCAAGCACCTGGGATAAGCACCCCATCACTACCTTTCCCTAGACATGACTAACATAGAGTCCACTCGATTGATACCATCCCCCGTGCCACAACCATTCTCACAAATTTAATTATGTCTGCGGGGCCTCGCTCCTAGACTTATCACATAACCCATGCACGGGGGTACCAACGGTGTGTTCGGTGCCCTGTAAAATAGTCATGGCCGCGTATCCAAGCACGACCTCATCTCAAGAGTGACGATGCCACTCCCGCTACTAGTAATGTGGGCTCCATGCTATCACGAACTAGGTAATGAATAGTGTCCCATCCCATACCAGGGTAGTGTGGTTGCGCATGTTCGGTTGGGAAGGTCGTCAAATCTTAAATCTAATCTGTTTTCGAAAACAACACACTCAACTTGCCTTGGTACACCACTTCTTTCCAAGTAGTGGCCTAGCTCATCATCTCCCAAGGGCATTAGTGTCACCCGTTGGGGTTTTCAAAGTCTTTGTTAAACCACACTTGTTCCTTTCCATGCATAACCCTGCACCAGTTTGCGTAGCCAAGCTTCTACAAGCATCTATCTACTTCCCACCAACACAACTCTAAGCAAGGATAGAGTCATGAACAATGCAAGTATCAACGAAAAGATGCAAACGGAGGCAAGCCTAGCAAGGTTGCCACCACCAAGATATCATGCTTTCGGTGCAACAAAAGGAAATGCTATTATGACATAAAAAGGGTTCATCATGGTCAAAGGGTTGTTTGCCTTGGTTGGCTTGATCTTTGAAGTCACAAAATCCTTCTCTGGCTTCTTCTCCAACAACCTCGTCAAATACGAGATCTATACATCGCGAAATATCGAGACAAAATAAGGCAATAGCACAAACACAAAAAATAAAAGTACTCAGAAAAATGCCAACCCATTTTTATTAAATACTAGGGTGAAAACTAAAAATACCAATATTCTTAGTTTTAGAGTAGGACTGGCAAAAATCAGGATTTGGATTTACATAAGTGGATTGAGATGTTCAAATTTGAATTCAACTTTGAACAATACAGAAAAGTATGATGGGCATGTATGGAAGTTGTTCCATAAAATAAGTGGGATTTTTAGAGGAATATAGAAATTTTAATTATTGCATATGGAGCTAAATTAAAATCTGTGGGTTATTTGAAAGACTCTGGAAAATAGAAAAATAAAAAGTGCACTGTGCATTTGGGCCGAGATGGACACAGTGCAGTCAGCCTAGAGGGAAATCAGCTCGCGCGCGGCCGCCACGTCGAAGGTGTATTTGCAGAATACGCCTCCACTTACCGCGGTGAACTAGCATGCGCGCGTGTTGATTTGAAACCTGACAAGTTGGACCCACCCGTCAGGGCGTGAGGCTGACAGACGGGCCCCACGGCCGTCATCGTCTACCTTCAGCCAGAGAAGGCGGCGAGCTCACCAGCAACACTTGTGGACGGCGAGGTGACCTGAGGCCATCGACGAGCTAAGGGTGGAGTCGCCGTTCGGGTGGATGTGGTGATAGTCGCCAGGGTGCAGGTGTTCATCGTCGACGAGGAAGCCGAGCGGCGATCTGCGGGAGGTGGTCAATTTGGTCACCTCTGGCTGCAATCACAGGCGGAAACTAGTCAGAAAGTCGCGAAGGTTCTATATCAGAAGAGAATGGAGGCGGAGGAGGCCTGTAGCGTGCGGACGTCGGACGGCCAAGGCGGCGGGGCTCGAGCTTGATCTTTAGCTCAGACCCTCCTACAGATGAACGAGCGATGCGGGTGGCCGATTGGGAGGGGGAGAGAGCGAGTGGTAGAGAGACATTGTACAACCTTAAATAGCCGGGCAGCGGCTCTCCATGGAAAGCTCTCACGGGCACCCACGGGATTTTCTCTGGAGGGAGGCGGCTTGGAGGTCACCACGGTGCTCGTGGGGGTGGTGTAGGGTGCAGGTAAGAGAGGATAGGAGTAGGGAGAGCTCTAGACGGGACCCATGCAAGTACAGGGAGTGGCGAAGCTGGGCGGCACTCAGGCACGCGTGAGCAGGGGCAAGAGGGAGAGAGGAAGGAGGGGGCCGGCATGCTGGTGTGTTGAGGACGCCGAGAGGCCTCTGCAGGCGCGCGGGGGAGAGCCGAGGTGGTCGGGAGCATCGAAATGAGCGAGGTATAGTGTGAGATTGCACTGTAGCGTGATCCAGAGCGCGTCCATGGCATTTTAATGGTGCCATGAGCATGTGCTCTAGTGTCTGGGGTTTTGGGGTGAGTAAACAATGGAGGAGTGGCATTGGATGCCTTAGAGAGCCAGTGGATGAGAGGGGAGGTGTAGAGAGAGGTGAACAGTAGCTATCCAGAGAGGGAAAGTGAGGTTTTCACCCCCCCAATAATGGAGTTATGGGCTTGCAAATTTTACTAGAGGTAGAAGGTGACTAGGGGCAGCTCTCATAAAAATTTGAGCTTATGCAGAATCCATTTCGTGCCCCAATCATTGACCACAAAAATATGGCAGAAGGTGTTTGGTGATGACTTGGAGTAGCTAGAAGAAGCCAATGACCTCGAGAATTAACATGAATGGGTTGTGGATGAATTTGAGACGGTGCACCAAATTTGAGCTTATTTGGACAAACTCTATAGTGCAAAGTTATTCAAACTTGGAAATCAACAAAGAGGGTTCTGAGAGGGTTTTATGGGGTTATCTTGTTCTCCATGACATGAGACTTGGCAAGATCATCAACTAGGGCAATTGTGGCATGACATGATTTTCTTGGAATTTATGGAGAAAGCTTCCTTTGTAAATATTCCAAAAGCTTGAAATATCAAGAAAGGATTTTTAAGGGATTTGTCCAATATTTTGATCATGACAATGTGTTGAAACTCACATATATGGACAATATATGTCCACTAAGTTTTCGTAAATTTTCTCAAATATTTTTGAAACATTAAATAATTTTAACCTATTAACGACCATTTGTAGCCTTATTAAAAAGCCTTTAAATAAAATAAAATAAAATAACTTTTGAAATAATATTTTTGTGGTTTTTGGGAGTCCTAGAGCTAATAGGATTCAAATATAATTTTTGAAAGATTTTTCTCAACCAAAATTAAGTACTTGTAGTTCAAGCCTTAACTCAGGTGGTTTTGGAAAACCTAATTTAGAAATTACTTTTTGGCCAAATTATTTTCGGTGAAAATACCTTTTTGTCCTACACACATGGAATGATCATTGGGCAAAGTCTTGGAGCAAGGGGAAGAAGTATAAGAGCTGGAGGATTTATCTGATTTACAAGAGCATTTGAAAACAGCAGAAATCCAAATCAAAGCAGAGACCAAATCAACACAAAAAGTTTTTGTTGGTCCAAATTTTCATGCTTTATAACTTAAATGATGAAGTATGAAAATCATGGTGTGATAGACCTACCCCCCTTACAGGAATCTCGTCCCCGAGATTCCTAAGCTAGGTACTAAGGAGATATGGAAACTCGGATCCGAGGTAGTCTTCACATTGCCATGTTGCTTCTACCTCGGTGTGGTTGCTCTGCTTGACCTTGGAGTACTTGATGTTGTGGCTTTGCATATGACATTCTGCATCATCCAAGATACAAGTAGGTCTCTTCCGGTAGGTCAGATCTGGCTGAAGGTCAACGACTCGGTGATCGATGTCCTTGTTGAGATTGGGCTAGTCAGGAGCTTGGAGAAATTTCTGGAGTTGTGATACATGGAAAACGTTGTGCACATCGGATAACTCCAGCGATGAATCTAATTAATAAGGGACCTCTCCTCGTCTTGCATTGATCTAGAAGGGGCCAATGAATCTTGGTGCGAGCTTTCCTTTGACATAGAAATGCTTGGTTCCTTTGAGAGGGGTGACTCGCAGGTACACATGGTCTATGACGTGGAAGTTTACTTCTCAAGGGCGGGAGTCAGCATAGTTGTTCTGCCTTGACTTGGTGGTCTTCAGATGTCCTCTGACCAGCTAAACTTGCTCTTCGGCTTCGCGGAGGACATCAGACCCAAAGACTAGTCCTACCCTAGTCTCCGACCAATTGAGGGGTGTGCGACACTTGTGTCCATACAACACTTCAAATGGTGCCATTTGGAGACTTGGCTGATAACTATTGTTATAAGAGAACTCGGCAAGAGGGAGGCAATCTTCCCTTTTAGCTCCATGTGCTAAGACACAAGCACGGAGCATGTCTTCGAGTATTTGATTTACTCGGTCTGTCTGACCTCCAGTTTGTGGGTGGAAAGCCGTACTGAAAGATAACTTGGTTCCCATGGCTTCTTGTAATTTCTTCCAGAACCTCGGGGTAAACTAGGTACCTAAATCTGAAATAATCTCCTTAGGAACTCCATGAAGGCTTACGATTTTGTTGGTGTAAGGGATTGCCAACTGGTTGCCATCATGGGTTGTCTTGACAGGAATGAAATGGGCCACCTTGGTCAAATGGTCGATTATGAACCAAATAGAGTCATGACCCTTGCTTGACCTCGCTAACCCTGTTGGAGCGGTCAAAGGGTCATGATTGGGATAGATGAGAGGGAGAGCAATGTAGATGGGGTGCCTAGTAAGGGGGTTGGTATGACACAAGCTTGATTAAGCAAAGGCCAAATGGGCCAAACACATTCATTGAAAACCAAATGGGTGATGTAGCCGTTCACAAGTTCCCAGAGGGAAAGTACGACTTCCATCAAAGTGCAACACAAAAGCAATCACAACATAGCATAGTTTCATTTGAACCATTACAAGGACTCGACTTCGCATAGGGGATACACAACCTATCCTACCTTAGGGGTTGCAGACTAGCTCATCCTAGTCTTGAGTGGTGCCTAGGTGGTGGAATGCTCGGTCTCGTATGCTCGCTCTTCTGGGTCTTCCTCCTTGTTGTCTTCCATTCGTATTTCATCGTCGCTCAAGAGAGTGGGGAGCGGAGGAGCTTAACATGGTGTTTCTTTGCCGGTGGTATAGTGAAGAGCTTGCGAAAGTCCCTTGCCATCATATGGCGTTGCTGAGATGATCCTCCATTCTTGGCAAGCGCATTTTCCGGGGGTCTTCACCTTGGTATATGACTGCGGGCTATCCTGGGGATGCACCTTCCTTCTTGATCCTATTCGTCTTCCCTCGGAGGCCTTGGTCTCCAATGGAGTAGGGGTACAAGTGGATGAGCAAAGCTCTATCTCCAAAATGAGCTATCACAATGCTAACCCTAAAGTGTTGGGGGAGAAGGAGTATATATAGTCTAGAGGGGTGAAGGGGTAAATGGGCTTCGGCCCAAGACACTGTGCGTAGAAAGGCGTCGGACGTCTGGCCGTTACCGGTCGTCCGGTGGCTCGCGAAGGTCTGGACGTCTAGTAATGCTCAGACTTCCGACATTTCGGATTTGATCAGGTGGCGCCGGATATCCGAAGGTAGTCGGACATCTGATGCGTCGGTCATCTAGTGGACTTCGGATTTCTATTGTTTTCATTCTATGATGTATGTGCCGGATTTCCGAAGATGGACAGACGACCGGTGGCTGGAGCTTGTCAGACATTTGGTCCTTGTTGGTCGTCCGACTGCTGTAGCGCTCACTAGATTGGCCTTCTAGCTGGTGGGACTTCTAGGCGTCGGACATCCGATGAGTTCCGGTCTTCGGTGGCTTTAGATTCTTGGCAGCTCTTCCTCTTGGTCCTCACACTCGGTGTCCTCACCATCTTGTCCATTGGGTGTAGTTGCTCCGTGGCTTCCCTCCAAGTACCTGATCACACACAAGGTCTCTGTTTGAGGTAGTAGCCATGTCTCACATGGGGAATGTGTTAGTTTGGAGAGGAGCGAGTTCACCTTAGCTTCGATAGCCCTTGCTCGAGTTCTAGTCATTGGTCCATGTGGTGTCGTGGGAGACGAAGGTAGGTCCATGGGGATGACCAAAGGATGCTCGGCATCATCTCCCCCCTCCTTGGGGAAGATCCGACCTCGGATCAAAAACCTCATCACCATGGTAGGGAGAGAGATCCTTGACGTTGAAGACGTCGCTCACATTGTACTTGTCGCGTGGTATGTTGATCTTGTATGCATTGTTGTTGTAGCGTGCGATCACCTTGAAAGCTTTGTCGGCTCGAGGTAGAAGTTTGGACTAGCGTTTGCTGGGGAAGTGGTCCTTGTGAAGGTGTAGCCACACAAGATCTTCAATGTTGAATAGCATGGGGTGCTTGTTGATGTTGAGCTTGGTCGCGAGGCAGTGTACTTGGCGCTCGATGGTGTTCCTTGTATCTTCATGCACCTTCTTGAGATAGCTCGCTCACGCACTTGCGTCCATGTTAATGCGCTCTTGTAGAGGTAGCGATAGAATGTCCAATGGGTACAGCGGGTTGAAGCCATAGACGACCTCGAAGGGGGACTTTTCAGTAGTCGAATGCCTTGCACGGTTGTAGGCATACTCGGCGATCGTGTTGTGGTGGAACACGATCACCTATGGGGCCATCAGCCCCTTTGTGGTTCAGCGGGGGGAATATCACATTGCACAAAGAGCAGAGGCCATGGAACAGCACGACAGAGGTGACGCTGATGGTTTTTACCCAGGTTCGGGCCGCCGTGAGGCGTAAAACCCTACTACTGCCTTGGTGGATTGATGGAAGGACCATGGTGGAGACACAGCGCTCAAGCGCGGCAGCGTCACCTCGGGGGAGCAGCTACGCGCGTAGGAGTACATGAGGATCCAAATCCTTTCTACGGTTGCCACGGCCCTCCTTTTATAGGCTAAGGGGTTACCACAATGGCAAAACAGTCATTATCCAGTGATTAGATAGCCAACGGTGTTATCATACCTAACTCTGGCAGTTAGGACAAAGTGCATTAAATGCACTGCTAGGGGTCACGCTGTGGATGCAGCCCGCCAGGCCTGCCGTGCCGCTTAATCATCTTCCATCTATCTGCTTGACATGCCTCTAGACGGGTGTCATATTGAGGTAATCTTCCTTCCAAATGGTTGCCACGTGCCAAATGATAGCCTCTTAGCTATTTGGGGGCTTGACACCACACCAATGGATGACTTGCGTTGTGAAGCAGTGGAGTGGTGGAGTTTTGACGAGGATGTAGGCCGCCAGTGGACCCGGCAAGCCTGCCGGGGAAGTCTTGGGATTTGTCTTCGGGGCGGCCTCGACCCAACCAGGCTCACCTGCCAGGTAAGGGAGCTTTTCCTTAGTGATATCTTGTTCTCTTGGTTTGTCTTGGTCTTCTTGATCCTCCCTTTGATCTCTCAAAGTGCTATCTCTCCGGCTTGGAAGCTCGTCTTGGATACTTGGTGCTGCAGGGTTGGCGGCCTACTGTCCGTGCACAAAACAGGGGAAACATACACCCCTGTTTGTGTACCCCGACAGAAGCCCCCGGGCCTGAGCCATACGTGTCACTAGGCACATTGGGTTAGGCCCCAAACAGTGCACGGACACGCGGCGAGGAAGCACTGTGCGTGCAATGGTTTGTTATGATGACCAGTCAAATCAACATCCACTACGCGTAATTACCGTAGGTCGTTGGGTCGTGGGACTATAGCAGTTAATGTAAAATGGTAACTTCCTGAGAGAAAGCAGCGAAGAGCCACCCACCATGTTCGTTCCCCATAAAAGAGAAAACGCGAAAGGGCACTGCTCATTCGCACCCGTTTCATCCTCCATCGTCATCCTCCGCAAGCCAGGCGACCACTCCCACGCCCGCACTCACCTCCAATCCCCCACCCAGTCTTCCACCCTCCCCACGGCCCTAAAGGATGGGGAAGAAAGCCGCCGGAAGGGGGGAGCGGGCGACTACCGCAAAGGAAGCCGCAGTAGAGGGGAAGAAGAAGAAAGCGGCGGAGTTGGACAGAAAATGGCGGGAAGATGTAGTGTTCTTCCCATCGAGCTTGGATGGCAACACCCTGGTCGTGAGGTATGCGTATATGTGGGGGAGGGAAGTCCCGAAGGGGCACGGCGCACCCGCGGTTTTGGCGGAGGGGAAAGAGGACCCGCCAAATTCATACCGCTTTTTCTGCGTGTATTTCTTCTGTGGCCTCTACCCCCCTTTCTTGGATTTCTTTGAGGCGATGATGGTGGTGTATGGATTCCACCTTTTGGACTTTACGCCAAATGCAATGGCGTGCATGGCGATTTTCGCCCATCTGTGGGAGAACTTTGTCGGAGTTGCCCCCAACATGGAACTATTCAGGCACTTCTTCGTCCCGCGAGTTGAAAACAAGGCCCACCGCTCAGGGAATATAAGCTGGATCCCCCAAGGAAAGAAGGAATTTTGGGATTACCTTCCCGGTCAGCACCGCGGTAGATGGGAAGAATAGAGAGCAGATTGTTGCTGGATTCAGGATGCTGACGCTCCAGAGTATTGCCGGGCACGGACGGAGTGCGTCGTGCGTGGCAGCGATTGGGGGGAGCCAGGCCTTACTGATGACAAGCTTCGCCCGGCACTGAACAGGATCGCCCGCCTCAAAGCTACCGGGCTAACCATTGAACAGGTGGGGGCTGACTTCCTCCGACACCGCATTGCACCACTGCAGAAAAGGGGTAGGTTCACCTGGCGGTATGGAGATGCAGGGGACATGATGCGCCTATATCCAGGCCTCACCAACAATTTATTGGTTTATGGCCATGGCTGGCTATGCGAACAACTGTTCGGCAGCCTCGGGCCATTCAAATTGCCGGCAAGGGTCGTCCCGCTGAACATCAACTCCGCCCTGGACCAGATTTTGAAGTGGATGCCGGACTGTAATGCTTACGGAGTTGCAGCTGATTGGAAACTCCCCGAGCTCGACGTAGAGATCGAGTGGGTTTCCAATATAGAAGAAAGGGCTTCTAGAGTGGAAGGCAACATGTTCAAATGCACCTCCACGGCCGAAGCAGAGTTTATCAGGAGGTGGATTGAGGAGGACAAGGCCCTTCGAGCTGCCGGGAAGGCAAGGCCCGGAAGAGGGGAGGAGGAAGAGGAGGAGGAGGCCGAAGACGAAGGCTCTTCCCACGGCAAGAGCGAGGGGCATGCCACAGAGGAGGCTGCCAGGGACAAGCCTGTCGTGGTCGGAGCCCTTTATGCCACGGCAGCAGAGGCCCAAGAGGGGGACGAGGCCGAGGAAGTGGAGCAGCCTGAAGAGGAGTGGCTCGCAGTGGGCCCTCAAGCCCCAGAACCATACTTGGAATAGCGCCCTCGCAGGCGGTCAAGCCGAGGAATAGCGGCCCCTATTCCTGCGCCCGTCACCAAGAGGGTGAAGAAGACCGTCTCTAAGGGCGATGGGCCGGATGTGGTGCGCCGCCATTCTTCTCGCCTTTCTGAGGCCAAGACCCCTCCCACCAAGTGGCGAGTGATCATAGGGGTCGACCCCAGCTCCGAATCAAGCTCGAGCTCCTCGCGCAGCTCATGCTCGCTGGAGCCCCCCGGCTTCCTCAAAGGGCTCGAAGTTGCCAGGAAGCACCGCTCCTCCGACGCTGAAGAGGGGTAGAGCGGCCGCGCCGCCTATGGAGTTCGCGCTGGGCTCTATGCTCATCGATTCAGAGTAAGGAAAATATTATCTCTTATTGTCGAAGCATCATGCACTTGCTGGTTTGCTGACCCAATCTTGTTTGTTGTCTTTGACAGAGACGAGGAAGAAACCCTCATCCACTGGGCCAAACGATCCAAGCAAGCGGAGTCATCGGGGCCTTCAGAGGGCACGGGCTTGGTGGGAGGGAGCATGAATGATCCAGCGCCAAGCCCCAGACACGAAGGTATGGGATGGGCCTCCCCTGCCAGGGAGGGCATGGGAGAGCGAGTCCCATCTTCCGCCGAGGGAGAGAGAGAGCTTGTCGAGAGCGATGCTTCCCACGAGGGGCTCACCCTTCCCGATGTCCAAGCCAAGAAATCCCCGGCAAGGGCCTCCGCGGAAGGATCGGCCCACGCTGACGTCGTGACTACCGAGGAAGGGGGCGAGGGTCATGCCCCGGCAACTGGTGTCGCCGGGGAAACCGATGTCCTCCCACGGCAAACATCTCCGGGTAATTCGCTCGCTCTTTATCCTCTGTCGCTTGCTTTATTTTGCTTCAAGTCTCGGCTTACTGATGCATATTATTTCTTTGTTATCGCCTGCTGATCTCGCTTGCAGTCCCAGTGGTCGAGGAACCAGAGCTGCTGGAGGAAGTGGCTAGCATTGGCAAGGAAGCTGTTGAAAAGGCCGCCAAGATTGCTGCCGCGGAGGGCCAGGAACATACTGCCGGGGATATCCGAGAGGTCCCAAGGGAGGCAGAGAAGGTCCCTGGCAATGTGCCAGGATTGGAGGTAGTGGTCGAAGAGAAAGTTCCCCTTCAAACCATGAGCCCTCCTCCCTAATTTGGCACCTCGGCCGCGGCCCCGCAGCCATCTTCGAGCAACCTCGCATTGATTCTTGCCCATCCTGGACTTGGAGCCCCCTGCTCATCCACGACAGTAAGCGCAGACCTTGATGAAGAGATCCAGCGCATCATGGCACCGCTGTCCCAGCGAGCTGAGGAGGCTGATGATTCAGTCAGTGCCGTCTTGGACCTGTCTTTCTTGGAGTCCGTGGCAACAGACATCAAGGAGATGCAAAACATGTACAGTCAGAAGTGGCAGGCGCTCAAGGAGCAACACAACTCCGCCGCCTCATGGATCAAAAACTGAGGGACAAGGGCAGTGAACTGCGCGAGTGGCACAGCAAGCAGTTTCAAATCTTTCTGCGGCAACAGGAGGTGATAACCATGGCGAAAGAGGATGCCGCTGCCCGAGAAATCCATTTGGCGGAGCGCGAGGTGCTTCTGAACGCCAAAGAGAAAGACATCTCTTCCTGGGAAGGGAACCTCGAGGCCACTCTCCGCAGCAAGGACGAAGAACTGGAGGCCCTTGTCCAGAAGCGCACCAAGGATCTGGAGGACATGCACAAGGCAACCCTTGATACGCTTGCCCTTGACTCTACTGCCCAGCTGAAGAAGATTGCTGATGACCTTGCCGCTGCGTCTGCCGCCAAGTCTGACCTCGACCAATAGGTGGCCAAACTGATAGAGGAGCTTGTCGGGAGTGCCAAGGAAACTGCAGCTCTCAAGGAGGAAGCACAGAAGGCGGAGATTCTTCTGAAAGAGGTGCAATCGCAGCTTTCATCCAAGAGCCAGGACCTCGATACTGCCAATGGCGTCATTACTGATATGAAGGCACGGCTTGGCACTCTGGAGAGTAGGATCGAGTCTGCCGACGCCCGTGAGAAGCAACTGATGAAGGACTTGGACACCATAATAATCTAGTGAAAAGATGCAGAGGACAAGCTGGCGAACCAAGTTGGGCAGCGCGACCTCTGGATCAAGAATTTGGTGGATACCGCCGAGCGCCTTACTGCCTAGATCGCAACAATGAAAATGAAGAGTTGGGCTTTCTTTGTGGGTCAACATGAAGTTCCCAGTGTCAAGCTGACGCTCTTCTTCGAGGGGTTGATTGAAGGGTTGAAGATGTATGACGACGAAAGGGACGCATGTTTCGCCCATGAGTCCCGAAAGCTCGCACACGACGCCCTCTTCATGGTCTTGAGCAACCTCGCCTTCCGCCACCCAGACCTCAACTTTGCCGATGGCTTCAAGAGGCTGCCTGTAGGTACCGATGTTTCTGCTGGCGAGGAGAAGGCTGGCCCCTTTGCCGACAAGGTTCTCTCCGTCCCCAAGGTCCTAGAAGACCGCCGAGCACAGCCGTGAACCATTCTTGTTGCCGTGGTGCCCTGAAACAAAACATAACGCATGTCTCGTGTTTAGGCCCCGTACTATATTTGCTTTTGCTCCCGTCGAACTGATGTTTAATTAAGCTTAAGCGCATGATATCCCTCTTGTGTTTCGCCCATGGATGTTCGTATGGTTGGGTTCTTTTTGTGCGTTTTGGTTGGCCGCCAGTAGCATGCTGCCACGATTGCTGTGAGGAGCGGGTCCTTAGCATTCAGCTGGCAAGGACATGCCCCAGCAGGTTTTTCCTTAGGAGTCTTTGATGTAGCCGCCCACTTTGTTGATCAGGCTCGAAACAAAGTGGGGGCACAGACAAATCCGGCAAGGTGCCATCACACGAAAGATTTCACCATACGAAACACCCTAGTTGTCTGAGGGATAAGCAAATGCGAACTTTGGAGAAAAAAATCAGTGAACATGTGGACTTAGCTTTCGTTCATGCTTTCCTCCTTCCTTAGTCGTGGTCATTCATCACATTCGTATATCTCGAGGAGATGGCGTTTGCGTGTCGGCCTCAGGCCTGTAAAAGTTAACAACGGAAAACATGCGCAAGAAGAAAACTTTGCAGTTTATCAGTTGCACGTCACCACGGCAAGGGCAGGAGGGGATAACCGAATACTTGCAAGTGACAATGCATGGCAAAAAGGAAGGGTCAGCTCCTCTCCCCTCTTCCTTTCGCCGTTGATGACATCACGGTTGCAGGCATAAGGGTCACGCTAGCGCGGACGGCCCTACCAGAGCATGTTTGCCGGGGTGTCAATCAACGGATTTGCACCAGCATTTCACTCAGGATTTCCCCTTGGTGGGGGAAATGCTGAACCGAGTTCCGCGTGGGCTTATCGATGTTGACGATGCCACCCCACATGCGGCTCGATCATCCACGAGCGAAAGTGGAGGAGGAGGAGGCCACATACCATTCTTTTTAGCTTGCCCCAGTGGTTCTCTCAAACACCGGGTATGCTTGGCGGGAACCCGCAAGGAGGACGGCGCCGCCGTATGCCTTGCTTCTTTCCTCGGATAGGGGGCATCATGGTGGCAGCGCCACCTATCCTGTCCGGTGTCATTGCATCGTTACCACCTTCCGTTCCCGCCACCGCCGCGGCTGCAGTGGAAATGGGCGACAGGACCTGGGAAGGACGGAGCGAGGGGGCGACGTCGCCTCTCTCCTTAGGAGTCGCCGGTAGTGCGAGCGCCGACGCTGGTGTTGGTGTAGCTTGATGCGCTGTTCATGACCTCGGGTTCGCGCAAGCGCTCCCCCTACATGGCGCGCCAAGGATGTCGTGGTGGAACACGATCACCTATGGGGCCATCATCCCCTTTGTGGTTCGGCGGGGGGAAGATCACGTTGCACAAAGAGCAGAGGCCATGGAACAACATGACAGAGGTGACGCTGATGGTTTTTACCCAGGTTCAGGCCGCCGTTGTCAGCGTTCTAGGAACCGGGGTACCCAGACTTGCTCGCCTGCGGCCCACAACGTGGCTTCATCAGCGGCCTGGTATGGCCCTTCTCCAGCATCAACAACACAAGACCCTCGCGAGGGGCCAAGCCTCGCGAGGCGGACGACGCCCAGACCTCCGGAGGGAGCGGCTTCCCCAGGCCGGCTCCTGACGAGCGGAGATTTCCATGCAAGCCCCACTTCATGAGGTTCAGATGACGCAAGCCATGACGACCAAGGCCAGGCGGGCGCCAGCAGGCGCAGTACAGCAGGTTTCCTCTTTGGTGCTAAGGAAGCAAGCGCAGACGTAGAGTCCCAAGGAATCAGCCAAAGGTTTCCATTCTCGTGCTACAAGACCAGGACGGCAGGACGGAGGTCATCGCTGAGCCCACCACGACATCACGACTAGAAGCTTTGCAGGCGAAGACCACCTTTCGTCAGGATAAGATGTACTTCTTGTCTCCCTTCAAACTTGGCTGTTGTGGGATCCCTTCCCACCTTCATTTTGGCGGAAGAGGACCGAGGCCACTATAAAGACAGCTAGGCCACCACCATAGAAGGGGGGAAGGAGATGATCCTCACCAGCACACACCAGCACAAGAACACTCCTCCTGAGGTTGTTCTCCCTCTGTACTAGTTCATCCTCAGCCCACCTCGAGGCCAATCCACCACAAAGCAAGAGTAGGGTTTTACACCGCAAGGTGGCTCGAACCTAGGTAAACTGCTGAGTCCCTTTCCTTTCCTGTTCATCGAGCTAGGCGGTGAGATCGATGTGTTGGCAGGCTGGGGAGATTGAGTTCTTCGCACGCACCCCAGAGTTCAAACCTTTCTTGGGTCTGCGGAGCCCTGAATCCGACATTTGGCGTGTCAGGTAGGGGGTGCGTCGGAGCCTCTCTTCCGCCGACCTATTCGCCGCTGTTCCACCGTTCCCATGGCCAATGCTTGTGGAGCTCACGCTGAGCGCCGGGCTGCTCTCGCCGCCCGTGTCGCCCAGACTGCACCTGCGGGCAATGGCGCCCCCTGCCGTTCCCCGTCGCTTGTGGCAAATGCTGCTACCGGCCCCGTGGCCCATGAGCAGTAGGCTTCGTCGCTGCATCCCGCTTTACGGTGCGACGGGCACACCGCCACCCCATCGCTGACTCTGGCGGCTGCCTCATCCTCCCATGCCCGTCGCGGCCCGGTGAACGCGCAGGCCGCGTTTCTCATGGCGCGCGAGCTTCTGCGCTATCGCCCGACCGACGACCTCTACGAAGACTGGCTAGACCGCATCGCCGAGCTTGTCAGCGCCGCCGGAGAGACCCCTGCTCCGGCTCGCTCGCTGCCTCCCCAGCCACCTCTTGCGGGCGACGTGGCCCACGGTGTGCCTCCTCCACCTCCCAGGCAAGAAGTCGCCCTCGAGCCAAGGCGCGAGGCTCCTCAGCGCGACCCGCCGCGCAGGGCATCGGCGCGTGACGAAGAAAGCTGCCAAGTGGTGCAGCATGCCCAAGGAGAGGCGTGCGCGCTCCCAGCACTGCCACGTCAAGACCGCGTGCTGCCTAAGGCAGCGGTGCGCGAGTGCCAAGTCCAGGCTCCCCCTCTGCGGCGGGTTCCCGTGGGCGCGGCGGGCTACCGTGCGTTCACCCCGGAGCTGCGTGGCGTCGTCTGGCCAGGGAAGTTCAAGCCAGACCTGCCTCCACGCTACGACGGCACCCCCGACCCTGCAGAGTTCCTCCAGCTCTACGAGCTGAGCATCGAGGCGGCCAACGACGACAAGAAGGTTATGGCGAACTTGTTTCCCATGGCCCTCAAGGACGGCGCGTGCTCATGGCTCCTGAACCTCCCCGCTAGATCGATCTCCTCATGGGTTGAGATGCGGGAGCGCTTCATTGCCAACTTCCAGGGCACTCGAGACTGTGCTCCGGCTGTGGGCGACTTGCGGCGCGTCAAGCAACAGCCTGGGGAGACCTTGCACAAGTACATCCAGCGCTTTACCAATGTTCGCCTCAAGATTCCCAAGGTGACGGACGAGGCCATCATTTCCGCGTTCACTAATGGCGTCCGGGATGTCAAGATGAAGGAAGAGCTCGCCATGCATGAGGATCTATGCTCGGCTCTGGAAATGTTTAATATGGCAGCCAGATGCGCGAGGGCTGAGGAAGGTCGCCTCACCCTCCTCGAGCTCCCAGAAGCTGACCTCGAAGACAAGAAGGCCAAGGCCAAGGACGTGAAGTGCAAGGGGCCAGCTGTGCTCGCGGCTGAACCTAAGATGAAGCGCAACTGCGACTACCCAGAGTCCTCCAAGGGCAGCCATCCGTTCTGCGTCTTCCACAATGTGCACAGCCACAACACCAACGACTGCCAAGACCTCAGGGCCATCTGCGGTCATTGCGCTCGGGCGCCTTGGCCGCCGACCTGAGCGCAACGACCATGGCTACGGTCGTGGAGGAGGCCGAGGTGGCGGACGCTGGGACAACCACAACCCCCGCCAGGACTGGTGCGACCAGCCCCGTGAGGATCGCTGGCAGGGCCAGCCTCGTGAGGGCCCCTGGAGGGATCAGCCTCGTGAGGACCGCCCTCAGGGCAACGCTGGCCTTCCTCCGATGCCGCCGCCGCCAAGGAGGAATGATGACCACCACCAAGATGATGGGGCTGGGGGCTTCCAAGAGCCTCGTGTCGTGGCTTGTATCCTGGGCGGCGCTCAGGCTCCCGCCTCTCACCGCATCTTCAAGCAGTTTGCTCGTGAGGTGAACGCGGCCCTCCCCAAGCTCGAGGCGACGTGTCCACTCAGGTGGTCCAAGTACGCCATCACCTTCGACTCTACTGACCAGCTCAAGTGCGCGGCCACTGCCGGCGCGCTCCCAGTGCTCTGCTCGCCTATCATCTGCAACGTCCTCATCACCAAGACACTAATAGATGGCGGTGCGGGACTCAATGTCCTCTCCGTCGAGACGTTCGACATACTCCAGGTGCCGTACGACCAGCTTCAGCCTACCAAGCCCTTCTCAGGAGTGACCGACGGCTCCACCACCCCGATAGGGCAGATTCGCCTCCCTGTCACCTTCGGCAAGCGCGACAACTACCGCACTGAGCTCATCGACTTCGATGTCGCCCACATCCGCCTCCTGTACAATGCCATCCTTGGGTATCCAGCCCTGGCCAAGTTCATGGCCACCACTCACCAGGACTACAATGTCCTCAAGATGCCAGGGAGCGGCGGCATCATCACGGTCGCCTGCGACGAGAAGGATTCGGTGTGCTCCCTCGAGCATGCCTACCAGGCTGCAGCGGTCGAGAACCCAGATGATGAGGGCACCGCCTACCCTCCCGAGGCCGTTCCCAAGAAGAAGAAGCAGCTGCTCCGCCCAGGACCCCAGGAGGATGGGGCGCCCGATGACCGTGCCTCAGGACCTGCGCCCACTGACAGGGCGCCTTCCCCTCTCGCATAGGAAGGCACGCCCGGCGCCCCTCTCAGGCTGGGCTTGAGGGCTCTCCTCTGGAGGGCCTCAGACCTGGCCAGCATCATGAGGGAGGCGTTCGGGCACCATGTGGAGGCGTGCTTCAACGCGCGTTTCCGTGAGAAGAAAGCAGGGCGCGAGGCGCCAGTCGCTCAGGAGTTCATCACCAAGGCGATCGAGGATCTTCAGGAGGCGAGGGCCATGCGAGGCGAGCGTCGCCCCGCACCACCAGGCGCAGCTCCCTCCCCTGACAAGGGCAGCGGGCTGCGCGTCTGCATCAACATCCCAGGGCTCAACCGAGCCGCGTCTCAGGAGCTCTACTGGCCGTCCCACGTGGGCCAGTGCGAGGGCCCCCCTCATAGCTACGTTCGTATGCCTTTCGGTTTGCTGAGCCAGGCTGCCATGCACCAGCGCCACATGCGGAGCGTCCTGGCGGCTCACGAGGCCAGGCACCAGGCGATCCTGTCGGAGGAGGCGCCGGACCCTCACGAGCCCCACGGGCACCCGGGGCCTCACAAGGCTCAGGACCTGGACGGCTCGTGAGGAACGACTTCTGCGGCTCGTGTCTTCAGCTACTCCAACACTTCTTCAGCAACGGTGCCAGGTGACATTTTTCAGTTTGTTCAGTTGGGGGCGCCCCTCGGGCTGCAATATCCCCAAGCCGTGTGGGTCCGTCCCTATGGCATGTATCGTTCTTTGCATCTATCAGAGCTGGCCTTGCCTCTTCATGAGTTGCTTTATGATTATCACCTGTCTGTCCGGTGCTTCATCGCCATGAACGTCGTGTGCCCTTGCGAACCCGCCCACGACCGCCTCATGATTAAGGACTGGCATGGCGTCTGTGCTCGGGTCCGTCCCTGCAGCGTCGCTAAATCCAAGATGGCTGAGCTCTGGCTCGCAGGCCAGCTCCCGTGCACGTCACCTCCCATGGTCCTTGGTGCCTTGTTCTCACATGAGCTAATCGGGAGCGGATAAGTTAGGGCACGCGACCCGGTGCCTCGCCACCGCGGGAGCCTCGCGCCGGTTGTCTTTCTTCAGGACCTTCGCATGAGAAGACTAGGCACGATGTCTGTGCTCGGATCCGTCCCCGCAGCATCGACAAACCCAATGGCTGAGCTCTGTCTGGCGGGCCGGCCCCGTACACGTCACCTCCTGGGGTCGTTGGTGTTTGGCCTTCTCATGCGATATCCTCAGGAGATTCACTCGGCACAGGCTACCTAACCATCTCGCAGGACCCTTGCAAGTGTTCCGAACCAAATTCAGGCGCAACCCACCTTGAGGTAGGGCCTCGTGAGTCCCGCGCTGGCTCACGAGTGCCCACATACACCTCCTCTAGTCTTGCCGTGCAAGCCACGTGCCAGGACGGGGCTGTACACGCCCCGGAGTCACCACTCAGAGGGGGCTCCCACCCAGGAACCAGTGGAAGCCCCATGCTCCGTGCTGGCGGACAACATGGTCGAGGAGCGGCTATGCCCATGCAAGAGCGGAAGCATCATGCTCCGCGCTTAAACAACTGAGGGCAACCTAGCGGCTGCAGTAACCTGAGGAGAGCCACCAGGCTCGCCGCTCAGCCTCACTGTGCTGCTTTCCCTCGGGAAGGTAGCGCGAGGGGGCTGGGCACGGGGGCTACACTCAGGCCACGCCTGGCGTACGCCACCTCACCAGGTCCCTCGGACCTGGTCTTCTCGCGTCCCTCCCGAGCGAAAGCCCGGCGAGGAAAGGTATGGAGAGCTGTTCGTACGTCAAGGGGGACCCCTGAGCATCGCGACTCAGGGGCCTCACTGGTCACGTAGCCCCTCACCCCTTGGTCTCGTCCTGGTGATCCGGATGACCCAACGGCGGATGAGGTATGCACGGGGCCGAGCCCTGCCGATGTAGAACGCTAAAACTTACACTCGCATCTCCTTCCTGAGGGTTGTTCGTACATCAAGGGGGACCCCTGAGCATCGCGACTCAGGGGCCTCACTGGTCACGTAGCCCCTCACCCCTTGGTCTCGTCCTGGTGATCCGGATGACCCAACGGCGGATGAGGTATGCACGGGGCCGAGCCCTGCCGATGTAGAACGCTAAAACTTACACTCGCATCTCCTTCCTGAGGGTTGTTCGTACATCAAGGGGGACCCCTGAGCATCGCGACTCAGGGGCCTCACTGGTCACGTAGCCCCTCACCCCTTGGTCTCGTCCTGGTGATCCGGATGACCCAACGGCGGATGAGGTATGCACGGGGCCGAGCCCTGCCGATGTAGAACGCTAAAACTTACACTCGCATCTCCTTCCTGAGGGTTGTTCGTACATCAAGGGGGACCCCTGAGCATCGCGACTCAGGGGCCTCACTGGTCACGTAGCCCCTCACCCCTTGGTCTCGTCCTGGTGATCCGGATGACCCAACGGCGGATGAGGTATGCACGGGGCCGAGCCCTGCCGATGTAGAACGCTAAAACTTACACTCGCATCTCCTTCCTGAGGGTTGTTCGTACATCAAGGGGGACCCCTGAGCATCGCGACTCAGGGGCCTCACTGGTCACGTAGCTCCTCACCCCTTGGTCTCGTCCTGGTGATCCGGACGGCCCAACGACGGCTGAGGTATGCGCGGGGCCGGGCCCTGCCGACACAGAACACTAAGGCAAACAGAAAGGAAATCGCGAAATCCTAGCAAATTATTACAAAACATATTGTCTCTTAAAAACTTAAAGCAGAAGTTCCCATGCCTCCACGAGGCATGGTGAATATTGCAGGGATAAAACAGGAGGAAGCGCCGCCTTCGAACCTCCTCTTCAGCCTTGGATGTCGCTGTCGCTTGCCCGGGGAGGCCCGTCATCGACAATGTTGCCGCCGTCTTCACCGTTGGCTCCGTCCGTCGCAGTAGCGGGGTTGACACAGAGGAACTTCTGGAGTAGGGCCTCCAACTGCTTCCCTACGGCTTCAGTAGCAACATCTTGGAATTCAAGGGCCACGGGTTCAAGCAGCGTACAAAGATCGAAGCTCGGGTCCCAGAGGTGGAGGTGGCTGAAGATGCGTGTCGCGGCTGAGGTGAAAAGAGCGCGAGCTTCCACTTCCACCAGGGGGCACACCCCGGCGATGATACCCTCGAGCGCCGTGGCAAGCTTGGGGAGCAGCTCGGCAGGGCCCTCCTCCGGACTAGCTAGCGGTCCCTCGTACCCTTCCCCGTAAAGGGACTGCAGGGCTACGCGGGACCTCTGCTCAAGGGAGACGAAGGTGTCACGCCCCACCGCGGTCGCCTTCTCAGCCGTGGCAAGGAGTTTCTCCTTGGCCTCCAGCCGAGCCTTCTCCTCGGAGACGAACTTGGTGTGGGACGCCTGGGCCACCTCTGTCTCCTCCTTCAGCTTCCCCAGGCGGCTACGCTCCGCGGATTGTTCCTGGGCCGCTTGCTCCAGCTCGGCGTTTCGGTTGGCGAGCGCAGCTTCCCGGGCCTTGAGATCCTCCACCTGCTCTCCAAGCTGGCGGGCGCGGGTGGCCTGCTCATCGTGAAGGGCCTTCAGCTCAGCCTCCACCATGCAGCAGCGCTCCTCGACAGACGCGGCGTCGATTGGCGCTGCGTCGCGAGCCGCAGTGGCCTCGTCGGCCTCCTTCCTGCCTTCCGCAGCGACAACCTCGGCCTGGCCTCAGGCCGCCCTGACGGAGGAGTCGGCCTGGAGCCACCCTGAGATTAGCCCCAGACGCCCCGTCATCATACGCCGGTCGGTGCCCTGAAGATCGGTCCAGAGCTGCCCCATCATGGTGAAGGCCTCCTCCAAAGCGCTGGGTATGACGGAGGTGTCATGGTCCACGAGCGTGAGGACTCGAGGAGGAGGTGGCACCAGTGTCGGGACTAGCGCCACTACAGCAGCAAGGGCAACAGGGGGCTCCGGAGCCCTCAAACCCCCAGCAGGCACGCTGGAGGTAGGCGCCTCCGGAGTCGGCTTGGCTACGAAGGCGGTCCCCTCCTGAGGCTCGGCCACCGAGCCTCGGGAGGCTCGCTCCATCACAGGCGCATGTGGGGCGGCCTCTTCTGCACGCGCCGGGGTCGGCGTGGCCACGGTGGGTCGCGCGGCCTCAGGGGCTTTGGCCTCTTCCTTCCTCTTCTTCACCACCGGCATCAGCCTGGCCGCCAGGAGGAGGGGATCGTGAGCACAACATCCAGGATGGGAAGCAAAAAGCAAGGCGAAGGGAAGGTAATGAAGGCTCAGCGGCAGGCGCCAGCCTTTTTGTCAGCCCAGGACGGTTGCCGAGGCAGCGTGGGGAAGCGGAGATGCCCACGTCCCATCAAGCGCCATGCATCGACCGGGTCCGCAGGCGGTTAGGGCCTGCGGCGCTTCGCCCTTGCCCTTTGGCTTCGACTCGAAGCCAAGTCCGAGCGTGCCTTGGGCCCGAGGGCTACTATCGGCATTCTGGGAACCAGGGTACCCAGACTTGCCTGCCTGCGGCGCACAGCATGGCTTCATCAGCGGCCTGGTATGGCCCTTCTCCAGCATCAACAACACAAGACCCTCGCGAGGGGCCAAGCCTCACGAGGCGGACGACGCCCAGACCTCCGGAGGGAGCGGCTTCCCCAGGCCGGCTCCTGAGGAGCGGAGATTTCCATGCAAGCCCCACCTCATGAGGTTCAGATGACGCAAGCCATGACGACCAAGGCCAGGCGGGCGCCAGCAGGCGCAGTACAGTAGGTTTCCTCTTCGGTGCTAAGGAAGCAAGCGCAGACGCAGAGTCCCAAGGAATCAGCCAAAGGTTTCCATTCCCGTGCTACAAGACCAGGACGGCAGGACGGAGGTCATCGCCGAGACCACCACGATGTCACGACCAGAAGCTTTGCAGGCGAAGACCACCTTTCGTCAGGATAAGATGTACTACTTGTCTCCCTTCAAACTTGGCCGTTATGGGATCCCTTCCCGCCTTCATTTTGGGGGAAGAGGACCGAAGCCACTATAAAGACAGCTAGGCCACCACCATAGAAGGGGGGAAGGAGATGATCGTCACCAGCACACACCAGCACAAGAACACTCCTCCTGAGGTTGTTCTCCCTCTGTACTAGTTCATCCTCAGCCCACCTCGAGGCCAATCCACCACAAAGCAGGAGCAGGGTTTTACACCGCAAGGTGGCCTGAACCTGGGTAAACTATTGAGTCCTTTTCCTTTCCTGTTCATTGAGCTAGGCGGTGAGATCGACGAGTCGGCAGGCTGGGGAGATTGAGTTCTTCGCACGCACCCTAGAGTTCAAACCTTTCTTGGGTCTGCGGAGCCCTTAATCCGACAGCTGTGAGGCATAAAACCCTACTCCTGCCTTGGTGGATTGATGGAAGGACCGTGGTGGAGACGCAGTGCTCAAGCCCGGCAGGGTTGCCTTGGGGGAGCAGGAGTACATGAGGATCTGAGTCCTTTCTACGATTGCCACGGTCCTCCTTTTATAGGCTAAGGGGTTACCACAATGGCAAAACAGTCATTATCCAGTGATTAGATAGCCAACGGTGTTATCATACCTAACTCTGGTAGTTAGGACAAAGTGCATTAAATGCACTGCTAGGTGTCACGCTGTGGATGCAGCCTGGCAGGCCTGCCGCGCCGCTTAATCATCTTCCATCTGTCTGGTTAACACGCCTCTGGACGGGTGTCATATTGAGGTAATCTTCCTTCCAAATGGCTGCCACATGCCAAATGACAGCCACTTAGCTATTTGGGGGCTCGACACCGCACCGATGGATGACTTGCATTGCGATGCAGTGGAGCGGTGGAGTTTTGGTGGGGATGTAGGCCGCCAGTGGCTCCGGCAAGCCTGCCGGGGAAGTCTTGGGATTTGTCTTCGGGGCGGCCTCGACCCGACCAGGCTCGCCTGCCAAGTAAGGGAGGCTTTTCCTTAGTGATATATTGTTCTCTTGGCTTGTCTTGGTCTTCTTGATCCGCCCTTTGATCTCTCAAAGAGCTATCTATCTGGCTTGGAAGCTCATCTTGGATACTTGGTGCTGCCGGGTTGGCGGCCTACTGTCCGTGCACAAAACAGGGGAAACATACACCCCTGCTGTGTACCCCGATAGATGGGTAAGCACTCCTCCCACTCCTTGATGTTCTTCTTGATCAACACACGTAGGAGAGTAGATAGCATCCGGTTTGTGACTTCCGTTTGGCTGTCGGTTTGTGGATGGTATGCCAAAGAGAATTGGAGCTTGATCCCGATCTTGGCACATAGCCTCTTACAAAAAGTAGCTAAGGAACTTGACGTCGCGGTCTGACACGATGGTCTTGGGCACTCCATGTAGACGCAAGATTTCCCTACAAAAGCGATTCGCAACATGTGAAGCATCGTCTATCTTGTTGCATGGAATAAAATGTGCCATCTTGGAGAAACGGTCCACAACAACAAGTACGGAATCTTTGCCATTTTGCGTTCTTGGCAAACCAAGCAGAAAGTCCATACTAATATCTTCCCATGGATGATATGGAATAGGAAGTGGCATATAGAGACCATGTGATTGAGCTTTAGAGTTAGCTTTGCGACATGTAGAGCATTAGTTGGTGTAACAGGAGACATCTCAAAACATCTTGGGCCAAAAGTAGTTCTTGGAGAGCGTAGCGAATGTCTTAACGCGTCCAAAGTGTCCCATAAGTCCTCCTCCATGAGCCTTTTGTAGAAGTAACAAATGAAGAGAAGACTAGGGAACACAAAGCTTGTTAGCTCTCATAAGATAGTCATCCTTGATGTAATAGCGCTCCCAAGATGTATGCGTCAAACATTTGGCATAAGGAAGAGAAAAAGTAGGATCATGTGCATACAAGTCCTTAATGTGCTCAAATCCAATGACATTCAATTTTGGTTGAGTTATAAGCATGCATTTGCGGGAAACAGCATCCGCCACAACATTTTCCTTACCCTTGATATACTTGATAACATAAGGAAATGATTCAATGAACTCACTCCATTTGGCATGTCACTTATTCAATTTAGTTTGACCTTTAAGGTATTTAAGCGTCTCATGATCCGTGTGGATGACAAATTCACGAGGGCGAAGATAATGTTCCCACATATGCAAGACTCTCACTAAAGCATATAACTCTTTGTCATAAATGGGATAGTTAAGTTGTGCTCCGGAAAGTTTCTCGCTAAAGTATGCGATTGGGCGCTTCTCTTGCATTAACACACCTCCTATTCCCTTACCACTAGCGTCGCAATATACTTCGAAAGTTTTATCAAATTTGTGTAAGGCAAGCAATGGAGCATGTGTAAGCAAATTCTTAAGTTCATGGAATGCGGTATCTTGGGTTGGTCCCCAAACAAATGGTGCATTCTTTTTTCTCAAAGCATGTAATGGTGATGCAATAGTGCTAAAGTCCTTAACAAATCTACGATGGAATCCGGCTAGACCAAGGAAGCTACGCACTTATTGCAGGTTGGTTGGTTGTGGCCATGTTTTAATAGCATCAATTTTAGCTTCCTCTACAAGAACACCCTTAGAAGACACAACAAAACCTAAGAAAACAAGCTTGTCAACATCAAACGTGCATTTCTCCATGTTAGCATAAAGTCGCTCATTCCTAAGAGTTTGCAAAACTGCTCTAAGATGGGTGACATGATCTTCTAGAGATTCTCTAAAGACAAGTATATCATCAAAGTAGACCACAACAAATATGCCAATGTATTTGCGAAGAACATAATGCATCACACGCATGAATGTGCTGGGTGCTTCGGATAAGCCCATAGGCATAACTAGCCACTCGTATAAGCCAAACTTGGTTTTGAAAGCGGCTTTCCATTCACCACCCTCTTGAATGCTAATTTGGTAATAGCCACTCTTAAGATCAAACTTAGAGAAAATGGTAGCTCCACTAAGCTCATCTAGCATATCATGAAGGCGACGAATGGGGTATCGATAACGAACGGTGATAGCATTGATGAGACGGCAATCAAAACACATGCGAAAACTACCATCTTTCTTAGTCACAAGAATAACAGGGATGACACAAGGACTTGAGCTTTCACGTACATGCCCGTTGTCAATGATGTGTTGTACTTGCCTTTGTATTTCCTTGGTTTCTTCGGGGTTGATGTGGTACGATGCCTTGTTCGGTAAAGGTGCGCCTGGGATGAGGTCGATGCGGTGTTCGATGCTTGTTAGTGGAGGTAGACCTAGAGGAAGCTCATCGGGGAATACATCCACGAAGTCCTGTAATAGATTAGAAAACACTAAAGGTAGATGGTGAGAGGTGTTAGTCCTTCCCGCTTCATATTTGCGCAATAGGACATAGTGGATGACACTAGATGGGTTCTCACACACTTCTCTCATCTCTCTTTTGGTAGCAAATAGCACTAAGTTTTTCTTGTTACGCATCATGGAGGCACTCAATTTGGGCTTGTGGCTCTCACTCTCTTTTTGGTGGATCACTCTCTCACTATTTTCTCCATGATGGGTGGATGCTTGCTTGTCGGCGATCACTTGACTTGGCGACATAGGTTGTAGCACGTACTCCTTTCCTTTCATCTTGAAACTACAGTGATTGGTTCGCCCACTGTGGATGACGCCGTGGTCGAATTGCCAAGGCCGTCGAAGAAGGAGGTGGCAAACGGACATGGGAACCACATCACACTCCAAGGTGTCTTCATATGCGCCAATCTTGAAGGAGACTTGAATGGTATAATCAACTTGAATGGTGCCGGAGTCGCTAAGCCATTGGACCTTTTAGGGACGAGGATGCTTCATCTTGACCAATTGTAGCTAGGAACATAGCTCTTCACTTGCCAAGTTGTGGAAACTTCCTCCGTCGATGATGACCTTCACAGAGCGTTCATTGATGCCCACTTTGGTGTGGAAGATGTGGCAACGTTGGTCTTCCACTTGTTGGTGTTGAAGCGTCAAGACCTTGGAGATAACAAGAGCGGGGCTCGAACCATTGTCACAAACACTACAAAAAAACACACTTCCATGATGATACGTGTTTGTCACAGTAGGACACGTTTTCTGTCATGCATGTACATCCATGACGATTTTATGACAGAATCAAGATAGTCATACTTGTGCTGTTGTAGAAGTGTTCCATGACAATACCAAAATTATCATCACGGAAGTGTCCACTTCCATGACGATAAATGGCGCGTCACGGAATTGCTTTCGTCGAGGGTAACCGACACGTGGCATCCACCGTAACGGGTCGCCGTTAAGCTATCGGGTTCTGGTAACCCGTTAACAACCCGGACCAATGGGGATTTTCCATGTGGAAAATTATCATTGGCCGGAGGAAACACGTGTCGGCTCTGCGGTGGGCCAGATGTCGTCCATCCAATGGAGGAGGCTTGCCTATGATACGTCGACACGTGGTAGGGCCCAACAAAAGCCCATATAGGTTAAAAAGGCCAACCAAGTCAAAGGCCCGTATGATTTACTCAGATATTAGTGGGCCAGCCCACTAACGGCCTGCTTAAACACGACCCATTTACGGCCCACCGCCAGATCTGGCCTGTTAATTGTTCGCCGAGTATTCAGGCCCAATTACGGCCTAGTGAGATTTCATCCTGTTAGATGCCTGATGTAGACATGGGTCCATTTCAGCCCGGTGTGTCTTTCGGCCTGCGAATGGCCCGTGCTGCCCATGGGCCATATATGGTTTGACGCGACATCTGGCCCACTAACGGCCTATGATCAAGGTGGCAACAGTTCAGCCCATCGTGACTTTGGGCCTGTTAAAGGCCTGTCGTATAATTCGGCCCGTTGATGCCTCTACTAAGCTTTCAACCTCTTAAAGGCCCATGATAACAGTGGGCCAACGAAGGCCCGAGATATGTTTCAGCCTGGTAACGGCCCGTCATATAACTGGGCCAACAATGGCCCGTTCTACATTTCAGCCTGCTAAAGGCCCGTGGATGATTATTGAAAATTGAGGCCCAACATGCATTTTGGCCTGCTAAAGGCCCATGGTATCTTCTGTGCCGTAACAGGCCAGCAGAATATTCAGCCTGTTAATGGCTTGAAGTTACATGGGCCCAACTAAGCACTGGGTCCACTAAAGGCCCAACTAAACTTTTGGCCCAATGAAGGCTCATGTAAGTTGTGGGCCTGGCGCACAGTCTCCACGAAGGGCCCCAATGGCCAGTCAGCGCAGGCCCAAGAAAGTTGCATGCTGGCCCAGTTGTGGCCCGCCGCGGTGTAGCCTCCCAACTGGAGCTGTCCTCTGATGACGGCGGAGTGGCTGAGCGATGACGACGGACAGGTGCCATTGGCGATTGTGGGAGAAGCAGACGAGATAAGCTACAGGGAGGGAGGGGAAAATGCGACGCAGGACTCGCCGGCCGTGAGGGTTTATATAGTAGGCTGGTAAGCATTGGGATTTTTGGGGATTTCATCGAGTCGGGTGGGAAGCTTGCACAGGAACCTGCGCGGTTGCGCGGGAACGACCTCACCACCGTTTGGCCAAAAGAACGCCCCCGCGTGCTGCTCAAGCTTGCGCTCGAAGCCATCTGCGGCAGCGGGGTGACAAGACGTTCGAGAGGAGGACGAAAGGACACGTACACATACAGTTAATAAAAAAATGTTTGCAATTTAATTACCTACTATACCCCCGTCCTGGTTTATAAGTAGGATTTAACTAATAAAATACGAATGCATGTCACCAAAGATTATATCGTTGGATTCGTATTTGAACATAGTTTCCAGTTATATAATTTTTGTAACATGCATTAACATTTTGTTGGTTAAATTTAAGGTCAAAATATGGCACGGAATATATTAAGGGGACTAATAGACGAAGACGGCGGTAGTAGCACACGGCCGCTCTCTACGGCGTATCGCACACATCTTGTTAAGTTGAACCTTTTCTATTGTGTTGCCTAATCACACACAGTTCATCCTAGTGAACTGTATGTCGTATATCGCACACACCCTCATCTGGCTTCCCGTTTCTGTTGTTCTGCATCATCACAAACAATTCTTCTTGATTAACCATTTGCCACTCATCCAATGGAGGGAAGCTTCTACATTCGCGGGGGACGTGGCATTGACCATTGGGCGGCAACAGTCGGTCATCCGGGTGCGCAATAAAGGATGCAAAGAGGGATCCTACAGCAGCAAGGACCAGCTTCCCTGCCGATAGCTCATCTAATAGAACTCCCAAGTTAACTGTGCTGAGGCTGGAGTAGTCATCGGATGGGTGACCGGATGGGAAGTGGCCTCGATGTTAAATTAACTGATTTGATGGGTCACTGTAAACATTTAATTGCGTTGAATGTATATAGTGCTCCATCATATTAGTTGAATTAACCTCGAGGTCCTTGTTTTTTAATTTTTGACATTTTTTGTTTTTTGAACACATGTTGATTGGGTTGAAGAAGGTCTATCTCGTTACTTTTTGATAATTTTTGATTTTTGAACACATGTTGATTGGCTTGAATGAAGGTCTATCCCGTTACTTTACGACATGTTTCCAAAACATGGACCTCGAGGTTAATTCAACTAATAGGACAGAGCACTATATACATTCAACGCAATCAAATGTTTTCCAAAAAAAGTGATATGATTTTTGTGAAACTTATAAGTCATGTATGTCAAATTAACCTCTGTGTACTTGTTCTCAAATTAACCTCTGGGCCTGTTTTCCGCGTATCACACACATCTTGTTAAGTTGAACCGTTTATGTTCTCTTCCCTAATTGAAAACAGTTCATTCGAGTGAACCGTATGCCGTATATCACACACACCTTGATCTGGCTGACCGTTTCTATTGCTTTCCCTAATAGCAAACAATTCATCGGAGCGAACTGTATGCCATATATCGCACACACATTGATGTGGCTGCCCGTTTCTGTTGTTCTGTATAATCGCAAATAGTTCGTCTGGATCAACCGTATGCCCAGCATCGCACACACAAGTAAAATCTGAACCGTGTTTGATGTACCCGCCATCGCAAATGTTTTGCATCTTTTTTGACGGTTTTTTACATCACCGTTTGCGATTAATGCATCGCACATAGTTTCGTCAAAGGGTCTCTGTTCGTAGTGTCGCGTTAGCAGCATCCTGCAGTAGTGTTTATCTACTAGTAATAATTCAATGCATGGATAAATTTTTATATTTATGACTTTTTATAATTAATTGATACGGCTCTAGCAGAACATTCAATCGATCAAACCATAGGGTTCATTCAGTCTGACTGCGACTTTTACATTCAAACCACGATCGAACTAAAATAAATGGAAATGATAAATCCCAAACGTTTGGATTTTAAGCATGGCAATCCAAACGTTTTTCTTGGAAAATTTAGATCACGCGGCGGCGTCGGAGGCGTCTTGTGGCCGGAAGCGGCTCCTCTGCTATGCTCTGTGTGTCATCGGGCCACTGACCTGCGGTGACGGCAGCGTCTTGCACCGTTGTTGGTGTACTCCTAGACATTGGCCCTAGATTCAAGGAAGGCCAGATTGTTCTAGACTTCGGTCTCCAGGAGCCAGTCAACTGGCGGGTGGCAGCGACTGGCGTTGGTGCAAGGAAGCGGTCAACCGCGGTGATCCATGACGCTGATGGGGGCACTGGCACCAGCGCGGGGATAGGCACTGGCAACGACGCGGCGGAGACATTCATGTGCATGGGCACCGACACCGGTGCGTGCATCAGTGCACACGCAGGTGCATGTGCTGGCAGGTGCACGGGCACGTGAAAGTCAGCGGGGACCTCGTGGAACTCCGTGGCTTCGAGCTCGGCGACAATGTGCGGCTCCCAGCCCATGAATGCCACGGGGATGGGCGCTGGCGCAGTCGGGGCGACGAGAGAGCGCGGGGACAGGCGCGACGTCTTCCTGCAAGGCCAGCACAAGCTCATCCCAAAGTGCGTTATGTTCTTAAGACTCCGGCTTGGTGTCTTCCTCAGGAAACTAGAAGACTAAGGGCAGCCCATCGTGATGCAGCATGGCCTACGGTGAGGTCAGGCTGGTTGGAGGTAGAAGACAAGAGAATCAGAGAGGAAGAGAGAAGATTGTAGCGAGACCGGGGAGTGCGCAGTGATTTAAAATACGGCGCCGGTGTCATTAAAAGTGGGGTAGGTTGGAGGAAGGTGGGTGGCGGAGCCTGGTCAAAGGGCTCGCCTCCCGGTGAGCCTACACAGCGGCCTGGTCGCACGCCTCCCGGTCAGCCGGCGCAGCGGTCTGCTCGCACGCCTCCCGTCGACTCACACGCTTTCTTAGACGACACCTGCCGATGAGAAGGGGATTCATGGTGGCACGTAGGTCAAACGCCCACGGTTTGAATAGTGAAACCGTTCACGTTAACGTGATACGTCTTTGCTCCATAATACCTTGGCTCTTCGTTTGTGCAACTTTTCATAAGCAGCTTGTCTCAAATTGAACAAAAAAATTACGATAGCCTATTCATGCCATATCACGAGAGCATGCTCAGTTTCATGAATTTCATGTCGGTTTTCGATTTTCTGGAATTTAAAATCCAGGATTCGAAACAATATCATAACCTGCATCATGAAATAAATTTTCAAGTGATACATCTTTACTGTTGTATATGTCAATATTTCTTAAGAAAGGATTTGGTCAAACATTTTCCTTAGTTAGACTTTAGACAAGTTATATATGCAGAGAAAAAGGATAATCCCTCCGTACCAGTGCATTACCTCATATAGTAACTCTAGTAGGCACGAACAAATGGATCTCCATTCTGTGCTCATCCTGGTGTAGTGCTATTAGTACTAGGCAATGGAGTTGACGGGTGACCGAGGGAATTGAACCATGCTTGGCATGGTAGGTAAAGTGGGCAGGTTACTAGAGCATCCCGCCATTGTTCATCGGTAGTCATTATGGAGCAGGGACATGAGGGGAATTTCCTAGGGCTGGAATTCTGGCTGCCAGATATTTTGACTCGAAACACGGAGGCTCGAGTGGAGGCGCGAAGTTTAATATCACGGTTTCTTTTGGTTGGGGTTGGCTAATGTGCGTACAACGCATGCCACCAGCAGGACACAAGCCCGGGTCTGGCTGGTACATCGTCGGGTGCTACCATTCGAGAGTGCAAAAGGAATCTTTTTTTAAATTGCGAATCCTAGGCTCTCCCAACTCTTTTTCCCTTTGCGGGCACTCTCATCTTTCTTACCTTTTCCTGTTTAATCATTCTTTTTTCTGACAGATTAAAATGCTCTTCAAAATATTTATCTTTCAAACACTAACTCAAAATATAACATGTTATATATGAAAAAATCTTGAGAAAAATGTGTATAATTTTTTAATATACATACATACCTGAAAAATCCTTTTGTCGGCCTAATTTTTTATGTCGCATTCGTCCAAGTCAGGCACAAACGATACGCATGGTTTTTTCGCTCATCTCCCCCCGATATTCCATCTGAATCTGTTGAACGTGGACATAGGACTCTAGATATATACATGTATAAAAATATCAGAACCAACACACTTCTTTAAAAAATAGGCTCACCTCAACAAAGCCATCGCCGCTTCCAGCGGCAGCCCTCGCGCGTGGATGCATCGATCTAGACGCCATGCAACACATTTCTTGTCAGGTACGTTAGTACCACTATATTGATCGCATCAGCTGCTGCTTCCATCAATCAATCATCAATGGTATAAAGGGCCCTGGATGATCACATGGTATGCACATATTAGCATAGGGAAGTTGGTCATCTTGTGATTGATTATACCATTTATACATACATGCACTTCATGGAGAGACCGGGACAAGAAGTACTGCTATCGCAGCTTTTGATCGCCCTAAACATACTTGTGATTTCGCATTGATTAGTCTACAAGTTTACAACGAGATGGGGAGCTCGCAGATGTTGGGAACCAGGTTGGCTCTGCATGCCTCGCTTCCCTCGAGTGGGAGCTCACAGGAGAAGCAGGTCTCTAGCTGGGAGGCTGACGCGGTCATCCCCATTGAATCAGCTCCTCACATATCTTCTCTGAGTCAGAGCTCGAGCTAATGTACATGCCTTTGCCTGCTGACCAACTGACCATCAACTTCAAAATCACCTTTAGTAACGGATGTCACGAAAGCTAGGTAGATGCTTTCTACCGGACCATACAGTATTTGACACGTACTCCCTCTATAAAGAATTGAAATGCTCTTATATTTATTTATAGAGGGAGTACTATTTTTCAAGTTGAATATATTTTTAGGTAACCTACATCTTTCTTACCCTTCACCATCAGTGGTACCAATTTTTTCCATGTGCATGATCCCACCCAAATATATTCAATGCAACATCATAGCATTCTATTGCAGCTATAATGATTACCACCAAGGGATGTGGGCACTAGGTCCATGAGGAGCATTTGGTTATATAACCCAGATACAAGCAAATCAATATCATTAATTTTGCTGACAAGGAAAGTAAAACAAATGGAGGCTCCAGTTAATAAGATGGCACTCAAAGTAGGCCCTGACCTCCACCTCTCCTTTCTAACTAGCATTTGCTCAGCATGATGATGGAAATCACAACGGCGTGTACATAATAAAACTTGCAAAAGGGCAGAAGGATGAATAGGTTGCTGACAATGACGAGATGGAGCAATTGTGATAAGTGGCAAAACATAAATTTTATTACCCCGTTGCAACGCACGGGCTCTTTTGCTAGTGTATTACAATGCCCGTATTTTCCTTGCAAATAACTGATCATTCAAAAATGCACGGTAATTGATTTATGACGAGTTCTTGAATTAGAGTGAGTTTGTGATATAGTGATCTCAACGTGGATTTCACATTTCATGGTGTCCACAGTAAGTTTTTCATTGCAAATTCAAATTTACAAGATGAACAGTATGGTGGTGAGAAAACTTTGTATGCATTCAAGCATATGCCCACACACACACACACACACGAATACAAAAACAATCCAGTAAGTATAGTGCATCTATTTTTCCAGACCGTGCATGTATGACACGAATTCAAACATAAAAATGTAAGCCATGCATGGTCCTCAATTCAATATTTAAAACGCAATGGTAAACTGAAACATGAATATTAAGTCTAGTACTATGTACATGCAAATGTTGTGTTTAGGTATCTCCATCGACCCCCCCCCCCCACCCACACACACACTTCATGTATTGATCGATCTTCATTTCTTTGATTTTATACAGTATTACATTGAGTAGAGTAGAGGGAGTGGCTCGTCAACACGTGCATGAATGTTAACTCACTTACTGGTGGGTCACATGTCTGCGATCTCTCTCTCTCCTCTCCATCTAGTACAACCTTTAGACGCACGGGCACACACGAAGAGCGGCGCGAGCTTGCCATGGTGTTATTATAACTAAAAAAATGATTGGAAAATAGATGAATCGCCTAGAACAAGAGACATTGTGGCTGGTCGAGACGGTGCTGACCACACCTATCCTTCGTGCCACGTTAGCATGATGAAGCTGCATGGCTAGTGGTGTGTTTTCGACCGACTGGATGGGTCCCGAGGTCGAACCATAGGTAGTACAGTATATTTTTACATGCACATTTTCCCTCCGTGCCGAGATGAGGCACACCCTACTGCGCGGTTTCTGGGTCCTCCCGGGTGGTGCACACTTATTTTCTTCCTTGCAGAGATGTCGGACGCCCTACCGCACATTTTCTGGGTCCTCCTCGGTGGTAGCACCGAAGCAAGTAAATGAGTCATCAAATCACAAAAGCCCACCTTTCCCGCTGAGTACATCAGTGAAGCACAGTGGCTAGCTAGTTGGGCTAGTGCGACTGATTAGCTAGGCCACTGCCACATTTGTTTTTTCACCCCTTTTTTTTCTCCTTGCTGGTAGGTAAATTTAAATATCCACCGCTGCGTTGCTCTGGTCTTTGGGTGCAGCAGGCGCGGTAGGATTTTTCTTTTTTTATTGACGGGAGCAGGCGCGACAGCAATTTGTCATGATGACCCCGGGAGGTGCTCACTGATGTGAAAAGTCATCGACTGGTGTTTTCCCATGGTGAAAACCAAAAGATTCACCCCCACCTTCCCGTAGATTGCATTGCCTTTCAGCCATTTTGCCCCATTTGCTTCCTCCCCCCATTGCTTCTACCTGGTTCCATGGTGGTGCACCAGATCACGGAGTCTGAGGTGAGGTGCCTGACACAGGAGCTCCATGCCAAGGATGCGGAGCTCAGGGCCAAGGACGTGGAGCTCCGTGAGCTCAAGGAGGAGAGGAGTGCCATGCTCCTCCTTTATGTGCGGGAGTTCATGGAGCTTCAAAAGCGGCAGGCGTCCACCACAAAGATGCTCAAGGCATCGGCGGCGTTGGTGCAGAAAGCGGGAGATACGATAGGCGGTCAGGCGAGCCGGCTGGAGCGCGAGCGGGCCGATCGTGACGAGGTCCAGGATCGCCTCAACCACTTGCTAGACCATGTTACCATGCACGTGTTGCGGCTGTGCGATGCCTACCATCATGCCAGCGCGACCATGCCAGCCGTCGGGCTAAACCCGTTTGACCACCCCATTGACTTCAACGAGCCGCGGCTTCCTGACCTGGTCTCCTTCTTCACCTATATCTCCGAGGAACTGAGCCATCTCCGCGCGGTGATGGGGGCAGAGTTGGACAAGGAGGGGTTGCAGGCAGCCGTCACCGTTGCTGGGTGAATCCTCTCAGGGCTTCGTCACCGGAATCCATTCATGCCATTGGACGCCATCTTTGACGAGATGGCTCCCGTCGACCGGGAGCGGGCTTTGTGGGCGGTGGCACCCTGCATCACCACCGTCATGCACCTCGAGAAGCTGAGGAACTTCGGTGGTGTTTAGGCGTCCTATGCATGGGCATGTCTCGGCGCAACATGACCGTTGGATCAAACTCAGACGGTGCAGATCAGTCACTGTAGCACGAAGCGTGCGGGTGTGTTTGGTTGCATTGTCATCTCAACATAGTTGTTCCCCCTTCATGCATGCTCATCTCAGCACCCCTCTTCATCCATGCTCTCCATGCTCCTAGTGTATTTGTGTTAACCTAGTGTGGACTCATGTACCCTTCATGCACTCTGCCAAGCACGCAAAAGTGGGTCGAGAAGGGAATTTTTGCTCCCATGCACCCTTCATACACCCTACCTAACACAGATTTGTGCTTCATATGGTTCATGTTCCATGGAGTACTGTAGCACCGTACTATCCGTTCACTGTACACCTAGTTCTGTCGACATTAATCTCACCATTCATTCTCGACCGGAGAGTCAAAAAAGGGGCATGTTACATTACTGTTCATAGTTGACATGCGCACAACATCATTTTTTATCATCATATCTTACCACACTAGCAACAAGATTATATTACTACTGACGTATGAACCACTGCAGATGCCGTAGTAGTAGGAATATTGTGTAAGTTCAAGTGGCTGTCATGTTTCACACTCCTCCGTCGTAAGAGTGGAAACGCTTGCTCTAATCATTTTTTTTCTTCAGAAATAGTGGACACGCTCTACCGTGAGGATGCTCCTCGACGGTCGTCGGGAACCTTGCTACTCACTTTCACCGTCGTGTGGGATAGCCAGCATCAGGGTCCACTTGCCATGCACTAAATTACTCCGTACTAGAGTGCGCAACTGCACGGTAGACTACACCAGCCGAAGCGCCGCAGTAATGCCCAATGAGCCACCAAATCACAAAACCCCCACCTTTCCAGCAGTAAGTTGGACGGGCGAAGCAACCATCATTTCACTCTTCTCCCTCATCTTCCTCTCTTGAAGAAAACCCCAACTCGCTTCTCCCTCATCTTGTTCCTCAGTTCTTCAAGAAAACCCCGACGCGCTTCTGCCATTGTTCTTCTCTCCCAAAGAAGGAAAGGTGAGCGCATCAATGGTGTTGCTTCTGGCCAAGGCCCGGTCTTGCAACCCCGCGACCGATCCTAACTCCCTCTCTATTCTTCTTTTGGGTTTGTGATTATGGTTTCTTTTCTTTTATTTCTATTTGACAATTTCTTGATGGACCATGGAGCACCGGCCGAAGTGATATCTATGGCTCTGGTCAAAACCGTCGAGGCTCAGGGTATGAAGAAGTGCAAGCACCCCACCGAGACTACTGCAGACAAGCTCAAGGCCATCGCCCTGTCCAAGCCCCCCTCTTCGGGATCCCTCATTAAGCCAGTCTAGGTAATATCTCTTCTTGATGATCTTTTTGGCAATCTTGATCGTGTTTTTTCATCTAACACACAGTACTAGTAGTAGTACTAGTAGTACAACTTTCTGGGCGATCTTGCATGTGATTTTTGTGTGCCAAATGACTGTTCTAAATGGCTCTTTTGACCAAAACATGTGAGAGGTTGACATACATATGATTTTTGCACATAACACTGGTTTCTTATATATTACTTTCAACTACTTTATGAACAACATCAATGCTAGATGTAGGAAATGCATGATTTTAGCTCTCATGCCTTGGAAGAGAGTATAGTAGCCTCTGCAACTTGTGTTATGGATAATGCAAGTAATCCCTCTGTTCACAAATATAAGATGTTCTAACTTTTTTGTGCATCTCATGTAGACATGTTCTAGTGTCTTTGTTCACTCATTTCTGTGCGTATATGTAGTCTTATATGGAGTAAAATATCGAAAATCATCTTATATTTATGAACGGAGGTAGTAATAAAATATTTGGCTTCTGTTTGAATTAGAACCAGGTCCCCAGTGGATATGAAGTTCTCAAAGTCATGCCGTGTGAACTGGAAGAACTAAGGATGTGTTCTACTACTAAACTATCCAGCTGCTGTGTCCTTCTCGACATGTGTCTTGAACAAGTGTTTTCCTGTAGCATTGTTGTCAGGCGTGTTCTCGAGGGTGTACTTCACCACAACAATTTCCTAGCTATGCCTTTGATTACGAAGGGTGTGGTTCTTGTAAAGCTTCCCGACAAATCTGATGCGGATTGTCTTCATTGTCATGTTTATGAGTGGAAAGACCACTCTGGTAGGTTCTCCAAGGTTGACAAGATGGCGAAGGTGCTGGTAGACATCTCTCACGAAGTCCATGGCCTAGTCAGGTATGTGGGGTACATCCCGTAGGTCGGTGGCAAGAAATAGTCTGTAGAATTGAATTAGTGCAACTTTGCTTGTCTGTAGTAAGTACTACTATTGTTCAATACATGATTTGTGTGTGTGAACCCTATATTGTTTAGTACTGCCGCTTTTGTTGGGTGGTGAGTCCTGAGAATAGTCTATGTTAATGTTTGTCCACTCAATTCAGTCTATATATTTTGAAGTATCCATATCATCTTTTTTGTGAGGATGGTTTATCAATTATGGTTACACTCCAATATCGGTATGCATTGCAGGGTTTATCGCACCCACCAGGATTTCCAGTCCCATGGATGTTCGCTCCAAACGAGTTGTCACGACCTTTGGACTGTCCTAATTGTGGGAGTAAGTGGGGGCCCTGCATGCCACCTGTAATTGGATGATCAACCTTCTATTTATAACTTGAACATAGTGATATTCTGGTAAGGATTCACTCGTGTCACATCAAGAAAATCTTATTGATTTACTGTCATATTTTCTTACTTTTGCTGCAATTTTATGATGCAGGTTTTGCCATGTCACATTCATTACAGAATAAACCGTTTGGTTTCCTCTATGATGGTTATTTTAGCAGGTTTCACTTCTTATGACGTGCCAGTAACGAAGGCACTGTCCATCACTTATATTACTGGACACAATTGGATCAGTTTGTTGTCTGAGTACAATCTGAAGCCCCGTGATGAACTGCAGTTGGTTTTAACAAACACGCCACAATTAGTCCTTCTCATGTTTAAAAGAAGTGAAGAAAAAGACTAGATCCAGGTCACGGAGCCTAGCAAAGTTAGAGAGCTGAAGTATGAAATCATTGCAGACCAGAGACGATCGTTGTTGTCTCGCACATCGGTACCACCTTCAGCATCGGATCAAGCACCGGCACCTGCTCCGACGGCACTGGCTCTAGCACTAACAATAGTATCAGCTCAGTCTGATCCACCAGAGGATTCGGCACTTACAGCATCAGTGGATCAGGCTGATCTACCGGAGGATCGGGCACCGACATGGGCACCTGCTCCAACACCGGCACCAGCTCCACAAGGAGCACCATCTCCGGCAGCAGCGGTGGCACTACCAGTCGAACCGGCACGGGCACGAGCAACGGCTCCAGTACCTGCACCAACACTTAGAGTTGCACTTGCATCTGCTTCGGCCCGTGCAGCGGCAACGGAACCAGCACTTGCACCGGCAATAGACTGGGCTGCAGTTCGCACTGCATATACCAAAGTCCTTACAAAAACTGACATCTCCACCTTCTTGGTAAGCATTGGCAGCCCAAGTGCTTCGTTCTTTTTTCTTTCCATGTTGTTTCACATGATTCACTGTGTTGATCTAACTGTTTGTGTATGTCTTCTTGTTTGCAAAAAGAGAATTCCTAGAGTAACAAGGGAGTCATTCAATAATCCGGGCGACCGTGGCCAAGTTTCTCTTACCATGCGCAGACTTGGTGTGAATGAACCTGCTCAATATACCGTAAGTACAAAGGATGGTCACATGATGATTGATGCTAAAGGATGGTCATGGTTCAAAACTCTATCAAATCTTGCGGTTGGGGATGATGTCAAAATCAAACTTTCTCGGAAAGGAGAGCTGGTCCTAGTCAACTTTGAAATTCTTCAGTAGCAGCACGCAACTGCCAAACTGATCTATCCTCCGGCAGCTTTTGATGTAATAATATGGCATGGTGAAACAAGTGTTGTCGGTGTCAAAACCGGCAGACCTCGGGGTAGGGGGTCCCGAGCTGTGGATCTAGGATCGATGGGTAACAAGGACGACGAACACAGTGTTTACCTAGGTTCAGGCCCTCTCGAAGAGGTAAAACCCTACGTCCTGCTTGATTGTATTGAATGTATAATGTGGTTTACAGAGTAGATCTACCTCGAGATCAGCATAAGCTAAACCCTAAGGCTATGAGGTGTTGAATGTAGCTCTAGCCCTAAAGACTAAAAACCCTCGTTTTATATAGACACCGGTAGGGTTAGGGTTACCGAAGATAGATTACAATAAGGAATTAAAGAGATCCTCTGCCTTCTTGACTTGGAGGGCACACCACGGCTTCGTAGATCTCCTGTCATTATATGGCTCCACCAGTCCGGCCCATGTACAATGGGCCGTCGCCCCGAGGACCCCTTAGTCCATGACTCCCTCAGTAGCCCCCGAACTTGCCTCCAACGCCAAGAATTGTATCCGGTATCCATCCATCTGACCAGTATTCAGCTTGCGGGGTGAGTTCCTCAGTATGTCTCTCCCCTATTTGGAACCAAGTGATGTCCGGAATCTGAAATGGTAGTTTTACTTAACACCGAAGGTAATAATAAAAACATCGCTCAAGCACAAATAGTTCCTTTATCTCACAACTTTTTCTCTTTCAACGAAGAGTCGCTTCCGGCCATAACGCCAAGCAGTTACTATTTCTCGAAGCGCGACTCGAAGCTGACGACACGTTTGACACGTCCCCTCAAGATGGGGATCGTGTCCTGCTTTTCAGGGGATATGGTTAATGATTTCGATTCCCCTCCCCGCTCAAAATGTTGCGGAGATATCGGGAAGTGGAGAGGCCAGCGGGATGGAAAAAGGAATCCCCGGCCTGCCAACAGTCTATAAAGGGGGGCTGCTACAGTCTGCATCCCACGCCCTCTTCCACCTTCCGCTCACGCAGACCTTCAGAGCTCCAGCGCCCTTTCTCTCTACTTCCATAGCGAATCCCACTTCACCTCCTTCGACCATGGCCGGATCTGGCGCCAATGGGGAGTGGGAGGCCTCCTCCGTCACCAACGAGGACATTCTAAAGCTGAAGGAGGCCGGCTACTTGCCGGCCGATGTCGCCCATCGGGCCCCCGAAGAGGGCCAGATCATCCCTACACCCGGGGCGGACGAAAGGGTAGTTTTTCTCCCCCATTTCCTTAGGGGGCTCGGATTTCTCCTGCATCCCTTTGTGCGGGGGCTGATGTTCTTCTACAGGCTGGATTTTCACAATCTAGCCCCCAACTCCCTCCTCCACATTTCGACCTTCATCGTCGTCTGCGAAGCGCCCCTTCGAGTCCAGCCGCACTTCGGTTTATGGCTGAAGGTGTTCAATGTCAAGCCCAAGGTGGTCGGCGGCGAGCATGCGGACTGCGGAGGGGCCATGATTAGTAAGCTAACATGGGTCAAGTGGCCGGACAGCCACTTTGTCGACACCGTCCGGATGTGGCAGAAGGAGTGGTTTTATATCACTGAGCCGAGGGGGGCCGCATGCATTCAGGTCCGGAACCCCTACCAGATTGGCCTCCTGCACTACAAAGAGCCCGGACTAGGGGTGTGTTGCCGACACGAAAACACTGCAGAAGTGCGTCGACAGCATGATAGAGACCGGCGCGAAGCTAGTCGACGTGGTCCAGATCATGGTTCACCGCCGGCTCCTCCCTTGCCAGGCGAGGGCCAAGCCTATGTGGGAGCAAGAGCCCGAGGATCCGCCCATCGTGCGACACCTCTATGGTACGACTCCTGACAGGATATGGGGCCAATTATTCCAGCCCCAGAAGGAGTGGCCGGTCGAGGGGAAGGACATCGGCCTTGACGTTGTGAACCCCCCAAGGGAGGTGAGTGGCATTCTTTTTTAGAAGTGTTCGGATATTCACACCATGTTTGATTCGGTCTAACCCTGGTATGTGGATTTTGCAGGGCTGGCTCGCCAAAGCCAAGAAGATCCACGGCCAAGCGCCTCTGCCGGAAGGGCCCCAATCAGAGCAGCTGGAAAAGCTGCTGGTTGTGGTGCCTTATAGGGCGCCCGCCAAGAAGGGCAAGAATAAAGGAGAGCCAGAGGCTAGGGAGGGCCTCCGCCGTAGGGTTCATCCAGGCAATCGGTCCGGAGACGCTGCAGCCTCATCCATGCAGGATGGGGGCGAGGATGAGGACAAGGAGGAGAGTGCCTCCTCGCATTCCAAGAAGAGTGCGGCGTCCGAGGACGTCGAGGAGGTCCAACCTTCTCCAGCCCCGAAGAGATGATGCCGGACCAAGCTGGTCCTGTCTGATAGTTCGGACTCCGACAAGGAGTCCGAACTATCCGAGAAGGTTCCGGCGAAGGATCCCTGGGCCAAGCCCCCGGCCAGCAGGTAAGGCATTGGCATTTTTAGCTATCTCATTTTTAGTAATTTGCTTTAGTTGAAGGTTAACCCCTCCGAGTTGCAGTCCCCCACGTGAACGCCCCACCGAGCATACTTCAGAGGGGACGTCACCGCCCGCCGAACTGGCAGACAGTGGGTCTATGGCGCACTCCACACCTCCTCTGATCCCCGAAGAGGTTGAGGAGGTGTCGTCCCAAAGGACTCCTCCTCCGAACACAGAGGGGGAAGCGTTGCCATAATGACCGAGGTTAACACCTTGGTCACCGAAGACCAGGAGGGAGCGTCCCTCCTGGCTAGCGAGGGAAAGGAGTCCGGACCCCAACCGTCGACCGCTCCCGAGCCCCCAAGGTCTTCGACGGCACATACTCCTCCCAGCGGGGAGGGGCCGGGGAGCCAACGCCAGCGCCGAACACATCCACATGGGCGGCAGCTGGCTGGCCAGACGTTCTAGAGGAGCTGGTGAGCAGCTCCATCATCATTGATGGGCACCACGCTCTAATGAGTGCGGTTATGCAGAGTGTTCGTTCTGTCCAATCCAGACTGAACGATGCTGTCCAAGGCATTCTAACAGGCTTTGAGATAAGTCATGTAATGCTCTTTCCTCATAATGCAGTTGTAATTGTTAGTTTAGGTAGGCCATATACATAGCAGCCCCCGAGACTCTGCCAGGACCTCAGAGAGACCTGCAGAGCATCAAATTCAGTAAGCCGAATAATAATGTCGACATATTTTTGCTGACGCAGACATCTTCTGTGGCCGCGGCTACTGATGCCGCAGAGTTAGAGGAGATGGATCGGAAGCTCAAGCTTTCCGATCAAGAGCTTGACCTTGTCAACAAACGGCTTGTCGAGGCGCAAGGTAAGCCCTGTGAGAAGATGTGTACTTGCTTGACGCCGGATATTGATGATCCAGACTGTATGCTAATCCCTTATCTTGATGACCTTGTAGCTGCTGCCCCCGAGGTTGAGGGCTTGAAGGAGGCCCTGAAGAAAGCCAAGGCAGAGGCGGCCGAGAAGAAGATGGCCGCTGAGAAGGCAGTGGCCGAGCATGAGAAGGCTAATCTTGCTGCCGAGCAACATGAGGCTCGGGTGACCGAAGTCCAAGTGGAGCTCCAGGATGCCGCCAAGAAGCAGGAGGCCCTTGTCAAGGGGCAGGAGCAGCAATCCTCCTGGCTATCCAAGACGGAGAAGGAGCTTCAGGAGGCGAGGAGTGACGCTCGAGGTGTCCTGGAGGAGCTCCGGCAAGCCACGCAAATTGCCAATGGTAAGAAATATTTAACACAGAGTATGTTCGGAGGCAACAGATTCACCCTGCTAACGAGGGTCTGGCGCTCCGCAGGCGTCTTCGCTGAACTTCCGAAGAATGCGGCGACCGCGGCGAGGCACTATGCCACCCTCCAGGAGGACTCCACGCAGCGGCTCTTCTGGTCACAGTTTCCGGACTCCGAGCGTCCACCCCTTCTCAGCGATCAAATGAAGCAGCTGATGGAGATGCAGCGGATGTCCGAGCTGGCCTTGAAGGACCTCTGTGTCAGCCTGTGGCAGCCGAACCCATTCTGGACACCTACTTCGGCCTTGTGCATAAGCTGCGGGAGGCGCCGCTCTGGATTGGCACCTTAAAGCGGTCAGCGTGCCTTGAGGGGGCGAGGCTCGCGTTTGCGAAGACTCTGGTTCATTGGTTGAGGATGAATCCAATGGAGATGGCCACTGGTCCTCCACCCAAGGGGAAGGAGCATCGCCGCCCTGAGCAGTACTTCGCACAGGTGATAGCCGGAGCGCTGGTGAGAGAGGGCCAGTGTTCGAAAGATGTAATGTTTGAGTAGTTGTATTAAGTTTGTATCACGTGGGACTTATACTTCATTATGCACCCGACAGACTTATTTTGATATTGTAATGGTTAAATTTTGACTCCTGTATGGCCGTATGTTTATTCTGAAAGCTACCAGTCGTCGGCTTCAGCCCCCAGGTGAATATCACGAGGGGTGTTTTGTCTCCGCACTGTTACCCTTAGCCAACGTCTTGGTGCCCGGAGGCGGTACGTAGTGCGGGAGCGAAACCAGGCAATCAGACTATTCGGTTTTGCTGCTTTCACTTAGCCTTAGGAGCTTGACGGTGGGGACTAGGGACTAGCCCCCGGTGTATTGTGATGTACTTGGGGATCAAACCCTGCCCTTTCCGATCACATGGTTTGTGTTAAGACAAACCCTTCGTGTGACACGGCGAAATCGCCAATGACTTTTAGAGTCAAACCTCGTCATCGGATCACGGACCCATTCGCGCTTACTATGACGGTCAGTTTTCGGCTTTTTCCTCCTGAGGTACTTGACCGGGCAAACCAGAAGTACAATCGCAGGGGTTCTCCCTTTGCACTCTTAGCCGAACATGCGGAACATAAGAGGCAAGCACAGGAGCCGGGCAACCCAACTATTGACCCAAGACATAGTTCGGAACATATGCATATAGTGCAATATCCGAGACACCAAACACCTAGCAGAAAGCGGTGCTGGACTTGAAGATATTGAGCTGATACATAAATTGAACTCTTGACTAGTTAATATATTTTCATGCCGGGCTGTTCGAAGAGCGAGTGGGGAATCCGAAAAGATACAGAAAAAATTGCAAGATGCGGATATCCGAACACCGTAAAGGTTATTTTATTATTTCTCGTAATCTCCGGACGTCTAACCGTACAATTCGAACTGCGAAGGCAGTAATTGAAAGAGAGAAAGAAAAAGAAAATGTACAGAGTAAAGGTTGATGCAGGGCCTTGATACGTGAGTTGAAGCCTTCACTGTGCCCTGTTGCACGTCTGCGCCTTTGCCTCAGATAGGTGGGGGTTGGGACCTTCGATGAGACCTTGATGGGCGAGGACCCTGCTGATGGAGCTTTAAGCTTGGGGATATCCGGAATTGGTCCCCGGGTCGTCCGAAGACGAGGTAATTCCAAAGTTCGGTTTAACCGAATATGTACTTCAGATTAATGTATGTATCACGGCTGCCCATGGTATTTTTAGTGCAAAGTTGTGCTTACGAGGCACGTCGAGCATGAAGAATGTGGGCATGTCGTGGGGTGCATAACCCTATTTATGGTGAACACATGCGGGTTCCCATGACGGGGAACGGGTTCGAACCCATTTACTATTGTCACCGACCCTTACGGCGGGTCGGCATCCGGGCCTATATGGGCCGGTGTGGTCTTCAGCCGCTAGGGCTGCAGTGTGCTCTTCGGTTTGAAGTGAGTGTTCTGTGTTGCCGTTGATAGTTATGATGCCTGAAGGACCAGACATCTTCAACTTGAGGTACGCGTAATGCGGAACGACATTGAATTTGGCGAACACTGTTCGGCCGAGGAGGGCGTGATAGTCACTGTGAAAAGGTGCGATATCGAAGATCAAGTCCTCGCTTTGGAAGTTATCCGGACATCCGAACACTACTTCAAGAGTCACGATGCCCGTGCAGCGGGCCTCCACTCCCAGAATGACCCCCTTGAAGGTGGTGTTACTGGGTTTAATCCTTGATGGATCGATCCCCATTTTCCTCACTGTATCCTCGTATATCAGGTTGATGCTGCTTCCTCTTTCCATTAGGACTCTAGTGAGCTGGAATCCATCGATGATGGGGTCTAGCACTAGGGCTGCGGACCCTCCATGGCGTATGCTGGTGGGATGATCCCTGCGATCGAACATGATCGGGCAAGCTGACCATGGATTGAACTTCGGCGCTACTGGCTCGATGGAGTATATGTCCTGTAGCGCTCGCTTCCTCTACTTCTTCGGTATGTGGGTTGCGTAAATCATGTTTACCGTCTTGACCTCGGAAGGGAAGGGTTTTTGGCCTCCACTATTCGGCCTGCGGGGTTCGTCATCGTCCTCGCTTCGTGGGCTTTTGCCCGAGTCTTCGGCTATGAGATTGCCGGCCTGTTTGATCACCCAACAATTTCAGTTGGAGTGGTTGGCGGGCTTCTCTGATGTGCCGTGGATCTGGCAAGGCCTACCCAGAATTGTGTCCAGTCTAGACGGGCCATCACCGTTGCCTTTAAGGGCTTTCTTTCGGGTTCCAGACTTCTAGTTTCGGAATCCGGCATTTACTGCGTATCCTCACCCTCGCCGTCATTGTGCCAACGTTTATTCTTGTTGCGTCGGGGCTTTCCATTTCCATCCCGAACCTCGGAGGTACCGGGTGTGTCTGGGTTGGTGTTCTTGCGAGCGAGCCAACTGTCTTCGCCCGTGCAAAAGCGGGTCATGAGGGAAATAAGGGCTTCCATAGTTCTTGGTTTGTCCTGGTCGAGCTGCCGTATGAGCCATTCGTCCTTGACACTATGCTTAAAGGCAGCCAAGGCTTCGGCATCCGGACAGTCAACGATCTGATTTTTCTTGGTCAGGAATCGGTTCCAAAACTGTCGGGCAGATTCTCCGGGTTGTTGCGTGATGCGATTTAGGTCGTCAGCATCCAGAGGTCGGACATAGGTGCCTTGAAAGTTTGCTCAAAAAGCATCCTCAAGCTCTTCCCAGCAACCTATAGAGTTTTCGGGAAGGCTGTTCAACTAGTGTCATGACGGGCCTTTAAGCTTTAGTGGCAAATATTTAATGGCGTGGAGGTCATCTGCTCACGCCATGTGGATGTGGAGGAGGAAATCCTCAATCCATACGGCTGGATCTGTGGTTCCGTCATATGATTCAATGTTCACAGGCTTGAAGCCTTCCGGGAATTGATGTTGCATTACCCTCTCTGTGAAGCATAAGGGGTGTGCGGCGCCCCAAACTTGGGCTACGTCACGTCGGAGGTCTTCGGACCTCCTAATCTGCTGCTTCTCCCGGACTCTATGGTTTTGGTTTAACCGATCATAGTCTCCTTCTCGGTACGCGGGCAGGTCCTCTCTGGGTCCGTAGATGGACCTGGTAGGCCTCCACGAGCGTCTAGGTCATGGCGGAGGTCGTACTCATAAGTGGGCCGCACTTGATCCTTGCCATGACGGCGAGGTGGGGCGGCTGGGTGTTTGGCCTCGTCAGCTTCCCTGTCCCGCCCTTTAGGGGGGCGGTCCGGTTGTTCGGCATTTGTGTATATTGGGCATGTGGGCTCTACGGCCTCGTTGTCGAACTATGGCAGGAGTCTTCACTTGGGATCACTCCTGTTTGGCTGATCGTGGCTGTAGCCCTCTTCAACAGCTAGGACTTTAGTCCATCGGTCGTTGAGGGTGTCCTGTTCGGCCATGATTTTGCGTTTTTGCTTCTTTAGGCTGCGAGCGGTGGCTAAAAGCCTCCGCTTGAACCGTTCTTGCTCCAGAGGGTCTTTGGGGACGATGAAATCGTCCTCCCCAAGACTGGCCTCCTCTTTAGAGAGTGGGAGGTAGTTGCTATCCTCGGAGTCATCGGGGTTTTCTGAATTGAGCGGGTCCTCCTGCCCAGCGAGGTCATCCTGATGATGATCGAAGGCTGCGTCTCCGGCGAGGTCATCCGTATTATTTATGGTGCCATTTTCCACAGATTCCATGTTGCTTGCATGTCTTCGACGTGGCTTTGATCGATGGCGCTGTTTTCAGCGTTTGGGCGGCTCATCTCTGGGCTTGTCTTTGTCCTGATTAGGGGTGCCGTCGCCGTCCTTGGGGGTGTCCACCATGTAAATGTCGTAGGTGGAAGTGGCCGACCAGCGGACGGTAACGACGGGGGGGGGGGGGGGTGCAACATCGGCACTTCCCATGGCTCCGCTCCCCTCGTCCATGTATTCGGTATTCTTCGAATTATAGTCTAGCATATCAGTTAAATCATCGATAGTGGCTACCAAGTGGGTGGTGGGTGGGACGCAAAATTCCCTATAGTATGCCTTGACGGGTTGACGATCGTGAGAGGGGGAGAGATCCTCCTGGATAGTAATTTTCTTAATTTGGTCCAACGCCTCATTTATCATAGCGAGGGTCACCAAACTCGAGGGCTCCAGGCCAGATTCCGTTGCAATGGGGGCAGTCAATGCCCTAGCCAGTCCTTGATTTCTACAAGCCGAACTGAGCTCGGGGTGCGGTACCGGATCCTCGAAGGGGTCCGGACAGTCATCGAAAGTCAAGGACGGATTTTGATCCCTGCGTGTGGATTCCACGCCGGGGCTTGAGATCGAGTTGCTTCGGGCCGGGAATAATTTCTGGCCATTGGCCGACACTTCGTCGTGCGAGTTCATGGCTGGGTGAGCATTGTGGAGGAACGGTTCGGCCGAGATTGATTCCTGGCTTCCGCCTCCTGATCCTGCCTCGAAGGTCGAGGAAAAATCTTTCGTGGACAAGATGGGTTCGAGTGAAGGTGGAGTCTGGCCGCCGCTCGAAGCGGAGCTCTCCTAGCTCAAAGCTGCTGGGGCCAATTCATAGATCAGATTGGAGGGAGACTCCGGGGCGGGCACGACGAGGCCTGCGTGGGTGCGGGAAGGGGTAGTGAATCCGGCGAAGACCAGATCGCCCCGTGAGTCCACCATGTATTCCTGGTTGCCGAATTGAATTCGATGTTCGGGGGCGAAGTTGTCGATCTGATCCAGACGACCTATCGGGTCGGCGTGCAGGACAATGCTGCCGAAAGTGAAGAGTTGACTGGGGACGAAGAAGTCCCTGGATCCAATGCCTTCTCCTATGATCAGGCGTGCCATTGATCCTTTGGGCGACCCCACAGTGGAACTCTCAATGAAAGCACCAATGTCAGTGTCAAAACCGGCAGACCTCGGGGTAGGGGGTCCCGAGCTGTGGATCTAGGATTGATGGGTTACAAGGGACGACGAACAAAGTGTTTACCCAGGTTCAGGCCCTCATGAAGAGGTAAAACCCTACGACCTGTTTGATTGTATTGAATGTATAACGTGGTTTATAGAGTAGATCTACCTCGAGATCAGCATGAGCTAAACCCTAAGGCTATGAGGTGATGAATGTAGCTCTACCCCTAAAGACTAAAAACCCTCGGTTTATATAGACACCGGTAGGGTTAGGGTTACCGAAGATAGATTACAATAAGGAATTAAAGAGATCCTCCGCCTTCTTGACTTGGAGGGCACACCATGGCTTCGTAGGTCTCTTGTCATTATAAGGCCCCACCAGTCCGACCCATGTACAATGGGTCGTCGCCCCGAGGACCTCTTAGTCCATAACTCCCTCAAGTGTCCTGTGGGTATAAGTAGTACGACAGTATTATTTATCACATAGGATATCGTGAAAGAATTGCAACTCTGATTGCTAGTTAGGAACAGTCATTCGATTTCATTCTAACAGCTGCCGTGCTTTATTTAATTTTCTGTATTCTCCTTGCGACATCATCTAAAACCAGCGCCGTAACGATTGCTTGCAATATTTACTGGATGAAATGCGCTGAGTTAGAACACATGGGCCCCCAAACATGCAGGCCCACATGCCTGTGGCCCAAACTCTAGACCCGTCAGCCTATCTGAGTTTTTTACTCTCATCTGAACCCCATATTATGTTATATATATTCCCCTTGATTTTTCTTATGTATAAAGTTGTGATATAAAAGATTTTTATATTTCTTTATAGAGGTAGTATCTCTCTATCAAAAATATATTTATGTGTAACTAGTTACTCCTTCCTTTGTAACTAATATGCGGGGCATCCGGCAACGGGGTCCACGTGCCATGCACCAAATTAGAGTGCACAACTACATGGTAGACTCACCCCGGTCGTAGCGCCACAGTAATGCCCAATGAGCCGTCAAATCACAAAAAACCCCACCTTTCCAGCAGTAGCAGTAAGCTGGACGGACGAAGCATCAATATTTCACTGTGCCTGAATCCCCTTCTCCCTCATCTGCTTGTTTAGAGAAAACCTCCCCTCGGTGATTGCTTAGGGTTTCTCATGGAGAACCAGGTATGAATTCTTCATCCATCCCCGATAAATCCTAGTCCCTTGGTCGCCTATAATCCTAGGATGGCAGCCACCGCCATTGATGCATTTTTCTTCCTACTGAATCTAGTGTGTTTCATTTGCAGTGCCCAAAGTGCGAGGACCCTACAGGTTTCTGCGCCCTTGGCGAGACACCACACTTGTTCCTTCTCATCCTAACACAGGATTTTAAAATGCGCACAGTATGTTCCTACAATCCTCTTTTCTATCGGGGAGGGTTGGGGTTTTTGAGCATGCTGTCGACTAATTTGGAAATTTGGATTGCTATATTTGGATAAAAGGTACTAGTACCATGGTCAACACTAACCTGAAAGAGGAAATTATTTCTTGATTTGGATAGCGAATAAATTGTGTTCTCATATTATTTTTCCTACAGTGCATCCCTTGCTCTGCCAGAACACATGTACTCGAGATGGTCGGCCTTGCCATAACTGAATACACCAGTTTAATGGTCACATTGAAGACATGCCATGGATAAAAGTTCCTAGTTGGGTTCATGAACCAAGAAGATCGCTGCTTTTTTTTATGGACAAACTTGGAAAAACTTTCTCAAGTGTTACGGACTGAAAGTTGGCACACGAATGTTGATGGAAATAGCAGAACCTGGTCTCATCTTCAGTGTGATCTTCCACCCCGACGTCGTTCCAGTAGTTCATCCATGTTAGTTTTGTATCTGGTTCTTGCATGTTGCCTCGATTACTTCTTAATCCACCTATTCTGTCTAACTAATCACAATTTGACTTTACAAGTGGCAACAATTTGTGATTCCCTTCTCTCACGAAGATGCTACTTCTAACTAATATTTCTTATAATTGGTGGCACATGTAGGTTATTACAAAGTTCAGGACACTACTCGTTTGTTATTTGATAAGAACTCGACTATTACTGATGGCACTGAAGTTGATTGGGACGATATCCACCAGTTCCTACACTTTATTGATCGTCTTGAGGTCCTTATGGGGCGTTTCAATGGTGGAAGGCCACGTGGGATTTGTGTGCCACTGGTGCACACGTTGAACAGGTCCAACTGTGTCAAGAAACTTATAGTACGAGTTATTTTCTATTATATATTATGTTCATAAACTCTTGCTTATACACAGTTTTACAGCTTTGATCTTCTTGAAACAGAAACTGCCCAGTTTTATTGTTCCTATACAGATGCCTGACCATGGTCGGGTTAGACTTGCGCTTGGTCACAACATGATGTTTATGTCGACCTACTCCATTTCCCTTGGAGGTGAAAAGATACTTATTCATGGGTGGTCTCAAATATTGAAGCCCCGTCCATCTTGGAGAATAGGACAGAAGGTTATGCTCATGATTTTCCATGGCTCTAAAGTGAATATCCTGTTTATTGACCACATTGTGAGATGAAGCCGCTTTCAGAAGGTTGTCGATGCGCGGGGTGGCGCCTGGGCCCTGTCCTGGGGCCTGGTGGCCTCACCCTTGGTTAACTGTAGGCAAAGTAGCACTGTTCGAGGCGTGCTTTGTACGATTGAACCTGTATAAGTACTCATACTGCTTTCAGCTATGGTTGTTAAGTGCCCCTGTTGGTTTCAGTTAAGGTTGTTAAGTACTCCTGTTGCTTTTACAGTCTGTCATGTTTCTTCAGTCTCGTCTTCCTCCAGCCGCCAAAACCAAACCAGCGCTGGCGGGGCTACCTGCTCCCGCCACCCACGGCTGGCTGCGCCTCAGCGCATGCATCACTGCCTCACCGTCTCCAAAATCGTTAACGCTGACGTTATCCCCACCCGCATCGCAACCAGTCAACCCTTGTACTCCCTTCGCCCGTGATTTCACCGCCGCATCTTCCCCGGCTCATGTTTGTTCTCTTTCGAGGCCTCGCTGTCGTCCTCAACGCGCTTTGGTGCGCTTGCCGCGGCGCCGCCCTCTCACGTTGTCAACTTGGTCAATAAACAAGAGGAACCGGGAGAGGACTGTAGTTGGAGAGGATGACAGTAGGGACCTACCATGTCCATGGCCGTACGCAAGGAAGTTCCTCATTTTTTGTTATATACTCCATTGTCAGCGTATAGAAAAAGAAAATGCTTCCTCCTAGTGATTTGCTGACATCTGGGACCCACGACATTGTCAGCGTATAGTCAACAGACAAGAGAACAACACAAGAGCGGCTGACACATGGGACGTAGCTGCTCGAGCAGTATTTTTTTTGTTATTGTTGAGATGGAGCAGAGTTTCAACTGGGCTATGGCCTGTCTAGGCCAGGCTTCTATTTTACGTTCACCCCATGACCAGCCCAACTATTTTTTCTTTGTCAAAAATGGCTAGCCCGGTTTATTTTTTTCTGAAGAATACCCTATCCAGGCTTACCCAACCCAGGCCTACTTATTTTTCTCTGCCCTGCTGGGCAACAACTCTTTCAAGACGGCTGCAAATCTTAAAAGTAACATGAAATGGGCTGTAAATATAAAAAATACACGACAAATTGGCAATTACTTTCAAATTTTTGAATTTTTTCACATTTTCAGATTCCAATTCCATTGGGCTTTAACCTAATTTAAATATATGTTCAAAGTACTTTAAATCTAGCTCGACATTTTGGTATTAAAAATAGTTTGGACCCCACCGAAATATGTGAAATTTCGTTTAAATTTTTAACCCTGGCCCTGGCCAACAAAAAGAAAATGGACTGCAATAAATTGCACAAGAAGTTGCAAATGAGCTGTAAATTATTAAAAAAATAGGAAATGGGCTGACTTGTGGGCCTATTAAGTTGACGCGTATGCAAGATTTTTTTACTTATTATATACGTCAACAAGCGATTCTAGCAGAAGTGACCGTTGGATGTCAATCCAATGGCCGTCGTGCTTCTTCCAGCCGCCAAATCCAGCGCCGGCGGGACCGCCTGCTCCCGCCTCCTGTGGCCGGCTGTGCTTCCGTGTAGGCCTCACCGCCCCCTACTACTCCCACCGCTGGCCAGTACATCCCTCTGCTCACCCACATCCCTCCACTGTTGTGGCTTCGCCGCCTCCGGGTCATTCCCTTCCTCGGCCTCGCCGTCGTCCATCGCGTCGGTGTTCTCGGCACGGCATGGTCAACATTGTCAACAAACGATAACATCGGAAGAGGGATGTACGTGGAGAGGCTGACAATTGGGACCCACATGGTCCATGGCCGTACGTAAGCAAGTACCTCCTTATTACGCCCAAAAAAGAATCCTCCCCATGACAGCTGGGACCCACTAGCTATATCTTCGCACAGAAGGAAGTGCCTCCTTATTAAGCGAAAAATAACGTTTGCTCCCCATGACAGCTGGGGCCCACCAGATTTGGAGGCTAACTTGTGGCCCTGCTAAGTTGAAATGTACGCAGGGCTTTGTCAACTTAGTCAACAAACGATTCTATCACCAGTGACCGTTGGATTATTAACATCCAACGGTCATCCTGCTTCTTCAACCTCTGATTTTCTTGCTCCAGCCGTCCAAACCACCGCGTGCTACTGCCTCCCGTGGCCGGCGGTGCCGCCGCGTAGGCCTCACCGCCCCCTCCTACTCCTACCGCAGGCCACGCCATCCCTCTACTCACCCACACCCCCTGTTATTCTGCGGCGACGGCAGCCTCACACCGCAGCCGAACCAGTCAACCCTCGTACTAACCTCCGTGTGTTCCTAGGCTCCGCTTCGTCCCCTACCTCACCGTCATCCACCGCCTAGGTGCTGTCCGCGCAGCATGGTCAATGGACGACAGCCATTGGAAGAAGACTGTACGCGGTGAGGCTGACAGCTGGGACCCACCAGCTACATCTTCGCACGCAAGGAAGTGCATCCATATTACGAGCAAAAATTTAGTTTTCCCCCTGACAGCTGGGACCCACCAGCTATATCTTCGCATGCAAGGAAGTGCCTCCTTATCTTCTCTGACAACTGGGACCCACCGGGTCAAACCGTATGTAGGGTTGTCTCTCTGGTCGGGAACGTGTACGTACATACTGGTCAATCGGTCTCTCTGCAGCGATGAACCGTGGCCGAGTAAGGAGCGGCACGTGTTGTAGTAGAGGCACGGACGTAGCATGTCACGCAGTCCCTTCTATTTATATCTTGTACACGTATCTACAGCCATGCTGCAAGAAAGTAAATACGGCTACGTACATACATATGGGCGGGGGTCTCCAACGCGTACTCGTGCATACATATGACCAGGGCTCGTGTACATGGAGAGGCAACGGAAGACAACAACGGCTCCTGTTCATCGGCAGTGAACCGGCTGGGTCGGAACGAAGGAAACAACGTCGTATTCATCGGGAGGCAATCGACTGGGTCGGAATACGTCCGATTCATCGGGAGCCAACCGGCTTGGACAGAACAGCCGAAATGAGGTCTGGCGTACCACAGAACGGAGGAAACGGCCTTCTGTTCGAGTGCCCATGGTCGAAACAGGGTCCTGTTGATCGGGAGGGGTCTGGCATACCGCAAAACAGAGGAAACGGACTTGTGTTGGAGCACTTACGGTCGAAACGGGGTCCTGTTTATCAGGAGGGGTGTGGCGTACCGCAAAATGGGACTCCATGGGCTATTGTTCATCCACCGTCTACCGCCTCGCTCCAGCCTCCACGGGCTACTTTTCATCCACCGTCCACTTCCTCCAGCCTCCACCTGCTACTGTTCATCCACCACGACCTTCCTCCTGCCTCCACCAGAAACTGTTCATCCATGGGACACTTTCATCCACGGGCTACTGTTCGTCCAGCCTCCACCGGCTACTGTTCAACCAGCCCTTCACGGGGTCCTGTTCATCTACCCCCAACCGGCTCGGGTGTGGCGGCCTCCTCGATTGGGGTCCTGTTCATCCAGCGGCAATGACCTACTACCATGGGGTCCTGTTCATCCAACCCCCACCAGGAACTGTTCATCCAACCCCCAAAAACGGTCACAGTTCATCAAGAGGCAGGTTCAATCGGCTTCAGTTAGCAGCAGTAGCGAAGGAATCACTCGAGTTCAGTTAACAGCCAAGGGATTGATCGCTCAGGTTCAGTAACATAGCTAGTGCAATCGCTCGGGTTCTGTAAGAGAACGCCTCGCTCGGGTTCAATTAGAGCCCAACGCCTCACACACACGCGCGTACGTGTACGAGAGAAATGCGCAAACCTCCGTGCATCGCATGGCCCCAACCACCCACCGTAACCGGGAACTCCCCAAAATTTTCCTCGCCCTCGCTTCAACCATGATTTTTTCCATCATGGACGGCCCAAAGAATGTCATGCAGGTGCGTCCCCGGCCCGCCCAGGATGAAAAGCCCATTTTCTGTCATGATTTTTTGTCATAGAAGTAGGAGCCCACCACATCTATGATGATACGTGTTTTTGTCACAATTATCGTCAGAGAAGTGTCATAAGCATGACAGAATTTTTTTGTTCGACCCATAATGTCATGGATGTGTCTTTTTTTGTAGTGAAAAGACTTGGTCATCTTCGTATTCATTCACTTGCCGGTGCATCGCGACATGCTCAAGCGCTTCCATTTATTCCTCACTCATGGAGTCATAGGTGCCGTCATCGTTGGCGATCATGGTGCGCCGAGTGGGGCACTCATATGTCTTGTGGCCTTGGCCTTGACAGGTGAAGCATTTGATGGAACTCGTCTTGACGGTCTCATCCGGTGGAGTTATTGATGATGAAGCTCTCAGCTTGAAGTTGCTTGTAGTAGGAGGATGACTTGAAGATGTCAAAGTTTTCTTGTAACTTGACTTGTCGCCGTTGCTTGGTATAGGTTTCGTCGAGGTAGAAGGCGTCGTAGTCGTTGAAACTTGAGTGTATGAGCCATATGTCTTGGAAGAGTACTTGACATACTTGTAGTCATCTTGTACTTGTCGCTCTGCCTTGGTAGCTTGGTGCACTAGCTCGAGGAGGTTGGAGTAAGGTTGGAAGTCGGCGATCTTCTTGATAGGATGGTTGAGGCCATTCAAGAAACATGCCATGGTTTACTCCTCATCTTCTGTGACATTGTCACGTATCATGGCAATCTTCTTTTCCTTGCAATACTCTTCAACGGACTTGGTGCCTTGCTAGAGGAGTTGCAATTTCTTGAAGAGGTCGCCGCTATAGTACGTAGGTACAAAGCGTGCTCGAATGACATCCTTCATTTGATTCCATGTGGTGATAGGTGGTTCGCCTTTCTCTCGGTGTCGCTCGATAACTTGCTCCCGCCAAATGAGAGAATGCTCCTGGAACTAAGTGATGCCATGGTAATCTTATTTTCCTCTTCATAATTGTGTAGGCGAAATATCTTGTCGAACTTCAATGCCCATGAAAGGTAGTCTTCGGGGTCGGTGCCACCAGAGAACTTAGGCATGGTGAACTTGAGCTTGCTGTAGCGTTGCGCTTCAATGCGTGCGGGTCGTTTGTGGTTTTGATGATGCTCTTGCCGTGGTGGAGGTTCTTGAACCTCTTGATCCTCGTGCTCCTCTTGATGAACTTGACGTGGAGGACATGGAATTCTTGCATGGTTCCTCATCTCTTGGCGCTCCTCAAGGCGTGCGACTTCTTCTTGTCGCTCTCATCGGAGGCCTCTTCTTGCAAATGCACTTTGCGGTTGCGCTCATTGGCGGCTTGTGTTGATTCACGTAGAGCATGTTGGGCTTCAAGTGCTTGCTCCTCACGGTGTTGTCGCTCTTGTAAAAGCGGATCGTCATCTTGATTCTCTTGGTGATCTTGGCGTATTGGAGCTTGCTCTTGTTCCACGTTATCATTAGCTTTGCGACGTAGTCGTTCATGTTCCTGATGACCCACAAGTATAGGAGATATATCATAGTCCTTTTGATAAGTAAAAGGAAATGACAAGCGGTTTTCAGCAAGGTATTCTCTGCAAGCACTGAAATTGTCGGTAACAAATAGTTTTGTGATAAGATAATTCTTAACAGGTAACAAGTAACAAATGTAACTAAGGTGCAGCAAGGTGGCACAATCCTTTTTGTAGGAAAGGACAAGCTGGGACAAACTCTTATATAAAGCAAAGCGCTCACGAGGACACATGGGAATTATTGTCAAGCTAGTTTTCATCATGCTCATATGATTCGCGTTCGTTACTTTGATAATTTGATATGTGGGTGGACCGGTGCTTGGGTTCCTTACTTGGACAAGCCTCCCACTTATGATTAACCACTCTCGTAAACATCCGCAACTACGAAAAAAGAATTAAGATAAATCTAACCATAGCATGAAACATATGGATTCAAATCAGCCCCTTACGAAGCAATGCATAAACTAGGGTTTAAGCTTCTGTCACTCTATTAACCCATCATCTACTTATTACTTCCCAATGCCTTCCCCTAGGCCCAAACAATGGTGAAGTGTCATGTAGTCGATGTTCACATAACACCACTAGAGGAAAGACAACATACATCTCATCAAAATATGGAACGAATATCAAATTCACTTGATTACTTATAACAAGACTTCTCCCATGTCCTCAGGAACAAACATAACTACTCACAAAGCATATTCATATTCATAATCAGAGGGGTAATAAATATCATTAAGGATCTGACAAATGATCTTCCACTGAATAAACCAACTAGCATCAACTACAAGGAGTAATCAACACTACTAGCAACCCACAGGTACCAATCTGAGGTTTTGAGACAAAGATCGGACACAAGAGATGAACTAGGGTTTGAGAGGAGATGGTGCTGGTGAAGATGTTGATGGAGATTGACCCCCTCTCGATGAGAGGATCATTGGTGATGACGATGGCTTCGATTTCCCCCTCCGGGAGGGAAGTTTCCCTGGCAGAACAGCTCCGCCAGAGCCCTAGATTGGTTCTGCCCAAGTTCCGCCTCGAGACGGCGGCGCTTCGTCCCGAAAGCTCTCTTCTGATTTTTTTTCGAGGTCAAAACCCTCCATATAGCAGAAGATGAGCACCGGAGGCCTGCCAGGGGGCCCACAAGCCACAGGGGCGCGCCTAGGGGGTAGGGCGCGCCCCCCAGGCTTGTGGCCTCCTGGTGGGTCCCCTCTGGTATTTTCTTCGCCCAATATTTTTTATATATTCCAAAATAATTCTCCATAAATTTTCAGGACTTTTGGAGTTGTGCAGAATAGGTCTCTCAGATTCACTCCTTTCCGGTCCAGAATTCCAGCTGCCGGCATTCTCCCTCTTTGTGCAAACCTTGTAAAATAAGAGAGAAAAGGCATAAGTATTGTACCATAATGTATAATAACAGCCCATAATGCAATAAATACTTATGCCTTTTCTCTCTATGTTTATCGATAATCATGTCCACATGTTTAGAGATAGGGGCGTCGATAAAATAAAATACGGACATGAAGGCATCATGATCATGTTTAGAACAGCAACATAATTTGTCATATAATTCCTTATGCCAAAGTAACAATTCATTCACAAGGTAAAGTATGAAACAAGAACTTTATTGAAAGCTAACAACCTATTATTTCAGTCATTGGAGCAATTGCAATTTATCATAACGTAGGAAAGAGTCAATATAAGAGCTTTTCAGCAAGTTCACATACTCAACTATCATTTAGTCTTTCATAATTGCTAACACTCACGCGATACTTATGAGATCAAAGTTTCAATCAGACACAGAGAAAGATAGGGGCTTATGATTTCGTCTCCCAACCTTTTACCTCAAGGGTAATGTCAACTATAATAGCTTATGAATATCAACATCCGAGTGGATATTTATATATCTGGATCTCCCCCCAACATATAGTGCTTGCCAAAAAGAAAAAGTGTAAAAAGGAATAGGTGGTGATTACCATGACTCATGTATAAGGGTAGAAGATAAAAGTAAAAGATAGGCCCTTCGCAGAGGGAAGCAGAGGTTGTCATGCGCTTTTATGGTTGGATGCAGGAAATCTTAATGCGAAAAACATCACTTTATATTGCCGCTTGTGATAAAGAACTTTATTATGCAGTCTGTCGCTTTTATTTCTTCTACGTCACAAGTTCTTATAAAGCTTATTTTCCTCACAATAATAGATCATACATATTTAGAGAGAAATTTTTATTGCTTGCACTGATGACAACTTACTTGAAGGATCTTACTCAATCCATAAGTAGGTATGGTGGACTCTCATGGCAAAACTAGGTTAAGGGATGTTTGGATGCACAAGTAGTATCTCTACTTGGTGCAAAAGATTTGGCTAGCAAGGGGTGAGAAGCAAACTCAACATGTTGGAGGATCCAAAACAATATAACTTCTATTCGGATATAAAGAAACATAACCCATTACGTTGTCTTCCTTGTCCAACATCAACCTTTTAGCATATAATATTTTAATGAGTGCTCACAATCACAAAAAATGTCCAAGATAGTATATATATATATATATATGTGAGACCTTTCTTTCTTTATTACTTCCTATTAATTGCAACAATGACCAAAAACTATGTTTGTCAACTAACAACAGGTTTCATGCGACATACTTCTTATATGTGAAGTCGTCACTTCCCATAAGATCATTATACAATCTTTTTATTTCTTTATTTCTTTTTCTCATGATCATAGCAAGAAAGCAAAGCCCTCAACTCAAAACTAATCTTTATTATATAACTCTCAGACTCGATTACATAGAGGGAACATAAAGCAAAATTCAAAGCTAGATCACACTAAAACTTTATTCTACTAAACCGAGATATAATCAAAAGGATCGAACTAAGAAAGCGATAAAGGTAAAGATGTGATGGTGATACGATACCGGGGCATCTCCCCCAAGCTTGGCAGTTGCCAAGGGGAGTGCCCATACCCATGTATTTAGGTCTCTTTCTTCGGAGGTGGTGATGATGACGGAGTTGTTGATGATGAAAGAGTCTTATCCTCCGTCTTCCAAGGCATAGGTTCACCATCATAAAAAGATGAACGAGTCTCCGGGATCCTCAAGTCTGCAGCCAAACTCATCCTCTTAAATCTGTATTCATACTCATAATTTTGGTTTTGCAGGTCATAGATCTGGGCTTGGAGATGCCCGATTTTCTCATGAAGCTTGAAGATGGCCTCCCCAATGTTCTTGGCATCTAGCTTGTGATCATGGGTAAATTCAGTGATCATCAAGTGATTGGCGTTGAGTCCACATTCCACCATCCCTTGGCACTTGAAGACTTGCTGCTCCATTGCTTCGAGCCTTGTATCCACGCTTCCGGTCCTCTTTGGCCCTTCAACATCGCGGATGTGCAGCACCCCCTCACGCATCTCAATGGTTTGAGGGTGTTGCAGCACCTCCGCGAGGTAAGGGTTGATGACATACTCGAAAAACTTGTCCTTGGGGGCGCTTGAAGATGTCATGGCGATCTGGATCTGTCAGGAAAAATAGCTCGAAACAAGAACAGGAGATATTGACGTGGTACGGTGGTCAAAACCTTCGGGAGATTATATATTGAATTTTTACCGACCAAAAGAAGTGTTCCACATACCTATTCCTTTTCGGAGTCTGAAACATTCTGGTAGGTTTCCCTTATGTACTCCTCCGGTGTTATGGTATTAATAATATTGGTCTCAACATTTATGGGAGTACCTCAGATATAATGTTTGATTCTTTGCCTATTCACCACCTTCGGGTTGGTACCTTCGGTGTTGTTGATTTTGATGGCACCGGAATGGTAAACCTCCTCGATAATATAAGGACCTTCCCATTTAGAGAGAAGATTTCCTGCAAAAAATCTTAAACGAGAGTTGTATAGCAAGACAAGGTCACATACATTAAATTCATGCTTTTGTATCCTTTTGTCATGGCATCTTTTTGTTGGAAATATGCCCTAGAGGCAATAATAAAATGGTTATTATTATATTTCCTTGTTCATGATAATTGTCTATTGTTCATGCTATAATTGTATTAACCGGAAACCGTAATACATGTGTGAATACATAGACCACAGCATGTCCCTAGTGAGCCTCTAGTTGACTAGCTCGTTGATCAATAGATGGTTGTGGTTTCCTGACCATGGACATTGGATGTCATTGATAACGGGATCACATCATTAGGAGAATGATGTGATGGACAAGACCCAATCCTAAGCATAGCACAAGATCGTGTAGTTCATTTGCTAGAGCTTTTCTAATGTCAAGTATCATTTCCTTAGACCATGAGATTGTGCAACTCCCGGATACCGTAGGAATGCTTTGGGTGTATCAAATGTCACAACGTAACTGGGTGACCATAAAGGTGCACTACAGGTATCTCCGAAAGTGTCTGTTGGGTTGGCACGAATCGAGACTGGGATTTGTCACTCCGTATGACGAAGAGGTATCTCTGGGCCCACTCGGTAATGCATCATCATAATGAGCTCAATGTGACTAAGGAGTTAGCCACGGGATCATGCGTTATGGAACGAGTAAAGAGACTTGCCGGTAATGAGATTGAACAAGGTATAGGGATACCGACGATCGAATCTCGGGCAAGTAACATACCGATGGACAAAGGGAATTGTATACGGGATTGATTGAATCCCCGACATCGTGGTTACTCCGATGAGATCATCGTGGAACATGTGGGAGCCAATATGGGTAGCCAGATCCCGCTATTGGTTATTGGCCGGAGAGGTGTCTCGGTCATGTCTGCATGGTTCCCGAACCCGTAGGGTCTACACACTTAAGGTTCGGTGACGCTAGAGTTGTAATGGGAATTGTATGTGGTTGCCGAAAGTTGTTCGGAGTCTCGGATGAGATCCCGGACGTCACGAGGAGTTCCGGAATAGTTCGGAGGTAAAGATTTATATATGGGAAGTCCTATTTTGGCCACCGGAAAATGTTCGGGATTTTTCGGTATTGTACCGGGAAGGTTCTAGAAGGTTCCGGAGTGGGGCCCACCTGCATGGGGGGCCCACATGAACGTGGGTAGTGGGGGCAAGGCCCCACACCCCTGGTCAAGGCGCACCAAGATCCCCCCTTAGAAGGAATAAGATCATATCCCGAAGGGATAAGATCAAGATCCCTAAAAAGGGGGGATAACAATCGGTGGGGAAGGGAAAGGATGGGATTTCTTTCCTCCCACCTTTGCCAATGCCCCAATGGACTTGGAGGGCAAGAAACCAGCCCCCTCCACCCCTATATATAGTGGGGAGGTGCATGGGAGCTGAACGCCTTGCCCCTGGCACAGCCCTCCCCCCTCCTACTCCTCCTCCTCCGTAGTACTTAGCGAAGCTGTGCTGGAGAACCACGAGCTCCACCGCCACCACGCCGTCGTGCTGCCGGAGCTCTCACTCAACTTCTCCTCTCCCCTTGCTGGATCAAGAAGGAGGAGACATCCCCAGGCTGTACATATTTTGAACGCGGAGGCACCGTCCGTTCGGCGCTTGAATCGGATCTTCCACGATTTGAATCGTCGCGAGTACGACTCCATCAACCGCGTTCTTGTAACACTTCCGCTTAGCGATCTTCAAGGGTATGAAGATGCACTCCCTCTCACTTGTTGCTAGCATCTCCTAGATTGATCTTGGTGACACGTAGGAAATTTTTGAATTATTACTATGTTCCCCAACAGTGGCATCATGAGCTAGGTCTATGCGTAGATTCTATGCATGAGTAGAACACAAGTAGTTATGGGCGATGATTTATTCAATTTGCTTACCGTTACTAGTCCTATCTTGATTCGGCGGCATTGTGGGATGAAGCGGCCCGGACCGACCTTACACGTACGCTTATGTGAGACAGGTTCCACCGACTGGCATGCACTTGTTGCATAAGGTGGCCAGCGGGTGTCTGTCTCTCCCACTTTAGTCGGATCGGATTCGATGAAGAGGGTCCTTATGAAGGGTAAATAGCAATTGTCATATCACCATTGTGGCTTTTGTGTAGGTAAGAAACATTCTTGCTAGAAACCCATAGCAGCCACGTAAAACATGCAACAACAATTAGAGGACGTCTAACTTGTTTTTGCAGGGTATGCTATGTGATGTGATATGGCCAAAAGGATGTGATGAATTATATATGTGATGTATGAGATTGATCATGTTCTTGTAATAGGAATCACGACTTGCATGTCGATAAGTATGACAACCGGCAGGAGCCATAGGAGTTGTCTTAATTTATTGTATGGCCTGCGTGTCAATGAAAACGCCATGTAATTACTTTACTTTATTGCTAACCGTTAGCCATAGTAGTAGAAGTAATAGTTGGCGAGACAACTTCATGAAGACACGATGATGGAGATCATGGTGTCATGCCGGTGACGATGGTGATCATGCCGCGCCTCGAAGATGGAGATCAAAAGCGCAAGATGATATTGGCCATATCATGTCACTTTATGATTTGCATGTGATGTTTATCATGTTTACATCTTATTGGCTTAGAACGACGATAGCATAAATAAGATGATCCCTCACTAAAAATTTCAAGAAATGTGTTCCCCCTAAGTGTGCACCGTTGCGAAGGTTTGTTGTTTCGAAGCACCACGTGATGATCGGGTGTGATAGATTCTAACGTTCGCATACAATGGGTGTAAGCCAGATTTACACATGCGAAACACTTAGGTTGACTTGACGAGCCTAGCATGTACAGACATGGCCTCGGAACACGAGGGACCGAAAGGTCGAACATGAGTCGTATAGTAGATGCGATCAACATGGAGATGTTCACCGTTGATGACTAGTCCCTCTCACGTGATGATCGGACACGGCCTAGTCGATTCGGATCATGTATCACTTAGATGACTAGAGGGATGCCTATCTGAGTGGGAGTTCATTAAATAATTTGATCACATGAACTTAATTATCATGAACTTAGTCTAAAATTATCTTTACAACCTATCTTGTAGATCCAATGGCCCACGCTAATGTTGCCCTCAACTTCAACGCGTTCCTAGAGAAAACAAGCTGAAAGACGATGGTAGTAACTATACGGACTGGGTCCGTAACTTGAGGATCATCCTCATAGCTGCCAAGAAATCATATGTCCTTGAAGCACCGCTAGGTGACGCACCCATTTTCCCAGCAACTCAAGACATTATGAACGCCTGGCAGTCGCGTAGTGATGATTACTCCCTGGTTCAGTGCGGCATGCTTTACAGCTTAGAACCGGGGCTCCAAAAGCATTTTGAGCAACACGGAGCATATGAGATGTTCCAAGAGCTGAAGATGGTTTTCCAAGCTCATGCCCGGGTTGAGAGATATGAAGTCTCCGACAAGTTCTATAGTTGTAAGATGGAGGAAAATAGCTCTATCAGCGAGCATATACTCAAAATGTCTGGGTTGCACAACCGCTTGTCTCAGCTGGGAGTTAATCTTCCAGATGACTCGGTCATTGACAGGATCCTCCAGTCGCTTCCACCTAGCTACAAGAGCTTTGTGATGAACTACAATATGCAAGGGATGGAGAAGTCCATTCCTGAGTTATATTCAATGCTGAAATCAGTGGAGGTGGAGATCAAAAAGGAACATCAAGTGTTGATGGTGAATAAGACCACTAGTTTCAAGAAAGGCAAGGGTAAGAAGAACTTCAAGAAGGACGGCAAGGGAATTGCCGCGCCTGGTAAGTCAGTTGCCGGGAAGAAGCCAAAGAATGGACCCAAGCCTGAGACTGAGTGCTTTTATTGCAAGGGAAATGGTCACTGGAAGCGGAACTGCCCCAAGTACTTAGCGGATAAGAAGGTCGGCAACACCAAAGGTATATATGATATACATGTTATTGATGTGTACCTTACCAGCGCTTGTAGTAGCTCCTGGGTATTTGATACCGGTGCGGTTGCTCACATTTGTAACTCAAAATAGGAGCTGCGGAATAAGCGGAGACTGGTGAAGGACGAGGTCACGATGCGCGTCGGGAATGGTTCTAAGGTCGATGTGATCGCCGTCAGTACGCTACCTCTACATTTACCTTCGGGATTAGTTTTAAACCTCAATAATTGTTATTTAGTGCCAGCTTTGAGCATGAACATTGTATCTGGATCTCGTTTAATGCGAGATGGCTACTCATTTAAATCCGAGAATAATGGTTGTTCTATTTATATGAGAGATATGTTTTATGGTCATGCCCCGCTGGTCAATGGTTTATTTTTACTGAATCTCGAATGTGATGTTACACATATTCATAGTGTGAATGCCAAAAGATGTAAGGTTGATAATGATAGTCCCACATACTTGTGGCACTGCCGCCTTGGTCACATTGGTGTCAAACGCATGAAGAAACTCCATGCAGATGGACTTTTGGAGTCTGTTGATTATGAATCATTTGACACGTGTGAACCATGCCTCATGGGCAAAATGACCAAGACTCCGTTCTCTGGAACAATGGAGCGAGCAACCAACTTGTTGGAAATAATACATACTGATGTATGCGGTCCAATGAGCGTTGAGGCTCGCGGTGGCTATCATTATGTTCTCACCCTCACTGATGACTTAAGTAGATATGGGTATGTCTACTTAATGAAACACAAGTCTGAGACCTTTGAAAAGTTCAAGGAATTTCAGAGCGAGGTAGAGAATCAATGTGACAGGAAAATAAAGTTCTTACGATCAAATTGTGGAGGAGAATACTTGAGTCATGAGTTTGGCACGCACTTAAGGAAATGTGGAATTGTTTCACAACTCACGCCGCCTGGAACACCTCAGCGTAATGGTGTGTCTGAACGTCGTAATCGCACTCTATTGGATATGGTGCGATCTATGATGTCTCTTACCGATCTACCGCTATCATTTTGGGGTTATGCTTTAGAGACTGCCGCATTCACTTTAAATAGGGCACCGTCTAAATCCGTTGAGACGACACCGTATGAATTATGGTTTGGGAAGAAACCTAAGCTATCGTTTCTGAAAGTTTGGGGATGCGATGCTTATGTCAAGAAACTTCAACCTGAAAAGCTCGAACCCAAATCGGAAAAATGCGTCTTCATAGGATACCCTAAGGAAACTATTGGGTATACCTTCTACCTCAGATCTGAAGGCAAGATCTTTGTTGCCAAGAATGGATCCTTTCTGGAGAAAGAGTTTCTCTCGAAAGAAGTAAGTGGGAGGAAAGTAGAACTTGATGAGGTACCCCCTCTTGAACCGGAGAGTAGCGCAGCTCAGGAAGATGTTTCTGTGGTGCCTGCACTGACTAGAGAGGAAGTTAATGATGATGATCATGAAACTTCGGGTCAAGTTGCTACTGAACTTCGTAGGTCCACGAGGACACGTTCCGCACCAGAGTGGTACGGCAACCCTGTCCTGGAAATCATGTTGTTAGACAATGGTGGACCTTCGAACTATGAAGAAGTGATGGCGGGCCCGGATTCCAACATATGGCTTGAAGCCAAGAAATCCGAGATAGGATCCATGTATGAAAACAAAGTATGGACTTTGACGGACTTGCCCGATGATCGGCAAGCCATAGAGAATAAGTGGATCTTTAAGAAGAACACTGACGCGGATGGTAATGTGACCGTCTATAAGGTTCGGCTTGCTAAGGATTGTTGACAAGTTCAAGGGGTTGACTACGATGAGACCTTCTCACCCGTAGCGAAGCTGAAGTCCGTCCGAATCATGTTAGCAATTGCTGCATTCTATGATTATGAGATCTGGCAAATGGACATCAAAACGGCATTCCTTAATGGTTTCCTTAAGGAAGAATTGTATATGATGCAGCCGGAAGGTTTTGTCGATCCTAAGAATGCTGACAAAGTATGCAAGCTCCAGCGCTCCATCTATGGGCTGGTGCAAGCATCTCGGAGTTGGAACATTCGCTTTGATGAAATGATCAAAGCGTTTGGGTTTATACAGACTTATGGAGAAGCCTGTATTTACAAGAAAGTGAGTGGGGGCTCTGTAGCATTTCTCATATTATATGTGGATGACATACTGTTGATGGGAAATGATATAAAACTTTTGGAAAGCATAAAGGCCTACTTGAATAAGTGTTTTTCAATGAAGGACCTTGGAGAAGCTGCTTACATATTAGACATCAAGATCTATAGAGATAGATCGAGACGCCTCATTGTTCTTTCACAAAGCACATACCTTGACAAGATATTGATGAAGTTCAATATGGATCAGTCCAAGAAGGGGTTCTTGCCTATATTGCAAGGTGTGAGATTGAGCGCAGCTCAACGCCCAACCTCGGTAGAAGAAAGAGAAAAGATGAGTGTCATCCCCTATGCCTCAGCCATAGGCTTTATTATGTATGCCATGCTGTGTACCAGACCTGATGTGAACCTTGCCATAAGTTTGGTAGGGAGGTACCAAAGTGATCCCGGAATGGAACACTGGACAGCGGTCAAGAATATCCTGAAGTACCTGAAAAGGACTAAGGATATGTTTCTCGTTTATGGAGGTGCCGAAGAGCTCGTCGTAAAGGGTTATGTCGATGCTAGCTTTGATACAGACCTGGATGACTCCAAGTCACAAACCGGATACGTGTACATTTTGAATGGTGGGGCAGTCAGCTGGTGCAGTTGCAAGCAAAGCGTCGTGGCGGGATCTACATGTGAAGCGGAGTACATAGCTGCTTCGGAAGCAGCTCAGGAAGGAGTCTGGATGAAGGAGTTTATCACCGACCTAGGAGTGATTCCCAATGTGTCGGGCCCGATGACTCTCTTCTGTGACAACACTGGAGCTATTGCCATTGCCAAGGAGCCCAAGTTTCACAGGAAGACCAAGCACATCAAGCGCCGCTTCAACTCCATTCATGAATATATTCAAGATGGAGACATAGATATTTGTAAAGTACATACGGATCTGAATGTCGCAGATCCGTTGACTAAACCTCTTCCACGAGCAAAACATGATCAGCACCAGAACTCTATGGGTGTTTGATTCATCACAATGTAACTAGATTATTGACTCTAGTGCAAGTGGGAGACTATTGGAAATATGCCCTAGAGGCAATAATAAAATGGTTATTATTATATTTCCTTGTTCTTGATAATTGTCTATTGTTCATGCTATAATTGTATTAACCGGAAACCGTAATACATGTGTGAATACATAGACCACAACATGTCCCTAGTGAGCCTCTAGTTGACTAGCTCGTTGATCAATAGATGGTTGTGGTTTCCTGACCATGGACATTGGATGTCGCTGATAACGCGATCACATCATTAGGAGAATGATGTGATGGACAAGACCCAATCCTAAGCATAGCACAAGATCGTGTAGTTCGTTTGCTAGAGCTTTTCTAATGTCAAGTATCATTTCCTTAGACCATGAGATTGTGCAACTCCCAGATACAGTAGGAATGCTTTGGGTGTATCAAACGTCACAACGTGACTGGGTGACCATAAAGGTGCACTACAGGTATCTCCGAAAGTATCTGTTGGGTTGGCACGAATCGAGACTGGGATTTGTCACTCCGTATGACGGAGAGGTATCTCTGGGCCCACTCGGTAATGCATCATCATAATGAGCTCAATGTGACTAAGGAGTTAGCCACAGGATCATGCGTTACGGAACGAGTAAAGAGACTTGCCGGTAACGAGATTCAACAAGGTATAGGGATACCGACGATTGAATCTCGGGCAAGTAACATACCGATGGACAAAGGGAATTGTATACGGGATTGATTGAATCCTCGACATCGTGGTTCATCCAATGAGATCATCTTGGAACATGTGGGAGCCAATATGGGTATCCAGATCCCGCTATTGGTTATTGGCCGGAGAGGTGTCTTGGTCATGTCTGCATGGTTCCCGAACCCGTAGGGTCTACACACTTAAGGTTCGGTGACGCTAGAGTTGTAATGGGAATTGTATGTGGTTACCGAAAGTTGTTCGTAGTCTCGGATGAGATCCCGGACATCACGAGGAGTTCCGGAATGGTCCGGAGGTAAAGATTTATATATGGGAAGTCCTATTTTGGCCACCAGAAAATGTTCAGGATTTTTCGGTATTGTACCGGGAAGGTTCTAGAAGGTTTCGGAGTGGGGCCCACCTGCATGGGGGGACCTACATGAACGTGGGTAGTGGGGGCAAGGCCCCACACCCCTGGTCAAGGCACACCAAGATCCCCCCTTAGAAGGAATAAGATCATATCCCGAAGGGATAAGATCAAGATCCCTAAAAAGGGGGGATAACAATCGGTGGGGTAGGGAAAGGATGGGATTTCTTTCCTCCCACCTTTGCCAACGCCCCAATGGACTTGGAGGGCAAGAAACCAGCCTCCTCCACCCCTATATATAGTGGGGAGGTGCATGGGAGCTGAACCCCTTGCCCCTGGCGCAGCGCTCCCCCCTCCTACTCCTCCTCCTCCATTGTGCTTAGCGAAGCTCTGCCGGAGAACCACGAGCTCCACCGCCACCACGCCGTCGTGCTGCCGGAGCTCTCCCTCAACTTCTCTTATCCCCTTGCTAGATCAAGAAGGAGGAGACGTCCCCGGGCTGTACGTGTGTTCAACACGGAGGCGCCGTCCGTTCGGCGCTTGAATCGGATCTTCCGCGATTTGAATCGTCGCGAGTACGACTCCATCAACCGCGTTCTTGTAACGCTTCCAGTTAGCGATCTTCAAGGGTATGAAGATGCACTCCCTCTCACTTGTTGCTAGCATCTCCTAGATTGATCTTGGTGACACGTAGGAAATTTTTGAATTATTACTACGTTCCCCAACACTTTTAACTTTTTCTTTAAACAACTTAGCATTCTCATAGGCTTGGGTTCTCCATCCATCGAGTGAGCTAATGTCGAATAACCTCTTTTCACTGGCAAGTTTGAAATCATAGTTGAACTCTTTAATTGCCCAATAAGCTTTATGCTCTAGTTCAAGAGGTAAGTGACATGCTTTTCCATAAACCATTTTATATGGAGACATACCCATAGGGTTTTTATAAGCGGTTCTATAAGCCCATAATGCATCATCAAGTTTCTTAGACCAATTCTTTCTAGATCTATTAACAGTCTTTTGCAAGATCAACTTTTTTTCTCGGTTACTCAATTCTACTTTACCACTAGACTGAGGATGATAAGGAGATGCAATTCTATGGTTGGCATCATATTTAGCAAGCAATTTACGGAAAGCACCATGAATAAAGTGTGAACCACCATCAGTCATTAAATATCTAGGGACTCCAAACCTCGGGAAAATAACTTCTTTAAGCATTTTAATGGAGGTGTTATGGTCAACACTACTAGCTGGAATAGCTTCTACCCACTTAGTAACATAATCAACAGCAACCAAAATATGTGTATACCCATTGGAGGATGGAAAAGGTCCCATATAATCAAAGCCCCAAACATCAAATGGTTCAATAACAAGTGAATAATTCATAGGCATTTCCTGATGTCTACTGATATTACCAATTCTCTGGCATTCATCACAAGACAAGACATACTTATGAGCATCTTTCAAGAGAGTAGGCCAATAAAAACCAGATTGTAATACCTTGTGTGCAGTTCTATCTCCAGCATGGTGTCCTCCATAGGCCTCGGAGTGACACTTGCGTAAGATTTGTTCCCGTTCATGCTCAGGTACACAATGTCTAATAACACCATCTACTCCTTCTTTATAAAGGTGTGGGTCATCCCAAAAGTAATGTCTTAAATCATGGAAAAACTTTTTCTTTTGCTGGTATGTGAAACTAGGTGGAATAAATTTAGCAACAATGTAATTAGCATAATCTGCATACCATGGAGCATTACGAGAAGCATTTATGATAGCTAATTGTTCATCAGGAAAACTATCATCAATAGGTAGTGGGTCATCAAGAATATTTTCTAACCTAGACAAGTTGTCTGCTACGGGGTTCTCAGCTCCCTTTCTATCAATAATATGCAAATCAAATTCTTGCAGCAAGAGAACCCATCTAATAAGTCTAGGTTTAGCATCTTTCTTTTCCATAAGGTATTTAATAGCAGCATGATCGGTGTGAACAGTAACTTTGGAATCAACAATATAAGATCTGAACTTATCACAAGCAAAAACAAATGCAAAAAATTCTTTTTCAGTAGTAGCATAATTTCTTTGAGCACTGTCTAGAGTTTTACTAGCATAATGGGTAACATTTAATTTCTTATCAACTCTTTGTCCTAGAACAGCACCTACAGCATAATCACTAGCATCACGCATAATTTCAAAGGGTAGATTCCAATCAGGTGGTTGAACAATAGGAGTAGAAATCAAGGCTTTCTTAAGAATTTCAAATGCTTCTACACAATCATCATCATGACCAAGGAAACTTCTTATACCTTTGATATCTTTTTGCAAGACATTAGTGAGAGGCCTAGAAATTTTAGAGAAGTATTTAATAAACTTCCTATAGAGACCAACATGACCAAGGAAACTTCTTATACCTTTGATATCTTTAGGACACGGCATCTTTTCAATAGCATCAACTTTAGCTTTATCAACCTCAATACCTCTTTCAGAAATTTTATGCCCCAAGACAATACCTTCATTAACCATAAAGTGGCACTTCTCCCAATTCAAGACAAGATTAGTTTCTTCACACCTCTGCAAAACTCAATCAAGGTTGCTTAAGAAATCATCAAAAGAAGTTCCGTAAACGGAGAAATCTTCCATGAAAACCTCAACAATCTTTTCACAAAAGTCAGAGAATATAGCAGTCATACATCTTTGAAAGGTAGCAGGAGCATTGCACAAACCAAAAGGCATTTGTTTATAAGCAAAGGTACCGAAAGGGCAAGTAAAAGTAGTTTTTTCTTGATCCTCTTTTGACACAGGTATTTGCGAAAAACCAGAATAACCATCTAGAAAGCAAAAGTGTGTATGTTTTGATAGTCTTTCTAGCATTTGATCAATAAAAGGTAGAGGATAATGATCTTTCCTAGTAGCTTTATTCAAATTTCCTAAAATCAATAACCATTCTATAACCTGGAACAATTCTTTGTGGAATCAATTCATTCTTATCATTAGGAACAACAGTAATACCTCCCTTCTTAGGGACACAATGAACAGGACTTACCCATCTACTATCAGCAATAGGATAAATTATACTTACCTCCAGAAGCTTTAGTATTTCATTTCTTACCACTTCTTTCATCTTAGGATTTAACCGTCGTTGGTGATCAACAACTGGTTTAGCATCAGGCTCCATATTAATTTTGTGCTGACATAGAGTGGGGCTAATGCCCTTAAGATCATCAAAAGTATATCCAATAGCGGCACGATGCTTCTTCAGAGTTTTCAATAATTTATTTTATTCATGCTCTGAAAGGTTAGCACTAATAATAACAGGATATATCTTATTTTCATCAAGATAAGCATATTTCAAGGTATCAGCTAGTTGTTTAAGCTCAAATACGGGATCACCCTTGGGTGGAGGAGGATCCCCAAGAATCTCAACAGGCAAGTTGTGTTTCAAGACACACATTTGGTTAAAGAATATTTCATCTAATTCCTTTCTTTCGTTCATGAACATATCATTTTCATGGTCTAGCAAATATTGTTCTAAAGGATCAGTACGAGGCATAGCAATAGAAGCAAGACCAATAATTTCATCTTTATTAGGCAATTCTTTATCATGGGGTTGTCTACGAAATTTAGAGAAATTAAAATCATGAGACATATCCCCAAAACTTACTGTAATAGTTTCTTTTTCACAATCTATTTTGGCATTAACAGTGTTCAAGAAAGGTCTACCAAAAATAATTAGACAAAAATCATCTTGTGGGGAACCAAGAACTAGAAAATCAATAGGGTATTTTATTTTCCCACACAAGCCTTCTATTAGCAAGCTTAATAGTGACATCAATATCTTCTATTTCAGCAGGTGCAATATCATTCATGATTTCTTGATATAAAGTAAAGAAAATTACACTCACACTAGCACCCATATCACATAAGCCATGATAACAATTATCTCCTATTTTAACAGAAACAATAGACATGCCAACAACAGTTCTATGTTTATCTTTATCATCGGGTCTAGCAATTCTAGCAGCTTCATCACAGAAGTAAATAACATGCCCATCAATATTATCGACCAAGAGATCTTTAACCATAGCAATACTAGATTCAACTTTAATTTTTCAGGGGGTGTAGGTGTTCTAGTATAACTCTTACGAACCACAGCTGAAGCTTTAGCATGTTCCTTTATTCTAATAGGGAAAGGTGGTTTCTCAATATAAGCAGTAGGAACAATAGGATCAACATTATAAGTAATTGTTTATTCTTCAGCTTTAATTGGTTCTACTACTTTCACTTCAATGGGAGCATGATATTTAAACTACTTCTCCTTAGGGAGATCAACATGAGTAGCAAATGATTCACAGAAAGAAGCTACTATCTCAGAGTCATGTCCATATTTAGTGCTAAATTCATGAAAAGCATCGGTATCCATAAAAGATTTAACACAATCAAACTTGAGGTTTATACCTGACTCCTTACCTTCGTCGAGTTCCCAATCTTCAGAGTTGCGTTTAATTCTTTCCAATAAATCCCATTTGAATTCAATAGCCTTCTTCATAACAGAACCAGTACAAGAAGTATCGAGCATGGATTGATCATTACGAGAAAGCCGAGCATAAAAATTCTGAATAATAATTTCTCTTGAGAGCTCATGATTGGGGCATGAATATAACATTGACTTAAGCCTCCCCCAAGCTTGAGCGATACTTTCTCCTTCACGAGGCCAAAAATTATAAATATAATTCCAATCACGATGAACTACATGCATAGGATAAAACTTTTGATGAAATTCCAATTTCAATCGGTTGTAGTTCCAAGTCCCAATATCATCGCATAGCCTATACCATGTCAATGCCCTCTCCTTCAAAGATAAAGGGAAGACCTTCTTCTTAACTTCATCCTCAGGCAAACCTGCAAGCTTAAATAATCCACAAACTTCATCCACATAGATTAGATGCATATCAGGATGTAATGTTCCATCTCCTGCATAAGGATTAGCTAGCAGTTTCTCTATCATACCCGAAGGAATTTCATAATAAATATTTTTAGTAGGTTCAGTAGGTAGAGGGGCAACTCTTTGCTCTTCCGGTTGGGGTGAAGATACCCCGAACAAACCCCTCAAAGGATTATTTTCCATAGCAACAAGTGACAGTAAATTTCAGCACACAATATAAATGTTTCCTTACCAAATTCCACTTACCAAAGGCGCTTCACTCCCCGGCAATGGCGCCAAAAAAGATTCTTGATAACCCACAAGTATAGGGGATCTATTGTAGTCCTTTCGATAAGTAAGAGTGTCGAACCCAATGAGGAGCAGAAGGAAATCACAAGCGGTTTTCAGCAAGGTATTCTCCGCAAGCACTGAAATTGGTCGGTAACAAATAGTTTTGTGATAAGATAATTTGTAATGGGTAATAAGTAACAAATGTAACTAAGGTGCAGAAAGGTGGCCCAATGCTTTTTGTAGCAAAGGACAAGCCTGGACAAACTCTTATATAAAGCAAAGCGCTCCCGAGGACACATGGGAATTATTGTCAAGCTAGTTTTCATCATGCTCATATGATTCGTGTTCGTTAATTTGATAATTTGATATGTGGGTGGACTGGTGCTTGGGTGTTGTACTTACTTGGACAAGCCTCCCACTTATGATAAACCACTCTCGCAAGCATCCGCAACTACGAAAGAAGAATTAAGATAAATCGAACCATAGCATGAAACATATGGATCCAAATCAGCCCCTTATGAAGCAACGCATAAACTAGGGTTTAAGCTTCTATCACTCTAGCAACCCATCATCTACTTATTACTTCCCAATGCCTTCCCCTAGGCCCAAACAATGGTGAAGTGTCATGTAGTCGACGTTCACATAACACCACTAGAGGAAAGATAACATACATCTCATCAAAATATCGAACGAATATCAAATTCACATGATTACTTATAACAAGACTTCTCCCATGTCCTCAGGAACAAATGTAACTACTCACAAAGCATATTCATGTTCATAATCAGAGGGGTAATAAATATCATTAAGGATCTGAACATATGATCTTCCACCAAATAAACCAACTAGCATCAACTATAAGGAGTAATCAACACTACTAGCAACCCAGAGGTACCAATCTGAGGTTTTGAGACAAAGATCAGATACAAGAGATGAACTAGGGTTTGAGAGGAGATGGTGCTGGTGATGATGTTGATGGAGATTGACCCCCTCTCGATGAGAGGATCGTTGGTGATGACGATGGCTTCGATTTCCCCCTCCGGGAGGGAAGTTTCCCCGGCAGAATAGCTCCGCCGGAGCTCTAGATTGGTTCTGCCCAAGTTCCGCCGCGAGACGGCGGCGCTTTGTCCCGAAAGCTCTCTTCTGATTTTTTCCAAGTCAAAACCCTCCATATAGCAGAAGATGGGCACCAGAGGCCTGCCAGGGGGTCCACAAGCCACAGGGGCGCGCCCAGGGGGTAGGGCGTGCCCCCCAGGCTTGTGGCCTCCTGGTAGGTCCCCTCTGGTATTTTCTTCACCCAATATTTTTTATATATTCCAAAATAATTCTCCGTAAATTTTCAGGAATTTTGGAGTTGTGCAGAATAGGTCTCTCAGATTCACTCCTTTCCGGTCCAGAATTCCAGCTGCCGGCATTCTCCCTCTTTGTGTAAACCTTGTAAAATAAGAGAGAAAAGGCATAAGTATTGTACCATAATGCATAATAACAGCCCATAATGCAATAAATATCAATATAAAAGCATGATGCAAAATGGACGTATCGGTTCCCGGAGGTGGTCTTGTAAACCATTGCCATGAAATGGGTTTTGTGTAGCTTGATGATCTTCATGGTCTTGGCGACAATGCGGACGACCTCGTGGGGACTTGCATTCGAAGACGGTACCAAATAATATCGACTTGAATGGCGCCGTCTTGAGGATGAAGAAGTGGTAGAAGAGCAATTGGCCATCATGGCTCGTAGGTCTTCCTTGAGTGATGCCATCGATGTGTTGAAGTAGTCTCTTGTACGTTGCTCGGATTGTCGCAAGTCGGTGGCGAGTTCATTCACTTGATGCAAAGCTCGTTGTGCGCCGAATAGGTGATTGTTGGTCATGTAGTTGTTCGGGTCCTCATCTTGCTCGATGAAGAGTGGATTCAAAGATGTAATTGGCCTATCCATCATCTCAAGCAAATATGTGAGTAGAAGAAAGGGAAGAACTAGACCAAATGTACCTTATCCGATGTTGAAGATGGATTAATGATCACTCGATAATGTATTATGGAAATAGCACAATTGGTACCGGATCTTGTCTAATCTGGCACCTACATAAGTAAAGCTTTTGGAGTAGCTTGGTGAGGATGGTCGCCCAAAATTTATGCGATTGTTAGCAAGATTCAATTATTTTGAAAAAGATTCACAAGTGCAACAAGTAGACCTATAGCAAAATGTGGCACACGGAAACACACGCACGGATAGATAAATGGGGTCGTGCAACCAAGGAATGAGCTCAAAATGTGGAATCCACGGAAAATGCTCTTGTTGCACAACAATAGAGAGACGCTAGCACGATTGCTCAATAGGCGGATACGATACTTGTGCACAACTTATAAAGAAAAAATGCTACGACTTCCTATCCCAAGTATGCTATTATGTATGATGTTCCGGTGAGTTTCTCACGATGGTTGAAGATGATCGAGTATGGTTTTTGATATGCAATGTGGTATGATCCTATGGCACTTGCTTAAAAGCTCTTTGCTTATCTTTTCTTTTGCTTAAAAGCTTGTGTCTCTTTTGATATTTTTCTTTGGCTACTTATGCAAAATGCTCAAACCAAGATAGCAATGATGTATATGCGGGAACAAGCTTGTGACACAAGAGATGATATGATGTATACCAATGTGAGGTATGTATGCAATGGGAAGGTGCAAATCGATGATCACTAAAGTGCACAAGTAACGTTTCCAGCAATACTCAAATGTCTAGTATCAATAGGAAAGTGACACAAAATGGGCTCGGGGTTAGCAATGCAATGGCAAGGGATAATGTACGAGGGTATCGTCGAGGTTACCGCACTTGCTTACGGTTGATGGTGTCAAAATGGTGAAGTGGTTGTTGTCGATGACAATTCTGTGGTGAAGATGAGTGGCGGTGATGTCAGTTTTGAACCGTCCCTAAGTAGCCGAAACACGTTAGGAAATTGAAACCGCAACTCAAATTCTCAAAACAAAGGTGTCAAAATTGTCGGAGGTGGTAGCGAAAAACGGTGGTGGTATGCGGAAATGTGGAGTTGGCTATGCTGAAATGCAATGATGGGTAAGTGGAGTGGCGGTACGGGAGGAGTGGTGGCTAAAAATTTACGTCGGGAAAATTTCAGTTTCATCATGAAACGTCAGACATCCGGTAGAGGACGGACGACCAGTGGCTGTGGGATGTCCGGTAAATGTCGAATGTCCGGTGCGTGGGAGATTTTGGGCTACGGGATGAACTAGAAGAACTCATTGGGAAAAGAAATTTTAGGTTCAAAATTGCTCGAATTTCATGGATGGAAGTGATGGGGAAAAGCTAGATCCACCTGAAACACATCAAATCCATTGATCAAATCCAACAAAGCTTCATCAAACCAACAAATCACAAAAAAAATTGGGGGCTATTTTTGGTGGGGATTTTTGAAATTAGGACGAAACAAAACAAAATTAGTCTAGAAAACAAAGAGGGGGACTCCAAATTCATGATCAACCATGGCTCATGACACCAAGATGATGTAGGGTGGAACCCTAGGGGCCGATCTTTCATGATTTGGAGGGGGATTCCTGAAGAATACACGAAGAACACAAAGGAGGAAACACTCAAATTTACTTGATCTAATCACACATGTGCTAGATCCACATACACAAGGAGGTATCAAAGATCCAAGGACAACAAAGGAGGGTACAAAGGTAACAAGTTGATCTCTATCCTATGAGGAAAGAGGTCTTGAATCCACTAGGGGATCTTCCCACAAGGGGGCCTTGAATCCACTTGGGGGATCTTCTCCTTGGAGGCCTTGGTCTCCAATGGAGTAGGAGTACAAGTGGATGAGCAAAAATCTATCTCCAAAATGAGCTATCACAATGCTAACCCTAAAACGTTGGGGCAGAAGGAGTATATATAGTCTAGAGGGGCGAAGGGGTACATGGGCTTCGGCCCGAGACACTGTGCGCAGACATGCATTGGACGTCCGACCGTTACCGGTCGTCCGGTGGCTCGCGAGGGTCCGGACGTCCGGTAATGCTCGGACTTCCAACATTTCGGCTCTGATCAGGTAGCGCCGAATATTTGGAGGCAGTCGGACATCCGGTGGACTTCAGATTTCTATTGTTTTCATTCTATGATGGATGTGCTGGATTTCCAGAAATGGACGGACGACCGGTGTCTGGAGCATGTCGGATGTCCGGTCTTTGTCGGTTGTCCGGCCGTTGTAGCGCTCACTGGCTTGGCTTTCTTGCTGGTGGGACTTCCAGGCGTCGGACGTCCGACGAGTTCCGGTCGTCCGGTGGCTGTAGATTCCTAGCAGCTCTTCCTCTTGGTCCTCGCACTCGGTGTCCTCGCCATCTTGTCCATTGGGTGTAGTTGCTCCGTGGATTCCCTCCAAGTACCTGATCACACACATTGTCTCTGCTTGAGGTAGTAGCTATGTCTCACATGGGGAATGTGTTAGTTCAGAGAGGAGTGAGTTCACCTTAGCTTCGATAGCCCTTGATCGAGCTCTAGTCATTGGTCCATGTGGTGTCGTGGGAGACGAAGGTAGGTCCATGGGGATCACCGTAGGATGCTCCGCATCATGTTGGGTCCACATGTCATGGCCTCTAAAGCAGGCGCAGTAAGGTGCTGAAGCTCAGTCCCGCGTGCTCAGAGAGGGAAATGTAACTCCTGCACCCAGCATTGTGGTGCTACCACTGCACCAACTCGTGCCAATGTCGATATTTGTTTCTTACTACTAGCAATGTGCCTGTGCGTTGCAACCGATCCAAAATAGAGGAATAATACTTGTTCACAAACTTAAAAGAAAACACTCTAGTTTTTATATACATATATCACTAAAAGTATATTATGTTTCACTCAAAATATATCCCTCAGGCTGTTTTGATGAGGCGATAGAGGGGTGTGGCTAGTTTCAAGATAATAATAGGTTTAGAAAAAATTGAAACAAATTCTTTTCTAACATTTTGTAGCGTGGCACAAACATCCAGTGGACCTACGCGTCTGAAAAAAATTGGAGTGCACTCTAAAGATCCTTATGCTCTAGAGCAACTGTGCATGTGGAGAGAGTATATTCTATTCTTAGTAAATATGTATACAACACATTATTCTATTTTTTTCTCTAGCCTTTCTTAGCCATGCAACCATGCCACATAAGCTAGTCATGCATGCAATCCATAAATTGCAATATACTTGCGCTACTCTCTAGCATGGAATGCTGCCACATCATCATGCCTGTTAGTCATAGGTTGTTTTTTGTATTAATCTTAATCCTTCACATTTTGTTAGAAATGACATTCATTTAAGTAGATGTATGATTAATCCAAATATTAATGTTCAACACAACTAAACTCGAAAGGTCCGCTGGAGCCGAGGCAGAGGACGTACGACGGGCGCGGTGGAGGCTCGTCGTAGGAGGAGGAGGAGAGCCCGAAGGATAATCTTGCACATCGGCCGTCACCTACATATCGGCATGGGACTCCTCGAGCGCCCACTGGAGCTCACAGTCCTCCAGGGCGCGGAGGAGTCATGGGATTTTTCGGAACCTTGATGAGCACCGTGTTGTACTACTCGTCGCCGGGGCCGCGGTGCTCGCGTCGCGAATCCTGGGGTACTGCCTGGAGCACGTGCTCATCCACCTCGTCAGTGGCCTGGGTGCCATGCTCACGGCCGTGCCGTTGGAGCACACACTCATGTGTCTGAGCGGCAAGGATGCAATGTTCGTAGGCGTGCTGCCGGAGCATGCGCTCGTCCACGTCGAGAGCAGCGAGGATGCGATGTTCGCGGGCGTGCTGCCAGAGCACGTGCTCGTCAACGTCGAGAGCAGCGAAGATGCGATGTTTGCGGGTGTGCTGCCGGAGCACGCACTCGTCCACATCGAGAGCGGCGAGGATGCGATGTTTGCGAGCGTGCTGCTGGAGCACGCGCTCGTCCACGTCGAGCATGGCGATACTGTGATCTTCGCTAGCATGCTGCCAGAGCACGCACTCGTCCATGTCGAGAGTGACGAGGATGCGACGCTCGCGGGCATGCTGCTGGAGAACACGCTCGTCCACCTTGTGAGCGGTGAGGACGTGATGCACCTCCTCGTGACTAACCAGGCATGCTCTGGAGCACGCGCTGCCCCTCATGGCCGACGATGGCAAGTTGCTAGATCACACGGTCATTCGTGTGGCTGGTGAGCGCGTGCTACTCGCGGCCGTCGAGGGTGTGCTCCACTTCGGCGACGTAGGAGACTCCATCCTCTTCCCAAGCCGCGTCGCCATCCACTTCGGCAACGGTTGTGTGCTCCGGTGGGTGTTGAGTCCGTATGGGAGCTTTGAGCTACAGTACCAATGGGGGCGGGGGTTGACCTTTTCGTGGGTTCACATGGTCTTACCGACAAAAATAGAATCTCAAGTAGCACAATATGTTGGAACATGTCGGGGGCTGGCTAGTAGGAGCAGTACAACAAACATCACATGTGCGCCATATTTTGAGAAGGGTTTAATGTAATTTGTATGAATTGGGTCAGTGTGGATGTACGAGTAGTACATCCATATAATTGCCATGCATGCATGCAACAAACATTTGTGTGGAAGATTTCACCCTATGTTCATATTCTGTTTGAGAGTGGATTTGATTTTTGTATTTGGAGCTCATTTTTTCAATAGAGAATCAACAGAAGTGTGGTCCTTTGCTTGATTTCAATTTAGACTATCCATTTATTATTGCAAGAGATAGATATAGAGAGAATATTTGTGTGTGAGAGAGGGGGGGTTGGTTGGCAGTGACACCTAAAGAGAGATGGCCATATGTGTGTTCGAAAGACTGTGTGTCAGAGAGAGAGGAGTGTCCGAAAGGGAAAGAGAGGGTGTGTGCATGTTGACACCGATTTCGGCGAAAAAGAACTATGGCGCTTAGATATTATTCAAATAAGATTATTTACCTAAAATGATAAAACAAAAAAAGTGAATTGCCGAATACACGTATAAAAAATACCATGATAAAATAATAGACCCAAAAATATTAAAAGGGAAGAAAATGAGCCATATTGTCGTATAAATTAGAGGACATATGACTTTCATACACATACGCCTTCATCAATGGCGAAATTCCGATGTTGACATAAATTCAAAGTTTCGTACACAACGCTTTATTGCCAAAATATTATATCATATTTACGAGCATTATGCTGTCACCGCTAAAAAAATATATTGGCACAATAATGTTCGCGTAAAATAATATAACGCGCGACGCTGCATAAAGAAAATGTCAAGCCGTCATATAATTATCAGTGACAAAATGTTTTCCCGTGGCATTAGAATAAATCTGACCAAGTACACTTATACGAAATGGATACATACACATTGGATGCATGTACGAGCTACGTGCATGTATGAAATTGTATTAGACAGCAAGATTAAGAACTAATGAATAATTACCCAACCCATGGCCATATAGCAACGTCCTCCCCCATGCTTAGGCACGCATGCATCCATTAAGCACTAATTAAATAATAGGACCACAGGCCCATACGTGAGTCCAACGGGAGCGCATGCACGGAAGAAGAAAGGCCATGCGCATGTAGTTAGAGCTTAGTTATGTAATTAGACTTGATGGGGCCAGGCCCAACTGTGCTACCGACGTCTCAATTAATCGAGACTAAGTCTCCACCATACGTACCGGTCAGCGACACCCCACGCTCCCACGAGCTGCACGATTGCGACGTGCCCGAGTAGAAGAGGCACGCGCGGGAATCTCCCAAGGCACATCGATATATCCACCGCTCCCCTATAAAATGGTCTCCTGCTTTACAAGGGGTTCGCTCATTTTTTCATCCATTCATCGTCAAGCTCATCGATCGCTCATTTTTTCATCCATCCATCGTCAAGCTCATCGATCGCTCATCCATCTGTTGCTCACCACAATCACTAGTCCATGGCTCATTGTTGCTCATCATTCGTACGCGCCCGCATGTACGCCGTCGGCCGTTCGTTTCATCGTCGTCGCCTCCGGCCGCTCGTCGTCTACATCGCCGTCGGCCGCTCGTCGCCATCGCCCGCTCATCGTCTACGTCGCCCTCGCCCGCTCGTCGTCTACGTCGCTCGCCGCCGGCCACTGGTCATCCGCACCACTCATCGTCTACGCCAGCGGCTGCTCGTCCGCATCACTTCCTCACACGTACAAAAAAACTAAGGCAAGCACACCTAGTTTGGTCTCATGGGATCTAGCATCCCTTGTTAACCATGGTTAAATTATGTTCCTTCTTGTTTTGGTCTCATGGGATCTTGCATCTCATGTAGATACAATTCAAGAATAAAAAATATAATTCTTCTTGTTTGGTCTCATGGTGATCTTGCATCTCCATGTTGATACAACTCAAGAACAAATTATGTCCCTCTTGTTTTGGTCTCATGGTGATCTTGCATCTCATGTGGATACAAAGTACAAATGAAATTCATGCCGGTAAAAATCAAGATAGATTTTCTCCATATGGTTCACTTATGAAATATGTGAGGTAATTGTTTCATCATCAGATGCTAGCCGTGAAGCAAAGACCAATAATGTTGGCATGTCATATTTGCCTAATTAACAACCTTGATCGGTATAGGGTCTAATCTTGGTAAAATCAATGCACACGGCCATGTCTTCTTAAAATGTTCTCAAACTTCAAAAGTAGCATGCATTCTGATTAGATACTAGTAGGCATCATGGTTAGATACTAGTAGATATGCATGTGAAATAAGGTCATGCAAAACATTATTTGCGTTGCCTTGATTGGGAAATTAGTCAGACTACTTACGTGTCCCTTTTATATGAATGCATGTATCGCCTAAATTAAATGATAGATGAATTTCCCTATACTGATTTGCACTAGATATAACATAGTGCATTTACAAGATGGAAATGTCCAAAATAGATATGATAATGAAACATATATAGTTTAGTCATATCTAGCTAAACTTGAAATGAAAATTTTCATTGACCCATCATGTCCATGCAAAAAACAAATTGATATATACTTCTGTTTGGTTACACTACGAGCATATAATTTATGCTATGTTGGTGATAATACAAGCAAGAAGAAGTCACCATGCTTCATTTGGTTATGCTACACATGGGCACGATGTTGCTACATGGTGTTCGCACTAATACAAGTGAAGTGAAACTTTATAAAAATATTCTCATGCACTTGAAATCCAAAGTCATATAAATATTTGACTAGATTCACTTAGTCTCATGTCCATACATGATGTGTTTGAGACTAGGAAAACTAGTGTTTATGCATAACCCATATGGCATAAGATAATCTCTCATATAAATTAAAATTAAACCATGCATTCCTTTCATATAGGTGCATGCATCTACAAAATTTAACTAGGGTCATAGCCTATGTTGATTGCACTAAACATAGCACAGTGCAATTGAATATGTCATCACCAAATTTCATATAGCCTTCGCATATGATGGCTCGGTGCAACGCTATATACGTTGCTTTAAAGTAAACCAAATATTATGCCATTTTAGGCATGCATAAAGAAATCACGTGCATGTCAAAATTAACTCATGAAAAGAGTTATGCCCTATATTGCACACACGCCCATTAGCCCGGCTAGTTAACCATTAAATAGATTTTCATATGACTAAAAAGGACAACCACCATATGTTCGCGATGGTTAATGAGCTAGGCATGAACGTGCTATATGAATGGACATTGTCAAATCATGAATGTTATGCAACGCATATGTTAGCATAGACGAAGTTCAAGGCTCGCCGAGTACGCCGACGTCGACCACAGCAAGGAGGACTTTTATTTCTACATTTTGTAGTTTTCTCTTGTGTCTACATTTTGTAGTACTCATGTGTTGTGATGCTATGTAATAGTTATGTTGGAATTCTTAAGCAGGGGTTTTCTCTTCAGAGATGTAATTAACAGAATTGTTATGTAAATGTAAGAGTTCTGTAAATAAAGTACTTGCAATGTTTGATCTCCATTTTATTTATGCATTTAAAGTATTCACTCTGTATCAATGACGTGGACGCGTATTTTCACGCCCGCCATTTGCCCGTCATCAGATTCTGGCACGCCCAATGGGACATATTTCTCCCCTCATCTTCGAATTCCAAGATAGGATTGCAACATATGAATTTTCATAGTACATAGAACATAAAACATTATGTACGCATATGCAAAAGAAAAAATATAGACGAAGAAAGCTAATATACGGTTTTCTTTATTTTGAAGGTATGGAGGGCCAAGTGCAGCAGTTTGTGACCCTTCGCTTCGGTGACATTTGGCTTGATGTGCCAATTGGTCCTATTGTGACCTCATTATGTGACAGCTGGAAGACTACTGCCGCATCTCCAGCTGTACCAGATCAAGTTGTCACTTTTCCACTAATGGACAGGTTCACGCCCGTTCTGCCAAAGTCGGCAAAGAGGAAAATGAGGGCCGCTAGAAAGAGGGTAGCTCAGAGTTCTGCAAGAGGGGATGCTCATGCTGATGTGACTTCAACTCCAGTGTCAGGTGCAAAAGGAAAGGCTGTTCAAGTGGGACAATCTTCCCGTCAGCAGTCCAAGGATAAAGGAAAGACAGTGGTGTTTGAGAAATCTGAGTTTCCGCCACTCATTTACAAAGGAAAAGAAAAGATGGTCGAGATACCCAACTTCAAGCTACCTGGGAAGAGAGGTGATGTTGCGGCCATATTGCCGTCAGCATCATCTTCAGCAGGAAGGCCCACGAATGCTCGGAATATACTCCGAGCCGATGCTCCCGAGTTTATTCCCTCATTGGTCTATAAATCCAGTGGGGAAAGCTCGGCGACAATGCAAGAACGCTCCCTTGAATGGAAGGGAGTGTGCCTTCCATCTCGTGACCACAAGACAGGCCACATAAATCCAAAATCAACTTTACCAGTTACTTTCATAGAAGAATCCAGCGTACAACAATCATCTGAAGGTTCGTTTGATCCGGTGCGACATCAACGGCGACAGAGAGATGCTCATCATAGTTGGGTTGATCTTCTAGCTGCAGTGGATCAAGGTGCAGCAACCCGACATCGCTCACATGTGAGCAAGTCTATCAAGGGAAGAGGGAAGAGCACTCGCCCAAAGATACGGGTGCAAAACCCAGATGACTCATATGTTACTAGATGCATATGTCAAACACTTGGGGCGTCCACATCCCAAAATGATGAGGGCGGTGCCATCATGCGGCAGGCGGAGGCCTTGGCCAGACTGCCCGAGTACAAAAAATTCATTCAGCAACATCCCGAATGTCAAGAGTATGTGGACCAAGTTTCTCGTGTTCATTCAAGACAGGCGGCATATAAGGAAAGAGAAAGAGCAGTGCGAACAAGATCCGGGTCAAGTAGAGTACAAGGCCCAGAGCATGCTTCATCAAGTCAGGACAGTTGGGCTAAGGTGAATAAATGGTTATCAAATCCATCAAATAAAATGGCCACAAGTTTGTTTCCATGGCCCTCTCGCATGCAGACCAGGAATAATGCATTCGAGGTGTTCCAAGCAATGCCAGTTGGCGTGAGGGCGTTGTCAGACAAGACCAGTGAAACATCCTCCACATCAACACACTTCAAGAGGAAGAAGGCACGCAAAGTAGTTGTAGAAGGTCCTCATCGTAGGACGCGTAGCCAGAAGGGTTCAGATTATGAAGAACTTGGGTCAAGCTATGGAGGGTCTTATAATCCCCTATCGGACGGTACCCCATGTCCTTCTGAAAATGAGATAGAACTCCACCATGGTGCAGAGCATACGGAGCAAGTCCTAGCCGCAAATGAAACTCACTCGGTTGAGGAGCAATTAGCCAACCTTACGCACTTCAGCAAAAGGAAGACGAGCTAGCAGCCCTTCGAATTCAGATGAGTAATAACCAGAACAAAGGCAATGAAGGGGATGGTGGCGCGAGTGCTAGAAGCCAACATGGAGGAGCAGGGCTTAACCTTGAGACGATCCAAAGAATGATCGCTGAAGGGGTAAAGACCCAGCGAATGCAAACTCAGTACTCGATGCGACCAGGGTATGTTAAGCCGTACCCACCTGATGTGGACCTAGTTCCTTTCCCACCAAATTACAGGCAGCCGCAGTTTAGTAAGTTCAACGGGAGTGGATCTCCCCATGAGCACATAGCACACTTCCTCGCAGCTTGTTAGGATACAGCTAATAACGGAGCACTTCTCCTTAGGCATTTTGTACAGACATTGTCTGGGCCCACCTTCACTTGGTACAGCAAGCTAGCTCCAAGTTCCATAAAAACATGGGAGCAAATGCAAAACTCATTTCTCGAGCGATTTTATAGCACGCAGAGGACTGTGGGCATCACTGAGTTAACCCAAACAGAATAAGGGTTTAATGAGAGGGCGGCTGATTTTATAAACAGATGGAGAAACCTAAGTCTTCACTGCCCACAGCCAATCAATGAGCCGGAAGCAGTCCGCATGTGCATGAATAATCTCCGCTCGGAAGTGGCTGTCCAGTTACAAGGAGTGAGGCCCCTCACATTTGAAGAGTTAGCTTCAAAATCCACGGATATAGAAAATTTTATGCAACTTGTCGCTCTTCGAACAAAAATGACGTTCAACAAGCGTACAGACAAAGGGGTCAGCATGAAAAGTTGCCGATGAAACCCAAGTCTGCACAAGCCATGGAGACAACGGCGGTAAAACCTCAGTTTCAGCCCGGAAGAGCACCTATAGGGAACCAAGGACAGAAAGATGCACAGGTTGGTAGGAGGCCAACTCTCAGCGAACGACAAAACATTTAGTATTCTTTTCCTGTAGAAGAAATTGATGACCTTTTCATTGGTTTAAAGGAGTTGGGTCTTATAGAACTTCCCAATCCCAAAAGGCTAGAAGAAACTTCAAAATTTAATGACCCAAATTTCTGTCACTACCATCACATTTTTGGCCATACACTCAAAGATTGCTTTGTTGTGAAGAATATCATTCAGAAAATGATCGATGAGGGGACTATTGATGCGGATCTCCTCAAAAGCATGACAAAGGGGAAGAAAAAGGCTTCAGCAAATGTCGCCACCCTTCAAGATGATGCGGTGAGTTGTGCATCTTCAAATATGAGGGCTATTTATGATAATGCGGTACTGATTTCCAAATATGGATGTTCTCCTATGATAATTCCAGGCCTTGCCAAATCGCAAGATAAGCATAAAGGAGAGGCTTACTTTCCCTGCAACGATGGTGCAACCCAAGGCTGGGGGCAACGGCGGTCAAAATGTCGTGTACTACCCCAGTGATGGAAGAAGCTCCTCATCTGTGCTTCGCCCCGAAGATATATCAGCATACCACGAAGCGTAGGAGAGTACCAAGTGAGGAATTCAATGTTCTCACTATTGGTGTGTTCGAGGATGATGGCGAGTCTCTATGCTTCCCTGAAGAAGAACCAATAGATGTTGATCAGATTCATCTTAGATCAGGTCGTCAATTAGCAGACCCTCATCCCCCATCTAGAAAGGAACCAAAAGGCAAGGATGCAGTTCCAAATGATTCGACGGACCCTGCCTGTAGGGTGCCAGTCAAGTATGATGTAATCGCACATTTGAATAAAATACCAGCTATGCTTTCTGTGTATGATGCTTTGTGTCTTTCATCTGATATGCGTAAAGCTCTTGTCACGACACTCACGTTTCCTGAAGACTACAGAGTAGAAGTATCTCAAACTGAGGTAGAAGAATCTGAAGTCCTAAATATGACGTTCACAGATGAGGATATGTTGTTATGCCCCAAGAAGCACAACAGACCTCTTCTCATGTTTAGCGAGATTGATTTATTGCCGATAAATCTATAATGATAGATGGTGGGTCAGCTATAAATCTGCTACCATTACGTACACACAAAAAGATTGGATATTCCAAGGGAGATTTGAGCAGGTCCAACGTGGTTATACATGGATTTAACCAATCAGGACAAGAAGCTATGGGTACCATTTCGTTGGTTTTAAAATTGGATACACTATCCACATATGTGAAGTTTCACGTGATTGATGTGGCCACATCATATAATGCATTGCTTGGACGCCCATGGTTACATGAGAATCAAGTTGTGCCATCCACTTTACATCAGTGTATCAAATATATAGATCAGACAGGTGATACAGTCAGAATATTTGCTGATAAGAAGCCATTCACTATAGCTGAATCTTTCTATGCTGATGCAAAGTTCTACTTCGAGCCTGTTGATAAGGTGCAGAAACCAAAATCCAGGAAAATACCCGAGTCAAATGTGGTAGAAAAGGAGGTCGCAGAATCCTCGTCAAAGAACAAGACCTACCAGTATATACCAAGCAACCAAAGGAAGAAGGGTGACCCAATATTTCGTGTCATAAACAAATCCCATGACATGAAAGGTACTAATTTCCCTACGCCTTTACCTTCTTTGGTACAATATAGAATAAAACAATCCCAAAAAGAGCCGTGTCATTCGAACGCCAACGAAAACAAAAATAAAAATATAACACAAATATCTATGTATAATAAAGATGATGAATCTTTACCCATCTCTTTGTATGATAACATCTCTTTGTATGATAACAGAGTGTTGTACATGATGCAGCAAATGGGTTATGACATCGCCACTGGCCCATCCCTATGTGATGGCCGGGGACAGCTAGCACCATTCGAAAAGGTGTTATCTCAAGAACAACTCGAAGCTCTGCACGAAGACCATGTTTTAAAAGAAAAGAAGCATGGGTTAGGATATGAAGTTTGTATGGCTTCGGCTGAGTATACAGACATGGCGGAAGCATCTCCACAAATGGAGGATGGTAACCAATGCACCATGGATGATCTGGAAGAAATAAATATTGGTACGACTAATGATCCTCTTCCAATTTTTATTAGTAAACATCTATCCGATAAAAATAAACGAAAATATCATGAATTCCTGTGTACAAATAGAGATATATTCGCTTGGACTTACGAAGAAATGCCTGGGTTGGACCCAAACATAGCTGTCCATCGCCTCGCTGTGCGAAACGACGCCACACCAGTGAAACAAGCTCAAAGAAAGTACCGGCCTGAAATACTTCCACAAATAGAAGCCGAGGTCGACAAACTCATAGCCGTAGGGTTCATTAGAGAAGTCAAATACCCACATGGGTCTCTAGTATTGTACCCGTTAAAAAGAAAAATGGTCAAACACGCATATGTGTAGATTTCAGGGATATGAATAAAGCATGTCCCAAAGATGATTTCCCAATATCTATCTCCGAGATACTAGTCGATGCCACAATGGGGCATGAAATATTTTCTTTCATGGATGGGTACTCCGGCTATATTCAAATTAAAATTGCGCCGGAAGATGAAGAGTTAACAACATTCCGCACACCTAAAGGCATATATTGTTATAAAGTAATGCCTTTCGGATTAAAAAATGCCGGAGCGACATATCAAGGTGCAATGACAATCATCTTAGACGGGTTGTTATATGTGATTGTTGAATGTTATATAGATGACATAGTTGTGAAATCAAAGCACGAAACAAGACCACTTGAAACACCTTGAAATGGTTTTTGAGTGTCTCAGGCAACATAATCTAAAAACGAACCCCATGAAGTGCTCGTTAGGAGTTTCCTCTGGAAAATTTCTCGGTTTTGTGGTTACGAAGAATGGTATTCAGATTGATCCAAGTAAAATAAAGGCGATTGTTAAGATGCCACCACCCACAAACTTACATGAACTAAAGAGTTTCCAAGGCCACCTAGCATATATTAGGAGGTTTATATCAAATTTGTCTGGGAGATGCAAACCCTTCTCACGACTTATGAAGAAAGGAGTCCCTTTTGAATGGGATCAAGCATGCCAAAACGCAATCCTAGAAATTAAGAAATATTTGATAAATCCTCCTATTTTAGGTGCACCGATAAAAAACCGACCACTAATTCTCTATACTGCTGCTATGCCTACTTCACTAGGTGCACTCCTGGCACAAAATAATGATGTAGGAAAGGAAACGTCCCTGTATTATCTTATTCGCACCTTGGTAGGGGCCGAGTACAACTACCCAGACATGGAAAAAATATGTCTTGCACTGGTGTTCGCTTCACAAAAGCTGCGACACTACATGTTAGAACACACTGTACATTTAGTCTCGAGAGCAGACCCACTCAGATACATCTTAAGTAAAATGGTACTCTCAGGGAGACTAGCTAAATGGGCGATGCTTTTGTCACAATTTGACATCACATATATACCGTAAAAGGCCAAGCTTTGGCTAACTTCCTTGCGGCGCATCCAATCCCAGAGGATTTTCCTAAAGATGATGACTTGCCAGATGAGGACATATTCGCCACGACGGTTACAAAATCAACATGGCAAATGTACTTCGATGGCGCTTGTCGGCAATCTGGGGCAGGCGCCGGAGTTGTTTTCATTACACCTAATGAAGGGGTGATCCCATACTCATTTACCCTAACGTCGGCGGTGTCAAATAATTCAGCCAAATATGAAGCTCTTATCATTGGACTTGAAATAGCAATAAACATGGGGCTTGATACGCTCTCTATTTATGGGGACTCACAATTAGTGATTAATCAACTGATGGGGACCTACATGGTAAAGAAACAAGAATTGTTGATATATTTCAAAAGGGCAAAAGAGCTCCTAGCTATGTTCACAGATGTAAATATTCAACACATAGTTAGAAATCAAAACGAGAAGGCTGATGCCTTATCCGGTTTAGCCGCTAGTATGTCACTAGACTCTCATGAAGTGATGGACGTACACGTAGAGGAACGAAGAATACTGCCAATATTTGTTGAAGGAGAAGAAACGGTAATATCTTCTGCAATGACAGCTGATGCATGTGAAATTGAGGTAGGAGATTGGTGAGCACCATTCCTCGAATATCTACTTCACGGATACCTACCTCTTGATGCTAGCGAAAGATCTAGAATCCGCAAAAGATCAATCCATTACATATGCATCAACGACATACTCTATAGGCGTTCCCATGATGGCATATTATTGTGTTGCCTTGCTGGAAATGAAATTATGGAGGCCTTAAACGAGGTGCATGCTGGAATATGTGGCTCGCACCAATTAGGTCCTAAATTGCACTACCAATTAAGGCGTCTAGGTTATTATTGGCCCACAATGTTTGAAGACGCCACTAAATTTGCAAAGAAATGCCATGAATGTCAAGTGCATGCTGACTTTATACATCAGCCGCACGAACCACTCCATGCGACAAATATGTCTTGGCCTTTTGAAATGTGGGGAATGGATATAGTTGGGCCAATTCATCCACCATCGTCCAAAGGTCACAAATTCATTTTAGCAGCAACAGACTATTTCTCCAAGTGGGCTGAACTTACACCACTAAAGGAAGATAAAGCAGAGAATGTAGAACATTTTATAAGAACACAACTCATTTATCACTTTGGCGTTCCTTCTCGGATTATGTCTAATAATGGAACTCCTTTTAAAAACAAACAAGTGGAGAAATTAAGCTCAAAGTTTAAGATAGACCATCATTATTCTACGGCGTATAATCCAGCCGCCAATGGACAAGCAGAAGCTTTCAACAAAACTCTTTGCAACTTACTAAATAAAGTTGTATCAAAAAATAAGCGTGATTGGCATGAAAAGCTTCTCGAAGCCTTGTGGGCTTATAGAACCACAACACGCACGCCGACAGGAATGACACCTTATTCCTTAGTATTTGGAGGAGAAGCCGTTCTACCTTTGGAGGTACAGATCATGTCATTGAGAGTCGCTACACATGAAAATTTGTCGGAAGAAAAATCAGTACAATTATGTCTTGATGAATTAGAAAGACTAGAAGGTAGACGACTTCAAGCTTTGCAAAATCTTGAGGCATACCAAGCTAGGATGTCTCAAGCATTCGACAAACGAGTCAAACGAAGGTCATTCAAACAAGGAGATTTAGTTCTTGCTGTCATTCGTCCCATGAATATCACGCGGCGGATGAAAGGAAAATTTGTACCAAAATGGGAAGGTCCCTTCGTCATAAAAGAGGTTTATTCTAGTGGCACATATAAAATCATATCACCAGATGGCGAATACTCGTCGGCGCTGGTAAATGGGAAATTCCTTAAGCGTTACTATGCATAAAAGAAAAGTACTCCATACCCTCATAAGTATAAACTGGGGCACACAAAATGTCACTCCAATAAACTTACGAGTCTAAACTGTGGCATAAAAAATTACTCCAACGACTTACGAGTATAAACTGTGATGTAAAAAAATACTCCATACCCTCATGAGTATAAACTGGGGCACACAAAATGTCACTCCAATAAACTTACGAGTCTAAACTGTGGCATAAAAATATTACTCCAACGACTTACGAGTATAAACTGTGATGCAAAAAAATACTCTATACCCTCATGAGTATAAACTGGAGCACACAAAATGTCGCTCCAATAAACTTACGAGTCTAAACTGTGGCATAAACAAAATTACTCCAACGACGTACGAATTTAAATGCGACATTAAAAAAAATGCTCCAGAACATCATGAGCCGAAATTGTGGCAATAATAATAAATAATAATGAAAAATGGATCAACCAAGAATAAGGCTTCAAGCCATAAACAAGAAAACTGTAAACAAATAAAGGTTGCGGCATGAAATGTATAGGGTCGTTTAAGCTAGCTCAAGCGCTAGTACAGAAAGTCCGTACGAAGGGGCCTAGCTAAATAAAAGTGTTGCATTGTCGGCAATCATATATGAATAAACAAATGATGTGGCTGAGATAAACAAACGGAAAATGGATATAAATGATGAAACATTAAAAAAGGGTTCAATTTTGCACGGAACGCCAATTCTTCAAGTTGCCGATGATGCTTGCAATTTCATTGCCCACCGAGGATACCTTCTCCTCGAGAACCTTCAATTCCTGAACACCTTTCGCATTGATCTCAAGTAATTTTTCGGGCAGCTCCTTGGCTTCAGATTCCTTGGCTGATTGTTCCGACTCCAGCTGCATAATGGCTTCTTCGGTCGCCTGCAACGTGGAGGTAGCTGCCTTCAGCTTCGCACCAAGGTCTTCCACGACCTTCTCTTCCTCTTCACGCTGCTTCTTCAAGGCTAACATTTTCTTTGACGTAGCTTTCAAAGTGTCTTCAAGCAATCCACTTTCCGATTCTGCTGCATTAACAACTTCAGCTTGTTTCTGAGAATGATTATCAATTCCTTTGCGAGCTCCTTGCATTTCATTTGAAAAAGAAATAAGCTTTTGCAAGTCTATGCGAACAGTAGCAATTCGGGGAACAACGTCCCCACTTGGCAGCATCAAATAAACTGCTTGAAGAATGTCGTGGCGCAGAGGATCTGTTATAGTGGAGTCATTTAAGCCCTCGACGGCCGTTGCCAGTGCCTTATCAATGGTCTCTACAAAAAGCTCCGTGATAGAAGAAACCTCCGTGGACAGCATTGCCAACTAATTGGATGTTTCCTCGTCCACAACTGGAGCGTCCTCTGAAAAATATAAAGTAGATAAATAATCTTGCAAAAAAACAGCAGTGTCACAAATAAATAATTAAGAGTTATATAAAGCTACCATGTGTAGAGGCGGGCAAAGTGTTTGAAGCATCAGCTGTTGGAGGCAGGTTTGAGTCTGAACGTGGCGAAACAATGGGAGGATCAGAAGTCAAGCCTGATACGATATAACCATCCACGGTTAAATTATCTAGGTCACCTAAACCATGATCTATGTCTCCACTAAGTACCCCATCGAGTAGTGCACCACTAAGGTCATCCACGTGGAGAGGCACGTCCAATTTTATTGGACCAAAATCACTCTCAACATCCATGGCGTCAATCTTTCTTCTGACGGCGGGCCTTGCCTCCTCCAAAGAGCTATTTTCAGTCATGTGAGCTTCTTCTTCCCCATCAGTCAAAGTCTTTTGGACAGAAGAAGAGCATGCATCAGCATCCTTAACCTTCTGTTTCTTCTATTAAAAGGAGATAAAAAATGAGACAAAAATACGAGCAAACAAACTATGATAGTACGAAATATATATAGATGTATATCTCACCTTTTTAGAGTTGATTAATGGTTCATCATTTGAGAGGAAGCCGGATAGAATGGGATACCAGTGGTCCATAATTCTCCTTTCATTCAGTTTGATGGCAGAAATATGCTCTTCCTTACCCCTGGCGGAGACTTCCTTTATAACAACAAAATCCTTTTCTGAAAGCTTGCGAGGAATTATGTATTCATCCCCGTGTCTCAGAAAATTACGTTTCCACGGATTATAATTCGGACCATTCGAAATGCCCGGACGGAGAGTATCGAATATGCATTAAAGGGTTTCATAAATCCCACCCACCAGTTGTTCCAGGCCACAGAAGAAAATTCGTCATGTGCATCATTAAGAAGGTACAGGAACTCTCCTTGGTCCAAGCGTAACAAATGCGACCAATACGCATATGCAACTCCAGTATCCTCCTTTGTGTACACGCTGGCTAACGGAGCATAGGGCACTTGTTGTCTCAAAGTAAGTTGTCGTGCAACTCGATCAGGTGGTATGGCTCCGCTATGCAAAGATCATCAACATCGGTAGCACGTCGCCATGGAAGCATACCCCAATGGGAAGAAATGGTGAAGGACCTTTGCAACTGGTCTACCCCGACTAAGTTGTTTGGAGTATAAGGATTCCAAAAAATATTGGCTCGATCATCAAGGAAAGTGTGTGCCCTAGCAGGACTGAAAGTTGTGGGAACCCGAAACATAGTTTTAACCATGGTTGGTTGCATCGGCAATTACTTAACATCTGGAAGATGTTTCCCTTTCCTTTTGTCCTTAAATGTTTTTTTAGATAAAGACCCATCCACCCCGCAATATAATGCACTGGCCAAATTCTCTTCTCATAAGAGGGAGCAACGGGGTGCATACTAATCCTTCGAAGAGAATAATACAATGAACAAAGAACTGAAGGAGCCAAAGAGATCTTGCGACCAGAAACGATCCAAGAGGCCATAAGAAGGACACCAGGACGAATATAAGGCCCCCCACCAACAACCACGTAAGAGCAAAGCTAGTGGGCTATAAAAGCCGCAACGTACATGTGTTGTTCCCGAAAGGGAGGTGAAAGATGAAGTGCGTTCGCGATTGTTATGGAAATTGTCACACCAAACTTGAAAAGTCTCACTTCCATTTTCGCGACTGAGCCTATAGAATTCTTCTAAAAGGTCAGATAAGAAATTTGGGAACATAAGCTTTGGAGGTTCTAGGTCATCTATAGAGGGAACATATTCCACGTATGGATCTCCAACTAAAGGAAGGCCCGACATTAGAAGCATGTCAAGTAGGGTCACGGTGCGTTCTCCAGATGAAAAAGAAAAGTATTTGTTTCTGGATCCCATCTTTCCAGTAGTGACCTCAGTAACGAATCTGAAACTTCATATTCACCGAGGGAGCAATAAATGGCCCCATATATGTAATCGGTGTTCTCCGCTTCTCCTTTCAAACAAAACGAATGGTTATTCAAGATAGAGATGCACCACTCAACATAGCCTTTGGGTCGCGGAACATACTCGATTGCGTGACCATCCCAACCTAGACCTTTTGCTACCATCCTGGTCCCTAGGGTGTAGGCTTCATGATCAGGTTTAGGATAGGGTGCTAGTGGATGAAAAGAATAATCACTAAGAGTAGACCCCATATTCCAATCACGAGGATGGCACGTCAAATCCGCATGTGTGAGCACCTGCTGTCTGATCACTGGATTAACCTCTTCACTAGTATTAGGCTCATATAGATGCGGCTCAGCTAACTGACCAATTGATAGTTCATTGGAAGGAACGGACCCTTGACCATGCGCCATCCATATGTAAAAAGGCATAAAATTAATACGATGGCATATATATGTGTAAAAGAAACGCCTAGTTAAACAAGAAAAGAAGAAGGGAAAGGCACGATGTGTTACCTAGCTTTATTAGCAACTATGCTCAGCCAACTATTCAATACTTTCCCTGTAAAAAAAAGAGGGAACACCGGAGTAAATAATGTCATGCTTATTGTCCTCTCAACGGTTGTACGACGGACCAAGCCCATATAGAAACTTGCCGGGATGCAGCCGTGCGAAAAATATATTTTCAACATAATATCTATGTGGCGCTTATAATTGCCTCCACGGTCGTACGACGGACTAAGCCCACATAGGGACTTGCCGGGATGCCAACTGTGGGGAGAACATATTTTTGACGTAATATATATGTGACACTTCTAATCGTCTCCACGGTAGTACGACGGACCAAACCCACATAGGGACTTGCCGGAACGCCAACCGTGAGAAAAACATATTTTTGACATAATATATATGTGGCTCTTATAATCGTCTCTACGGTCGTACGACGGACCAAGCCCACATAGGGACTTGCCGGGACGCCGACCATGAGAAAAACATATTGTTTGCATGATATATATATATATATATAGACACACACACACACACACACACACATCGCGCTTGTAATCATCTCCGCGGTCGTACAACGGACCAAGCCCACATAGGGACTTGCCGGAACGCTGACCGGAAGGAAATCGTATTTTCAACATCTATGCTATGCTTACTGGTCTCGACGGTTGTACGACGGACCAAGCCCACATAAGGACTTGCCGGAACGCCAACCGTGAGGCAATCTCTGTCACATAATAACAATAAAAAATCATATATATAAAATATTGCATATGTCTGTCTTCGCGGCCGTACGACGGACCAAGTTCATACAAACTTGTCGGCACGCCAACCGCGAGACCAAGATATTGCTTGATCACACATACGTTCAAGCAAGGTACCATATAATCGTATTCAAATGAAATTGCATGCCATGGTGATGAGCACTGTCGTGCATGTCTACGTTATATATCCTACTTTCAAACAAAGACATGAAGGAGACAGGCCTTGGAGTTATGGTACCTGGCCGGAAAGCAAACGCCCGATCGATTCTACTAGATCGTAATCAGCTCACCTAAAAAAATAAAATAGAAAAAGATTGGGGTTAGGATAAGGTACACGAATCACGTACTCCTAAGGGAAGCAATCACTCACTCATCAGCATGAGGCAGGAATTGATCTGCACTTTCGCAGGGGTTGCTAGCTTTTGTGCCTAACAAAAGATAAATTGGAGATCGGTTGGATGACGGAGACGCAAGACCAGATGCCACCGCTGACTTAATCGCGATACATACCGGCAGTCTGCCGAAGAGCGGAGCTAGATTAAGATCGCCAAGGCGCCGCAGTAGCAAAAAAAAAAAAAAAAAAACTGAAGCTGAAGGATATAAGAACAAAAAGAATACGCTTGTTTGGTTACCAAACCAACAACGAGAAAAGTGCTGCTCAGCACGCTAATGGGATCTCGGCAATAGCGCTAGCAGTTCAAACCTTAGCTCCTTATCCTTTGGAGTCTCAACTAATTCTCAAACCGGCAAACTCATAACAAACTCCATTTGAATAAAGTATGTGCACACTTCCAAGGCTAGGCCAACTCTTGGAGGCACGTTAAAAAAAAGATACGTGTATTTTCGAGCCCTGAATCCGAATAAAAAAAATATTCGCATTCAGACCTCAAGGGGCATCTGTTGACACCGATTTCGGCCAAAAAGAACTGTGGCGCTTACATATTATTCAAATAAGATCATTTACATAAAATGATAAAACAAAAAAAGTGAATTGCCGAATACACGTATAAAAAAATACCGTGATAAAATAATAGACCCAAAAATAATAAAAGGAAAGAAAATGAGCCATATTGTCGGATAAATTAGAGGACATATGACTTGCATACACATACGCCTTCATCAATGGCGAAATTCCGATGTTGACATATATTCAAAGTTTCATATACGACGCTTTATTGGCAAAATATTATATCATATTTACGAACATTATGCTGTCACCGCTAAAAAAAATATATTAGCACAGTAATGTTCGCGTAAAATAATATAACGTGCCACGATGCATAAAGAAAATGTCAAGTCGTCATATAATTATCAGTGACAAAATGTTTTCCCGTGGCGTTAGAATAAATCTGACCAAGTACACTTATACGAAATGGATACATACACATTGGATGCATGTACGAGCTACGTGCATGTATGAAATTATATTAGACGGCAAGATTAAGAACTAATGAATAATTACCCAACCCATGGCGATATAGCAACGTCCTCCCCCCATGCTTAGGCACGCATGCATGCATTAAGCACTAATTAAATAATAGGACCAAAGGCCCATACGTGAGTCCAAGGGGAGCGCATGCACGAAAGAAGAAAGGCCATGCCTGCATGCAGTTAGAGCTTAGTTATGTAATTAGACTTGATGGGGCCAGGTCCAACTGTGCTACCGACGTCTCAATTAACCAAGACCAAGTCTCCACCATACGTACCGGCCAGCGACACCCCACGCTCCCACGATCTGCACGATTGCGACGTGCCCGAGTAGAAGCTTGGCGCGCGCGGGAATCTCCCAAGGCACATCGATGTATCCACCGCTCCCCTATAAATACATGGTCTCCTGGTTTACAAGGGGTTCGCTCATTTTTTCATCCATCCATCGTCAAGCTCATCGATCGCTTATCCATCTGTTGCTCACCACAATAACTAGTCCATCGCTCATTGTTGCTCATCATTCGTACGCGCCCGCGTGTACGCCATCGGCCGTTTGTTTCGTCGTCGTCGCCTCCGGCCGCTCGTCGTCTACGTTGTCGTCGGCCGCTCGTCGCCATCGCCCGCTCGTCGTCTACGTTGGCGTCGCCCGCCGCCGGCCACTCGTCATCCGCACCGCTCACCGTCTACGCCAGCGGCTGCTCGTCCGCATCACTTCCTCACACGTACGAAAAAAACTAAGGCAAGCACACCTAGTTTGGTCTCATGGGATCTAGAATCCCTTGTTAACCATGGTTAAATTATATTCCTTCTTGTTTTGGTCTCATGGGATCTTGCATCTCATGTAGATACAATTCAAGAATAAAAATATATAATTCTTCTTGTTTGATCTCATGGTGATCTTGCATCTCCATGTTGATACAACTCAAAAACAAATTATATCCCTCTTGTTTTGGTCTCATGGTGATCTTACATCTCATGTGGATACAAAGCACAAATGAAATTCATGCCGGTAGAAATCAAGATAGATTTTCTCCGTATAGTTCACTTATGAAATATGTGAGGTAATTGTTTCATCATCAGATGCTAGCCGTGAAGCAAAGACCAATAAAGTTGGCATGTCATATTTGCCTAATTAACAACCTTGATCGCTATAGGGTCTAATCTTGGTAAAATCAATGCACACGGCCATGTCTTCTTAAAATGTTCTCAAACTTCAAAAGTAGCATGCATTCTGATTAGATACTAGTAGGCATCATGGTTAGATACTAGTAGATATGCATGTGAAATAAGGTCATGCAAAACATTATTTGTGTTGCCTTGATTGGGAAATTAGTCAGACTACTTACGTGTCCCTTTCATATGAATACATGTATCACCTAAATTAAATGAGATGAATTTCCCTATACTGATTTGCACTAGATATAACATAGTGCATTTACAAGATGGAAATGTCCAAAATAGATATGATAATGAAACATATATAGTTTAGTCATATCTAGCCAAACTTGAAATGAAAATTTTCATTGACCCATCATGTCCGTGCAAAAAACAAATTGATATATACTTCTGTTTGGTTACACTACGAGCATATAATTTATGCTATGTTGGTGATAATACAAGCGAGAAGAAGTCACCATGCTTCATTTGGTTATGCTACACATGGGCACGATGTTGCTACATGGTTTTCGCACTAATACAAGTGAAGTGAAACTTTATAAAAATATTCTCATGCACTTGAAATCCAAAGTCATATAAATATTTGACTAGATTCACTTAGTCTCATGTCCATACATGATGTGTTTGAGACTAGGAAAACTAGTGTTTATGCATAACCCATATGGCATAAGATAATCTCTCATATAGATTAAAATTAAACCATGCATTCCTTTCATATAGGTGCATGCATCTACAAAATTTAACTAGGGTCATAGCCTATGTTGATTGCACTAAACATAGCATAGTGCAATTGAATATGTCATCACCAAATTTCATATAGCCCTCGCATATGATGGCTCGGTGCAACGCTATATACGTTGCTTTAAAGTAAACCAAATATTCCGCCATTTCTGGCATCCACAAAGAAATCACATGCATGTCAAAATGAACTCATGAAAAGAGTTATGCCCTATATTGCACACACGCCCTTTAGCCCGGCTTGTTAACCATTAAATAGATTTTCATATGACTAAAAAGGAGAACCACCATATGTTCGCGATGGTTAGTGAGCTAGGCATGAACGTGCTATATGAATGGACATTATCAAATCATGAATGTTATGCAACGCATATGTTAGCATAGACGAAGTTCAAGGCTCGCCGAGTACGCCGACGTCGACCACAGCAAGGAGGACTTTTATTTCTACATTTTGTAGTTTTCTCTTGTTTCTACATTTTGTAGTACTCATGTGTTGTGATGCTATGTAATAGTTATGTTGGAATTCTTAATCAGGGGTTTTCTCTTCAGAGATGTTTGATCTCCATTTCAGGAAATAAAGTACCTGCAATGTTTGATCTCCATTTCATTTATGCATTTAAATTATTCTCTGTATCAATGACGTGGACACGTATTTTCACGCCCGCCATTTTCCCGTCATCAGTGCATGTGTGTGTCTGTGAGAGAGAGAGAGAGAGGGAGAGGGAGAGGGAGAGGGAGAGGGAGAGAGAGGCGGAGGGGGGGTTGGCAGCGAGACCTAAAGAGAGAGGGGCATATGCGTTTTTGAAAGACTGTGAGTGTCGGAGAGAGAGGAGTGTCCGAAAGGGAGAGAGAGGGTGTGTGCATGTGTGCATGTTTGTGTGTGTGAGAGAGAGAGAGAGGGAGAGGGGATAGAGAGAGAGGGGTGCTTCTAACATCAATTGTATACATGATATGGACATAGAGGGGATCAACAAGGTTACGGGGTCGGGGATATTGGGAGAGTGATAGTGTGTGTGCGACAAAGGGACACACACACAACATCTGTTTGCGTGTGAGAGAGCTAGATAGACCTCGACAGCACAATTGGCTGGGGGTGTAAGGTTATGTTTGGTAGAGAGAGATAGTAGAGAGAGAGAGAGAGGAATGCTTGTGTGTCGCAGGGAGACCTAACTACATAGCTACGGGCAGCAAGAAGAAGAGAATGATGGTGTGCCTATTTTTTTGATGGGATGGGAGAGAGACCAAGAGACACTGTCGGCGTTCTGGGAACCAGGGTATCCAGACTTGCCTGCCTGCGGCCCACGGCGTGGCTCCCTCGACGGCCTGGTACGGCCCATCTCCAAGACCACCAAGACAAGACCCTCACGAGGGGCCAGGCCTCGCGAGGAGGACGACACCAAGACCTCTCGAGGGAGCGGCCTCCCCAGGCGGCCTCCCGAGGAGCGGAGATTTCTATGCAGGTACCCAGCCTCACGAGGCTGCGATGACGTGAGCCATGAGTACCAAGGCCAGGCGGGCGCCAGCGGGCGTAGAGGAGGCAGTTTCCTCTTTGGTACTAAGGAGGCAAGGACAGACGTGGGTTCCAGAGGAATCCCCCAAAGGTTTCCGTTCCGGTGCTACAAGACCAAGACCACAGGCTCGGCAAGGCGGAGGTCATCACCGAGCCCACCGCTGCATCATGACCAGAAGCTTTGCAGGAGAAGACCACCTTTTGCCAGGATAGGATGTACTACTTGTCCCCTTTCAAATTGATCGTTGTGGTATCCCTTCCCGCCTACGTTTTGAGGGAAAAGGACCAAGGCCACTATAAATATAGGTTAGCCACAACCATAGAAGGGGTCGACTCATTCTCACCCCCGAGCCCTCGCGAGGTTGTTCATCCTCTGTACTAGTTCATCCTCAGCCCCTCGTGAGGCCAATCCACCACAAAGCAGGAGTAGGGTTTTACACCGCAAGGTGGCCCGAACCTGGGTAAACTGCCGTGTTCATCTTCTTTCTTGCCCACGCGAATTCGGCTAGGCTAGGCTGTGGGGCGACGGGCGCTAGGCTTGAGAGGTTGAGTTCTTCACACACGCCCCAGAGTTCGAACCTTCTTGGGTCTGCGGAGCCCTGAATCCGACATTTGGCGCGCCAGGTAGGGGCGTGTTGAAGTCCTTCTCCCACCATTTGCTTTGCCTCCGTTCCGTCACTCCCATGGCCGACGCTCGCCGTGTCCGTGCCGAGCGCTGGGCCGCTCGTGTCGCCCAGACGGCACTCGTGGGCAACGATGTTTCTCGCCGCTCTGCCTCCCTGGTGGCTAACGCTGCCAGTGACCCTGCTGCTCGTGAGCAACAGGATTCGTCGCTGCCACCTTCCGTGCGGCGTGATGGCCGCACTGCAACCCCATCACCCACTCCAGCCACGGCATCGTCTTCCCATGCTTGTCACGGGCCGGAAAATGCGCAGGCTGCACTGCTCATGGCGCGTGAGCTCCTGCTTTACCGCCCGGCCAACGATCTCTATGACGACTGGCTTGGCCGCATCGCCGAGCTCGTCAACGCCGCCGGTGAGGCCCCTGCGCCGTCCCACTCACTCCTTCCTCCGCCATCCCAGGCGGGTGATGTGGCTCACGGCGCGCCTCCTCCTCCTCCTCTGCGCGGCGCCGACCCCGAACCCAGACGTGACGCGCCCCGATGCGACCCACCGCATGGGGCGTCGGCGCTCGATGAAGCAAGCTGCCAAGTGATCCAGCGCCCACAAGCTGATGCGCACGCGCTCCCGGCGCCGTAGCGCCAGCACCAGGACTGCGTGCCGCCAGAGGTGGCGGCGCGTGGGTGTCAAGACCAAGCTCCACCCATGCGGACCTCACCTGTGAGCGCGGCAGGCTATCGTGCTTTCACCCCAGAGCTGCGCCGTGTCGTCTGGCTCGACAAGTTCAAGCCGGATCTGCCTCCACGTTACGACGGCACCCCTGACCTCACGGAATTCCTCCAGCTCTACGCGCTGAGCATCGAAACGGCGAACGGTGACGACAAGGTCATGGCAAACTGGTTCCCCATGGCCCTCAAGGACGGCGCGCGCTCTTGGCTCCTAAACCTCCCGGTGGGGTTAATCTCCTCCTAGGACGAGCCTCGTGACCGTTTCATCGCCCATTTCCAGGGTACTCGCGACAGTGCTCCTGCAGTGGGCGACCTATGGCGCGTGAAGCAGCAGTCGGGCGAGACCTTGCACAAGTACATACAGCGCTTCACGAACGTCCATCTCAGGATCCTGAAGGCGTCTGACGAAGCCATCATCTCGGCGTTCTCTAAAGGCGTCCAGGACGTCAAGAAGAAGGAGGAGCTCGCCATCAACGAAGACCTGTGCTCGGCCCTGGAGATGTTCAACCTGGCGAAGAGATGCGCAAGGGCCGAGGAGGGCCGCCTCTCCCTCCTGGAGCTTCCTGAGGCAGACCCCGAGGACAAGAAGGCCAAGGCTAAGGAGGCGAAGCGCAAGGGTCCTGCCGTACTTGCGACTGAACCTGAGATGAAGCACGGTCGTGACCACGGCGAAACCTCCAGGGGCAACCGCCCGTTCTACATCTTGCTACATCTTGAGCTTGCGTTGGTTTTTCCTTTGAAGAGGAAAGGATGATGCAGCACAGTAGAGATAAGTATTTCCCTCAGTTAAGAACCAAGGTATCAATCTAGTAGGAGAAACGCGCAAGTCCCAATAGATGCACCTACACAAACAATCAAACACTTGCACCCAATGCGATAAAGGGGTTGTCAATCCCTTCACGGTCACTTGCAAAGGTGAGATCTGATAGAGATAGATAAAACTAAACAAAAGATAAAATATTTTTGTGTTTTTTTGGTTTATAGATCTAAAAATAAAAGAGTGCAAAATAGTAGATCGGAAACTAATATGATGGAAAATAGACCCGGGGGCCATAGGTTTCACTAGAGGCTTCTCTCATGAAGGCAAATAATACGGTGGGTGAACAAATTACTGTCGAGCAATTGATAGAAAAGCGCAAAGTTATGACGATATCCAAGGCAATGATTATGCAATATAGGCATCATGTCCGTGTCAAGTAGACCGACTCCTGCCTGCATCTACTACTATTACTCCACACATCGACCGCTATCCAGCATGCATCTAGAGTATTAAGTTCATAAAGAACGGAGTAACGCCTTAAGTAAGATGACATGATGTAGAGGAATAAACTCAAGCAATATGATGAAAACCCCATCTTTTTATCCTCGATGGCAACAATTCAATACGTGTCTCGCTACCCCTACTTTGTAACTGGGTGAAATCACGCAAGATTGAACCCAAAGCTAAGCACCTCTCCCATTGCAAGAAAAACCAATCTAGTTTGCCAAACTAAACCGATAGTTCGAAGAGAAATACAAAGATATCAAATCATACATATAAGAATTCAGAGAAGATTCAAATAATATTCATAGATAAGCTGATCATAAATCCACAATTCATCGGATCTCAACAAACACACCGCAAAAGAAGATTACATCGGATAGATATCCAAGAACATCAAGGAGAACATGGTATTGAGAATCAAATAAAGAGAAGAAGCCATCTAGCTACTAGCTATGGACCCGTAGGTCTGAGGTAAACTACTCACGCTTCATCGGAAGGGCAATAGAGTTGATGTAGATGCCCTCCGTGATTGAATCCCCCTCCGGCAGGATGCCGGAAAAGGCCCCAAGATGGGATCTCATGGGAATAGAAGGTTGCGGCGGTGGAAAAGTGTTTTCGTGGATGCTTCTGGTGGTTCTGAAATATATGTGAATATATAGGTGGAAGATCTAGGTCAGGGGGCCACCGAGGGGCCCACAAGGCAAGGGGACGCGCCCTCCACCCTTGCCACCGCCTCGTGGCTCTTCTGACTTGCACTCCAAGTCCCCTGGGTGTCTTCTGGTCCAAGAAAAATCATCGTGAAGTTTTATTCCGTTTGGACTCCGTTTAGTATTCCTTTTCTGCGAAGCTCAAAAACAAGGAAAAAACAGAAACTGGCACTGGGCTCTAGGTTAATAAGTTAGTCCCAAAAATAATATTAAATAGCACATTAATGCATATAAAACATCGAAACCAGATAATATAATAGCATGGAACAATCAAAAATTATAGATACGTTGGAGACGTATCAAGCATCCCCAAGCTTAATTCATGCTCGTCCTCGAGTAGGTAAATGATAAAACAGAATTTTTGATGTGGAATGCTACCTAACATATTTATTCATGTAATTTTCTTTATTGTGGCATAAATGTTCAGATCCATAAGATTCAAAACAAAAGTTTAATATTGACATAAAAACGATAATACTTCAAGCATACTAATAAAGCAATCATGTCTTCTCAAAATAACATGGCCAAAGAAAGCTATCCCTACAAAATCATATAGTCTGGCTATGCTCCATCTTCATCACACAAAGTATTCAAATCATGCACAACCCCGATGACAAGCCAAGCAATTGTTTCATACTTTTGATGTTCTCAAACCTTTTCAACTTTCACGCAATACATGAGCGTGAGTGTAGCGCCCTGCGATTCTATCCCAATCACGTGATGAATTCATGATTGGGGCACAACCGCATTTCGGGCGCATAGCATGGTGGATATCATTACAACATACCATGTACTGAATAGATGAGAGTACAAGACAAAGGCTTACACTCGCCACAAGCTACAACATGAATACAACAGTTCATCAATACATAGCAATCATCATATAGAAGAGCAGGATCCGACTACGGATGAAATCAAACAAAAAGAAGAACGACATCCACCCTGCTAATCCCAGGCCCCCGACCCGGAACCTATCCCTTGATCGAAGAAGAACAAGCAGAAGAACTCCAAACAAGCAAGCATCGCTCTCTCGTCAAAGCGTCGCTTTACCTGTACCTGCAACTGTTGTTGTAGTAATCTGTGAGCCACGAGGACTCAGCAATCCCATTACCATGGGTATCAAGACTAGCAAAGCTTAATGGGTATGGAATGGATAAGTGGTGAGGTTGCAGCAAGCACTAAGCATTTGTATGGTGGCTAACTTACGAGTACAAGAGTAAGATGAGAAACTACGCATAACGGTCGTAAACTAGTAATGATCAAGAAGTGATCCTGAACCACTTACGTTCAAACATAACCTAACTGTGTTCTCTTCCCGAACTTTGTCGAAAAGAGACAATCACGGTTACACACGCGGTTGGTGTATTTTATTTCGAATCTGGTGTCAAGTTCTCTACAACCGGATATTAAAAACTCCCATCAGCCACATAACCGCGGGCACGGCTTTCGAAAGATCAAACCTTGCAGAGGTATCCCAACTTAACCCATGACAAGCTCTCACGATCAACGGAGGAAAATCCTCCTCCCGAAACAACCCGATCAAGCTCGGAATCCTGGTTCACAAGACATTTCGACAATGGTAAAACAAGTCCAGCAAGACCTCCCGGCGTGCCGACACCCTGATAGTAGCCGCGCGTATCTCATCTCAGGCCACGACCGAATGGGTGAAGCTACGAGTAAAACCAGACCTCGAGTTTCCCCGTGGTGGCCCTGCAGGCTGCCCGGTTTGGGACCAACACCATCAGCACTGGCCCTCCTTTATTATGTTGAAAGAATCCTCGGGGACGCGACCCCCTATGCCAATTAATTAATTAACAGGTTTATTATGTTGGGCAAAAGTTAAAACCAAAGTTGGTCCTTGCTGAAAGAGTTTTATTCAAAGCAAACTGTCAAGGGGGGCCCATAAACCCCAACCGTGTTAGGAACGCAAAATCAAGGAACATAACACCGGTATGACGGAAACTAGGGCGGCATGAGTGGAACAAAACACCAGGCAAAAGGCCGAGCCTTCCACCCATTACCAAGTATATATGTGCATTAATTAAATAAGAGATATTTTGATATTCCAAGATATCCATGTCCCAACATGGAACAAACTGCAACTGCACCTGCAACTAGCAACGCTATAAGAGGGGCTGAGCAAAGCGGTAACATAGCCAAACAACGGTTTGCTGGGATGGTGAAAAGGTTAGAGACTGTTTCATGGCATATTGGGAGGCTTGATAAACAAGTGGTAGGTAGCGCGACATAGCGATAGCATCGAGACAACTAGCATAGCAAAGATAGTAGTGAGATCCAAGGTGACCGTCATCTTGCCTGAAATCCCGCTAGGAAGAAGATTGAGTCCATGAAGTAGACAATCCAACGTAGTCGAACGAATCCTCACAATCGCAACGTTACCGGAACTATCTAGGAGAAGCGCAACCGGAAAGAAGCAAACAACATGGTAAACAACCATCACATAAACATGGCATGATGCACAACCGAGTATGATGCATGTCCGGTTTAATGAGTCATGGCATGGCAAAGTGCAACAAACAATACTACAAATTAAGTGGAGCTCAATATGCAACGAGTTGCATATTGACGAAACACGAAATTTAATCATTTAGTTCGCTCTCATTTATGCTACTCATAAATATTAAATGTTGTTAAACACGGCAAGAGGTGAGGCATAATAAAACTACCTATCTAGGCAAGTTTAAATGAGGCCGGAATAACAAACAACACTTCCAGAAAATCCCCATGTGCATATTTTGGATTTGGTACTGTTCTTCCTGAAACCATATTTTAGAGTTGTTAAACAGGAAAATAAAGTGCACCATGTTAATCTATGCATTTTTCTACCCATTTACATATAAAGTTTATTTAATTCCGAGCTACGGTTAATTAGTTATGAAATAAATCATTTTAACATGTCATTAAGCAAATTTAATCAAACAGCATTTTAAACATTTTAAACATGGATGAAAGCAGCATATTATGAAACTAGATGAAATTCTAAGCATTTTACATATATGAAGTTTTTACATATGATGCATAGTTCATGAGTTATTATATGCATGAAGTTCGGGGGTTTTTCTGCAAAACTGCAGTCTCTGGATAAAAGCTAAATTCGCAGAACAGGAAAAAAATAGGAACTGGGCCGACTCTGGCTGGCCCAACATGCACAGGGGGGATTGGGCGGCTGCTCACATCGGGCTGGACTGGGCCGGCTCGGATCTTGGGCTGGCGGAGGCAAGGAGGAGTGTGCTCGGCCTTGGGGAGGCATCGGCCCACGTGCGTGTCTGCGAGCAGAGGTTGGCGAGCGAAGCGCTCATCCTCCTCCCGCAGCAGAAGCAGGGGAGGCCGGCGGGGTCCTGGACGGCAACGCGGGCACTTGACGACGAGGCAGGAGACGGCCGGCAGCTTGGCACGGCGCGGGACTTGGCTTGGAGTCGAGGTCGCTGGAGGGTGGCGAGGACGGGGCCTTGGGCGTCGCGGGTAGCAGAGGAGGCCGATGCTCCATGGCCGAAGAATGGCATCGGCGAGGCAACTTGGGGCGCCGGCAGCGCCAAGAAGGGCGATGACGGGTGGATCCGGTCGGCCGGCGCCGGATCCGAGCAAACGGCAGCGCGGACGGAGCTCTGACGCGGAGCTGCTTGTGGTTCCCCATGGCGGCTCCTGCGAGGAAAATCAGCGAGAGGGAGCGAGATGTGAGAGGAGAAGGAAGGAACCGGGAAAGGAAGGGAAGGGAGAGGGAGAGGTGGCGCGACGGAGCGGCGCGGGGTCGCCAGAGAGGCGGCTGGAGCCGGTGATGACGAGGCGGCGGCGAGGAGGACTTCAGGCGAGGAGGCATGCGGCTGCGGGGTGCGCACGGGAGGCCTCTGGTCACTGGACACGTCCAGACGAACAGATCTGGAGATTGGTCGGCACAGGGAAACAGGTGGAGGTGGATGCTCGCGCGGGTGGCTGGATGGGTGGATCGAGGGGAGGAGGTGGTCGGCCGTGGGTGATCCCGAGGGGGATTGAGCTAGTGGCGGAGCGATGGGACAAGAAGCCTAGGTTTTAGGATTAGGCAAGTAGCTCTATTTATAGGACAACGGGACTGGGTTTACTTCATTTGGACTCTCCGATCTTAATCGGATGGTCCTAGGTAAATAGGTTAGGAAGTCCAAACAATAAACCGAAGATATATTTGGGATGTTTGGGGATGATCCGGATCCAACGGTAATGATAGAGCGGGTCGGGTTTGGGGAAGTTTTCGGATGCGCATGCGAGGGGGGTCTGAGAGAGGTCGACAAAGACAAGGGGCCAGACAAAAGGTCAACGAGACAAAGGGGTTTGATGGGCTCAGAGAAGAGAGAGAAGAGAGCGGTCCGGTTGATCTGAGAGAAGGTCACAAGGAAGAAGCGGCAACTACGAGCGGATGCGAGTTTTATGAAAACTTGTGGATGCAATGCTCATGATGCCATGATGAAATGCAACAAACAATTAAAAAAACACACGGCTACAACGAGAAACATGGAAGGCGTCTGGAGCATCGGTCTCGGGTCGTTACAACTCTCCTCCACTTACAAGAGATCTCGCCCCGAGATCTAGGGATGACAAACGGAAGACGAAGAGAAGAGGTAAAACTAAGTTGCTTCTTGACAAAGGAGTGAAACCAAAGAACCTTGGAGGTTGAACAAATTAAAAGAAAGAATACAATGGAGATGAACGAGATTGCAAACACTCCGTTAGCAAAGAAGAACAAGGAACATTACGAGAACCTTGTAGGTTGAAAGACATGAAATAAGAGCTTCACGAACCAAAAGAATATGACCACACCGGTATAGTGAGATAGCCAAGGAACAAGAATGACAGAATTTGGACAGCACTCTGGTAGAAAAAAGAAGGAAAACTTGATAAGATGAAAAGAACTTAAAAAGAGGACACAACACTATTGCTAAATGGATAAGCAAGGAAAGAAGCATGACCTTGCCAAAATGAGATGATGGTTCGAAGAAAACATCACAACGCCTCCGGAACGAAAGAATGGAAGCTAGATAATTGGAACCAAAAGAACGGAGAGAAAATGAAAACTTGGAAGAGTAACATTACGAAGAAGGGTTGAACTGAGTTGTTGGATGATCAACAACGAAAAGATGTGATTCACGTGGGCTTATGTAAACATCTCAAAACTTGAGGTGAAATTCTGCCACTACCGAAAACAATTGATTGGTTGAGATCAACGAAGAAAAGCAAAACTTCTTCACCAAGATGAGAAGGAGAAAATTGGATCATTGATGAGCATCACAATAGCAACATTCCTTAGGGAAGGCTTTAGGTGAAATATAATCCAAGATAACTCCAATGAAGAGATTGGTGGATTTAAAATACCTCATTCTTGACAACATGTGAATCATGAAACACGAAGGGGAATTGTCAAAAACGACATACCAACACCTCAAAGATAAGGTAGAAAGAATTGCACTTCGAAATGCAAGATGAAGAATGCTAGAGCTCCAACAAGAATCTTGAAGAACACTTCAAAAATAAATTAAATCCTTAACAAACCACCATGAAGAAACTTTGGAAGAACTCCAGATAAAAAAAAGGATGATGAAAAAGAAGCAAAGATTGCAAGAACAAGAATTGAACGCTTGCAATGATTTAGATGGACCTTCGGCACGAGATAATTGAGAGAGCTTGGAACTCCGAAAAGAATAGATGAAGCATCTCAAACCGAGAATGGGATATGATGAACAACTCCGAAAGAAGAAATTAATCACTTGGATAAAACAAGAATAAGAATTATGTTATGCTTATCCTTGATCAACTTAAATTGATGACAAGCAATGGATTTGGCATACTACTTATTCTTCTTGAAAATGGATTAGAGAGAGAGAGAGAGAGATATAGCGCAAACTTGAGAAAGTCTTCAACGAATCACCAGTAGGATTTGGAAAGAACGAATGAATTGATACGATAACAAAGGAAGAAAAATCTTGAACGAGCCACCGTAAGAATTGAAAACGATTGGAGAAAAGAGTATGAATCACCGGGAAGAATTAGAAAACGAATAAAGATACTTGACGGAATTTAGATACATGAGAACGAATAGATCACGAGCTGACTAGAGAATACTTGAACGATGCACCGGAACAATTGGGGAATGAGAGCTGAACGTTGAGAACGAATAAATCCGAAATGATGGCCTTCGTAGGAATAAAATGGAAGGAACTCATGAAATGCTTTAGATGGGTATGAAAATAATGCTCACAATCGGAAAGAATTATGAGTATGGCATGAAGCTAGAACTATGAATTTTCAAGAGAACGGAGCAAGATTTAAGGGAAACTCTTCTTCTGTCTTCAATGCTGACAATGACGATGAGAAACACCACCAAAATTGCTGAGACACTCCGGAAGAACGAAAAAAGAAATGGTTGAGCCAACGATAAAAAGAATTTGGAAGCGATCTTGAAGGAGGCATCTGACTGATGAAAAAAATCATCCTTACGTCAAACTTTAAAAAGAATTTGAGAATAGCTCCGGAAAAATTAGAAAAGTCAGGTAGGATCCTGGGAAAAGACCTGTGGGTTAGGGCCCACTCAAAAGAAACACCGTTGAAACAATTTTAAGGAGAGATTGCACCGGTTGAATTAAATGGCTTGAATGAGATAACAACCTCAAAATAGCTGGAACGGATTAAGAATGGAAACACGAATCTTCTGAGATATGTTTAGCACTCCGGAATAAATGAATAGTGAGAGGTGAATGATCAAGAGGTGCACCGGCACGAGAAAGCACTTGAAACAAGGAAAGGGATATGATCAACACCGAAAGCTTGAATTAGTCCACCGGAGAAGAAGAGAGAATGAAGAATGACAAACTTGAAGCTTCCTTCGCATATTCATGAGAATCACCGGGTAAGAACATTGAAGGAAAAAAATGAAGAGACTTCACATCAATAAAATGGATACTTGATTAAGAAATCTGAGTCCTTGAAGAAAAAGGGATGGGACGGTGGGAAAACAAAGGCAACTTGGGACAGATAAAATGAACAAATCCTCAGGCTTCTCAACGGCGCCCGTATGGAATAACTTGAAGAGAAATGCACCGGTTGAAAAGGATTGACATGAAAATCTCGGTGAACAAGAAGGATTAGTACTCCCATAGAAATATGAGAACACCGCTTAGGAAAAGGTATGGAGTCCACATTTGACTTCGAAGCAACTCGAATACCACAACTCAAAACAAAACAAAGGATTTGGCTTCCAAAATAAGCCAGATACAAATACATAACCCCTCATGCATTTGTTGTAAGGATAATCCTAGGTAACTACTTGAATTCCCACCTGAGAACTCCCGAAACTTCCTGGTTATGCAATCTGGTGTTGGGGATACAGGGAGGCACAAATATCTCACACAACTAACAAATCCTACACTCCAACTGTATCCATCCGTCAACACATAACCAAGAAAACCTCGGAAATCGTGTACCTCAGACCTTCGAACACACAATGATACTAGTCATGGAAGATCATCCGTGATATCTCCTCCAGTACTGGGGATAAGTCACGGCACTATTTGCCACCATGAAAAGTATGGGAGCGTTTCGATGTCGGCATCCTCTGGTATTCCGGAACTGAAATGATCGTGAATATGACAAGAACCCCTTGGAGCTCAACTCCCCGGAAGAAGTCAAGTCAGACAGGAGGCACCAAGACAGAATTCCCGTCACACCGATATCGCAGCGATTCCAACAATACCCGCGTAATCCTAAAAAAAATTGAGTGAAAAAGGAGAGAAGAGTGGGAAAACACCTACGCCACGATTCCTCACCAGAGAGACGAAGGGGATGAGGAGTAAAAAGAATTCCTACTCTCCGATATAACTAGACTCAAAATAGTTTATTTTTCTAGACTCAACAACGGCAGCGGTTCGATCAATCAAGGGGCTCCTACGGTCGGTAAGGCTCTGATACCAACTTGTAGCGCCCCAAGATGCGATTCTATCCCAATAACGTGATGAATTCATGATTGGGGCACAACCGCATTTTGGGCGCATAGCAAGGTGGATATCATTACAACATACCATGTACCAAATAGATGAGAGTACAAGATAAAGGCTTACACTCGCCACAAGCTACAACATGAATACAACAGTTCATCAATACATAGCAATCATCATACAGAAGAGCAGGATCCGACTACGGATGAAATCAAACAAAAAGAAGAACGACATCCACCCTGCTAATCCCAGGCCCCCGACCCGGAACCTATCCCTTGATCGAAGAAGAACAAGCAGAAGAACTCCAAACAAGCAAGCATCGCACTCTCGTCAAAGCGTCGCTTTACCTGTACCTGCAACTATTGTTGTAGTAATCTGTGAGCCATGAGGACTCAGCAATCCCATTACCATGGGTATCAAGAATAGCAAAGCTTAATGGGTATGGAATGGATAAGTGGTGAGGTTGCAGCAAGCACTAAGCATTTGTATGGTGGCTAACTTACGAGTACAAGAGTAAGATGAGAAACTACGCATAACGGTCGCAAACTAGTAATGATCAAGAAGTGATCCTGAACCACTTACGTTCAAACATAACCCAACTGTGTTCTCTTCCCGAACTTCGTCGAAAAGAGACAATCACGGTTACACACGCGGTTGGTGTATTTTATTTCGAATCTGGTGTCAAGTTCTCTACAACCGGATATTAAAAACTCCCATCAGCCACATAACCGTGAGCACGGCTTTCGAAAGATCAAACCCTGCAGGGGTGTCCCAACTTAGCCCATGACAAGCTCTCACGATCAACGGAGGAAAATCCTCCTCCCGGAACAACCCGATCAAGCTCGGAATCCCGGTTCACAAGACATTTCGACAATGGTAAAACAAGTCCAGCAAGACCTCCCGGCGTGCCGACACCCTGATAGTAGCCGCGCGTATCTCGTCTCAGGCCACGACCGGATGGGTCAAGCTACAAGTAAAACCAGACCTCGAGTTTCCCCGTGGTGGCCCCGCAGGCTGCCCGATTTGGGACCAACACCATCAGCACTGGCCCCCCTGTATTATGTTGAAAGAATCCTCGGGGACGCGACCCCCTATGCCAATTAATTAATTAATAGGTTTATTATGTTGGGCAAAAGTTAAAACCAAAGTTGGGCCTTGTTGGAAGAGTTTTATTCAAAGCAAACTGTCAAGGGGGGCCCATAAACCCCAACCGTGTTAGGAACGCAAAATCAAGGAACATAACACCGGTATGACGGAAACTAGGGCGGCATGAGTGGAACAAAGCACCAGGCAAAAGGCCGAGCCTTCCACCCATTACCAAGTATATATGTGCATTAATTAAATAAGAGATATTTTGATATTCCAAGATATCCATGTCCCAACATGGAACAAACTGCAACTGCACCTGCAACTAGCAACGCTATAAGAGGGGCTGAGCAAAGCGGTAACATAGCCAACCAACGGTTTGCTGTGATGGTGAAAAGGTTAGAGACTGTTTCATGGCATATTGGGAGGCTTGATAAACAAATGGTAGGTAGCGCGACATAGCGATAGCATCGAGACAACGAGCATAGCAAAGATAGTAGTGAGATCCAAGGTGACGGTCATCTTGCCTGAAATCCCGCTCGGAAGAAGATTGAATCCATGAAGTAAACAATCCAACGTAGTCGAACGAATCCTCACAATCGCAACGTTACCGGAACTATCTAGGAGAAGCGCAACCGGAAAGAAGCAAACAACATGGTAAACAACCATCACATAAACATGGCATGATGCACAACCGAGTATGATGCATGTCCGGTTTAATGAGTCATGGCATGGCAAAGTGCAACAAACAATACTACAAATTAAGTGGAGCTCAATATGCAACGAGTTGCATATTGACGAAACACCACATTTAATCATTTAGTTCGCTCTCGTTTATGCTACTCATCAATATTAAATGTTGTTAAACATGGCAAGAGGTGAGGCATAATAAAACTACCTATCTAGGCAAGTTTAAATGAGGCCGGAATAACAAACAACACTTCTGGAAAATCCCCATGTGCATATTTTGGATTTGGTACTGTTCTTCCTGAAACCATATTTTAGAGTTGTTAAACAGGAAAATAAAGTGCACCATGTTAATCTATGCATTTTTCTACCCCATTTATATATAAAGTTTATTTAATTCCGAGCTACGGTTAATTAGTTATGAAATAAATCATTTTAACATGTCATTAAGCAAATTTAATCAAACAGCATTTTAAACATTTTAAACATGGATGAAAGCAGCATATTATGAAACTAGATGAAATTCTAAGCACTTTACATATATGAAGTTTTTACATATGATGCATAGTTCATGAGTTATTATATGCATGAAGTTCGGGGGGTTTTCCGCAAAACTGCAGTCTTCGGATAAAAGCTAAATTCGCAGAACAGGAAAAAAACAGGAACTAGGCCAACTCTGGCTGTCCCAACATGCACAGGGGGGTTTGGGCGGCTGCTCACATCAGGCTGGACTGGGCCGGCTCGGATCTTGGGCTGGCGGAGGCAAGGAGGAGTGTGATGGGCCTTGGGGAGGCATCGGCCCACGTGCGTGCGTGCGAGCAGAGGTTGGCGAGCGAAGCGCTCATCCTCCTCCCACAACAGAAGCATGGGAGGCCGGCGGGGTCCTGGACGGCAACGCGGGCACTTGACGACGAGGCAGGAGACGGCCGGCAGCTTGGCACGGCGCGGGACTTGGCTCAGAGTCAAGGTCGCTAGAGGGTGGCGAGGACGGGGCCTTGGGCGTCGCGGGTAGCAGAGGAGGCCAAGGCTCCATGGCCAAAGAACGGCAGCGGCAGGGCAACTTGGGGCGCCGACAGCGCCAAGAAGGGCGACGACGGGTGGATCCGGTCGGCCAGCGCCGGATCTGGGCAAACGACAGCGCGAACGGAGCTCTGAGGCAGAGCTGCTTGTGGTTCCGCATGGCGGCTCCTGCAAGGAAAATCAGCGAGAGGGAGCGAGATGTGAGAGGAGAAGGAAGGAACCGGGAAAGGAAGGGAAGGGAGAGGGAGAGGTGGCGCGACGGAGCGGCGCGGGGTCGCCAGAAAGACGGCTGTAGCCGGTGATGACGAGGCGGCGGCGAGGAGGCATGCGGCTGCGGGGTGCGCACGGGAGGCCTCTGGTCACTGGACATGTCCAGACGAACAGATCTGGAGATTGGTCAGCACAGGGAAACAGGTGGAGGTGGATGCTCGCGCGGGTGGCTGGATGGGTGGATCGAGGGGAGGAGGTGGTCGGCTGTGGGTGATCCCGAGCGGGATTGAGGTAGTGGCGGCGCGATGGGACAAGAAGCCTAGGTTTTAGGGTTAGGCAAGTAGGTCTATTTATAGGACAACGGGACTGGGTTTAGTCCATTTGGACTCTCCAATCTTAATCGGACGGTCCTAGATAAATAGGTTAGGAAGTCCAAACAATGAACCGAAGATATATTAAGGATGTTCGGGGATGATCCGGATCCAACGGTGATGGCAGAGCGGGTCGGGTTTGGGGAAGTTTTCGGATGCGCATGCGAGGGGGGTCTGAGAGAGGTCGACAAAGACAAGGGGCCAGACAAAAGGTCAACGAGACAAAGGGGTTTGATGGGCTCAGAGAAGAGAGAGAAGAGAGCGGTCCGGTTGATCTGAGAGAAGGTCACAAGGAAGAAGCGGCAACTACGAGCGGATGCAAGTTTTATGAAAACATGTGGATGCAATGCTCATGATGCCATGATGAAATGCAACAAACAATTAAAAAAATACACGGCTACAACGAGAAACATGGAAGGCGTCTGGAGCGTCGGTCTCGGGTCGTTACAGTGAGCCATGGACATAGCACTATATGTGGAATAGAATATGGTGGTTGTGGAGAAGACAAAAAGAAGGACATAGTCTGACATCAACTAGGCGTATCAACGGGCTATGGAGATGCCCATCAATAGATATCAATGTGAGTGAGTAGGGATTGCCATGCAACGGATGCACTAGAGCTATAAGTTTATGAAAGCTCAAAAAGAAACTAAGTGGGTGTGCATCCAACCCGCTTGTTCACGAAGACCTAGGGCAATTTGAGGAAGCCCATCATTGAAATATACAAGACATGTTCTATAATGAAAAATTCCCACTAGTATATGAAAGTGATAACATAGGAGACTCTCTATCATGAAGATCATGGTGCTACTTTGACGCACAAGTATGGAAAAAGGATAGTAACATTGCCCCTTCTCTCTTTTCTCTCAAGTTTTTTCTCTCTTTTTTTTGTTTGGCTTCTTTGGCCTCTTTTTTGTTGTTGGCTTCTTTGGCCTCTTTTTTTTGTTGGCTTCTTTGGCCTCTTTTATTTTTCCTGACATGGGGCAATGCTCTAATAATGAAGATCATCACACTTTTATTTACTTACAACTCAAGAATTACAACTCGATACTTAGAACAAAAATATGAATGCCTCCGGCGGTGTACCGGGACGTGCAATGATCTATCGTAGCAAATGACATCAAAAAACGGACAAGCCATGTAAACATCATGCTAGCTATCTTACGATCATGCAAAGCAATATGACAATGATGGAGCGTGTCATAATAAAACAGAATGGTGGAAAGTTGCATGGTAATATATCTCGGAATGGCTATGGAAATGCCATAGTAGGTAGGTATGGTGGCTGTTTTGAGGAAGGTAAAAGGTAGGTGTAAGGTACCGGCGAAAGTTGCGCGGTACTATTGAGGCTAGCAATGGTGGAAGGGTGAGAGTGCGTATAATCCATGGACTCAACATTAGTCATAAAGAACTCACATACTTATTGCAAAAATCTATTAGTCATCGAAACAAAGTACTACGCGCATGCTCCTAGGTGAATAGATTGGTAGGAAAAGACCATCGCTCGTCCCCGACCGCCACTCATAAGGAAGACAATCAATAAATAAATCATGCTCCAACTTCGTTACATAACGGTTCACCATACGTGCATGCTACAAGAATCACAAACTTCAACACAAGTATTTCTACAATCCACAATTACTCACTAGCATGACTCTCATATCACCATCCTCATATCTCAAAACAATCATAAGGAATCAAACTTCTCATAGTATTCAATGCACTTTATATGAAAGTTTTTATTATATCCCTCTTGGATGCCCATCATATTAGGACTAAACTCATAACCAAAGAAAATTACCATGCTGTTTAGAGAGTCTCTCAAAATAATATAAGTGACGCATGAGAGTTCAACAATTTCTATAAAATAAAACCACCACCGTGCTCTAAAAAGATATAAGTGAAGCACTAGAGCAAAATTGCCTAGCTCAAAAGATATAAGTGAACCACATAGAGTATTCTAATAAATCACGATTCATGCGTGTCCCTCTCAAAAGGTGTGTACAGCAAGGATAATTGTGGCAAACTAAAAAGTAAAGACTCATATCATACAAGACGCTCCAAGCAAAACACATATCATGTGGTGAATAAAAATACAGCCTCAAGTAAAGTTACCGATAGACAAAGACGAAAGAGGGGATGCCTTCCGGGGCATCCCCAAGCTTAGGCTCTTGGTTGTACTTGAATATTACCTTGGGGTGCCTTGGGCATCCCCAAGCTTAGGCTCTTGCCACTCATTATTCCATAGTCCATCAAATCTTTACCCAAAACTTGAAAACTTCACAACACAAAACTCCACAGAAAACTCATGAGATCCGTTAGTATAAGAAAATAAATCACCACTTTTGGTATTGTTGTGAACTCATTCTTTATTTATATTGGTGTAATATCTACTGTATTCCAACTTCTCCATGGTTCATACCCCCCGATACTACCCATAGATTCATCAAAATAAGCAAACAACACATAGAAAACAGAATCTGTCAAAAATAGAACAGTCTGCGAAGATCCGAATTGTTCTAATACTTCTGTAACTCCAAAAGTTCTGAAAAATTAGGACAACAGAGGCAATTTGTATATCAATCTTGTGTAAAACATTCAGGGTTTTTCGATACTTCAGTGAATTACTAAAGTTCTGTGACTGGACGCAAAAGTTTCTGTTTTTCAGCAAGATCAAATCAACTATCACTGTAAGCCATCCCAAAGGTCTTACTTGGCACAAACACTAATTAAAACACCAAAACAAAATTACTACAGATGTAATAATGTGTATTTTATTCAAAAAATAAGCAAAACAAAAAATGCAAAAATAAAATTGGGTTGCCTCCCAACAAGCGCTATTGTTTAACGCCCTTAGCTAGGCATAAAAAAACATAGATCTAGGTATTGTCATCTTTGGTATGCAATCCATAAGTAGCTCTCATAATAGATTCATATGGCAACTTAATTTTCTTTCTAGGAAAGTGTTCCATGCCCTTCCTTAACGGAAATTGAAATCTAATGTTTCCTTCTTTCATATCAATAATTGCACCAATCGTTCTAAGGAAAGGACTACCAAGAATAATAGGACATGTGGGATTGCATTCTATATCAAGAACAATGAAATCTACGGGCACATAATTTCTATTAGCAACAATAAGAATATCATTAATCCTTCCCATAGGTTTCTTAATAGTGGAATCCGCAAGATGCAAATTTAAAGAACAATCATCAAATTCAGGGAAACCTAGCACATCACATAAAGTTTTCGGAATCGTGGAAACACTAGCACCCAAATCACACAAAGCATGGCACTCATAATCTTTGATTTTAATCTTAATAGCAGGTTCCCACTCATCATAAAGTTTTCTAGGGATAGAAACTTTCAATTCAAGCTTTTCCTCAAAAGATTTCATCATACCATCAATGATATGTTTAGTAAAAGCTTTATTTTGATTATAAGCATGAGGGGAATTCAACATGGATTGCAACAAGGAAATACTATCTATTAAAGAACAATTATCATAATTAAATTCCTTGAAATCCAAAAGAGTGGGTTCATCGCTACTTAAAGTTTTGACCTCTCCAATCCCACGTTTATCAATTTTTGCATCAAGATCTATAAACTCCGAATCATTGGGACGCCTTCTAGCTAAAGTTGACTCATCTCAAGTCCCATATTTATCAAGATTTATTTTAGAAAACAAAGATTCAATAGGAGTCACATCAATCACTTTAGGACCTTCATCATTATTCTCACAAAAACTAGAAGAACACGCTTTTACAAACCAATCTCGCTTAGCACGCATCTTAGCGGTCCTTCCTTTACATTCATCAATAGAAATTCTCATAGCTTTAAGAGACTCATTAATATCATACTTGGGTGGAATAGATCTAATTTTCAAAGAATCAATCTCAAGAGAAATTCTATCCACGTTCCTAGCCAAATCATCAATCTTAAGCAATTTTTCTTCAACCAAAGCATTGAAATTCTTTTGCGAATTCATAAATTCTTTAATACTATTCTCAAGATCAGAGGGAATCTTATTATAATTTCCATAAGAATTGTTGTAGGAATTACCATAATTGTTAGAGGAATTACTAGGAAACAGCCTAGGATTAAAATTACCTCTATATGCATTATTACCAAAGTTGTTCCTACCAAGAAAATTCACATCTATAGATTCATTATTATTCTCAATCAAAGTAGACAAAGGCATATAATTAGGATCAGTAGGAGCAGTCTTGCTAGCAAATAATTTCATAAATTCATCCATCTTTCCACTCAAAACATTAATCTCTTCAATCGCATGCACTTTTTTACTAGTAGAAGATCTTTCGGTATGCCATTGAGAATAATTAACCATAATATTATCTAGGAGTTTAGTAGTTTCTTCTAAAGTAATTTCCATAAAAGTACCCCCCGAGGCCGAATCTAAAAGATTTCTAGAAGCAAAATTCAATCCGGCATAAAAAATTGTATGATCATCCATAAATTTAAACCATTAGTAGGGCAATTTCGTATTATAAATTTCATTCTCTCCCAAGATTGTGCAACATGTTCATGATCAAGTTGCTTAAAATTCATAACGTTGTTCCTAAGGGAGATAATTTTAGCGGGCGGAAAATATTTGGAAATAAAAGCATCTTTACACTTATTCCATGAATCAATCCTATTTTGAGGCAAAGATGAAAACCAAGTTTTAGCACGATCTCGTAGTGAGAACGGAAATAGCTTCAATTTAACAATATCATTATCCACATCTTTCTATTTTTGCATATCACACAACTCAACGAAATTATTTAGATGGGATGCGGCATCTTCACTGGGAAGGCCGGAAAATTGATCTTTCATAACAAGATTCCGCAAAGCGGCATTAATTTCATAAGATTCTGCACCAGTGGCGGGAGCAATCGGAGTACTAATAAAATCATTATTATTAGTATTGGAAAAGTCACACAATTTGGTATTCTCTTGAGTCATCGTGACAAAGCAAGCAATCTAACACACGAGCAAACAAAAAGCAAACGAAAAGATGAACAGAAGAGGGCGAATAAAAAGGCAAATCTTTTTGAAAATCGTTTTAGAAGTGGGGGAGAGGAAAACGAGAGGAAAATGGTGAATAATGTAATGCAAGAGATGAGAGTTTATGATGGATACTTGGTAGGCTTGACGTAAATCTCCCCGGCAACGGCGCCAGAAATTCTTCCTGCTACTTCTTGAGCTTGCGTTGGTTTTTCCCTTGAAGAGGAAAGGGTGATGCAACATAGTAGAGGTAAGTATTTCCCTCAGTTAAGATCCAAAGTATCAATCCAGTAGGAGAAATGCGCAAGTCCCCAATAGATGCACCTACACAAATAATCAAACACTTGCACCCAACGCGATAAAGGTGTTGTCAATCCCTTCACGGTCACTTGCAAAGGTGAGATCTGATAGAGATAGATAAAACTAAACAAAAGATAAAATATTTTTGGGTTTTTTTGGTTTATAGATCTGGAAATAAAAGATTGCAAAATAGTAGATCGGAAACTAATATGATGGAAAATTGACCCGGGGGCCATAGGTTTCACTAGAGGCTTCTCTCATTAAGGCAAATAATACGGTGGGTGAACAAATTACTGTCAAGCAATTGATAGAAAAGCGCAAAGTTTTGACGATATCCAAGGCAATGATTATGCAATATAGGCATCACGTCCGTGTCAAGTAGACGGACTCCTACCTGCATCTACTACTATTACTCCACACATCGACCGCTATGTAGCATGCATCTAGAGTATTAAGTTCATAAAGAACGGAGTAACACCTTAAGTAAGATGACATGATGTAGAGGAATAAACTCAAGCAATATGATGAAAACCCCATCTTTTTATCCTCGATGGCAACAATTCAATACGTGTCTCGCTACCCCTACTTTGTCACTGGGTGAAATCACGCAAGATTGAACCCAAAGCTAAGCACCTCTCCCATTGCAAGAAAAACCAGTCTAATTGGCCAAACCAAACCGATAGTTCGAAGAGAAATACAATGATATCAAATCATGCATATAAGAATTCAGAGAAGATTCAAATAATATTCATAGATAAGCTGATCATAAATCCACAATTCATTAGATCTCGACAAACACACCGTAAAAGAAGATTACATCGGATAGATCTCCAAGAACATCAAGGAGAACATGGTATTGAGAATCAAAGAGAGAGAAGAAGCCATCTAGATACTAGTTATGGACCCGTAGGTCTAAGGTAAACTACTCACGCTTCATCGGAAGGGCAATAGAGTTGATGTAGATGCCCTCCGTGATCGAATCCCCCTCCGGCAGGATGCCGGAAAAGGCCCCAGGATGGGATCTCACAGGAACAGAAGGTTGCGGCGGTGGAAAAGTGTTTTCGTGGATGCTTCTGGTGGTTCTGGAATATATGTGAATATATAGGGGGAAGATCTAGGTCAGGGGGCACCGAGGGGCCCACAAGGCAGGGGGCGTGCCCCCCTAGGGCGCGGCCTCCACCCTTGCCGCCGCCTCGTGGCTCTTCTGACTTACACTCCAAGTCCCCTGGGTGTCTTCTGGTCCAAGAAAAATCATCGCGAAGTTTTATTCCGTTTGGACTTCGTTTAGTATTCCTTTTCCGCGAAGCTCAAAAATAAGGAAAAAACAGAAACTGGCACTAGCACTGGGCTCTAGGTTAATAAGTTAGTCTAAAAAATAATATAAAATAGCATATTAATGCATATAAAACAGATAATATAATAGCATGGAACAATAAAAAATTATAGATACGTTGGAGACGTATCACATCTTCCACAACGTACATAGCCACAACACCAACGACTGCCAAGAGCTCAGGGCCCTCCGCGATGGGCGCCTTGGTCGCCACCCCGAGCGAGGCGATCGGGGCTACGGCCGTTGACGAGGCCGCGGCGGAGGCCGCTGGGACAACCGCGACCCCCGTCAGGACTGGCGCGACCAGCCTCGTGAGGACCATTGGCGCGACGAGCCTCGCGACGGGTTCTGGCGTGATCAGCCTCGTGAGACCCGTCCTCAGGGCAATGCTGGCCTCCCTCCACTTTCGCCGCCACCAAGGAGGAACGACGACAACCGGCAGCACGATGGGGCTGGGGGCTTCCAGGAACCTCGTGCTATCGCCTACATCGTCGGTGGTGCGTAGGCCCTAGCCTCACAACTCATCTTCAAGCAGTTCGTTCGTGAGGTGAACGCGGTCCTCCTGAGGCTCGAGGTCGCGCATCCCCTCAAGTGGTCACAGTGCGCCATCACTTTCGACTCCAAGGATCACCTCAAGTGCTCGGCCGCCGGAGGCGTGCTTCCCATGCTCTGCACACCCACCATCAGCAACGTCCTCATCACCAAGACCCTCATTGACGGTGGAGCAGGGCTCAATGTCCTCTTCGTTGAGACGTTCGAGACACTCCAAGTGCCCTATGATCAGCTTCTTCCGACCAAGCATTTCTCAGGAGTGACTGACGGCTCCACCATCCCCCTGGGGTAGATACGCCTCCCTGTCACCTTCGGCAACCGCAACAACTACCACACTAAGCTCATCGACTTCCACGTCGCCCATATCGGCCTCCCGTACAATGCCATCCTCGGGTATCTGGCCCTCGTCAAGTTCATGGCGGCAACCCACCACGGCTACAATGTCCTCAAGATGCCAGGAAGTGGCGGCATCATCATGGTCGCCTACGATGAGAAGGATGCGGTGTGCTCCCTCGAGCGCGCCTATCAAGCCGTGGTGGCTGACAATCCAGACGACGAGGGCACCATCCTGTTTTCTGAGATCACACCCAGGAAGAAGAAGCAGCTCCTCCTCAAGAGTCGTCAGGGGGCTGGCGCACCTGCCGACGGTATTTCAGACCCCGCACCCGCTGCTGGGGCGCCCTTCCTCCCGCATAGGAAGGCACGCCCGGTGCCTCCCTCAGGACGGGCTTGGGGGCTCCTGTCTGGAGAGCCTCTGACCTGACCAGGGCGACGAGGGAGGTGCTCGGGCACCACTTGGAGGCGTGCTTCGATGCACGCCCCCACGAGCAAGGCGCACGGCATGAGGCGCCAGGTGCGCGAGAGTTCATCGTCAAGGCAATCGAGGAGCTTCCGGAGGCAAGGGCCATGCGCGGCGAGTGTTGCCCCGCACGGCCTCCCAGTTCAGCTGCGGCCCCTGACGTGGGCAGCGAGCTGCGCGTCTGCGTCAACATACCAGGCCTCAACAGGGCTGCTTCGCAGGACCTCTTCTGGCCGTCTCGCGTCGGCCGGAGTGGGGGCTACCGCTGTAGACACGTCTGCATATCGTTTGGCCTACTGAACATGGCCACCTCATACCAGCGCTTCGCGCAGGGTGCCATGGCAGCTCATGAGGCTAGGCGCCAGGCGGTCCTGTCGGAGGAAGTGCCGGACCCTCGCCAGCCCGGCCCCCCTCAGGAGCCGCCCAGCTCATGAGGAGCAGCTTCTGCGGCACGTTTCTTCAGCTACACCGACGCTCCCGCGACAATGGTGCCATTTGACTTTTTGGTTTGTTCAAATTGAGGGTGCCCCCCGGGCTGCATCATCCTCAGGCTGCTGGGGGCCGTCCTCACAGCCGCGTCATTTCAATTTATGTATTCTGGACCAGTTATGCCTGTTTGAATTACTATGGTTGTTAACATTGCGCCTGATGATCTATCATCCCTAGAGTTGCCCTTGCGGTCCCTGCACGTTGCTAACCCGCCTCTTGCTACTCCTGCGAGGGGGGCTACTGGCATGGCGCTTGTGGTTGAGTTCGTCCCTGCAGCACTGATAAACCCAAGAGACTGAGCTCAGGCTCGTGTCCGGCCCCGCGCACGTCACCTCATCAGGTCCTTAGTGCCTTCGTCTTCTCGCAGAAAGATCATGGGCGGAGCAGCAAGCGCAGATACCCTCTGTATTTCATGACTGACTAATGTGTAGGAGCCTCCGGAGATAGGACCTTGAGCGGCTTCACCAACACCTCACCACTTTAGGAGGATGCTACACCGCGTACCATTGGGCACAACCCCTCCTAGGCACCCCCGCAGGGTGAGCTACTCCTTTCTCACGCAAGTCGCTTGCACGTTAAAAGGGGGGCCCTTGAGCACCGCGCCTCAAGGGCTCCTACTGGCTCTCGAGCCCTCACCCCCTGGCCTTGACCACGGCATCGCGACCTGGCATACCAGCGGCGGCTGAGCCCTGCTCGAGGGCCGGGTCCTAAGAACGTAGAGCACCATGATGAGTGAGAGAAATGGGGTCACGAAACCTTGCGGAGGAGTACCAAGGGAGGGGCGCGACCCGATGTCGGTGGCGCTGTCCTCTCGAAATGTAATGGACATCAGTGTTCTCTCACACCCTTCGCGGGGTTCGCCCTAATTTATTTCAGGACAGGGAGCATGCTCAGAATCAAAAATCCGAAGAAGCTCGCCCTCGCAATGAGAAAACCACTGTAGGCTGCAAGCTCGCTAAGCTAAGTCGCCCCGCACACACAAGCGTGAACCTTGTCATTGGCATCTTGTTTCCTGCGACCTCGCTCGGGCAAGGAAACCTCCCTCTTAATCCTTCGGGAGCTGCTTGCGCGCTAAAGGGGACCTCCCGAGCATCGCACCTTGGGGGCTCTTACCGGACCTCGGGACGCTCACCTCCTGGCCTTGACCACGGCATCGCGACTAGGCATACCAGCGACGGCCGAAGCTTGCCTAGGGACTGGGTCCTGTCGGCGTAGAGCACTAAGCTACCCGAGAGTAAAAGGGGACCCGTGCCCAAGCGAGAGACGCAATCATGACATAAGTTCGGAGTGCTAACATTAAAGCGCAAGCGTCACGGCTCTTACACACCCCACGAGGCCTTCATGATTTTTCATGCAGGAATGAAACAAAAGAAAAGGTCTCCTGAGGACCGCAGCTCAGGAAGCACCGCCCGCAACGTCATGACGCCTGGTCGACGCCATTCCCCTCCTAGGCTCGGGCGCGGCGACGCGGCGGCTCCTAGTAGTCTTCGTCGCTTGAGCTTGGTCCGGAGGAAGTGCCACTGCTGCTGGAGGTATCGCCGACAAGGCCAAGGGCAAGTTCACCGCCCGGGGCCTCGCTGCCTCGCCGGCCAGCAGGGGGATCGCCGCCACGGCCGCCTTCCCTTGGGCAGCACTCCATACGTTCACCGTCCTCTCCAAAGACCTTGAAGAAGAGCGTCGATGCCCCATTGTACTCAAAGTGGAGGGCGTGCCACCCCTCTGAGCTGCAGGTGCGGGCAATCGCCCCCCATCCCCGGGTCATGAAGACGTCGCCAGAGGAGGTGGCCTCGACCTCCACCTGCGAGGCCTGGCTGCAGCAGCCGTCGTGCTGAAGCCACAGCTCGACGGGCCCCTTCGGCTGTATCTCCCCCGCCAGGGACTGCGGGAGCCGGATCCATGTGCGTGGCGGTATCACCGCCCACACCACGAACTCGCGGGTCGTGCCACCGGCATGGGCCTGCGGGCGAGGTGGTTGTGTGGTAGTCGCTTGCTCCCCTTGCCGGTTTCGTCCTCCGCGGCTCCCGCGGCCGCTCCCACGAGCAGGACTTGGGCGTGAACGCTAGCGCCAGTGGGGAACCCCGACGGAGCGCGCTAACACCAGGGTAGGGTAGCTGTGGGCGCTGCGGTGGCCTTGCGGGAAGACCTGTGTCTCTTCTTCGGAGGGAGCAACTCCGGTTCCACCCGTGGGGCCTTGCCCTTCTCCTCGGCTGAAAACCTCCTCACTGGCACCATGGATGCTTCAGCAAGACTGCGGCGCGGCAGAGATGAAGAAGGAGCAAGAAGCAAGAAGATGAAGATGGGTTGGGGGCTCCACTCCCATTCCCCTCTTATAGGCGGCTGAAGGCTTACCGGTGGCCTTCCACGTTTCGAGTGATAATGGCCCTGCTGCATGCACCAGGTAGTTGTCAAGTCAGGGCAGTTGCCGAGGTGACGTGGGGAAGCGGAGGCGTCTGCGTCCCGTCAAGCGCCACGCGTCAACCTGGCCCGCAGGGGATTAAGGCCCGTGGCGCTTCACCCTTGCCCCTTGGCTTCGCCTCGAAGCCGCCTTGGGCCCGGGGGCTACTGTCGGCGTTCTGGGAACCAGGGTACCTAGACTTGCCTGCCTGCGGCCCACGGCGTGGCTCCCTCGACGGCCTGGTATGGCCCATCTCCAAGACCACCAAGGCAAGACCCTCACGAGGGGCCAGGCCTCATGAGGAGAATGACACCAAGACCTCCCGAGGGAGCGGCCTCCCCAGGCGGCCTTACGAGGAGCGGAGATTTCTATGCAGGTACCCAGCCTCACGAGGCTGCGATGACGTGAGCCATGACGACCAAGGCCAGGCGGGCGCCAGCGGGCGCAGAGGTGGCGGTTCCTCTTTGGTGCTAAGGAGGCAAGGATAGGCGTGGGTTCCAAAGGAATCCCCCAAAGGTTTTCATTCCGGTGCTACAAGACCAAGACCATAGGCTCGGCAAGGCGGAGGTCATCACCGAGCCCACCGCTGGGTCACGACCAGAAGCTTTGCAGGAGAAGACCACCTTTTGTCAGGATAGGATGTACTACTTGTCCCCTTTCAAATTGGCTGTGATGGTATCCCTTCCCGCCTATGTTTTGAGGGAAGAGGACCAAGGCCACTATAAATATAGGTTAGCCACCACCATAGAAGGGGTCGACTCATTCTCACCCCCGAGCCCTCGCGAGGTTGTTCATCCTCTGTACTAGTTCATCCTCAGCCCCTCGTGAGGCCAATCCACCACAAAGTAGGAGTAGGGTTTTACACCGCATGGTGGCCCGAACCTGGGTAAACTACTGTGTTCATCTTCTTCCTTGCCCACGCGAATTCGACTAGGCTAGGCTGTGGGGCAATGGGCGGTAGGCTTGAGAGGTTGAGTTCTTCGCACACGCCCCAGAGTTTGAACCTTCTTGGGTCTGCGGAGCCTTGAATCCGACAGACACGCATCATGTGGAGAGGTGTGTGTGTTCCGGGAGAGAGGGAGGCGTGGACCTAGATAGTGAGATGGGTGTTCATATGTATGTTATAGGGAAGGAATTGTCTAGCTGGTAGAGTCATGTGATGGCGACCCAATATTTCGATGAGAGTGGGGATAAGTATCGATTTGGTGGATTTTGACATTGACGATCTAGCTATATCGTACCTGGTGATACAAATTGACAATCGCTAACTAAACTAATCTCCGATGGTCACTGATCTTGTCATATGCATGATTAACCTGAATAACGAGATCGAGTTCCTGCAAGCAGCCGAAGAATCGACAAGAACTAGGATATGCAATCTAAATTGCCAATATGAACTAATTAAGGATAATGGTAGGGTTCCTGATATAGGATCTGAACAAGGCGGTAGTCCTTCACATCTCGCAGATGCAAATTGTAGCGAAGCTAAACAATGTCTAAACAAAAACGCGAGTTTTAACCTAGAAAGAAGTTAGCAGCTATGTATCTATATGTATAGACTATAGTACCATATTTTTTATTTCTATAGTTATATCTATATCTATACCACTCCCTCCATTTTTATTTACTCCCCATATAGCATTTACTGCAGTCAAACTTTATAAAGCTTGACTAAGTTCGGGGAAAACAATATGAACATTTACACTAACGAAGTCGAATTTACATGATGTGAAAATATATGCAACGGTGAATCAAATGATATATTTGGTGGTGTATACGTTAATATATTTTTCTACAAACTTGTTGAAAGTATACAGAGTTTGACTTTAGAGAAACCTAATAGGCGGTATTATGTATTATATATTATATATTCATTATTTTTATAAAGTCAATGCTTGTATTTCCTGTATTTGCACATACACAATATAAGCCGTTGATTGATGTTGATCCAGTGGTCCATGTGGCTGGGATTCGAATCTACTATAACCTAATTGTACCCAGGCACATTCTTCTCGAACCAGCAGCACAACAGTGTGATCGATCCAACCAATAAGCTCTCAACAAGACCTCCCAATGTGCCATGTGGCTTCATGGGTGCCCCCACATCACATTATTCATAATACATTAACTAAAAAAAGAGAGAAATCACCAGAAACAATATCGCGTATTTTGTTCCTACGAAGTTGTGTCATGCACGTATTGGAGTACTAGTAATCTATAACTTTAGTTCATCACAGTAGTTGTATAGTGGTAGTAGTACAGACTAGTAGTATGGAGTGCCCCTACTCTATCAACATGAGTCCCATCTGACACCAAATTTCTCAGGAAAATTTCAGGTGATACCATGTTATAGGTGCTACTGTGATATAGCTTTGTGGGTCATTGGATCTCAGACCCGACCACATCTAAAGAGCTATTATACCTATGTGCAAAGTTGGAACTTTTCAGTGATTTTTTTGCGAAGTGTTCAAGAAATCTCGTGAGCCATCGGATCTGAGATCCAGCGGCTACCAGGACCCCGTATCATGGTAGCACCTAAGCCTTTGTATCACCATATATCTTTTCCCCTCCTTGTTTCTGTTTTCCAATTCAAACTCAGCCGACGCGTGGCGGGCGAGGCAGGGGTTTCCCGATAGTCGGTCTGCTCAACTGCAGTCCCACATGATAGTGAAAATGCTACACAACACGCCTTCCCTAGCAATGCAGCGTGTCGGGCCGACCGTGGAGTACTCCCGGGTCCCGACCATGTGGTGGTGGGATGTGAACGTGGCAAACTTTTCCTTTTAAACTGGTATAAATTGTAACATTTGGTTCTGCTCCTTGGTGCGATCGATAAATAGAAATAACGATTGAAAACGCTAGGGCGGGGTTGTTCCTGCCCAATAAGCGGGGGAGTTAGCCAGTTTGGCGCATCATCGATTTGCTCACATGCGGTCCAACATGTTAGTGATATAATCCTAGCCAATGCGCGTTGACCGGTGGGCCGGAACATCAGTGTAGGTTGCGACGCGGACGGGACATGCTTGATGTATGTTTTCCAGTTTCTCATTTGTGAACTTGCGAACGGGACAGGCGTGCTGCACGAGTAGTTTTGAATTTATAAGTTCGGTCGTAGTTTTGAATTTACGAGTGGTTCGGTTGGTTGGGTCATGCATCATACGTAAATTATGAAGTTGGTGCAAAAAGGTAAGAACAACGTGCATCCTGGTTTGTTGGTCCCCTTTGTGCCATATTTTAACCATAGATTTAACTAACAAAAAATTAATGCATGTCAACTAAAAATATATCGTTGATTCATACTTGAAGATAGTTTCCATTGATATTATTTTTCATGACATGAATTAACATATTGTTTGTTAAATCCAAAGTCAAATTTTGGCACAAACACACGAAGGGGACCAATAAACCAGGACGGAGGTACTACTAGTTACAATGATGCATATAATTCACACCAAATGTGAGCAAAGGGATCACACATGTCTTTATCGACTGGAATGAGAATGCGATACAATAAGAATTAAGGCCACGATGACGCGATCGCAGTGGTTGTTACAGGAGGCAAGAAGAAAGATGCATGCATGAACGACCTCCTCCTCCTCGACTCAGGGCGCCGGGCCACCGACCGACGGCTAAGGTGCAACGGCTTTTGTGGCGAGGTCAAGGTGCTTCCGAACAAAGGCGTCCAAGGCTTCCAGCCCACTGAAGAAGGCCAACATCGTAGCGTCCTCACTGTCCTTGTACACGCCTACATACACGACTACCTCGTAGACGTGGATGTGTAGGTCGATGAATGCTTGCAGGGCGAGGCGCCTCGCAGCGAACGCGACCTCGAGGTGGACATTCTTCGGCGCATCGGCGGGCAGTCGCAGGGCCACCAGTGCTTGAAAGAGGTTCTCAAAATAGAGGCCGATTAGGCTGGCAGGCAACGAGGAGCCTGGGTGTGTGCGCTGGAGAAGTACGGCGATGTCATCCGCGAGCTTCTTGACGACGATGAACTTTTTGATGGTGTCGATTATCATCTTGTCCAACTGAGAGTCATAGCTGGCGTAGATGTGGGCCATTAACCAGACAGTCCATAACACCGGCTCGAGATGATCCGCGGTGCCATGCTGCAGGCCAGTGTCTTGGACCATCTGGGATAGATGCAGGCTGCTCGCGCGCATCGCTGCCATGGGTTTGGCTTGTGGTCAGTTGGTTTGGGAATTGGAGTGAGCACTGTTGCGCTTAGTGTAGGTGCATAGGTGCGTACGATCTGGTAGATGCATTGGAGTGGAGGGGCGCCTTTATATGAGTGCAAACTGCGTTGCATTCACATCATGCTGCCTCCTTTCCGCTTCTCGCATTACTTCCCTCAGCATGCTAATTGAAGAATGATGCATCATTGGTCGTTCAACATTTCAGGAACAGCTACCATCTCCCCCATCTGCATTCAAGCTGTATCAGGAACTGTAGTAGTTTACCGTCCATTTCACACACAAAAAATTACCGTCCTGGTTTACTAGCTGTAAAGTACTAGTAGTGGTAGGGAGTGGTGCACCATGTCAGCCACCGACTTGTTGTGCAATCCTTGGGTGTACACAACTGAGTAGGCCCATCTCCTTTTGTTCCTTGGTGGGTATGCCAGAATTAATAGAGTCACATCAAATCCATTTGAGTTAATTGCATGTATGATTCTCAAAATAAAAAGTTAATTGCATGTACAGTACATGAACTTGCATGGTGTGTACAGTTTCGTACAAAAAGTTAAATGAAACAAATCAATCCTTAAACTTGTATTCTAGGTACTCTATTAAATCCACCTACGTAGCATGGTGCCCACTCTCATTTTATCTGTGGGTTCCACTGTCAGTAGGGTAGAGAAAGAAGTATATATAAAAACATATAAAAAAACTAAAGTTTCTGACAGGATTCGAACTCAGGACAACACGTTGCGAGCATCGGGCGCTAACTAGTCCACCAGACGTTCTTTCTTGAACAAGCTAGAGATATCTTTCATTTTATATAGTCACTGTGATAATTGGTTTGAAAGTGATTTTTTTGCGTCTTCCCCGAACGATTTCGAATTCATTTGATACTTGCGAACCATGCCTCATCGGCAAGATGACTAAAACTCCGTTCTCTGGAAGAATGGAGCGAGCCAATGACTTATTGAAAATAATACATACCGATGTATGCGGTCCGATGAGTGTTGAGGCATGCGGCGGGTATCGTTATTTTCTGACCTTCACAGATGATTTGAGTAGATATGGATATGTCTACTTAATGAAACACAAGTCTGAAACATTTGAAAAGTTCAAAGAATTTCAGAGTGAAGTGGAGAATCATCATAACAAGAAAATAAAGTTTCTACGATCTAATCACGGAGGCGAATATTTGAGTTATGAGTTTGGCCTTCATTTAAAACAATGTGAAATAGTTTCACAACTCACGCCACCTGGAACACCACAGGGTAATGGTGTGTCCGAACATCGTAACCGTACTTTATTAGATATGGTACGATCTATGATGTCTCTTACTGATTTACCACTATTGTTTTGGGGTTATGTATTAGAGACAGCTGCATTCACATTAAATAGGGCACCATCTAAATCCGTTGAGACGACACCGTATGAACTATGGTTTGGCAAGAAACCTAAGCTGTCGTTTCTTAAAGTTTGGGGTTGCGACATTTATGTCAAAAGGCTTCAGCCTAATAAGATCGAACCCAAATCGGAGAAGTGCGTCTTCATAGGATACCCTAAGGAAACAATTGGGTACACCTTCTACCACAGATCCGAAGGCAAGATATTTGTTGCCAAGAATGGAACCTTTCTAGAGAAGGAGTTTCTCTCGAAAGAAGTGAGTAGGAGGAAAGTAGAACTTGATGAGGTAATCATACCTTCTCTCGAATTGGAAACTAGTTCATCAAAGAAAACTGTTCCCGTGATGCCTACACCAACTAGAGAGGAAGCTAATGATGATGATCATGAAACTTCGGATCAAGTTACTACAGAAATTCGTAGGTCAACCAGAACACGATCCACACCAGAGTGGTACGAGAATCCTATACTGGAAGTCATGTTACTAGACCAAGGCGAACCTACGAACTATGAAGAAGCTATGATGAGCCCAGATTCCGACAGATGGCTTGAGGCCATGAAATCTGAGATAGGATCCATGTATGAGAACAAAGTGTGGACTTTGGTGGACTTGCCTGATGATTGGCAAGCCATAGAAAATAAATGGATCTTCAAGAAGAAGACCGACGTCGATGGTAATGTTACTGTTTGTAAAGCTCGACTTGTCGTGAAATGTTTTTGACAAGTTCAAGGGGTTGACTACGATGAGACTTTCTTACCCGTAGCGATGCTAAAGTTCGTCCGAATCATGTTAGCAATTGCCACATTTTATGATTATGAAATCTAGCAAATGGATGTCATAACTGCACTCCTTAATGGATATCTTAAAGAAGAGTTGTATATGATGCAACCAGAAGGTTTTGTCGATCCTAAAGGTGCTAACAAAGTGTGCAAGCTCCAGCGATCCATCTATGGACTGGTGCAAACATCTCGGAGTTGGAATATACGCTTTGATAAGGTGATCAAAGCATATGGTTTTATACAGACTTATGGTGAAGCCTGTATTTACAAGAAAGTGAGTGGGAGCTCTGTAGCATTTCTGATATTATATGTGGATGACATATTGTTGATTGGAAATGATATAGAATTTCTGGATAGCATAAAAAGGATACTTGAATAAGAATTTTTCAATGAAAGACCTCGGTGAAGCTGCTTATGTATTGAGCATCAAGATCTATAGGGATAGATCGAGACGCTTAATAAGACTTTCACAAAGCACATACCTTGACAAGATTTTGAAGGAGTTCAAAATGGATCAGTCAAAGAAGGAGTTCTTGCCTGTATTACAAGGTGTGAAGTTGAGTAAGACTCAAAGCCCGACCACGGCAGAATATAGAGAGGGAATGAAAGTCATTCTCTATGCCTCAGCCATAGGTTCAATATGATATGCCATGCTGTGTACCACACCTGATGTGTGTCTTGCCACTTATCTGGCAAAGAGGGTACAAGAGTGATCCAGGAGTGGACCACTGGACAGTGGTCAAAATTATCCTTAGTTACCTAAGAGGACTAAGGAAATGTTTCTCGGTTATGGAGGTGATAAAGAGTTCGTCGTTAAGGGTTACATCGATGCAAGCTTTAACACCGATCCAGATGACTCTGAGTCTTAATCTGGATACATATTGAAAGTGGGAGCAATCAGCTAGAGTAGCTCCATGCAGAGCATTGTAGACATAGAAATTTGCAAAATACATACGGATCTCAATGTGGCAGACCCGTTGACTAAACTTCTCACACAAGCAAAACATGATCACACCTTAGTACTCTTTTGGTGTTAATCACATGGCGATGTGAACTAGATTATTGACTCTACTAAACTCTTTGGGTATTGGTCACATGACGATGTGAACTATGGGTGTTAATCACATGGCGATGTGAACTAGATTATTGACTCTAGTGCAAGTGGGAGACTGAAGGAAATATGCCCTAGAGGCAATAATAAAGTAGTTATTTTATATTTCCTTATTCATGATAAAGGTTTATTATTCATGCTAGAATTGTATTGATCGAAAACCTAAATACATGTGTGAATACATAAACAAACATTGTGTCCCTAGTGAGCCTCTACTTGACTAGCTCGTTGATCAAAGATGGTTATGGTTTCCTAACCATGGACATGAGTTGTCATTTGATAACGGGATCACATCATTAGGAGAATGATGTGATGGACAAGACCCACCCGTTAGCTTAGCATAATGATCGTTCAGTTTTATTGCTATTGTTTTCTTCATGTCAAATACATATTCCTTCGACTATGAGATTATGCAACTCCCGGATACCGGAGGAATACCTTGTGTGCTATCAAACGTCACAACGTAACTGGGTGATCATAAAGATGCTCTACAGGTATCTCCGAAGGTGTCTGTTGAGTTGGCATAGATCGAGATTAGGATTTGTCACTCCGTGTTTCGGAGAGGTATCTCTGGGCCCTCTCGGTAATACACATCATAAGCTTACAAGCAAATGACTAAGGAGTTAGTCACGAGGTGATGTATTACAAAATGAGAAAAGAGACTTGCCAGTAACTATATTGAACTAGGTATGAAGATACCGACGATCGAATCTCGGGCAAGTAACATACCGATGGACAAAGGGAATTACTTATGTTGTCATAACGGTTCGACCGATAAAGATCTTCATAGAATATGTAGGAGCCAATATGAGCATCCATGTTCCGCTATTGGTTATTGACCGGAGAGGTGTCTCGGTCATGTCTACATAGTTCTCGAACCCGTAGGGTCCGCACGCTTAACGTTCGATGACGATATAGTATTATATGAGTTATGTGATTTGGTGACCGAATGTTGTTCGGAGTCCTGGATGAGATCATGGACATGATGAGAAGTCTCGAAATGGTCAAGAGGTAAAGATTGATATATAGGACGATAGTATTCGGACACCGGAAGTGTTCCGGAGGGTACCGGGTACTTATCAGGTCACTGGAAGGGGTTCCGGACACCCCCGACAAAAGATATGGGCCTTATGGGCCAAGAGGGGAAACGCACCAGCCACAAGGGGCTGGTGCGCCCCCCATATGGGCCGAACCAGAGGAGAAGGAAAGAGGGGAAGGGAGAAAGGAAAAGGGGGGATTCGGCCTCCCCCTTCCTTCCCTCCTCCCTCCTCTTTCCTTCCCCCTCCGGCAAATAAGGCAGGGGGGCGCCGGCCATGGGGAGACCCCAAGTAGGATTCGGCCTACTTGGGCGCCTCCTGGCTGCCTCCCCTCTCCCTCCCACCTATAAATATGTGGGGGGCGCCCCTAGCGCACCCCAGACAATTGTTTAGCCGTGTGCGGTGCCCCCCTCCACCATTTACACCCACGGTCATATTTTCGTAGTGCTTAGGCGAAGCCCTGCGGAGATCACTTCACCATCACCGTCTCCACGCCGTCATGCTGACGGAACTCATCTACTACCTCAACGTCTTGCTGGATCAAGAAGGCCAGGGATGTCACCGAGCTGAACGTGTGCAGAACGCCGTGGTGCCGTACGTTGGGTACTTGATCGGTTGGAGCGCGAAGAAGTTCGACTACATCAACCGCATTTGTCGGCGTACGACACCTATGGGATCCCAAGGGACCCCTTTACGGTTCGGCAGGGAGAGAGATATGCAGAAAGAGCAGAACCAATGATCGACGCGGGGCGATTTTACCCAGGTTCGGGCCGCTAATCAGCGTAAAACTCTACTCCTGCTTTGCTTTATTATGGGTGTTCTTGAGCCCAGGCTCCAGGAGCGCTTGCAAGGAACAGTACGTTCAAAGAGCAGCTACGCATGCAGAATGGGCCAGAAGATCCCCCCCTGTAGCAATTGCCATGGGCCTCCTTTTATACGCTCAAAGGGGTCACCACAGTGGCAAAATGTGCATACATTGAGGTGTAAAGTAGCTACAGGGTCGTCATACCTAACCACTGACGGATTAGGACGAACGCATTTAATGCACCGTGAGGTGTCCGTTTAGGTGTCCTCACTTTCTTGGGGATGAAAAAAGGGGCCATCCCATCAGCACCGCTTAAGCTCTCCTCCACTGGCGCGTTGCCACGCATCCAGAGAAGGACCCAGAATGTTAGGCTTGTTGCTGTGCTGAAGCGGCGGAACAGTGATAGAATCTTGCCGGGGTGCAAATCTTGCCGGGTTTCGTGAGCCACCCCGGCAAGATCTTGCCGGGGGCCTGGTCTTCAGTCTTCAGATCTTATTAACTCCTAATCTTTTGATTCTCGATCTGAATGTCCCCTTGACAATCTTGCACTAATCTCCAATTACTCCCCCGGCAAGCCTTGCCACGGGCTTGGCTATGACTGCCCGTGCACAAGTATGGGGTACTAAAGTCCCAATACTTAGTACACCGATAGGAGCCCCCGGGCCTAGGCCATACACGAATGCGAGGCGTTGTTGGGCTAGGCCCAAACAGTGCACGGGCACGCGTGGCAGGGGATTAACTGCTTGTGATGGTTTCGCTTACTGCATCCCCCCACTACGCGCATTGAATGCGCGACATGGGGCGCGTGCGCTGAACGGCCGCGGCCGCAGCGTGCTTGTAGAGGCGTATTCACATTGGGCAGTAAAAGAGGCGACCTCGCTCCTTCCCCATAAAAAGGAAACTGCAGAGGCGCTGGCTATTTACCCCCCCTTTCTTCTTCTTCTCAATCTGAAATCCGCCATTGCCTTCCTTCTCTCGAGCTCAGAGCAAAGCTTTCCCTCATCCGCTCGTCGCCTTCACATCCGCTCCATCCCCGGCTTCCGCCCCTGCAGTCGCCATGCCGCCCAAGACCAGCAAAGGCAAAGGCAAGGAGACGAAAGCCGATGTCCCGGAGGGCGAGCTGGTGAAGATGCGGAAGAAGTATGTCGTGTTCGCCCCGTCGCTTGATGCGAGAGCTTTTAAGAGCCGGTACCAGTGTATGTGGGTGAGGGAGACGCGAGCTCACCCCGCCACTCGCGTGATTCCAGGTTCTTGTTCCAAGAGCGGTCCTGACAGATGCCACTTCTTTGTTGCTTATTTCTATTGTGGACTCTGTCCTCCTTTCTCCGATTTCTTCAATGATATCATGTACACATACGGCTTCCACCTTCTTGATTTCATGCCGAACGCCATAATGTGCATGTCTGTCTTCCACCCTCTTCTGCCATTACTTTATTCCTCGCATCCAAAAGGGGGAGGCCCTTTCCGGTTCTATCGCCTGGATTCCACGAGCTTGGAATAAGGAGATATACCCAGAGGGAGTTTACCGGGAGAAGTGGGATGAATGGCGGTCTGAGTGGTGTTGGATCAAGGAAGCAGATCCCCATCCGTTCTGTTCGCCTTGACGGCGGAAGGCGGTCCGCGGCAGTGATTGGAGCTACCTTGCCGTGGAGGACGAGAGGCTCACAATCGCCACCACCAGGATCCTTCGCCTGAAAGCTGTCGGGCTTACAATGGAGATGATCAGCTTCGATTTCCTCCGTCGCCGCATCGCCCCTCTACAGAGCAGGGGAAGACCAGCTTGGGAGTACCGGAACGCAGCGGACATCATGAGGCTGCGCCCCGGATTGAACAACAATTTGACTGCTATGCAGCTTGGCGCTCTCCGTCAAAGGCTATTCCAGCGCGACAACAAGCATCGGTTGCCGGCAAGAATTGTCCCTCTGTGCAACAACTCTGCCCTGGGGTCAATCATCGCCTTCATGCCAATGTTCAATGCCCACGGTCTTGACGCAACTTGGGCCGAGCCAACCGAGGAGGAAGCACAAAAGTTCTTTGATAACTTGACGGAGAGAGCCGTCCGGGAAGAAACAGACCTCATCCGAGCCACCACCGACGAAGAAGTGGTATACATCGCCACTAGGGCGGAGGAGGCGAGTCTTGCCGCAGAGGCTGGTAGCGTCAGCTTCACAGAATGGGAAACTAGTGATGCAGAGGTAGTGGTGGAAGAAAAACCTGCTGGGGAGGACAAGGCTGCCAGGGAACAGAGCAGCACAGCCGCTGAGAGCTCGTCCGACGAAGACGCGGCTGAAGAAGAACCGCAAGAAGAGCTCCCAGCCCCGAAGAAGCCAAAGCGTGTTCTTCGAAAGGCTGCATCTGGCATCCCAGCAAGCCTACCTTCTTCGAGCAACGAGGCTCCCGGCAAGAAGGCGGCTGGCAAGGCTGCGCCGCGGCAAGGAGTTCGACAGCAACCTGCGCGGCGCGCGAGACCCGCACCAGCGGCAACTGCTGAGGCGGCAGGGGCGTCTCGCACGACCGCACTGGAGGCTGAAGTGGCGGAATCATGCCGACCCCCTCCGCCTGCTACAGCCAAGCGACCCAGGACCCCTCCTCCGCCTCCCCACATAGACACTACAACGGAGGTCGATTTCGACATCTTTGGCTTCAGTCCGGAGCAAGAAGAGGAAGAGTAAGTATCCTGTCACAGCCTTTATCATCCAAACTCTGGATCAATCTTATTGACTTGCTTGTTTTGTCTTTGCAGTGATGCAGAAACCTTGGCAGAAAGGATGGCGAAGAGGGCAAAGACTTCCATGGGCGACGAGCCCCCGGCAGGCTTCAGAAGCGCGTCGGAAACTATTACCATCAGCCCGGAGCTTAGCCCTCGACGCAGCCCCCAGCACAGCCCCCAGCGTGAGTTCATTACTCTTTTTTTCGTTGGCGAATGCTGAGGTTTCTATCCTTGCCGCTGATATCTTTGGGCTTGTAGGAGAAGAATGGCAACAAGGGGAGTTATCGGGAGATATCCCCGTCGTGCCACCTCCGTCAACCACGCCGCCCACAAACGCATCCCCGGCAAGAGATCACACCGACGAGCTTATCTTGGTTGAGGAGGAGCCGACAACCATGGGTACTGGCATCCTACCCCCGGCAACCGAGGTTGCCGGGAGGGGCGAGGCCACCTCTCAATAGCTCGATGCAGGTAACCAATTGCCTCAGAGTGCTTGCTATTCTTTCCTTTATCTCTCTTTCTTTTGTCTTCTTGGACTTCAATCTTGATCTCATTCTGTTTCTCTCCTTTGTCCTTTAGAATTCCCTATGATGGAACACATGGACATCGACGCTGTCATCGAGGAGACCGCCAGGGATGTTGCCGCCGAAGCCGACAAAATCGCTGCCAGCGAGGCCGCTATGGATGCCACCGTCGAGGCCGGCGGTGCCTTTGCCGATGAGGCCGCCAAGACTGCACAGGAGGAACCCGCCAAGGAATCTGCTGAAGAGGACGGCAAGGAGGCTGGTGACCGTACTAACGGCATTCCTGCCGCAGGAGTGCCAGGCACTACGCCGGCCACGGAGCCCCCAGCTACTGGTGAGGCGGTTGCTGAGGATCAACCGTCAACATCCAAAGTCCCCTCATTAAGCAAATATCTCAAAGTTGGCGAGAACCTGTTTGTCAACTTGCCGGGGACAGCAAGCATTGGGGCACCGTCCGAAGGGGAAACTTTTGATGAAGAAATCATCACTGCTGCTGGGCTCGAGATCGTCAATGAACCAAGTGTCAGCAGTAGCAAATCTGAGGAAGATCAACTCCTTCAAGCCATGGGCGATAACTTCCGCAAGCTCCAAGCACTCCACCGTGCCCAAAAAGAGAAGGTAGATTCCAGAGCTGCAGTTGTTGAAGCGGCTGAAACAGATTTCCAAAAGCGCGTTAAGCAAACGCAAATCTGGTACGCCGAGGCCTATCAAGAGCTGACTGTCAATCGGGAACAAGTGAGCCAAAGCTGGACGGAGCTCCTCTTGAAGCAATCTGACATGGAGAAGGCTCAAGAGGAAGCTACACAAAGAATTGCTGCTGAAGATGCCCTCCTGACGGAGCGTCACATTGCGCTTGATGCTCACGAGGAAGACCTTGCTGCACGTGAGCAGGCTCTCACCGGCAAGCTTCGCAGCAAAGATGAAGAAATCGAGAAGCTTGTTGCGCGGCTGACACAGGTGCTGGAGCAGAAGCACAAGGAGGCACTCGAAGCTCTAACTGTAGATCACGCCGGCAAGCTCAAGGAGGCCGTCGATGCTGCTAAGGCTGCAGAGGCCGCCAAGAATGAGCTGAGCGACAGAGTGAAGAAACTGGAAGTGGATCTTGAAGAACACGGCAAGGAGCTCTCGGCGCTCAAAGGTGACAGGGAAAAAACCCTCCACACCCTGGTGGAGATGCAAGTTGCCATGTCCGACAAGACCAGGCAGCTCTCTTCAGCTAATGACGCTATTGCCGATCTGAGGCTGAAATTGACCACGCTGGAGAAGTCACTTGAGGACAGCAGGGCCCGCGAAAAGGCCCTGAGCAAGGATCTCCAAGACGAGAAGAACCTGCTCAAGAGCGCCGCCGCCGCCCAAGTTGACTACGAAAAGGGGGTGGAAATCTGGACTGAACGCCTCGTCGACGCTGCGGAGAAGCTCACGGCGCAACTGTCAACCATGGGCCTATCAAACTTCAAGTATTCCTCCAAAGAAAGAATATACTCGAGTGCCAGGTTGACCATGTTCTTCGAAAGCATCATTGATGCTCTGAAGCTGCTTCAGTCTAACCGGGCGACCCAACTGGCCAACGAATCCCGCCAGCTTTGCCGCGTCGTCCTCCGCAAGGTACTCATCAAGGTGGTGCATAATAATCCTGGTATCGACCTGTCAGGACCCCGATTCTAAGTCACACCGATCTAGCCTGTAACACCTCATATCACTTTGCGGCCTCACGCACGGTATTCCCACGGGTGTCGCCTTACCATGGCCCGGGACCGTTTGCGCCTTTTGGCTCACGTATATGATAGTGTTGCTAGCATCCATATGACAGAGAACCCGGGCCGACATGGCTAGTCGTGAACCCAAAGCGGCGCTAACTTACGGGGACAGGCATACATGAATCAACATCGAGCATGTCGGTCAGCAGCGTGTGAATCCGGGCTGTAGCACTGGGCTAGCAGGACTCCGGGAAATCGGGCTGTAGCAGGCTAGGCAGGACTTCGGATATCACCGCGTGACATTTCCCCGAAGGGACAGACACAGGAACGAAGTGAAACACATGCCGGCCAGTCTAAGTGTTCCGGAGCAGCAGTGCTGGGCTAGCAGGACTCCGGTAAACCGGGCTGTAGCGGACTACCAAGGCTCAGTGGAGACACCAGACTACATTTCCCCATAAGAGAGGCTGCCAAGGATAAACAACTAGATAGTCGGATCCCACACATACCAGGCATTTCAATCATACACACAATATGCTCGATATGTGTAAATACAACATAGCATCACAACAAAACTCTACAACTCAAAGTACTTTATTTAAAGGCTCCGGGGAGCCATATATAACATGTTCATACAGATAGGGGTCACACGACCCGACACTCAAATCATACAAACATACAAGCACATGCGGAAGCAACTAGTCTGAGTACAGACACTAGAAAGAAAGAAGGCTTGACGAAGCCTGTCTATCTACATAGGCCCTTCACAAGCTCAGGTCACCACCTGGGTGGCAAGTCACTCGTCAACGTCGAGATCTACATAGAACCCATCGGAGGGGGCGGTGTTCTCGTCTGCAACAATTATTAAAGCAACATGAGTACAAAGGTACTCAGCAAGTCTTACAACAGATCCTAATATATATGCACATTCTCAAGAAGGGTGGTGGAGTTATTGCAGCAAGCCAGCTTTGACTCTTGGCTACACTATCCTACGAGACACCACTTGAGAAATTAGCTTTCGCACACGAGTCCACTAATCACCATCACAATACTCCACCGTGGATCCTCCCTCGTAATCCTACGAGAGGGCCATCCGCGGTACTCACACTTATCTTGAGTCTTTTAGTAGTAACCATTAACTTGTCTATGAACTGCATAAGCGACCAAGTAGTCCTTTACCGCGGACGCGGCTATTCGAATAGTTTTATACCCTGCAGGGGTGTACTTCATCACACATGTCTCCACCACTTAGCGTCTGCACACGACATGTGCTCGGCAGACTTCAAGCGAAAGCCGACGTGGGTGTAGACCACGACCTGACTAACCACACAAGTCTCTAGTCCAGGTTTATCGCCTATTCGGGTTCCATCCGCAAGGAAATCCGGCCGGGGTGTCCTCAACGGCCCCAAACGATGTGTGCAGGGTTCCCGAGACACCAAACGGGCGACTCGGTACACCGGCCACGTGCCTACCGCATCACAGCCCACCCCTAAGGTCAGCGCTGCGCACGGCCTCCAGCAACTACAAACACCAGTAACTACTTGCAACTCCTGGATAGAGGACGAGAGGGGCCAGTAAGTCGAGCGGGGTCATATTTCAGGGCCCAATGTGTGGTAGTAGCTGAATCTTAAATCACGCATACAGATCTCAGTTCTTAAGGACGACCTCAATGAAACAACCCACCATGTACTCCTACATGGCCTTCCATCGATACCTTTACCAAATCATGTTCAACACTTCACTCTCATTACCGACACAACCATTCACTCTAGTTCATCACCCTGATGAGCCAGACCTGACACAACTCTAAGCATAGCAGGCATAGCATGGTAGGAAACACAGACTTGGTTCAATCAACTCCTACACATGCTAGTGGGTTTCATCTAGTTACTGTGGCAATGACAGGTCATGCAGAGGATATGGGTTCAACTACCGCAACACACAGCAGTTTGAAACGCGTTGTCTTAATGCAGTAAACGAGAGCAGAAGCGAGAAGATGGGTTGGTATCGAAATGATCAGTGGGGTTGCTTGCCTGACAGAGTGGTAGTGGAATACTGCCCTTCAGTTGGATACTCGTGAATATCCTCGGAGGCAGAACCTACCACGAAGAACACATCGAAACACAATCATCACATGGCAATATGCAATAATATGATGCATGCTATGACATGGCAAAATGAGTGTGTTTTGGCTAATGCATCTTAGAACAGGTTGGTTTGAGTTCATTTGAATCAAGGATTCAAATGCAAACCCAAAATAAGAGGTCATATTAGTGCATTAACTTGTTTCATCTAATCAGCAAGGTTAAAGTGTTCTGACATGCATGAAACCAGTACAGATGGAAAGATTGGATTTTTCTGATCCAAATTCATATATAATTTGTTTGATTTGGAGCTACAGATTAATTTCTATGAATTTTTGAAGTTTGTAGAATTTTCTGGAATTTCCTGAATAAAAATAAATCCAGAGAAATACTTATTGCGTCAGCATTGCGTCAGGATGACGTCAGCGGTCAACGGAGCCAGTCCAGGTCAAACCTGGCCAGTGGGTCCCGCGTGTCAGTGTCATTAGTCTAACTAATTTTTTTGTTTAGTCCTAATCCTAAGTTAATTAGCAGGCGGGTCCCACCTGTCATAGACCCAGGGGGGTCAAACTGGGTCAGCGGGGTCAAACCCGCCGGCGTTTAGCCGCCGGCGAGGCCAGACGCGGCGGCGCAGTGCGGGATTCGTGCTCCGGCGACCAAAACAACGGCGGAGCACATCTACGTGATGCGGGGAGTGAGCCGCGTCGAGTGGTGGCAGTGGGTGGAGCTGGGGTGGCCGGAAACGACGCCGGCGACGAGCTGTGCGGCTGCCGGAGTTCGGGCGAGCTCGTGCTCGTCGCTAGGGGGCACGGCGAGGTGCGTGGAGTGGTTCTGTGGACTCCTGCGAGTGCGGCGAAGACAATGGCGTGCTCGGAATCGAGCCAACGTGGCTGTGGCCACGACGGCGACGTGCTGAGGCGGCGGCGGGTGCGGCCGAGCTCGGTGCAGTCGATGCAGGGCTCGAGAGCGAGAACGGAAAGGATGGGGAGGTAGCTGAGCTCACGGAGGTCACGACGGAGCAGACGGCGAGGTCGGGGACGAGCTGCTGCGGTGGTGACGGCGAAAGGGATCTCCGGCGACGGCGAGGTCGGGCGAGGCTGTTGCGGTGGTTCCGAGGCGAAAAAGCGCTCGGGGCTCGGTCTGCTCGATGGAGAGGACGACGACGGAGCTCGTGGACACGGCAGCGCGGCTCGGGGACGACGGTGGACTCGGGTTTCACGGTGGCGCGACTGCGGCTGCGTCGGTCATGGTGGGGAGAGAGCGAGAGAGAGGCGCAGGGGGGGGGAATGAGGTGTCTAGGGGGTCGAGGCGACGACGTGGAGGACGTCCAGGCGTCCAGCGGCTCGAGCGGCAAGCAGATGGCGCCGTGGCGGGCTCGCGCACGCCGGCGTCACCTCCCTGCCTGCCTGGCGGGGACGAAGCAGCTGGCTGGCATGGGCCAGCACAGTGCTGGGCCACCAGGTGGGCCGGCTGGTGACTTTGCCAGGTAAGTTTATTTCCTTTTTTTTATTTCTGTTTTCTAATTTCTGCAAGTTTGTGGCTTTTCTAAAAATACCTAGGCACTTTCAAAAATCACCAAACTGCTCATGCCCACTGTATAGAGTATATCCAACATGGAACATTTCAGTTTGGGATTATTTGGACATTTAAAATATTTACTAGCATTTAAATGCCCAAATGCAGGTTACATATGATTTAATTCAATGACCTTATGATGACCTAGAAAAATGTGAACCAGTTTTGGCAGAGGTTCTAACCCAAGACAAAAATGATGGACATTTTAGAAGGGCATTTCAGGTTCATTGAAAAAGATTTTAGTAAACTCTAGTTGTTTCCAGGGGGGGCTGGGGGTTCTATCATCCCCATTTCAAGTTTCTGGAAAAGCTTAAACATGATGCAACACTCTAGTGCCTGAACTAGCTAGGGTGTGACATGACCTCACCAACATGCTCGGCCGCCTGCCAAAGGACGCAAATCTCAAGGAATTTGAGGAGCTTGTCGCACCTATCCTTGAGAAGGTGGATTCAATCAAAAGGGTCGAAGGCCAGTGCAGAGATTAGCTGCTCCACCTCTTCTTGCCGTCGCCATTCCATGCCAAAGACAATTAAGTCTTAAGTTAGAACTGCGGCAACTTATTAATGTAATATAACTTGCTTATGTTTGGGTACATGCATGTTATTTCCCTTGTCTGATTCCTTTATGTATGTAGTTCACCCTACGCTTACTGAAAAACTTGCCGGCGCGCAACCTGCCGCGAGCGCTGGGTGCGGGACTTCAGCAGTCTGCTGGAGGTGCAACGGCCGGCAAGGCACCTTGGCGTTCTCAGTGTAGCCACTTAAATTGTTGAGAGGACTCGAAACAAAATAAGGGCGCAACCGATTACAACAAGGATTCCTTCGCGTCCAGGTTTTCCATACAAAAGTTGAAATCGTCTAAGGAAAATAACTTTGTAATAAAAGAAACTTGCTCTAAGTTTTAGAAATTAGCTTTCTGCCGCTGCTCTTCCTCCGGTAAGTTGCCAATTCTGAACGTCGCCAACTGGTACTCATATCTTCCTTCCCCCCTGGCAAACGTGCATGCGAGGAATCCTTCTGTCTTTTTAGAAAAAGAAAGAAGAGAAAATAAAGATATGGAACCTTGGCGGTTCGTTAGAACTTACCGGGAACAGGTGTCATACAACATCTTAGACAAGCATGCATATATATATATATGAACATGGAAATCAATAAGGAAATTCACAACACTTAAACTTATTCATCTGGGCTCAGGGTCTATGCCTGGCTTTGTACAAAGGATTACATGCCTTGCCGGCAAGACTTGTACAAAAAAGTGGTTGCCGGGGGCCCCCGGCAACCGCGCCTTATGGGTAGAACTTGCGAAGATGTTCGATATTCCAGGAGTTGCTCACTGGTACGCCATCTTCGGTCTCCAGGCGACAGCGCCAGGCCTGGTGACTCGTACTACCGGATAAGGGCCTTCCCACTTTGGCGTCAACTTGTTTGAATTCTTGGCGGACTGAATCCGTCGAAGAACAAGGTCGCCTTCCTCAAGGCTTCGGGCATGAACTTTGCGGCTATGGTAGCGGCGCAAAGCTTGCTGGTAGCGTGCAGCTTGCACAGCAGCCTGAAGACAATTCTCCTCAAGGAGCACAATGTCATCTTGCCGCAGTTGCTCTTGCTCAAGCTCATCATAAGCGAGCACTCGAGGTGATCCGTATATGAGTTCCATGGGGAGAACTGCTTCCGCTCCGTAGACCAGAGCGAAGGGTGTCTGGCCGGTGGCTCGATTTGGTGTCGTTCTGATTGACCAAAGAACCACCGGCAACTCATCAATCCAGCGTCTTCCGCACTTTCTCAGCCTGCCAAAGGTTCTTGTCCTGAGACCGCGCAGCACTTCAGCATTAGCCCTCTCCGCTTGGCCGTTGCTTCTTGTGTGAGCAACAGAGGCAAAACAAATTTTGCCGCCAAGGTCTTGGACGTACTGCATGAAGGTGCGACTTGTGAATTGCGTGCCATTGTCGGTCATGATCCTGTTGGGCACACCGAAACGGCAAACTGTCCCTTTAAAGAACTTGACGGCTGATTGTGCTGTCACCTTCCTCACCGCTTCCACCTCCGACCACTTTGTGAACTTGTCGATTGCAACGTACAAGTACTCAAAGCCGCCGGTAGCACGGGGGAAGGGGCCCAGTATGTCGAGCCCCCAGACCAAAAATGGCCAGGAGAGAGGAATTGTCTGAAGAGCTTGAGCTGGCAGATGTGAATTCTTCGAATGAAACTGGCATGCTTCACACTTGGTTACTAGTGCAGTTGCATCCTGGAGAGCGGTGGGCCAAAAGAAACCTTGCCGGAATGCTTTCCCGATAAGTGCTCTTGATCCTATGTGAGAGCAACATATGCCTCCATGTATCTCTGCCAACAGCTCTAGTCCATCCTCCCGAGGAATACACTTCAATTTCACACCGTTTGGTGTCTTTCTGTACAGGACGTCATCGACGAACTTGTACATAACAGACCGAGGGGCTACTTTTTCCGCCTCTTCCTGTTCCTCAGGGAGTTCTCCTGTCTGAAGGAAATGGACAATGTGCTGCGCCCATGCTGGAGCCTGGGGCTCGACAGCTAGGACTAAAGGCATCTCCTCCGCCAAGGGAACATTTGTCTCGACAGCGAAAGCATGAGATTCCGCCGAAGCCCGTCGTTCCCCGGCAGGCTTGTCGTTGATCCCGGCAAGTTCCTTATCGGCGGCTCCAGGGAGCTCTGCCGGAAAGTACTGTCTAGAATTCAACTTTCTTCTCTTTTCCTGCCGCATTGATGGCACCACAGATGGTTGAGTCAAATGGAGCACAAAAGTTCCTGGTTCCACATGCAACTTGAGGGCAGCGCGCTTTGACAGGTCGTCAGCAATACTGTTTTCGGCATGAGGAATGTGCTTCATTTGCAGACCATCAAAGCGCTCTTCCATTTTTCTCACTTCATCCACATAAGCTTGCATCAATGGACTCTGATAATTCTTGTTAACTTGTGTGACGACAAGCTGCGAATCGCCTCTGATGACGAGCTTCTTGATACCAAGGTCTGCCGCGATCCTGAGACCGGCAAGCAGGCCCTCGTACTCTGTAATGTTGTTTGTCGAACACTCCCGGGGAAAATGCATCCGGATTACATACTTGAGGTGCTCTCCGGTGGGTGCGACAAGCAGCATGCCAGCACCGACGCCTTGCAGCGAGAAAGCCCCGTCAAAGTACATAACCCATTCTTGATCAATTTCCTTGCCGGGGAGAGTTGTTTCTTGAACCTCTTCGTCTGGCGTTGGGGTCCATTCCGCAATGAACTCTGCCAAGGCCCTGCTCTGAATTGTCGAAGTGCTTTCAAACTTGAGACCAAAGCTTGACAACTCCAACGCACACTCCACAATCCTGCCGGTTGCTTCTGGATTTCGCAAAATCCGTTGCAATGGAAAGCGAGTGACGATGGTGATTTCATGTGCTTGAAAATAATTGCGCAGCTTCCTCGAGGCCATAAGGAGGCCGAAGAGCAACTTCTGCACGCCAGAATATCTTGACCTAGCTCCTTGCAAAAGAGAGCTAACAAAATAAACTGGGCGCTGCACCACCTTTTTCTTTCGCACTGGTTCTTCTGACTGCGCAGATCCTGTCTTGCCGGGATCAACCCTTGCCGGGGAAGATCCTGCCGCGCCGCTTGGCAGTCCTGCCGCTGGTGTTCCTTCCTCATCAGCTTCTCTCTGCGCCACTAATGCAGCACTAACCACTCGATTTGTCGCTGCCAGATACAGCAGCAACGGTTCTTGTGGTTTAGGCGCGACTAGTTTTGGTGGAGAAGAAAGGTATTTCTTCAAATCTTGCAGCGCAGCCTCCGCTTCCGGAGTCCATTTCATTGGACCTGCCTTCTTCAAAATTTTGAAAAAGGGCAGGGCGCGCTCAGCAGATTTGGAAATAAACCTGCTTAGGGCAGCAACACAGCCGGCAAGACGACGTACATCCTTGATGCGTCTTGGCGCTTCAATCTGCTCAATAGCTTTGATCTTGTCGGGGTTCGCCTCGATCCCCCGTTGAGATACAAAGAATCTGAGAAGCTTGCCGGAAGGAACACCAAACACGCGCTTCTCAGGATTGAGCTTTAAGTTGATCTTGCGTAGATTTGCAAATGTTTCCTCTAGATCTTGTATGAGCGTCGCCTTGTCCTTGGTTTTGACCACTATGTCATGCATGTATGCCTCCATATTTCTATGGAGCTGAGGCTCAAAACCAATTTGGACCACTCTCGCAAATGTAGAACCAGCACTTTTCAACCTGAAAGGCATTCGTATAAAACAATACGTACCACATGGGGTGATAAATGTGGTCTTTTCTTCATCTTCTTTTGCCATGAAGATCTGATGATACCCTGAGTAGGCATCGAGGAACGACAGTAGATCACACCCAGCAGTGGAGTCCACAATCTGGTCGATGCGCGGTAAGGGGAAAGGATCTTTTGGATAGGCTTTATTGATATCTGTATAATCAATACACAGCCTCCATTTCCCATTCGCCTTGCGCACTACAACCGGATTGGCCAACCAGGTTGGGTGAAGCACTCCTCTGACCAATCCTGCCGCTTCCAGCTTTCTGATTTCTTTGGCAATGAATTCTTGTCGCTCCAAGGCTTGCTTCCTGACCCTCTGCTTGACGGGCCGCGTGTGGGGACAGAAAGCAAGGTGGTGCTCAATTACCTCCCTGGGAACACCGGGGATGTCAGACGGTTGCCATGCAAACACGTCGGCATTCGCCCGCAGGAAGGCAATGAGCGCGCTTTCCTATTTGTCATCTAGGGCGGAACTTATGGTGAAAGTTCCTCCCGTTCTGTCCTCCCTGACGGGCACCTTCTTGGTCTCTGGTGGAGCAGCCTTGGATTTCTTATTCTTGCCGGTGGAACTCTCTGGCGCGTCCTCGACGGAAGCGCTGCACTCCGAGGAGGTGCGCTTGCCGGAGTTCGCGCCAAGATTCTTGCCGGTCTTCTTCTTCCCCCCGGGAGTTCCAGCGGCAGGAGCAGATGCCTTGACGGCAGGTGCTGCAACTGCTTCCCGGTAGAGTTGGTTGGCACAGATGAGCACATCCTTCTTGTCGGAATGGATAGTAATGACACTCAACGGCCCGGGCATCTTCAACACATTATACACGTAGTGTGATGCCACCATAAACTTAGCCAGCACGGGGCGGCCAAGGATCCCATTGTATGACATAGGAATCTTGGCGACGTCAAACACCACCTTCTCTATCCTATAGTTGAGCTCGCTACCAAATGTCACCGGTAGCGTAATCTTTCCTTTTGGCTGGGTCCTTCCTGGACTGACCCCTTGAAACGTGCCCGTTTCCTCGAGATCTTTATCAGGAATTTGGAGCCTCTTGAGCACATCCGGCGAGATTAGGTTCTGTCCGGCCCCACCATCAACTAGCATTTTTGTCACCTTAAGGTTGCGGATTGTTGGTGAGACCAACAACGGCAAGCACCCGACCGCGGTTGTGCGATCAGGGTGATCCTCGGCGTTGAAAATGATAGGCATGTTGGTCCACTTCAGGGCTTACATGCATCGAACGATGGCTTTGTTGCATTAACTTCTCGCACCCACTGTTTAAGTCGACGGTGGGAAGAATGCAACGATGCGCCTCCGTCGATACACATGGCCTCTGTAGCTTTCTGAAATTCTTGCTCACTGGACTCGTCATCTTCTCCATCATCATCATCACCTTCTTCTTTGTCACGGCCTCGAGCAGGCCTCTCCCTCTGTTGCTTGGCCTTGCTGCGGCGACCCCCTCGGCCACCGCGCTTCTTGTCAGACCCCTCAGCACCGTCTTGGGCCTTCTCCTTGTCTCGCTTTTCATACTCAGCTCTCTGCTTCTCGACAAGCTGCTCAACTTGCCGGCAGTTTTGGAGATCGTGGCCCTTGGTGCGATGGATCTTGCAATACTTCTTGCCGGAGCTTTCTGATTTGTCGGCAGCCGCCAAGGCCTGGCAGGAGGCGCACCCGGCAAGTTCCTTGCCAGGATCGTCAACCTTGGCCTTCTTGGCGGTGCCGGGGTTGCCGGATTCCTCGACAGCAAGCACGGCCTTGCCTTTGCGCTTCTTTTTCCGCCGCCGGTTTTTCCTTGGCGGGGCTGCAGCGTCTTCATCTTCTGATTCGCCCCCTGCGCCAACAGCCTCGCTAGGGAGTTTCCTCCCTTCTTTAGCCCGAGTGCACTTGTTGGCCAAAGCATAAAGCTCGGCAATACTCCTGACTTTGTTCATCGCCAGCTCTTCACGCATTTTGCGGTTACGCATGTTCTGGTGAAACGCGCTAACGACAGCGGCAGGGTGAATGTCAGGAATATTGTACTGCACCCGGCTAAATCTCTGGATAAACTTGCACAGGGATTCGCCCTCCTTCTGAGGGATGATATGCAAATCACTCTCTTGGCCAGGAGCTTGGTGACCTCCAACAAAGGTGCCAACAAACTGGTGGCACAGATCTGACCAAGAAGAAATAGAATTCTCCGGCAGATGCATCAACCACGACCTGACGTTGTGTTCGAGCACCAACGGGAAGTAGTTGGCAAGTATCTTGTCGTCTCGGCCCCCGACAGCCTGCACCGGAATGGTGTAGATGCTTAGGAACTCCGAGGGGTGAGTCTTGCCGTCATATTTCTCTGGGACTTCTGGCTTGAAGGTTCGGGAATTGGGCCACTGGACTTGCCGCAGCTCATGGGTAAACGCTGGAGTACCTACCTCGTAAGGCAAGTCACCTGCATCCCCTGGCGCAGGCTCATCGACAGCGGGCCCTGCGCGCTTATCAGATTGATAGCATGCTTCCCGTCGCTGCTCGATGGTAGTTCGAGCGTCCTCTTTGCTTAGTTCCTGGAGAACTTGACGCTGGTCGCGGCACATCCGTGGATCGGACGATGCCGTGGAATCATCATCACGACCATCAGTCCGCCGGGTTGTCGACCGTCACTGGTGTCGTGGAGGGGAGCGCACCGTGGTTGCAACACCTCCGGTTTTCTCCACATCGGCTCGCGTCGGATCGATGGACCGCCGCTATGAGGGCCCTGCCTCCTGTGGCCCATCTTTATTGGCCGAGCAGGAGGGAAATCGAGGAGTAGCTGCGCACGTGCCAAAGCTTCCATTGGCGTAGGCGGCGGCGACAGGTGCGAGGTACGTGAGGTGCTCTGACTCCTAACAATGTTAGAAGGAGCACCGCCACGATCACGCGACCGTTCGCCACTTCCACCAGCAGTTTGATGGGCATGCTGGGCCTGCGCATCTTGGGATCGATGCGCAGAAGTCTTTTCATGGGGACGCCCTGAACCACTAGTGCCATGACGTTGCTCATCGTACACGACCTGGGAAGGCCGCGACGCTTGCGCCGGCGCGGGAGCCCTAGAAGGCGTCCTTCGATCTCTGGAGTTCGTTGCGCCGCCCGTAGGCAGCACAGCTCCATCTCTGGATCAAGTGGCGTGTGGATTGCCGCTGCCGCTGCGAACGACGCCGCTTGCCTGGCTTGGATCACCGGAACATCGTGGAGGCTCTAAACCTCTTTCTTCTGCATCCGCGCCGTCACCCGTACACGAGGGCACAGGCAAAACGGATGTGGATGGTTGCGCCATTGCGGCGCTCTTCTTCTTGGGTGGCATGATGATGAAGATGATGAAGAAACTTTGGCGCCGATCACTGGATCAGGTTCGCACTACCTCGATCCCCCTACCTGGCGCGCCAAAGATGTCGGCGTACGACACCTATGGGATCCCAAGGGACCCCTTTATGGTTCGGCAGGGAGAGACATATGCACAAAGAGCAGAACCAACGATCGACGCGGGGCAATTTTACCCAGGTTCGGGCCGCTAATCAGTGTAAAACCCTACTCCTGCTTTGCTTTATTATGGGTGTTCTTGAGCCCAGGCTCCAGGAGCGCTTGCAATGAACAGTATGTTCAAAGAGCAGCTACGCATGCAGAATGGGCCAGAAGATCCCCCCTGTAGCAATTGCCATGGGCCTCCTTTTATACGCTCAAAGGGGTTACCACAGTGGCAAAATATACATTGAGGTGTAAAGTAGCTACAGGGTCATCATACCTCACCACTGACGGATTAGGACGAACGCATTTAATGCACCGTGAGGTGTCCGTTTAGGTGTCCTCACTTTCTTGGGGATGGAAAAAGGGGCCATCCCATCAGCACCGCTTAAGCTCTCCTCCACTGGCGCGTTGCCACGCATCCAGAGAAGGACCCAGAATGTCAGGCTTGTTGCTGTGCTGAAACGACAGAACAGTGATAGAATCTTGCCGGGGTGCAAATCTTGCCGGGCCCAAATCTTGCCGGGTTTCGTGAGCCACCCCGGCAAGATCTTGTCGGGGGCCTGGTCTTCGGTCTTCAGATCTTATTAACTCCTGATCTTTTGATTCTCGGTCTGAATGTCCCCTTGACAATCTTGCACTAATCTCCAATTACTCCCCCGGCAAGCCTTGCCGCGGGCTTGGCTACGACTGCCCGTGCACAAGTATGGGGTACTAAAGTCCCAATACTTAGTACACCGACATCATTGTTAAACACTTCCGCTTACGGTCTACGAGGGTACATAGACACACTCTCCCCCTCGTTGCTATGCATCTCCATGGATAGATCATTGCGTGTGCGTAGATTTTTATTTTGTTTTCCATGCAACGATTCCCAACAGGGATGCTGTAGTGGGGGCTTGTATAACTCATAGGTGACATAAAGATTTGCCTATACGCTAAACTAGGCAACCCAAGAGTAGATGGAGCTCCAATTCACGAAGGTACGCCTAGTTTGACATAGCACACACATTGTAAATGCTCATTTGAGTGTGTGCAAGAGATGTGGTATGTTTCATTATGTGGTGTCATTTTGTTATAAACTCATGCTTTGGTGTTGTTCAGAGACTAGAAAGTATGCATATTTATCTTCCATGTAAGGAGACCTGGAACTAGTTTGTGTCACCTTGCAGAGGGGGTGCAATGAAGCAAAGATTCAGGATTTCCAAGTACAAGATGTTAGGAAGGAGCCTTGCAAGAGAAGGAGGAGCAGCGCTCAGCCTGTACAACCAGTTATGGTAAGTCACTGTATTACATTTACTAAGACATCCTATTTTTCTGGCACTGTGCTTGCGTAGTTTTCTTCACATGTAACCTAGTCATTGGGCCATTGATTAATACTCCCTCCGCTCACTACTATAAGGTGTTCTAACTTTTTTCTAAATCAGATGTATGTAAACACATTTTATTGTGTCTATTCACTCATTTCAATATGGATATAGTTTACATTTAAATATCTAAAACATCTTATATTAGTGAACAGAGTGAGAAACTCCTTCCTGCTATGGTAGAGTTCTCGATGTCATAAATGTCATAACCAAACACATGATCACATCATTAGCCTCCCTATCATTACTAGGATCTTGAGTACATACTTGTCGAGATAATTCATAGGGGGAAAACAATGTTACATTACTTGTTCCATCATATAGAAGTTACATCAGTTGATTCAAATGTAGCCAGGCCAAGGCTGTTACTGCGGCGTGCATGTGTGCATGCTGCCAACACAATAGTTCAATTGCTTGTTTGATTCAAACGTAGTTAAATTGCTCTTTTCAATTGCTTTATTTGTCTTCAGTTAATGAGATGCCCAAAAAATGATGCCTGATGTAGGGTACTTGTAAAACTATTAGTTGACATAATTAAAGGCCTTACCATTTCATTACTCTGGCTAAGTGTGCCTGGAGCTTTAACGTCTATTAACCAACTATTACTGCATGAGGCTCACAATCTAGTTTATATGAGGCTAATGATTGCATAGTTTTGCTTGATCTAGTAGGTTTGTATGAATCCCTCTGCGGTTCATTATGCTCCCTAAGACTCTTTTGAAACATGGCACACAATGTTCTAGCTAGCTAATACGAGCTACAGAATGGCTAACTGCTTGCTTAATTATACGCAAGATATATAATGTTTAGTTCCTGCGCGTGGTCTAAATTCGTGACATGTCTGTGATTTAGATTTGGCCCCAACATCATGCTCCTTTGGTGAGCTAAGAGAGATTTCTGTACGGGCTGCACAGACTACCATTTTTATGATTTTTAAAATATCACCTACTTATGCTTCATGACGTGTACATTATTGTTAGTCCTGTTTTGCCATGTACAAGATAGTTTGTTTTGCTTGCTTCACTGTTGTAACTATATTTTTGCCCTAGTCATGTCTACTTACAGAAACATTTCAAGATAAGGTGCCATCAACACAAAGCTCTCAGAGCAGTGCTACCTGGCTGATACCAAATGATTATGGATTGGAATTGGAATGTGTTGATGTTCTACAGCATCAACCAGAGGCGGCAGGACAACGTGCATATGAGTCTCAACATGTAATCAACATGTTGAGATTGGAGGTGCAGATATCAGATTGAAGAATCAAAAAATGAAACAAGAGACTGAGGTAACCACAAAGGAAGTGGAGATTTTGCAGACTAAAATTTGTGCTATATGATTCTGAAGAGATTATAGTTCAAATGGTAAGTTCTGTTGATGCGCGTCCATGATGTATGAGCTGTATGTGCCCAGTGTATGTAATTTGCTGTTTGTGTAGGCTTTATTATCACTGCTGGTGAACTGTGATGCCCAGTGGATGTAATCTGTTGTAATTTATTTATTATATAGTGTAGGATTATTCTTCGTTTCTATGCCTTAATCTCTTTATTGTATAGTGTAGGTTTTTTGAGGGGGTTGTATAGAGTAGGATAATTCTTTGTTATTTTATATGATATCATTGAAACGGGGGGCCAACAGGCCAAAACATTACCTAGACGCCATCCGAACAAACACAAATTGGTAGTCAAAGCGGGCCTTAATTGGGCTGGTCAACTAATAGTTAGTGGATCCTAATCTACGTGGGCTCATAATGGCTCGGATGGCACAATTAACGAGGCCCGTTACAACTAGTGGCCATCACATGGTAGAAATGGATTTCGGCCTCGAATGTGGGGGCTCTTACCAGGCCGTTAATAGGCTGAAAGCTCGATAGGGCTACAGAATGGAAACGAGCCCGCGGGCCTCTGGCAGGCCGAAATAAATGTCAGTTTAGTCTCGGCCCATTTCCATGTCGGGCTGTTAAGAGGCCTAAGGTGTTATGGGCCAAAAGAGGGCCTATATACAACATGGGCCTTTAAATGGCTATCGGCCATGTCGGGCTGGAATTGTGCCATGGAGAATATGGGCCGCTAATGGACCCAAAGTCTGGTGGGACCATCAATGGCCCGACTATGCTGTGGGCCGTTAACAGTCCGAAAGACACACTGGGCTAGAAATTGGCCCAACAAAAGAATGGGTCGATAAAAGGCCGAAAGACATACTGGCGGGATATTACCCCATCTCTAGAATGGGCTGCTAACAGCCGAAAGAAGCTCGGGCCGCAATTGAGCCCAAAGACATAGAGGTCTGTTAACGGGACTGTAACTGACGAGGATGCTAGTAGGCCGCTAATGGGACGACCCGTGTATTTTTATAGGGCTGACCTTTTTAACCTAAATGGGCACTAATGGGCCATTACACATGTCGACGTCCCATTAGTGCCTTCTGTGTATTGGAACGATGACATCTGTGATGACACTGAACTAACACGTGGATCAACTAGCGAATGAGATTTTGACACATGGAAAATCACCATTGGTCCGGTCTGTTAATGAGTTATCGGATCCAAACCGGAACCCGATAACTTAACGGTGACCCGTTATGGTGGATGCCACGTGTCGGTTACCCTTGACAAAAACACTTCCATGACGCGTTGTTTATCATCATGGAAGTGGACTTCTGTGATGATAATTTCAGTATTGTCATGGAACACTTCTACGACAGCACATGTATGACTATCTTGATTATATCATAAAATTTTCAGGATGTACATGCATGACAGAAAATGTGACCTACTATGACAAAGATGTATCATCACGGAAGTGTGTTTTTGTAGTGGTAGATCACAACAAATTTGCTAAGAAAGCGCACAAGCTCATATATCATGGATGACATGGAAAGACAAGATGCATCAAACCATTCATAATGTGAGACTATCCATGCATAACGAGAAAATTTGTTGTGGAAAGAATGTTTTCATCTAGCATGCTCATCAACAAATATGGATGTGTTGGTGCAATATGGCAAAAGTTTCATGGCATACCGTTGCTCGATGTCATGGCATGAGTGGAGGCCCAGTGGTGCATCCAAAGTAGGTGCATCCACCAGGTTCGAGCGCTTCGCAACTTGATGTCTCGTAGAACCAAGCTCAAATGTTGTTCGTCCATCCAATAGATGTATCATGTAGACAAGAAGAAGGAAACACCAATGGAAGTGTGGCCCATCAAATATGCATAGTTGAGGATGGCTCAAAGGGAATACCTTTATGAGGTTATCAAAAATGTTCGGGTCGCGCATCGTGTACACCTTCTCATGACCAATATGTCTCATGGCGGCATCGTCCTCTGAGTCCTTCAAAACAAGAGAACATGACATACACTTGGAAACAAATGAGGTTAGCGTGAATGTAAAACTTATCATTCCTGTGGTAAGATACCCAACAAGTGCATGCATCATGCTCATCATAAGAAGTACAACCAAATACATAAGCTCAAACAAATAAGCATGCTTCATAATTAAGGTGTCCAAGTCTCCAAGATCAATAAGCATAGCATGCTTGCACTCACTACAATTGAATATGAGAGAGGCAACTAATGGAGACAAGTGACAGTGATCTAGACAAATCATGTGAGAGGCATGAACATATATGCCATCAACCAAATGAAATGAGAAATTGTGTATCATGGGTGATGCAACAAAGCAAGTGATCATAGTAATCAAGGCAGGTAAGCTAGTAGTGCGAAGATGCAACATACTAGAGGTAATCATGGCAATCATGTCATGTGTGCAAATAGTGGGCATACGTAATGCACATGACATATCACAAGCATGAAAGCAAGGTAGGAACAAAGTATCATCATTGTATTGGCAAGAAATCCCATGTAAATAGCAATGGAATATCATGACTCTCCCAACAGAAGAAGCAACAATATCATGGGGCACAAGGTAAACATGGCAATAGCAACTAGGATCTCCACCAAGCATGCAAATACACATAGTAGTAGTAGAGTGGTGAATCTTGTGTAAATGCAAGCAAAGGTCAAAATTGCATGGCAAGAGCATAGAAAGGGGCATAACATGCAAAGGGGACATGATAAAATGGGCATAAAGTGACAAGTGGTATAAAGCCCATAGTCGTGTGAGAGCCAAGTAAAAGTAATGCGTGTATTCCTTGCACGAGTGAAACGGTTGGAGAAACATTCCAAGGAATCCCAAATCATCGTTGCTCTCAAGAGCTCATTTTTTCAACTCATGGGATTATGAAGTTGACGAGTATTCATGAGTACCTACATAAAACAAATGGCAAAGGGAAATTGTGTGCACATGGTATATGTAGACATCATCCATTATGATGCGCACGTACATGTGCTGGTTAACACAAAATATCCAATGCTCAAATAAATGAGATGCATGATATAGGAACATGTCATCCATCATGAAAGGCTTGTTGTTATGTATAGCATAATGGAGACTTGAAGTGTGTAATGCATCACCATAATCATATGTAGTAATTTCATACATGGTATGATGCACATAGTGAATGGAATCATGCATTCTATATGAAAGTTCAAGACATGGAATATGGGATGAATTGCTCAAAATGTTCAAGGGAAGCATAGCAATATCATAGCAAGAGAAACAAATACGAATAACCATCATCTCGTCATCTATCCCATAAGTGCAAATGGGATTTGTTTTTATGGAGTGTGCATAGTTACTATGATGAGATCATACGTATGCAATATGGGAAATATCACTCATAGTACACGACAAGTTTAGCGGATTGTCAAACATGATGTGATGAATAGAATTTGCACATGATATCCTATGAAGCATAGCATCACAACTAAGTAATTCAACATGCTCATCGTCATATTCATCATAAATGGGTGGCACATCTAAGCATGTAGAAGACATAGTATGTGGTGTATCCATAAGAAGATCAACATCATGCAAGCAATCGATCTCAAGATAGTCTTGGTGGGACAAGCGAAGCACCATCACCTTGGTTACCTTTAGAGCTCCGCTCATGTGTTGTAGGTGAGGTGGTAAAAATCGAAACTTGGTCAATATCTTCATCAACTTGATGGGACCATGTGGGGGGGGGGGGGGGGGCATCATCATCTGCCATGGCCATCGTTTGCCCATTGGAGGTATGGGTTCGTCGAGGATTGACGCTTCATCTTGTAGGAGATCTAGCACCAAAGAAGAAAACACACTCAGAGTAGAGGTTAAGTCGTTAGAAATCATAGTGGTCTCACATGCCATATAACTACCTTACTCACTAAGTGTTGTGGCTCACTCACTCCCACTAGCATGCTCTCACTCATATGGTTGGTCGAGTCACTCAAAGGGTGGTGATGGCTCTCAACATCACATAGTATGTTTGGCATGTTTTCATGTGTAGGGCTAGTGGTGGTCACACTCATCACATAGGAAATGCACTCAATGTCATATGTGGTGGGGCACTCATCTCACTCATGTGGTGGTGGCTCTCCTCACATGGCAATTGGGGCATCTCATCATATGTGTGTGTCGGCGAGATGTGGGTGTTAACGTCTCCAAACTCAACTCCTTTTGCCGCGTTGGTTGAAGGGATCGTCCCATGCTCAACCTCCTCATCCATAACGCCTCCAAAGATGAATGTCGTAGGGTGTGGTAAATCATCTCTCTCCCCCGGGAGCAAAGATAAGGTCTCATGTGTAGTCTTGTAGCTTGACTCCAAGTAGGAGTCCCATATGGGTGTCGTCTTCAAGTTATCGAAGATGTTCGTGCTCACCGCCTTGGTCAAAGAGAAAGTGATGTGGAGCATCCAACGGTCATCCCCATGGACCTACCTTGATCTCCCCAAGTGCCAAGTGGATCGATGACACGAACACCTGCAAAAGCTATCGAGACCGAGGTGACATCTGTCGGTTTTATAAGAACCTACATATGAGTTGTGAGCTACAACCCTTTGATAGTTCGGCTAGGGACTGAACACGCCCAGCGATCATACATCACTAGCAAATCTGGTGAATGAACTACAAAGGAGCATGAAGAGCTACCCAGGTTTGGGCCACCTTCTTGGTGTAACACCCTACTCCTGCTCTACTTTGTATTGCTGTGATATGAAGCTACAATGTGACCCTTACAAGGTGGAAAAGATCGACCCCCTGCGAGGCCTCGATCCTCCCTTTTTTATACCATGCAGCCTAAAAGGTAAGGCGGTTCGAGAGGGAACAGGAGAATCTCTCTCCCCGTCCCAGCTCTTAAAAGGTACTCCTAGTGCTTGTAGGTGGCTACGACCCACAGAACGACCTGCCCAAGTGGGTCGTCCCACAACACTGTTGATGACCACACACTGACTAGGCATCGTTAGTTGGTCGCCCAATGTCAGACATTATCGCTTCAGCCCCAAGCTTCGTCTGTAGGCGCAGTCCACTTTTGTACCTTCACACAAAATGTCTGTCTCACTCCGCGTGAGGTTCCCTGGACTCCTTCTCGGGAAGCCCGTTCTAGAAGGAGGTGAACCGTCAACCTATCCCGGGATCTCCTTTCTTTGCTCTTTCCTCTCCTCTTCTCCACGACACTTTCTTGGGCCCTCATGGTCGTCCGACCTGTGATGCCCCCGGCCCGATCGTGCACTAATCATACACGCAAATGCACACGATCAAGCCTAAGGACTCACGGGAAGATATCACAACACAACTCTAAAACATAAATAAAGTCATACAAGCTTTATATTACAAGCCAGGGGCCTCGAGGGCTCGAATACATAAGCTTGCGAACAAGCGTCAGCGGAAGCATCAGATATCTGAGTACAGATATGAAATAGAACAGAAAGGCCTTTAGAAAGGCGGGGCAAAATAAAACACTACGATCGAAAGGCGAAGGCCTCCTGCCTGGGACCCTCCGATCCTACTCCTGGTCGTCAGTCAACTCATAGTAATATCCATCCTCGGGGTAGTAGTAGCGATCGTCGGCGGGGGTAGCTGTCTCAGCGACTCCGTCATCTGGTCACGACGAACTGATATGGGGGAAAAGGAAAGAAAAGCAACCGTGAGTACTCTGAAGTACTCAGCAAGCAAGGGTCTACACTACATATGCAACATTTTCAAGGGGAGGCTGTATATGTGGACTGGGCTGCAGAAATGCCAGAATAGAGAGAAGGCCTAGTCCTATCGAAGACTAGCATCTTCAGCGGTCTTGCAGCAGTAGAAGAGAGTAGAACAGTACAATATAATGTAGTAGTATCATTAAGTCTCAACCTCACCCAGAGATCCTTTCTCGACTCCCTGCGAGAAAGCAATCCCAGAGCCATAAAGTCATCAAACCTCGTCCTGAGATCCTTTCTCGACTCCCTGTGAGAAAGCGATCCCAGAGCCAATACAGTCATCAACCTGTTAACGTCTCAAGGGTCCAGTTCTAGTTGTATCGATCGGGATACAACTCCGAGTGTCCTTTACCGTAGGACCGGCTATCGATAGAAGTGTTCTTCCCTGCAGGGGTGCACCAACTTACCCAACACGCTCGATTAACTTCGGCCGGACACACTTTCCTGGGTCATGCCCGGCCTCGGCCAAAAGACACATCGCAACCCTACCTACGGCTCAGCAGAGAGGTCCCCGCCGGTCTACATCCTAAGCGCAAGGGGGTCTTGGCCATTGCCCCTCGCCCTCCGGGTCGTTGCGTGCATGGCCCAGATCCAAGCACCACCTCTGTATATGGATGGCGCCAATCACTCCATGCCGCACTGCTGAACTGGACATCTGACAGAGCTTTCGGCTGATGCATACGATGCAGAACGCCCATACTATGCCCACGTGATGGTTAGTGCTATCAGACCAGAGGCCTGCTCGGATCAAATATCCAAATCGTAAATGGTCTAGGGGCTTGCGGAAACGAGCAGAGACTCACGATCGATGTGACCCCGTCACCCCGTCTCGAGGACTTGCTGCAAGGGCTAAGAATGCCTGGCCGCGCCTCGTATTCATCACTCGGGCACCATCCAGGTCAACCCGTCTCGTAAAAGACTGTCGGGAACTCAGGTCCACCTCTACTGGGCGGTACCGCTTGTCCCTTCAGTCCTGTAGTAAAAGTAACTTCCTCGGGTCCCCCTTCGGGGCCGACCCATCTCTATCAAGGTTCAGCAGTAAAGTCACAGTAACCGTGTGTCCATAACATCAAGGAAATCCGAGGTATCACCCTCGTTGGATTCCTACCGATGTATCTATCAAGGTGAACGTAGGAGGAATCACCCTCGATGAGTTCACACTTGATGTGTTGTACGACAGGGTCGTATCGGAAGTGGAGAAGGAGGAATCACCCTCGATGACCACGACCAAATAGCTGCTCTACAGAGTTAACATCAGGAGTGCTGACAAGGTATCACCCTCGACACTCGATAGTAACGCTGCAGTGTCGTTACAACTAAAGGGGGTGATGTGCGGTGTCGGGGTCCGGTCTTCAATCCCGTTGATCGGGTCTTCTGACGATCCAGCGCGGCAGTCGGGATAAGTGGGGTCACTGATAGGTCTCTACCCAGCCTAGACTAAACAGTTTAGGATATGTAGGTAATTATCAACAGCAGGTTACAATGAACAGGCTATGCATCAGAATAGGTAAAGCAGCAGCAGCAGCAATTCTAATGCAAGCATGAGAAATAGAATGGGCGATATCGGGATGATCAAAGGGGGGGCTTGCCTGGTTGCTCGGCGGCAAGGGCAAGGTCGTCAGTACTGGAACCAATCACCGGAGCTGCGTCGGCACCGGGCTCTATCGAGAGAGAAGAGGGGGAGGAAACAGTATAAATATTAAGCAAGCAAGTGCTACACAAAGTATGACATGACAATACGCAGTGCCGGGTGTGTCCTAACGTACGGTTGCACGTCACTGAGGAAGGAGGGATCCATCCGGGAATGTTTTCCCGGATCCGGGCATTTGTCAGACAGATGACCGGAGGGGAACGGTTGCATGTTCTGATAGTTAGAGACATGTGACGGACGAACGGACTGCGTATTCGGATTCGTCTCGTCGTTCTGAGCAACTTTCATGTACAAAGTTTTTCGATCTGAGCTACGGATTATTTTATATGATTTTCTAAAGTTTTTATTAATTTCTGGAAATTAATTAATTTATTAAATCAACATTATCCGAAACAGTAACAGGGTGACGTCATCATGACGTCACTGTGACGTCAGGACCAGTGGGTCCCACCTGTCATTCACTGTTTGGTTTAATTAGGGTTTAGTTCATTTAATTAGTGATTAGGTTAATCTAATCAGGATTAATTAAGTTAATTAATTCTTTAATTAATTAATTAATTATTATTTTAATTATTATTATTAATTATCTATTTTTTTTTAACGTTTAACAGGGGCAGGCCCCACATGCCAGTGGCCCAGGAGGCCACTGGAGCGGGCGCTGGCGGGCGCGCGGGTGCGGGCGCCTGGACTGGGCGTGGCCAGTCAGGGCCATGACGAGGGGAGGGGACGCCGGTGCGGCGCTGCCGTGGCAGCGGCGAGGCCACGGCGAGGCGAGGCTGTGGCGGTGCAGGGGAAGGCGGTGAGCGGTACGAGGGGCGCGGCCACGGGTGACCACGTGTGGGGTGCGGGAGCGGAGCACGTCGAGCAGCAAGCAAGCACGGCAGGCGGAGCGCGTGCGCGGCGAGCCGGGCCGGTGCAGGCGCGGTAGCGCTCGGGACGACGGAGAGAGAGGGGAGATGGAGGGGGCGCTCACGGCCGTTGCCGAGTAGGGGGTCAGCGAGGCTCGACGGAGCCGATGAAGGAGAGATGAGGAGGCGAGGCGACGCGGCTCCGGCGAGCGGCGTCCGTCGATGAGGTCGAGGCCGGGAGGAGGACGGGGACGACCCGGCGCATCGAGGTGGCGAGCCGCGGTGGCGGCGGGGCGGCGCCGGGTATGGCGTCGTCGTCGGGGTCAAGCCCCCGATCCAGTACGGGTCGAGGGGGAGCGGGCGCCGTGCGGGAGGAGACGGGTCTCCGACGGGGTCGAACGGCATCGGCGGTTCGGCCCGATCCTCTCTGGATCGGGAGGAGGGGGGAGAGGGAGTGAGCGAGGGGGTGAGTGGGGTGGGCGTGAGGCTAGGGTTTCGGGTGGGGTGGCCTAATAGGCCAGGGGGGCAGGCAGGGTTGGCGAAGGGCTTCGCCAGTGGGCCCAGAGGGGGGGGGGGGGGGGGGGTTTCTCCCTTTTTTTTGTTTTCTGTTCTGTTTTCCCTTTTCTTTTGTCTTTTTCTTTTATCTATTTCCTTTTCTCAGTTTAGTAAATAGTTAAGCCACATTTTGAATTTTGCAAAACACAAGGACTACTCCAACAGATAATAGGTATTATCTACCACTACCAAAAATTAGTTTGGAGAAAAATAGGAGCTCCCACAATTTTTATAATAATTAAAATGCATTTATCCTCACTGTTTTAATTATGTTAGAGCCACCTAATTATTTTATTATTTGTTGGTTACAATTTTAGTATTGCCTCTGAATTGTTTGCCATAATATGAACAATTTAGTTTCTGATTTGAGCAACTTTTATTTTTCACTTTCATTTAAATTTGAATTTGACTTGGGAGTTGAAATACAATATGATTCAAATAATGATCAAGCACTGTTAACCATGCTGACTTGGCATTATCAAAAGGGTGATTACTGTAGTTAACCATTGGGGGTGTTACAAATCTCCTCTGCTAACAAGAATTCTCGTCCCGAGAATTAAGAAGTAGAAGGAAAAAGTTCGGGGTATTCCGCACGAAGATTATCCTCGCGTTCCCAAGTGGCTTCATCTTCAGTATGATTTGACCACTGTACTTTGAGGAACTTGGTAACCTTCTGACGGGTTCGACGTTCAGCTTCATCGAGAATGCGGATCGGATGCTCCTTATAGGATAGATCATCATGCAACTCGAGCATTTCATGATCCACTGCTCGGTGTGGAGATTCCTTGAAGCATTTACGAAGTTGCGACACATGGAAGACGTCGTGGATATGAGAGAATTGCGGCGGCAATTCCAATTTATACGCCACTTGACCACGTCTAGCAACAACGCGGAAAGGACCAATGTAGCGTGGAGCTAGCTTGCCCTTGATTCCAAAACGGTGAGTGCCCTTCATAGGAGTGACACATAGATAAGCTCGATCACCAGGTTGATAAGTCAAACCCCATCGTTTGCGATCATAGTTGCTCTTCTGGCGGTCCTGAGCCGCCTTGAGATTTTCCCGGACAATACGGACTTGTTCTTCGGCGTGTTGAATAATATCCGGTCCAACAAGAGGTCGTTCCCCAGTTTCTGACCAATTCAGAGGGGTTCGACACTTACGTCCATAGAGAACTTCAAAGGGGGCCATTTTCAAGCTGGCCTGATAGCTGTTGTTATAAGAGAACTCGGCATACGGAAGAGATTCTTCCCACTTCTTGCCGAAAGAAATAACACAAGCTCGTAGCATGTCTTCAAGCACTTGATTGACTCGTTCGACTTGGCCTTGGGACTGGGGGTGATAAGCTGAACTCCAGGTGATATGAGTTCCCATAGCTGTTTGAAAGCTTTCCCAGAATTTGGAAGTGAAAAGACCGCCACGGTCCGAACTGATCTCCTTCGGAATACCGTGGAGTGATACAATTCTGGAGATATACAACTCTGCTAACTGACTAGCAGTGATCGTCTCCTTGACAGGCAGAAAGTGTGCAACTTTAGAGAGTTGGTCGACGACGACAAGAATAGCATCGTGACCCTTCTGTGACCTGGGAAGTCCTGTAACGAAATCCATCTGAACCTTATCCCATTTCCATAGAGGAATAGGAAGTGGTTGCAGAATTCCAGCAGGCTTCTGATGTTCTGCTTTAACGCGACGACAAACATCACATTCAGCAACATATCGAGCAATGTCCTGCTTCATTCTAGACCACCAGTACCTTTGACGGAGATCACGATACATCTTGGTGCTACCCGGATGAATAGACAGCGGGGTATCATGTGCCTCCTTCATGACCTTGTCAGTCATGAGTTCGAAGCGAGGTACCACAATGCGGTTTCTGAAATACAAGGTTCCATCTTCAGACAGCGAGAAATCCCTGTACTTTACAAGGTGAAGGTCTTTCTTCATGAGGTCAATTTCGGCATCTTTAGCTTGCGCATTCTTAACAGCTTTCTCAAGATCTGGTTGTATCACAAGGTTATTAAGAGATCCCTGTGGAACAATACGCAGATTTAGCTTGCGTAGTTCTTCGAAAAGACGAGGTTGAGCTCGCCTAACCATGAGGTTGTCGCAATAGGACTTGCGGCTTAAGGCATCAGCCATCACGTTAGCCTTGCCAGGGGTATAAGAAATACCCAAGTCATAGTCCGCAATGGCCTCCATCCATCTTTGCTGACGGAGGTTTAGAGAAGGTTGAGTGAACAAGTACTTCAGACTTTTATGATCCGTGTAGATCTCGCAACGATTACCGAGAAGGTAATGTCGCCACAACTGCAATGCATAGATCACAGCAGCTAGTTCTAGATCATGTACCGGATAATTTTCTTCATGTGGGCGCAGCTGACGAGAGCCGTAAGCAATCACTTTACGCTCTTGCATTAGGACACAGCCTAATCCTTCACGAGATGCATCACAATAAATCACAAAGTCTTTGCGGGTATCTGGAGGAGATAGTACTGGGGCATTGTAACGGTTTGACATCTGCCCCAGTGGATAAAGAATGTACTCTGGATGTATCCCTGCTCGAACAGCTGGTAGCTGCGTCGCAGGGTGTGGTGGAAACAAACGATCCATCTGAAACAGAGGAAACTCATGATTGTCAAAAGACAAGGAGAACTATAACCGATCTCGGAGAGAAAGGTTAAACAAGACAATGGAAAGGAAAATGATTATCAGACTAATCAGATCAATGTCAGGGAAATCGCACATATATCCAGCTCTCCGGGTGGACGAGAATTACGAGATCCTAAGTGTCGGCGTTAGTAAACTTTAGTTAACCCGAAAGGAAGAGAGGTCAGAGTCCCAGAGTAAAGATGAGGAATAAAAGATACTAATACCTCCCAATTGGCGACGTGGGCCCGTAAGCCACACAGCCAAGTTAGTAAAACAGTTTTCCGGTTTCTAGACTCAACTTCGGCCAAGGAGTTGGAAAGGGGGTTCCTACAGGCAGTCGGCTCTGATACCAACTTGTGACGCCCCCGGCCCGATCGTGCACTAATCATACACGCAAATGCACACGATCAAGCCTAAGGACTCACGGGAAGATATCACAACACAACTCTAAAACATAAATAAAGTCATACAAGCTTTATATTACAAGCCAGGGGCCTCGAGGGCTCGAATACATAAGCTTGCGAACAAGCGTCAGCGGAAGCATCAGATATCTGAGTACAGATATGAAATAGAACAGAAAGGCCTTTAGAAAGGCGGGGCAAAATAAAACACTATGATCGAAAGGCGAAGGCCTCCTGCCTGGGACCCTCCGATCCTACTCCTGGTCGTCAGTCAACTCATAGTAATATCCATCCTCGGGGTAGTAGTAGCGATCGTCGGCGGGGGTAGCTGTCTCAGCGACTCCGTCATCTGGTCACGATGAACTGATATGGGGGAAAAGGAAAGAAAAGCAACCGTGAGTACTCTGAAGTACTCAGCAAGCAAGGGTCTACACTACATATGCAACATTTTCAAGGGGAGGCTGTATATGTGGACTGGGCTGCAGAAATGCCAGAATAGAGAGAAGGCCTAGTCCTATCGAAGACTAGCATCTTCAGCGGTCTTGCAGCAGTAGAAGAGAGTAGAACAGTACAATATAATGTAGTAGTATCATTAAGTCTCAACCTCACCCAGAGATCCTTTCTCGACTCCCTGCGAGAAAGCAATCCCAGAGCCATAAAGTCATCAAACCTCGTCCTGAGATCCTTTCTCGACTCCCTGTGAGAAAGCGATCCCAGAGCCAATACAGTCATCAACCTGTTAACGTCTCAAGGGTCCAGTTCTAGTTGTATCGATCGGGATACAACTCCGAGTGTCCTTTACCGTAGGACCGGCTATCGATAGAAGTGTTCTTCCCTGCAGGGGTGCACCAACTTACCCAACACGCTCGATTAACTTCGGCCGGACACACTTTCCTGGGTCATGCCCGGCCTCGGCCAAAAGACACATCGCAACCCTACCTACGGCTCAGCAGAGAGGTCCCCGCCGGTCTACATCCTAAGCGCAAGGGGGTCTTGGCCATCGCCCCTCGCCCTCTGGGTCGTTGCGTGCATGGCCCAGATCCAAGCACCACCTCTGTATATGGATGGCGCCAATCACTCCATGCCGCACTGCTGAACTGGACATCTGACAGAGCTTTCGGCTGATGCATACGATGCAGAACGCCCATACTATGCCCACGTGATGGTTAGTGCTATCAGACCAGAGGCCTGCTCGGATCAAATATCCAAATTGTAAATGGTCTAGGGGCTTGCGGAAACGAGCAGAGACTCACGATCGATGTGACCCCGTCGCCCCGTCTCGAGGACTTGCTGCAAGGGCTAAGAATGCCCGGCCGCGCCTCGTATTCATCACTCGGGCACCATCCAGGTCAACCCGTCTCGTAAAAGACTGTCGGGAACTCAGGTCCACCTCTACTGGGCGGTACCGCTTGTCCCTTCAGTCCTGTAGTAAAAGTAACTTCCTCGGGTCCCCCTTCGGGGCCGACCCGTCTCTATCAAGGTTCAGCAGTAAAGTCACAGTAACCGTGTGTCCATAACATCAAGGAAATCCGAGGTATCACCCTCGTTGGATTCCTACCGATGTATCTGTCAAGGTGAACGTAGGAGGAATCACCCTCGATGAGTTCACACTTGATGTGTTGTACGACAGGGTCGTATCGGAAGTGGAGAAGGAGGAATCACCCTCGATGACCACGACCAAATAGCTGCTCTACAGAGTTAACATCAGGAGTGCTGACGAGGTATCACCCTCGACACTCGATAGTAACGCTGCAGTGTCGTTACAACTAAAGGGGGTGATGTGCGGTGTCGGGGTCCGGTCTTCAATCCGGTTGATCGGGTCTTCTGACGATCCAGCGCGGCAGTCGGGATAAGTGGGGTCACTGATAGGTCTCTACCCAGCCTAGACTAAACAGTTTAGGATATGTAGGTAATTATCAACAGCAGGTTACAATGAACAGGCTATGCATCAGAATAGGTAAAGCAGCAGCAGTAGCAGCAATTCTAATGCAAGCATGAGAAATAGAATGGGCGATATCAGGATGATCAAAGGGGGGGCTTGCCTGGTTGCTCGGCGGCAAGGGCAAGGTCGTCAGTACTGGAACCAATCACCGGAGCTGCGTCGGCACCGGGCTCTATCGAGAGAGAAGAGGGGGAGGAAACAGTATAAATATTAAGCAAGCAAGTGCTACACAAAGTATGACATGACAATACGCAGTGCCGGGTGTGTCCTAACGTACGGTTGCACGTCACTGAGGAAGGAGGGATCCATCCGGGAATGTTTTCCCGGATCCGGGCATTTGTTAGACAGATGACCGGAGGGGAACGGTTGCATGTTCTGATAGTTAGAGACATGTGACGGACGAACGGACTGCGTATTCGGATTCGTCTCGTCGTTCTGAGCAACTTTCATGTACAAAGTTTTTCGATCTGAGCTACGGATTATTTTATATGATTTTCTAAAGTTTTTATTAATTTCTGGAAATTAATTAATTTATTAAATCAACATTATCCGAAACAGTAACAGGGTGACGTCATCATGACGTCACTGTGACGTCAGGACCAGTGGGTCCCACCTGTCATTCACTGTTTGGTTTAATTAGGGTTTAGTTAATTTAATTAGTGATTAGGTTAATCTAATCAGGATTAATTAAGTTAATTAATTATTTTAATATTATTATTATTATCTATTTTTTTTAACGTTAACAGGGGCAGGCCCCACATGCCAGTGGCCCAGGAGGCCACTGGAGCGGGCGCTGGCGGGCGCGCGGTGCGGGCGCCTGGACTGGGCGTGCCAGTCAGGGCCAGAGGGGAGGGGACCGGTTGCGGCGCTGCGCGTGGCAGCGGCGAGGCCACGGCGGCGAGGCTGTGGCGGTGCAGGGGAAGGCGGTGAGCGGTACGAGGGGCGCGGCCACGGGTGACCACGTGTGGGGTGGCGGGAGCGAGCACGTCGAGCAGCAAGCAAGCACGGCGGGCGGAGCGCGCGTCGCGGCGAGCGGGGCCGTGCAGGCGCGGGTAGCGCTCGGGACGACGGGAGAAGAGGGGAGGATGGAGGGGGCTCACGGCCGTTGCCGAGTAGGGGGTCAGCGAGGCTCGACGGAGCCGATGAAGGAGAGATGAGGAGGCGAGGCGACGCGGCTCCGGCGAGCGGGTCGTCGGGAGGTCGAGGCCGGGAGGAGGACGGGGACGACCCGGCGCGTCGAGGTGGCGAGCCGCGTGGCGGCGGGGCGGCGCCGGGTTATGGCGTCGTCGTCGGGGTCAAGCCCCCGATCCAGTACGGGTCGAGGGGGAGCGGGCGCCGTGCGGGAGGAGACGGGTCTCCGACGGGTCGAACGGCATCGGCGGTTCGGCCCGATCCTCTCTGGATCGGGAGGAGGGGGGAGAGGGAGTGAGCGAGGGGGTGAGTGGGGTGGGCGTGAGGCTAGGGTTTCGGGTGGGGTGGCCTAATAGGCCAGGGGGGCAGCAGGTGGGTTGGCCGACTGGGCTTCGGCCCAGTTGGGCCAGAGGGGGGGGGGGTTTCTCCCTTTTTTTTGTTTTCTGTTCTGTTTTCCCTTTTCTTTTGTCTTTTTCTTTTATCTATTTCCTTTTCTCAGTTTAGTAAATAGTTAAGCCACATTTGAATTTTTGGGCAAACACAGGGACTACTCCAACAGATAATAGGTATTATCTACCACTACCAAAAATTAGTTTGGAGAAAAATAGGAGCTCCCACAATTTTTATAATAATTAAAATGCATTTATCCTCACTGTTTTAATTATGTTAGAGCCACCTAATTATTTTATTATTTGTTGGTTACAATTTTAGTATTGCCTCTGAATTGTTTGCCATAATATGAACAATTTAGTTTCTGATTTGAGCAACTTTTATTTTTCACTTTCATTTAAATTTGAATTTGACTTGGGAGTTGAAATACAATATGATGCAAATAATGATCAAGCACTGTTAACCATGCTGACTTGGCATTATCAAAAGGGTGATTACTGTAGTTAACCATTGGGGGTGTTACACGACCCTGGGTACCCCATAATCCATGGGTCCGACAGTAGCCCCCGAGCCCATTCTCCAAGCGCGCCCCTGGGTATTCAGAGGAGGAGCAATGGGTCCATGGACCGGAGGGGCCCAATACGTGTCGAGGACATTTAATATGAAGACACACCGTCACAAAAGGAAAATAGTTCCTCAATTAGCGAGCAATTCTATCCCTCATGCCCGCCGAACTAAAGTTTTAGGGAGGGGGTCCATAGGCAGCGACAACCCAAGCCCGTTCTTCTTCCCCAAGTGCACCCCAACTCGCTACTCCATGGCGCCGCGGAAAAAATGCACCGGCAAAGAGAGGGCGAAGCGAAGAAAAGCGCCGCTTGGAACCACCTCAGCCGGCCCTACCCCACTTGAGGATTATGAATTTTGAGGGGCTAGACAAAGTCCACCATCTCGTCGGCGGGCAAAACAACAAGTGGGGGGAGACTCGACTCAAGGTGGTCGGCACGAGGGATTCAGATGTCACCGATGATCCAATCTTTGTCATCTTCCTCGCCGCGGGGTTGGTTCCCCCATTTTCAGCTTTCTTCTGCGCCGTTCTAGAGCACTACCAGATTCATTTGCTCCATCTGCACCCAAATGCAGTCTTGACCTTGGCATTTTCCCCCCATTTATGTGAAGCATTTGTGGGGGTGATGCCATCATTGCAACTTTTCCGCCATTTCTTTTTGATGCACCTGTCCCCTGGGGATCAGACCTCCAGATGAGTGTCTTTCATCCTAGCAGATGGGGAAGATGACACCGGATTCCCGGATCTCGGGACGTACTCTGTCTCAGTGGACTAGCGACAAAGATGGGTGCTTGCTGATTTTAGTGAGACCGGGGTGCTTTTGCAAGTGCCAATGGCCCAGCGACTGATAGAGACTGGCTTCCAGTGCTAGGTCGTATTTGACGTTTGACTGAGCGTGGGCTTCATTGCCATATGGTGGCACTCAACTTCATGCGCCACCATCTGGCTCCTTTGTAGGCGAGGAGCCAGTCGGTGTGGCGGTTTAGTAGTCCTGCAGATCCACGATGTCTTCATCCCTCCAGGTTGGACCACGACACCATTGCTACCATCCTTCAGGAGTTTTTTTATCTTCAAGGCACGATTGCCCTCCCGGAGTCCGTCCATCCCCTTTATGACGACAATGATCGTGAGTTGATCTTGGCCAACCTTCTGGCGTGCGACTGATGGGGCGTCATCCCAGAGGGCCAACTTGACCCTGAGCACCTGAATCTGTCCCCATGGCTGGGGGATGTTTCTGACACCGCATCGGGTGATAACAGAGGTAGTGGTGATCCGACAATACTGCGCCCTGCAGGGGGTCGCTCCCATTTTGCATGGTTGGAATCTGTGGCCACCTCCTCTGGCGCGAGACAGCGAGACTCCAACGAAGAGGATCATCCTGCTTCCAAGGGTCCCCAGAGGTGACGCCATCAGACTCAGGTCACTGCCCTTGACGCGTCAGTTTAGATTCTGCCTTCTACTTCCTTTGGTCTGTCCACTCAATTTTTGATTGTCGTTTGTTTCCCTGTTTTCAGTTGACCGGATGAGGGTTCGAATACGGAGGCAACACCAGGGCTTTTAGAGGGAGATGAAGGCTCCCGCGGGCCAAAACCCATCATGGGCGGCTCGCCACCTCCCCATCCCTTGCTCCATGGAACCGGAGATTGGGTCGCTAGTTCTCCGAACATCGTCTTTACGGGAGGAAGGTTGAAGAAAATGTGGCGCGCCTCCGACGAGTAAGCGCTTGCGATGTTCTCCTGTTGCTCTTCATTGGATGGAAGAGTGATTCCTGCAATTTTTGAGACTCGTGGCTTCATGTTACAGGTCTCCCATCGTGAGGCCGCGTTTGGTGAAGCGACCCGCATGGGATGCCGACTTGGGGGTCCATGAAGTCGTTATCCGCTGGCCAAACATGGGGGTAATTCACCCAGCTGCTAGCATCCTGCCCCTTATCGCCGTTGTTGGAGAAGGGCAACTTTCTTCTTCGCTCCTTCTAGTTTCGGTGTTATCCCGGAGGTCCTACTGGCCGACGCTGCGATTCCTTTGATCTCTGTGGAGGCCATTCCGACCCATGGCGGGGACGTTCTTGGCACGCGTTCGGCTGAAGACACCGCCATGGTCTGGGCCAAATCGAGCGCTCTTGTGGGCACTTCAGATATGCAAGACCACCCTATTGGAGGCCAACCTCCAGATGGTACCCCCTCTCCCGGTCCTCTTGACATGGTTGCCCCCGAGGAGTTTGCATGTGACGTGGCGGGAGTCATGTCCACGCGGTGCCTTCTTTATTCTATCAGGAATATGGGCTCCCCCTTCGGGGCGAGACCTCTTGACGAAGCCCGCGCGGGAACCGGCCCAGGGAGTCCTAACGATGACTCCGTATAGAGGACCAGCGAAGCTCTCATCCGGGGTGACCATCAAGCCATAGATCGATTGGCGGATATCCTCAGGCCCCACGAGCAGGCCCTCAGGGACCACTAAGAGGCGGTCACTGACCAAGAGCTCGATGTCCGCATCCGAGAAGTGGAGTTAGACAAATTCCTGGCAGATCTTCGCAATGAAGGCTCAAGGCTTGAGTTTCGTGAGAAGTGTTGGACACCCGGGCGGCCGCGCTTGACCGCCGTGACGAACAAGAATCTGAGCTGGAGAAAATCTATCATCAATAAAAGGACGAGCTGCCCTGCCTTGAGGAACAAGGCAGGATGCAAAGCACCATGCTTCATGATGTCAGCAAGCGGCTTGGGCCTTCGCGGGTGTGCGCCCATTTTCCCTTGATCAGACGACATAGGTGGCTATGCGCAATTCTTTCAAGGACTTATCGCCGGGCTCGAGGAGGGCGAGCAGTCCCTACACACGTCCACCAGGAAGAAGGTTCGCGAAGCGCTGAGGAAGTCAGGGATCTCATCTTCACCAATCTCTTCATGTGTGATGCCCATTTACCTCTTGGCGAGTTGTTGAAGTGATAGAGACAAAGGTGTCCCGTCATTTGATGAGATGGTGATTATCATTTTTCGGAGGAGTAGACTTTGACGATCCGACTACGAACGTGTGAGGACGTCACGCCCTAGCAATCGCTAAACCAACTCCGAGAGGTTATTGACCACGCCGGAGCATGATCAACCTGACCACGAGGGTCTATTTCCTATAAGCAAATGAAGAACAAGCAAGAAACTGAGATTGCAATATGGATATTGCGAATATAAGAGGAAAGCTTTATTGATCAAGGTGGGGTTCTGTGACGCCCCTGATTCAATCATACACTAATCATACACGCAAATGTGTACGATCAAGATCTGGGACTCACGGGAAAATATCACAACACAACTCTAGACACAAATTAAAATAATACAAGCTTTATATTTCAAGCCAGGGGCCTCAAGGGCTCGAATACAGAAGCTCGAATACAAACGAGTCAGCGAAAGCAATAGTATCTGAGTACAGACATAAGTTGAACAAGTTTGCCTTAAGAAGGCTAGCACAAAAGCAGCAACGATAAAAAAGGCAAGGCCTCCTGCCTGGGAGCCTCCTAACTACTCATGGTCGTCGATGGCCTCCACGTAGTACTAGCCACCCTCGATGTAGTAGTAGTCGTCGTCGAAGGTGGCGCCTGGCTCCTAGGCTCCATGATCTGGTTGCGACATCCGAGAAGAATGGAAAAGGGGAAAAATAGGAAGCAAAGCAACCATGAGTACTCATCCAAAGTACTCACAAGCAAGGATCTACACTACATATGCATCGGTATCAATGAAATGGGTAGTATCTGTGGACTGAACTGCATAATGCCAGAAGAGAAGGGGAAAGCCTAGCCTATCGAAGACTAGCATCTTCAAGCATCTTGCAGCATCAGAAGAGATAAGAGTAGTATATTATAATATTAGTAAGTATGGTGTAACATCGCCCAGAGATCACTTCCTCGACTCCCTGCGAGAAAGCAATCCCGGAGCCATCATTTCCATTACATGCCTCAGCATCCAGTTCTAGTTGTATCAATCGGGATACAACTCCGAGCGTCTGTTACTGTGGACAAGGCTATTCGAATAGATCAATCTTCCTTGCAGGGTTGCACCAACTTACCCAACACGCTCGATCAACTCTGGCCGGACACAACATTAGGTCATGACCGGCCTCGGCCGATCAACACACCGCAGTCCTATCTAGGTTCAACAGAGAGGCCAGCATGCCGGTCTACATCCTAAGCGCGCAAGGGTCTTGGGCCCATCGCCCTTTGCACGCCTGCATGTTGCATACGCGGCCGGTGAGCAGACCTAGCCCCCTTATTAAAGTGCAGGCGTTCCAGTCCAACCCGGCGCGCGCCGCTTAGTCGCTGACGTCCGAAGAGCTTTCGGCTGATACATACGATGCAGAGTGCCCATACTTATTCCCGCGTGGTGGTCAGTGCGAAAAGGCCATAAGCCTACTCGGATCAAATATCCAAATCGTTGGTGTCTTGGGAGTGCGCGGTAATGATCAATGATCCATGATATGTGGTCCCTTTGCCCCATCTCACGAACTTGTGGCAAGGGCTAAGAATGCACAGCTGCGCCGCGTGAAAAACTCGCGGGTATCCTCCAGATCAACCCGACTACACTTTTGTCTCGCGGGTACCCCTCGGGGCCGACCCGACTTCAGTCATGGTTCTGTGGTAAAGTCAAAGTAACCGTGTGTCCGAAACAGCAAGGGGGAAACCCGAGGAATCACCCTCGATGGATTCCCACTCGATGTAACCATCAAGGTGGACTTGGAGGAATCACCCTCGATGATCCACACTTGAGGGGTTGCACGACAGAGTCGTTATCGGGAGTGGTCAAGGAGGAATCACCCTCGATGACGATGACCGATTAACTACACTACAGAGTTAACATCGGAAGTGCTATACGAGGTATCACCCTCGACACTCGATAGTAACCCTGGAGTGTCGTACAACTAAGGGCGTGTGATGTGATGTGTCGGGCTCTGGACATTGATCACGTTGATCGAGTCATCGGTCATCAAGCGGGGGCAACTGGGCCAAGGTGAGGGGTCTCTGGTGGATCACTAACCAACCTATATTAAGCAGTTTAGAATAAGCAGGTAAGGTATGAAAGCAGATAACAAAAACAGGCTATGCATCAGAATAGGATCATACAAAAGCAGTAGCAGTTCTAATGCAAGCATGAGAGGGAAAGAAATGGGCGATATCGGAATGATCAAGGGTGGTTTGCTTGCCTGGAAGCTCTGCTGCAAAGGAAGAAGGGTCGTCGGTGACGTAGTTGATCACAGGGGGAGCATCGGTCTCAGGGTCTACCGGAGAGAAGAGGGGGAAGAAACAGTAAATACAATGCAAACAAATGCATCACAAAGCATAACATGGCAATACGTTGTGCTAGGGGTGATCTAACACAATACTAGGTGCTACTGGTGAAGGGGGGAAACATCCGGGAAAGTATCCCCGGTGTTTGGCATTTTCGGATAGATGAAACAGAGGGTGACGGTTGCATGTTCGCTATGCGAGAGACGTGTGGTAGACGAACGGAGAGCTTATTTGGATTCGTCTCATTTTTCTAAGGAACTTTCATGTACAAAGTATTTTCATCCGAGTTACGTATTATTTTATATGAATATTCAAAGATTTAAACATTATCTAGAAATTCCTGGATTTAATTTTAATTCAAAAAAGGAAAAGGCTAGGTCCACCCGGTCCAGTGCACCCAGCAGTGTACCAGAGGCTGACAGTGGGCCCCATTGACTGCCCAGTCAGCAGTCAACGTTGACCCGTTGATGCTACTTCTTGAGCTTGCGTTGGTTTTCCCCTTGAAGAGGAAAGGGTGATGCAGCAAAGTAGAGATAAGTATTTCCCTCAGTTTGAGAACCAAGGTATCAATCCAGTAGGAGACAACGCACAAATCACCGAATACCTGCACAAACAATCAAACAACTTGCACCCAACGCGATAAAGGGGTTGTTAATCCCTTCACGGTTATTTGCAAGAGTGAGATCTGATAGAGATAGATAAACGATAAAGTAAATATTTTTGGTATTTTTGTTTTATAGATCGGAAAGTAAAAGATTGCAAAATAGTAGTTCGGAAACTTGTATGATGAAAAGTAGAAGATTATATGATGGAAAATAGACCCGGGGGCCATAGGTTTCACTAGAGGCTTCTATCAAGATAGAAAATAATACGATGGGTGAACAAATTACTGCCGAGCAATTGATAGAAAAGCGCAAAGTTATGACGATATCTAAGGCAATGATCATGAATATAGACATCACGACCGTGTCAAGTAGACCGAAATGATTCTCCATCTATTACTATTACTCCACACATCGACCGCTATCCAGCATGCATCTAGAGTATTAAGTTCATAAAGAACGGACTAACGCATTAAGTAAGATGACATGATGTAGAGGAATTAACTCAAGCAATATGATGAAAACCCCATCTTTTTATCCTCGATGGCAACAATACAATACGTGCCTTGCTGCCCATACTGTCACTGGGAAAGGACACTGCAAGATTGAACCCAAAGCTAAGCACTTCTCCCATTACAAGAAAAACCAATCTAGTTGGCCAAACCAAATCGATAGTTCGAAGAGAATTACAAAGATATCAAATCATGCATATAAGAATTCAGAGAAGATTCAAATAATATTCATAGATAAGTTGATCATAAATCCACAATTCATCGGATCTCGGCAAACACACCGCAAAAAAGTATTACATCGAATAGATCTCCAAGAACATCAAGGAGAACATGGTATTGAGAATCAAAGAGAGAGAAGAAGCCATCTAGCTACTAGCTATGGACCCGTAGGTCTGTGGTAAACTACTCACGCTTCATCGGAAGGGCAATGGTGTTGATGTAGAAGCCCTCCGTGATCGAATCCCCCTCCGGCAGGGTGCCGGAAAAGGTCCCTAGATGGGATCTCACAGGTACAGAAGGTTGTGGTGGTGGAAAAGTCTTTTCGTGGATGGCTCTGTTGGTTTGGGGATATATGATTATATATAGGCGAAAGAATTAGGTCAGGAGGTGCACGAGAGGCCCACAAGGGTGGGGGCGTGCCCTCCGTCCTTGTGGCCGCCTCGTGGCTCCTCTGACTTCATCTCCAAGTCTCCTGGTTTCCTTCTGGTCCAAGAAAAATCATCGTGAAAGTTTTATTCCGTTTGGACTCCGTTTGGTATTCCTTTTCTGCGAAACTCAAAAACAAGGAAAAAACAGAAACTGGCACTGGGCTCTAGGTTAATAGGTTAGTCCCAAAAATAATATAAAATAGCATATTAATGCATATAAAACATCCAAAACAGATAATATAATAGCATGGAACAATAGAAAATTATAGATACGTTGGAGACGTATCAAGCATCCCCAAGCTTAATTCCTGCTCGTCCTTGAGTAGGTAAATGATAAAAACAGATTTTTTTGATGTGGAATGCTACCTAACATATTTATCCATGTAATTTTCTTTATTTTGGCATGAATGTTCAGATCTGTATGATTCAAAACAAAAGTTTAATATTGACATAAAAACAGTAATACTTCAAGCATACTAACAAGGCAATTATGTCTTCTCAAAATATCATGGGCAAAGAAAGCTTATCCCTACAAAATCATATAGTCTGGCTATGCTCCATCTTCATCACACAAAACACTCAAATCATGGACAACCCCGATGACAAGCCAAGCAATTGTTTCATACTTTTGACGTTCTCAAACCTTTTCAACTTTCACGCAATACATGAGCGTGAGCCATGGACATAGCACTATAGGTGGAATAGAAGGTGGTTGTGGAGAAGACAAAAAGAGGGAGATAGTCTCACATCAACTAGGCGTATCAACGGGCTATGGAGATGCCCATCAATAGATATCAATGTGAGTGAGTAGGGATTGCCATGCAACGGATGCACTAGAGCTATAAGTGTATGAAAGCTCAAAAAGAAAACTAAGTGGGTGTGCATCCAACTTGCTTGCTCATGAAGACCTAGGGCAATTTGAGGAAGCCCATTGTTGGAATATACAAGCCAAGTTCTATAATAAAAAATTCCCACTAGTATATGAAAGTGACAACATAGGAGACTCTCTATCATGGAGATCATGGTGCTACTTTGAAGCACAAGTATGGAAAAAGGATAGTAACATTGCCCCTTCTCTCTTTTTCTCTCATTTTTTTTCTTTTTCTTTTTCTCTTTTTTTTACTTTCTTCTTTTTTTTCTTTCCTTTCTCTTTTTTTTCTTTGGCCTCTTTTTTTAATTTCCTCACATGGGACAATGCTCTAATAATGAAGATCATCATACTTCTATTTACTTACAACTCAAAAAATTATAACTCGATACTAGAATAAAATATGACTCTATATGAATGCCTCCGGCAATGTACTGGGATGTGCAATGAATCAAGAGTGACATGTTGATGCGGGTTGAAGCTACATCGGTATTTCCCCAAAGAGGAAGGGATGATGCAGCACAACGGCGGTAGGTATTTCCCTCAGTGATGAAACTAAGGTTATCGAACCAGTAGAAGAACCAACCAACACTACGTAAACAGCACCTGCACATAAATAACAAATACTCGCACCCCGACGTGTCAAAGGGGTTGTCAATCCCTTTTGGGCAACGGTGCCAAAAATTGGCAAACGGAAGTGAGATAGTAGTAAATATTGATAGATCGAACGCCAAATAAAATAAAGTGCAGCAACGTATTTTTGTATTTTTGGTTTAATAGATCTGAAAATAAAAGTTGCAAATAAAGAAAAGAGCGAATAGCAAAACAGATCTTGAAAGCAAATATATTGGAAAAGAGACCCGGGGGCCGTAGGTTTCACTAGTGGCTTCTCTCGAGAAAAATAGCAAACGGTGGGTGAACAAATTACTGTTGGGCAATTGATAAAACTTCAAATAATGTTGACGATATCCAGGCAATGATCATTATATAGGCATCACGAACAAGATTAGTAGACCGACTCCTACCTGCATCTACTACTATTACTCCACACATCGACCACTATCCAGCATGCATCTAGTGTATTAAGTTCATGGAGAAATGGAGTAATGCAATAAGAACATTGACATGATGTAGAGAAGATCTATTTATGTAGAAATAGACCCCATCGTTTTATCCTTAGTAGCAACGATACATACATGTCGGTTCCCCTTCTGTCACTGGGATCAAGCACCGTAAGATCGAACCCACTACAAAGCACCTCTTCCCATTGCAAGATAAATAGATCAAGTTGGCCAAACAAAACCCAAATATCGGATAAGAAATACGAGGCTATAAGCAATCATGCATATAAGAGATCAAAGAAGACTCAAATAAATTTCATGGATAAAAAGATAGATCTGATCATAAACTCAAAGTTCATCGGATCCCAACAAACACACCGCAAAAAGAGTTACATCATATGGATCTCCAAGAGACCATTGTATTGAGAATCAAACAAGACAGAGAAAGCCATCTAGCTATTAACTACGAACTCGTAGGTCTACAAAGAACTACTCACGCATCATCGGAGAGGCACCAATGGAAGTGGTGAACCCCTCCATGATGGTGTCTAGATTGGATCTGGTGGTTCTGGACTCTACGGCAGCTGGAATTGATTTTCGTCGACTCCCCTAGGGTTTCTGGAATATTGGGGTATTTATAGAGCAAAGAGGCGGTTCGGGGGCCACCCGAGGTGGGCACAACCCACCAAGGCGCGCCTGGGCCTCCAGGCGCGCCCTGGTGGGTTGTGCTCCCCTCGGAGCACCCCCCAGGCGCTTCTCCGGCCCACTAGATGTCTTCTGGTCCAAAGAAAATCCACAAAAAGTTTCATTGCGTTTGGACTCCGTTTGGTATTGATTTCCTGCGATGTAAAAAACATGCAAAAAATAGCAACTGGCACTTGGCACTATGTCAATGGGTTAGTACCAAAAAATGATATAAAATGACTATAAAATGATTGTAAAACATCCAAGAATGATAATATAACAGCATGGAACAATCAAAAATTATAGATACGTTGGAGACGTATCAGCATCCCCAAGCTTAATTCCTGCTCGTCCTCGAGTAGGAAAATGATAAAAATAGAATTTTTGATGTGGAATGCTGCCTAACATGTCATATCATATTCTTTCTTTTATAGCATGGACATTTGGACTTTTATATGGTTCAAAGCAATAGTCTAGTTTTGACATGATGACTTAAATACTCAAGCATATCAACAAGCAACTATGTCTTTCAAAATATCAACGCTGAAATAAGTTATCCCTAGCCCATCATGCTTAACCATTGATCCATTCATGAAACACACTCGAATATTAACTACACCCAATGCTCAAGTACGATCATAGTGCCTCCTAGTTGGTGCTTTATAAGAGAAGATGGAGACTCAAATTAAAAATAAAAATTGCATAAAGTAAAGAAAGGCCCTTCGCGGAGGGAAGTAGGGATTTGTAGAGGTGCCAGAGCTCAAAGCGAAAAACTTAGAGATAAAAACATTTTGGGAGGTGTGCTTTTCCCACCAATGAAAATGACTTAGAGTTCCCAACACTTTCCATGCTAGATATATCATAGGCGGTTCCCAAACAGAAAATAAAGTTTATTCCTTTTTCCAGCATTTCTTTCACTTTCCATGGCTAGCCGTATCCACGGGTGCCCTCCATACCAACATTTTCCAAGGAATTTATTATTTGACAACATAAAGTAAATTCATTTTTTCATTTCAGGACTGGGCATCCCTAATACCTTTGCCTTACTCTCGTGCAATGACAAGTGAATAAACACTCATCGTGAGAATAACACATCTAGCATGGAAAATATTAGCCACCCCTCACCACCTCGCGAGCGGTACGAACACACAAATGAGAAGTTTATTTTGAAAATTAGAGATGGCACATACAAATTTGCTTAGAACGGCAAAAGAATACCGCATATAGGTAGAGATAGTGGACTCATGTGGCAAAACTGGTTTAAAGGGTTTTGGATGCACAAGTAGTGATCATACTTAGTGCAAAACGAAGGCTAGCAAAAGATTGAGAAGCGACCAACCAAAAAATGAATAATCTCATAAGCGAGCACTAAGCATAATTAACACTGAATAATGCACCACAAGTAGGATATAATTTCATTGCATGACTATTGACTTTCGTGCTTGCATAGGGAATCACAAACCTTAACACCAATATTCTTACTAAAGCACAATTACTCATCAACATAAATCACATATCACATCATCATATATCAAAACTATTACAAGGAATCAAGTTTATTTTGTCCAATGATCTTCATGAAAGTTTTTATTATATCCTTCTTGGATATCTATCACTTTGGGACTAATTTTCATGTGTTGCTTTTGATAAGCTCAAACAAATATAAGTGAAGATCTTGAGCATAATACTTCTTTCTCTCACATTAATTTAAGTGAAGCAAAAGAGAATTTCTTAAAAAAATTACTAACTCCCAAATAAATCTAAGTGAAGCATGAGAGCATTTCTTCAAAAATAACAAAGCACACCGTGCTCAAAAAGATATAAGTGAAGCACTAGAGCAAATCCATAGCTCATAAAAAATTTAAGTGAAGCATGAAGAGCAATTCTAACAAGACATGGCATAATTTTGGCTCTCTAAAATAGGTGTGTCCAGCAAGGATTCATAACTTAGAATACAAAGCAAAACAAGTAAAGACTCATATCATACAAGACGCCCCAAAGAAAACTCATAGTATGTGACGAATAAAAATATAGCTTCGAGTAAAATACCGATGGTCGTTAGAAGAAAGAGGGGATGCCACTCGGGGCATCCCCAAGATTAGTTGCTTGCTTCTCTTTGGATAATAGCTTGGGATGCCATGGGCATCCCCAAGCTTAGGCTCTTCTTACTCCTTATTCCTTCATCCATTGTAAGATAACCCAAAACTTGAAAACTTCAATCACACAAAACTCATGAAAACCTTCGTGAGATCCGTTAGTATAAGAAAGCAAATCACTACTATAAATACTGTAGAAACCCAATTCATATTTTATTCTTGCATTATATCTACTGTATTCCAACTTTTTTATGGCAAAAAATCATCAAAGAAAACCATAGAATCATCAAAACAAGCACACAACACAAAGAAAACAGAATCTGTCAAAAACAGAACAGTCTGTAGCAATCTGAATATTTCGAATACTTCTGAAACTCCAAAAATTCTGAAAAATTAGGACAATAGATGAAATTTGTATATCAATCTTTTGTAAAAAATTCAGAATTTTTGTCTCTGCTATGAATTTTCAAAATTGTTTTACTGGACGCAAAAGTTTCTGTTTTCCAACAAGATCAAATCAACTATCACCCAAATCAATCCTAAAGGCTTTACTTGGCACAAACATTAATTAAAACACAAAAAACACAATTATAACAGTAGCATAATTGTGCAAACACTCAAGAACAGAAAGCAAAAGGCAAAAATAAATTTTATTCATTGGGTTGCCTCCCAATAAGCGCTATCGTTTTACGCCCCTAGCTAGGCATAATATTTTATTGATGCGCACATGAAAGATAATAATGAAAACACAAAGGGAGTATCATAAAACATGTGACAAACATATTTAAGTCTAACATATTTCTGATGCATAGGAATTTTATTGGAAAACAAATTAGCAAGACAAGCAAGATCTAGCATATGCATGGAAGAAAACAATAGCAATCTCAACATGAAGAAAGGTAATTTAGTAACATGAAAATTTCTACAACCATATTTCCCTCTCTCATAATAATTAAATGTGGGATCATATTCAAACTCAACAATATAGCTATCACATAACATATTCTCTACATGATTCACATGCATGCAAAGTTGACACTCTTCCAAAATAGTGGGATTATCATCAAATAAAGTCATGACCTCTCCAAGCCCACTTTTATCAAAAATTTCATAAGATTGAACACTCTCCAAATATGTGGGATTATTTTTACCTAAAGTTGACACTCTTCCAAACCCACTTTCAATATTATTGCAAACATTATTATCAATAACATATTCATCATGAGGCTTAAATAAATTTTCAAGATCATAAGAAGAATCACCCCAATCATGATCATTGCAATAAGTAGTGGACATATCAAAATTAGCATCCCCAAGCTTGGGGTTTTGCATATTATTAGCACAATTAACATTAATAGAATTTATAATAACATCATTGCAATCATGTTTTTCATTCAAGGAGCTATCATGAACCACTTTATAAATTCCTTCATTTAACACTTCATCACAATTTTCAAATTCATAAATCTCAAGCAAAACTTCATAAAGATAATCTAGTGAACTCAATTCACTAGCAATTGGTTCATCATAATTGGATCTTTTGAAAAGATTAGCAAGTGGATGAGAATCCATAACAATAGATTTTTAGCAAGCGAAGATGCAAGAAAATAGAAGGCACATGGCAACACAAGCAAACATGAGATCTGACGAGAAAAACGGCGAACGAAAAAGAGGGCGAATAAAATGGCAAATTTTTGTGAAGTGGGGGAGAGGAAAACGAGAGGCAAATGGCAAATAATGTAAATTGCGAGGAGATGAGATTTGTGATTAGGAACCTGGTATATGTTGAAGATCCTCCCCGGCAACGGCGCCAGAAATTCCTTTTGATGCGGCTTGAAGCTACGTCGGTATTTCCCCAAAGAGGAAGGGATGATGCAGCACAGTTGCGGTAGGTATTTCCCTCAGTGATGAAACCAAGGTTATCGAACCAGTAGGAGAACCAAGCAACACTACGTAAACAGCACCTGCATACAAATAACAAATACTCGCAACTCGACGTGTAAAAGGGGTTGTAAATCCCTTTCGGGCAACGGCGCCAAAAATTGGCAAACGAACATGAGAGAGTAGTAAATATTGATAGATCGAATGCCAAATAAAATAAAGTGCAGCAAGGTATTTTTGTATTTCTGGTTTAATAGATCTAAAAATAAAAGTTGCAAATAAAGAAAAGAGCGAATAGCAAAACAAATCTTGAAAGCAAATATATTGGAAAAGAGACCCGGGGGCCGTAGGTTTCACTAGTGGCTTCTCTCGAGAAAAATAGCAAACGGTGGGTGAACAAATTACTGTTGGGCAATTGTTAAAACTTCAAATAATCATGACGATATCCCGGCAATGATCATTATATAGGCATCACGTCCAAGATTAGTAGACCGACTCCTGCCTACATCTACTACTATTACTCCACACATCGACCCCTATCTAGCATGCATCTAGTGTATTAAGTTCATGGAGAAACGGAGTAATGCAATAAGAACGATGACATGATGTAAACAAGATCTATTTATGTAGAAATAGACCCCATCGTTTTATCCTTAGTAGCAACGATACATACGTGTCGGTTCCCTTCTGTCACGGGGATCAAGCACCGTAAGATCGAACCCACTACAAAGCACCTCTTCCCATTGCAAGATAAATAGATCAAGTTGGCCAAACAAAACCCAAATATCAGAGAAGAAATACAAGGCTATAAGCAATCATGCATATAAGAGATCAAAGAAGACTCAAATAACTTTCATGGATAAAAAGATAGATTTGATCATAAACTCAAAGTTCATCGGATCCCAACAAACACACCGCAAAAAGAGTTACATCATATGGATCTCCAAGAGACCATTGTATTGAGCATCAAACGAGAGAGAGAAAGCCATCTAGCTACTAACTACGGACCCGTTGGTCTACAAAGAACTACTCACGCGTCATCGGAGAGGCACCAATGGAAGTGGTGAACCCCTCCATGATGGTGTCTAGATTGCATCTGGTGGTTCTGGACTCTGTGGCGGCTGGAATTGATTTTCGTCGACTCCCCTAGGGTTTCTGGAATATTGGGGTATTTATAGAGTAAAGAGGCGGTTCGGGGGGCACCCGAGGTGGGCACAACCCACCAGGGCACGCCTGGGCCTCCAGGCGCGCCCTGGTGGGTTGTGCTCCCCTCGGAGCACCCCCCAGGCGCTTCTCCGGCCCACTGGATGTCTTCTGGTCCAAAAAAATCCACGAAAAGTTTCGCTGCATTTGGACTCCGTTTGGTATTGATTTCCTGCGATGTAAAAAACATGCAAAAAACAACAACTGACACTTGGCACTATGTCAATGGGTTAGTACCAAAAAATGATATAAAATGAATATAAAATGATTGTAAAACATCCAAGAATGATAATATAACAGCATGGAACAATAAAAAATTATAGATATGTTGGAGACGTATCACATGTATAAAAAAAATTATGAACGGTGGCTTTGCCACAAATACGATGTCAACTACATGATCATGCAAAGCAATATGACAATGTTGATGCGTGTCATAATAAAACAGAACGGTGGAAAGTTGCATGGCAATATGTCTCGGAATGGCTATGGAAATGCCATAATAGGTAGGTATGGTGGCTGTTTTGAGGAAGGTATATGGTGGGTGTATGGTACCGGCAAAATTTGTGCGGTACAAGAGAGGCTAGCAATGGCGGAAGGGTGAGAGTGCGTATAATCCATGGACTCAACATTAGTCATAAAGAACTCACATACTTATTGCAAAAATCTATTAGTCATCGAAACGAAGTACTACGCGCATGCTCCTAGGGGGATAGATTGGTAGGAAAATACCATCGCTCGTCCCCGACCGCCACTCATAAGGAAGACAATCAAAAAATATCTCATGCTCCAACTTTGTTACATAACGGTTCACCATACGTGCATGCTACGGGACTCTCAAACCTTAACACAAGTATTTCTCAAATTCACAATTACTCACTAGCATGACTCTAATATCACCATCTTTATATCTCAAAACAATCATAAGGAATCAAACTTCTCATAGTATTCATTGCACTTTATATGAAGGTTTTTATTATATCCCTCTTGGATGCCTATCATATTAGGACTAAATTTATAACCAAAGCAAATTACCATGCTGTTTAAAGACTCTCAAAATAATATAAGTGAAGCATGAGAGTTCAATAATTTCTACAAAATAAAGCCACCGCCGTGCTCTAAAAAGATATAAGTGAAGCACTAGAGCAAAATTGCCTAGCTCAAAAGATATAAGTGAAGCACAAAGAGTATTCTAATAAATCACGATTCATGCATGTCCCTCTCAAAAGGTGTGTACAACAAGGATGATTGTGGCAAACTAAAAAGCAAAGACTCAATTTATACAAGATGCTCCAAGCAAAACACATATCATGTGGTGAATAAAAATATAGCCTCAAGTAAAGTTACCGATAGACGAAGACGAAAGAGGGGATGCCTTCCGGGGCATCCCCAAGCTTAGGCTCTTGGTTGTCCTTGAATATTACCTTGGGGTGCCTTGGGAATCCCCAAGCTTAGGCTCTTGCCACTCCTTATTCCATAGTCCATCAAATCCTTACCCAAAACTTGAAAACTTCACAACACAAAACTCAACAGAAAATGTCATAAGCTCCGTTAGTATAAGAAAATAAATCACCACTTTGGTACTGTTGTGAACTCATTATTTATTTATATTGGTGTAATATATACTGTATTCCAACTTTTCCATGGTTCATACCCCCCGATACTACCCATAGATTCATCAAAATAAGCAAACAACACAAAGAAAACAGAATCTGTCAAAAACAGAACAGTCTGCGAATATCCGAATTGTTGTAATACTTCCGTAACTCCAAAAATTCTGAAAACTTAGGAAAACATAGGAAATTTGTATATCAATCGCATATAAAAAATTCAGGGTCTTTCAATGCTCCAGTGAATTATTAAAATTCTGAGACTGGACGCAAAAGTTTCTGTTTTTCAGCAAGATCAAATCAACTATCACCGTAAGCCATCCCAGAGGTCTTACTTGGCACAAACACTAATTAAAACATAAAACCACATCTAACCAGAGGCTAGATGAATTATTTATGGCAAAACAGAACCAAACAAGCAAAAACAAAAATAAAATTGGGTTGCCTCCCAACAAGCGCTATTGTTTAATGCCCTTAGCTAGGCATAAAAACACGAATAGATCTAGGTATTGTCATCTTTGGTATGCAATCCTTTTCTCATGAAATCCTCCAAAACTCGTCTTAATAAATCTATTCTTTCCTTTATTTCCCTCCTAGTAGAAGAAATTAAATCATGAAAAGGACTTTGGTTGGTAATTTTAATATTCATAAACCCATAATCTGGATCATCACCATATATATCATCATATAAAACACGTATCTCGTTTCTAATGGGTTCTTTCATCATTTTATTCAACCAATCCCTATCAAATCCTACATAAATTCCCCTTGTAATCCAATCAAACTCCTTAAAAGCCTCTAGGTACAAAGTTTGAGAGATTTCTGAATGAGGAACTCTCCTCCTAAGATTTTCACTATAAGATTGATAGTCCCTAGATTCCAAACTACGCTTAGTTTCTTTATCATGGAGGATATCTTCAATAGGAGGGTGTTCAACATCCTTTTTATAGAAAGAAAAAATATCCCTAGCTTCTTCTATTATAAAATCAAATTCACGCATAAGGATAATGGTGGCAATCTTTTTAGCTATAGGATGATTAATATTGGGAAGTTCATAAAACACCTTTTGCAAAGCCGGATGAATATGCACAAATTTCTTTTCTAATTTCTCAACGAGCATAACAATGGCATCCGCATAACAATTTGTATCGAGAAGAATAGATCATTTATTAATAGGCATAGATCCCATACAATCAAAGAATTCTTGAATAACACCTTTTCCAATAATATTACCGTCCCCCACACGAAAGATTTTTGTTTTGTAATTAGGAGGAGTTTCAGTTTCATGATCCAACGAACAAGATTCAAGCTTTTCCTCAAGGTTTTCAACGATAACCTCCCCAGATTCATACATGGTAGCAACAAACCAATCTAGCAAATGAGCAAACCGAAAACAAACGAAGAAGATGAACGGAAGAGGGGCGAAGAAAAGGCAAAGAGAGGGGCGAAGAAAAAGGCAAATCTTTTCGAAAATCGTTTTAGAAGTGGGGGAGAGGAAAACGAGAGGCAAATGGCGAATTGCTTCTTTCATTCTATCCCATGCTAGCGCTAGTGGCTACATTCTTGTTGCTTGAAACCTGTAATCTAAGAACGTAATTGCATAATTTTTGCAGGTGGACAAAAATTAGATAAAAATGTACTGCAATAAGCATCCCAAGAAGTAATACTGCCTTTAGGCAAAGCTAAAAGCCATTCTTTAGCTTTTCCTCTCAAAGAGAAAGGAAATAAGCAAAGTTTTAGAGCATCTGGGTCATAATCCTTTATGCGCATCATGTTGCACAATTCAGTAAAATTATGTAAATGCATACCTGCATCCTCAGAAGCATAGCCTCCAAATTGGTCCTGTTGAACCATGGAGACTAAGTTTGGTTTGATCTCATATTCTGCAGCTGCAACATCAGGTTGTGATATTGGTTCACGCATGAAATTGTTGCTAGGAGTAGCAAAACTCCCAAGATTACGAGCCATAGTAACTTTTTTGATTTTTGTACTAACAAGACTTGAAACAAAATAAGACTTAAACTAAAACTGAAATATTAAACACAAAAATTGAAAATTACCTTAAAAAAACTCTAAACACAAAGACTAGGAATGCTAAACTCCTCCCCGGCAACGGCGCCAGAAAAAGGGCTTGATATCTCCTTTTTATCGATCCGGTATTTGAACTAGAAAGAGTATCTCGCACCTATTTCCCCAGAGGTGACCCTCGGTTATTGAACCCACAAGAGGAAGATTTCCTTGACACGATGGTCTCTAGCAAGCTTTTGCCAAAGGGTCAAATTCAGCTTTTGAGCAATAAACAAGCAAATAGTGATTCAAACACTTATAATAAAAAGAAGGCACGGGGATGAGGTCTTAATGCTTACAACCATGTATTGGTGTTGGGATAAAAAATGATATTAGTTTGTGCTTGGGAAGTCACCCATCAAGAGGTGCTTGCTTCATTTGGAAAGGGGGATATGTCCAAATAACATCCTGGCCAACATGAGCCTTGCATGAAGAATCAGTTATCCTACCAAAGGCCCTATTTGTCTCACGGGGTTGCCCCAATAATTAAGATAATAATTTCAGACAAAATCTTTGGGCGTTCAATGATTACACCTCTTGAATCCCCAAGGATATAATCCATGTTACCCTACTAAACCGTACTGTCACCGTTGTTCGATATAACACTTCACGATCCCCTTGCTCCTAACTTCACTGGTGCTCGATCTCCATGATCCTGGGTGCCTCCATGGTTGAAGATCGTGGACAAGACAAGAGATACTTCACGATGCAATTTTATTTTACACATACAAAACATTGTGTCAAAGACTTCCATTGATCCCTTCACAAAATACCTGGGGCTGCAAGGCTCATGCCTCACCCCATACCTTACCGGACTACTCACACATGGAGATCAGGTCATGAGAAGAAATCATTGAAGAACACATCTTGTGATTGTTTGGTTGCAATATGTCTTACAATGGATGCCTTGTGCGATGCACGATTACAAGTATGAACTAGATGAGAGAGGGCTATGGTGGTGGAGATGGCTATGGAGGTGAAAAATGGTGGCGACTAGGGTTTGTGGATGGAGATGGTGATGAATCGGTTGTGGCTGTGCTTGACGCTGCTCCTCTACTCGTTTTGTTGAAATTTCGATGGGGTCCCCTTAATAAAAGTTGTTCAGGTGGATGACCTGCCTCGGTTTCCATGCCAAATGACCACTCATGGTAGCGCATGCAGTCGCATGGAATGCCATCTTTCGCTCTAGAGCCCTTTTGATGCCTCTTGATGATTTATTTCTTCTCCATTCTCCTTCCTTTCCTTTCTCCCACGTGATATCTTCCCTTTTTAGCCCATTTCCTGTGGAAAAATATTAAAGAGAGGATTTGTGGAATCCTTTGCATTCATTAGTCATTAGTGGAAATATCGGAGCGAATATCTCTCTTTTAATGAAATATCTTGGTTTAAACAAGGTTGAAATGAGTGTAAAAATATATCTCATCATGGCCCACGAGAAAAGTCCCAGGATATCCAGCCCCCAGACCGCGAAGGGCCAGGAGAGAGGGATGGTTTGGAGGGCCCGAGCGGGCTGGTGGATCTGCTTAGCATGGAATTGGCAGGCCTCGTAGCTTCGGACCATTTCGTCCGCATCCTGGAGGGCGGCAGGCCAGAAAAATCATTGCCGGAAGGCCTTGCCCACGAGGGTGCGCAGCGAGGCGTGGCTACCGCATTCGCCCTCGTGGATGTCCATGAGGAGCTCGCAACCCTCCTCGCGGGGTAAACACTTGAGGGAGACTCCATTGGGGCGAATCCGATACAGATATCCATCCTTCATGGAGTATAGCTTAGATTGACATATTCTTTCCGCGGGTTTTCTGGGTTAAGAAGTTCTTTATTTCCTCCCTCCAATCTTGCTCTAGGAAGGCTAGGGATAGCTGGGCATGATCATTAGGAGACGTGGTAGTGTCAGGGGGGGTCTTGCGGTGGCCTTCCCTACTTCCAGCCTCTCATCATCCTGAGTAGGAATTTCCCCCTTCTGCTCCATGATTTTGACGGACGACTCGGTAAGCCTCTCCTCAAAGACACCAGGCGGGAGCGGCTCCCTCCTGGCGGCCTTTTTGGCGATGTCATCGGTGTCATGGTTGTCCAGATACGGGATGTGCTTGAAGCTCATACCGACAAAAATGTTGCTCCATTCTTCTGACTGCTATCAAGTATGCGGCCATTTGAGGGCCTTTGCCTTGTAGTCTTTATTGGACTAGTTAATGACCAGCTGGGAGTCTCCTTTTATGACCAAGCATTTTATGCTGAGAGCTATGGCCGTCCGGAGTCCCGCCATCAACCCTTCGTATTCAGCAATGTTATTGGAGACCTTGTCATGCTTGAAGTCCAGCTGCACGGAGTAGGTAATCTAATCTCCCTTGGGCGATGTGAAGACTACTCCAGCCACCGCGCCCAGCAGCGAGAAAGTGCCATCAAAATTCATTCTCCAGTGTTCCGGGGCTTCTTGCCCCACAAGAGTAGACTGTTCCTGGACGTACTCTGAGACGGAGGGCGTCCATTCTGCAACAAACTCTGCCAAAGCTTGAATCTTGATAGTCTTGGTCGTCACGAACTCCAGGGTGAAAGCTTGAAGTTCGATCCCCCATTCTGTGACACATCCTATCACGTTGGGGCTGTGCGGGACTCCCTCTAGAGGAAATTCGGTGATGACCCTGATCGGGTGCCACTGGGAGTAGTGTCTCAGCTTCCGGGAAGCAATAAGAAGGGCATACAACAACTTCTATGGCATGAGGTATCATTCCCGGGCCTCTCGCAGCATCGTGCTTACAAAGTACACCGGATGCTGCACCAGAGGGGCCTTCACTGCCTCCGGCTCATGCTGCCCTTGATCTTGCTCCGGTGATGCTCCCAAAGGCCCCTGTTCTGCTATGAGGATCGCGCTTGCCGTCTGCGTGCTAGCCGCAAGGTAGAGTAATAGCGGTTCATTCGGACGGGGAGCCCCCATGATTGGGGGCGTAACCAGGTATCTTTTTAGGTCTTGGAAGGCCTGATCAATCTCGGGGGTCCACTCGAAAGGCCCCGTTCTCTTCATGATTTTGAAGAACAACAAGGCTCGTTCTCCCATCTTGTAGATGAATCGTCCAAGCGCGGCGACGCATCCCGCCAGGCGCTGCATGTCCTTAAGGCACTTCGGGGGCTGCATTTCCTCGAGGGCCCGGTTTGGGGGTTGGCCTCTCATAGAGGCGAAGGTGTCCCGATGTTTCGATGAGATAGCTATCGTTTTCTGTGGGAGTCGACTTTGATGATCTGACTACGAACATGCGAAGACGTCGTGCCTTAGCAGTCGCTAAACCAACTTCCGAGGGGTTATTGACCACGCCAGAGCACGATCAACCTGACCACAAGGATATATTTCTTGCGAGCAAATGAAGAACAAGCAAGAACCTAAGACTGCAATCTGGATATTGCGAATATAAGAGGAAAGCTTTATTAATCAAGTGGGGTTCTGTGATGTCATGGTCTGGTCGTTGAACACAAACGAAGTACGCGAAGTTGCAGCTATGGCGAACTTTTAATCTAAACAAAACCCAAAGTCTAAACGATGCCCTAAGGGCTGTATATATGGAGGAATTGGGGGAAATTTGGGACCCCTTGGAGGACGGGTCTGAAACCAACCCTAACTCTGTTTCCCCACACATACGGACTCTAAAAATAGCCTATACTGAAGTATTTCGAAATTACATGGGCCTAGCCCAATAATAAGGTGATGCAACACCTATAATTGCCTCTAGACGAAATTTATGAAGTAGCATCTTGTATATTTTGTCCAAGCGTTCATGCCCTCATTATGGTGGCTTCATAGCCCTGAAATCATCACTTGAAACTCCGTTCTTCACTGGTACAGCGAGGTGCTATACAAACGGTTTTTAACCCCTTTCCGCGACGGCATTTTGAACCGTCGCCGAGTAAGTGTATGCGATATGGGGGTCCTTCCCACATGACCCAAAAACCGTCAGGGATAGGGAGCCTTGATGCATACAGTTGTCCCTATAAAACTGTTTTCGATATCTCGAATATCCCAAATGCTTCATCCTTGCTACTCGTTTGTGCTCGCATTGCCATCGCAGTCGGTGTTTTGTGGTGCTACGTTTACGATGTGCGTCCCATCACAAATGGTTCACGATTATAGAACTTATATGATAAGAAGACAATCACACACATTCACTTTTCGCGAACCTTATGCGATAACTAATTAAGAAGATTAGCTAATCATCGTATGAGTGTTGGATAGGATTACGAAATGTCGGACCGTCGTAACATCGTCGTACATGATAACTATCGCACACACTATTATGTGGTGCAATGTTTATGATGCGTACCAAATCAGAAAAAGTTCATGGTTGCAAATCGTGTACGATAAGGCAACTATCACAAACGTTTAGTTTGCCCGCACCATTTGTCATATTGTCTGAAATCACACACAGTTTGCAAACCGCAACTTTGTGCATGCTCGCACATGTTTCCTCTCTGTGAACCATGTCGGATTATGGTGTATATCACAAACGTTTGTGTTTTACCGACCGTGTGCGCCATAACGACCTGCAGAGCGTAATTTCACCGTAATTTAATTGCTGCTATTCCAAATTGTATCGAATTTGAATTTGAAAGTATGCTATAGCTTTATTCATATCCATCAGGTTCAAACAACCAATGCATTATTTGATTCATAGGTAAATATGTTCAAGGATTACATAAGCACCAAATAAAGAATGATGAACCAGAGTTGTATACTTGTACTATTAAAGATGGTAAAGAAAGAGGTGAAATACATTCTGGTTGCTGAACAAGGTGAAGCGGAATACCCATATTGTGCCCTCCTCCATGCAGAAGGCACGCATGAGTCTAGTCCAACCCCTTGTGATGGCCGACCGCCCATCTTTCACTGTCTTTATGAACACATCTAGATAATCATCATGTTCTGGTAGAAATACTTTAACCTTTGCATGCCCACCAATCATGTAGTTTGAGAGGTAATCTTGAGTAAACTGCTTTGGGAACCACTGCAAATGAAAAAGATTCAGACATTCTCATCTAACACAACTCATTATGGGCAGTAAAAACAAGGCTGTAGAGTTCTTACTTACCATCCTGCAGTTCGATGTTGTCTTGGATAAAGTGTAAACAGATAGTTTAATTGCCATCTTTTAACCCATTTTACTAACAATCTTTATCAGCTTCCTCACTTGATGCTGGTTCATCAATATCTCATTGCCCCATACACAGAAAGGGTCGAAGCCCGGATCTTTACCAATGACATATGTACCTAAAAGCACCAAGTTAATATTAGAAGCTAAACAACAATTGCACAATGATGTAGTACAACACTCCCTCTGTCCCATTATATAATATCTTATAACATCCATTATACTCACATATTGGTTGAATTAACATCATATATTATGGGCCGAAGGGAGTTTATTGCATTTTTACAAATTATTGGCTGAGTAACTGCTGTTGTGTTGTTGTTATTGTTGCTGCTGCTCTTCTACGTATATCTAGACATCATCAGAACATTAAGGTAACACTCTTCCTTGTTGCTAAGTAGCCTAGGATTGCATATTTAGACATTCAGTACATTGCATGTTGCTATGTAGCCTCAGATATATTACATATGGCCCTAGTTAACCTAACGATAAATGGGTTACAGATATATTCAGCTAAAAGTCTGATTCATCGATTAGTCCGGTCGTGGAATTGTCACGGCAGATGTCCTAGTGGAAGGACATAGTTGTGGAGCCATCGCAGCTAGGTTAAGTTAAAGGGGTTAATTGGGACAAAGGACACAGAGTTATACTGGTTCGGCCCCTTGCGGTGAAGGTAAAAGCCTAATCCAGTTTGAGGTCGTATTGCTAGGGTTTCGATTACTAGGGAGCGAATACGCTTGACCTAGTTCTCGATCTCTTGTTTCTTGCCCTAACCCGCCGCCGGGTCACCCCTTTATATACATAGGCTGATGCCCGGCGGCTTACAGAGTCCCGGCCGGCTCATACACAACGTGTCCGGCTTGGTGACAGAACTACACTTTCCTTAACGTACAAGTTAAACATATGGCGGTTTAGGCCCGTGGGCCTCAAGTCTCCTCCGGGTCTTGGGCCTCTTCATTATGAACCACCAGTGGCATGACCCGGCCCCTCCTGGGCGGGTCATACCCAATAGTTATATCCCCAACATTAGGCCCCAGGTTGATGTTATCAATCTTCAACACTTAGAAAAATCCTTCCTCATCTGTCCTCACGGGATCTTATAACCCGCCGTGACGTCATCTCCTAAAATTGCGATAACCCGCCGTGATGTCATCTCACATTAATATCACACGAGGCCCAAATCTTAATATGTCATCACTTTAATGAATCTCCAAAAATCGAGGCATCTGTGCTGTCACATATCCATTTTTCAGTCTCCTCGATTCCCGCGCATGCCACTTATCCTTTCTGCCTTATAAATAGGGCCAGGGGTCCCTTTCACTTTCCCCCCTTGCCCCCTCGTCTTCATCCTCTTCCTCATGATGCTTCCAGCACCCGAGCTCCACCGCCGCCATCGACTTTCATCACTTCCTCAACTGCGGCCGCTGCATCAACCTAAACCGACCAGAGTTCATCCGCACGCCTCCGCTGTTCAACAGCTCCGGTAAGTTTGCCCCTTTCTCTCACCGTAGATCCCATTAGGGTTTCTGCGAGTTCATCAGAGTTCATCTCTGTTCTTCCCTAGATCATGTAGTTTTTGATCCAAGTGTAGTACCAATCTTGTGCGGTAGCAGTTGGGCACTTGTTTTTAATATCTAAACGCCTCCCCTCCATAGAAGATCTCATCTGAGCATGTGAACTATCGTGCTGCCGCCACTTTATTTTTAGAATTTTTCTTCATTATCTGAACTGCTGTAGATCCAAAATTATAACATCGATCTGTGAAAACTGTTTGTCCAACACTTAGCAATTTTTCCACTTCACAGATCTGAAAATCGATAACTGTGCGGGCGGCTTAACTCATAAACCGTAATATGCCAAGTACCATTAGTCCCCTTTTAAGCCGCCAATATGAATATCTGCATATTTCAAATGTTCATCTTCCAGCTTAATCATAGTAGCATTTCACCTTTGAATCCATGATCCGTTTAATAATAGAATCATAAGCCGGTAATGTTTTGGTCTTGTAGGCCTTTTTCCTCAGAAATGGTCAAGACCGTTGACGACGACATGTACCTAGGGTAGGATCATAGGCCCGACCTAGACACCCTACCCAAGGACACTATCCTAGAGTCAAAGACATTAGAAATGCAACAGAAAATACCGACTAAAGTTACCTTGGAGTGCAATCCACTCGACCAGCTATTTCACTCGGATACCCCAATTCCATTCGACCAAGAAACCACTCGGAGTACAGAAGGCCTAGAGTCACTCAGGATGGCAACAGCCAGGCGTTTACTCTGTAGTGTTTAAGATCATTTACAACTCTTTATAGCTAGCGTTACCAGTAACGCCCTATCTTAATGTACATTGAACTCTATGTAACGTGGGATGGCTGGGGTCCAGGCGCACTCTATATAAGCCACCCCCTCCACTGGCACAAGGGTTTGGACCCCCTGTAACTCTCACGCATAATCCAGTCGACCAAGCCTTCGGGCACCGAGACGTAGGGCTGTCACTTCCTCCAAGAAGGGCCTGAACTCGTACATCTTGTGTGCACAACCTCACCATAGCTAGGATCCTGCCTCCTCCTGCGTACCCCTTATTCTTACTGTCAGACTTACTCCCATGACAGTTGGCGCCCACCTTGGGGCTGGTGTCTTAGCAACTTCCGGTGAGGTTGCAGTTTTTCCGATCTCCATCAACATGGTTCCTGGCGGTGGTTTGGCTGAGGGCCGCGAGATCCATCTCGGCGTGCTTGTTCTCATTGCCGATGACTCCGCCTGGCTCCAGGAGGCCCCCCTCGACGTCGAGACGCTCCCCGTCTGTGGAGCGACACACTTTCGCGCATGTGTTCGCGGCGTCCTTCTGCGGCAGCCGTCGACCTAGTATCGGTCGGCTCCCGCGACATCCTCACTCCCAGCTGTTCGCCGTCGCAAGCGATCTGGTCGATTGTGGCTTCAGCGGTGGGTGAAGCATGTGGTGGCCCGCCAGTCGACCACCCCACAAATCGCAACAATTGAGCCCGACGAATCTCCCTATGGACTGTTCGACCTGTCGACTGGTTTCGCCGAGACTCTGTCCGAGTGCAGAAGCAGCGACCCTGCGGCGGAGGTCCTGATGGTCGATACGCCAAGCGGCCCGCCTGGTTTCTGACGCGGTGGCGGCGGGGATGGCGGCGGCGGCTCGTCGCATGGTCATGAAGAATATCGTCTTGAAGCCCTCACTTCGAAGCAGAGGGACGAGCTGCATCATAGCAATAGGAGGCCCTTCACACCCCCATCATGGGGGAGACTTCTAAGGCTCGAGCCTTGGAAGCTGCGCATCTAGCCACCTTGGCTAAGCGCGCGCGACTGGAAAATCTCCAACATTCACTCGACGAGCGTGCCCATCGGCAGATCCCCGAATCCAGTCGACGACAACGACAGTTGTTTCCTCCTGAGCCCCAGGTATACCGCACTCCGATCCAGAATCTTACAGCTGCGGCCCGTATAGCAGAGTCGATCCAGCCGTCCCAATCAGAGGCTGGAAGAGGTTTGATGCAGATTCGAGCGCTGCTCCGGGCAGCAGGTGAGCAAAACTCTGCCGTTTCTCAGTCGCGCAATAGGATCCATAGTAGATCTGTGGTCGCAGACACTGTTCAGTCAGCTCACAGCCCAAGATCACCTCAGCGGTGGGAAGATCATGGGCACGCCTCGTTTTCTTGGACATGTTCAGGCGACTAACGTGCAGGCACTTGCTCATTCATGTGGTCCCACTCGGCGGGATGCCTCCTCGACACTCGGTTGCCCACGCTTCGTCACTCTGTTGAGCATCACTTCATCAAATCACTTGGCCGCCCCGTGCGTCGCCACTCGGTTGGGCACATCTTCATCAATCTCCCCGACTCAGCCGCCCTGCGCACCGTCACTTGGTTGGGAACATCTTCATCAACTTGTCCGACTCGGCCACCCCGTGTGTCGCCACTCAGATGGACCCGTCCTCTGCACTTGGCCGCCCCACGCTTCGCCACTCCGTGGGACGCGTCTACTTCACTCGGACGCCCCGCGCATCGCCACACCCAATGGGTGCTTGTTGCTCCAGTTAGCAAAGAGCCTCTGTTGCTATATATTGCAGCCACTGGACAGGTTGTCAGCACAGTGCTCACGGTCGAGCGGGAAGAAGAAGGCAAAACCTACAAAGTTCAACGCCCAGTGTACTATATTTCTGAAGTTTTAACTCCATCCAAGCAAAGATACCCGCATTATCAGAAGCTTGTCTATGGGATTTACTTGACTATGATGAAAGTTGCACATTACTTTGCAGACCACTCAGTTTCAGTCGTCAGCGATGCCCCATTATCTGAAATTCTGAACAATCGGGACGCAACTGGTCAAGTGGCCAAGTGGGTAATTGAACTCCTTCCTCTGGATATCAAGTTTGAGGCAAAGAAAGCAATCAAGTCCTAGGCAATAGCAGATTTCCTCGCCGAGTGGATTGAGCAGGAGCAACCGACTTAGGTTCACTCGGAACATTGGATGATGTTCTTTGATGGGTCCAAAATGTTGAATGGTTCCGGTGCTGGAGTGGTTTTAGTATCCCCAAGAGGTGACAAGCTCAGCTATGTCCTCTAGATTCACTTTGATTCTTCAAAGAATGAAGCTGAGTATGAGGCACTTTTGTATGGGTTACGTATGGCCATTTCGCTCGGCGTCCGTCGCCTGATGGTATATGGTGACTCAGATTTAGTGGTCAATCAAGTGATGAAGGAGTGGGATATCAGAAGCCCAGCTATGACTGGTTATTGCAATGCAGTAAGAAAGTTGGAGAAGAAGTTTGAAGTGTTAGAGCTCCACCACATACCCCGAATCAAGAATCAAGCTGCTGATGATCTGGTGAAGATAGGTTCCACTCGGAAACCAATTCCCAGTAATGTGTTCTTGGAGCATCTTCACACCCCGTTAGTTCAAGAAGATCCTTTTACAGAGGAGCCCCCACAACCGATAAGCTCAACCAATCCGACTGAGATTGAAGTCCCAGCAGTGGTCGACCTGATCATGGAGGTTTTGGTGATTACCCCTGATTGGACGGTGCCATATATTGCATACCTGCTTAGGCAAGAGCTCCCAGAAGATGAGAATGAGGCCCACCAGATCATTCATCGATCCAAAGCTTTCACCGTTATTGGAGGGTGACTTTTTAGAGAAAGTGTTACCGGAGTTGCCCAGCGCTGCATCTCTCCAGAAGAGGGTCGATTGATCCTAAATGAGATCCACTCGGGGACCTGTGGTCACCATACGTCCTCTCGGACCATCGTGGCCAAAGCATACTGAGCGGGATTTTATTGGCCGCGTGCAAATGAGATGGCAAAAGATATAGTTGACAAGTGCGATGGTCGCCAGTTCTACTCAAACATGTCTCACAAGCCTGCATCTGCCTTGAAGACCATCCCACTCGTCTGGCCGTTTACAGTCTGGGGGTTGGATATGGTTGGACCTTTCAAGACCGGCAGAAGTGGTTTCACTCACTTGCTTGTGGCAGTCGACAAATTCACCAAATGGATTGAGGCTAAGCCTATCAAGAATCTTGATTCAAGCACTGTCATCAATTTTATCAGGGAGCTGATATTCAGATATGGAGTACCTCACAGTATTATCACAGATAACGGCTCCAACTTTGATTCTGACGAGTTTAGAGCGTTTTGTGCTTCCCAAGGCACTCGGGTTGATTACGCATCTGTTGCGCACCCGCAGTCGAATGGACAGGCAGAAAGGGCGAATGGCTTGATCTTACAAGGGCTGAAACCCCGACTGATGCGTGATCTCAAGCATGCTGCTGGGGCTTGGGTGACTGAATTGCCATCCGTCCTATGGGGACTGAGAACAACTCCCAACCGATCGACTGACCGAACTCCCTTCTTCATGGTGTATGGTGCTGAAGCGGTGCTTCTGAGTGATTTACTGCACAACGCCCCCCGAGTGGAGCTTTTCTCAGAAGCTGAAGCGGAACAAGCACGCCAAGATGTAGTTGACCTCCTAGAGGAAGAACGAGAGATGGCTCTGATCTGGTCGACCATCTATCAACAAGATCTGCGTCGATTCCACGCCAGAAACGTCAGAGGTCGAGCGTTTTAAGAAGGAGACCTTGTGCTCCGAGTACACCAGAAGCGACCTCACAAGCTTGCTCCGGCATGGGAAGGCCCCTTCATCATCACCAAGGTACTCCACAACAGGGCGTATCACCTCTACAACGTAGCCAAGAAAGAAGACGAGCCACGCTCGTGGAATGCGGACCTGCTCCGCCGTTTTTATACCTAAGCACTCAGATCGACGAGTTGTAATAAGAATCCTTCAGTTTACTTATCAAAGACAAGATTTTTGCAGTATCTTAATGATTGTGTTCCCTTAAGCATATGTGTTCAAATCCCCCAGTGGGTGGCTTAGCCGCGAACCCGATTCGCCTATGTTTCAAACATACTCCGAGTGGAGAGCAATCCTATCACTCGGGGGCTTAGCTGTGAACCCGATTCGCCTAAGTTCAAAAACACACTCCGAGTGAAGAGCAACCCTCTCACTCGGGGGCTTAGCTGCGAACCCGATTCCCCTAAGTTTGAAACACACTCCGAGTGGAGAGCAATCCTCCCGCTCAGGGGCTTAGCTGCGAACCCGATTCGCCTAAGTTCAAAAAACACTCCGAGTGAAGAGCAACCCTCTCGCTCGGGGGCTTAGCTGGGAACCTGATTCGCCTAAGTTCAAAAAACACTCCGAGTGAAGAGCAACCCTCTCACTCGGGGGCTTAGCTGCGAACCCGATTCGCCTAAGTTCGAAAAACACTCCGAGTGAAGAGCAACCCTCTCGCTCGGGGGCTTAGCTGCGAACCTGATTCGCCTAAGTTTCAAACACACTCTGAGTGGAGAGCAATCCTCCCACTCGGGGGCTTAGCTGCGACCCCGTACTCGCCTAAGTTAAAAAACATTCCGAGTGGAGAGCAATCCTCCCACTCGGGGGCTTAGCTGCGACACCGTACTCGCCTAAGTTAAAAAACATTCCGAGTGGAGAGCAATCCTTCTGCTCGGGGGCTTAGCTGCGAAGACGATTCGCCTAAGTTCAAAAAACACTCCGAGTGAAGAGCAACCCTCTCACTCGGGGGCTTAGCTACGAACCCGATTCGCCTAAGTTCAAAAAACACTCCGAGTGGAGAGCAATCCTCCCACTCGGGGGGCTTAGCTGTGACCCTGTACTCGCCTAAGTTACAAAACAAATTCCGACTGAAGAGCAACCCCCTCACTCGGAAACTTGGCCACACGCTCCGAGCTGCGCCACAAATACAATGCACGGTCCTCTCGTCGGAGCTACACCACAAGTACAACGTCTTTTCCGAGTGAAGAGTCAAGTTTCACTTGGAGTGAAGAGACTTGAAAGTGGTAAAGACAAAGCAACCATATTCAAAGAAAAACCAAGTTCGGATAAATCCAGCAAGGTTCAGAACTGCGAATGGAAGTGCTCTGGCCTCATGCCTGAAAGAGTTTAATGGTTACAAAATCACTCGGCATTCCGAGGCAAATAAATTCAAGGCATAAAGTTTGTTCACTCCGCAAGAGGAGGGCTAGTTGGCTCGACGAACTCGTCCAGGTCGATCCCACCAGCAATACGAGTAGCAGCATCGATGAAAGCCTCCATGAAGGACTGGAATTGAAGCTTCTTGGTATTGGCGACCTTGAGAGCAGCCGGCTTCTCTTCTTTAACTTTCTTGAAATGAACGCGGACGAGAGATAGAGCCACGTCAGCGCCGGACCGAGCAGATGACTTCTTCCACGCCTGTACTCGACCGGGTATTTCATTAAGTCGAGTCATCAGAGACTCGAGGTCATTTTGGAATGTCACACCTGTCCAGAGCTCTGTGTCACTCTGCAACATCGCCACCTTCAGTCGTGCAAGATAGTCCATAATGCCGGCGAGGCGAGATTCCAGTCGCAGCACGTTCATCGCAACTTCGTCCTTGATAGGGGAGTTAATGGGATCCAGATTCGTCTCAATCCGCCCAGTATCTTCCTCGAAGTTTTGATAGAACTCTGCACACACAGAGAAATGATGAGTCGACAGTTGCATGATGAGTCGACGGTTGCAAATCAGTCAGAAAAGGGAAAATACCTTCAAGCATAAGGAACATCTTCTTGGCAAGTCCTCCCAGATAGGTCTCCAATTCATCCCTCCTCCGAGTGAGATCTCCAACTTTGTCGGTCAAGGCCACCTTGTCCTTCTTCAGCTGCATGACTTCTTTGTTGGCTTCGTCAATGGCAGTCTTCAGTTTGGTGTTTTCTTCTTCAAACTTGCCGACTGAAGCCAGCTTCTTGTTGGCAAGTTCAGTTTTCTCCCGCGCCATCTTCTGTGCTGCTGCAAGGTCGAGGTCCTTCTGCTCCAGAGCCTGCTTCATTTTGTCTAAAGAAATAACATTCTTTAGATGAGCTTGGAGTTGTCTGTTTTCACAACGCACATCTGTTCGAGTGGAGTCAATCGGTTCAAAGGGCGAAAAGAAAAGACGACAAGACAAACAGTCGGCAAGTTATTACCTCCCATGGCAGCTGCTTCATCCTTAGCCTTTTGCAAGTTCTCCTTGGCCAGCTCCAGGTCGAGATTGAGCTGGGCCTGTTTCTTCTTCAATTCAGCAAACTGGGCCCCGAACTCACAAGATTTCTGCAATCCACGAATAAGATACGTCAGTCGACAGGAACAAAGATTGATTGCTTCCGAGCGATAAGATACAAAGTTCAAGTCATCATGGCAAAAAGAGTTCTAAGACCACTGCCGAATCAAACATTCGATAGTAGTCTCGGGGACTACACCCAGTGGGTGCACTTGGCGTGCCCCCACTGGTTCGACTTTCCACTCGACATGGTCCGTCCGGTAAAAAAAAAGCGGCAACATTTGTTCTTAGACCACCGCCGACTACCCGCAGTCGACCGCGGTCTCGGGGACTACACCCAGTGGGTGCACTTGGCGTGCCCCCACTGGTCTGGATCCCACTCGGCACAGCCTGTCTGGACCTAGTGGAAGAACTATAAATAGACATTTGACAAAGACCCCCGCCGAATCAAACATTCGACGGCGGTCTCGGGGACTACACCCAGTGGGTGCACTCTGCGTGCCCCCACTAATTCAAGGATACACTCGACGCGACCTAGTCGACTCAAGTGGAAGAATTATTCAGCAAAAGTTAAAGCACCCAGTGGGTGAACGGATGCAAGATGCAGACTCATGATAGATGCACTTTAAAGGTTCCAAAACGCTCATCCACGGACATCTTACGAATAATAAAGCAATAGTTTTCAAGTAACATATCCTAACAGAGCAAAGATCAAGCTGAAAAATCAGTCGGAAATCAACTCACCTGGACATTGGTCTGAAGAGCAGAGCTGGCATTGTAGGCAGCCTTGCTAGCTTCGTGCACCACCTTCATTTGCTCCATCATAAGACCTGCTTGGCGTATAGCATCCTTAGCAGCGCTCACTTGGTCCTCTGGGACAGGATGGGTAGCAAAGAGTGGAGTTGGCGGAACAGTCGAAGCAACCAGAGGATCTGAGGCATGGAGTTGCACGGACGGAGTAGGGACTTGGGCGGTCGATGCCGAAGGATGATCAGTCGACACAGGATCGGCAAAAGAAACAGAAGCCCGAATTGGATCTCCGGACTACTGGATCACTGGTTCTGGCACTGATGACGACTGGGGTACTTTGCTGGCAGGCACCCTCCTGCTCGAAGCCCTGCCTTTTCTTCTCGTGGTCTTCTGAGGCACATCTTCATGATCGTCGTCGTCTGGAAGTTCAATGACATTTGGTGGTGCTGCAAAACACTCGACCGTAAGAGTTCAGTCGACCAACAGTGCAATTGACAAAATGAGGACAAGATGGTAGAGTTGTACCCGCTCTGGAAGTGGCCGCGTCTTCAGTCTCCTCGTCATCTTGATCCTTGTAAATGTCCATGGAGGTCCCAGAAGTAGCAGCGATGAAAGTTTCAGAATTCACTCGGTCAAGCAAGCAAACGAGTCGACAATAACGTAGAAGTTCCCAAGCAAAGCGAAGAGGGAAAGCAAAACACTTACGCAGAAGTGACAGGAACATCCACCTTGATCTTGGGCAAAGCCTTCCGAGGCTTTGAAGGGATGACCTTGGGCTGCTTGGCGGCCTTTTCAGACGGCTCCGGAGTCAAAGTCCGAGTGCATTTTTGCGTCTGTGTGCTTGGAGGAGCTGCCTTGCCTCGACCACTTGCAGGATCTTGGGACTGTTTGGATCGGTGTTCCAAGCGAGGTGGTGAGTCGGCTTCCTCACTATCGTCCGAGTCGTCACTGTCATCTTCATCATCGTCGGGGGATTGCCAGTCACCACTCTCGCCTGTACTCTCTGTTTCCTCCTGGACTTGCTCCCCGTTTGGCATCGAGTACATCTCAGTAAAAATCTGCAAGGAAAGGAATTAAAAAAGCATCAATCAGATTCAAGGGCAGCTACAAATCAGAATAGAAAAGCACTCGGTAATAAAGGTCAGACCTTATCCGGCTCACTGTCGGCATCGAATGGAACAACTCTTCTGGACCCCCTGGGGTTGTCTTTGTTTCCCGTGATGCTTCGCAGCCACTGCGCCACCGTCTCCTCGGTGACCTCCTCTGGGTGGACCCGAGCGGTGTCGTTAGCGCCCGAGTACATCCACATTGGATGATCTCGGGCTTGGAGAAGCTGGATGCGTCGACTGAGAAACACCTCCAACAAATCCATGCCGGTGACACCATCATGGACCAATTGAACTACTCGGTCGACTAGCATGGACACCTCTACTTTCTCTGCTGGAGTCACGGTCAATGAAGAGGGTTGGCGGACTCGCTCCATGGTGAAAGTGGGAAGGCCAGCCGACTGACCAAGGGTCGGAATATCTCGGCAATAGAACCAGGTCGACTGCCACCCCCTAACTGACTCGGGAAGAGTCATCGAAGGAAAAGTACTCCTACACCTCATCTAAATCCCTAAACCCCCGCACATTTGGATCACGTGCGTCTTTGCGTCAGTCGGATTTGCCTTCTTCACAGTTTGGGAACGGCAGGTAAAGATGTGTTTGAACAAACCCCAGTGCGGTCGACAGCCCAGGAAGTTTTCACACAGAGAGACATACGCAGCAAGAAATGTGATGGTGTTGGGAGAGAAATGATGAAGTTGGGCACCAAAAAAGTTCAAGAAACCCCAGAAAAAAGGATGCGGAGGCAGAGTGAAACCGCGGTCAACATGAGTTGCGAGGAGGACGCACTCACCCTCCTGCGGCTGAGGCTCGGTCTCGTTCCCCGGCAACCTCCAAGATCCGTGGGCAATCAAGCCCGCGTCGGCCAGGTCTTCCAAATCCTCCTTCTGGATCGTAGATTGAATCCAGACTCCCTGGATCCAACCAGGCGGCAGACCGGACCTTGACGACGATCCCCAACTCGCCTTCTTGCCGTTCGCCGTCACCGTCGCCTTCTTCGCGTGCTCCAGGGCCGCCGTCTTGTCCTTTCCCATTGCGGCGGACCGCGCGCGGGCGGGGCGGCGGCGTCAAGAGTGGAGGAGGGCGCGGTGGAGAAGCATAGGAAGGAGAAGGAGAGTAAGGCGCACTGTGCAAATACATCGGCCTCGACGCCTTTTATGGGCCTGCTTCCGAATGGCTGACTTGTGGGCCCGAGCGATCCTGTCAAATCCTGTAACAGTCGCGTGCCCGATACATGGCGAAAAAGGCGGCACAAAAATGGAGGCATCCTTATCTAACCACTCCTATTACTGCGGCACGCTCCATCCCGCACGCTTCCCCGAAATTTTGAATCCCGTGAGGTCCAGGGACTGCAGAGCAACCAATCGCGCCAAAGATTTCATTCTATGTTGACACTCGAAGATTGTCAGCATAGTTCACTCGACGACGGCCTCTGAACGGACCAAGGCGACTGAAACCAGATTGAAGCTTCAACGTGATTCGCAGACTCGGACGATATACTTCCGAAGTATGGAATCGAGTCGGATTCAACTTCAGCTCTTTCTTCGCTCGGACCTCAATCCATTCGGGGGCTAATGACGACGACATGTACCTAGGGTAGGATCATAGGCCCGACCTAGACACCCTACCCAAGGACACTGTCCTAGAGTCAAAGACATTCGAAATGCAACAGAAAATACCGACTGAAGTTACCTTGGAGTGTAATCCACTCGACCAGCTATTTCACTCGGATACCCCAATTCCATTCGACCAAGAAACCACTCGGAGTACAGAATGCCTAGAGTCACTCAGGATGGCAACGGCCAGGCGTTTACTCTATAGTGTTTAAGATAATTTACAGCACTTTATAGCTAGCGTTACCAGTAACGCCCTGTCTTAATGTACATTGAACTCTGTGTAACGTGGGACGGCTGGGGTCCAGACGCACTCTATATAAGCCACCCCCCTACACTGGCACAAGGCTTCAGACCCCCTGCAACTCTCATGCATAATCCAGTCGACCAAGCCTCCGGGCAATGAGACGTAGGGCTGTTACTTCCTCCGAGAAGGGCCTGAACTCGTAAATTTTGCGTGCACAACCCCACCGTAGCTAGGATCCTGCCTCCTCCTACGTACCCCCTATTCTTACTGTCAGACTTACTCCCACGACAACCGTCATCGCCTGCAACTGGGTCGTTTCTCGGGTCACCGAGGAAGACTTGAAAGAATATGTTCAGACTGGCGTTTTAGCCAAAAAAGAAGTCATCCGCTGGAGGGTCCCAGGCAATGAGACTCGTCCTGAGCCCAAGGACGGGGAAGTCATCATTTTTACTGATCACATAAACCGGGGCTTCATCCCTCCTGGCTCAAAATTCTTCGGCGATGTGTTGCATTTCTTAAAACTCCATCCACAAGATATCGGCCCAAACTCCATCTCAAACATCTGCAACTTTCAAGTGTTCTGCGAGGTGTACCTTCAACAGTAACCCACCGTAGAACTATTCAGGGAGTTTTACTACTTGAACCAGCAAAATGAATTCACTGATGGGCCTAGTTTGGAGCTAGGCAGCATATCTATACAGTGCCAGAAAGATGCCACCTTCCCAGCTGCCACTCTTCCCAGTCACCCCAAAGACTGGAACCAGACTTGGTTTTATTGTCAAGATACTTCGCCGGAAGGAGAAAACCCCTTGCCGGGTTATCGCGCCAGCCGGCTTAGTAGCAGACATCATCTTCCAGACTGTATCAGCATAGCAGAGCGGAAGAAATATGTGCCGGTTTTTGCGAAGATCCGGGCCTTGATGGCCAACGGCTTGACCCGAATTGATCTTGTTCGCTGCTGGGTCGCCTGGAGAGTCTTGCCTCTAAGCCGCCGACCCGGCTTAATGTGCGAGTATACCGGCGAGCTAACAGATCCTCAGCGCCACTGTCAGATCGAAATAACTGAGGAAGACATCAATAACATGACCAAGACTCTGCTGAATGAGAGCTTGGCAGATTGCAGTCAAATCAGACTGAGTCCTTTCTGCACTCTGAATAAGCCGCCAGCTGTAAGTTTTGAATCAAGCTCATACTTGACTCATATTTTGATTTGTACGGCCTGTTCATACTCATTCAAATGTTTACAGGCCGATTCACCCTTTTGGACCAAGAAGCTTCAGGATAAGGCAAAGAAACCCCAGACGAAGACCAAGGCTAAAAAACCTGCTAAGAAGAAAACCAATGCCACCAAGTTATTCAACTTGGATGAGAATGATGATGATGAGTCGGAGGTAGAACTTGATTCCCTTGGCTCATTTTTTGTACATCTTATTGACAATGACCATTATCAGGATGATGCGGAAGCCAGCCGTGCAGATGATGACAAGGTAATTATCCTTTCCTCTGGCTCAGAACCTCTGCCAACACAGAAAACTCGACAAGCAAGCCGGAAAGTAAGATTTTCTCACCCTTTAGCTTACTTGGATCCCAACTTTCTTTTGAAGAAGCAACAACACGAAGCTCGCTGCACAACCCGGTGCAGCGGCGGTGGAGCTTTATCCTCCGGCTTACCGAATACCCCAGCACCTCACAAATGTCGACCGGAGGTTTCAAAACTTTCTGACTTAGATTATCCCAAGGCAGGTTTTTTCCGTCAACCTCTTAATCCGTGTGATTCAAACTATCAGAGAACATCTCACTCCTCCTCCGGTGACTCAACGGGAACTCAAATTCCGGCCTTCAAGACCGTGCCTGGGTAAGGGTGCATTTAATCAGTCGAAACTTCATGCTTAATCAATATGCTGACATCTTTGTATTTTATTTTCCAGTGGTATGGCCAAGCCCAGCAAGAAGGCAAAATTGAACAAGCCGGCTGAAGACTCCAACCCTTCAGAGCCGGAAAAACAATTGCCAGAGACCTCTTATCCAACCGCTGAGGCCACCATTGATGACCCGCCACCAGAAGAGCACGACGTTACCATCGATCGTATGGACGTTGAACCGGTCATCCCTAATCCGCCCAGTCCCATCAAGCCTACTGAAGAGAAGGCTGACGATGTCGTCGTCACCGGGTTTGGTTATACAGCGTCGGGTAACCCCACTGTCTTATCCAAGCATAGCGCCAAGGAAGAAGTTACTGCTGCTGATAAAGGCAAGTGGAAGGTAGACTTAGAAAGGTACGCCCAATTTGGTGCTCAAGAAATCCATTCCGGCTATTTGAACCATTTATATACCAGCCGTGATTTTGAAGCCGGCTTGGTCAATCTGATGAAGGAACGTTATGAGGTAATTCAATCAACTCTTCCTAATAAGTATATTGCTATCAGCCGCGAAGTCTATAGGGTATGATAGGATTGAATACTCTGTAGACTTTCAATTAGTCGTAAAAATAGAAGAATATCATCACTAGTAGCCCCCAAGGGCCGGCTTAACTATTATGTTAAGCCGGGACTTCAATTAGCAGTAATCAACTGTGCACCTGTACTTCAATTAGCAGTAATCAAATGTGCACCTGTAGCCCCCAAGGACCGGCTTAATCAACATGAATAAACCGGGACTTATCACCATGCCTGAAACCAATATCCCAACATGTAGTCTTTATAAACCGGATCATATCATTTTGTCCGGGTCAGTAGATAAATTTTTCTTAAAAAAGAGCAATAGGCATTAGCCCCCAAGTGCCAAGGAAAATACTTGTATTGTGCTTGGGACTTCAAAAATAATCATGATCATAATACCTTCCATGTTTGTTCATGTCACAGGCTGAACTGACTGAGAAGGATTCGCAGCTCAATGATCTGAGGGCCAACGTTAAAACTTAGCAATCCGAGACATCCAAGGCCAAATCAGAACTGAAGACTGCTTTGGAAAACATTGAGCAGCTTAAGCAAAGCTTCAATGCTGATAAAACCGGCTGGGAGACCGAGAAGGCGGCTCTATTGAAGAGAGCAGAGGATGCTGAAGCCGCGCTTAAACCGGTGACTAACGAGTTGTCCGGTTTAAGGCAGCAGATCAATAGCATGTCATCAACCATCTTTGGTAAGTAGTAAACATGACTCTTGTCATCCCAATAAACATATTATAAACATCTGCCGGCTTATTAACAAATTTACTGATACAGGCTCCTGGAGCATCAAGTTGGGCTTAGATATGCGCATCAGGCTTAAGGCTGTCTATACTCTTGTAGAACAACTATATACCTGTGCTCAACGGACCATTGCTGCTGCAATTCAAAAGAAACAGCCGCCCACCCTCATCCAAGAAACATTGGAAAAGTTGTCAGTGCTACCCCAAAGGATTGAAGAGTTGAAGCGAGCCTTTGCCAGAGCCAGTGCTTTGACTGCTTTAAGCCGGGCAAAGGCGTGGCAAGCAGATCTTGATCCGGAAGACTTGGCCAATGGTTGCCCAAGTGTAAAAGATGATGGGTCACCCTTCAGTGCTGATGACTTTGCAGAAATAGCAAGAGCAATGCATCCATTAGCAACCCGGCTGGCTGAAGAGACCAATCTATCTCAATACCAGGCGGCTTATGATGCCGACAACAAGAAGATGAAGGCGCCGGTTCATTCAGAGGTGGATCTGATCCCACCGAAGCGTAAGCATTCCTTCCCTCCTGACATTGACCATCCAACCTTATTGATGATGAAGCTGTGTTTAGAGCTTTGACCGGTATCAACTGGTCTACGCCTGACTTCCAGCAAATGGATAATCAAGGAGCTGCAGACGAAGGAGCGCAAGATGACTCGGAGGCTACAACCCGCCAAGAATAAAAATCTGAATTCATGAGCCGGTGCTAGTCATAGCGTTCTGACGCTATATATCAAAAACACTTGTCCTTTTGGGCCTTCAGATGCCTTGTAATAGGCTAGTTTAAACAATTCTGCTCTGTCACGCCATCGTGCGTGTTTTATTTGCATAACACTGCTGATCCACTATTTAAAGATCTGCCACTTATGCTTCATAGCACCATCAATGATGCAAGGCAGTTTAATCATTTGTTCCTGCACATAAACAGATAACAAGTGCCCTGGCGGTTTACCCCAGGGCGGGTGACAACACCCCTTTATAAAAACCAATGATGACTAAATAGTTCATGATCAGGGCCGGCTTATCAAAACCTCATATAATAATAAAATAAACATCATACCTGTGATGTTTAGGCATACTGCCGGCTTATCATGCCAGCAAGGGTAACAGCCCAGACAGAACACAACGCCCTGTGCAATTTTACTCATACTATGGGCTTATCACACCATATGCAGTAAGGGGTAATATCCCTAAACTTAAAGCACAATACTCAAGCAGATAATCATCATATACTGGCGACTTAAAGTCCAAAGCCAGACCGGGTTAATAAACTCTGGATAAGCTCATACATAAACCATAAGGCAATGTAGTCCTCATCGGTTTTCAACCATGTATTAACATATCACAAGAGATGAACCTCAAAAAATGTTCAAATCAAATATAAATCAAAAAACAAGGCTTTCATAGGCTGCCAAGCCTCAAAGTCAAGTGTTGTTCAAGGGCTGCACAGCCGTTGAGTTAAACCTTCATTCAAACCTTGTAAGCCGGGCCTCACATGACCAATCGCCGTTTTAACCTTGACAAGTTCAGGGTCTATAAGATTGACTGTCAAGAGTACAGCGAGTCATTCCAGGATTACCTGGGCGGAGTGGCAGACATACAAAGGCAGGATAACCCGGATTTTTTGGTGAATACACCTGGCGTCCAAGCCTATTACAAGGGTCAACAAAGCTCTGTCCATTAACAAAGAGCCCCCAAGTAATATTTCATTCCAGGCGTACAAGCCGGATCAGCTGGGTAGTCATAGCTATGCTCAATGAGCAAGAAGCCCCCAAGTGATTAGACGAAGTAATAATAGACTCATATTCTTAGAAATGAAATGACAGAGGCCCTGAATTCAGGGATGTCGGCTTTATTATATTCATCATAATATATACATTGACAAAGTATGTACATCACAAGAGCCGGTGGCTCAGGTGTAATAAGCCCGAAGATGAGCAATATTCCACGGCCGGCGGGTCTCCTCCTCCGACGTGCGTGAGTCCTTGTGGTCTCGAACATCGATAAGGTAGTTTGACCCGTTGTTCAGATTTTTGCTGACCACAAAGGGTCCTTCCCAAGGTGGGGATAGCTTGTGCATATCAGTTTGATCTTGGATAAGCCGGAGCACCAAATCGCCTTCTTGAAAGGTCCTGGTTTTAACCCGGCGGCTATGATAACGGCGCAGATCTTGCTGGTAAATCGCCGAACGAGCCGCTGCCAGGTCACGCTCCTCATCCAACAGGTCAATAGCATCCTGATGTGCTTTTTCATTATCAGCTTCAACATAAGCCGCCACACGGGGCAAGTCTGCAGTCTAGGGGCTGGATATGATTGGGCCTTTTAAAAGGTCCAAGGACAAAAAGACTCATTTCCTGGTAGCTGCCACCAACTGTGCTTAATTGGAATCATTTGGCACATGAGCTCGTCTTGAAAACTTCTGACAGCCATCACATTTACTGACCAGATCTTCCGCATCAGCGTGAGCCATCAGCCAATAAAACCCGTGACGAAAAGCTTTCGCAACCAGAGATTTAGAGCCGGCATGATGACCGCAATCTCCTTCATGAATCTCCCTTAAAATTTCATGGACCTCCTCAGGAGAAACGCATCGTTGAAACACCCCTGTAACACTGCATCTATGTAACTCCCCATTGACAATAGTCATTGACTTAGACCTCCGAGTTATTTGCCTGGCCAAGGTTTCATCCTCAGGTAATTCACCGCGGGTCATATAAGCCAAATATGGAACAGTCCAATCAGGAATAACATGGAGAGCTGCCACCAACTGTGCTTCCGGGTCAGGGACAGCAACATCTTCCTCCGTTGGCAATTTAACTGATGGATTATGCAAAACATCAAGGAAAATATTAGGGGGTACCGGCTTACACTCAGACCCCAGCCAGCTTAAAGCATCAGCAGCTTCATTTTTCCTGCGATCAACATGCTCCACTTGATAACCCTTGAAATGACCAGCAATAGTATCAACCTCTTGACGATAAGCCGCCATGAGTGGATCCTTTGAATCCCAAGTTCCTGACACCTGCTGAGCCACCAAGTCTGAGTCACCAAAACACCTCACCCGGTTTAAATTCATCTCTTTAGCCATCCGAAGACCATGGAGTAAGGCTTCATACTCAGCTGCATTGTTAGTACAAGCGAACATCAACCTTAAAACATAACAAAATTTATCACCTCGCGGGGAAGTCAATATAACTCCAGCCCCCGAGCCTTCCAATTGCCTGGATCCATCAAAATGAATAGTCCAATATGTGGTATCTGGCTTATCCTCAGGCATCTGCAATTCCGTCCAGTCATTGATGAAATCCACAAGTGCTTGAGACTTTATAGCCGTCCGAGGCATATATTTCAAGCCATGGGGTCCAAGCTCAATAGCCCACTTAGCTATCCTACCTGTGGCTTCTCTGTTTTGAATAATATCCCCCAAGGGAGGAAAACTAACCACAGTGATGGGATGACCGAGGAAATATTGCTTCAACTTGAGGCTAGCCATGAACACGCCTAAACCAATTTCTGCCAATGTGGGTATCTCTGCTTGGATTCAATGAGCACCTCACTGACATAATAAATCGGCCTTTGAGTCGGATACTCCTTGCCTGACTCTTTCCTTTCAACCACAATTGCCACACTGACAACTCTATTGTTTGCAGACACATATAAAAGCAAGGGCTCCTTCTCAATAGGAGCTGCAAGAACCGGCGGTTCAGCCAACTATTTCTTAAGCGACTCAAACGCCTCATTGGCAGCATCACTCCAGACAAAGTTATCTGTCTTCTTCATCATTTGATACAAAGGGATAGCCTTTTCTCCCAGGCGGCTTATAAACTGGCTCAAAGCTGCAATACGACCCGCCAACCGCTGGACGTCATTGATACATGCTAGCTTAGCCAAGGAAGTGATAGCTTTGATTTTCTCTGGGTTAGCTTCAATGCCTCTCTCAGAAACTAGGAAACCCAATAGTTTGCCTGCTGGCACGCCGAAGACGCACTTGGCCGGGTTAAGCATCATTTTATAGACCCGGAGATTGTCAAAGGTTTCTTTCAAATCATCTATCAAAGTCTCTTTCTTCCTAGATTTCACAACAATATCATCCACATAGGCATGAACATTGCGTCCAATCTGGTCATGGAGGCAATTCTGAACGCACCGTTGGTAAGTTGCCTGGGCACTCTTGAGCCCAAGGGGCATAGACACATAGCAGAAGGCTCCAAAGGGAGTGATGAAAGCTGTCTTCTCCTGGTCCTTAACTGCCATTTTAATCTGATGATAACCAGAGTAAGCATCCAAAAAGCTCAAACGCTCACAACCCGCCGTAGCATCAATAATCTGATCAATACGAGGGAGAGCAAAAGGGTTAGCCGAACAGGCTTTATTAAGGTCTGTATAATCCACACACATACGCCAAGTGCCATTTTTCTTAAGCACCAGCACCGGGTTAGCTAACCACTCAGGATGAAAAACCTCAATGATGAATCCAGCGGCCAAGAGCCGGGCCACTTCTTCACCAATTGCCTTGCGCCTCTCTTCATTGAAACGACGAAGAAACTGCTTGACCAGTTTAAATCTTGGATCAACATTAAGAGTGTGCTCAGCGTGTTCCCTCGGTACACCTGGCATGTCAGAAGGTTTCCATGGGAAGATGTCCCGGTTCTAACGGATGAACTCGATGAGCGCGCTTTCCTATTTCGGATCCATATTGGCACTGATACTGAACTATTTGGATGAGTCACCAGGAACAAAATCGACCAACTTAGTGTCATCGGCCGAATTAAATTTCAAAAGGGGGTCATTCTTTGTAGTTGGCTTCTTCAAAGGTGTCATATCCGCCAGGTCAACATTATCTTTATAAAACTTCAACTCCTCAGTGGCACAGGCCGACTCAGCATATGCAGCATCACCCTCTTAACAATCCAGAGCAATCTTCCTATCACCGTGCACCATGATGGTGCCCTTATGACCCAGCATTTTAAGCTGTAAATAAACATAACAAGGCCGTGCCATGAATTTGGCATAATCTGGCCGCCCGAACAAGGCGTGATACGGGCTTTTGATCTTGACCACCTCAAAGGTTAATTTCTCAACTCTGAAATCATGGTCATCTCCAAAGGCTACCTCCAGGGTTATCTTACCCACTGGATATGCCGACTTACCAGGCACCACCCCATGGAAAACATTAGAAGACGTCTTAAGATCTTTGTCAAACAAATTCATACGATGAAAAGTATCATAGTAAAGGATATTGATACTACTGCCCCCATCCTTGAGTACTTTTGTAAGCTTATATCCTCCTACCTGAGGAGCCACCACCAATGCCAACTGACCTGGATTATTAACCCGGGGCGGGTGATCCTCACGACTCCATACGATGGTCTGCTCAGACCACCTCAAATAACAAGGTACCGCCGGCTCAACCGAGTTTACTGCCCTTTTATGGAGCTTCTGATCCCGCTTACATACACTCGTGGTGAAAACATGGTACTGTCCACTATTCAACTGCTTCGGGTTACTCTGATAACCAGACTGCTGTTGCTGATTCCCTTGACCAGATTGCTGATTAAAGCAACCTTGATTGCCTTGGCCCTGGAAGCCAGAGTTTGAACTGCCACCACCAAAGCCAGGTCCTGAACCGCCATTCGGGCCATGATTGTTCTGGAAAAAATTGGAATTCCTATATTCCTTCATGATGAAGCAATCCTTCCACAGATGAGTGGCCGGCTTCTCGTGCGTACCATGCTTTGGACAAGGCTGATTCATCATTGCCTCAAGGTTAAATTTTAGCCCCCCAAACCGGGCCGGCTTTCCCTTGCGACGCTGATTATTATTCTGCGTATTGGTGTTAGCCACAAAGTCTAAGTTTCCATCAGCCTTGCACTTACCATTGCCGCCTTGACCTGCCGGGTTATGCTGCTGCCCTTTCGTATTGCTGCTTCTTTTTCCCTTACCCGGCTTCTCATCATCAGACTCGGGGTCCTTGGTACTATCAGAGTTGGCATACTTGACGAGAGCCGCCATTAGCTCCCCCATGTCGTTGCAGTGGCATTTAAGCCGCCCCAGCTTCTGCTTAAGGGGAAGGAAACGGCAATTTTTCTCCAACATCAGGACTGTTGAACCGGCATTGATACTGTCCGACGAGTGTATAATAGCTGAGATCCGGCGCACCCAATGTGTTGTTGACTCGCCTTCACCTTGGACACAAGAATCTAAATCTAGGATTGACATAGGTTGCTTGCATGTGTCTTTAAAATTCTGGATAAAACGAGCTTTCAACTCCGCCCATGATCTAATGGAATTAGCGGGGAGTCCTTTTAACCAAGTACGAGCCGGCCCATCCAACATCATGGTGAAATACTTAGCACAAGCAGCATCACTAACATCCAGCATCTCCATGGCCATCTCATAGCTCTCGATCCAAGCCTCAGGGGGCTGATCCGCTGTATAATTAGGCACCTTATGAGGGCCCTTAAAATCCTTAGGCAAATGCTCATTGCGCAGAGCCGGCACTAAACACGGCACACCCAAAGTTCTGGAGGTCACACCTGCCTCCACCAAAGCTGATGGATAATCCGGAGATGGTTGTTGAGCTACTAGCTGAGCCGCCAGTTCAGCCTCCCGACGCGCTCTGCCCTGATCCACCAAGGTCTGAGCATCACCACCATCGCGCGCCGGGTTATGCCCACGAGGCTGGTTATAGCGTTGTTCACTGCTCGAAACCGCTGGCGACTCAATATGTCGGCTATAACTCCGGCTTGGCCGAGGGGTTGAGTGAATCCTTTCGCGACTATACGAATAAGCCGCCTGCTGATCCAATGCCGTCTGAAGAAGCTCTCTAGCCCTCCGTGTCTCTATCGCAGCAAGAGACTCACCTTCAACTGGCAGGGCCGCCAATCGCGTTGCCGCAGCAATCATATTATCCAAAGGGTTAGAATAATGACCCGGAGGTGTCGGAATATGCTGAGGCGGAGTATTATTCAAGCGAGGCGGGTCCATCGCGCGTGGCTGAACCGGCGCTCTGGTCACAGGTGCTTCAACCGCCCGGTTCACCGCCGGCGGGTCACTGGTTCCTGCTCCGGGCGTGTTGAAGAGGTTCCTTGCCTCATAAACCAGGGGTAGACGACTCTGGTGCTTCCTCGTCATGATCTCGTTTGAAGCGTTCTGATCCAGTGTGAGCCGGAAGGAGTCTGCCTGAATCTATTGTGCCTGGACGTCCAAAGCAGCCCGCTCCGCGGCCATCCTAGCGTTCTCAGCCGCCAGTTCCTCCTTGGCTTGGGCGATCTCATATCGCACCTTCGCCACATCCACCTTATGCTGTTCCTGAGTATCCGGGGTTACCTCCACCCCCATTAAATTTGCCAAAGCTTCCAACAATTCTGTGAGAACTTGAGCCGGCGGGTGTGCAGAACTGCTAACACCAGCCGCCGCCGCAGCCGTTGAACTGGAGGTCATAGCCGCGGCGGTTGTCGAACCAAGAGCCGGCTGTGTACCGGCCATGAAAATTACGACCCTGTTCGGCGGCTCATAGGGGTCCGGAATACTGTCACCATCGGAACAGCCCCCAAGCCGGCCGTCTTGCAGTTGATACACTGAGTTGGTCTCGCCGGTTGACGACTCACCATCAGAGTAGATGGCCGTCTCACCACCAGATACAGATCCTTCCTCCAATTCTGCCTCATGGATAAATCCAACAAAGGTGCACTTCACGGCGGGTTGAACCCGGGCGGGTCGTGCACGCTGAGCCGTCTCGATGACGTCGGTGCAGTTTTCCAGCTCAGGGCCCGGTTCGCCGATCTTGCCGATGAAGATGTGGATTCCGCCGAAGGGGACCCGGTACCCGTACTCAATTGAGCCGGCCTCGGGGCTCCAGCCTGCATCGTCGATGTAGAGCTTGCCGCAATGACTCTTGGTCATCCGGCCCATAGCGTATCCCTTGATCCCTTCAAAGCTGCCCTTCAAGAACTCGAAACCACCGTGCGCCAGCCCCACGGTGGGCGCCAACTGTCGTGGAATTATCATGGAAGATGTCCTAGTGGAAGGATTTAGTCGTGGAGCCATCGCAGCTAGGTTAACCTAAAGGGTTTAATCGGGACAAAGGACATAGAGTTATACTGGTTCGGCCCCTTGCGGTGAAGGTAAAAGCATAATCCAGTTTGAGGTGGTATTGCTAGGGTTTCGATTACCAGGGAGCGAATACGCTTGACCTAGTTCTCGATCTCTTGTTTCTTGCCCTAACCCGCCGCCGGGTCACCCCTTTATATACACAGGCTGATGCCTGGCGGCTTACAGAGTCCCGGCCGGCTCATACACAACGTGTCCGGCTTGGTGACAGAACTACACTTTCCTTAACGTACAAGTTAAACATATTGCGGTTTAGGCCCGCGGGCCTCAAGTCTCCTCCGGGTCTTGGGCCTCTTCATTATGAACCGCCAGTGGCATGACCCGGCCCCTCCTGGGCGGGTCATACCCAATAGTTATATCCCCAAGAAGTCCCTTATCAGCCCCCGGCCTATATGGTACCAGCTACCGATATCCTGAACAGTGAGTATATATAAGCCATGGGATGAAACTATCCTCGATGGAAAATAGTAGTTGTTCCCAAAATTGTCCTGTATAAGTACATCGAGAGGCATGTTAAGCACAACAGGCTAAACATCAACCAAATATATCCATGGCAAACAAAATAATCTCCAAAAGATAGCTTCAGTGTGCAGGTTTAAGCATGCTAGTTAAGCAAAACAGGTGGAAAGGTGTGTTAATTGCAACAGGCCTAACATTTACCAACAAGCAAACATAGTCATTCAAACTGGTATTGTGTCGGTCTAAGTACACTAGTATTGTTAAATAAAAATGGAAAGGCGTGTTAACTACAATATGCAGCAACCAAATGTAGTCATTGATAGTGGTATTGTTGAAACTGGTATTGATGAAATTGAACTGCACAGTTCATTCTAGCACATATAGTATATCATGTTGTGAATAACTGGAATAAACAAGGCATACTACCAACAACCAAAGATAGCATTTGAAACTGGACATATGCTAACTACAAACAATCGAACAACCAAAAAACCTTAAAAGAGGCATATGCTAGCTATAACAGGCTTAACAACAAGCAAATATATGCATTCCTATCTGTATGTTTAAAACTGGAATTGATGAAAATGTACTCCACAGTAAATAGTTGCACATATAGAGCATCACATTGCGAACAACTGAAATAAACAAGGCATACTGTAAACAACCAAATATAGCAATTAAAACTGGACATATTCTCACTACACTACAAAAAAGGGACTCAACAAAACAAATCATGGGTTCCCCCCTATGAAGAGGCACGTCAAAACAAATCATGGGTTTCCTCACTTGTCACAGATGGGCTCGTTCCCGTGGGAAGATCACGGACCCTGGGTGCGCTCCATGTTGTCGCAGATGGGCTCCTTCCTCTTGGAAGAGCACGGCTGTAGGGTGCCCTCTCTGGGGTCGCAGACGGGCTCTTTCCCCTTGGAAGAGCTGGACAGGGTGCCCTTCTCGTGGTCGGCGTCGATGAGTTCTGCCTTGGAATCTGTGGATCCCAAGCCAGCATCGCAGAACGTGTCCTTTAGAAATGACAAAAGGGGCTCGATGGGGATGTAGGATGGCAAATTCTTGATAGCGAGCCGGAGGAGATCAGCGGCGGGGCCATGGATGAGTTCGATGACGGTTGAACCCGGGGGGTTCAGGGTGGGCCACTTAACCTATGACATAGCCCGGATCAGACCATCACTGTCGATGAGCTCGATGTCATAGCCGGCGTCCACGACATACCCACATACTCTAGCCCGTTGATTGAGTGCCTGCGGCGAGTAATGGTCGTCGGCTTCCACGGCGGCCACCTTAGCAACGTCGGGCGAAGAGGCTGCGATACACCTCTTTTGCGCCAGTCGCTCCTCGAGCTCCACAGGAAGCGTAGCCGGGCTTAGGCTGCGACACTCTGGAGTGGGGGATGGGAATGGGGATGGGGATCTGTGGGAAAGGGGGCGTTTGGTAGGCGTCATCTAAGAAACTCAGGGCGGCCTGTGTATGGAGATCGGTGGGTAAGCTGCACGGGCAAACCGGCAGATGTTGATAATGGAGGCCTTGCGGCGGCGGCGACCTTGCTAGGGTTTCGAGCGAGGGGGGGGGGGGTTGTGGTGTGGTGGTGGGGGGGGGTTGTGTGTGCGCGCCCGAGGAGTTTTTGGGGTGTGTATGTGGAGGGGGGTTTGAGGAAATGACGCGGCTACTGAATATTTTACTACGCGGGAGTCAAACGCGGAAGTAAAATGCTAGGGCTATTGAAAATTTGGATGATGGTGCATCGCACACGGTCCGGAAATAACAACGGTGTGTTATGAAACAAAAAACCCCTCGAGACGGGCAGATATTTTCGAGGGATGCAGGCGGGAGCGGGAACAACAAACATCACACACGGTCGAAACATAATAACCGTGTGTTATCAAACAGAAAAACCTGTAGGCGGGTAGATATTTTTGAGAGGGGAAGCCTCGTGGAGCCCAATGTACTGTGCTGATGTGCGTGATAGGGGCACCGGCGTGGCACACGGTTAGTGTGAGTGAACCGTGTCTGTTGCGTCATCTGACTTGTCTAATGTTCATAAATTTGGCGAAAATGACGCGGGAAAGCGTCAAAACACGAACACAGCATGTGGACCAAATATATGTATGAAAAGGGTGGTTTGATGCTCAAATACCAAATGCACAACTTCGATGTGGCACCTATCTCACAAAGCGCATGGTATTTCTTGTCCCCCCTCGTGTCGGCAGGAGGGGAATCCTAATTAAGCTATGAACACATGCCCGCCCCCATGGAGGTTCACCTAGCAAAGTGCGAAGTAGCAGTCCCCCCATCACACACACACACACACACACACACACTTTCAGTTGGCCGGAGAGGGCATCTCACCAAGATGTATCGTAAAACGGACCAAGAATAATCCACCTTAGTCATACAACCTCTCTCTTGTTGTTGGTCAAAGTGATGGCCATCCATGCGACCCCAGAGATGGGCTAGCTCGCCAATAATCACACAAGTAGCTAGTTCCCGAAGACAACCACTGCCTGCATGTGGCCCAAACATATGTATGGAGTGTTGATGTTTGAATACACAATGGAACAACTTTGCTGTGGCACCGTGCTTTGGAACCAGAAATCTCCACACGGAGCAAGGGTTAGTTGACGATGCATATGTATGTCACACCACACTTCGAGCCGATGATGGGGATTTATGCATGCATGCATAGTATGTGCTCAAACTTAATTAGGTCTGAATCTCACCATGACCTACTACGATAACATGAACCAAAGGAAGAATCCACCATGGTAATCTATCTTGTTGTCGGTCCAAGTGATCATGGATGTCCACGCGGGCCCATGAATATATAGGCTTGTCGGCGATAACCACGCGAGGGAGTGTACCATTTGAAGACAACCACTACATGCATATGTATGTATGGAGGGGATGCGTGCATGCTTGTTTGAATACCATTCACAACATTGATGTGGCGCGTGCGTCAAAAATCGTACAGTCGCCACACAGAGCGAGATCGGTTCATGGCGTGTCGTGGTACTGGCCACTTCGACTCGATGGGAGGAAGTCATGTGTACACATGCATGTGTGCTCAAACTATATCATGTCAGCCCAGAGCATGACCTATATACCGTAATACAAACTAAAAAAATAATCCCCTCCTAAGTCAAATTAACCTCTCATTGTCAAGCAAAGTAGTGATGGACCAAGCAGGCTCACAGATGGAAAGTATCGATATCGCTGATAACCATGTGAGTGGGTGCCAGAGGACACCATCGCTTTGCATGTGGGCCAAACATATGTTGAATACCCAAAATGCACAACTTTGATGTGGCACATGCCTTGAAAACCATGAAGTCCCCACACAGAGCGAGGTTCATGAAGCGTACTACATATGCTGGTCCCCTTCCCCCTCTTTGACGCATACTATATGCTCCTACCGTAATACAACCCAAAAAGAATCCTCCTTGATGGTGAAATTAATTAACCTCTCCCGATGTAGGTCAAAGTGATGCATGCATCGATGATGACATCGCGGGCCCACAGATGGAAGCGTCACACGTGAGTGTCCTAGGATAACCACCGCCTGCATGCATGTGGCCCAAAGAGGTGTTGTGTGATGTTTGAATAGCCAATGCACAACTTTGATGTGGCACGTGCCTCGGAAACCGAAAAGTCCCGACACTGACTGAGGTGTGTTCACGGACGCGTACGTAGTATATATGCTAGTCCCCTCCCACCTCTTCGACTCGTACTATATACTCCCACTATAACACAAACAAAAAAGATTCTACATTGCTGGTCAAATTAACCTCTCTGCCGGCTGTTGGTCGAAGTGATGGACGACGATCTCATGGGCCCACAGAAAGCATCACACGCGAGTGAGTGTCGTGTAGGACAACCACCGACTGCATGTGGCCAAAACATGTATGTATGAAAGGGTTGTGTAATGTTTTAAATAATGAATTCATGACTCTGATGTGGCACCTACCTCACAAAATGGCCAACCCGCACGGTGGCTCACAACTCGTAGTGTACTGCCAGGCCCCCCACCCCCCCACACACACACACCGCGCATCCATCGCAACTACGATGCATGTTAAATTTTCCCGCGGTGAAAATATGTTACCAAAGGAGGGACGTTTTAATTTTGAAAAAAAAACAGAGATCATTAAGACGTTTTAGTACATTGATTGATTTTCTAGGGGTATAATGTGCAAAAATCAAATTTGAGCTACATGCACATGTGTCAGTGCACCTAAATGGATTGGAAAAACACATGTGTCTCACTGGGTGCATGTTTACTCCCCGTGCAAGAAATTTCAAACATTAAGAATCTTGATTTTTAAAATCTAGTACATCCAAAACTTATTTGAAATTCATGAAACTTATCGTGTTGTCATATGGACACCAATACACAGTGGCATTGTACATTTTTTTGTCCAATTTGAGACAAGTTTTGATGTAATCTTTATCTTCTTACAAACGGGAGATTATTAATAATTGGGAACCAATATCGCAAACGGATTATTTATTCGAACCGTGGGCGTCAGACCAACAATGGATATGTGCTATGCTTCGGTTAAGCAATAAAGCGGCAACATTAATCATCAAAACAGAAAAACAATATACGTGCCCCCGCGTGACCCGTGTGCCGTGCGAGCAGGCGTGAGTTGACGGGACGCATGCGAGCAGTCCGCCGCACAGGCAGACCGGGAGGCGTGCGTGCAGGTGTGTGAATTGACGTGAGGCGTGCTCACTGCGTAGTGTCATCGGGAGGCGTGCGAGTAGCTGTGTGAAATGACGGTAGGCATGCCAGCAGTCCGGTGCATAGGCTCACTAGGAGGCGAGCCAGCGGTTCGACCGCCGTCCGCCTCTCTCCCATTACTCCATATTAATGGCGCACCCGAGCAGCCGCACCCCCCATCCTTGCCACACACACAATCCTCTCTCTTCGCCTGCATCCTCGACGCCGCTCTCAGTCCTCAAAGCCGTCAGTGTATAAGGATGCCGCTGAAGCGCGCCATCGGAGGGAGTGGTGACGCCGGGGCTGCTGAAGCACCAGAGTATGGCGTGAAGATGGAGACAGAGGTTGCCCTCGCCACCGGCGAGGTATCGCTGCACCCTGACATCGTCGACGGCGTCGTGCTTCCATAGCCGGAGCCGGAGGTCCACACCGACTCCGGTGACTACTCGGGCGACGACCCCAACGATGACACAGAACCGGTTAGTCATCTATACCCATTTATGTGTCAAATACATCCTAGGGTTTCTCTGTTTACTCCTGCCTCCCCCATTTTGGAATAGAAATCCTATGGTTATGTTCTCCCAATCCACGAAATCTGAGTAAGTTTCGTTAGATCTGCGCAGTGTATTGATTGTTTGAATGGTACAAGTGATAAGTGACTAGTTGTTTCATCTTTGCAAATGATTTCTACTACTAATCCGACTAGGGTTAGTGTTCGTGCTAATAATTTCTAGCCAGGTCTTGACAATTGATTTTGAATGACGTACATATATGTTTGTGCCATTATTTTCTTCAAGATTGGTCTGTACATAGACGATTGTGCTTAAAAATTGAACCATAATCTCTGGATATGTTTAAAAAAATAGCCATAAATTCCTAATCCTACTTTACGGCACGTAAATATTCATTTGATGCCAAATTTTGGCAACTACCAAATGTTCGCTAGAGATTAGTTTGTATTCCAAATTTGACACCACATTTTTTTACTATATGTATAGGTGCTATCTGATGATGTCGACAGCGAGGATGAAGATGGCTAGAGGAGGTACAAGAGGCAAATTCTCAGGGAGCTTTATGCGGGAATGCATAACAGGCCTATTAGGACCTAGAACTGGGGCTATTGATGCCCATTTTGCAACCAAAAGCTTCATGACGCGTATCAAATTGTTCTGGCGCATGCAAGAGGACGAGCCGTTGGCTCCTTCAAGTAGAAGTATTCTCGCAGGGTGGCGCATGCCGTGTACGCTGAGTACCTGGAGAAGCTTCAGGATCGTGCTAGCAGCTGAGATGAGATGTGGGATTGAACTATGTATGGCTAGGTAGTGTGTTAATTATAAATGCGCTTGAGTATGCTTAATGACGGTTGAACGATATACTTATGGTTGAATTATGCTTGTGTGCGCTTATTATCTATGTCTGAGTATGTTTAATCTATGTTTACTTATGTCTAAATGTGGGATATGGATGCAATCAGTTTGATTGATGGAATCTACCTCCATCCTGGTTTATTGGTCGCCTTTGTAATTTGTGTTAAATTTTGACCAAAGATTTAACTGACAAAATGTTAGTGCAGGTCAGCAAAAATTATATCGTTGGATGCGTATTTGAACATAGTGTTCAATGATATAATTTGTGGTGACATGCGTAAACATTTGTTAGTTAAATCTTTTTTCAAAATTTGGCACAAATTACAAAGGGGACCAATAAACCAGGATGGAGGTAGTACGTCAATCACACACCGTTCCCAAAATTGGAACCGTGTGCAATGACTTTCATTTTCCCTGTTACGTCAATCACACACGGTTGGCTCTAGCAAAACGTTGCCTCCAAAACTCTTTGTGGGACAGAAAACCCTCACCACCCAATTCAAAAAAGAAAAAAGAAAACCCTCACCATCCCCACGTCACAAAAACCCGCACCCCGCCCGCCACCCCCTCCGGTCCCCATTCAGACCTGCACAAGCTCCTCCACGACTCTACATGGCATCGCCTATCGCCGCGGCAACAACTTAGCTTGACGCCTGTCGCCACCGCCAGGCTGCTGGCAAACCGCACCACATTTCGCCACTTCTGCTTGCCACCTCCTATCGCCATCGACTTTCTCGACGCTACTCGAGGTCGACCCAGCTCCGCCCGATTGGGGAATCCGCCGTATTGAGGGTTTTTTCTCATAGACAACAAGGTAACTAATTTAATGAGATATTATCTCATCTCTTATCCCAGTTCATCTGCCTCCTTTAGTCACCCGGCCAAAATCGCCGTGAATTCATTATTATTCGAGTTGATTTGAGGGTTTTCTTGCATTCATAGAGTGCACGGACACATTAGGACTTTGCGGCCTCGGCCGAACATCCATGGACTTCCATCTCACCGTACCAGATGACTTGAGGATGCGCGCGGTATGTTCAATCTCACCCTAAATCGGTTGGCATTGCCTACTTTCCTAAACATATACTATATATTGCTACATTTGGATAAAAGGTGCCACATGCAGCATATAGGTCAAAGGGGATTTTTTTCCCTCTTCTTTCCATATTAGGCAAATTAATGATGTATTATTCTTTCAATTACTCTCATATTTCCATGACATCATGGTTACCCTATCTGTTTAATTATAGATTTTTGTCCTTTGATTTCAACTTTTGTACAGTTCTTTCAATTTCGCCCATATTTGCATGTCACCATATTCTTTAACAATCCTACCATTTTCTGCAGCGCGTCCCTTGTTATGCAACATCATCTATAGTACACAATCTTGGCCTTTACATAAATCAAGACTGCAGGGATGTCATACTGAACACAAACCATGGATTTACAATTGTTGCTTCTGTAAGACTTGATGAATGTGGTCACTCCTATTTTGCCACGGGCCTTTGGACATAAATTTCTAAGTTTTATGTACTGAAAGCTGGCACTAAAATTGCACTGCACATAAAAGAGTTTGGTCATGAGATATATGCTAACTTCCCCGATGATATCATCCGTCCAGACTTTGTTCGAAGTAAGTGTTCTTTTCAAGTATATGTATGTTGACTAACCCAGCAATATAAAAGGAATTGTGTAGTATTTAAGCAACCAATTGTTATTCCATTTTCTTACTCTATTCCTACCTACTAACTTCTAGTTACCAATACACTTTTCTATTGCCCTGTTTTAACTAATTATTCCCTGTACTCCCACTTCTTGTGGCACCCCGGCTTATAGAAACCGGAACACCCCGTATTCCAGCCCAGAGATCAAGTCTTCTAGAATACGACACTGCTCGACATAAAACAAATCAATTATTATTACAAAGGATAATGGTAAAAGGGTATGATGTTACATAGGATCACATCAGCATGGCGACACTACGCATGTTAAGGTAGCTCTATGCTAGCAGTGGAACAACTCGTAGCAGCGAAATAACTTCTAGCGGCGGAACAACGATGACCGTGGTGAACTCCACTCCGCAGGGACTCTGGCTAGGACACAATTTAGCTTGCACGTGCGGTAACGTCGACAAGCAAACAATCGTGACATCACCTGCAATCTGGCATGACACGCCAGGTCAGTACATTGAATGTACTTGCAAGCTCACAACAACCAAAAGCAACAAGGCAAGACAATAACATAGCATTAATAGGTTAAGTTATCAACAACTACTCAGATGTGAAAGCAACTATTAAGCATGATATGAAACTACTAGAATACTGATGAATCAACATCTCGGATCTCAAGAACCATCTAACTCTTGGCTGTCCGGCCAAGCAATATATCACCTCGATCACCTCGTGATCAATACCTCCATGTGATCACCTCGTGATAACAGCACAAACTGAATGATCATCCTCAAGATCATCCCAACATCATCATCGGCATCCTGCCAACCTGCTACTGCTCACATAACAACATATAAGTCAACTATAAGTCATTCCGTCATGTGAGTGTTGATCGAACGGTATGACCAAGTACGAACGATGCCCATGACCGAGGACGCGGCTATCGATAGATTAAACACACACTGCAGAGGTTAGCACACTGTACCGACATCACATAACCCATGGCCTCGTGCCCCCATTCGGGTGGACCAACGGCGTTCCGACAAAACCAATATACTGTCATGACACTCTCCAGGCCACTCCGACCAACTCCCCTTTTGGACTCAATCCTAGGAGGCCCCGATATCACCTCGTGACACCCAACGGCCACCGTCGTGGCAAAGCAAACAAGGTCTTAAACGGGGACAAAGGGCCCTACAACTACGGGCACACAAGGTTATCGCCGCCTACCAGGCCAGGATAGCGCGCGCGAATAACCTTCCCTAGTTGGAGGCACCGGCGAGAGGCATGACAATAGACCGCATTAGGGCCTTCCCATAAAGGCAAATGTGGTTGCATTGGAAAAGCCCGGTTCGGTGGCACCTGACCAACGAAATGACAGAATTTGTCCCCAAAATATATCTGCGATAACTGATACTCCGATATCATATATCAACCTGTGATCGAAGTCATAGCAATATCCAACAAATAATCTAGAGAATAATATAGTCATAACCTAATACTCCAAGGGTAGCATATCAACTAAGGTCATGATGAATCCAAGTACCATGATACTACTAATCCAATAACAAAAGCAAGATAGCTAACCATAGATCAACATGATGACATCATATCAAAAATAAGACTCCAAAGCATAATATCAAATACCAGCATGATGAAAATAATATAAGCCACTAATAATCCAATTCCCGTAAGTCATCCTCCATCTGCAAGCATTAGTCCTAGAAATCCAAACAACATCATGGCAGTAGCAAGATCAAAATAACTCCAAGAAATGACATGAACAAATCATATGTAGCTAATGCAAATTTTCAGCAAATTTAAATAAATAAGCCATGGCATTGCATTGCAGTCATGCAAATGGAGGGTGTGGCTTGCCTGGGAGGGATGGAACCACCGGGTGGAAGTGCGAGAAGCTCACGAAAAGAATCACCGGAAAACTATCTCTCTCGGAGTGGGCTGAATAGGGGCAAGGGAAAAATGGTCATTTCAGAATGTTTCCACATGGTGAAAATTATACCATCGGAACAGGCTCGACGAATAGAGAAAGTGGGCTTTGGAATCACATGATTCGGAGTTGTGAGCAAAAAGTTGTGGCCATTTGTTCGTTAGGCAGAAAAACTAACAGAATCTATGCTTTTCTGCTCTTAACCGATGAATGTTCACAACATAAGGTTTTCGGTGTTGGCGTCTGAAAAATGGAAAGCGCATTTCTAGGAATACGCCTCTCTGCAGCGAAAATGTATTCTACTCTAGAATAGAGACAGAATACGCTTTCCCTTCAAGAAGACGTATTCGGTGGAATGTGTTTCCACTTAACCACGTCAGCGGGACCGGTCAGCGCCTAGAGCCATTGACGGGTGGGGCCGAGGGCCCACTGACAGGTTGGATAGGGAGGGGCCTCGTCTTTTTCTTCGCACGCGCTCGTCCAAGAGGAGGAACGGCTCCCGACGGCGATTGCCGACGGCACGGGCCACCATTGGCGATGCCCGGCCTTCCGGCGTGTTCAGGAGGACGAGACGGTTCCGTCCCTGGGTGACGCAGCCGCTAGGGAGCTTGGAGTTGAGCGAAGCAGCCACCGCGGCGGACAGCAGTGACGAACAAAGATGGGCTCGAGGCGATGGACCACCGGAGGAGGAGAGGTGCTGGGGTGGGTCCGGGGTGGTGGTGGAGGTCTCTGGTGGTGGTGGAACGGAGGAAGGGGCTCGGGGTCGCCGGAATTGGAGCGGGTAGAGGCGGCGCCCATGGCGAGCAATGGGGACGAGGAGGGCCGCTCGAGCTCGGTGGAGTGGATGGGCAGGACGGGAGAAGGATGGCGAGTGTGCTAGTGAAGAGAAACGCGGCCGGGGCGGCCTAAATAGGTGTGGAGGGGGGAGGACGAGCCATATGCCGCCGCGGGTGCGTGGGCCAGCTCCTGCGATGGCTGGATGCCTCACGGGAGCGAGGGAGGGGATAGGTGAGGGCAGAGGGGAGGTTCACGGAGTAGTAGACGACGCCAGGAAGCAGAGGAATAGGATGGAGCAGGCAACAGGGGCGGTCAGGCACAGTGCGCCCATGGGCGTGCGGCCGCTAGCGCCGGCGAGGAAGCTGTCGGAGGGGGAACAGTGCTACATAGTGACGTGAACAGAGATGGAGGCTGGACGACACTCGGGGACGCGCGGGAACAACCGGGGAAACGCATTCCGACGTGACCCGACGCGCAGAGTGCAATCTGAGTGCGCAGAGCTTGTTCACAGGCGTGCATCCACGTGGTCACCGCCTGGCATGGCAAGGAGGGGACACTAGAGGCTGTCAATAGATGTCTACCATGTTGTCTTTGCATGATGGGGACTATGGGAAGTGAAGGATCAATAAAAGAAGCCAAGGAGAGATGTGAAGCTTCACTGGAAGTTTGCTATAGCAAACTTGGCCAGGTTGCTGTGATCAACAGAGAATTGATTGGAGCCAAAGTTGATGTCTGTGAGGTTTAGGATAAGAAGGACTATCATCCTATTAAGTTTGGAAAGAATTGGACCACAAATTAATATAGTTTCTTTGCAACTGCAATTTTGGTCCAGAAACTTGATTTAGAAGGGGCACTCACATGGAGTGTTGAAATGGGTTGAAATTTGCTAGATCATGGTCACATGGACATAAGAATACGCTGTAAAAATTTCATACCATTTGGACTTGCCAAAATGGTACTTCCTTCACAGATATTCTCTCTGTCTAGAAACTTGGGATAATTCTAGAGAAATATAGGCTTGATTAATTGATCCAAAATTTGGTGGAGAGAGGTTTTATGGCTATGGGAATGCTCTGGTAAATTTTCAGAAATAATGAAGCAATATAAAATATACTTGCTTCACATCCTGAAAATATTGATAGAAGCAAAGATTTCAAGGTGTGCTCACATGGTTGATTGGATGGTGCTGAAATTTGGACGAGTGTGATGATATGAGCACATGAAGGGGCTTGCAAAATTTCAACTCATTTTGATAAACCTAGCTAGTACTTCCTTCACAAAGCCTCTATCTGAACAGAAACTTTGAAAAATCACTGAGGAAGATTCACTGGGCAAATGGAGTTGAATTTTGTCATGAGGCAATGATTTGGATGAGATAGTATGCCCAAAAAGTTTGGGAGTAATCAAGAAAAGATAGGTGGCACTTCCTTCACAGAAGGCCACTCTGGACAGAAATGAAAAAATGACTATTGAAGAATTATTTTTGGGCTAGGAAAGGGAAAGTTTGGACATATTTCGTGCATATATGATCCAAACAATTTATGAGAATTATTTGGGAATTTTGGGAGAGACAGAAATATAGGTTGCTTCACAACCTAGGTCAGACAGGGTTATTCCTTTAATAGAAAAAGGAATATTCCTGAGAAAAAGAATTTGGGAGTTGGGCTAGAATGGAAAATAACATGATCTGAGAAATAGTTGAGAATTATGAGTCACTTTGGAGGAGAAGAATTGAAGGTCTCCTAGGTTGCAAGTCCACAGAACCACCCCAAAAAGAAAATTACAGCAAAAACCAAAGAAATCATAAAGAAAAAGAAAGGGCCAAAAACCAGGGTGTTACAAACCTTCCCCCTTTAAAGAAATCTTGTCCTCGAGATTTGGTTGCTCAGGGAACAAGTATGAATATACCTTAAGGAAACCGTTTCCAACTCGGGTATCCTTTTCCTTTGTTTATTGTTCCCTCAAGAATTTCATATGATCTGCTTACCTTGCTCTGGGGTGGTTTGCTTCACCTTTCCCAAATTCGGACAGGTCCTTCCGCATATACCCAATCCTTATGCTGACATTGATTCTTTCATATTTGCAGTGATATCCAAGGGACCTGAGCACAAATTCCCTTTGGTCATGAAAACCTTTTTACTTCTACTATGGGGTTGCGCAAACAAATGCATGTCTTCCAGGTTCAATCAATGCTGAGAATCATGGCCATTCTCCTGACGAGATCTGACTGCTCGTAGGTGGTGCAAACTTATCTTGTTTTGTTTCTTTGGCTCGAGCATGTGACATGTACCAAAGATTTGACTGCCTTCTATCGTGAGCAATATGAAAGGGGTATGGATTTATAGCTGTAGCATACCACAAACATTAGCATATTGAGACAGGCCTGACTGGGGTGCTGGCGGGAAGATACTTTTCATGACAGGCTGTCCGTGTACTTGGTTCCGCCAGTGAGTATACCTGGTCTAAGCTGATTATTCGGCTTTTGATTTACCCATGCGGTCGGTATACCCATCTGTGGTAATAGGCTGTGAGATGCTTTAACACTGCCATTGAAGTCAAACTGTTGAGGTTGCACAGGAATCTTGGATCTGACAGAACAGACTTGGATATTCTACACTAACCATTCTAAGCGGGTCAGCGGGATATGAAGTCCTTGTAGAACAGAGTAGACTTCTGAGGGTATGGCTTTGTGGATCCATATGGAATCATGGCCTCCAACTGACTTGGGTATCCGGGCCCTGATGGTCATGCAAAATCATCATACCTTCGCTGTCAGGCTCACCCTTTGATGGTCATGATTTTCTTTGTCAGGATACCTTACTGAAATAGCTTGGCCACATATGTCCTTGATTCTTCATACGACCATGGATGTGGTTAGTGCAATATTTTAGGCATTATTCCTTGTGCTTTTTTTCTGACCTGGGTCTGCACATATATGACATATACTCGGGTCTTGTAGCTATACAGAGCTCGCTGTTGAGGCCAATCATACAAGAGGGTGACAAGAGTTCATGAGATCTCCTTGTCTGGTGCGGGACAAATGACTTTGGTAGCCATTGTCAAGACTGTTGATTCTACGTTGTCATCTCTAGAGCTTGTCGATCCTTGCATTACATGAGATGTATCTCTGCTTATCTTCATTGGCTTGCCTCATGAGGTTGTGGGATCCTTCCCTTTCTTAGGTATATCTGCTTGATCATTGCCGTATCTCGTATGAGTGACTTGTATGACCGGGGATACACGCTCGCCATATATATAAGAATCATATGCAACCGAACACTCCATTCTTGAGGTAGGCATATGTCTTGATTGAGTTGTACTTCTGACAAAATTATTGCGAATCTGCTCCTTGAGCTACACTGTCATATACTGCCTACTTACTGTGTAATATATTGTAGCAATACTGAATACGACATGAAGTGTCGTACTGAAGAAGGCAAGGTGTCGTGGGTTGGAAGCTATCCGAGTGACTTTCTGAAGAAGACTGGATGGCTTACGCTCGAAGCTTTTGCCGCAGTGGCGTGCTAGAGAAGACTAGGTTCCGTACCTGAGAAGCTTCTCCTCCGATTGCTTGTTGAGAAAGATTCAATTTCTTACGTCGGAAGCCTTTACTGAGGTATCTTGCTGTGGAAGACGGGGTATCTTGGACAGGAATCTGTCCATATATTGTACTGGGGGAAATTGAGGAGCCTTGCATCATAAGCTTCTCCCGATAGCGTGTGGAGGAAGACTGAGTTTCTCATATCCAAAGCTTCATACTTGTGATATGCAGACTGGAAGCCATACACACACCCGTAATATTTTGCGGCTGGTTACTTGCATGACGAAAATTGTTTGACCGTCTTCCTTGATCATAGCACATTCTAGCTTTCTTTCGGAGTATAACATATTTTCAAGCATCATTCATTGCTGAGCCAAAACTTTGTATATGAGCCATATCTTTGACTGAAAATATACCGTTGCTCTTGTACCTTACTTGTCTTCCTGCTAGCTGGATCATTACTGCTGTGAGGATTAAGTACTGATGTAGACTTGATGTGTTTAGCTGAGCTGCTTCCAAATATTTGAAATCCTTATTGCTTCTTCGAGTCCGGTGTTGGTTGATGAGCAACTTTCATAAGGGGAAATAAGGTAACACCGAGGGCCCAAAGAAAGAAGCAAAAGAGAGAACTCAACTAAACAAATGCACACAAAAACAATCCACTCCCACACAAACAAAGTCACATATTACTGCTATTCACACAATATGCATGCCTATTTAAGCACACAAATCTCCCGGAATCTCCGGTACTATGATCTAACATGCTGTGATGGTGTGCACGAAAATGGATTAGCGTGTGGAGGGGTTGGTGTAAACACAGCTACACCAAGTGCTGGCTTAGCCAGGTAGCACCCTGGACTAGCCCGGAGGTGAGGACGTACTTGGTAACCATGTAGTGGGACATGAATGTCACCACCACATCATCCTCAAGCGGACGGAAGGGAATCGTACTCGCCCACGGAATAGGATAGCGGTGGAAAACTGAGTCTGCTGGCATTGCCCTTTTCTGATAACTAAGATCATTAAGGGTTGCCAACATGACTAGACAAAAAGCACGATCCGGGGTAGAAGCACTTCTACCACCGAAACGATAGACGAGGAAGAAGAAATGCAACTGGTGTGATACCTGGGCACCATCCCACAAACGGTGTCCGGAACACTTGTCATCATTCCGCTGGGACAGAGATGACACCAAACACCGAAGAACAGGCTCAAAGGAAACTAGAGGGATACAAGGGCTGAGCTGTAGTGGATCCGTACCGATGCCAACTACACTCACAAGATAAACCGTTAGCAACAATATGCATGCTATGCAACAAACAAATGCAGCAACCAAATGCAACAAACAAGATAGACTCTATACTACCGATTTCTACCGCTCGCGCTGACTAGACCGTCCTACAGCCAGACTTGCTCTGATACCAAGCTCTGTGGAACCCCGGCTCAGAGAAACCGGAACACCCCGGATCAAGTCTTCTAGAATATGATACTGCTTGACGTAGAACAAATCAGCTCTTATTACAAAGGATAATGGTACAAGGGTCTGATGTTACAAAGGATCACATCAGCATGGCGACACTACGCCTGTTAAGGTAGCTCTATGCTAGCATCGGAACAACTCGTAGCAGCGGAATAACTTCTAGCAGCAGAACAACGACGACCGTGGTAAACTCCACTCCGCAGGGACTCTGGCTGGGACACGATCTAGCTCGCACGCGTGGTAACCTCGACAAGCAATCAATCACGACATCACCTGCAATCTGGCATGAAACGCCAGGTTAGTACATTGAATGTACTTGCAAGCTCACAACAACCAAAAGCATCAAGGCAAGACAATAACATAGCATTAATAGGTTAAGTTAAGAACAACTACTCAGATGTGAAAGCAACTATTAAGCATGATATGAAACTACTAGAATACTGATGAACCAACATCTCGGATCTCAAGAACCATCTCACTCTTGGCTGTCTAGCCAAGCAATATATCACCTCGATCACTACTACTTCTTAAGCTTGCATTGGTTTTTCCCTTGAAGAGGAAAGGGTGATGCAGCAAAGTAGAGATAAGTATTTCTCTTAGTTAGAGAACCAAGCTATCAATCCAGTAGGGGACAATGCACAAATCACCTAGCACCTGCACAAACAATCAAACAACTTGCACCCAACGCGATAAAGGGGTTATCAATCCCTTCACGGTTACTTGCAAAAAGTGAGATCTAATAGAGATAGATGAAACTAAACAAACGATAAAGTAAATATATTTGGTATTTTTGGTTTATAGATCAGAAAGTAAAAGATTGCAAAATAGTAGATCGGAAACTTATATGATGGAAAATAGTAGATCGGAAACTTATATAATAGAAAATAGTAGATCGGAAACTTATATGATGGAAAATAGACCCGGGGCCATAGGTTTCACTAGAGGCTTCTCTCAAGATAGCAAATAATACGGTGGGTAAACAAATTACTGTCGAGCAATTGATAGAAAAGCGCAAAGTTATGATGATATCCAAGGCAATGATTATGAAATATAGGCATCATGTCCGTGTCAAGTAGACCGAAACGATTCTGCATCTACTACTATTACTCCACACATCGACCGACTCCTGCCTGCATCTAGAGTATTAAGTTCATGAAGAACAGAGTAACGCATTCACTACAGGAATCAGGCACTTTGCCGTCTGCCATGGCTGACGGCAAAGGCATGCATGGCGGACGGCAAAGGCCTTTGCCGTCAGCCAGCAGACGGCACCACATCCGGCTGAACAAAATACGGTAAAGGGCACTTTGCCGTCTGCTGGCAGACGGCAAAGATGCAAAGGTCTTCGCCGTCTGCCAGCAGACGGCAAAGGGCATGGATGGCACACATGGCAGCTTAGGTCCGTTAAGGGGTTAACGGCGTGCTTTGCCGTCTGTTGATAGACGGCAAAGATGCAAAGGTCTTTGCCGTCTGCCAGCAGACGGTAAAGCAACCATATAGGCCAGCCCAGTGCCCCCCTAGGTTGTACAGGTAGCTGCCACGTGGCAGCTTTGCCGTCTGCTGGCTGATGGCAAACTCTTTGCTGTCTGCCAGCTGACAGCAAAGAGCCTGTAAGCCCCTATTTTTTCTGTTTTTTTCTTAAATTCATTGAATTTCACAGATATATATACACATTTGAAAATACTTTCAACAAGCATACCAACACATATACATACCAAATCATATCCCTGCCATATGGATATGATCATCCAACACATATACATACCAAATCAAAAGTCCATATGCAACATATATAGCTAGCCAACATATCCAACAACAAGCATACAATGGTTTCATCCATACATACATATATAGGTCGCAAGTTTCACATTGTTCATCGTACAAAAAAAAGGAAGCACAAGGAGAAGAGTAGACTCCATCAACGCAAGCTTCCTCGTCTAAAGCAAATCTGCAAATTGGGAAAGAAGAAAGTTAGAACAAGAAGAAGAAGAAGAAGAAGACTAGCTAGAAGAAGAAGAAGAAGAAGAAGAAGAAGAAAAAGAAGAAGAAGAAGAATTTTTCTTCTCTTTCTTTTTCTCCTCTCCTCTTCTTTATCTTCTTCTTCTAACTAAGGTAAGTAAAAATGCCATTTTTTAGCTAAGCTAGAAAAAATGCTAAGTGTACGTCAATTTAGAGCTAAGCTAGGTAAATAGGTCATTTTGGAGCTTAGTAATGTTATTATGTCATTTTAGAGGAAAATAAGCTAAGTCTATGTCATTTTGGAGGTAACCAAGATTATCATGCCATTTTTTACCTAAGTATGCTAAGTATGTCATAAATGAACTGAAGAAGCTAAGTATAGGTCATTTTTGAGCTAACCTAGGTAGTTATGCCATTTTTGAGCTAACTAAGCATATTTATTCATTTTGGAGGACAAAATGGCAAGTGTAGGTCATTTTAGAGCTATCCTAGTTAAAATCGGTCATTTTGGAGGTAGGTAAGGTTATTTTGTCATTTTGGAGGAAAATAAGCTAAGTCTATGTCATTTTGGAGCTAAACCAAGGTTATCATGCCATTTTTTTACCTAAGTAATGCTAAGTATGTCATAAATGAACTAAAGAAGCTAAGTATAGGTCATTTTTGAGCTAACATAGGTAGTTATGCCATTTTTTAGCTAACTAAGCATATTTATTCATTTTGGAGGACAAAATGGTAAGTGTAGGTCATTTTAGAGCTATCCTAGTTAAACTCGGTCATTTTGGAGCTAGGTAAGGTTATTTTGTCATTTACGAGGAAAATAAACTAATTATATGATAGTTTGAAGCTAAACCAAGGTTATTATGCCATTTTTTACCTAAGTAAGCTAATTATGTCACAAATGAACTAGGTAAGCTAAGTATAGATCATTATTGAGCTATCCTAGGTAGTTATGCCATTTTTAGCTAACTAAGCATATTAAGTCATTTAGGAGGAAAAATGCTAAGTATAGGTCATTTTATAGCTATCCTATCTAAAGTATGTCAGTTTGGAGCTAAGTAAGGTTATTATGTCATTTTCGAGAAAAATAAGCTAAGTATAGGTCATTTTGGAGCTAAACCAAGGTTATTATGCCATTTTTTACCTAAGTGAGCTAATTATGTCATAAATGAACTAGCTAAGCTAAGTATAGATCATTATTGAGCTATCCTAGGTAGTTATGCCATTTTTTAGCTAACTAAGCATATCAAGTCATTTAGGAGGAAAAAATGCTAAGTATAGGTCATTTTATAGCTATCCTAGGTAAAATATGTCATTTTGGAGCTAAGTAAGGTTATTATGTCATTTTCAAGGAAAATAAGCTAAGTATAGGTCATTTTGGAGGTAAGTAGGTCATTTCTTAAGCTAAGTATGCATTTGTTAAGCAAAACACTTGGGGAAACTTACCATCATCACGGAGGTGAAGGACCGGTCGGGTTTGCGCCAGTGCCAGACAGAGAAGGACCGGTCGGGGTTGCGCCAGTGCCAGACGGAGAAGGATCGGTCGATGCTTGTCGGGAGGCATGCTGCACCAAAGATCATTTGCAATGTCTTGTTAGCATGATGCAACTCATATGTGAATACTAGTAACTAATGACCATTCAAATGAAACTCACCGTGGGCGCTATACCAATCTGGTTCATCGGCGGAGGGGTCTGACCGTTGTTCTGGCACACGGTTTGCACATTTTGTTTTCACGAGTCAGTCATATTAGTTAGTAATGAAACGAACATTACGTGCATGATTTGGCTAATATGCAGGAGAAACTTACCACGAGGAGCTCGTATAGGGTCCGGTGAGATGCGTCGTTCCGGTTCCTCTCCGCCTCCAACAGACTAGCCGTCCTCTCCTCCATGTCCATCTCCCTCTCCGCCGCCTGCCTGTTTGCCTCTGCCAGAAGCTCCTGGGCCCTAGCCTCGATGGCGAGCTCCATTGGCCATGGACGAGGCCTTATCTCAGTATCGGAGCTCGTCTGGCGCTTCTTGATCTTCGGGAGAGTTCTAGGACAACATATGAGTCCATCCCCAATGGCTACCAAGCCATGGTACCTCCCGCCACCAGATAGCATCACGATCTCTGGATCAAAAGGACTCTGGCTCGGGTTGAAGTCCTCCCCTTTCCTCGTCTTCCCAACGTCTCTGTACCTCACGAGCTTGTTGTGGGAGGAGATGTTGGTGAAGCTCTCTGGATGATCGAGGTCATCCTCAGAGAATGCCTTGGCCTTCTTGTACGGGGCAGTATGGGCCATGGCATAGAGGTCGAACAGCGGTGGCACATCCTTCTTGTTGTGTCGCGCCTAAAAGAGAGGAACATAATATTAGTTAAGGGCTCAAGCTAGCATGAAGAATGAAATTGCATGAATCGTGAAGCAAACCACATACCCAGAGCTCCCTTGATGGTGTGGCACACCTTGCATTTGGGCACGCTTATCCCTGGCCTTGTTGTGGACGGCTAGCCATTGGGGAGAGCACCACTCATCCACCAACGCCTCCCAAAAGTCCAACCTATCCGCACACCATCTCGGGGGCACCTAAGTTAGACAAAGAGAAATTTCAGCGCTACGCCTATGAATCAAATCAAGGAAACTAAGTACAAGGCCTTAAGAATAGGTAATTACCTTCATGTACTTCTCCTTACTCAGATACTTGGCACGGCACTTCTTCTTGGCCCTCTTAATGTTAGTCGAGGCATAGTAGTCTCGAACAGCCTGCACCCGAGCCACGTGCCGTAAGTTCTGAGCTAGGCACTTGCACTCGGCTTTGAGAACCATAGCCGCGTCCGCCTCGTGTTCCTCAAGACACCTATAGAAGGTCTGCAATAAACAAGACAACATTGATTAGGACAGTCACTAGGTACTGTTGATTTTTAATTCTGTAAAGGAGAAATTACCCAAAACCGCCGGATCACAATGTCGGCCACCGTCTCGCACAAGACACCGTCGACCCTCTCCTCCGGAGGGGCCGGGGCAGCCACGTACATCTCCCAGCTTAGTGCTAGCTGTGGAACCTCACCCTCACCGGGCAACGTGACCCACCCCGGGAAGTGGTGTCGGCAAAGCACACCAAGGACCTGGTTGGGCCTGCGGACACCAAGGGCATGTTTCCAACCCCTGCAGTATGGCAAGGCCAACACATTAGATATTAATTTGAAGAAACATGAAGGCAAAAGGTTAAAAAAGAGTAAATGCACTTACTTCTCCCCGTTAGGCTTAATCAACCACCTCTGATCGCGGGTCGACGACACGGGCGGGAGCTTTGTACCACCACGCTGGTAGACCTTCTTGCCCCCCTCAACCAGCTCGCCCTCGCTATAGCTATCCTTAGAAAAGCTGTCCTCGCCACCATCAGCATGGCCACTAGCCTTCGGAGTCACGTGGGACGAAGACTCTGGTACCGGAGTCTCCTGGGACGAAGACTATGTGACCCGAGTCTCGTGGGACGAAGGCTCGGCGACCCGAGGCTCATGGACCAGAGTCCGAGACGGGTCCAAGTCAGACGGGTCCACCTGAGACGGAGCACTCCTGTGGTCGGGAGAATCAGCTGGGGTGGCGGCGAGGAAGGCACAGCAGCCTTCCTACCTCTCCCGCCGCCACGTCCACCTCTAGCACCCCTCTTTGTCTTCCCCCGACCTCTCCCGGCCAAAGAAGAAGCGCCCGCCGGTGTCTGCATACTGTCTACCAGCGATCTCCAGAGGTGCTGGGGTGGATTAATAGCACCCCTCCCAGCACGCACTGAGGAAGGAGGCTCGGAAATGCTCTCAACCCGCGCCCACCTTCTGTCAACACCTACAATGACAAAGGGTAAACGAAATTAGTACAACATAAACATAATAAAAAATTTAAGTCTGTATCATCATCATGAACATAATAAAAAATTGAATACCTAATAACATGAACTAATTAATAATATATATATGTACATAATAATAATTGAATACCTGACATTACTAATATTACTCTTAATCGTCTATATATGCCCCGGGATCAATAAATAGGAAAATATATGACCTAACTCATAATTCACAAATATATGAGCCCGTCGGCTTCTGGAAGGCCGAAGAGCACCTTTTTCGGGAGATGTCGGGGGTCGGGGTGTCGGGGTCGGGGTGTGGGGGTGTTGTTGTGAGGGGTGGGTGTGTGTGGGGTGGGGGTGCATGGTGTGTGGCGGGTGTGTCGGGTGTAGTGGGTGTCGGGTTGTGGGCGGGGTGGGGAGGTGTGGGTGTGGGGGGTCGGGGGTGGTGGTCGGGGTGCGGGGGTGTCTGTGTCGGGGTCGGGGGTTCCATGTCAGGATGTGTGTCGGGGTCGGGGTGTCGGTGGTGTCATGTCGGGGTCGGGGTGCTGTGTCGGGGTCGGGGTGCCGTGTCGGGGTCGGGGTGCTGTGTCGGGGTCGCGGTGTCGGGGTGTCGTGTCGGGGTCGGGGTGTCGTCTCGGGGTCGGGGTGTCCGGGTCAGGGGGTCGGGGTGTCGGGGTCGGGATGGCAAATCCTCGACCCCTCGGCAACGCTCGACCCCTTGACCCCTTTCCCCCTCGACCCTCGACCCCTCGACACTTCGATCCTCGACCCCTAGACCCTTGACTCCTTTTCCCCTCGATCCTCGACCCCTCGACCACTAGGCGACCCTCTTTTCCCTCGGCGACCCTCAACCATCGGCGACCCTCTTTTTCTACTTTTCCTACTTCTTTTTTTCATCTTCTACTTCTACTTCTTTTTTTTCATCGTCTTCTTCTTTCTTCTTCTTCTTCTACTTCTACTTCTTCTTCTTCTTCTTCTTCTACTTTTTTTTCTTTTTTTTCATCTTCTTCTTCTTCCTCTTCTTCTTCTTCTTCTTCTTCTTCCTCTTCTTCTTTTACTTCTTTTTTTTCATCTTTCTTGTTTATTCTTAAAAAACAGAAAAAACAACCTAAACTAAACTAAACTAAATCTAACCTAAACTAAACTAGACTAACCTAACCTAAACTAAACTAACCTAAACTAAACTAACCTAATGTAAACGAAACTAAACTAAACAAAAAAACCTAAACTAAATCTAGAAAAACAAAAAAACCCAGAGAAACTCACCACGGGGAGGGGGCGTGGGTTGAGGAGGCCGAGGGGAAGGGCGGCCGGCGGCGGGGCGCGGCTCCGGCGATGGGGCGGGGCAGGGCGGCCGCCGCGGCCTACTTCCGCTGGGCGGGGCAGCCGGGGCTCGGGCACGGGGGCGGCGCGGGGTGGCGGCGGCTCGGGCACGGGGGCGGCGCGGGTGAGGTGAGGGGAGAGAGAGAGGGGAGAGAGAGGGGTGGGGCGCGGGACGCTGACCGTTTTTTAGTTAGGTTAAATCTCTTTGCCGTCTGCTAGCAGACGGCAAAGAGCCTAGGTAGTGGGGTGGGGCCGGGGGGGAACGGCTGTTAGGTTGGCCACTTTCTTTGCCGTCTGCTAGCAAACAGCAAAGCTTCTTTGTCGTCTGCTAGCAGACGGCAAAGAAAGTGGCCATTAGGTGGTTGTCATTGGTGGGCCACCCTCCCTCTTTGCCGTCTGCTAGCAAACGGCAAAGTTTCTATGCCGTCTGCTAGCAGACGGCAAAGAGCTGGCTGACGGCAAACATGATCTTTGCCGTCAGCTCTTTGTTTGCCGTCAGTTTTCTTTAAGTTGATGGCAAAGACCTTCTTTGCCATCAGCTAGCAGATGGCAAAGAGCTGGCTGACGGCAAAGATCCTGATTCCAGTAGTGATTAAGTAAGATGACATGATGTAGAGGAATAAACTCATGGAATATGATGTAAACCCCATCTTTTTATCCTCGATGGTAACAATCCAATACGTGCCTTGCTACCCCTCCTATCACTGGGAAAGGACACCGCAAGATTGAACCAAAAGCTAAGCACTTCTCCCATTGCAAGAAAAACCAATCTAGTTGGACAAACCAAACCGATAATTCGAAGAGAATTACAAAGATATCAAATCATGCATATAAGAATTCAGAGAAGATTCAAATAATATTCATAGATAAGGTTATCATAAATCCTCAATTCATCGGATCTCGACAAACACACCGCAAAAGAAGATTACATCGGATAGATCTCCAAGAACAACGAGGAGAACATGGTATTGAGAATCAAAGAGAGAGAAGAAGCCATCTAGCTACTAGCTCTGGACCCGTAGGTCTGTGGTAAACTATTCACGCTTCATCGGAAGGGCAATAGGGTTGATGTAGAAGCCCTCCATGATCGAATTCCCCTCCGGCAGGGTGCCGAAAAAGGTCCCTAGATGGGATCTCATGGGTACATAAGGTTGCGGCGGTGGAAAAGTGTTTTCGTGGATGCCTCTGATGGTTTGGGAACATATGTGAATATATGGGCGAACGAAGTAGGTCAGGGGAGTCACGGGGGCCCACAAGGCAGGGGGCGGGCCCTACCCCCCTGGGTGCGCCCTCCACCCTTGTGGCCGCCTCGTGGCTCCTCCGACTTCATCTCCAAGTCTCCTGGGTGTCTTCTGGTCCAAGAAAAATCATCGCGAAGGTTTTATTCCGTTTGGACTCCGTTTGATATTCCTTTCCCACGAAGCTAAAAAACAAGGAAAAAACAGAAACTGGCACTGGGCTCTAGGTTAATAGGTTAGTCCCAAAAATAATATAAAATAGCATATTAATGCATATAAAACATCCAAAATAGATAATATAATAGCATGGAACAATCAAAACTTATAGATACGTTGGAGACGTATCAAGCATCCCCAATCTTAATTCCTGCTCGTCCTCGAGTAGGTAAATGATAAAAACGGAATTTTTTATGTGGAATGCTACCTAACATATTTATCCATGTAATTTTTCTTTATTGTGGCATCAACGTTCAGATCCATAAGATTCAAAACAAAAGTTTAATATTGACATAAAAACAATAATACTTCAAGCATACTAACAAGGCAATTATGTCTTCTCAAAATAACATGGCCAAAGAAAGCTTATCCCTACAAAATCATATAGTCTAGCTATGCTCCATCTTCATCACACAAAATATTTAAATCATGCACAACCCCAATGACAAGCCAAGCAATTGTTTCATACTTTTGATGTTCTCAAACTTTTTCAACTTTCACGCAATACATGAGCGTGAGCCATGGACATAGCACTATAGGTGGAATAGAATATGGTGGTTGTGGAGAAGACAAAAAAGAAGGAGATAGTCTCATATCAACTAGGCGTATTAACGGGCTATGGAGATGCCCATCAATAGATATCAATGTGAGTGAGTAGGGATTGCCATGCAACGGATGCACTAAAGCTATAAGTGTACGAAAGCTCAAAAGAAAACTAAGTGGGTGTGCATCCAACTTGCTTGCTCATGAAGACCTAGGGTAATTTGAGGAAGCCCATCATTGGAATATACAAGCCAAGTTCTATAATGAAAAATTCCCACTAGCATATGAAAATGACAACATAGGAGACTCTTTATCATGAAGATCATGGTGCTACTTTGAAGCACAAGTGTGGAAAAAGGATAGTAACATTGCCCCTTCTCTCTTTTCTCTCTTTTTTTTGTTTGGCTTGGCTTCTTTGGCCTCTTTTTTTTATTTCCTCACATGGGACAATGCTCTAATAATGAAGATCATCGCACTTTTATTTACTTACAACTCAAGAATTACAACTTGATACTTAGAACAAAATATGACTCTATATGAATGCCTCCGGCAGTGTACCAGGATGTGCAATGAATCAAGAGTGACATGTATGAAATAATTATGAAAGGTGGCTTTGCCACAAATATGATGTCAACTACATGATCATGCAAAGCAATATGACAATGATGAAGCGCGTCATAATAAACGGAACGGTGGAAAGTTGCATGGAAATATATCTCGGAATGGCTATGGAAATGCCATAATAGGTAGGTATGGTGGCTGTTTTGAGGAAGGTATATGGTGGGTATATGGTACCGACGAAAGTTGCGTGGCACTAGAGAGGTTAGCAATGGTGGAAGGGTGAGAGTGCGTATAATCCATGGACTCAACATTAGTCATAAAGAACTCACATACTTATTGCAAAAATCTATTAGTCATCAAAACAAAGTACTACGCACATGCTCCTAGGGGAATAGATTGGTAGGAAAAGACCATCGCTCGTCCCCGACCGCCACTCATAAGGAAGACAATCAAAAAATATCTCATTCTCCAACTTCGTTACATAACGGTTCACCATACGTGCATGCTACGGGACTCACAAACCTTAACACAAGTATTTCTCCAATTCACAATTACTCACTAGCATGACTCTAATATCACCATCTTTATATCTCAAATCAATCATAAGGAATCAAACTTCTCATAGTATTCAATGCACTTTATATGAAAGTTTTTATTATATCCTCTTGGATGTCTATCATATTAGGACTAAATTTATAACCAAAGAAAATTACCATGCTGTTTAGAGACTCTCAAAATAATATAAGTGAAGCATGAGAGTTCAATAATTTGTACAAAATAAAGCCACCGCTGTGCTCTAAAAAGATATAAGTGAAGCACTAGAGCAAAATTGCCTAGCTCAAAAGATATAAGTGAAGCACATAGAGTATTCTAATAAATCACGATTCATGCGCGTCCCTCTCAAAAGGTGTGTACAGCGAGGATGATTTTGGCAAACTAAAAATCAAAGACTAAAATCATACAAGACGCTCCAAGCAAAACACATATCATGTGGTGAATAAAAATATAGCCTCAAGTAAAGTTACCGATAGACGAAGACGAAAGAGGGGATGCCTTCCGGGGCATCCCCAAGCTTAGGCTCTTGGTTGTACTTGAATATTACCTTGGGGTGCCTTGGGCATCCCCAAGCTTAGGCTCTTGCCACTCCTTATTCCATAGTCCATCAAATCCTTACCCAAAACTTGAAAACTTCACAACACAAAACTCAACAGAAAATCTCATAAGCTCCGTTAGTATAAGAAAATAAATCACCACTTTTTTTACTGTTGTGAACTCATTCTTTATTTATATTGGTGTAATATATACTGTATTCCAACTTTTCCATGGTTCATACCCCCCGATACTACCCATAGATTCATCAAAATAAGCAAACAACACAAAGAAAACAGAATCTGTCAAAAACAGAACAGTCTGGGAATATCTGAATTGTTCTAATACTTATATAACTCCAACAATTCTGAAAGACTAGCAAAACATAGGTAATTTGTATATAAATCTCGTGTAAAAAATTCAGGTTTTTTTAGCTCTCCAGTTATTTATTAAAAATTCTGGACTGGACGCAAAAGTTTCTGTTTTTCAGTAAGATCAAATCAACTATCACCATAAGCCATCCCAAAGGTCTTACTTGGCACAAACACTAATTAAAACACAAAACCACATCTAACCAGAGGCTATATAAATTATTCAAAGTAAAACAGGAGCAAAAAGCAAAAAGAAAAATAAAATTGGGTTGCCTCCCAACAAGCGCTATTGTTTAACGCGCTTAGCTAGGCATAAAAACACGAATAGATCTAGTTATTGTCATCTTTGGTATGCAATCCATAAGTAGCTCTCATAATAGATTCATATGGCAATTTAATTTTATTTCTAGGAAAGTGTTCCATGCCCTTCCTTAAAGGAAATTGAAATCTAATATTTCCTTCTTTCATATCAATAATTTCACCAATCGTTCTAAGGAAAGGTCTACCAAGAATAATAGGACATGTAGGATTGTAATCTATATCAAGAACAACGAAATCTATGGGCACATAATTCCTATTTGCAACACTAAGCACATCATTAATCCTTCCCATAGGTTTCTTAATAGTGGAATCCGCAAGATGCAAATTTAAGGAACAATCATCAAATTCACGGAAACCTAGCACGTCACATAAAGTTTTTGGAATCGTGGAAACACTAGCACCCAAATCACACAAAGCATGGCACCCATAATCTTTAATCTTAATATTAATAGTAGGTTCCCACTCATCATAAAGTTTTCTAGGTATAGAAACTTCCAATTCAAGCTTTTCTTCAAAAGATTGCATCATAGCATCAACGATATGTTTAGTAAAAGCTTTGTTTTGATTATAAGCATGGAGAGAATTCAACATGGATTGCAACAAGGAAATACAATCTATTAAAGAAAAAATATCATAATTAAATTCCTTGAAATCCAAAAGAGTGGGTTCTTTGCTACTTAAAGTTTTAACCTCTCCAATCCCACTTTTATCAATTTTTGCATCAAGATCTAAAAACTCCGAATCATTGGGACACCTTTTAACTAAAGTTGACTCATCTCCAGTCCCATATTTATCAAGATTTATATTGGAAAACAAAGATTCAATAGGAGTCACATCAATCACTTTAAAATCTTCATCATTATTTTCATGGAAACTAGAAGAACACATTTTTACAAACCAATCTCGTTTAGCACGCATCTTAGCGGTTCTTACTTTGCACTCATCAATGGCAATTCTCATAGCTTTGAGAGACTCATTGATATCATGCTTGGGTGGAATAGATCTAATTTTCAAAGAATCAACATCAAGAGAAATTCTATCCATGTTCCTAGCCAAATCATCCATCTTAAGCAATTTTTCTTCAGTCAAAGCATTGAAACTCTTTTGCCAAATCATAAATTCTTTAACACTATTCTCAAAATCAGAGGACATCTTATTATAATTTCCATAAGAATTGTTGTAGGAATTACCATAATTATTAGAGGAATTACTAGGAAACGGCGTAGGATTAAAATTACCTCTAGACGCGTTATTACCAAAATTGTTCCTACCAACAAAATTCACATCCATAGATTCATTATTATTCTCAATCAAAGTAGACAAAGGCATATCATTAGGATCAATAGAAGCACTCTTGCTAGCAAATAATTTCATAAGTTCATCCATCTTTCCACTCAAAACATTAATCTCTTCAATTGCATGCACTTTTTTACTAGTGGAAGATCTTTCGGTATGCCATTGAGAATAATTATCCATAATATTATCTAGAAGTTTAGTAGCTTCTCCTAGAGTAATTTCCATAAAAGTACCTCCCGCGGCTGAATTCAAAAGATTTCTAGAAGCAAAATTTAATCCGGCATAAAATTTTTGTATAATCATCCACAAATTCAAACCATGAGTAGGGCAATTTCGTATCATCAATTTCATCCTCTCCCAAGATTGTGCAACATGTTCATGCTCAAGTTGCTTAAAATTCATAATATCATTCCTGAGGGAGATGATCTTAGCGGGAGGAAAATACTTGGGAATAAAAGCATCTTTACACATATTCCATGAATCAATACTATTTTTAGGCAAAGATGAAAACCAAGTTTTAGCACGATCTCGAAGTGAGAACGGAAATAGCTTTAATTTAACAATATCATTATCCACATCTTTTTTATTTTGCATATCGCACAACTCAACGTAATTATTCAAATGGGATGTGGCATATTCACTAGGAAGGCCGGAAAATTGATCTTTCATAACAAGATTCAGCAAAGCGGCATTAATTTCATAAGATTCCGCACTAGTGGCGGGAGCAATCGGAGTACTAATAAGATCATTGTTATTAGTGTTGGAAAAATCACACAATTTGGTATTCTCTTGAGCCATCGTGACAAAGCAAGCAATCCAACACACAAGCACACAAAAAGAAAACAAAAAAGATGAACGGAAGAAGGGCGAATAAAAAGGCAAATCTTTTCAAAAATTATTTTAGAAGTGGGGGAGAGGAAAACGAGAGGCAAATGGCTAATAATGTAATGCAAGAAATGAGAGTTTTATGATGGGTACTTGGTATGTCTTGACTTGGCGTAGATCTCCCCGGCAACGGCGCCAGAAATTCTTCCTGCTACTTCTTGAGCTTGCGTTGGTTTTTCCCTTGAAGAGGAAAGGGTGATGCAGCAAAGTAGAGAAAAGTATTTCCCTCAGTTAGAGAACCAAGGTATCAATCCAGTAGGAGACAACGCATAAATCACCTAGCACCTGCACAAACAATCAAACAACTTGCACCCAACGCGATAAAGGGGTTGTCAACCCCTTCATGGTTACTTGCAAAAGTGAGATCTGATAGAGATAGATGAAACTAAACAAACGATAAAGTAAATATTTTTGGTATTTTTGGTTTATAGATCGAAAAGTAAAAGATTGCAAAATAGTAGATCGGAAACTTATATGATGGAAAATAGTAGATCGGAAACTTATATGATGGAAAATAGTAGATCGGAAACTTATATGATGGAAAATAGACCCGGGGGCCATAGGTTTCACTAGAGGCTTCTCTCAAGATAGCAAATAATACGGTGGGTGAACAAATTACTGTCGAGCAATTGATAGAAAAGCGCAAAGTTATGATGATATCCAAGGCAATGATTATGAAATATAGGCATCACGTCCGTGTCAAGTAGACCGAAATGATTCTGCATCTACTACTATTACTCCACACATCGACCGACTCCTGCCTGCATCTAGAGTATTAAGTTCATGAAGAACAGAGCAACGCATTAAGTAACATGACATGATGTAGAGGAATAAACTCAAGCAATATGATGTAAACCCCGTCTTTTTATCCTCGGTGGCAACAATACAATACGTGCCTTGCTGCCCCTACTGTCACAGGGAAAGGACACCGCAAGATTGAACCCAAAGCTAAGCACTTCTCACATTGCAAGAAAAACTAATCTAGTTGGCCAAACAAAACCGATAATTCGAAGAGAATTATAAAGATATCAAATCATGCATATAAGAATTCAGAGAAGATTCAAATAATATTCATAGATAAGCTGATCATAAATCCACAATTCATTGGATCTTGACAAACACACCGCAAAAGAAGATTACATCGGATAGATCTCCAAGAACAATGAGGAGAACATGGTATTGCGAATCAAAGAGAGAGAAGAAGCCATCTAGCTACTAGCTATGGACCCGTAGGTCTGAGGTAAACTACACACGCTTCATCGGAAGGGCAATAGGGTTGATGTAGAAGCCCTCCATGATCGAATCCCCCTCCGACAGGGTGCTGGAAAAGGTCCCTAGATGGGATCTCATGGGTACAGGAGGTTGCGGCGGTGGAAAAATGTTTTCGTGGATGCCTCTGGGGGTTTGGGAACATAAGTGAATATATAGGCGAAAGAAATAGGTCAGGGGAGTCACGGGGGCCCCACAAGGCAGGGGGTGTGCCCTACCCCCCTAGGCGCGCCCTCCACCCTTGTGGCTACCTCGTGGCTCCTCCGACTTCATCTCCAAGTCTCCTGGGTGTTTTCTGGTCCAAGAAAAATCATAGCAAAGGTTTTATTCCATTAGGAGTCCGTTTGGTATTCCTTTCCCACGAAGCTAAAAAACAAGGGAAAAAATTGAAACTGGCACTGGGCTCTAGGTTAATAGGTTAGTCCAAAAATAATATAAAATATCATATTAATGCATATGAAACATCCAAAACAGATAATATAATAGCATGGAACAATCAAAAATTATAGATACGTTGGAGACGTATCAATCACCTCGTGATCAATACCTCCACGTGATCACCTCGTGACCACAACACAAACTGAATGATCATCCCAACATCATCATCGGCATCGTGCCAACCTGTTACTGCTCACATAACAACATATAAGTCATCTATAAGTCATTCCGTCATGTGAGTGTTGATCGAATGGTGTGACCTAGTACGAACTGTGCCCATGACCAAGGACGCGGCTATCAATAGATTAAACACACTCTGCAAAGGTTAGCACACTGTACCCACATCACAGAACCCATGGCCTCGTGCTCCCATTCGGGTGAACCAACGGCGTTCCGACAAAACCAATCTACTATCATGACACTCTCCCGGCCACTCTGACCAACTCCCCTTTTGGGCTCAGTCCTGGGTGGCCCCGATGTCACCTCGTGACACCAATGGCCACCGTCGTGGCAAAACAAAAATGGTCCCAAACTGGGGCAAAGGGCCCTACAACTACGGGCACATAAGGTTATCGCCGCCTACTGGGCCAAGATAGCGTGCGCACATAACCTTCCCTAGTTGGAGGCACCGGCAAGAGGCATGACAATAGACCGCATTAGGGCCTTCCCATAAACGCAAATGTGGTTGCACTGGAAAAGCCCGGTTCGGTGGCACCTGACAAACGAAATGACGGAATTTGTCCCCAAAATATACCTGTGATAACTGATACTCCGATATCATATATCAACCTGTGATCCAAGTCATAGCAATATCCAACAAATAATCCAAAGAATAATATAGTCATAACCTAATACTCTGAGGGTAGCATATCAACTAAGATCATGATGAATCCAAGTACCATGATACTACTAATCCAATAACAAAAGCAAGATAGCTAACCATAGATCAACATGATGACATCATATCAAAAATAAGACTCCAAAGCATAATATCAAATACTAGCATGATGAAAATAATATAAGCCACTAACAATCCAATGGCCATAAGTCATCCTCAATCTGCAAGCAATAGTCCTAGAAATCCAAACAACATCATGGCAGTAGCAAAATCAAAATAACTCCAAGAAATGCCATGACCAAATCATATGTAGCTAATGCAAATATTAAGCAAGTTTAAATAAATAAGCCATGGCATTGCATTGTAGTCATGCAAATAGAGGGTATGGCTTTCCTGGGAGGGATGGAACCACCAGGTGGAAGTGCGAGAAGCTCGTGGAAAGAATCACCGAAAAACTTTCTTTCTCGGAGGGGGCTGAATAGGTGGGCTACTCATCTGACAATTACTCCGAACTTGTTATTGGATCCACACCCGTTCAGGTACAACAGCCGCCTTCTACCTCTCCTTCTAGAAATTAACATTATTTCTAATTTTGAAGATGCATGTTTGTCTGTCATCCAGAAAATGATTCCAACAAGCTTGACCCCGAAACTGTGTATAGTGAAGGTCTTGGCACTAGAATCTATCGGTCCCAACCTGGACCAAGTTGTCAGTTTCCTGAGATGCTTTCCGTGCCTGGAGAAGCTATATATCGAGGTGATGTTCCTTTCCTGTTAAATGTTAACCATAAGGAAGTTCAATTTTTGACAGCTTCTCCCAAGTTTACAATGACAATGTACTATGATTTCTGAAGGAATTTTGGAGGATTTCAGTACATACATGTCCCCCCCCCCCCATATTAGTTGCTTGATCCATATGGTTACAATCCATAAGCATTTCTCCTTTGGATTCATCTGTACTAGTTTTTCTTAGGGAACTTTTCATCCACTCTAACCACTTGTGAAGAAGGCTACATTTTCTGGATTGTAATCAAATGCCCATGTTAATCATGTCGGATCGAAGATGGCACGTTAGTGCATTTTACAAATCCTGCAAACCAAATAGGCCTATAGTAGTGTTCAAAACTGCGTGTAGGCACTAACACGTTTTCTTCTTTTGTATATAAGATTAGGCCCGGTGGTGGATAATGTGATACAATATAACAATCACATCGAATGCCTAGATCCGCATATCTCAAAAATTACTTTGAACTCCTACCGAGGGACCTTACCGGAGATTATATTCGCCAGGTTCTTTGTTGTCAGAGCAAGGGTGCTGAAGGTAATGAGGTTTGCCCTATATTTATTTCGCAAAAATGAATGGTTTGTTGATCAGCGCTGGTGGCTGCGGCAGAATGGATAAGGTTCCGAAAAAGCTGAATTTCATTTTGGAACTTCAGATGACTGAGTAATCGGAAGTCATCGTGTCAACCCCATACATGACTTCTCAGTGGTTAATCCCTTAGCAAAAATGATGAGGTTTCGAAACCAGCCTTACAAGTGGTAATATTAGTTTCAACCTCTCTTATATCCATGTTCAGCGGGTCAGCGCGGGGCGTTTGCAGCTGATGAGCTGAATTTAATTTCTAATATCAGTTTGAACCTTGTAATCTTCAAATTTGAGCCATATAACTCTGGAATTTGAACCTTGTAATAATTCGAGCTTTTGTGGTACAATCATTGAAATGGCATCGTATGAGACTCATATATTCGTAGCACTATTTTGACCTTAATATGCAATGGACTTAGATTTTATTAACCATTCTCGAATGTGTTTACCTTGTCGACCTCATAGCACACGATCTGTACAGCTTACTCAACTGCGATCTTCGACATTATTGCACACAGTTGGTTTCTTCAACCGTGTGCCCTGTAGAGCGCAGAATTAATTATCACACTCGAGCTTCCATCATCACCCTTCTGTGTAACTTTGACATCATCACCCACGGGTAAACTTATGACCAAAGTCATTCCACACACTTCATTTTTACAAAGACTTTTGCCAATAAACGCCCACGATTTGCCCCTCTTCTAGCCGACGCATGGCCAAACTAGCCAGGAGGGAAGCTTGCGTGGTAAACTACATGGTTGCGCGGGAACAGGCTCACCAACGATACATTTGGTGCCTCTTCGAGCCCACGCGTAGTTAAACGAAACGCATGCGGGGATCTGAAGCGTGCACTGGAATCCTCCGCTATGAATGTGGTGACAAGACGTGACGATTACAGGGCGGCCGACCCCCATTTATTACAGTGGCCATTTAACCCTTGTGTCTCTTCAACCTTTCGATCGTGCCCCACTATTGCAAGAAGCACACCCACCACGACAAATTTTTAGAGGGTATCCTGCGCGGCTCCAATGGCGCTCCGAGCGGCTGCAAACGACGAGCAATAGTTCACCATGCATGCCGTGGTGGACACCCATAGAAGGTTCACGGAGCTCTCGGTGGTGTACACCAACAACCCGGTCTGGGTGGAGCACTCCATCCACATCATGGAGCTGTTGCTTGCTGAGGAGAAGTACAAGGTGGTTGGGTTCGACCTCGAGTACACCCACGCTCGTGCCGGGTCTCATCCCAAGGTCGCCGTCACCCAGATGTGCGTGCGCAATCACGTCCTCGTCTACTGCTACTGCCTGGCCACAAGGCCTTGTGAGCGTTTTTCCAGGTTTGTCAACAGCCCCACTACATGTTCGCTACGGTGGACATCACCAACGATGTAAAGGTGCTCAAGAATTTGGGCATCGCCTGCCATAATCTTGTCGACATCCAGGGCCAATACAAGATCTGGGGCAGCAACGAGCATGAGAAGGACTCATTGGTTCACCTCGCCGAGGCCATCATCGACCCCTACTACAGAGACATGAAGGATTCCTGCAATAAGGACAAGCATGCCTGGCACTCGGCCTGGATGGAGAAACTCGACAAAGCTAACATCGTGTACGCGGCCAAGGAGGCGTACACGAGCTACGAGATGTACAGGCGGATCGTTGACATGAGGAAGTGCCTCCTTCCCCAAAATGGCCAGGGATCCAGTCGGAAGCAGAGCAATGGCAAGTGTCGTCGCAACAAGAAGTAGATGATTAGATCCTCATTTCTCCTAGTTTAGTATGCATGTAATTGCTTACTTTGGTGTGTGGAAATGTTATGTGTGTATTCACTTGTGTAATTGTATGCCTAATTTGGTTATGCAATGCTATCTTTTAAGTATATATGTTGATGCTCTGCAGACAAAGTGTAGATGTTGTGCGGACAGAGCAAATCAGATCGCACACGGACTAAACAATGGATCCCGTCGGGGATGTTTTCATCAATCACTCACAATTGTATACCAGCATTCATTTGCTCACAACACACACTGCTTGTTAACAGGAATCGTCTGTGTTGTTATCGGTCTTCCCACACATTTCCGATTGCAGATCCGTTTGCCGCGTATCACACACATCTTGTTAAGTTGAACCATTTCTGTTCTCTTGGCTCAACGCAAACAGTTCATCCGAGTGAACTGTATGCTGTATATCACACACACATTCATCGGGCTGACCGCTTATTTTGTGGTGCCTAATCACAAATAGTTCATCCGAGTGAACTGTATGTCATATATCGCACACACCTTCATCTGGCTGCCCGTTTCTGTTGTTCCACCTCATCACAAACAGTTTATCAGGGTGAATTGTATGTCGTATATCGCACACACCTTGATCTGGCTACCCATTTCTGTTGTTCTATCTCATCGCAAACAGTTCGTATGGATCAACCATATGCCCCGCATCGCACACACATCTAAAATCTGAACCGTGTTTGATGTATCCACCACCGCAAACATTTTGTATCTTTTTTGACAGTTTTTTTACATCACCATTTGCGATTAATGCATCACACACAGTTTCATCAAAGGGTCTCTGATTGTAGTGTCGCGTTAGCAGCATCCTGTAGTAGTGCTTGTTCCCCTTGCGCATGCCATCATCTCCATGCTTGATCTTGCTCCAATGTTCATCCTTCTTGTCCAAGCTAGGCTGTTCATTTGTAAGCAAAACAAATGTATCCAATAGGAAGCATCATATTCCCATGAACATTAGAATCGTTACCAAGAAACGTAAGTACCTGATAATTTAATTGACATGCACGAGCTCTATTAATTGGTCTAGTATATGTAGTTGCAGGGGTCATGGGTGTAACTGTAGTATTGGTGTCCTCATCATCCTCCCCTTCTTGAATTGAAGTCGTCCTCGACGGAAGCTCGTCTTCCTCACCCAAGTAACGCTTCAAATCTGCAATTTTAAAAGTGGAACTAACCCCAAAATCTGTAGGTAGCTCAAGTTTGTATGCATTATCATTTATTTTCTCTAACACCTTAAAAGGACCATTAGTATGTGGCATTAGCTTAGACTTGCGCAAATAAGGAAACCTATCTTTGCGTAAATGTAACCAAACAAGATCTCCTGGTTCAAACACAATATGTCTTCTACCCTTATCACCAACAAGTTTGTATTTAGCATTCATGCGCTCAATGTTTTCCTTAGTTAACTCATGCATTTTTAAGATCAATTCAACACATTGTTTACATCAAAATTAACCTTCTCCAAAGATGGAAGAGGCAACAAATCAATGGGTGCACAAGGTAGGAAACCATACACAATCTCAAAAGGGCCCAACTTAGTAGTAGAATGCAGCGAACAATTATAAGCAAATTCAATATGAGGCAAGCATTCTCCCGCATTTTCAAGTTATTCTTCAAAATAGCCCTAAGTATAGTAGACAATGTTCTATTGACTACTTCAGTTTATCCATCAGTTTGGGGGTGACATGTAGTACTAAAAAGCATTTTAGTCCCGAACTTAGCCCATAAACATCTCCAAAAGTGGCTAAGAAATTTAGTATCATGATCTGAAACAATAGTATTTGGCACACCATGCAAGTGAATAATTTCACGAAAGAATAAATCAGCAACATTAACATCATCATCACTTTTATGACATGGTATAAAGTGTGCCATTTTCAAAAATATATCCACGACAACAAATATTCTATCCATCCCCTTCTTTGTTGGAGGTAAACCTAAAACAAAGTCCATATCCTCCCAAGGAACACTAGGTACACACAAAGGCATATATAAACCATGAGGATTGAGTCATGACTTAGCTTTTTGACATGTAGTGCAGAGAGGAACAAAACGCTCAACATCCCGTCTCACCTTTGTCCAAAAGAAATATGTAGCAAGTACGTCCTCCGTCTTCTTCACGCCAAAGTTTCCTATTAATCCTCCTCCATGCGCCTCCTGCAACAATAAAAGATGAACAGAGCTAGCTGGAATGCATAGCTTGTTAGCACAGAACACAAATCCACTTTTAACGATGAACTTGTTCCATGTTCTTCCTTCTTTACAATTCTGCATTACATCCCTAAAACCAGCATCATGCACATATTGATCTTTGATGGTCTCCAAACCAAATATTTTAAAGTTGAGTAGTGAAAGTGTTGGGGATATTACTACTGGGTATAAACCAACTCGGAGAGGCCGGGTTATCCCCATAATGAGTTATTATACTTGAAGCCCACTTGGACAAAGATGGAGGCGCTTTATGAAGGCCCGGGGCCCAACCGCGGATTATGGCATGTAGACATAAACCGACATTGATATGTAAACTTGTGTTATAAGATAGAAAGAGTAGAGACCGAGCCGGACATGTTCATGAGCCGGCCTCGGGATCCTGTAAACCGACGGGCATCAACCCATGTATATAAGGGGACGACCCGGCGGCGGTTTGGGGGGAGATAGACAACAACTCAAGAGCCAGGCATAGCAGATTCGCTCCCTGGTCATCGAAACCCTAGCAATTCCACAACAACTGGATTAGGCCTTCACCTTCACCGCAAGGGGCCGAACCAGTATAAACTCTCTGCGTCCCTTGTCCGCTTTAACCCCTTTAAGCTAACCCGTCGCGATGGCTCCATGACTAAGTCTTTTCTCTAGGACATCTACCGTGACAAAACCACGATAGAAAGCATAGTATAACGATGAGACAATGCATTAGCAACAACATTTTCTTTACCCTTCTTGTCTTTAATGCCATAAGGGAATGTCTCAATGAATTCAACCCATTTAGCATGTCTATGGTTCAGTTTGGCTTGACTTTTAATATGTTTCAAAGATTCATGATCAGAATGTATAACAAATTCTTTGGGCCATAAATAATGTTGCCATGTTTCTAAAGTCTGAACAAGAGCATGTAATTCTTTATCATAAGTAGAATAGTTCAGACTAGGCCCACTCAATTTTTCAGAGAAATATGCAACAGGTTTGCCATCTTGTAATAACACACCTCCTAATCCAATTCCACTAGCATAACATTCAAACTCAAAAGCCTTATTAAAATCAGGAAGTTAGAGTAAAGGAGCATGTGTCAACTTATATTTCAATACCGTGAAAGCTTCTTCCTGTGAAGTACCCCAAACAAAAGGCACATCCTTCTTTGTAAGCTCATTGAGAGGTGCAACAATGGTGCTGAAATCTCCTCACTTGTGTGACCATTCTGGGCTACGGCCAACTCTCAATAGCTTCAATCCTGGCTTTATGAACTTCAATTCCCTGTGGAGTAACAACATAGCCAAGAAAAGATAATCGGTCGGTGCAAAAGGTGCACTTCCTAAGGTTACCAAACAAACGTGCATCACGTAGAGCAATAAAAACAACACGTAAATGTTCCAAATGTTCCTCCAAAGATCTACTATAAATCAGTATATCATCAAAGTAAACTACCACAAATCGATCAATGAAAGCATGTAAAACTTTGTTCATTAATCTCATGAAAGTACTAGGTGCATTAGTTAACCCAAAAGGCATGACTAACCACTCATATAATCCAAACTTAGTTTTAAATGTTGTTTTCCATTCATCTCCCAATTTCATACGAATTTCATGGTATCCTCTAGGAAAATCAACTTTGGAGAATATTCTAGAGCCACTCAATTCATCAAGCATATCATCTAGCCTAGGAATAGGACGACGATAATGAATAGTAATATTATTAATCCCTCTACAATCAACACACATATGCGATGTACCATCCTTCTTAGGCACTAGTATAATATTACTATGAGACACTCATATAATCCAAACTTAGTTTTAAATGTTGTTTTCCATTCATCTCCCAATTTCATACGAATTTCATGGTATCCTCTAGGAAAATCAACTTTGGAGAATATTCTAGAGCCACTCAATTCATCAAGCATATCATCTAGCCTAGGAATAGGATGACGATAATGAATAGTAATATTATTAATCCCTCTACAATCAACACACATACGCGATGTACCATCCTTCTTAGGCACTAGTATAATAGGAACAACACAAGGACTAAGAGATTCACGTATATAACCTTTGTCAAGCAGCTCCTGTACTTGACGCATAATTTCCTTCATCTCCTCCAGATTGGTATGATATAGCGCATGGTTTGGCAGCAAAGCACCGAGAATTGAGTCAATCTGATGCTCAATCCCTCGAATGGGTGGTAATCTCGGTGGCACGTCTTGTGGAAAGACCTCAGTGAACTCCTGCAAAATGGTAGTGACAGCAGGAGGCAAAGAGGGTGGCATGTCCTCGAATGAAAATAATGCCTCTTTGCACACAAAAGCATAGCAAACAAATTTGCTGAAATCTAGACCATCAATATCAGATTTGGTGGCAAGCAAACATCCACTTTTCAATTTAATTTCAGAGGCAATATGAGATGATGGTTTGTTATTAGGATTCATTTGTTGCTCAAATTCTTTTGCCACAATATGATTTTCACTCTTATTTTGCTCTTGTTTTGCTTTACTAGCTCTATGCATACCATCTTTGAAAATAGAATTAGGAGACATAGGAAGCAAAGTAATATGTTTATCCTTATGAACAAGAGTATACTGATTGTTTCTACCATGGTGTATAGAATTTTTATCAAATTGCCATGGTCTACCAAGTAATAAGGAACATGCTTGCATGGGTACCACATCACAATCAACATAATGAGCGTATGTAGCTATACTAAATGCAAAAGAATAGTACGTGCTACCTTAACCTTGCCGCTATTGTTGAACCGTTGGATGTAGTAAGGATGCAGATGTGGTCTTGTGGTGAGAGACAACTTCTCCACCATCTCCATGCTAGCCAAGTTATTGCAGCTCCCTCCATCTATGATGACACGAATAGAACGTTCCTTCACAACTCCTATTGTATGGAACAAATTGTGCCTCTAATTTTTCTCAGTTTGTGTGACCTGCACACTCAAAACACTACAAAAAAAAGACACATCCGTGACATTTTGGCCTGAACGAATTTTTTTCCTGTCATGCTTATGACACTTCTATGACGATAACTGTGACAAAACCACGTATCATCATAGATGTGGTGGGCTCCTACTTCTATGACAAAAAATCATGATAGAAAATGGGCTTTTCATCCTAGGCGGGCCGGGGACACACCTGCATGACATTCTTTGGGCCGCCCATGATGGAAAAAATCATGGTAGGGCGAGGAAAATTTTGGGGAGTTCTCGGTTACGATGGGTGGTCGGGGTCGAGCGATGCATGGAGGTTTGCGCATTTCTCTCATACACGTGCGTGTGTGAGAGGAGTTAGGCTCTAACTGAACCCAAGCGAGGTGTTCGCTTACTGAACCCGAGCAATTGCACTAGCTACGTTACTGAACCCGATCGATCGATCCCTTGGCTACAGTTAACTGAACCTGAGCGATTCGCTACTGCTGCTAACTGAAGCCGATCGAACCAGCTCCCTCTTGATGAACAGTGACTATTGTTGGGGGTTGGATGAACAGTTCCTAGTGGGGGTTGGATGAACAGGACCCCGTGGTAGTAGAGGCTGTTGCCGCTGGATGAACAGGACCCCGATCGAGGAGGCCGCCACACACACCCGAGCTGGTTGGGGGTGGATGAACATGACCCCTTGGAGGGCTGGTTGAACAATTGTCGATGGAGGCTGGATAAACAGTAGCCCATGGATGAACAGTAGCTGGTGGAGGCAGGAGGAAGTCGACGGTGGATGAACAGTAGCAGGTGGAGGCTGGAGGAAGTCGAGGGTGGATGAACAGTAGCTCGTGGAGGCTGGAGCGAGGCAGTACAAGGTGGATGAACAGTAGCCCGTGGAGTCCCGTTTTGCGGTACACTACACCCCTCCCGATGAATAGGACCCAGTTTCGACCGTAGGCGCTACAACACAAGTCCGTTTCCTCCATTTTGCGGTGCCACACCCCTCCCGATCAACAGGACCCCATTTCGACCATAGGCACTCGAACATAAGGCCGTTTCCTCCATTCTGCGGTACGCCAGACCCCGTTTCGGCTACTCCGTCCAAGCCGGTTGGCTCCCGATGAACACGATGCATTCCATTTCCTCCAGATGAACACGACGTAGCTTCTCCATTCTGACCCAGCTGATTGGCTTCCGATGAACAAGACGCCATTGCTGCCGTCCGTTGCCTCTCCATGTACATGAGCTTTGGCCGTACGTATGCGTGAGTACGCATTCAAGACCCCACCCGTATGTACGTACGTAGCCGTATTTACTTTCTTGCAGCGTGGTTGTACGTATGTGTACATGATATATATAGACGGGACTACGTGACATGCTACATTCGCGCCTCTACTACGACACGTGCACCTCCTTACTCGGCCATGGTTCATCGCTGCAGAGAGAACGATCGACCAGTATGTACCTACACATTCGCGACCAGACAGATAACCCTACATACGGTTCGACCCGGTGGGTCCCAGCTGCCAGGGAGGATAAGGAGGCACTTCCTTGCGTGCGAAGATATAGCTGATGGGTCCCAGCTGTCAGAGGAAGAATCATTTTTTTGCCCGTAATATGGACGGACTTCCTTGCGTTCGAAGATGTAGATGGTGGGTCCTAGCTATCAGGGGGGAAACATTTTTTCGCAAAATACGATGGCCCTTCCGGTGGGTCCCTGCTATCAGGTGCAGGAATCATTATTTTGCTCGTAATAAGGAGGCACTTCCTTGCTGCGGCCGTGGACCCAGCTGTCAGCCTCTCCATGTACAGTCCTCTTCCGATGGAAGTCGTTCCTTGACCACATTGACCACGCCGCGCTGAGAGCACCAAGGCGGTGGACGACGGCGAGGCCTAGAAAGGGAATGACCCAGAGCCGGGGAAGACTCGACAGTTGTTTCCCACGCGGAGGGGAGTACGAGGGTTTACTGGTTCGGCTGAAGTGTGAGGCTACCATCACCGGAGAATATCAGGAGGTCTGGGTGAGTACAGGGATGGCTAGGCCAGTGATGGGAGTAGGGAGGGGCGGTGAGGCCTGCGCGGTAGCACAGCCGGCCACAGGATGCAGGAGTAGGCGGCACGGCCAGCGATGGTTTGGGCGGCTAGGGCAAGAAGACCAGAGGTTGAAGAAACACGACGGCCATTGGATGGACATCGTACAATCACTGCAGCTAGAATCATTTATATTGACTAAGTTGACAAATACTGCGTCCGTGTCAACTTAGTAGGCCCACAAGTCAGCCTCCAAATATGGTGGGTCCCAGCTAGCAAGGGAGTATTCATTTTTGTGTGTGTAATAAGGATGCACTTCCTTGCGTGCGAAGATATAGCTGGTGGGTCCGAGCTGTCAGCGGGAGGATTTTTTTTTTCATGAAATGTAGAGGCCCTTCCGGTGGGTCCCCGCTGTCAGGTGGAGGAATCATTATTTTGTGTGTAATAAGGAGGCACTTCCTTGCGTGCGGCTATGGACCCAGCTATCAGCCTCTCCACGTACAGTCCTCTTATGACGGATGTCGTTTGTTGACCACGTTGACCATGCCGCACCGAGAGCACCAGGGCGGTGGACGACGACGAGGCCTATGAAGGGAATGACCCGGAGCCGGAGAAGACTCGGCAGTTGTTTCCCACATGGAGGGGAGTATGAGGGTTTACTGGTTCGTCTGCCATCACTGGAGAATAAGAGGATATATGGGTGCGTAGACGGATGGCCAGACCAGCGATGGGAGTAGTGTGGGGCGGTTAGGCTTGCGCAGCAGCACAGCCGGCCACGGGAGGCATGAGCAGGCAGTACGGCCGGCGCTGGTTTGGGCGGCTGGAGCAACAAGACCAGAGGTTGAAGAAGCAGCACGGCCGTTCGATTAACATCCAACGGTCACTGCTGCTAGAATCGTTTGTGGACTAACTTGACAAAGCCTTTCGTACAAGTCAACCTAGTAGACCCACAAGTCAGCCCCCAAATCTGTCCCAAACAACATACAACCCAAAATTTCTAGCCAGATTCAAAATAATTTAAAAAATAAACATACCTTAATTTAAAATCGAATGAAATTTTACCAGCACAAAAACAATGAAATTTAAAATATCAAAATCCGAAAGAAAAAAGTAATTTGGAACTAATTACCTGTTTGCTGCATTTTTCATTTTATAGCCCATGTATTATTACTTATAGCCCATTTTCTGGGCAAGTCGAATGCATCCCTCCTCATCTTCAAAGATTTCCGGCCCAGCAGGGCGTAGAAAAGCATGTAGGCCTCCGTTTGTTATTCTGCAAAAAAAAAGCTAGGCTAGCCATTTCAGAAAGAAAAAACAAAACTGGGCTAGTCATGTGGTAAACATATGAAATAAAAGCCTGGGCTAGACGGGCCACAGCTCCCGCACAACCCAGTTGGTATCCTGCTCCGCCCCGAAAACAAAAAATAATAATGCGCGAGCTGTTGGGTCCCGGGTGTCAGCCGCTCCTTGTGCAGTTATCTCGCCTATTGACTATGTTGACAGTGGCGTGCGACCCAGATGTCAGGAAACCATCAGAAGGAACCATATTTTTCTTGTAATAAAGGAGGCACTTGCTTGCCTACTGCCATAATCCTGGTGGGTCCCTACTGTCATCCTCACCATGTACAGTCATCTCCTTATTCCTCTCGGTTGTTGACCATGTTGACAACACCGGAGGGCGCCGCCGCGGCGAGCGAACCAAGGTGAAGGACGATGGTGAGGCCTCGGCGGGAACGAACAGGAGCCATGGAAGATGCGCAGAGTTTTAGAGTGTGATGTGGCCGCGATGCGTGCGTGGCAGCACAGCCAGTCGTCGGAGGTGGAGCAGGCAGTCCCGCCGGCGCTGGTTTGGCTTTGGCAGCTGGAGGAAGAAGAGACTAAAGAAACATGATAGATGTTGAATGTCAATCCAACGGTCAAGGTTGACACAATCGCTTATTGACTAAGCCGACACCACGTAGCATACTTTTTTATAGGAAGAAAAGAAAAACTGGGCTCGTTCGCCAGATAACATTCTCGAAACTGCCACTGTTTGATCTTGCGTCGCAACTAAAATTGCTAGGAAAATGCGTTCGTTTGCCATCCTCCTCCCAAGGAACGTTCTCCACATAACATTCTCAAAAATCAAAGACTTGAGAAGGCGTACAGAACAAGCTAGTGTACCAGTAAACAGACGTTGCCGAGTTTTAAAAAAAGAGACACGTGCTCCTGTAGCTGGTTCGAATCCAAACCTAGACTATGACTATATATAGTGCTATGCTACTCTGCAAGTAATGAAACCGACATATCCAACGTTTGCTTCTCCTCTTCTCTAGTTACTCTGCCTAGCATCAGAAGCTCCGGCCGCAGCAACCATGTCCACTGGCGGCTCGTCCACCTGCTCTTCAGCAGGCAACAACCAGATATGCGCCAAGTCGCCACCCATACCATCCCCTATGGGTCTCATCACACCCCCATCGGCACACTCACCGCAGGCGGTTGCTCATCGCAACCAGCTGCCATTGGTGTGGTGCCACTGCTGCAAATCACATAGAGTCATCCGTCGCGTCTCAACTACAATCCTCAACCCTGGCCGAGTCTTCTACAAATGCTCGAATCATGGGGTAATAATATGTTTAAGTGTTGTTCGCCTGCTTTCAGTTGCCGATTTTTTAATAGTTTAGTTGATGATCTTCCAATTTGATTCATGCAGAAAAGGGAAGATTCGTGTGATTTGTATTTCTGGGAAGTTGCTGATGTGGGGGAATGGAACTACGCTGATTATTTGGTTAGCCGAGGAATCCCAATAGCAGCAGGTTGGGGTGTTGGACAAGTAACTGAAGGAACGGCAGAAGAGGAAGATCCAGAGCAGAAGGTTAAAGATGCAGTTCATCTGATCATGGCCAAGCAACAGCTGCTGAACGGCCTTGACAGCAATGAGGAGATGAAAGAGCTTGTGAAGATAATGGGCAAGATCGTTGTGCTCTGTAGGATGATTGTCTCTTTATTTGCAGTGTATATAGCACTCATGATGTATTTAGTGGCTATGACATGAGCACTTTGCTGAAACTAGTAATGAATGAAACCTGTTTAGCAGGCTGGGCATAGTGTTGTGAACATCTAATGATATCTATTAACGGAAATCAGGGGGTATCCCCTTTTGCTCATAAATAAATAAATAAATAGCAGAGGCCCTTTGGCTAATAAATAAATAAATTAGCAGAGGCCCTGTCGGGTCAGCTTTGTTCCCATTCGGAGACGTAGAGCAAATTGCAGTCCAACAGCAAACTATGTCATCAAATACATGTTTCACTGCCAAATATGAGTACAACTAAACAACAATGTCATCATTTTTAGTTGTCATACAATCACCAAACACAAATCAACATACATAATAAGTGATGTTCTCACAGCAAAATACTAAACAACAACTTCATCAGGTTTCAGTTGTCATAGCAAACACAATTTCACATAGTAGATAAAAAGTCATCTTCTCACAGGCAAATACGACAAAAGCAATCTAATCATCATCTGCAACAACGTCAACATCTTCACCATGTGTATCAGTCTGAATCGTAATTCCCCCCAGTGTCATCTTCATCTTCATCCTCAATGTCCTCGAACGTTGGCATCTTATTGATCAACTCTCGTATGTCCACAGCCCGACAGGCAATCTTTTCGGCAGCGTCATTGATGTGATGGTTCTCAAAGATACTAGGAACATCTGTGGAATCTTCTACATCAGGAGCAGTGTAAGCATCATCTTGTTGTGCAACTTCATTAAACGAATTCCTCTGCTCAAACCTTTGCAATACTCTCCAGTGATCGCTACATGCATATGTGTCTTCCAAGAAAAATATCTGTGTTGCTTGATTTGCCAAAATAAAAGGCTCGTTGGTGTGGTACGCCGCCTTAACATTGATGGATTTGAAATGATCATCAGCTATGGGTTTTGCAATCCTGGAAAACAGATATACCAACGACAGCACAACAGAACCACACACCGATGAACCTCGAAACTGGAGATATACTACAATTGAACAATGTCTGTTATGTTAGCATACATTTTAGTTGTCTCTTTGCCGTACGTATCCATGCTCATGATGGCACTGTTTTGTGTCTTCCCACCTTCGTCGCGTGCAAGGATGTTGTAGCGCACATCTCCAACAACGCAAGATTCATAATGTCTTACCCAAGTATCAGGACCCATTGCTAGTGCATAAAGGGCATCATTAACTGCCTGCCCATCCTCCCGCATCTTCTTAACCTATGGTTAGAAAATAGACAAGCTGATCATCTTATGTACTCAACATATTAAAAAAATTGGCAGTGCTATTCAAAAGTTTACACGGCTCTTGAACCATTTCGCAAATCCTGCCATAACCAGTTTGTCAATGTTTCTTGGATTTTGCGCTAGTAACTCCTTTTTGTAGATGCTGCACAACATAGTGATCGCGTCAAACATCTAAATATATAAGAATGTGTTGCAAGTTTAGTAGATTATGATGTATAAGCTGCAGTACTTAGCACTTACTCGATATAAGGTAGAATCTCAGGACAGTTATTCAACACATAGCAAACCATTTTGTCCAAATCTTTAGGTTTGTCATCTTGTCGACTCTTCCCTGCAACTCGAACAGAACAATCAAAAACATTGAGCTCGAGATTGTCTTGACCCACCTTTTTGCTAAGCTGACCAGCTGTTTCAATGTATTTTGAGCAGAATGTCAACACTTCTGTAGTAATGTAGGCCTCTGCAATGGAACCCTCAGGTCTAGCTTTGTTCCTAACATAGCCCTTGAAAGTGCCTAGCTGCCTTTCAATAGGGTACATCCAGCCATACTGTACTGGACCTCTAAGTAGTGCCTCAATAGGTAGATGAATAGCCAAATGCACCATCACATCAAAGAAAGCTGAAGGATATATCTTTGCAGGGTCGCATAGGATAGTTGGTATCTTATCTCTAAGACGCTCCAAAGCATCTATCCTGATATTTCTACTGCAGAGTTCCCTGAAGAGTTGTCCCAACTCTGCAACTGCTCTGTATAAGTCAGGGCAGCCCAATCCTCTAAGGATAACAAGTAAAACCCTTTGAAGTAGGATGTGGCAGTCATGAGTTTTCAACCCTTGTACCTTGTTTCCATCTGCACTGACTCTGCTTTCAGGGTTAGAAGCAAATCCATGTGGGAATCTCACACGTGACAGGACCTTGCAAAATTATTTTCTTTTTACCTTGTCCAAGAAGTACACAACTGGTGCCATATCCTGTGATGCACCATCATCTTTCACCTGCAAATTGGATCTGATATCCAGGTGTGTCAAATCAATCCCAGATATTAAGGTATCTTTCGTCTTGCCTTCAATATTAAGAAGTGTGCCGATAATGCTGTCACATATATTTTTCTCGATGTGCATCACATCAAGATTATGCCGCAGATCCAAATCTTTCCAATACTCCAAGTCCCACAAAGTGGACCTGCGGGTAAACAATAATCTCTCTTCTGCCCTACCACGCTTCCTTTTCCCACTACCATTATCAGGATGGTTTCCTGGTGTAATATGCCCGACCTTGTCTAATTCCTCTTGCAACTCATCGCCGGTGAGCCTCTTTGGAGCATCACGGTTTTCATGCTTTGCATTGAACACATGTCTTTGGTATTTTCTAGGACACGACTTGTCCTTGGCAAGGAAAGGACGGTGTCAATGTAATAGATCTCGCTAAGTATTGCGTATGGCAGTGGATTGTTGTCACAGCAAACACATGCGTTGTAACCATGTGTCATTCACCCTGACATATGGCCCAAAGCCAGATAATCATGGATGCACCAAATTATAACAACACGTAGAAAGAAATCAGCTGGTGGGCTGCTATATAGGTCTCGAGTGAGAACACCCCTCCATAGCTGTTGAAGTTCCTCCACAAGAGGCTCCATGAATAAATCAAAATCCTTTCCAGGACTTTTTGGACCTGGGATGAGCAAGGCCATCATGTAGTTTGATTCTTTGGTGCAGACATTTGGTGGCATGGTGTAAAGGATTACAAGCACTGGCCACATGCTATATGTGGCACTCTGGTGGCCAAATGGGTTGAATCCATCTGTAGCTAAGCCAAGTCTAATGTGTCTAGGCTCAACAGCAAAAAAATTGTGTTTCTGATTGAAGCTTTTCTAATCACTACCATGAGATGGATGGCTCATTACATTCTGATCTCTGTACTACTGGTTCCTAGAATGCCACAATACATCTTCTCTTGTTTCAGCATCATGAAACAACCTCTGCAATCTTGGTATAATTGGAAAATGTCTCAGAACATTATGAGGAATCCTCTTCACAACATTGTCATCTTTCCATCTTGATGATTTGCATTTTGGGCATTCACTTAAGTTGGCATAAGCCTTCCGGAATAGGACACAATTATTCTTACAAACATGGATCATATCATATCCAATTCCAACTGCACGAAGGAAATTCTTCATTTTACTGTAGGTGTGTGGCACCTCAGACGCATCTAGGAAAGATTTGCGGAAAGCAGCCAACATCGCATCGAATGATTTGTTGGTCATCCGCTCAGATGTCTTCACCTGAAGAAAGGTGACCATAGCTGAGAATACTAACATCTTATTTCCTAGGGTGACTACCACACTGCATTGTTCCAACATGCAGGCCCATTGTTTTTCTTCTGCAGGTGAAAGTTCACAAAATGCGCGAGCATTTCGTAGCATTGTTTCAATGTTGGTCAAACTCACTGACTTTGTGCTACTTCTTGATCTTGCGTTCATTTTCTCCTTGAATAGGAAAGGGTGATGCAACAAAGTAGAGATAAGTATTTCCCTCAGTTAAGAACCAAGGTATCAATCCAGTAGGAGATACACGCAAGTCTCCAATCTATGCACCTGCACAAACAATCAAACACTTGCACCCAACGCGATAAAGGGGTTGTAAATCCCTTCACGGTCACTTGCAAAGGTGAGATCTGATAGAGATAGATATAAAAGCTTACTAAAACGTAAAACAAAATAAAAGTAAATAAATTGCAGCAAGGTATTTTTGGGTTTTTTGGTTTATAGATCTGAAAATATATGATGGAAAATAGACCCGGGGCCATAGGTTTCACTAGAAGCTTCTCTCTTGAAAGAAAATAATACGGTGGGTGAACAAATTACTGTCGAGCAATTGATAGAAAAGCGCAAAGTTACGACGATATCCAAGGTAATGATTATGAATATAGGCATGACGTTCGTGTCAAGTAGACTGAAACGATTCTGCATCTACTACTATTACTCCACACATCGACCGCTATCTAGCATGCATTTACAGTATTAAGTTCATAAGAACGGAGTAACGCCTTAAGTAAGATGACATGATGTAGGGGGACAAACTCAAGCAATATGATGAAAACCCCATCTTTTTACCCTTGATGGGAACAATACAATACGTGCCTCGCTGCCCCTACTTTGTCACTGGGTGAGGACACCGCAAGATTGAACCCAAAACTAAGTACCTTTCCCATTGCAAGAAGAACCAATCTAGTTGGCCAAACCAAACCGATAATTCGAAGAGAAATACAAAGATATCAAATCATGCATATAAGAATTCAGAGAAGATTCAAATAATATTCTTAGATAAACTGATCATAAATCCACAATTCATCGGATCTCGACAAACACACCGCAGAAGAATATTACATTGGATATATCTCCAAGAACATTGAGGAGAACATTGTATTGAAGATCAAAGAGAGAGAAGAAGCCATCTAGCTACTAGCTATGGTCCCGTAGGTCTGAGGTAAACTACTCACGCTTCATTGGAAGGGCAATAGAGTTGATGTAGAATCCCTCCGTGATCGAATCGCCCTCCGGCAGGATGCCGAAAAAGGCCCCAAGATGGGATCTCATGGGAACAGAAGGTTACGGTGGCGGAAAAGTATTTTGGTGGATGCTTCTCGTTGTTTGGGAATATTTTTGAATTTATAGGCCAAAGATTAGGGTTGGAGGACTCCCATGGGGCCCACAAGCCAAGAGGCGCCCTGAGGGCTTGTGGAGCCCTCGGGACTCTTCTGCCTTCCTCTCCAAGTCCTACGTGTGTCTTCTGGTCCAAGAAAAATCATCGCGAAAGTTTTATTCCGTTTGGACTCTGTTTGGTATTCCTTTTCTGTAAAACTCAAAAACAAGGAAAAAACAGAAACTGGCACTGGGCTCTAGGTTAATAAGTTAGTCCCAAAAATAATATAAAATAGCATATTAATGCATATAAAACATCAAAAACATATAATATAATAGCATGGAACAATCAAAAATTATAGATACGTTGGAGATGTATCAAGCATCCCCAAGCTTAATTCCTGCTTGTCCTCGACTAGGTAAATGATAAAACAGAATTTTTGATGTGGAATGCTACCTAACATATTTATCCATGTAATTTTCTTTATTGTGGCATGAATATTCAGATCCATAAGATTCAAAACAAAAGTTTAATATTGACATAAAAACAATAATACTTCAAGCATACTAATAAAGCAATCATGTCTTCTCAAAATAACATGGCCAAAGAAAGTTATCCCTACAAAATCATATAGTCTGGCTATGCTCCATCTTCATCACACAAAGTATTAAATTATGCACAACCCCAATGACAAGCCAAGCAATTGTTTCATACTTTTGATGTTCTCAAACGTTTTCAACTTTCACGCAATACATGAGCGTGAGCCATGGATATAACACTATAGGTGGAATAGAATATGGTGGTTGTGGAGAAGACAAAAAGAAGGAGATAGTTTCACATCAACTAGGCATATTAACGAGCTATGGAGATGCCCATCAATAGATATCAATGTGAGTGAGTAGGGATTGCCATGTAACGGATACACTAGAGCTGTAAGTTTATGAAAGCTCAAAAAGAAAGTAAGTGGTGTGCATCCAACTCGCTTGCTCATGAAGACCAAGGGCAAATTGAGGAAGCCCATCATTGGAATATACAAGCCAAGTTCTATAATGAAAAATTCCCACTAGTATATGAAAGTGACAATATAGGAGACTCTCTATCATGAAGATCATGGTGCTACTTTGAAGCACAAGTGTGGTAAAAGGATAGTAGCATTGCCCCTTCTCTCTTTTATCTTTCTTTTATTTTGGGGTCTTTGGCCTCTTTTTTCTCTCTTTTTTTAATTTGGGCTTCTTTTGGCCTCTTTTATCTTTTTGTAAAGTCTGGAGACTCATCCCAACTTGTGAGGGAATCATAGCTTCCATCATCCATTCCTCACATGGGACAATGCTCTAATAATGATGATCATCACACTTTTATTTACTTACTACTCAAGAATTACAACTCGATTCTAGAACAAAAATATGACTCTATATGAATGTCTCCGGCGGTGTACCGGGATGTGCAATGATCAAGAGAGACATGTATAAAAAATATGAACGGTGGCCTTGCCACAAATACTATGTCAACTACATGATCATGCAAAGCAATATGACAATGATGGAGCGTGTCATAATAAATGGAATGGTGGAAGTTGCATGGCAATATATCTTGGAATGGCTATGGAAATGCCATAATAGGTAGGTATGGTGGCTGTTTTGAGGAAGGGTAAATGGTGGGTGTAGTGCACCGGCGAAAGTTGCGTGGTACTAGAGAGGCTAGCAATGGTGGAAGGGTGAGAGTGCGTATAATCCATGGACTCAACATTAGTCATAAAGAACTCACATACTTATTGCAAAAGTCTATTAGCTATCGAAACAAAGTACTACACGCATGCTCCTAGGGGGATATATTGGTAGGAAAAGACCATCGCTCGTCCCCGACCGCCACTAATAAGGAAGACAATCAATAAATAAATCATGCTCCGACTTCATCACATAACGGTTCACCATACATGCATGCTATGGGAATCACAAACTTTAACACAAGTATTTCTACCAATCCACAATTACTCACTAGCAAGACTCTAATATCACCATCTTTATATCTCAAAACAATCATAAGGAATCAAACTTCTCATAGTATTCAAAGCTCTTTATATGAAAGTTTTTATTATATCCGTCTTGGATGCCCATCATATTAGGACTAAATTCATAACCTAAGCAAATTATATAAGTGACGCATGAGAGTTCAACTATTTCTATAAAATAAAGCGACCGCCGTGCTCTAAAAAGATATAAGTGAAGCACTAGAGCAAAATGGCTAGCTCAAAAGATATAAGTGAACACATAGAGTATTCTAATAAATTCACGATTCATGCGTGTCCCTCTCAAAAGGTGTGTACAGCAAGGATGATTGCGGCAAACTAAAAGGCAAAGACTCTTATCATACAAGATGCTCCAAGCAAAACACATATCATGTGGTGAATAAAAATATAGCCTCACACTACTGGAATCAGGATCTTTGCAGTCAGCCAGTTCTTTGCCGTCAGCTAGCTGACGGCAAAGGAGGTCTTTGCCATCAGCATACAGAAAGTTGACGGCAAAGAAAGAGCGTACGACAAAGACGGTGTTTGCCGTCAGCCAGTTCTTTGCCGTCCGCTAGTGGACGGCATAGAAGCTTTGCCGTCCGCTAGCGGACGGCAAAGAGGGAGGGTGGTGTACCAGCGAGGGCCTCCTAACGGCCACTTTCTTTGCCGTCAGCTAGCGGACGGCAAAGAATCTTTACCGTCGGCTAGCTGACGGCAAAGAAAGTGGCCAACTAACGTCCGTTAGCTAGGCTCTTTGTCGTCCGCTAGCAGACGGCAAAGAGCTGTGACTTAAACTAAATAGCCGCCAGCCCCATGTCCCTCTCTCTATCCCCCCTTTCCGTCCCTCCCTCATCACGCACGAGCCGCCCCCGCCGCTCCGCTGCCCCGCCGCGCCGACCCCGAACGTCGCCCAGGCAACCGCAACTGAACAGACAACGGCCCCGCACAGCAGCAACGCCGCCAAGCCAAGGCCGCCCGCCCCGCGACACGAGCCGCCCTCACCGGCGCCCCGCCCCGCGGCGCCACCGGCACGACCCGATGCCCGCCCCGCCGCCCCGCCGAACCGGTGCCCGCCCGCCGCCCGGCACACCCGGGCCCCGCCCCTGCCGCCCCGGCCCCCTCCTCATCCGGCACCACCTGACCGCAGACTGAAGGTGAGACATCCCTTTTTTTTTCTTTTTTTCTGTTTTTTTAGATTTAGTTTAATTAGGTTTAGTTTAATTTAGGCTTGGTTTAGTTTAGGTTTTGTTTCTGTTTTTTAGGTTTAGATTTAGTTTAGTTTAGGTTTAGTTTAGGTTAAGAAGAAAGAAGAAAGATGAAAAAAAAGAAGAAGAAGAAGAAGAAGAAGAAGAAGAAGAAGAAGAAGAAGAAGAAGAAGAAGAAGAAGAAGAAGAAGAGGAAGAAGAAGAAAAGGAGGAAGAAGAAGAGGAGGAGGAGGAAGAAGAAGATTAGGGGTGCATCACCGACGAGACCGGGTCGAGCGGGTTAGGCGATTCCTCATTGTCGATGGAACCCTAAATAGCAAGTATCGTCGGTGCGAGATACATGTGGCCGTCAGTGTCGAACACTACATCCATGTCCCACAAGTGATGCCGGCGTCCGGTGTCCCACAACAACAGTTCTCGGCGTCGATGGCGGTCGAACACCATTGCGAATTTGTCTGGCAGCCTCTGCTATGACGATTAAAAGGAAAGTGTTGAAACTTGAAACACCCAAACTGACTCAAGTCGGTTTGGTTGTTTGAAAATTTCAAAACTTGGCTTTAATCCTCATCGCAAAGGCTGCCAGACAAATTCGCCAAGGTGCTCGTCCGTCATCGGCCACCAGAACTATTGTTGCGGGACGCTGGGCGCCGGCTTCACTTGTGGGATGTGGATCTAGTGTTCAACGCCGAGCGCCACATGTATCTCGCATCGATGACACTTGCTATTTAGGATTTCATCGATGCCAAGGAACCCCCTAACCCGCTCGTCCTGTTGTAAATATTTAGTTAGGTCCACGGAAAAAACAAAATTGCTATGTTACTCATCTTTCGATTTAAATGTGCAGTTTTTTCGTCGCTGCGAGGGTCTAGTGTTCGACGAGCTCTGCCCCTGCGTTCGTGGGTGAGCACAAATGACGTCTCCTCCTCCCCCCTTCCTTTGCTCTATTCCGGTCTTCGTGCCGATGAAACTTGCTAGCTATAGGTGTCTTCAATCATCAGTATGCGTGACCACTATGCGTCTCCCATTCGAAAGGATTACATCTATAAATATGCATGCATTTGCATATTTATAATCGTGATTCTTTCGAATTGTCCAATGTTATCCATGGACAGCCCGAGTATGTGTAGATTGGGTTCGTTTTCCCATATGCTCAGCTCCGGATCCGATGCAGAATTTCTTCAGTGCCTCCCTGTTGTTCTCCGGGTACACATTCTCTCTGCTTATTGCCGAGACGTGTATCAGGAGAACAGGGGGGAGGTGCTGCCGAAATTTTGCGTCGGATCCGGAGCAGAGCATGGGAAAACGAACCCGATCTACACATACTCGAGTGGGATTAGGACCTATCTTTACCTATTAGCGTGTAGGTTGCATGGATGTAATAAAACTGACAAACTCCATGAACTAATGGATATGGTTTGCTTAATTATGTATATATTTCTTGTGTGTCTAGTAGGAAGTCAATATGAGTGATTATGCATGGATGTACACCAGTTACACTAGTCAGAAAGTTTGGACCGAGGAATGGTTAACAAAAACCAAGGGGTTTGTTAGAGCCGCATTTGCAAATGGCCAGGAATTTAGCTGGTGCCCCTGTGCCCGTTGCGACAACTATAAAAAGAGGGACCAGCTTGAAATGAGTAAAGACCTGCAGAAGTTTGGTTTTACGCCTGGTTACACGGTCTGGACATTACATGGTGAGTCTGCCCAACGTGCCAGAGCCGAGGTTCGTCGTCGCACCGACGAGCATGGTAGCGGGACCGCAGACATGGTGCAAGACTTTGACGATGCTCGGGACTCGGACGAGGAGATGGAGGAATCTGCAAAGGCCTTCACTGAAATGTTGGAGTCCTCAAAACGTCCTCTCCACGAGCACACTAAGCTTTGTCAGCTGGATGCCATCTCACAAATAATGGCTTTGAAGGCTCAATTCAACTTGGGCAGAGAATGCTACGACGCGATGATGACAGTATTCGAACGATTTCTACCCAAAGGCCATGTGCTACCTCCAAACCTGTACCAGTCAGACAAAATCCTCTGTGCTCTTAAGATGCCCTATGAGAAGATACATGCCTGTGAGAAAGGATGTGTCTTATTTAGGCTTCAGTATGAGGACTTGAACTATTGTCCCATTTGCAATTCTTCCAGGTATGTTGTGGTAGACAACGGTATGGGTGAGAAGACGTAGACCAAAATAAGGAAAGAAAGGGGATCAACTGGACGAAGCGAAAGGCATGGTTCAATCTTGGAAGGCCAGCTATGAAGGAAATTATTTTGTTGGTGAAAATGCAGTTGATGTTCCCCGATGGGTATGCAGCAAATCTAAAGAGGGGAGCGAGTCTTCAAAAATTGAAAATATTTGGTCTAAAAAGTCATGATTGGCACATATGGATTGAGCGGATAATGCCAGTGATGTTGCGTGGCTTCATCCCTGAGGATGAATGGCTAGTACTGGCAGAGCTGAGCTATTTCTTCCGTGTTCTTTGTGCGAAAGAACTATCACCTGGCCTCCTAGAAGAAATGGAATAGTTGGCACCAGAGTTGATCTGCAAGTTAGAGAAGATCTTTCCGCCAAGCTTCTTTAATCCAATGCAACACTTGATTTTGCATCTCCCGACCGAGGCACGATTGGGGGGGCCCGTGCAAAATCGTTGGTGCTACTCAATTGAGAGGATGCAGAAGACGCTTCGAGCAAAATGTAAAAATAAGCGTAGAATAGAAGCATCGATGGCGGAGGCATTCATCACTGAGGAGGCGGGAAACTTCGTGACCGCACACTACGAAGCCAAAAATCGTCATTTGCATAATCCGAAGCCTCGGTACAATGCTGACGAACCTCAAAAGGGTCAATCCAACCTCAGCCTATTCAAAGGGAATCTCGCACCAGCCGGTGGTTGGAAACCAGTAAGGTTGGATGTTGAAGAATGGCGGACCATTTCGCTGTATCTCTTCAACAACCTAACAGAAGTGCGGCCGTACATCGAGTAAGATCTTGGTACATTGTTTCACAACTTCTAATTCCTTTGAACTTCTCTTATTCCTGGATTTTTGATGCAGTCGATACGTCGCCATATTCTCGTATGGAGCGGTGATCCAAAAGGATTCCGTCGAAGAGTATGAGCTTCTGGCAAAACAAGTTGCCAAATTTCCCGGTTTCATCTCTTGGTTCAAAAAAAAACGGTAATTTCCATTAGACACTTTTTTTTCTTTGGCTAATTTGCGACTAATGCAACAATCCTTTCGTATTAAACTTGTAGGCTAATTCAGAGATTATGGATGCCGAATTGAGACAAGTAGCTAATGGTTTTGACTATAAGGTCCGTTCATTTGACAAATACGACATCAACGGGTATCGCTTTCGTACCTATGGCAAAGAGCTATCTATGGCTGACCAAAAGACTACAAATTGTTGTGTCTCTGCTATCGGCGAAGGAGGTATCGAGTATTATGGAAGAGTTGAAGCAATTTATGAACTTGAATTCTATGGTGAAAACCAACCAAACGTCGTAGTCTTCAGATGTTATTGGTTCCAGCCGAGGGAGACTAGAAGGACTCATGAACATATAGGGCTAGTCGAAATCAAACAAAGCACCCATTTGGATGTTCCCGATGTCTATATTATGGCTCAACAGGCAACCCAAGTTTTCTATCTACCGTGGGCCTGTCAAAGTGATCCAAATCTCAGTGGTTGGGACGTCGTTTATGAAGTGCCGCCACGTGTTAGACCACCTCCCCCCAATGAAAAGGATTATGAACCTCACATTAACCAAGACACATATGACGAAGGAGAATTCTTCCAAGAAACACGTCTTTCCAAAAAACGTTTCAAGAACCGCTCTACTCCACCCCAGAACATTGAAGTAGACAATGATAGTGAATCCGACTTCACCCCTGAGCTGGAACAAGAAGAGCTGGAAGAAGAAGAAGTTACTGCTGCAGATGACCTATCAATGCCTGAACGATTACGTAAAGGTGGCCTTCCACATGATGATGCATTTATTAATGATGATGATGAGCACGTCATTACCGACAGTGATGATGATGATGCTTTTATTAATGATGATCACGAGCACGTCATTACCGATAATGATTATTAGGTATTCAAATTTTTATGTTGTACTTGATTTATATAGTTATTTGTATGATTGTATGATTTATATAGTTGGTATTTATAATTTTCTTACTTTGTATGATTGTTTCTTATACATAGTGCCATGGTCTTGATTTCCGTCCCGGTCGGCCCTCGCCTGCTTTATGATTCGGATGTGGTAAATTCTCTTTCATAACTATTTGTTGCATTTCGCATTTATGCAAATTATGGCCATCAAGTTGACATAGAGATATTTTAATCTAGGAGGTATGTGAACCGGAATTTGAAACGGACCCTGTTGTTGAGAAGTTAAATTTAGTTGAAAAAGAAAATGAGTATTTGAAAGAAAAAATTAAAAGAATTGAAGAAGAGAAGATGACATTGGAGTTGTATGTTGCCGATGCCATCGATGATCACAAGATGAAGATGAATGCAATGCGCTTGAAGATGGATGCAATGCGCCTGAAGCTTAAGAAGATTAGAAAATATGCCATTGATAATGAGGCTTGGTATCATTATGCCATTGGATCAATTGTTACCTTAGTTGCGATCTTCATCACATTTGTTGTGATGAGGGTAAGTTTTCTCTAGTGTTTTGCTTTACAAATGGATACTTAGCTTATTTTCCTCCTAAATGGCATAATTACCTAAGTTAGATAAAAAATAAGCTATACTTAGCTTATTTAGTTCATTTATGACATACTTAGCATAGTTAGGTAAAAAATGGCATGATAATCTTTGTTAGCTCCAAAATGATATAGACTTAGCTTATTTTCCTCGAAAATGACATAATAACCTTACTAAGCTCCAAAATGACCTATTTACCTACCTTAGCTCTAAAATGACCTACACTTAGCATTTTTACCTAGCTTAGCAATAAAATGACATTTTTACCTACCTTAGTTAGAAGAAGAAGAAGATAAATAAGAGGAGAGGAGAAAAAGAAAGAGAAGAAAAAAAATCTTCTTCTTCTTCTTCTAACTAGTCTTCTTCTTCTTCTTCTTCTTCTTCTAACTTTCATCTTTCCCAATTTGTAGATTTGCTTTACATGAGGAAGCTTGGATTCATGGAGTGTACTATTCTTGTGGTGCATCCTTGTTGTTTATGAAAACTTGTTTGGATATGTTGTTGGAAACTTGTTTCTGGTTATGTATATATGGATATGTTGGACTTTGTTGAACTATGTTGTTGGATTGGATGAAATATGTTGTTGGACATGCTGTTGGATATGTTGGATATGTATGCATGTATATCTGTGTTTGAAACCATGTCTAATTAATGGGATTTAAATAAAAACAAGGGATATATAGCCTCTTTGCCGTCCGCTAGCAGACGGCAAAGAGGACACGTGGCAGTCACCTGTGCAAACTGGGTACACTGGCTGCCTATTTGGTCATTTTGTCGTCTGCTGGCGGACGGCAAAGTGACCATCTATGCCGTCTGCCAGCAGACGGCAATGATTCAAACCTCTTTGCCATCTGCTGGCGGACGGCATATCTGGACACGTGGCAGCTTCCCAGTGCTACCTAGCTGGGCTCTTTGCCGTCCGCCAGCGGACGGCAAAGATCTTTGACTCTTTGCCGTCCACTAGCGGACGGCAAAGAGCGCCGTTAACCCCCTAACGGCTCTCACGCCACCGCACTGCCGTCAGCTGTCTTTGCCGTCTGCTGGCCTCGGATGGCGGACGGCGTAATCCTTTGCCGTCCGTTTCTAAGAAGCGGATGGCAAAGAAGGCCTTTGCTGGCAGGCTTTCATCCGGACAGTTTGCCGTCCGCTAGCGGACGGCAAAGCATTTTGCCATCCGTGATCTATGCCTTTGCCGTCCGGCATGGCGGACGGCAAAGAAGTTGATTCCAGTAGTGTCAAGTAAATTTACCGATAGACGAAGACGAAAGAGGGGATGCCATACGGGGCATCCCTAAGCTTAGATGCTTGGTTGTCCTTGAATATTACCTTGGGGTGCCTTGGGCATCCCCAAGCTTAGGCTCTTGCCACTCCTTATTCCATAGTCCATCAAATCTTTACCCAAAACTTGAAAACTTCACAACACAAAACTCAACAGAAAACTCATGAGATCCGTTAGTATAAGAAAATAAATCAACACTTTTTGGTACTGTTGTGAACGCATTATTTATTTACATTGGTGTAATATCTACTGTATTCCAACTTCTCCATGGTTCATACCCCGTGATACTACCCATAGATTTATTAAAATAAGCAAACAACACATAGAAAACAGAGTCTGTCAAAAACAGAACAGTCTGCGAAGATCTGAATTGTTCTCATACTTCTGTAACTCCAAAATTTGTGGAACATTAGGACAACAGAGGAAATTTGTATATCAATCTTGTGTAAACAATTCAGGGTTTTTACACGCTCCAGTGAATTTAAACAATTCTGTTACTGGATGCAAAAGTTTCTGTTTTTTAGCCAAATCAAATCAACTATCACCGTAAGCCATCCCGAAGGTCTTACTTGGCTCAAACACTAATTAAAACACAAAAACACAATTACTATAGAGGTATTTATTGAAAAACAGAACCAAAAACAAAAAACATAAAAATAAAATTGGGTTGCCACCCAACAAGCGCTATTGTTTAACGCCCCTAGCTAGGCATAAAACATAGATCTAGGTATTGTCATAGTAATAAGGGAGATCATCCATGCTCATCTCATACTCACTTCTTGCAGCGGCAAGTTTCCTTTGTGGTAAGCAAAAATAATCAAAAGGGCTAAATTTAATGGGATAAGGATGCCTAAGATCAAGTTTGGGAGGAATTGGTTCCTCCTTCGGCCCTTTGTATTGTATAATTAACTCATCATTATAAGCGTTCCTTTGGTGGAACGTCATAAGCCTATCTCTTAATATGAACCCTAATCCGTTGTTTTGTATAGCAAAATTATCATTGAGTTCAGAAATCTTATCAACCAAAACCTCGGTAGGGACCCTTTTTCTCAAATTTTCATTATAGGCAGCATAATTGGGAGATTGCAATCGCATTATTTCCTCTTGATTAAAAAGGATCTCCTCTATGGGGGGACATCCACCATTTATTTTATAATGCGCAAAAATTTCACTAGCTTTTTTCATAATGAATCAAAACTCATGAGCTAGAAATATAGTGGCGGCACGCTTAACAGAAGAATGCTGAATATTGGAGAACTCTAGAAAAATCCTTTGTATGCATGGATGCATATGAACAAATTGTCTTTCAAGTTCAATTATAAGGAAAGTTATTGCATCCGCATGGCTATTAGTTTTATTAATAATAGACCCTCCTTGCGAAGGTAACATACCGGCACAAGTAAAGAAATCTTGAATCACCCCTTTTCCAATAATATTACCGCTACCCACACGAAGTTTTTTAGTATGGATAATAGTGCGTTCTTCATGAGGATCATTATTGGCAAAATCATTAAAACCCTCCTCAAGATTATTGCTATCTTTTTCAATGATAAACTCCCCAGATTCAGACATGGTTGCAACAAACCGATCTAGCGAACGAGCAACCAAAAAGCAAATGAAAAGACGAACGAAAAAAGGGCGAATAAAAAGGCAAATATTTTTGTGTTTTTTTGAAATTGTTTTAGAAGTGGGGGAGGGGAAAACGAGAGGCAAATGGCAAATAATGTAATGCAAGAGATGAGAGTTTATGGTGGGTACTTGGTAGGCTTGATGTAGATCTCCCCTGCAATGGCGCCAGAAATTCTTCCTGCTACTTCTTGAGCTAGTGTTTGTTTTTTCCTTGATAAGGAAATGGTGACGCATCAAAGAAGAGATAAGTATTTTCCTCAGTTAAGAACCAAGGTATCAATCCAGTAGGAGATACATGCAAGTCTCCAATCTATGCACCTGCACAAACAATCAAACACTTGCACCCAACGCGATAAATGGGTTGTCAATCCCTTCACGGTCACTTGCAAAGGTGAGATCTGATAGAGACAGACATAAAAGCTTACTAAAAGGTAAAACAAAATAAAAGTAAATAAATTGCAGCAAGGTATTTTTGGGTTTTTTTGGTTTATAGATCTGAAAATATATGATGGGAAATAGACCTGGGGGCCATAGGTTTCACTAGAGGCTTCTCTCTTGAAAGAAAATAATACGGTGGGTGAACAAATTACTGTCGAGCAATTGATAGAAAAACGCAAAGTTATGACGATATCAAAGGCAATGATTATGAATATAGGCATCACGTCCATGTCAAGTAGATCGAAATGATTTTGCATCTACTACTACTACTCCACACATCGACCGCTATCCAGCATGCATCTAGAGTATTAAGTTCATAAGAACGGAGTAACGCCTTAAGTAAGATGACATGATGTAGAGGGATAAACTCAAGCAATATGGTGAAAGCCCCATCTTTTTACCCTTGATGGCAACAATACAATACGTGCCTCGCTACCCTTACTTTGTCACTGGGTGAGGACACCGCAAGATTGAACCCAAAACTAAGCACCTCTCCCATTGCAAGAAGAACCAATCTAGTTGGCCAAACCAAACCGATAATTTGAAGAGAAATACAAAGATATCAAATCATGCATATAAGAATTCAGAGAAGATTCAAATAATATTCATAGATAAACTGATCATAAATACACAATTCATCGGATCTTGACAAACACACTGCAAAAGAATATTACATCGGATAGATCGCCAAGAACATCGAGGTGAACATTGTATTGAAGATCAAAGAGAGAGAAGAAGCCATCTAGCTACTAGCTATGGACCCGTTGGTCTGAGGTAAAGTACTCACGCTTCATCGGAAGGGTAATAGAGTTGATGTAGAAGCCCTCCGTGATCGAATCCCCCTCCGAAAGGATGCCAGAAAAGGCCCCAAGATGGGATCTCACGGGAACATAAGGTTATGGCGGCGGAAAGGTATTTTGGTGGATGCTTCTGGTCATTTGGGAATATTTCTACATTTATAGGCCAAAGATTAGGGTTGGAGGACTCCCCTGGGGCCCACAAGCTAGGGGGCGCCCCACCCTAGGGAGCGCCCTGATGGCTTGTGGAGCCCTCAGGACTCTTCTGCCTTCCTCTCCAAGTCCTACGTGTGTCTTCTTGATACGGGGCTAACCTGGTGTAGGCTCATCTTTCATGATTGGAGTGGATTCCCACGAAGAACATGATGAACACGGGGAAGAACGGAGAGAATCACAAGGGGAAACACTCAAGAACAAGTCCAATCACACATCCACTAGACAATCAAACACACAAGATCCACAAGGTACATGAACAACAAAAGGAAAGATACAAGGTAAATTTCATCTCCATGAGGAGGCCTTGATGATATCCTAGATGGATCTTACCGTGGGGGGTCTTGATGATATCCCGCTGGATCTTCTCACATGTATTCTTGAACTGCATGGGAGTGGTGGTCTCTCTCTCTCTCTCTCTCAAGAGTAGAGTGGTACAAGGAGCTGAGCTCACCTAAGAATGAGCTATCACTTTGCTAACCCTAACTAGGAGGAGGAGGGGGTCTATATATAGTGCTGGTCCATGAAGGGGTAAGTGAGAGGGGGGATACATGGGCCTCAGGCCCTGTCCATGCGCGCAGGCAGGCGCCGGATGTTCGGCTGGGGGCCGGATGTCCGGGGCTTTGGGACGAGCCGGATGTCCGGGTCTCGGCCGGATGCCCGGGCTGAAGTGGCAGTTCGATTGCTCTCTGGATACGTTGCTGCCGGATTTCTGGGGGATAATTCCGGATGTTCGAGGGATGTCGAGGCGCCGGATGTCCGGCCACTGATGCTTCGATCGTCTGTTGGTGCAGCTCCTTGGAGGCTGCACAGGCGCCAGATGTCCGGCCTCTGGCCCAGATGTCCGGCCGCTGTAGCTTCAACAGCTCCGTCTTCTTCCGTCTCCGCTTCCAGGCTTCCCTCATGGATGGTGTACTTGTTCCTTGGCGCTTGCACTCCTCCTCAACATCCGTGAAGCTCCGACAATAGCTATGCATGCACATGGGAGAAGTGTCAAGTAGTTTACCATCCTCGAAGGGGTCAAGTGAGCACGTGTAAAGGAGATGATTCACCTTTGGGTATGTGAAGTAGGTGTCGCACGTGTCACTCGCCAAACGGGCTCTTAACATGGTGATGTCCATAGGATGCTCCGCATTACCTCCCCCACCTTGGGAAAGATCCGATCTCGGACTGAAAACCAAATCACCATGGGAAAGAGATGGCTTCGCCGTGTAGAAGTGGACGTTCACCAAGTACTCGTCATCTTGAAGCTCGAAATGGGTACTCTCCAATGTCGCACCGTTTAGTGATTACTTCAAAAGGAGTAAGGACAACAAACACTTGGAAAAACAAATGTGGTTAGCTGTCGGTGTACTAGAATAGGGGTACCCTAGTACCCCGTACTTGTGCACGGGCAGTAGTAGCATCCCGCGGCCAGGCTTGCGGGAGGACAGCCAGAGAGAAGTTCAAGATTATTAAGCCATTCAGGAACAAAGTATACAAAGCAAGAGTTAAGGCCCCGGCAAGAGGAGCTTGCCGGGAGGGACAGCTGAGGCCCAGCCTGGGCATTGCTGTAGCAGAGTACTTGTCGCGGCAAGGTACTTGCCCCGGCAAGTCATTGGCTGCGGCAAGGTATTGGCTGCGGCAAGATAGCGGCTGCGGCAAGGTACTTGCCCCGGCAAGTTACCTTGCGCGGCAAACTATGGGTTGCGGCAAGCTGTCAGGTGCGGCAAGGTCTTGCCGCGGCAAGCGTTACTGTACCACTGTGCTACTGTGCTGCTCCGGTGCCTCTGCCAGCGTGGCGCTCTGGGTCCTTCCAGGCGTGCGTGGCAGGGCACTGTGTAGGCGGCGGTGCACTGTAGCTAGGTGTGCAGGAGCAGGTGGGATAGGCTTTTCCCACGTCCAAGACGTCCGGGTACATGTATGTGGACAGCAAAGGCATGGGCATTTAATGCCCTTGTCCCCTGCCGTCAGTGGTAGGTAGGACATGTCATCCTGGTAATAGTGGCCTTACTGTAGCAACTTTCCACCTCTACCTTTACTGTTTGCCACCTGTTGGTGACCCCTTTGTGCATATAAAAGGAGGCCCATAGGCAACGTAAAAGGGGGGACTGGGGACTGGAAGAGGGGGAACTCCAGTATTGTACGCAGCTACTGGGTACTGTAGAGCTCCTGGAGCTAGAACAATCATACAGATAATAAACCAAAAAGCAGGAGTAGGGTTTTACGCATCCGTGCGGCCCGAACCTGGGTAAATCTCTCTCGTGCACTGTCGTGTTCTTCGCTAGATTTGCTCTTTGTGCGACCGTCTCTCCCTGCCGAACATAAAGGGGTCCTTCCTTGGGTCCCATAGGTGATCGCGGATTCGTCCCCGACATCTTTGGCGCGCCAGGTAGGGGGGAAGGAGGTTGTGTGAACCTAATCTAGCGATTTGCGCGTTAGTTTTTGGGCCATCCTCCGTCTTATGGCTCCAAAAAAGAAGACTTCAACCATCGGTGCATCTACGTCCAACCCGCCTGCTCCCATGCAGGAGGGTGCCGACGTTATTGCGGCTGCTGGGGGGGACTGGAGAGCGAGAGCTCCTATTACCTCCACCTGTCCAAAACCGGGCCAGCAACGCCAATCTTGGCGTTGCTGGGTCTGGGAATGCAGCGCTGCTCGCTGCTGCTGGCCCTGCAAGCTCCAGAAACGGTGTTGCGCGTTCTGGAACGCCTGCGCCGGTTCAGACGCCGCGGCCTTCGCAAGAAGCCCGTGAGAGGCAGTGTCCTGACGCCCCAGGTGCCAGGCGCTCCCTGGATAATGAACTTGCGCATCGATCTCGAGATGCGCGGGGTCACCATACGCAACAACACGTTGGCGGGGTCGAGGTGCGGTCGCCTGGGCGTGGAGATGCTCCTTCTAACACTGTTAGGAGTAAGAGCATCCCACAGTCCTCACGCCACTCGATACCTCCCTCACCAACAGAAGCGTTGGCGCGCGCGCAGCTGCTCCTGAACTTCCCTCCACCAGCAGATAAGCTTGACGAGTGGAGGGCAACCATTCAGAGCCTTCTCAGCTTCGCTGATGCCGACCCGGTGCGCGCGGTCGACAAGAGAACTGGTGACAATGCAGTCACCGACAAGAACGGCGAGGGGGCAACAACCATACACTCCCCACCCAGACGGCCTCGGTCGCCGACACGTCAAAACGACGCCCGTGGCGATGATTCCACGGCGTCGTCTGACCCGCGAGCTCGTCGTGACCAGCGCCTCGTTCTTCAGGAACGCAGAGGAGAAGACGCTTGTACCACTATCGAGCGAAGGAGAGAAGCGCATCGTCAGTCCGACAGACGCGCAGGGCCCGCTGTTGACACGCATGCGCCAGGGGATCCTGGCGACTTGCCGTACGCGGTAAGTTGTCCAGCATTCACCCGTGAGCTGCGGCAGGTCCAGTGGCCCAATCGCAAGGCTTTCAAGCCTGACGTGCCGGAGAAATATGATGGCAAGACACACCCGTCGGAGTTCCTCAGCATTTACACCATTGCGGTGCAAGCTGCCGGGGGACGAGACAACAAGATTCTTGCTAACTACTTCCCGCTCGTGTTAAAGCGCAACGTCGTCTCATGGCTCATGCACTTGCCGGAGAACTCCATTTCTTCATGGGCGGACCTGTGCCATCAGTTTGTTGGTGCCTTTACTAGCGGTCATCAACCTCATGGCCAGGAGAGTGATCTTCATCTCATCCCCCAGAAGGAAGGAGAGCCCCTGCACAAATACATTCAAAGGTTCAGCCGCGTACAGTACAACATCCCAGATGTTCACCCCGCTGCGGTTATTAGCGCGTTCCATCAGAACGTGCGTAACCGCAAGATGCGGGAGGAAATGGCGATGACCAAGGTCAGAGACATTGGCCAGCTATATGCTCTCGCCGACAAGTGTGCGCGCGCTGAAGAGGGAAGGAAACTTCCCGGTGAAGGTGTTGGCGCAGGGGGGAGCTCTGACAGCGAAGGTACCGCCCCGGCAAAGAAGGGCCGGCGGCGGAACAACAGGAAGAAAAAGGGCAAAGCTGTGCTTGCCGTCGAGCAGTCCGGCGGCAACGGCAGCGCCGACAAGGCCAAAGTCGAGGGCTCCGGCAAGGAGATTGCCGCGTGCGCCAACTGTCAGGCCTTGGCGGCTGCCGACAAGCAGGACGGCTCCGACAAGCAATATTGCAAGATCCACCGCACCAAGGGACACGACCTCCAGAACTGTCGACGAGTCGAGCAGCTTGTCGAACAGCAGAAAGCCGAGTATGAGAGGCGCGACAAGGAGAAGGCCCCAGAAGGTGCTGGCGGGTCCGGCAAGAAGCGCACTGCCCGAGGAGGGCGTCGCGGCAAGGCCAAGCAGCAGCAGAGAGATAGGCCTCCTCGTGGTCACGACAAAGATGATGATGATGATGATCTAGATGATGAAGAATCCAGTGAGCACGAATTTCAGAAAGCCGCAGAAGTCTTGTGTGTTGACGGTGGTGCTTCGTTGCATTCTTCTCACCGCCAACTTAAACAGTGGGCGCTAGAGATCAATGCGGCGGAACCATCTGTTGACGCCAGAAAGCTTCTGAAGTGGTCCGACACGCCTATCGTCTTTGACATTGAGGACCACCCTGACCGCACAACGGCGGTCGGGTGCTTGCCGATGTTGGTTTCACCAACGATCCGCAACCTCAAGGTCACGAAGATGTTAGTTGATGGTGGGGCCGGCTTGAATCTGATTTCGCCCGCTGTGCTCCGGAAACTTCAAATCTCTGACGGCGAGCTTGAGGAAACTGGTACTTTCCAAGGAGTCAATCCAGGAAGGAGCAAGCCGAAAGGGAAGATCACGCTGCCAGTAACATTTGGCGGTGAGCTGAACTACCGGACCAAGAAGGTCACCTTTGATGTTGCCGATATTCCATTGCCTTATAATGGGATACTTGGCCGTCCAGCGCTCGCCAAGTTCATGGCAGCCTCTCATTATGCCTACAACGTGTTGAAGATGCCAGGTCCAGTAGGTGTTATCATAGTTCCCTGCGACAAGAAGGATGCGCTTATTTGCGCCGATAAGATCTACCGGGAAGCAGCTGCCGCAACTGCCGCCAAGGCACTTGCCGTTGAAGCTCTCGGGGGGGAGAACAAGAGGAAGTCCGGCAAGAGCTCCTGTGCCCACTCTGGCAAGCGCACCTCTTCGGAGTGCTGCGCTGCCGTTGAGGACGCACCAGAGAGCTCCACCGGCAAGTGCAAGAAGAACAAAGCTGCTCCGCCGGTGACAAAGAAGGTGCCCGCCAAGAAGGGCGGCACCGGTGGTTCCTTCACCATCAATGCCACACTTGACAACAAATAGGAAAACGCGCTCGTTGCTTTCCTGCGGGCGAATGTCGACGTGTTTGCATGGCAACCGTCCGACATCCCCGGTGTTCCCAGGAAAGTAATTGAGCACCACCTTGCCATTTGTCCCCACGCGAGGCCCGTCAAACAGAAAGCCAGAAAGCAAGCTATGGAGCGGCAAGAGTTTATTGCGGAAGAAATCAAGAAGTTGGAAGCAGCAGGCCTCGTCAGAGGAGTGCTCCATCCTACGTGGTTGGCCAATCCTGTTGTCGTGCGCAAAGCGAATGGAAAATGGAGGCTTTGTATTGATTTCACTGATGTCAATAAAGCTTGTCCCAAAGACCCATTTCCTTTGCCCCGCATAGACCAGATTGTTGACTCCACGGCAGGATGTGATTTGCTTTCATTTCTTGACGCATATTCAGGGTATCATCAAATCTTCATGGCTGAGGAAGATGAGGAAAAGACCGCATTTATCACACCCTGTGGCACATACTGTTTCGTACGTATGCCATTTGGTTTGAAAAATGCTGGTTCGACATTTGCAAGAGCCGTCCAGATTGCTTTTGAGCCTCAGCTGCACAGAAATGTGGAAGCCTATATGGATGATATAGTGGTCGAAAGCAAAGACATGGCTACTTTGGTTCAAGATCTAGAAGAAACTTTTGTAAATCTGCGCAAGATCAACCTGAAGCTCAACCCCGAGAAGTGCGTGTTTGGAGTTCCCTCCGGCAAGCTTCTCGGGTTCTTTGTGTCTCAATGTGGAATTGAAGCCAATCCTGACAAGATCAAAGCCATTGAGCAAATTGAAGCACCGAAGCGCGTCAAGGATGTACGACGACTTGCCGGCTATGTTGCTGCCCTCAGTAGGTTTATCTCCAAGTCAGCTGAGCGCGCCCTGCCATTTTTCAAAATCTTAAAAAAGGTAGGTCCATTGAAATGGACTCCGGAGGCGGAGGCAGCGCTGCAAGACTTGAAGAGATACCTCTCCTCTCCTCCAATACTTGTCGCACCTAAACCACAAGAGAAGTTGTTGTTGTATCTAGCGGCAACCAATCAAGTGGTTAGTGCTGCGCTAGTAGCGGAGAGAGAGGTGGATGAGGAGGCAGTAACTGCGGCAAGCACATCCAGCGACAAGCTGGGGGCTCCCCCGACAAGTTTTGCTGCCGACAAGGATTCGTCTGCGCAGTCAGGCGAAGTGATACAAAAGAAGAAAATGGTGCAGCGCCCGGTCTACTTTGTGAGCTCTCTTCTGCAGGGAGCTAGGTCAAGGTATTCTGGTGTGCAGAAGCTGCTTTTCGGCCTTCTCATGGCCTCGAGAAAGCTGCGCCATTACTTTCAAGCACATGAAGTTACCGTCGTCACTCGCTTCCCGCTGAAAAGGATTTTGCAAAATCCAGAAGCGACAGGCAGGATTATCGAGTGGGCGTTGGAGTTGTCAAGCTTTGGTCTCAAGTTTGAGAGTACATCAACCATACAGAGCCGAGTTTTGGCAGAGTTTGTCGCAGAATGGACACCAACGCCAGACGAAGAAATCCCAGAGACGACTCTCCCCGGCAAGGAGACAAGCAAAGAGTGGCTTATGTACTTTGATGGTGCCTTTTCGCTGCAAGGTGCCGGTGCTGGCGTACTGCTTGTCGCACCCACCGGAGAGCACCTCAAGTACGTGGTCCAAATGCACTTTCCCAAGGAACAGGCGACGAACAATACTGCAGAATATGAGGGGTTGCTTGCCGGTCTCAGGATCGCGGCAGACCTTGGGATCAAGAAGCTTATTGTCAGGGGAGATTCGCAGCTTGTCGTCAGGCAAGTGAACAAGAACTACCAATGCCCATTGATGGAAGCTTATGTAGATGAGGTGAGGAAGTTGGAGGAACGCTTTGACGGCCTACAAATGGAGCACGTCCCACGTGCTGAGAATGACATTGCCGATGGTTTGTCAAAGCGCGCCGCACTCAAATTGCCTGTGGAACCAGGCACTTTTGTGCTCCAACTAACTCAGCCATCCGTGACGCCATCAGTAGGGCAAGGCAGGAAGAGGAAGTTGGCTTCTGGCGACTACTTCCCGGCAGAGCTCCCCGAAGCCACCGGCAAGAAGGCTGCCAAAGCCGGCGCCAAAGATGCAGAGGGGCAACTTGCTCCGACAAGGCTTCACGCTCTTGTCGTTGAAGCGGGTGCTCCTAGGCAAGAGCCAAGGGGCAACTTGCTCCGACAAGACTTCGGGTCCTTGTCGTTGAAGCAGGCGCTCCTGATCGAAGCGCTGAGGAGCAAGATGCTCCGACGAGGCCTTGGGCTTCCGTCATTGAAGCAACTGCTCCCGACGAGCTTGTTGAAGGACAGCACGCTCCAGCAGGGCCCCAGGCTCTCGTCGTTGAAGCGGCTGCTCCCGCCAAGCTCGTCGGGGAACGGCCGGCTCTGGTAGAGCGACAAGCTCTTGCCGTAGGGCCTAATGTTCCCGCGGCAGAAGAAATGCCTTTAGTCCTCGTTGTCGAGCCACAGGCTCCAGCGTGGGCGCAGCAGATCGTCCGTTTCCTTCAGATAGGAGAACTTCCCGAAGAGCAGGAAGAAGCGGAGAAAGTAGCCCGACAGTCCAATATGTATCAATTTGTCGATGACATGCTGTGCAGAAAAAGACCAAACGGTGTGAAATTGAAGTGTATTCCCCGGGAAGAAGGACAGGAGCTGTTGCGGAGATTCATGGAGGCATATGTGGTCACCACATAGGGTCAAGAGCCCTTGCTGGAAAGGCTTTCCGGCAAGGTTTCTTTTGGCCCACCGCCCTCCAGGACGCAACTGCACTAGTAACCATGTGTGAAGCGTGCCAGTTTCATTCCAAGCAGATTCATCAGCCAGCTCAAGCTCTCCAGACAATCCCTCTCTCCTAGCCATTTTCGGTCTGGGGGCTCGACATCCTCGGCCCCTTTCCCCGTGCCACCGGGGGCTTCGAGTACTTGTATGTGGCCATCGACAAGTTTACGAAGTGGCCAGAAGTGGAAGCAGTGAGGAAGGTGGCAGCACAATCAGCCATCAAGTTCTTCAAGGGAGTTGTTTGTCGCTTTGGAGTTCATAACAGGATCATCACCGACAACGGTACCCAGTTCACGAGCCACGCCTTCATGCAGTATGTCGAAGACCTTGGCGCCAAGGTCTGTTTCGCTTCTGTTGCTCACCCCCGAAGCAACGGTCAAGCTGAAAGGGCAAATGCTGAAGTGCTGCGTGGGCTCAAGACGAGAACTTTCGACAGGCTGCGCAAGTGCGGCAAGAACTGGATCGAGGAGCTGCCGGTGGTTCTTTGGTCGATCAGGACGACGTCAAATCGAGCTACTGGCCAGACGCCTTTTGCTCTAGTTTATGGAGCAGAGGCAGTTCTCCGCACGGAACTCGTATACGGGTCACCTCGAGTGCTCGCTTACGATGAGCTTGAGCAAGAGCAACTGCGGCAAGATGACGCTGTGCTCCTCGAGGAGGATCGTCTTCAGGCTGCTGTGAGAGCTGCTCGCTACCAGCAAGCTTTGCGTCGCTACCATAGCCGCAAAGTTAATGCCAGAAGTCTCGAGGAAGGCGACCTTGTTCTTCCGCGCGTTCAGTCGGCCAAGAATTCAAACAAGTTGACGCCGAAGTGGGAAGGCCCTTATCGTGTGAAACGAGTCACCAGGCCCGGCGCTGTCCGCCTGGAGACCGAGGATGGCATTCCAGTGATCAATTCCTGGAACATTGAGCATCTTCGTAAGTTTTTTCCATAAGGCGCGGTTGCCGGGCCCTTCCCCGGCAACCACCTTTTGTACAAGTATTGCCGCTGTTGCATGTAATCCTTTGTACAAAGCCAGGCACAGACCCTGTGCATAAATAAAGCTTTTGTATTTCGCAGTTTTTGATGATTTCATGTTTACTTTTATTTTGCATGATTATCTGACATACTGTGCAGTACAGCCTCCCCGGTAAGCACTAACGAGCCACCAAGCTCCTATATCTTTATTTTCTCTTCTTTCTTTTTCTCAAAGAGGCAGAAGCTTCCCTCGCACACAAATTTGCCAGGGGGGGGGGTGGGATAATGATATGGACCAGGCGTGGACCAGGCGTCGTTCAAAGAAACTTTGCCTTGCCGAGAAGAAGGCAGCGGCAAGCAGCGACAAGACCTTGCCGCGGAGAGATCAGCGACAAAGCTAAGTGCCAAAGTTTGAATAATCAAATTCTTTTTTATTTTCAAGGTTATTTTCCTTGAACGATACTACTCTTTGTATGGAAAACCTGTGCGCGACAGAACCTAAGCGTAATCAGTCGCGCCCTTACCTTGTTTCGAGTCCGCTCAACAACCTATGTGGCTGCACTGAGCGCGACAAGGTTGCTTGCCGGCAGCGGCACCGCCAGCAGGCTGCTGGAGTCCGGCACCCAGTGCTCGCGGCGATGGTGCACGCACCGGCAAGTTCCCTATAAGCGTAGGGCAAGTACACACAAAGAAAGAAATTGCTCAAGGGAGATGACATGCATTAACTTCAAAATATTGCAAGTTATATTACAAGATAAGTTGCCGCGGCTTAAACAAATTGTTCTTTAACATGTCTGGCGGCGGCAAGGAGGGAGAAGAATGGGCTCTCTAATTGCGGTGCTCGCCTTCGACTCTCTGGATTTGGTCCACCCTCTCCACGATGGGCGCGACAAGGGCCTCTAGTGGCGCGGGGTCGTATCCCTTCGGCAAGCTTTTGAAGATGTTGCTGAAGTCGACGCCCGGGTTTCTGTATGCTATCTTCACCAACAACCTCCGGAGGACTCCCCGGCAAAGCCTGCGTGACTCGTCGGCCAGTTGAGCCTTGTGATTGACTTGGAGCTGTTGGAGTGCTTCTACTACTCCGTCGAAGAACTCGGCTAGTTTGACGCTAGTTTGCGTGTTCTTGTCGGTGGAGTACCCGAAGTCCGGCACCTTCAGGGCAGTCAGCTCCTTGTTGATGTCCTCGGCGGCGCTGGCAAGCCTGTCTGTGAAGATCCCCACGTTATCCCTGAACTTCTTGTGGGTTGCAATAGCGTCTTGAAGCAGACCCTTTTCCTTCTGGAGCTCTGTCATTAGAAGCCCTTCGCGCTTTCTGGTGGTGTCGAGCGTCTCCTTCAGCGTGGTCAGCTTCAGCTTCAGGTCTGCTCTGGAGTCATTGGCTGCGGCAAGCAGATTGTTCTTCTTGGCTATGGTAACTTGCATCTCCGCCAAAGTGTGGGTCACCTTTGCCCTCTCACTTTCAAGCGTTGAGAGCTTGTCACCGTTTGCCTTGAGGGCGGCCTCTAGTCTTGCCACTTTCTCCTCCGTTTCCTTCCTGTTCACTTCTGCAGCAGCGACAGCGTTGGTGGCCTCCACCAACTTGCTGGCGTACTCTTGGGCCAAGGCTTCGATTTCCTTCTGGTGTTTTTGTGCCTGCCCCTGGGTCCGCTCTGCGACAAGTCTTGCCACCTCCTCGTCTTTCTGTCGGAGGGTTTCGGCAAGTTTCCTCTTGCGCTCGGCAAGTTCTACTTCGTGGGCATCAAGGTCCACTTTCCGCTGGTTCAGATCACCGGCCCGAGCAGACAACTCCTTGGCGGTCTCCTCCTGTTTTTGTTCAATGTCTTGCTTCATCAGGAGGAGGGCCTGCCGTTCTTCGGCCAGCTGTGCCCGCTTGACCTCTAACGCATTAAGAGATCGCGTGCGGACGTCCGCCAAGATCTCCGCGCGCCTCAACATGTCAGCTTCGGCCTTCTCGATGAGCGCCTCCCTGGAAGCTAGCTTCTCCCGTCGGGCGCGATGAAGATTCAGCAGCTTTTGAAGCAGTTGCTCCTCTTCAGACGTGCTGCTGCTGCTGGTGCCTGGCGCATCCACAAGCTGGAGCCCGGCAGCGGCAAGGATCTCCTCGTCCACAACATCCTCCTCGGTTGGCGCTCTGGAGCCCACCGTCCAGGGGAGGCTGACGTAGACGTTCTCGCCGACCCGGATGTATTTGCTTGGCGGAGGCGAGTTGGGCGCTGACGCCTCGTCAGTGGTTGAAGGACCCGTGGTCGGGGTAGCGCCTGGCGCTCCTGTGGCCTCAGGGCCGTCAGTACGACCACCGGCTCCCTCGCCGGCCTCCTCAGCAGCCTTCTGGGCGGCCACAGCTTCAGCAGCCTTGGCGGCTTCATCGGTGGGCGCCTTGGCGGTATTATCCTCGGCGGCCTTGCCGGCCTCTTCGGCAGCATTGGCAGTTTCTTCGTCGGCAAGCTTGTCGGCTGCCAGCTTGTCGGCCTTGGCAGCGGCGGCCTTGGCGGCCTCGTCGTCGACGGCCCCTGTGGTGTTCTCCTCGGCAGAAGAGTCAATGTTCATTGGCTCCACCGAGGAGGGCTCTGCCGACCCGGGAAGTAAGGCAAAAAGAGCTTCAGGAAGAAATTCAAGAAGACAAAAGAAAGAAAGCAGAAAGAGTTTTGCGGCAAGTGGGTTTACCCGTGTTGAGCTCAGGAGCGGTGGGCTCCCCTCCCCCATCAACGTTTGTCATTGGGGTGGGGTTGCCAGCGCTGGTGCTTGGCACTTCGGCGCTTGCCGGCTCCTCTTCGTGGCTCCGCTCGCTAGTGGGTGCCCTTACCGGAGATCTTCTCCTTGGCGGTGTGGTCGAGGGGGTGGTACCTCTGGAGCACCTTCAGATGGCTCCACTTGCTGCTCCTCTCCTACATGCCCAAAGATGTTAGTGACAAAATGCTTGTTCCTCAGCGACCGCCAGCGAAAGGTAGTTGAAATATTTACGCTGGGGGCTGCGCTGGGGGCTGCGACGAGGGCTGGGCTCCGAGCTAGTCGGCATGGTCTCAGACGCTCTCCCGGTGGTTGCCGTGGGCTCATCTTCGACAACCACCACGGTCTTGCTCGTCGAGACCTTAGCCCACTTCCTTGTCCTCTCCGCCAAGGTTTCCTCCCTGCGAAAGCAAGGGCGGAGCGCGACAAGTGAGGACAGAAACAAAACCTTACAAAGATTGAGGGTCGCGGCAAGGGAACTTACTCTTCCTCGTCGTCCTCTTCGCTGAGAGCAGAAAAATCAAAGTCCGCCTCCGTGTGAGGAGGGGGAGGAGGGGGAGCTGGACTCCTTGGCCGCTTGGCGGGGGTAGTAGCAGCGGTCCTTGATGACCCTGCTCCAGTTGCCGGGGCCGCGTGAGACGCTCCCGCAGCACCAGCCCTTGCCGCGGTCGAGCACGTCGAACGGCGCTCCGGCGGTTGTTGAACCTCTTGCCGCTCAGCCACTTTGCCAAGCCTGCGAAGGCGTTTCCTCCTCCGAGGGGCTGGGGACTCTGACTGCGGTGGGCTTTCGGTGCCCTCCTCGGAAGAGGAGCCCTCATCCTCCGAGCTGCCCGACTCGTCGGCAGGCTGGCTTGGCCCGACATCCTTGCCGGGTGCGGCGAGCTCGCCCTTCCCGGCAAGCATCCCCTGCTCGGCAAGGATCTCCTTTTGTGCCTCGTCGAGCTCCGCCAAAGTGTAACCAAAATCGCCAGCTTCCCTGGCGAGCCTGTCCTCCTCCACTCTTCGAGCAATGAATTCTATTTCTTGCTCAGTGGTGTTGCGTACGAGCCACTCCTCCTCCCGGACCTGCTTTTCGACCGTGGAGTCAAAGAATCACCGCACGTCTTCTTCGAGCGGCACGTCCCAAGTTGCTTCAACGCTGTGCGCATTGCAGAGCAGCATCATAGCGATGATTGCACTCAATGCGGAGTTGTTGCAAAGGGGCACGATGTGCTTCGGCAGCGTGAATGCCTTGTCGCGCTTCTCTGGATCTGTCTCTTGCTTGAACAGTTCTCGCATGAAAAAGTCGTGCTGCAGAACTGTGAAGTTGTTGATCAGTCCAGGGCGCAGCCGCATGATATCGGCTGGGTTCTTCCAATCAGAGGCCGGCCTTCCTCTCTGCTGCAGAGGAGCAATGCGGCGGCGGAGGAAGTCTGCGCCAACCATCCCTATGGTGAGCCCGGCCTCCCTGAGCCGTATAATCCTGGTAGCGGCAATCTCCAACTTTTTGTCCTGGGGATCCAGATCGCTCCAGTCTATGCCACGCGCTGCTGGGGTCTTGCGAAGCGCACAATATGGTGGCGGCTCGTCGTCAATGATCCAACACCATTCAGACCGGATTTCTCCCCATCTTGGGCGGAGATCCCCCTTCAGATAATGCTCCTTGGCGCCCAATCTTGAAACGAACGAGACGCCAACAGTGAGAGGCTCCCCCTTTTCAGCACGGGGAGTGAAGTAATGCCTGAACAGCGCAGTGTTGGGTGCGACGCCGACGAAGTTCTCGCATAGATGCGCAAATATTGCCATGGTGGATACGGCATTCGGTGTGAGATCCAGCAGACGGAGGTTGAAGGTGTACATGACGTCGCTAAAGAAATCCGAGTACGGTGGGCAGAGCCCGCACCAAAAGTAGCATGCGAAGAAGGGGTACTTGCTCACTTCGCTCTCGTCGGTGGCTGGGCGAACGCGGGTGGCCGGATGCGCCTTGGTCCTCACGGCCCACATGCCTTGGAACTTGGCCTTCAGATCCGCCCCCGTGAGCGTCGGAGCGAAGAGCGCGTACTTCTGCCTCTTCAACTGCGCCTGGGTCTCCGTCCTTGAGGACTTCCCCGTCTTCCCCTTTTCTCCTTTGGGAGGCATGGCGAAGGCGGAGCTGAGGACCGAGGGAGATGCAGACGCGCGCGGTGGCGGAGGATTGGGAAACCGCTTTGTTTTAGAGCGAAGGAAGAAGAAGGCGGCGATTTGGAGATCGAGAATGGTGAGAGGGGTGTGTGAGTGCTTCTGCAGGTCCCTCCTTTTATGGGGAAAGATGCGGAACCATCCGCCCCTTTGTCATTCGAGATAGCTGCGCACGCTTCCCACGCTCCGCATTCAACGCGCGACGCGTGAGAGAGCGTGCAATTAAACAGCATAGGGACGTTTCGGCTTATCCCAGACACGCGTGCCCGTGCACTGTTTGGGTCTGGCCCAACAACGCCTGGCACCTTGTGTGGCCCAGGCCCGGGGGCTCCTGTCGGTGTACTAGAATAGGGGTACCCTAGTACCCCGTACTTGTGCACGGGCAGTAGTAGCATCCCGCGGCCAGGCTTGCGGGAGGACAGCCAGAGAGAAGTTCAAGATTATTAAGCCATTCAGGAACAAAGTATACAAAGCAAGAGTTAAGGCCTCGGCAAGAGGAGCTTGCCGGGAGGGACAGCTGAGGCCCAGCCTGGGCATTGCTGTAGCAGAGTACTTTCCGCGGCAAGGTACTTGCCCCGGCAAGTCATTGGCTGCAGCAAGGTATTGGCTGCGGCAAGATAGCGGCTGCGGCAAGGTACTTGCCCCGGCAAGTTACCTTGCGCGGCAAACTATGGGTTGCGGCAAGCTGTCAGGTGCGGCAAGGTCTTGCCGCGGCAAGCGTTACTGTACCACTGTGCTACTGTGCTGCTCCGGTGCCTCTGCCAGCGTGGCGCTCTGGGTCCTTCCAGGCGTGCGTGGCAGGGCACTGTGTAGGCGGCGGTGCACTGTAGCTAGCGGTGCAGGAGCAGGTGGGATAGGCTTTTCCCACGTCCAAGACGTCCGGGTACATGTATGTGGACAGCAAAGGCATGGGCATTTAATGCCCTTGTCCCCTGCCGTCAGTGGTAGGTAGGACATGTCATCCTGGTAATAGTGGCCTTACTGTAGCAACTTTCCACCTCTACCTTTACTGTTTGCCACCTGTTGGTGACTCCTTTGTGCATATAAAAGGAGGCCCATAGGCAACGTAAAAGGGGGGACTGGGGACTGGTAGAGGGGGAACTCCAGTATTGTACGCAGCTACTCGGTACTGTAGCGCTCCTGGAGCTAGAACAATCATACAGATAATAAACCAAAAAGCAGGAGTAGGGTTTTACGCATTCGTGCGGCCCGAACCTGGGTAAATCTCTCTCGTGCACTGTCGTGTTCTTCGCTAGATTTGCTCTTCGTGCGACCGTCTCTCCCTGCCGAACGTAAAGGGGTCCTTCCTTGGGTCCCATAGGTGATCGCGGATTCGTCCCTGACATTAGCATTAGTGCAAAACCAAGCATTCAAGAGGTGATTCACCAAACAAGTGTCATCATCATGCAAGGCATATGGTGTGACAAAGGATTGTGACATGGCATGTAAGCATATCAATCGAGCACAAGCAAAGATATCATGGGGACAAGTATGCAATTGTGAGGTAGTGATGCAAATATGTGTGTCAAGAGAATAAGCATCTACCTCGAGGTGATAGCAAGCATTCACAAATTGCTCAATGAAAGGTCTATGGTAGGCATAAGAATCATTCACAACACCAAAGAAAATGAAGTGCGAAAACACGTGGGGCAAGTGCAAGACAATCCAAGCATAACCTGCATGGGGTGTAGTGAATATAGAGTGGCACTCAACACAATAGAAAGAGCAATTGTTCATCATGTGTGAGGCAATCAAGCTAATCATGTAGCAATCAATGGGACCTGGCATATGTGAAGAAATGACATTGTTGTAACCAATCATATGATAGGAGCAAGTAATCCACAAGTCAGATGCAACACACAAGGCATATATATCATGATGCATGGAACGGGGAAATTGACAAGTCGAAGCATGATCTCTAACATGTGTGCAATCAAATGGTTCAAGATGGCCGAAAAGTCTCATGGGGCAAGCAACACAAGTAGTATGATCCGTAATATCCATGCTCAAGAAAGATGTCACCTTGAAGGCGTGTCCTTGTGTGTCCTTCACAATGCCGAAACACAAGCAAGTGCGATGTAGAATCGTCATGGTAGAAGGTGGTTCGCTCTCAAGAGCTCGAATGGTCAACTCACGTGAAGTGGAGGTCGACACGAAGAATGATTCTACACAAGCACAAACGAAAGCAAATAATGTATGCGCATGGTAGATAAACACGTCATCCATCATGATGGTTCTCTTCTCTTGCACATAACCATTAGAAGCACAAGTGCATGAATAATATGATGCAACAATGGCTATATTCATGGCACTAGGTATATGGTGCAAAGAGGTAAGACAAGCATGCTTCACAAGAAATATGACAAAATCTCCAAATATATGCGAGAATGCTATGGGGGCAATCTCATAAGCAATACTAAGAGCATTGTTGCACTCAATACATGGTAAATCATCTAGCATGAGAGAGGCAACACATGGAGATATAGGATAAGAAGCAATAGCAATCATGTGCAAAGCATGGCAATGGTTGTCATCAACCACATGGAATGAGCGAGTATGAATCATGGGTGATGCAACATAAGCAAGCATGTCAATCATGTCATGCAAACTAGTGGAGCGAAGATGCAACACACTAGAGGAAATCATGTCATGTGAGCAAATAGTGGATATAGGAAATGCACATGACATATCACAAGCACGAAGGCAAATCATGGTCAAAGTATCATCATAGGTATGGTTCAAAAATGGAACATGGCAATAACAAGCAATATCTCCACCAAGCTGCAAATACACATACAAGTAGTAGAATCAATCATCATGTGTAATGCAAAGCATGGGTCACCAAAGCATGTCATCCAAATGGAAATGAGCATATCATGCAAAGTGAACTTGGAAAGATGGGCATATAAAATATAATGGACAAGAACCCATAGCCAAGTGAGGGCCATGTAGAAGAAATGCGCGAAGTATTTGCACGAAGGGTGCGGTGTGAAAGCCAATCCACGGGATCCCAAGTCATCGTTGCTCTCTAGAGCTCGTTTCGTCAACTCGTGGGATTGCGAGGTTGGCAAGTATTCATGGGTACCTACACAAAAGAGACACAAACCAAAGAAATTATATGTGTGGTAAATGTACACATCATCCATCATGATGTGTATGTGCATGTGAGAGTTAGCACAAGATAAGCATTGCTCAAAGAAATTTGATGCATGGTATATGAACATGTCATCCATCATGAAAGAATAGTTATTGTGTATAACACGATGGGACACAAATTGAGCATGCAATTATAGCAAGTGTGTGGCACAATAATAGCATTTTTATTCATGGGATGCATATGGTGCTCACAATCATGGGATTCATGCAATGGATGGGAGTGATCAAAATCTCCTAAAATGTATGAGGGAACTATGGGGGTCTCATGAGCAATATCGGAAACAACATATGGAGAAAATGGGCAACACCCAAAACAATGCATAACCGAAGCTAGGTGGTCATGGCATGGCATATGAGATAAATGATGCAAAGGGAGCATATCAATATCATCACAAGAAAAACAAATGCCGATAACCATGGGCTTGCCATTTATCCCATATGTGCAAATTGGGTTTATTTTAATCTGATATGCATAGTCACTACGAAGAGATTGTAAATTGGACATATTGTTGATCTCATGCATAGCATATGACAAGTCAAGCGGATTGTCAAACATGATGTGACCTAAAGAATTGTCAAAAGAAATCCTATGTAACATGGCATCACAACTAATAAACTCCACATGAGAATCATCATACTCATCATAAGTGGGTAAATCATCGCATGAGGAAGTCTCTCTATCATGAAGCATGGTAATAGTTTGATCAACATCACACAAGCAATCAATGTCAAGAATGTCCACTAGTGGGACAGCATCACCTTCACCTATGTTACCTTTGTCATTCCACTCATGTGGTGTAGGTGAGGTGGCAAAGACCAAATGGTGGTCAATATCATCATCTTGATGGAACCATGTGGGGGGTGCATCATATTCCACCATGGCCATCATCTTTTCCAAAGGAAGGATGTAGTCGTTGCGAATAGGCGCGTCATCATATATGGGACCTAGCACCAAATGAGAAGACACAATAGAGGTAGAGGTTAAGTCGTTAGAAATCGAAGTGGCCTCACATGCCCTATCAACTATCACACTCTCTATGTGGTGGCCCACTCACTCCCTCAAGGTAGGTGCACTCAAAGTCACATATGGTGGAGTCACTCATCTCACTCAAGTGGTGGGGGTTGTGGCTCTCCTCACATGGGAATTGGGGCAACACATCATATATGGGGCTAGTGGTGAACGTGCTCTCACTCGCAATATGGTGGCACAAGTCACTCAAGTCATCATACGTCACTGTGGTCGAGGTGAAATACTCAACCATCTCATTGCCGTCGTTGTGGATGAAGGCCGAAGATAGCACATCATCACTCTCCTCCATGACTGAAGGGAAAATCCCATGCTCGATCATCTCGTCACTGTCGCCGTGGATGAAGGCCGAAGATGGCACATCATCACTCGCGCCTCCTAAGATGGAAGCATCATCCTTGCTCGCCACCATGTCGCTTGCCTCCAAAGCATGTTCCTTGAGAGACTCCGTAGTCATAGTCATCGCCGCACCACCTTGAAAAAGAGTCAAAGTAGACTCGGCACCATCAATGCCACAAAGAGGGATGGCTGTGAACTCGAACTTGGGAGTGTCATCTTGGAGCTTGTCGGGCTTGGACATCGTGGTGGTACTAGCCTCATGCTCACCATCTTGGAGCTTGGTCTTCGAGAAGTGTGCTTGGGGTGGAGAAGCCTTAGCCTTCATGAGTTCTTGTTCCGCCTTGAGTGCACCAATGTAGTTGTCGTCGTGGGACTTGTAGTTCTCGAGGAAGATAGTCTTGGAGATGTCATTGTGCAATCCCATCATGAAGTGGAACTTCATCGAAATGGGATCATCCATGCCGGCTCGTCGCAAGGCATTCTTCATCTCCTTGAAGTATGCGTCGATGGACTTGGATCCCTGGATGGTCTTCTCCAATTGGCATAGAAGTTGTTCCATGTTGGTGGGAGGCACGAACTCTCGCCTCAAAGCTCTCTTCATCTTGGGCCAACTCATGTCGTAGCTCTCCGAAGGTGTGTGAAGCCACCATGCCGATGCATAGTTGTGGAAGTTCGTTGTGGCACATTTCACTTGATCTTTGGGAGGAACTTGATTTAGCTTGAGGTAGTCGTCCATTAGGCGCTCCCACTCGAGATACTCCTCGGGTTCTTGAGTCCCATAGAAAGGAATCTTGTGGTTGGTGTTGAGGTCGTAGTAGCTCGTGGAAGTCGCGGACTTGAGTTTGGGGAGCTTCTCATGAGAGTAGTCTTGGGGTGCTTGTTGGCGAAGATGCCGTATGTCCGTAGGTGAAGATGCCTTGAAGTCGCTTGGCGAAGATGCCAAGGGAGATGGTGAAGTCGTTGAGCGGTTGTTGGTGTTGAGCTCTTGACTTTCACGTTCTTGTCGGTGGTGGTGTCGATGCCGATGTGACCTTGTCGAAGATGGTAGCTCGGAAGGATGTGTATTTGAGCGTCTTCTCGAGATGAGGAAGATCTCTTGTAGGACTTGATGAGGGCTTTGATCTCTTCCATTTGAGCATCCATCTTGGCTTCGAAGTTGTTTTTCATGGCACCAAACTCATCGTTGTTGTTGTAGACCGAAGGTGGTGTGCTTTGCCTATCCATCACAAGACTCGAGTAGAGGTGAGTAGGAAATGAGATAAACAATACCAAGTTAACTTTTCCCAAAGTTGAGGATGTATCCCGATTCATTCAATGTGAAATGAAAGAATAGTGGAATTGGTACTGGACTTGTTCACTCAGACCTATCAAGTAAAGCTTATGGAGTAGCTTGGTGAGGATAGTGGAACAATTTTTTTTGATACAAAATGATAGCAAGAGTCAATAATGTTGAAAGAGATTCACAAATTCGCAAATGAAACAAGTAGACCAATAGCAATGAATGGCACACGGAAACGCACACACGGATAGATAAATGGGGTCGTGCAACCAAGGAATGAGCACAAAATGTGGAGTCCATGGAAAACGCTCGTGTTGCACAACTCAAGAGAGACACTAGCACGATTGCTCAATAAGCGAATACGACACTTGTGCACAACCTATAAGATGCAAAATGGATAAACTTTCTATCCCAAGTATGCTATGTATGTATGGTTCCCGGTGTTTCTCTCAAGATGATCCAAGATGATCGGATATCACAATCTTATATGCAATGTGGTATGCTATGGCTATTGCTTACAAGCTCTTTGCTCTTTCTCTTTTTCTTTGCTTAAAAGCTTATTCTTTTTTATGGCCACTTATGTGAAATGCACAAACCAAGATAGCAATTGTGTATATGCGGGAACAATCTTGTGACACAAGGGATGCTATGATGATACCAAGATGATATGGTATGTATGCAATGGAAGGTGTTGATCGATGATCACTAATGTGCACAAGTAACATTGCCGGCAATACTCAATGGCTAGTCTCAATAGGCAAGTGACACAAAATTGGCTAGGGGTTATCAATACTATGGCAAGGGAATATACAATGGATGTCGTCGAGGTTACCGTTCCTTGCTTACGGTTGATGGGTGTCAAAATGGTGAAGTGGTCAATGTCGATGACGACCTCGTGGCGATGATGAGTGGCGGTGTTCTCGATGTCGAACCGTTCCTAATTAGCCGAAACACCTTAGGAAGCGGAAAAACCTTAAACTCAAAATCTCAAATCTCAAATGTCAAATGGTTGTAGTGGGAAAGCAGTGGTGGTTGCGGAAGTATTGGTGGAAACCCGGTCAAAATGGGTTATGGTGGTGGAAGGGTATGATGGGGCTATATACGTTATCAGAGTTGAATTGACGGTCCCTAAGTAGCCGAAACACCTTAGGAGACACAACTCACAACACAAACAAAATTGGGTTAAGTTGGAGTGGCGGAAGTGTATGGTGGGCAAGCCGATACAGAAGTTATGGTGATGGTTGATGAAGAAGCAACTATCCCTAAGTAGCCTAAACACCTTAGGAGACTCGAATCACAACTCAAACAACCACAAATGGAAAGGGGAACAAAAATGGGTTAGGTTGCGGAAGTCGATGGTGGTATAGCGGGTGATGTGGTGAAGGCCCTAGGCAAAGATGCCAAAGTTCCAAAAATTTGATGGAGCGAAATGAAGGTGGTAGTATTTTTTTGGGATGGGGGATGTCAATAGCTTCAAAACGAGCTAAAGAATGTCAAAAACGGACTCCGGATGAATTAGTTATGGTCAAAACGGTGAAACACGGGAGGCTGAATTCCCAGGGGCCAGACACCCGGGGGTGGGGGCCGGATATCCGGGGGCTGATGTCCAGAACCATGCAGATTTTGTGCTCCAGGAGCCAGATGTCCAGCTTGGGGCCCGGATGTCCAGCCCGATGGCCCGGCTGTCCGGCCGATGATTCCAGATCTCGTTTGGGGCGGAAATTTTCAAATTGGGGCGGAAATAGATGATTCCAAAGGCAAAATTGGATGGATTTTGTGGATGGAAAGGGGGAAAAAGATGGGGGAAAGCTAGATCCACTTGAAACCAAGCAAATCCATGGATCAAAATCAACAAAACATCATCAAACCAACAAATCACAAAAAAAAAATTGGGGGGCTATTTTTGGTGGGGATTTTCGAATTTAGGACGAAATCAAGCAAAACAAGGCTAGAAAATGATGGGGGAGCCTCCAAATTCGTGATAAACATGGATCATGATACCATATGATACGGGGCTAACCCGGTGTAGGCCAATCTTTCACGATTGGAGTGGATTCCCTCGAAGAACACGATGAACACGGGGAAAAACGGAGAGAAATCACCAGGGGAACACACTCAAGAACAAGTCCAATCACACATCCACTAGACAATCATACACACAAGATCCACAAGGTACATGAACAACAAAAGGAAAGATACAAGGTAAAGTTCATCTCCATGAGGAGGTCTTGATGATATCCTAGACGGATCTTCCCGTGAGGGGTGTTGATGATATCCCGCAGGATCTTCTCACATGGTGGTCTTGAACTCCATGGGAGTGGTGGTCTCTCTCTCTCTCTCAGGAGTAGAGTGGTACAAGGAGCACAGCTCACCTAAGAATGAGCTATCACTTTGCTAACCCTAAGTAGGAGGAGGAGGGGGTCTATATATAGTGCTGTTCTACGAAGGGGTAAGTGAGAGGGGGGATACATGGGCCTCGAGCCCTGTCCATGCGCGCAGGCAGGCGCCGGATGTTCGGCTGGGGGCCGGATGTCCGGGGCTTCGGGACGAGCCGGATGTCTGGGGTCTCGGCCGGATGTCCGGGCTGAAGTGGCAGTTTGGTTGCTCTCTGGATACATCACTGCCGGATTTCCGGGGGATAATGCCTGATGTCCGGGGGTTGCCGAGGCACCGGATGTCCGGGCACACGGGCCGGATGTCCGGCCGTTGATGCTTCGGCTGTCTGTTGGTGCAGCTCCTTGGCGGCTGCACAGGCGCCGGATGTCCGGCCTCTGGCCCGGATGTCCGGCTGCTGTAGCTTCAACAGCTCCGTCTGCTTCCGTCTCCGCTTCCATGCTTCCCTCGTGGATGGTGTAGTTGTTCCTTGGCGCTTGCACTCCTCCTCAACATCCGTGAAGCTCCGACAATACCTATGCATGCACACGGGAGAAGTGTCAAGTAGTATACCATCCTCGAAGGGGTCAAGTGAGCACGTGTAAAGGAGATGATTCACCTTTGGGTATGTGAAGTAGGTGTCGCACGTGTCAATCGCCAAACGGGCTCTTGACATGGTGATGTCCATAGGATGCTCCGCATCACTTCTGGTCCAAGAAAAATCATCGCGAAAGTTTTATTCCGTTTGGACTCCGTTTGGTATTCCTTTTCTGTAAAACTCAAAAACAAGGAAAAACACAAACTGGCACTGGGTTCTAGGTTAATAAGTTAGTCACAAAAATAATATTAAATAGCATATTAATGCATATAAAACATCCAAAACAGATAATATAATAGCATGGAACAATAAAAAATTATAGATACGTTGGAGACGTATCACTCCGCCTCTACCACCTCCTCCTCCTCTTCCACCTAAGCATCAAGTAGATCAAGATGGTGATCTGCTGCTTCCACATAGTCAGTAACATTGATGTTCATAGCTTCACCATGATGAACCCACCTAGTATATGTGACCAACATTCCATACAAGTGTAGATGATATTGCACAGTTGACTTGGGTCTTGTAACTGAATTCATACAACTGCTACATGGGCAGAGCACATCTGATTTTGGACAACCGTACTTAGCTCTGATAAAGTTCATGAAGTTTTCAACCCCCTCGACATATGCTGCGGAGAATCTTCGAGCAGAACTTATCCAAGTCCTGTCCATCTATTAGACATACAAATTGGTTCTTGTACTAAATATTACAAGAAAAACATATATGCTTTTTTATAAAGTCCAGAAAAAAATACCTTGGTCGATGTCTAAAGCTATGGCAAGATATTTGGACAAGCAGATCTAAGTACCGAAATATATGCTAATTCAGCAAACATATTTGAGTGCTAAATTATCGCAGGCTATTTCAGCAGTCAATGAGGCCGAGCACACAGCCATCAAAGGCCATCTCAGCAACAAAGATCGAGTATAAAACGGTGTCGAGCTATTTCACCTAACAGATTGGCTCCTAGACCATGGCAATCTACTTCACAATAAATATATGGCAGGATATTTTAGCAACTAATCAGGTGTGGCATGCCATCTCAGCAAAGAAGATTGAGTGTAGAATAGGGCAAGGAAGCTTCTTAAGCAGAGCATATTGACTGTAAACTATTTCGGCAAACAATGAGATTATCAGCGTCTATCAGCTAACAGTCAGCACTACTCCAACATGCATGGGGCCTTAGTCTAGAATGTGCGTACCATGGGAGAAGCTGACCGCCGTGCGTCCCCACAAGAACATCGCCAGCGGTGACGGCGCGGCTGGTGGACGACAGTCTACAAGAGCGTACTGTCGGAGCGAGAGGATCGCCGTGCGCCCCCTTGACGAACTGCGGCGCCGACATATCGGTGCGGCGGGGAGCGCGGCTTTGGCGGAGCGAATGGAGTGGAGGGTGCCGGGGGGAGGTGGGTTTGGGGAATATTATTGGCTAGTGTCGGTGCAGCAAACATTTGCGTTTGCTATACCGAACTCATGCACGGGCATGCTGACAATCGCACGTCCGATACCAGTACGCCTTGTAAAGATAGGCCAGAGAAGCCACTCTTCGTGAGATCAAGGAGAGTGTTGAGAAGAACAAGATATCCAGAAATCACCTTGGGAAGGCCCCCCTTGCCGGGCAGGAGTGCCTGGCCGGGATAAGGCCGCGCCTAGGGTCAAGCCTACATTGCCCCGGCAGGGTTGCCGGGGCCGCCAAGATCAAAACCCGCCAGGATTCTTGCCGGAAGGTGTCGACCAAGACACCACCGCTCCACCTCACCACACCCAAGTCACATATCAGTGTGGTTTCATGGGACCAAACAACCAGGTGGATCCGAACAGACATGTGGCAGCATGATCACGAGGTGATTAGCTTTATTGACACCTGTCCAGGAGACGTGTCACGCTAGCAAGGAGAAGCAGATAAGCGGCGCGGCAGACTTGCCAAGATTCAACCTCGACACGACACCTAGCAATGCATTTAATGCACTTTGTCCTAACTACCAGGGTTATGTATGATAGCACTGTTAGCTATCTAATCTCACCCAAATGACTGTTTTGCCACTGTGGTCGCCCCTTTACCTATAAAAGGAGGCCCGAGGCAACCTAGCAAGGGCTTCGAACACTACGACCTCCTGCACTTGTACGCGCGTGATCGCACTCCCGAGGCACCCTTACCGGTCTAGTGCACTCCGCGCCTTCGTCCTCCTCCAGGTCAATCCACCAAAGTAGGAGTAGGGTTTTACGCTGCAAAGCGACCCGAACCTGGGTAAAAAACTGGCTATCCATTGATGTGTTGTTCCCTGCTGCTTCCGCTCTTTGTGCAACATGGCCACCCCCATGCTGAACCACAAAGGGGTACCCCTGCCCCATAGGTGATCGTGCTCCACGCCGACATCTTTGGCGTGCCAGGTAGGGGGCATCGCTTGTGCGAACCTGAAGCAGTAGCCAGCGCGTCGATCTTCGTCGACCTTCATCATCCATGGCTCCCAAGAAGAAAAGCGGAGCAGGAGCGCATCCTTCCACCTCGAAGGCTTCGTTAACCGCTACTGCCGTGGGAGGAGCCAGTGAGGCGAGCGGTGCTTCTAACACTCCCACCGCGACTGGGGTAGGGATTGGGACCGCGGGCACGGTCCAGCCCCTTCAGCATGCCGCCAATCAAGCTCCCGCCGGTACGGGTCATGAAGACACTCACCTTCCTCCCGCTCACCCCACCGGCGCTCTCAACCAACACAACGTCGATGCCAGCTCCAGTGCATGCCAAGATCCATTAGCCACGCCGCCCGGAGGGGCAGAGAAAGGACGTGCACTCAGTCCCGTGTCGGGCGAACACAACACCACCCCGAGCGGCGCCGTCAACCCCCAGCGACCGCGCCCGCATGGGCAGAGCCCGGCTGACCAAGAGCCTGGTCATCAAGAACAGCTACGGTTGCGTCAGGTCCCTCTGGCAACTGGCCTGAGGCTGCGAGAGCCCGATGGCGCTCCTTCTGGTTCGTCCAAGAGTCGAGCGGTGTCGCGCTCTACCTCCCACGCCATGCCAGAGACGATGGCCGAAGCGGTGGCGAGAGCTCAGTTGCTGCTGGACTTTCCTCCAATAGCAGACAGGATGGATGAATGGAGAGCTACCATCCAAAGTCTCCTCGGGTTTGCTGAGGTCAACAAGTCACCATGCATGGAACCATTGTGGCGCCCATGGGCGACGCCAGCGACTCCCACCGGTGACCCAGATGGGAGGACCGCACCCACAGTGCAGTCCCCGCCGCGGCAGCTCTCCCAAGGGCAGCTACAGCAAACTCAGCGACCGTCGGACAACGATGATCATGATGAGGCATCAATGGCCATGTCTGATCTGTGACTCCGGCGAGACCAACGTCAAGTGTTGAGGGAAAGGAAGAAGGAAGACGCCCACATCACCGTTGAGCGGCGTCGCAAGATGCGCCGTCAATCCGACAGGCGCAACGGGGCTGTTGTTGATGAACTCGCGCTTACTACTGGCGGGTACCTGCCTTACGAGGTAGGGTGCCCAGCCTTCACTCGTGAGCTGCGGCAAGTCCAGTGGCCATCATCTCGCACCTTCAAGGCTGACTTGCCTAAAAGTGCAACTAATCCCTGGGTGGTTTTGGTAATTCTTAACAACATATAGCTCATTGAACTAATAATCTTTCAAGATGATCATTTCAGAAAGTTCAATGATTAGCATGGCATGGACTAGAGATGTGGACCCCTCAAAATGCTAAGGACATATATTGGTAAAAGCTCAAGACTCTACATTTTCTTTTTAGTGATCCAAGATCACATTGAGTCCATAGGAAAAGCCAGTACTATTAAAAGGGGATGAGGTGTTGCTTAATGATTTGCTTGGTCAAAATGCTTAGTGATATGCTCCAAAAGCCCTCAACCACTTTCTCATTTCCACATATGTCCTAAACCTAAAGTCAAACTCGGCCCCACCGATTTGATCTATCCGGCGCCACCGAGTTCACTTGACATAGCCATAGCCAGAAAACCTAATCAGTTCGGTCTCACCGATAGGGATCTCGGTCTCACCGAGATGGGATTGCAAACTCTCTGTTTCCCTTCGTAACATTTCGGTCTAACCAAAATGAGCGATCGGTCCCACCGAGTTCGCAATGTAATCTCTCTGTTTCCTTTTCATAATGTTTCGGTCTAACCAAAATGAGAGATCGGTCCCACCTAGTTTGCCTGACCAACTCTCTGTTTGCCTATTACTGAAATCGGTCCCACCGAGTTCATGTGATCGGTCTCACCGAGATCAAGTTATGCCCTAACCCTAGCACATCGGTCCCACCGAGTTGATCACGTCGGTCCCACCAAAAATCCTAACATTCACATTTTGAACTAAATCGGTCTGACCGAGTTTCACTATTCGCTCCCACCGAGTTTGGTAAATTGTGTGTAATGGTTAGATTTTGTGTGGAGGATATAAATATCCCTCCACCCCCTTCTCCATTTGTGAGAGAGCCATCAGAACGTGCCTACACTTCCACTACTCATTTTCTGAGAGAGAACCACCTACTCATGTGTTGAGACCAAGACATTCCAATCCAACCACTAGAATCTTGATCTCTAGCCTTCCCCAAGTTGCTTTCCACTCAAATCATCTTTCCACCATATCCAAATCTGTGAGAGAGAGTTGAGTGTTGGGTAGACTATCATTTGAAGCACAAGAGCAAGGAGTTCATCATCAACACACCATTTATTACCTTTTGGAGAGTGGTGTCTCCTAGATTGGTTAGGTGTTACTTGGGAGCCTCCGTCAAGATTGTGGAGTTGAACCAAGGAGTTTGTAAGGGCAAGGAGATCGCCTACTTCGTGAAGATCTATCCGAGTGAGGCAAGTCCTTCGTGGGCGATGGCCATGGTGGGATAGACAAGGTTGCTTCTTCATGGACCCTGCGTGGGTGGAGCCCTCCGTGGACTCGCGCAACCGTTACCCTTCGTGGGTTGAAGTCTCCATCAACATGGATGTACGATAGCACCACCTATCGGAACCACGCCAAAAATCTCCATGTCTACATTGCGTTTGCTCCCTCCAAACTCCTCCCCTTTACCTTCATATGCAATGATTTACATTCTGCTGCTCTACTCTTAGAATTGCATGTGTAGGTTGATTGCTTGACTTGTGCTAAGTTGCTAAAATCTGCCAAGACTTAAAATTGGGAAAAGGCTAGATTTTTATTTGGTCAAGTAGTCTAATCACGCCCCCCCCCCTCTAGACATACTTTCGATCCTACAAGTAGTATCAGAGCTTTGGTCTCCATTTGCCTTGATTTCCATAGCTTTGGTGCTCATAGCCTTGGTTTCACAACCTAGGAGAGTATGGCATCTAGCGAGGAAAATTACCACCGTAGAGGTCCTTACTTTGATGGTACTAATTTTGCTAGTTGGAAGCATAAGATGAAAATGCATATTCTTGGACATAACCCCGCCGTTTGGGCTATTTTATGCTTTGGTTTGCAAGGTGAATTCTTCGATGGGAGGGAACCGAACCGTGAAGCTACCGCTGAAGAATTGAAGATGTTGCAATACAATGCTCAAGCTTGCGATATCCTCTTCAATGGATTGTGCCCCGAAGAATTCAACAAAATCAGGCGTCTTGAGAATGCAAAGGAAATTTGGGATACTTTGATTGATATGCATGAAGGTACTGACTCCGTCAAGGAATCCAAATTGGATGTGCTTCAAAGTCAACTTGACAAGTTCAAAATGAAGGATGGTAAAGGTGTCGCTGAAATGTACTCTAGGCTTGCTCTCATCACAAATGAGATTGCCGGCTTAGGAAGTGAAGAGATGACCGATAGATTCATCATCAAGAAGATCCTAAGAGCCTTGGATGGAAAATATGATACCATGTGCACTTTGATCCAAATGATGCCCAATTACAAAGATCTGAAACCAACCGAAGTCATTGGAAGAATTGTTGCTCATGAGATGTCACTCAAGGATAAAGAGGAGCTTCACAACAAGTCTAGTGGTGCTTACAAAGCCTCATGTGATGCTCCTACATCATCAAGTGAGAAACAAGCCTTCAATGAAGAATTGAGCCTAATGGTGAAGAACTTCAACAAGTTCTACAAGAGTAGAAGCAAAGAAAGAAGTTCCAAGTCAAGGTCCTACAATGACAAAAGATCTTCTAGTCGTGAGCGAAATTGCAATGACAAAAGGTCCTATAATTGTGAAGACCCGGACACTACTCCAATGAGTGTACGGCCCCACACAAAAGAAGGGAAGACTCACCTAAGAGAAGAAGTAGAAGAGAAGAATCACCTCCAAGAGAGAGAAGGAGTAGAGATGATCGTTATGAACGAAGACCCTCTCGCAGAAGCAAGGACTCGGAAAGGAAGGACAAGTCATCAAAGAGCTACACAAGACGAAGACATCAAGCTCATGTTGGTGAATGGGTATCCGGTTCCGACTCCGACCACTACTCCGAGAGAAGTTATCACTCCGACTCTGAACATACTCAAGATGAAGGTGTTGCCGGTCTAGCACTTGTGTCAACCAACTCCTATGACATATTTGATTCACCAAATGAAGGAATTGGAAGATGCTTCATGGCTAAAGGCCCAAAGGTATCACACCCCAAGTATGTTGATTTCAATAGTGATGAAGATGATTTGCTAGGAGATGATGATTTACTTGTTGACAACTCTAGTGATGAAAACTATGATGAACTTGCTACTAATCATGCTAATCAAGATAAAACGAATGACAATGATAAGCAGGAGATTGAGCGTCTAACTAAAGAACTGAACACTCTTAAGTTAGCTCATGAAACTACTTTAGAAGATCATCGAGAACTTTTAAAGACTCATGAGAAGCTACGCTTTGAAAAGCTCAATCTAGAGCAAGAGCATGAGTTCTTAAAAGCCATCAATGATGATCTTCGGAAGAAAAGTTCTTCTTAGATTGCCAAGCGTTTACTCTTGTCTACTTACATGCCACAAGTAAAATCTAGCAACAAGAGTAAGAAAGATTCTTCTTCTAGTAGTAACAATAATCACGCTAAATCCAATATTGTTGCTTCTAGTAGTTCTCTTGATTCCACTAATGATTCTCTTAGCCAAGTTACACTTGAGCAAGAAAATAGCTTATTGAAGGGAATTATAGAGAAAGGTGTTTACAAGAGCCTTGCCGGAAGTAAGCAATTTGAGGAAATTTTACGCAAGCAAGGAAGGCATCGGAAGAATCAAGGTGTTGGTTTTGAACGAAAGTTCAATGCCAATGGAGTTGAGTGGGAAGAAGATCAATACCCCAAGACAAAGTTTGTTCCTCAACGAGAGAAGTATGATCCTACTTCCTTCGAGGGGACACAAGCTCAAGATGATCTTCCACCACAAGACCACAAGCTAAAAGGCAAGGACAAGCTTCAAGAGGAGATTGATGCATTTGAAGAAGCTCCAAAGGCCTTGGTAAAGTGGGTTCCCAAGACTACATCAAGTTCTACTTCATCAAGTTCATCTACAACCCCAAGGATTCCCATCAAGATGGTGTGGATCCCGAAGAAGAAGAACTAGAGAGTTCTTGAGGGTGACTCCGCCAACATACTTCACTCACATTCACTTTGGCAAGGACAAGTGCAATCAACTTCCACATCTTGCACTAGTTCAAGGAGTCACAAACCCTCTTGTTGGTATATCAAGGGACAAGGTAACCTAATGCTTTCATGGACATCATCTTGTGTGTACTTCACTCTATGTCTATGGATATCCTTGCTTGTTCCTTGTGGGACTAACCCATGTAGGTATTGAAAGTGCAACTCACTCCAACGGATTGCTCCAAATGATCTACATCAACATTGAGCATCCACATCTTCAACATCTACATGAAGTCATCATCGACAAAACCCAAGGTTAGTTCATCCCTCTTAGGGGGGACATCACATCTAGGGGGAGCTTTACTCTAGGAAGTGAGCTAAAGCAACTCTAATGATGTGAACACAACAATGCTTTATGTAAAAGTGGTAACCCCACTTGTGCTTAAACGATGAGTATGACCTATGATCAAATGTTCTCATTTGACTCCTAAGTCAATATACTCATATATAGATGACCTAGTCATCGCCAATTGCTTGATAGATGCTAGAGTGTTTGTGCATGCTTTGCCAGATATTTCATTTGCCATCTTATTGTGTGAGCATGTTGATTGCATATTTTTCTTCATTCGAGGACATCCATTTGTTGCTTTGATTGTTTGGCTCTTTTTCTTTTGCCAAATGGATGGACAAGAATGCCTAAGAACTACCTCTAGCTATCTATGCTTTTCTCGTCTCAAACTCTATTCTTGCTACATCACAAAGTTTGATCAAGTCAAATTCGAACCCTCTGGGTGAGGAGTACTCGGAGATACCGATTCCTCATAGACTTAAACTTCCAAAACCTCTCACTGTATTTCGGTCTGACCGATTCATTCCATTCGGTCATACCGAGTTCATTGAGTTGATCTAGGTTTTCAATCTCGGTGCAACCGATTTGAGCAATTCGGTCACACCGAGTTGTAGTAATCGCTTGTGATTCTGCATCTCGGTGCCACCGAGTCGTTCCACTCGGTCAAACCGACAGTGTTAGGATATATATACCCACAGGTCAAATTTTGGAAATTTCTCCAAAAACCCTTCGCCCGCGCGTATCCTGCTATGCCGACTTGAGTCTCCGGATCATCTCCTCATCGCCAGTGACCTCCTGCCACTGGTCTCCGCCGCCGTCAATGGGAATCTTCGCCGCCGTTGCCGCCATAGCGAGTTCACCGCCGAGTTAGGGTATGAACTCGACCCCTATGTGCAATCTTTACCTCCGATTCCTACACTTAGGTCAATGCCATGATTCTTACCATGTATGAGATTACTCTATCTAGCAAAAACTTCCTTTATATTAGTTTTGATTCGAAAATTTAGGGTTAGGTTTCCACCGAACTCATCTCGGACCGACAGAGTTGTAGAAATCGGTCTCACCGATTTGGCCTAGGCCATTGCACTTGTAATTTTCGGTCTAACCGAAACATACGAATCGGTGCGACCGAGTTCAACTCTCAGTGAAACCCTAGCAATCTCGGAGTCACCGAACTGTGTCTCGGTCTGACCGATTCCACTAGTTTAGACTCTTATGTTGCTTCGGCGTCACCGAGTTTAACAAATCGGTAGATCCGAAATGCTTTCTGTAGAAAACTAAAACTAAGTTTTTGACTCAATTGTTTTGCAAAATCTCTGCACTTTGTGATGCTCATCCACTCTATCTCAACTATATCTATTCACAGGGTCAGCTTTCAGTTTGCAGTGTCAGCTATGTCAGATCAAAGTGACAGCCAGGACAAGTCTGAGGAGCAAGTTAGCATGAGTGAGGGCACTAGTCCCTCTGGCAGCTATGATGAGGGTAGCAGAAGCACCCCAAGCAACTTGCCCAAAGCAGCTACCAGGACAAGGAGAAAGAGAAACTCAGATTCTGAGGATGAAGATTATGTTGCTATTGAGGAGGAGGTCAGCTCAAAGGAGAAAGTTGTCAAGAAAGAATTTGGCACTATAGCTTCAACCAGGCCTGGTCTGCACAAGAAAGCTCCTACCAAGAGAGTGCCCATGTCTAAGGCCAGAGCCTCAACTCTTGAAGCCTCCAAATCAACTGTTGAAGAGGCTGCTGGTGAGGGCAAGAAGAGAAAGGAAAGGGTCAAGAAGACCATGGCCAGAGTGATTGGCAAACCCTCTATGATGAGAGACCCAGCTGAGCTTGAAGAAGAAGATGAAGAAGAGGATGCTGCACCAGCACCCAAAGCTCAGAAGCTGATGGGGGATGCCATCAAGTATGGGGCTGCTCCATCAAAGCCCAAGACTGCCCCCAAAGCTACTACTCAAGCCTCTAAGACTGCACCAAAGAGAAGCACCAGAAACATACCTGCTGCAGAAAAGAACAAGGCCCCAGTGCCTGAAATGGAAGAAGAAGAGGAAGCCCAAGTGCTCAGAAAATTGAAGCCAAAGATCCCTGATCATGATGATAATCATCCAGTGGCTGAAAACATGAAGGAAAGAAAGGATGCAGGTCTCAGATTGTGGAGACAATCAGACCCCTATGCTGCAAGGAGAAGAACTGCTGTGGACTACAGATTTCACACCAAGGAACAGCAGGACTTTTATGAGACAATTCTATTGGATAAGAAGCCCATTGTAAGTGACATGAGATGGGTTGATTGGGAATACATTGATGAAAATGAAGACCACTTCCCTGGAGTACATGAGAGCTTCAGACTCAATGGAGTTGACACCTTTGTGGGTCAGAAATTGACCAAGTGGAATGATGAGCTTATCATGCAGTTTTATTCAACAGCTCACTTCTACCCAGATGGAAGAATTGTTTGGATGTCTGAGGGTACAAGGTACCAGTCAACTGTTGCAGAATTGGCCAAGCTTATCAATTCCCCTAAAGAGCATGAGGATGACACTGATGTCTATGCAAAGTGCAAGAAAGATCACAACTCCATGGCCAACATGTACAAGGAGATACCTGACAAGGCCTTGGACACTCACATGCTAGGCTCAGTGTACTATCTGTTGTCTGGACTGGCCACCATAAACACCATTTTGAGGCACACCCTGTTGCCCAAATCAGGAGATCACAGGATGATCAGAGGCCACTCCATCAACTTGCTTCATTTGTTTGATGTGCCACAAAAATTCAAGGTGATGATAGTTGAAACCATCAAGAGAACTGCAGCAGACCAAAAGAGATCATGTGGGTATGCTGCACACTTTCAGATGCTCATCAACTACAAGATGGGCAAAGGCATATATCTGTTGGAAAAAGAGCACCTTCCCTTGAGGCCTGATTTTGAGGACAACACAGTTATCATGGATGCTACAGATCCTACTTCAGTAGAGGCTCAAGAGAAGAGAGAAAAAGCAAAAGCAGAGAAGGCAGCCAAGATGCCAAGTGTTGAAGAGGCATCTCAAGTTTTTCTCAAGTCTAAACAAGATCAACTCAGCTATCTCATTCAATCTACTTTGAGGATTGAGAAAGGATTGGCCAGCCTGACTCAGAATCAAGAGTCTTGAGAGAATTTTTGAGACAAAACTTCATGACTTGGATGTCAAGGTGACAGAGATTCAGACTTCTGTGGAGAAGATCCAAGAAGAGCTTGAGGATAGGAGTGACAAGACCACCACTGATGCTTATCAAAGGGTGCCCAGAAGACAGAGGTTTGCAGCAGTGCCAGTGACAGACAATAGAGCTACAACTTCAGCTCCTGCAGCCACAACTTCAGTTGCCCCTCCAGTTGCAACTCCACCAGCTCCTACAACCTCTTCAGATGCATTTGTTGCAGGAATACTCTCCACGCCACCTCCCGAAGATCAAGCTTAGAGAGCCGCATAGCACTATGCATTTTCAAGCTTTTTGGTAACTTGTTGCCAAAGGGGGAGAAAGTGTATAGATCATAGGCTTCGAGAGAGAGAGCTTTGCTTCTTTTTACCCCTTTTGCTACTTATTTTTCTACTTATTTGTTTGCCTGCTTGGATGATACTCTATGGTTGTGCGTGTGAGATACTTGTATGGTCATGTGCTTGATCATATCATACTTTAATGCTTGTGCTTGGATGATGATATTCTCTATCTCTCATATGATCATTCACTTTGTCCTGGTGATGAGTGTATATTTCATATTCTATCATTTTGAGCGCTCCACCAAGATGTATGTGACATGGAAGAGTAACCCATGATCCTAATCGTTTGTGCATTTGCATTCAAAAGCAAATTTTAAATAATGCACAAATTTAGGGGGAGCTCTTGCTTATCACATACTTCTCAAAGCGACGATGTATTTCATTCTTATTATCATTTGTCGAAGCTTTGATCTATATGTTGTCATCAATTACCAAAAAGGGGGAGATTGAAAGTGCAACTAATCCCTGGGTGGTTTTGGTAATTCTTAACAACATATAGCTCATTGAACTAATACTCTTTCAAGATGATCATTTCAAAAAGTTCAATGATTGGCATGGCATGGACTAGAGAGGTGGACCCCTATAATGCTAAGGACATATATTGGCAAAAGCTCAAGACTCTACATTTTCTTTTTAGTGATCCAAGATCACATTGAGTCCATAGGAAAAGCCAATACTATTAAAAGGGGATGAGGTGTTGCTTAATGGCTTGCTTGCTCAAAATGCTTAGTGATATGCTCCAAAAGCCCTCAACCACTTTCTCATTTCCACATATGTCCTAAACCTAAAGTCAAACTAGGCCCCACCAATTTGATCTATCCGGCACCACCGAGTTCACTTGACATAGCCATAGCCAGAAACCCTAATCAGTTCGGTCTCACCGATAAGGATCTCGGTCTCACCGAGATGGGATTGCAAACTCTCTGTTTCCCTTCGTAATGTTTTGGTCTAACCGAAATGAGCGATCCGTCCCATCGAGTTCGCAATGCAAACTCTCTGTTTCCTTTTCGTAATGTTTTGGTCTAACCGAAATGAGCGATCGGTCCCACCGAGTTTGCCTGACCAACTCTCTTTTTGCCTATTACTGAAATTGGTCCCACCGAGTTCATGTGATCGGTCTCACCGAGATCAAGTTATGCCCTAACCCTAGCACATCGGTCCCACCGAGTTGATCACGTCGGTCCCACCGAAAATCCTAACGTTCACATTTTGAACTAAATCGGTCTGACCGAATTTCACTATTCGGTCCCACCGAGTTTGGTAAATTGTGTGTAACGGTTAGATTTTGTGTGGAGGCTATAAATACCCCTCCACCCCCTTCTCCATTTGTGAGAGAGCCATCAGAACGTGCCTACACTTCCACTACTCATTTTCTGAGAGAGAACCACCTACTCATGTGTTGAGACCAAGACATTCCAATCCAACCACTAGAATCTTGATCTCTAGCCTTCCCCAAGTTGCTTTCCACTCAAATCATCTTTCCACCATATCCAAATATGTGAGAGAGAGTTGAGTGTTGGGGAGACTATCATTTGAAGCACAAGAGCAAGGAGTTCATCATCAACACACCATTTATTACCTTTTGGAGAGTGGTGTCTCCTAGATTGGTTAGGTGTTACTTGGGAGCCTCCGTCAAGATTGTGGAGTTGAACCAAGGAGTTTGTAAGGGCAAGGAGATCGCCTACTTCGTGAAGATCTACCCGAGTGAGGCAAGTCCTTCATGGGCGATGGCCATGGTGGGATAGACAAGGTTGCTTCTTCGTGGACCCTTTGTGGGTGGAGCCCTCCGTGGACTCGCGCAACCATTACCCTTCGTGGGTTGAAGTCTCCATCAACGTGGATGTACGATAGCACCACCTATCGGATCCACGCCAAAAATCTCCGTGTCTACATTGCGTCTGCTCCCTCCAAACTCCTCCCCTTTACCTTCATATGCAATGATTGACATTCCGCTACTATACTCTTAGAATTGCATGTGTAGGTTGATTGCTTGACTTGTGCTAAGTTGCTAAAATCTGCCAAGACCTAAAATTGGGAAAAGGCTAGATTTTATTTGGTCAAGTAGTCTAATCACCCCCCCCCTCTAGACATACTTTCGATCCTACATTGCCGGATAAGTATGACGGAAAACTGAACCCGACAGAGTTTTTGGGCATCTATACGATCGCCGTTCAAGCTACTGGGGGAGGGATGAAAAGGTGCTCGCCAGCTACTTCTAGCTGGCCCTCAAGCCAAATGCGAGGTCCTGGCTGATGCACCTGCCGGAGGATGCCATTTCCTCCTGGGCTGACCTGTGCAACGAGTTCGTGGGCACCTTCACAGGCGGCAATCAAGAACCAGGGCGGCCTAGTGATCTACAGACCATCCTACAGAAAGAGGGGGAGAGTTTACGCAAGTATCTGCAGAGGTTCAGCCGAGTGCACTGCAATATTCCAAAGATACACCCGACAACTATGATTGTTGCATTTCATACAAATGTGCGCAACCGCAGAATGCGGGCTAAGATGAATGTTCGGTTGCCCAAGACCGTCAGCGAGCTCTACACACTGGCGGATAAGTGTGCTCGTGCTGAAGAAGGGAGAAGACTTCCCGGGGAAGAGGTTGGCGTCGAAGTCGATTCGGAGGACGACGACGACCCTGCCAACCCCAGGAAGAAGAACAAGAAGCGCAACAAGAAGCAAAAGGAGATGGCAAAAACTGAGACGCATAGCAAGGAAGCTGCACCATTACTTTCAAGCCCACGAGATCGCCGTTGTGACTCGCCTCCCGCTGCAGTGGATCTTGAGGAACCCCGAAGCCACTGGCAGGATAATAGAATGGGCTATGGAGCTGTCAAGTTTTTCCTTGAAGTTTTAAAGCACAACAACTATCCAAAGCAGGGCACTAGCAGAATTCATAGCAGAGTGGATGCCAACTCCTGATGAGGAGACTATGGAAACTGCCCTCCCCGGCAAGGAGGTCCCTAAGGAATGGGTCATGTACTTTGATGGTGCTTTCTCGCTCCAAGGTACTGGCGCGGGAGTGTTACTCATCGCGCCCACCGGAGAACACCTTAAGTACGTCATCCAAATGCATTTTCCCAGGGAAGATGCCACCAATAACATAGCAGAATATGAAGGGCTCCTTGCCAGGCTCTGGGTTGCTATTGAATTGGGAATACAGAAGTTGATCATACGCGGTGACTCCCAGCTTGTTGTGAAGCAGATGAACAAGGATTATCAAAGCCCGCTGATGGAGGCGTACGTGGAAGAGGTGAGGAAGATGGAGGAGCACTTCGACGGGCTGCAAACAGAGCACATACCTCGTGCGGAAAACAGCATTGCTGATCACTTCTTGAAGTGCGCTACGCAGAAGCTCCCTGTGGAACCAGGCACTTTTGTACTCCATCTCACCCAACCATCAGTTTCGCCGACAGCCCTGGCCAGAAAAAGAAGAAAGCTCAGCACCGACAAACATTTCCCAGCAGAGCTCCCTGGAGCCACTGTTGAGAAGGTTGTTGGGGGAGATCTTACGCTGAATGGTGAGCCACACTCTCAAGCAGAACCCCAGGTTCTTGCCATTGAGGAAAGTGCTCCCGCAGCGAAAGAGATGCCTTTAGTCCTTGTCGTCGAGCCTCAGGCTCCGGTATGGACACAACACATAGTCCAATTCTTGCAAGCTGGAGAACTTCCCGACGATCTAGAGCAATCTGAGAAAGTGGCCCAACAATCGAGTATGTACCAGTTTGTGGACAACACTCTGTACAGAAAGAGACCCAACAGCGTGAAGTTGAAGTGTATCAGTCAAGAAGATGGACTAGAGCTATTGGCAGAGATACATGGAGGTGTGTGTGGATCACACCTAGGATCCAGAGCACTTCTCGGAAAAGCTTTTTGGCAAGGATTCTACTGGCCCACCGCCCTCGGGGATGCAACTGAGCTCGTCACCAAGTGTGAGGCATGCCAGGTACACTCCAAGAATATCCATCAGCCAGCTCAAGCCTTGCAGACCATCCCTTTATCCTGGCCTTTCACAGTCTGGGGGCTCAACATCTTGGGCCCCTTTCCCCGTGCTACCGGGGGCTTTGAATTCTTTTATGTTGCAATCAACAAGTTTACAAAGTGGCCTGAAGTGGAACCAGTGAGAAAGGTGATGGCGCAGTCAGCTATCAAGTTCTTCAAGGGACTGGTATGTCGTTCTGGAGTGCCCAACAGGGTAATCATCGACAATGGCACCCAGTTTACGAGCCGCGCCTTCATGCAATACATCCAGAGCCTTGAGAGCAAGCTCTCTTTCGCCTCCATTGCCCACCCAAGAAGAAACGGGTAGGCTGAGAGGATGAATGTTGAAGTGCTGCGGGGGCTGAAGACAAAAACCTTTGATAGACTGCGAAAATGCGGCAAGCGCTGGATTGATGAGTTACCGATGGTTCTTTGGTCAATCAGGACGACACCAAATTGAGCTACTGGATAGACTCTCTTCTCCCTAGTATACGGGGCACAAGCAGTGCTCCTCACGGAACTCATATATGGGTCGCCTCGGGTACTTGTATACGATGAAGTAGCGCAAGAGCAGCTACGGCATGACAATGCTATGCTCCTCGAGGAGGATTGTCTCCGGGCAGCTGTACGTGCTGAACGATAACAGCAGGCCCTGCGCCACTACCATAGCCGCAGGGTCCAAGCCCGGAGCCTTGAGGAAGGTGACCTTGTCCTTAGGCGTGTTCAGTCCGCCAAGGGTTCAAACAAGTTGACACCAAAGTGGGAAGGCCCTTATCGGGTAGCACGTGTCCCCAAACCCGGCGCAGTCTGTCTGGAGACCCAAGATGGCATACCAATTGGAAAACTCGTGGAACATTGAGCATCTTCGTAAGTTCTAACTGTAAGGCGAGGTTGCCGGGCATTGCCCCGGTAACCTGTTTTGTACAAGCATAGTCCCCAGGACTTGTAACCCTTGGTACAAAGCCAGGCGCAGACCCTGTGCAAAGATAATAAAAAGAAGCGTTGGCACAAAACTTGCATGCATGTTTAGTTAAGTATGAATTTATTGTGATTACAATAATCCTAGTGTGAGGTGACTAATCCCTTAGGAAGGATCATATGCAGCTACCTCTCTCCTGTCTTTCTTTTTTGAATTAGCGACATAATTCTACTGTGGATGGGCTCCCTGGGAAGAAGAGTGAGGACGAACCCGCATACTGGTCCTTGATAGCCTACTCCTTATCGGGAACGATAAGAAGGACATCAAACACATGTAAGTTTACCTCACCATCAGTATTGTACTCATGTATGAGAAACTTGTACGTTGGAAAACCCTGTCACTTCCATCATGTATGGTCCCATTCTTTTGATTCGAAATCTTTTCAGTATAGATGGTCGCAGTGCCAGTTGAGATGAGCTGGCAGGGGGCTGTCCCTCATCTACGCTCCTAACTCATCGGACAAGGTTTTGTGGTAGCTGTGATGAGGGCCGGCAGGATGGCTTGCCTAAAAAACTCTGTTTACATGGGGGTATTAAGGAATTTTTCCTTAGCGTGTTAGTAATACATGCACAAGTGCCCGGCAAGCGTTCTTTTTCATTAATACGTAGATAAACAAGTACAGATCATACAAAGTACGAACATGGATGGAAGATTACATAATTTGAACTAAAGCTTGGCAAGTGCCTACATCTTTTGATTTAAAAAAATATAAGTGCCCCGTAATGCCTTTCTTGTCCCTCTCCTCTTAGGAGTTGTATCAAGAAGGAAAGAAGGCAAAAGGAGTGCCTAGGAAGAAGCCCAGCCTGACCCCGTCAGGGCCCACGAGACGCAGCTTGACAAGATCAGGTGAGCGTCTCCCTGGCAAGGAAGAAGAGGCCAGGGACGGAGAGAGAGGCTAGGCGATGCCCTGGTCACCACCACCAGGACCAGAGGAATGTAGCAAGACTGACACCGGCAGGGAAGACGAAGCCAGAGCCCACGAGGAAGCCTACTGGGGTCCAGCTGGTGGAAGCAGAGTCGACCAGGCCAAGCACCCCCGGCAAGTCGCTCTGTCAGGGTCCAGCTGTAGATGGTGGTGCTGCCGGCGCCTAGCTGACGGTGACGGTGCGACCGGCGCTCAGCCGGAGTCCGAGCCGACGTCCTCATGCTTGAGGACCGGGGACTCGGCGCTGCCATCTTCGCCATCGGTGTCCTCTTCGTCACTGTCACCCGTGGAGGAGCTTTCATCATCAGTCGAGCTCTTCGCATAGCACCCTAAGGGAGCACCTGAGCATCTGAAGACCTTGAAGAAGAGCAGATCAGGCTCCATCAACTTGAAGCAGAGGATATGTGCTTCCGCCAGATGGTGGGCGCGGGCGAAGGTTTTCCAGCCACACCTAAGAAGCATGATGTGCGGCGCTGGGAACTCAACGTATGCCCACACCGCACCATTGCAGCAGCCTCTCATGCGCAACCCTAGCCTGAGCGGCTGCTCAACCTCCATCATCCTAGCAAAAGGGTGAGGCAGCCACAGACGGTTGCACGGAACCTCACGTAGCCTACATGGCCTGCCGCCAGGATCGAGGCAGCTGGAGGGGGCGCAGCCAGCGCACCACCGTGCCCACCTCGGTCCCGGGTGCCTTGCCGGCCACAACCATGTCCTACGGCTCCGCCTTGTGCACTAGATCCTGCCCCAGTGTCCCTAGCAGGGGCAGGGGTACGATGCCGAGTGGATGCTCTTGTCGCTACCGCCGGAGTCTGACCACACCCTTTTCCTCTCACCATGGTGGAGGTAGAACCTGAGAAGAAGAAGGAGAAGGTGCATGGGTGGACATTTCCATCCTCCTCACTCCCCCTTTTATAGTGAAGCAAGGCAGGGGGCTGGTTCTCAACCACCTTGGAGCAACCGCCCTGCTCGTCCAATCCAGCTTATCTGCGCACCTGACGGTGTCCAGATTCGCCGGCTGCCCCTCTGCACCAACCCTGGGCGCTATGCTTTCTGCCATGGCACACATTCCCATGCCCTGCAAGTCCACCATGAACCCCGCGCAATGCATGCGGCGCGTGTGGCGGAAACGGCAGGCGTGGTGGGTAAAGTGGAATGGTAGTTACCCCCGGTTCATGCACAGGCGCCCTAATTCACCCTCATGAACGTGGGCGTCCTTTGACATACGATGTGGGTGAGCCCACGTCGTTTCAACGTTGCGCGGCTCATAGAGAACTCGGGGGATCATTCAACTCCAGGTTAATGAAGAAGCAAGGAAGATCTCAAAGGATTGACTTCCACCATGGCGAGGTCAGGGTGCAGGCCCGTGCATTGTTTGGGGCCTACCCCAACAGTGCCCATCGGCACGTATGGACCAGGCCCGGGGGCTCCTGTCGGTGCAGCAAACATTTGCGTTTGCAAGACCGAACTCATGCATGGGCATGTTGACGATCGCATGTCCGATACCAGTACGCCTTGTAAAGGTAGGCCAGAGAAGCCATTGTTCGTGAGATCAAGGAGAGCCTTGAGAAGAACAAGATATCCAGAAATCACCTTGGGAAGGCCTCCCTTGCCGGGCAGGAGAGCCTGGCCGGGCTGAGGCCGTGCCCAAGGGGCAAGCCTAGATTGCCCTGGCAGGGTTGCCGGGGTCGCCCAGATCAAAACACGCCAGGATTCTTGCTGGAAGGTTTCGACCAAGACGCCACCGCTCCATCTCACCACACCCAAGTCACTTATCAGTGAGGTGTCAAGAGACCAAACAACCAGGTGGATCCAGATAGACATGTGGCAGCATGATCACGGGGTGATTAGCTTTATTGACACCCGTCTAGGAGATGTGTCATGCTAGCAAGTAGAAGTAGATAAACGGCATGGCAGGCTTGCCGGGATTCAACCTCGACACGACACCTAGCAGTGCATTTAATGCAGTTTGTCCTAAGTGCCAGTGTTAGGTATGGTAGCACTGTTAGCTATCTAATCTCACCCAAATGATTGTTTTGCCACTGTGGTCGCCCCTTTACCTATAAAAGGAGGCCCAAGGCAACCTAGCAAGGGGTTCGAACACTTCAACCCCTTGCACTTGTACGCGCGTGATCACACTCCCAAGGCACCCTTACCGGGCTAGTGCACTTTGCGCCTTCGTCCTCCAGATCAATCCACCAAAGCAGGAGTAGGTTTTACACTGCAAAGCGGCCTGAACCTGAGTAAAAAACTGGCTGTCCATCGCCATGCTGTCCCCTGCTGCTTCTGCTCATTGGGCAACACGGCCGCCCCAATGCCAAACCACAAAGGGGCACCCCTGCCCCATAGGTGATCGTGCTCCACGCCGACAGCTTAGTTGGTTAACAGACAGAGTGAGAGAAAGATGTGAAATGCGTGAATGTGTAGTGGACGTACTATTGGAGGGCCTAAGATAAATTGTGTATGTAGACCTATGTGTTTATTTAATTTGCATGTTAGCTTTGTCTCGGGTCAAACCTTCTAAACTTAGACCAAGTTTATACACACAAAAATGAATAACCATTCAATATATTTTCATACAATATATCTTACTATTATTGTGAAAGTTCATATACACCGAACGAGATTCATGCAAACACGGCAGATTTTCATTACATTTCGAACTTTTATAGGACACAAAAAGAAAAGGAACCCGACCCTAAACCTATTCTATGACAGTGACCGGCGTCCACTTTCCTTTGTACTTCTACATCAGCAAAGACGACCTCCATCTGCCGTCTCCATGAATGGCGGGGGGGATCAAGACCCGCGAAGTGAAGGTGCGGTCTCCGGCGAGGAAGAGTAGAACACGGGAGACGGACCGGCTAGTTGGCACACCATGCCATGCCATCTCCCCTGCCCTACTCATCCTCGGAGGGATCCCCGACCTCGGCGGTGCCGGTGGACGTGAGGTCGATGATGATGGACGTGGACGGTCTGTCGCTTCACCTGCCACATGCGCCACTGATATTTGGATGGCGGCAAGTATGACGCGTGGCTGCCGGTGCTCCCGTCATCGGCCGCCAGCGTGGCCACCGCTTGTGCGGTCCTGTCCGCGTCCAGCTACGCCGGCATTGCGTTGCAAGCAGCGAGTTGAGCGAGGGCAGCTACCTCGAGCTTCATCCCCGAAGACAAACTGTCCCACAGAGCGTTCCCGCTCGTGGTCATGGTGGATGTGGTGCCGGGTAGGAGGATGCCCTATGGTATGGAGTTTAGCTGGGCGTTGCAGCTTTAAGTAGCGCATTCCGGTGAGGCAAAGCATCCAGATGCGTCAATAAGTCGCCGGAGTTGGTTCCCCGGGCAGCGAGCCTACTTAATGACGGCATACGGATGAACGGCATGAATACTGGCAGCTGGCGCCGGCTGGGAACGCACGCGCGCGACGGTGCGAGGGATGAGGGTTTTTTGTGTGCCAGGGTAGTCAGTTGCGGGCGTGGCAACGTTAGAGATGCCCTTTGCTCACATGCGATCCCACATGTCATTGAAAGACGACCCGGCATGGTATCAAGTCCCGGGGATGTAGTTGGTCATGCTAGAACACTCCACGGACGCGTCGCGGCACGCGCGCACTTCGGCGCCCCGTGCATCCTCAACGAGCCGGGTGTTGATCTGCTGATCGTGCCACAGCGGTAGTGCCACCCTCGGCACCCTGAAGCCGAGCGTGTCCAGCGACGATGAGTGTGTCACTCAACGCGGTGGCTGTGTCCAGAGACGGTGCGGGAGCTGCTCCATGTTGCTGGCCCCCACAATGCACATGCACGGTTGCCGGTGGTGAGGAGGTTGTGGGCTAGCTCCTCTATTGGACCAGTCTGTGCCAAATCATCCCGACAAGTGTGCCCCACATGTCGGTTTCCATGTTTTCCCGGCCAAATTCGAGCGTCAGTGCTTCGTGTTACGCATTAGGAGCTGTCGGCGTTCTTGGAAGCAGGGTACCCAGACTTGAGTGCCTACGGCCCATGGCATGGCTCCCTCGATGGCCTGGTACGGACCATCTCCAAGACCACCAAGACAATACCCTCGCGAGGGGCCAGGCCTCGCGAAGAGGATGATACCAAGACCTCCCGAGGGAGCGGCCTCCCCAGGCGGCCTCCCGAGGCTGCGATGACGTGAGCCATGACGGCCAAGGCTAGGCGGGCGCCAGCGGGCGCAGAGGAGGAGGTTTCCTCTTTGGTGCTAAGGAGACAAGGACATGCATGGGTTCCCGAGGAATCTCCCAAAGGTTTCCATTCCGGTGCAACAAGACCAAGACCACAGGCTCGGCAAGGCGGAGGTCATCACCGAGCCCACCGCTGCATCACGACCAAAAGCTTTGCAGGTGAAGACCACCTTTTGTTAGGATTAGATGTACTACTTGTCCCATTTCAAATTGGCCGTTGTGGTATCCCTTCCCACCTAAGTTTCGAGGGAAGAGGACCAAGGCCACAATAAATATAGGTTAGCCACCACCATAGAAGAGGTCGACTCATTCTCAACCCCGAGCTCTCGCAAGGTTGTTTATACTCAGTACTAGTTCATCCTCAGCCCCTCGTGAGGCCAATCCACCACAAAGCAGGAGTAGGGTTTTACAATGCAAGGTGGCCCGAACCTGGGTAAACTACCGTGTTCATCTTCTTCCTTGCTCACGCGAGTCCGGCTAGGCTAGGCTGTGGGGCGACATGCTCTAAGCTTGAGATGTTGAGATCTTCATGCACGCCCTAGGGTTCGAACCTTCTTGGGTCTGCGGAGCCCTGAATGCGACATTTGGAGCGCCAGGTAGGGGTGTGCCGAAGTCCTTGTTCCACCGTTCGCTTCGCCTCCATTCCGTCGCTCCCATGGCCGACGCATGCCATGTTCGCGCCAAGCGCTGGGCCGCTCGTGTCTCCCAGACGGCACCCGTGGGCAATGACACTCCTCGTCGCTCTGCCTCCCCCGTGGCTAATGCTGCCACGGACCCTGCTTCTCGTGAGCAGCGGGATTCGTCGCTGCCACCTTCCGTACAGCGTGATGGCCACACCGCAACTCCATCACCCACTCCATCCACGGCGTCATCCTCCCATGCTCGCCGTGGGCCGGTGAACTCGCAGGCTGTGCTGCTCATGGCACGCGAGCTCCTACGTTATCACCCCGGCAATGACTGGCTTGGCCGCATCGACGAGCTCGTCAGTGCCGCCGTGGAGGCCCCTGCACCGTCCCGCTCCCTCCTTCCCCCGCCATCTCAGGCGGGTGACGTGGCTCACGGTGCACCTCCTCCTCCTCCTCTGCGCGGCACCAACCCCGAGCCTAGGTGTGAGGCGCCCCAGTGTGACACACCACGCGGGCCACCGGCGCGTGATGAAGCAAGCTGCCAGGTGATCCAGCCCCCGCAAGCCGATCCGCACGCGCTCCTGGCGCCATAGAGCCAGCACCAGGACCGCGCACCACCGGAGGTCGCGGCGCGTGGGCATCAAGACCGAGCTCCACCCATGCGGCCCACACCTGTGTGTGCGGCAGGCTGCCGTGCTTTCACCCCGGAGCTGCGCCGCGTCGTCTGGCCCGACAAGTTCAAGCCGGATCTGCCTCCATGTTACGACGGCACCTCTGACCCCGCGGAATTTCTCCAGCTTTACATGCTGAGCATCGAAGCGGCAAACGGCGATGACAAGGTCGTGGCAAACTGGTTCCCCATGGCCCTCAAGGATGGCGCGTGCTCTTGGCTCCTAAACCTCCCGGTCGGGTCGATCTTCTCCTGGGATGAGCTTAGCGAGCGTTTCATCGCCAACTTTTAGGGTACTCGCGACCGCACTTCTGCAGTTGGCGACCTATGGCGCGTGAAGTAGCAGCCGGGCGAGACCTTGCACAAGTACATATAGCACTTCATGAACGTCCGTCTCAGGATCCCGAAGGCGTCCGACGAAGCCATCATCTCGGCATTCTCTGAAGGCATCCGGGACGTCAAGATGAAGGAGGAGCTCGCCATCAACGAAGACCTATGCTCAGCCCTGGAGATGTTCAACCTGGCGAACAAATGTGCAAGGGCCGAGGAGGGCCGCCTCTCCCTTCTGGAGCTTCCTGAGGCAGACCCCAAGGACAAGAAGGCCAAGGCTAAGGAGGCAAAGTGCAAGGGTCTCGCCGTACTTGCGGCTGAACCTGAGATGAAGTGCGGTCATGACCACGACGAACCCCCCCCCCCCAGGGGCAACCGCCTGTTCTGCATCTTCCACAACGTACACAGCCACAACACCAACGACTGTCAAGAGCTCAGGGCCCTCCGCGATGGGCGCCTTGGTCGCTGCACCGAGCATGGTGACCGGGGCTACGGCCGCGGAGGAGGCCACTGGGACAACCGCGACCCTCGTCAGGACTAGCGCTATCAGCCTTGCGAGGACCGCTGGCGCGACGAGCCTCACGACGGGTTCTGGCATGATCAGCCTCGTGAAGCCCGTCCTCAGGGCAATGATGGCCTCCCTCCGCTTTTGCCACCACCAAGGAGGAACTATGACAACTAGCAGGACGACGGGGCTAGGGGCTTCCAAGAACCTCGTGCTATCGCCTGCATCCTGGGTGGTGCGCAGGCCCCAGCCTCACAATGCATCTTCAAGCAGTTCACTCATGAGGTGAACGCAGCCCTCCCGAGGCTCGAGGCCGCGCGTCCCCTCAAGTGGTCATAGTACGCCATCACTTTCGACTCCAAGGATCACCTCAAGTGCTTGGCCGCTGGTGGCGCGCTTCCCATGCTCTGCACGCCCACCATCAGCAACGTCCTCGTAACCAAGACCTTCATTGACGGTGGTGCGGGGTTCAATGTTCTCTCTGTCGAGACGTTCGAAACACTCCAAGTGCCCTATGATCAGCTTCTTCCAACCAAGACTTTCTCAGGGGTGATCGACGGCTCCACCACCCCCTGGGACAGATACACCTCCCATTCACCTTCGGCAACCGCAACAACTACCACACCGAGCTCATCGACTTCGACGTCGTGCACATCGGCCTCCCGTACAATGCCATCCTTGGATATCCGGCCCTCGCCAAGTTCATGGCGGCAACTCACCATGGCTACAATGTCCTCAAGATGCCGGGGAATGGCAGCATCATCACGGTCGCCTGCGATGGAAAGGATGCGGTGTGCTTCCTCGAGCGCGCCTACCAAGCCGCAGCGGCTGACAACCCAGACGATGAGGGCGTCGTCCTACCTCCTGATATCACACCCAAGAAGAAGAAGCAGCTCCTCCTCAAAAGTCGTCAGGGGGCTGGCGCGCCGACCAACGGTACTTCAGGCACCGCACCCACTACAGGGGCGCCTCTTCCTCCTGCATTGGAAGGCGTGCACGACGCCTTCCTTAGGACGGGCTTGGGGGCTCCTATTTGGAGAGCCTCTGACCTGACCAGGGCGACGAGGGAGGTGCTCGGGCACCACTTGGAGGCGTGCTTCGAGGAGCGCCCCTGCGAGCAATGCGCATGGCGTGAGGCGCCAGGTGCGCGAGAGTTCATCGTCAAGGCAATCGAGGAGCTTCAGGAGGCAAGGGCCATGCGCGGTGAGCGTCGCCCCGCAGGGCCTCTATCGGCGTTCTAGGAACCAGGGTACCTAGACTTGCCTGCCTGCGGCCCATGGCATGGCTGCATCGACGGCCTGGTACGGCCTAGTTTCAACACCAACAAGACAGGACTCTCGCGAGGGGCCAGGCCTCGTGAGGCAGACATCGCCAAGACCTCCTGAGGGAGCGGCCTCCCCAGGCTGCCTTCTAAGGAGCGGAGATTTCTATAAAGGTATCTAACCTCATGAGGTTGCGGTGACGCAAGCCATGACGACCAAGGCCAGGCGGGCGCCAGCAGGCGTAAAGGAGCAGGTTTCCTCTTTGGTGTTAAGGAGGCAAGCGCAGGCGTGGGTTCCCGAGGAATCAGGCAAAGGTTTCCATTCCAGTGCAACGAGACCAAGACCGCCAGGACGGCAGGACGGATGTCATCGCCGAGCCCACCACGGCGTCATGACCAGAAGCTTTGCAGGTGAAGACCACCTTTCATCAGGATAAGATGTACTACTTGTCCCCTTTCAAATTGGCCACTGTGGGATCCCTTCCCGCCTTCGTTTTGGAGGAAGAGGACCGAGGCCGCTATAAGTATACGCTAGCCACCACCGTAGAGAGGGGGGGACCGAACCGAAGGACGACTCACCCTCACCAAAAGCAGACCTCACGAGGTTGTTCTTCCCTTGTACTAGTTCATCCCTGGCCCCTCGAGAGGAAAATCCACCACAAAGCAGGAGTAGGGTCATACACCGCAAGGTGGCCCAAACCTGGGTAAATTGCCGTGTCCATCTCCTTCCTTGATCCATCGAGCTAGGCTGTAGGGCGACGGGTTGGTTGGTTGGATAGGTTGAGTTCTTCGCACACACCCCGGAGTTCGAACCTTCTTTGGGTCTGCGGAGCCCTGCATCCGACATATGGCGTGCCAGGTAGGGGCGTGTTGAAGCTTCTCTTCCACCACTCGCTCCGCCGCCGTTCTGCCGTTCCAATGGCCGACACTCGCCATGTTCGAGCCGCGTGCTGGGCTGCTCGTGTCGCCCAGATGGCACCCGCGGGCAATGGTGCCCCTCGCCGCTCTGCCTCTCAGGAGGCTAATGCCACCACCGACCCTCCTGCCCGCGAACAACAGGACTCGTCGCTGCCACCGTCCGTGCAGCGCGACGGCCGCACCGTGACTCCATCACCCACTCCAGCCACGGCGTCGTCTTCTCATGGCCGTCGTGGGCCGGCGAACGCGCAGTCTATGCTGCTCATGGCACACGAGCTTTTGCGCTATTGTTCGACCAACGACCTCTATGACGACTGGCTCGCCCGCATCGTCGAATTCGTCAACGCCGCTGGCGAGGCCACTACACCATCTCGATCGCTTCGCTCTCCGCCCTCCCTGGCGAGCGACGTGGCTCACGGCGCGCCTCCCCCCTCCTCTGCACGGCGTGGGCCCCGAGCCAAGGCGTGAAGCTCCCGAGCGCGACCCGCCGTGCAGAATGCCGGCGTGCGATGAAGAAAGCTGCCAGGTGGTGCAGCGGCCCCAAGGAGAAGCGCGTGCACTCCCAGCACCGCCATGTCAAGACCACGTACCGCCAGAGGCAGCAGCACGCGGGCGTCGAGATCAGGGTCCTCCCCTGCGGCTGGCCCCTGTGAGTGCAGCAGGGTGTCGTGCTTTCACCCCGGAGCTGCGTCGCGTCGTCTGGCCCGGCAAGTTCAAGCCGGATCTGCCTCCGCGCTACGACGGTAGCCCTGCCCCCGCTGAGTTCCTCCAGCTCTATGAGCTAAGCATCGAGCCGGCGAACGGCAATGAGAAGGTCATGGCGAACTGGTTCCCTATGGCCCTCAAGGACGGTGCATGCTCTTGGCTCCTGAACCTTCTGGTGGGGTCCATCTCCTCCTTGGACGAGCTCCGCGAGCACTTCATCGCCAACTTCCAAGGCACTCGCGACCGCGCTCCAGTGGCAGGCGACCTGCTGTGCATCAAGCAGCAGCTAGGCGAAACCTTGCACAAGTACATACATCGCTTCACCAACGTCCGCCTCAAGATCCCGAAAGTGTCGGACGAGGCCATCATTTCGGCATTCTCTGAGGGCGTCAGGGATGTCAAGATGAAGGAAGAGCTCACCATACACGAGGACTTGTGCTCGGCTCTGGAGATGTTCAACATGGCCGCCAGGTGTGCGAGGGCAGAGGAAGGTCGCATCTCCCTCCTAGAGCATCCGGAGGTCGATCCTGAAGACAAGAAGGCCAAGGCTAAGGACGTGAAGCGCAAGGGCCCAGCTGTGCTCGTGGCTGAACCTGAGATGAAGCGCGGCTGCGACCACCCCGAATCCTCCAAGGGCAGCCGTCCGTTCTGTGTCGTCCATAATGTCCACAGCCACAACACCAACGACTACCAGGAGCTCAGGGCAATCTGCGACGGGCGCATCGGCCGCCGTCCCGAGCGCAACGACCGTGGCTACGGCCGTGGTGGAGGCCGCGACGAAGGCCGCTGGGACGACCGCGACCCCCGCCAGGACTGGCGTGATCAACCTCATGAGGACCGCTAGCAGGGTCAGCCTCGCGACGGCCCCTGGCGTGCCCAGCCCCGCGAGGACCGTCCACACGGCAATGCCGGCCTTCCTCCACTGCCACCGCTGCCAAGGAGGAACGACGACCACCGCCAAGATGATGGGACCGGGGGCTTTCAAGAGCCTCGTGCCATTGCCTGCATCCTGGGCGGTGCTCATGCTCCCGCCTCTCATCGCATCTTCGAGTAGTTCGCTCGTGAGGTGAATGTGGCCCTCCCTAAGCTTGAGGCGTCACGCCCCCTCAGATGGTCCAAGTACGCCATCACCTTTGACTCCATGGACCAGCTCAAATGTTCAGCTGCCATTGGTGTGCTCCCGATGCTCTGCTCGCCCACCATCAGCAACGTCCTCGTCACCAAGACACTCATCGATGGCAGCGCAGGGCTCAATATTCTCTCCGTCGAGACATTCAAGATGCTCCAGGTGCCGTACGACCAGCTCCTCCCCACCAAGCCTTTCTCAGGAGTGACCGATGGCTCCACCGTCCCCATAGGGCAAATCCGCCTCCCTGTCACCTTCGGCCAGCGCGACAACTACCACCGAGCTCATCGACTTTGACGTCGCCCATATTCGCCTCCCATACAACGCCATCCTCGGGTATCCGGCCCTCGCCAAGTTCATGGCGGCAACGCACCATAGCTACAATGTCCTCAAGATGCCAGGGAGTGGCGGTATCATCATGATCGCCTGCGACGAAAAGGCTGCGGTGTGCTCCCTTGAGCGCGCCTACCAGGCTGCGGCAGTCGAGAACTCAGATGATGAGGGTGCCGTTCGACCTCCTGAGGCCATCCCTAAGAAGAAGCAGCAGCTCCTCCCCAAGGCCGTCAGGAGGCTGGCGCACCTGACGATCATGCCTCAAGCCCCGTGCCCGCCGCTGGGGCGCCCTTCCCTCTCGCATAGGAAGGCGTGCCCGGCGCCCCTCTCAGGACGGGCTCGGGGGCTCTCATCTGGAGGGCCTCTTACCTAACCAGCGTCACGAGGGAGGCATTCGTGCACCACGTGGGGGCGTGCTTCAACGCGTGCCTCCGTGAGCAAGGCGCAAGGCGTGAGGCACCAGGCATTCAGGACCAAACTGAAGGACGACTCACCCTCACCCCAGAGCAGACCTCACGAGGTTGTTCTTCCCTTGTACTAGTTCATCCCAGCCCCTCGAGAGGCAAATCCACCACAAAGCAGGAGTAGGCTCTTACACCGCAAGGTGGCCCGAACCTGGGTAAACTGTCGTATCCATCTCCTTCCTTGATCCATCGAGCTAGGCTGTAGGGCGACGGGTTGGTTGGTTGGATAGGCTGAGTTCTTTGCACACGCCCCAGAGTTCGAACCTTCTTTGGGTCTGCGGAGCCCTGAATCCGATAGCCTCCCAGTGCAGCTGCGGCCCCTGATGTGGGCAACGAGCTGCGCATCTGGGTCAACATCCCGGGCCTCAACAGGGCTGCTTCGCAGGACCTCTTCTGGCCGTCCCGCATCAGCCGGAGTGGGGGCTACCCCTGCAGCTACGTTCGCATGCCATTTGGCTGGCTGAAAAAGGTCGCCTCGTACCAGCGCTTCGCGCAGAGTGCCATGGCGGCTCAGGACGCCATGCTACAGGCGGTCCTGTTGGAGGAAGTGTCGGACCCTCGCGAGCCCGACGGGCCTCGCGAGCTCCCCGGGCCTTAGGAGCCGCCTAGCTCATGAGGATTAGCTTCTGTGGCAAGTTTCTTCAGCTACCCTAATGCTCCCGCGATGATGGTGCCAGGTGACTTTTTGGTTTGTTCAGCTTGAGGGCGCCCCCCGAGCTGCATCATCCTCAGGCTACTAGGGCCTGGCCTCGCAGCTGTATCGTTTTTGCGCATGTATCAGAATTGGCCTTGCCTTTATGAATTTCCCAAGTATTTCAACTGCATGTACGGTGCTTCGTCACCATGATGTCGCTGCGTCCTCGCAAACCCGCCCGCGACCGCCTCATGATTAAGGACTGGCACGGCGTCTGTGCTCGGGTCCATCCCTACAGTGTTGTCAAATCCAAGCAACTGAGCTCTGTCCCGCGGGCCAGCTCCCTTGCGCGTCTCCTCCCGGGGTCCTTGGTGCCTTGTTCTCGCATGAGCTAATCATGTGTGGGCGAGTAAGGGCCTGCGGCCCAGTTCGTATGACCGCAGTTCGGTGCTTCGCCATAGCGGGAACCATGCGCCGGGTGTTTTTCCGTGGGATCATTGCATGAGAAGACTTGGCACGGCGTCTGTGCTCGGGTCCGTCCCTACAGCGTCGATAAAACCAATGGTTGAGCTCTGTCTGGCGGGCTGGCCCTGTTTACATCACCTCCTGGGGTCATTGGTGTCCGGCCTTCTGATGCGATAACCTCCGGTTGGGCATTCGGCGCAGGACCCCCCCCCATCACCCCACAGGTGTCATAAGCATGCCACGCGCCACAAAAATCAGGTGCAACCCACCTTGAGGTCTGTCCTTGTTAGTCCCGCGCTGGCTCACGAGTGCCCAGATACACCTCCTCCCGTTCTGCCGTGCTAGCCACGCTTACGAACGGGGCTGTACATGCCCCAGAGTCTCCCCCCAAGGGAACTCCCACCCATGCACTAGTGGAAGCCCCATGCTCTGCACTGGCGGACGACACGGTCGAGGAGCGACTATGGCCACGCACTAGTGGAAGCGCCATGCTCCACGCTGGCGGACGACATGGTCGAGGAGCGACTATGCCCACGCCAAAGTGGAAGCACCATGCTCCGCGCTGGTGAATAAACAACTGAGGGCGCCCTAGCGGCCGCACTAACCTCGGGATAGCCTATCGGCTCTTCGTACGGTCCTATCGCGCAGCTTCCCCCATAGGAGGCACACGCGAGGGGGCTGGACACGGGGGATGTGCTCAGGTCAGGTCTGGCGCATCCCGCCTCATCAGGTCCCCGGTACCTGGTCTTCTCACATCCCTCCCAGGCAAAAGCTGGTGAGGAGAGGTATGGAGGACTCCGGATTGGCTTAGATGTCGCTCACATTTCCTTCATGAGGGATGTTCGTACGTCAAGGGGGACCCCTGAGCATCGCGACTTAGGGGCCTCACTAGTCACGTAGCCCCTTACACCTTGGTCTCGTCCTGGCGATCCGGACGCCCCAACGGTGGTCGAGATATGCGCGGGGCTGGGCCCTACTGACGCAGAACACAAAGGCAAACAGGAAGGAAATCAAGCACGGAAAGAAAATCACGGAGTTCTAGCAAGTTATTACAAGCACAAAAGCGTTCCACAGATTCGAACAGAAGTTTTTACGCCTCCACGAGGCACGGTAAATGTTGCAGGAATAAAACTAGGAAGAAGCGCCACCACCGCCTTGGCCATCGCCGCCCCTCACCCCGGTCATCGGAATCCCGTCGTCGACATCGCTGCCGCCATCATCGCTGCCGCCGCCAATCTCCGCCGCCGGAGCCTCGGGATCGGGGACGCAGAGGAACTTCTCCAGCAGCGCGTCCACGTGATCCTTCACGGCCCCTCGGCAGCAGCACGAAACTCAGGAGCGATCGAGCGGATCACCGTGCTAAAGTCGAAGCCGGGATCCTGAAGGTAGAGATGGCTGAAGACACGCGTCGCGGCCGCGGAGAAGAGCGAGCGGCACTCCTCCTCCAGAATGGAGTCCACCTTGGCGGCAGCACCCTTGAGCGCCTCCACGAGCTTGGAGGAGAGCCCCGCGAGGCCATCCTCGGGGGTCGCCAGTGGCTCCTCATACCCTCCCCTGCAGATGGAGCACAGCGCGTCATGAGCCTTGAGCTCGAGGGAGGGGAAGGCGTTGCGTTCCGCGGCTGCCTTCTTCTCAACAGCGGCAAGGGCCTTCTCCCTGGCCTCCAGTTGGGCTGCCGACTCGGAGACGTGCTGGGCATGGGACACCTAGGCATCAGCCACCTCCTTCTTCAGCATGGCCAGGCGGCCACGCTCCGCGGCCTGGTCGGCGGCCACCTGTTTCAGCTTGGCATCGCGATCGGCGAACTTCGCTTCACGGGCCTTCAGGTCCTCTTCCCATTGCTGAAGCCGTTGGGCGTGCGTTGTTTGCTCCTCCTGGAGGGCCTTCAGCTTGGCCTCTGCCTCAGCGCTGCGCGCCTCGGCGGATGCAACGTTAGCCAACGCTGCGTCGTGAATCTCCTTGGCTTCGGCGACCATCTTCCTGCCTTCCGAGGTGGCGCCCTCGGCCCGGCCCCAGGCTGTCTTGGCAGACGTGTCGTCCTGGAGCCACCCCGAGATAAGCCCCAGGCGCTCCCTCAAGAGGCTCATGTCCGCATCTTGGAGGTCGGCTCAGAGCTGACCGAGCGCGGCATAGGCTTCGTCCAGGGCGCCTGGCCTGATGAGGGGGCCGCAGTCCGCCAGCGTAAGGGCTTGGGGAGGAGGCGGCACCGGTGCGTCGGCTAGCGCCATCACTAGGGAAGCGGTGGCAAAGACGACTTGGGGCACCAGAGGCTCCGAGCCCCCTTGGGCACGGCGGGGGTGGACGGCTCCGCGGCCTGCTGGCCCACGGGGGCCGGCTACTCCCGAGGCCGCACCACCACGTCCTAGGGGGCCTGCTCCATCGCGAGGGGACGAGAGACGGCCTCTTCCGCTTGTGCCAGAGTCGTTATGACTGCGGCGAGAGGTGGCGCCTCCTGAGTCCCGGCTCCCTCCTTCCTCTTCTTCACCACGACGCCCATCCTGGTTATCGAGGGGAGCACTGTGGGCACGGTGCCAATCTATGCTAAACAGAAGCCAGGTAAGGTACGTACTCGTTGAGAGTGATCAATGTCCTCTCCTTCTCCTTGGCCGGGGCTGGGACACCCCCGCTTTTCCTTGGTGCAGCCTTGGTCGGGCTTGGGGAGTTGGCGGGGTGCTCTTCATTCGGCCCCGGCATGGCACTGCTGCCTGGCAAGGCGGAGGCGTCACCCTGAAGGGACACGACCTGCAGGACCGCGCCCGCTCCGGTGGCCGGAGGGGTGCCACTCGGAGGAGGTGCCGCCCTGCTCTTCTTCGAGGTCACCTGGCCCGACCTTCGCAGGGCCCAGGGAGTGGCTCCAGACCTTGTGAGGACCCCGGTGGAGCGTGGGGATTCCACGGCCAGGGGCTCGTCGGCGTCGTCGTCATTTGCGAAGCTGCGAAGGAGCTCGCTCTGAGACGGGGGGGATCTCTGCCACATCGTCCTCGGCCACCTCCGAGTCCTCCTCGCCCTCTTCACTGGCACTGACGCCAGAGGACACCGGCACCGGGGAGTTGGGGCACTCAGGCAACTCGAGCCCCAGCTCGTTGAAGACGGGCATGGCGGCAATCAACGCTTCCCTGTCAGCACGGCGGTATAGCGGGACGTAGGCCCCCGGAAGGTCCCCAGGCTCACCCTCAAGCAGGGTGTTCATGGCCTTGGCTAGCTCCTCACCCGTCAAGCTCTCCGGGCGCAGCTTGATGTCGTCCGCTGCACCCCGGAACTCCCACATGGGGCACGTGTGCGACTGGAGCTTTCCACCTTCTTCCCGGCCCTCATGAGCACGTTGTTCTTGTGGACCGCCACAAAGGACACGCAGCTAGAGCGTTGGGTCGGATCGTGCATCCCCAGAGAGAAGAAGTGCCGGAGGAGTGGCACGGAGGGCCTCACACCCACGATGCCTCGCAGTAGAAGGCAAAAATGGATAGGAGGAGGATGGACTTGGGTTGAAAATGCAGAGCCTGGACCTGGTAGTGGTCGAGGACAGCGGAGAAGAACTCGGAAAGAGGGGGGACAAGCCCTGCGAAGATGCTGTGGAGGAAGAAGGGGTAAACCGTCCGTGCCAGAGTCCGCTGCTCGGCGGAGCCGGCCAGGATCACGGTCTCCTTCCACTCGTTCTCATCGCTCGCCGTGTATGGGAGCATGAGGGCGAGGTGCCCCTCCTCAGAGATGGAGGACGTGTTGAGTGCCGATGCAGAAGAAGGGGAAGAGCTTACGGCTTGCGCCGCGGGCTTCAACTTCTTGGGAGCCATCTGCGAAGTCACCGGCGCTGCAGTTGGAGAACGAAAGGGGAAGGCGAGCTCGATTGGATCTGGAGAGGTCCTTGGAGGAGGAAAGGGGATCTGAGGCAAGGCGAGGAGGAGTAATGATGGCCTGGCAGTGTGAGCCAGCCTTTTGTCAGTCTGGACAGTTGCCGAGGCGACGTGGGGAAGAGGAGGCGTCCACGTCCCGTCAAGCGCCACGCGTCAGCCTGGCCCGCAGGCGATTGGGGCCCGTAGAGCTTCACCCTTGCCCCTCGGCTTCGCCTCGAAGCCATCCCGAGCGTGCCTTGGGCCCGGGGGCTACGTTCGGCATTCTGGGAACCAGGGTACCTGGACTTGCCTTCCTGCGGCCCACGACGTGGCTCTCTCAACGGACTGGTATGACCCATCTCCAAGACCACCAAGACAAGACCCTCGCGAGGGGCCAGGCCTCGCGAAGACGAAGATACCAAGACCTCCCGAGGGAGAGTCCTCCCCAGGCGGCCTCCCGTGGAGTGGAGATTTATATGCAGGTACCCAGCCTCACGAGGCTGCGATGACGTGAGTCATGACAACCAAGGCCAGGCGGGCGCCAGCGGGTGTAGAAGAGGCAGTTTCCTCTTTGGTGCTAAGGAGGCAAGGACACGCGTGGGTTCACGAGGAATCTCCCAAAGGTTTCCATTCCGCTGCAACAAGACCAAGACCACAGGCTCGGCAAGGCGGAGGTCATCACCGAGCCTACCGCTGCGTCATGACCAGAAGCTTTGCAGGCGAAGACCACCTTTCATCGGGATTAGATGTACTACTTTTCCCCTTTCAAATTGGCCATTGTGGTATCCCTTCCCTCCTAAGTTTCATGGGAAGAGGACCAAGACCACTATAAATATAGGTTAGCCAACACCATAGAAGAGGTCGACTCATTCTCACCCCCGAGCTCTCGTGAGGTTGTTCATCCTCTGTACTAGTTCATCCTCAGCCCCTCGTGAGGCCAATCCACCACAAAGCATGAGTAGGGTTTTACACCGCAAGGTGGCCCGAACGTGGGTAAACTGTCGTGTTCATCTTCTTCCTTGTTCACACGAGTCCGGCTAGGCTAGGCTGTGGGGCGAAGGGCTCTAAGCTTGAGAGGTTGAGATCTTCGCACACGCCCCAGGGTTCGAACCTTCTTGGGTCTGCGGAGCCCTGAATCTGACAGGCGCAGAACAGGTGGTTTTTGTGCCCTGGTTCAAATGTGGTACAGTACCAAGTTGTTACCCTAGCCGCAAGTGTGGTGGTTTTGGGTACAGTACCACCCTTTTCCTTTTCAACTCGTGAAGCATAACACTTGATTAAGTAGCCGGATGGTGTGCTAATTTTGGTCTGCGACTGTTTGAAGGAATAATTGAGGTGTGCCTGGTCCGTGCCCGCATTTAGGGGTCCAACTTACCATGTTCCGACAGTAGTAACTATACTAGTCCCTGCGTATCTTACTCCATGACCAAGACGAAAGGAAAAAACAAAACAACTTAATGTTTCTTTGAGCCGTCCAAGTATAATCATGTGGCATTGCTTATTTCTCATTCCTCTCCAACCCTCTTCTCTATCGATCATGCCGCCCTCCGGTCAAGTCCATCCTCCCGCATGACTCATTTGAACATTCCGCCGAGTGTCATTCGCAAGTGGGCCTAGACCATGCCTGTATTTCCAATGTTGTAATTTGTCCGACATGCATACAGACAAATGGTTTGTTTAAAGTTTCGCGTTGCCTCCACTATGTGCTGCTTCCCATCTTAGTTTTGACATCCCATTCGGTTCATGCCCCGACACATCTTGACAAGATCAATAGATGTTGAGAGATCGAGTGCGTGTCGTGCTAGGAGATAAAGGTTTGGTGTGTTTCTATGATAGAAATGACCGTGTGGGGTGGAGAGAAGGGCGGGGGGGGGGGGGTTCTGTGTGTGCGCGGTGGTCGTGTACCATCTAGCTAGATCGATTGAAACATGACTAGGGTGGGTCTGGAGATCGACCGATCTAGAGAGGGGCGGAGAGAAAGATGAATGTATGCTTAAAAAAGATAGATGAAAGGCTTGGTTAAAATTAATGCATGGTAGAGTGACCTAGGCGTGTGTCGAAGAGCGACCTAACGACGAGCGAGATACAATCCCGATACCTCAGGAGATCAATTAGGTTTGACATGAACAAAGAGGAAGAGAGGTGGTATGTGTGCAAGAGAGAGAGAGAGGGGGGGAGGGAGAGAGAGACCCCTAGATGAAACTGAGAGAGAATGAGTGGGTGCATGTGTGATACCTAAGGCGAATTCAAAATTTTGAACCGGTGATCATAGCATCAGCAAATCATATATAAAGGTTATTCAATGTTTGTTTCGCTTTTGAACATACAATATACACCCTCCGATCCTTTTTAGTTTACATATAAGTTTTTTGTGTAGTCAAAGTATCTCTACTTTGATCAAACTTACAGAAAAAAGTATCTACATTCAACATCACCCAATCAATATTGTTAGATTCGTACGTAAGCGTAGATTTGTATTCAAACAGAAATGGTTTCCAATTTGTATTCAAACACGTGAATGCTTGTTCTCGCGCATGCTCTTCCTACTTGGATTTCACCATGTATAGTCAGTCCAATAGTAACTTTTTTAAGCCCCATGTCCAATAGTAGTAGAAGTAGTAGTACTAGTGGAGTACTGACAACATCTACAGTAGAGTATGCAGTGCTCCTAGTACTAGTAGTATACTACTAGTAACAGTCGGCCGACCTCTCTCTCTTCTAGTAGTAAATGACGCAGGCGGGGGAGGGGAGGGACGTCGGTTTGCTCTCAATTGCAGTCCCACAAGCGAGTGAAAACGCAAGATGAAGCGCGTTCCATTCGGTGAGTAACGTGCAGGGTCCATCGTGCCGGGGTGCAATGCGAACGCGACAAGAGTGATGTACACCGTCCATTCCTTATGAACTTGCATACTTCGAGTACTCCTTTTTTTAACACAGTACAGACACAAGCGCTCATACATGCGCGCATACGCTCACCCCTATGAACACACACACACGCACACCCTACCCCTATGAGCACCTTCGAGAGACTGAGTCGTCATATCTCTATCTCTACTCTTATAAAAAAACCGAGTTGGTGATGATGGTGTGCCTGCCATCCTGCAATATAGACCGTCCGATCTATATCTGATGGATAGAAAGCAAACTATGGCAATTTTGCAAAAGGATACCCGCACCTCTCTCGTTCATCCTTATCTCCCACAACTTCATTGCTGAGTAATTAAAAAAGGAAGCCGCTGGAACAATCGGGCATGGTGGCCGCTGCCGACGTCGTCCATCCCCATGCCTCCGCTAAGTCTGACCACCAATCACCACCGCACCCCACTCCTCCTCACCTTATCTCTCATCTTTCTCGATATATCATTTTTTCGATGAAATTCTCGAGATACCATTTTTTCGATGAAATTCTCGAGATATCATTAGTTTTACACATGGGATTACTCCTGCATGGGTCAATCGCAACAGGTGTTTTGTCAAAAAAATGCATCTCGATGTTCCGTGCAATGCACAGGCATCTTGCTAGTCATTTTGATATTTACGAAGTCACCGCCTCGTCATCGACAGGAATGGTGGGGAGGTCCAACCGTCTGCCACATGAAACTCCAAAACTTTGGTCCCATCCCACCCCACAACTCTCCAGGCTCCAGCCGTCCGACTTTGCAAACTCCACACAGTCAAAACCGATTGACCAGTCGTCACCGGAACCACTATTCACACCAGAACCTTTGCTGCTCGGCCTACGCCAGCTACTTGCCAGCCGGTCACCATTGTCCCAAAACCACACCTCCTCTCTAGCTCATTCCCCCACCTTTCGATCCCCTAGCCCGCATCAGCCGTCCCCTAGTTTGTTCGAAAGCCATGGTGCGCCGCAAGATCACATACTACAAGATGCTGATGCCGGTGCGCCATGCAGAAATCGCGGCGCTAGTCAGCGCCACAGACCTTCATTCCCAAGATCGCTTTGCGGTGGGCCAATCCCCGAGTTCTCTGGAGACAAGCTCCAAGGAGGAGGAAGCCGATCCACCGTTCATGGCGGAGGTTGCGGTGCAGAAGGCCCCCGATGCGTATAAGACAATGGACATCAACTTCGTCATGGATGTGAACCGGGCGGCGGAGGCTCAACTTGATACAGAGCGCGTGGATGGCGCTGCCATCGAGGCCCTCCTGCAGGCGGACCCGGATGTCCTGGACTCGAGCCAGGCGGCGGAGGCTCAACTCGACACGGAGCGCGCGGGTGCCGCTACCATCGAGGCCCTCCTGCAGGCGGAACCAAACGTCGTGGACGTGAACCGAGCGGTTCTCGCGTCCGTGCAGAGCTCCCACATGCTCCACGTGAATGAGTAGCTGGAGGCCGAGGACAACCATGGTGTGGAGACACACGTCGGTAGCTACGGCTGGTTCGCGCCGGCAGCCAAAGATGATGAGGTCGGCTCGTTCCACGAGCAGTGATACTTTTTCTTTAAGTTGTTGTTTTAGGGATTTTTTGCTGTGCAAAAACTTATATTTATGCAAGTCACCTGACTTTCATCATTTGGGTCAGTCGACCATTTCAGGCAGTTGGATGAATATCCTACGTCTCCTAACCCTTCTTCTTCCTTATCATCTTGACACGCCTTTGGACGGGTGTCACTTGGATAAATCTTGTGTTCCAATGGGCCGCCATGTGCTTAGCAGAGGCCACTTAATCACTTGGGGGCTCGACACCGCACTGATAAGTGAATTGCGTCGTAGTGCGGTGGAGCGGTGGTGTCTTGGCGGGGATCCTGCCCCTGGCAGACCCGGCAAGCTTGTTGGGGAAGTCTTGGACTTGCCCCTGAGACAGTCTCGACCCAGTCAGGCTCTCCTGTCCGGCAAGGGAGGCCTTCCCAAGGTGATATTCTTCTGTCTTGGTTGCCTTGGTCTTCTTGATCTGCTCTTTGATCTCACTAAGAGCTGCTTCTTTGGCTTGGCCTTGGTTTGGGGAGGAGGCCTTTCGTCTGTGCACAAGTCAGGGGAAACATGCACCCCTGTTTGTGTACCCCGATAGAAGCCCCCGGGCCAGAGCCATATGTGTCGCCGGGCACATTGGGTTAGGCCCCAAACAGTGCTTGGACATGCGTCGAAAAAGTGCTGCACATGCAGCGGTTGTCATGATGAATAGTCAATCCAACGTCCACTCCGCGTAATTACTGCAGGTCGTGGGGTCATGGGACTGCAGCAGCTAATGGGTAGTGGCCCGTAAAATGGTAACTTCCTGAGGAAAGATAGCGAAGGTCCAGCCCCTATGCCCGTTCCCAATAAAAAGGCAACGCGAAGGGGCGCTGCTCATTCGCATCTGTTCCTCCTTCCATCATCTTCTTCCTCAGTCCAAGCAACTGTTCCCACACCAACATTTGCCTCCATCGCTCCGCCAGATCTTCCATTCTTCCGGTGATCTGAAAGGATGGGAAAGAAAGCCGCCACCATGAGGGGGAAGCGGGCGACCACCGCAAAGGATGTTGCAGCGGAGGGGAAGAAGAAGAGGGCTGCGGAGCTAGACAGGAAGTGGCAGGAGGACATGGTCTTCTTCTCGTCAAACTTGGACAGCAAAGCCCTGACTGCGAGGTATACGTATATGTGGGGGAGGGCAGTTCTGAAGGGGCATGGAGCGCCCGTGGTCTTGCCGGAGGGAAAAGAGGTTCCACCGAACTCGTACCGCTTCTTCTGCGCGTACTTTCTCTGCGGCCTCACTTCCCCCTTCTCAGATTTCTTCGAAGCCATGATGGTGGTGTATGGATTCCACCTTCTGGATTTCACACCCAATGCAATGGCATGTACAACGATCTTTGCTCATCTGTGCGAGAACTTTGTTGGAGTTGCCCCTAACATGGATTTGTTCACGCACTTCTTCGTCCCGCGTGTTGAAGACAAAATTCACTGCCCGGGGAACATATGCTGGATTCCCCAGGGCAAGAAGGAGAATTGGGATTACCTCCCTGGCTAGCAGCGCAGCAGATGGGAAGAATGGAGGGCAGACTGGTGCTAGATCCAGGATGAGGACGCCCTAGAGTACTATAGGGCGCGGACGGAATGCGTCGTACGCGGCAGCGAATGGGGCAAGCCAAGCCTTACCGATGACAGGCTTCGCCCGGCGCTGAATAGGATCGCCCGCCTCAAAGCTGCTGGGCTAACCATCGAACAGGTGGGGGCTGACTTCCTCCGACGCCGCATTGCGCCACTGCAGAAGAGGGACAGATTCGCTTGGGAGTATGGCGATGCTACCAACAGAATGCGTTTGTACCCGGGCCTCATCAACAACTTGTCGATATACGACCATGGCTGGCTGGGCGAACAACTATTCGGCAGCCTTGGGCCATTCCATCTGCCGGCAAAGGTCGTCCCATTGCATATCAATTTTGCACGGGAACAGTGTCATGGGAAACCACGGCCACCTTTGGGGCCAAGGGCCCCTTTTGGTTCGGCAGGGGGACTGAGCGCATTGCACAAAGAGCGGAGGAGCATAGCATAGCACGGCAGAGATCACACGGGCAGTTTTAACCCAGGTACGGGCCGCCGTGAGGCGTAAAACCCTACTCCTGCTTTGGTGGATTGATGGTGGATGGTGGTGGAAATGTAGCGCTCTTGCCCGATAGGGTTGCCTCGGGGCAAGAGTAGCTACGCGCGTATGGGTGTACAAGGGTCCAAATCCTTTCTATCGTTGCCATGGGCCTCCTTCTATAGATTAAGGGGTCACCACAGTGGCAAATCAGTCATTGTGTACTGATTAGCTAGCGAACAGTGCTATCCTCTCTCCTCTGCAGACAGAGCAGTACGCATTAAATGCGCTGCTCAGTGTCACATCATGGCCTGCCCGGCACGCCTTGCCGGGCCGTTTGGCCACCTTCTCTCCTGTCTGCATGACACGTCGCAGGACGGGTGTCATTTGGAGGTGATTACTGTATGAAATGGCTACCATGTGGCGAAAGCCAGCCACTTAGTCATCTCGGGGCTTGACACCGCACCGATCGGTGACTTGCGTCGTCGTGAGGTGGGGCGATGAAGCCTTGGCGGGGCATTTTGCCTCCGTATGCCCCCAGCAGGCCTACCGAGGCGGCCTTGAGGTTTTGCTTCTGGGGCAACCTTGACCTCGCGAGGCTCTCCTGCCCGGCAAGGGAGGTTTTTCCCTTAGCAGTGTCTTGCTTCTTGGCTTGACTTGTTCTCCTCAACTTGCCCTTTGACTTGTCAAAGAGCTTATCTCTTTTACCTTGGCCTTGTCTTGGACGTTGCAATCTTGATCTTGGGCCTGTGCACGGTCTGGGCAACAGACCCATGGTTTGTTGCACCGACAGGAGCCCCCAGGCCTGACCCGAACGAGCTACCGGGCGTCGTCGGGGTAGATCCTAACTTGTGCACAGGCGAGGGGGAAAATAGATGCTCGCCCTTTGAGATCTTCTTTGCTTCTTCATTAATTTGAGCTTGGATCAGTTTCCGGTTCTTCCGCCCATTGCGTAAAGCCAACCGCAGTGGGGCCACTTTAGTAATGGCCCGCGAATGACTTTAACGCATGGGCGAGTAATTGCCAATTCACTCTTCCCACCACGCCCTTATCCCCGGCCACGTATGCTGCATGCATCGGGCGGAGTAGGTAATGGAGGCATGTCGTGTGGGGGAGTGTTAAGGCAGGGGCCTGGTCTTCATGGATGGGTGGAGGAGGACGGTGGTTACCCATCGATGAATCATCCCCCAGCCCCCAGCTTGCCTATAAAAAGGAGGGGCAGGGGGGAAGCGGGAGTGTTCATCCATGCCCTTCTCCTTTCTTCTCGCAATGCTTAGAGAAAGAGACCGGGGTCGAGCCCCGGACTCGAGCTTGAGGACAGCGACGCTGGAAGCTTGTGAAGGGGTTCAGGGAGTGAGCTTGGTCCGGAGTAAAAATGGGCGTGGCGGATATGCCACCCGCGGCGCGGGGGGGGGGGCACCGAGCCTTTCTCTCGCGGGGCGTGTTTGTTCCCTCTTCCTGGGTGCTGAATTCTTGGCGGCTCATGTCTGTCAGGGGCGCAGCTCTCGGCTTCCTTGGTAATCCCGGTACCGCCCCCCTGGTGAAGTTAGGACAAATGTTGAAGACGACGGCATCTTCCTGCCCGCCAAGGTGGGGAGCGATGCCCCTCGCGCGCCTCGGACACTCCTGTCGCCCGTAGCTTCTCCGGGGAGGCAATAGCTCGCGGAGCCGGCATCCCTCTGGAGCGGTGGTGATGGAGAAAGATCGAGGGAAGATGGAGAAGGCAGGTGGCAGGGCATCTGGTCGGAATACGATGGCACCAATGCCTTCGTCTTGTATTGCTGACCTGCTGCCTCGTCTTTCCGCTCTTCCCCTCCCTCCCCGGCACCATCATCACCGGCCTCTTGGTTGCCGGGGAGAGGGCCACTCTCTTGGTGCCTTCCCCTCCTCCAGTAGTCTGCTAGCTGGGCCTCGGTGGTTCTCCCCGCCGGTGCCTTTTGCTGGAACTTCTGGTTGGCCCTGGAGGTGGTGACCGAGGCACCATCGAGCTGCTCCTTCTGTCTTGCTCCTTCGCAGCTTCGCCACTCTCGATCTTGTCAGGGCGTGCCCGGTAGGTCCTGGCGGGGTCGAGTGGATCGTCTTGCCCAGGCACCCCTTTTGCCCTCCTTCTCTTCCACCGCAGTGCCTAGGAGGAGGTGGACAAGAAAGGGATTATGGGGCACTTATCTTTTTTTCAATCTAAAATATGTAGGCACTTGCCAAACTTTAGTTCAAATTATGTAATCTCTTTTATCCATGTTTGTCTTCTGTAAGGTCTGTACTTGTTGATCAGCATATTAATGAGAAAGATAAACCTTGCCAGGAACTTGTGCATGGAACATGTCCAAGCAGAGGGAGAATGCCTCTTTACGCTCAAGTAAACAAGTTTTTCCCCGGTAGGCTATCCTGCTGGTACCCTCTAGTTGTTGCCGCGGGGCTGGGCCTACCGGGCACAAATCATGAAGAGGGACCAGCCCCTCGCCAACTTCCTTGCCAAAGGCCACTACAACCTCCCTGACCGAAGCAACGTTCGAGTCAAGGGACGGGAGCACCTAAGTCTTGAAAGCGGCGAGGTTTTCTTATACCGTGCCTGCTGATACCGTGCAGCACCCATAGCAGCCCAGAGATGGTTCTCCTTGAGTAGCACAGCGTCGTCACGCCGGTGCTGCTCTTGCGCTACTTCAACATAGGCAAGCACTCAAGGTGACCGGTAAATGAGTTCCGTGGGGATAACTTCTTCTGCCCCATGGACTAGGGAGAAGGGAGTCTGCCCGGTAGCTTGATTTGGTGTCGTTCTAAGGGACCAAAGAACTACCGGCAGCTCAGCGATCCACCGCCTGCCGCACTTCTGCATCCTATCGAAAGTTCTCGTCTTGAGTCCTCGCAACACTTCAACGTTCGCCCTCTCAGCTTGCCCGTTGCTCCTTGGATGGGCCACAGAGGCGAACGAGATTTTGCTTTCGAGGGCATGAACGTATTGCATGAAGGCGCGACTCATGAACTGGGTGCCATTGTGAGTGATGATCCGAGCAGGAACTCTAAAGCGGCACACCAATCCTTTCAAGAAATTGATAGCTGACTGAGCAGTCACCTTTCTCACGGGCTCTACTTCCGGCCACTTTGTAAACTTGTCGATTGCAATGAACTGTGGCACCCCGGCTTAGAGAACCGGTTTACCAGTGTTTCCAACCCAGAGAACATAGCTTGTAACAGAACATAGCTTAACTTTTATTGATAATAGTCGAGTACAAGCTTATATATTACATGATCATCGAGACCAAAAGCACATCTAGTGCTATGACAGTATTTACATTATTTATCTAACATATTAGGGCCTCGGTATTACTGCAGGATACTACAACGAAAGACTATTGCATAGCGGAACATGATAGTAACTCCATCCACAGGGACAATGCTGAGGACACATCCTAGTCATCGCAACACAGACCCTCGAGACCTCCATCTCAGTCTTCTCCTGCATCTGGCATGATACGCCAGGTGAGTACTTTGAATGTACTCGCAAGCACATGACAACCAAGTATGCAGCACATAATAGCATGGCAATTCAACATGTTAAGTTTTGAATGATTCACTTACTGTTATTAACTTAACCATATCCGGGTTGTCTCACAACCCTCGGAATACTCGATGCCAACAAGTACTCCTGCTCATAAGACAAGTTCTTCCATCATTACTATGGTTATTACGGTTGATCACCTAGAGAGGTCTTGACGGGCTGTCCAAAACCTTGGATGCGGCTATCCAAATTGATTTTACACTCTGTAGAGGTTGCACAGTTTACCCACACCATGGAGCACCTGACCTCGTGATCCCATTCGGGTGGACCAGCGTTGCTCCAACGAAACCCGCCTGACTCGTGACTCTCCCATCGTACCACCGGCAATCACACTCCCTTTGAGTCAAGCCTTGGGTGGCCCCATGTCACCTCATGACACCTGCCACCATCGTGGCCTAACTAAACTGTCACAAACGAGGATGCCGGCACAAAACTCAGCTGGGCTCATAGGGTTATCGCCGTCTGCCAGATCAGGGCAGCACGCACGCATAACCCTCCTTGTCTAGAGGTACCGGTGAAAGAGCATGGAGCCAGACCAAGTTAAGGTCGTCCCATACCGGCAAATGTGGCTGCACGAGTAAGCCCGGACAGGTGACTCTTGATCAACCAACTAAGTTTCACTTAGAAATCATGGTCATTCATCATATCAAATTAAGTTGTCAACAATAGGCATTTAAATACTTCACTGAATTATCTATGTTAATTAAATGCAAGAAATGAATATGAATTATGCAATGCTATGAAATGCTTCATAATATGGATGTCTCGGCTTGCCTTGATCAGTTGGGTTGTTCAAATACTCCTGGTCTTCAAATCCACAAGAATCTCCTTCTGAAAACATTTTTAAATGGCAAAGGAAAATATCACATAAATCCTTTTTATTCACCAACACTTCTGTGAGTATTGGAAAAATACCAAACTTGGTCAGAAAATAAAGGAGTTTAATACCAACACAATGCAAAAAGAATCAAGTGATTTGGACCTTTTAATAAAAAGTTATTAGTGGTCAAAGTGGCTGGTCAACTCTGTTTAATAAATAAAAACCAGAAAATTAGAAAAACCAGCGGAGGGGCCACGTCGAAGGTGTAAACGTCCCGGGCGCCTCCACTTACCACTTCGGCCAGAGGATGACAGGTGGGGCCGGGCCTGTTTAAAACAGAGAGAGCAGAGAGAGAGAGGCGGCTCACCGGCGCTCCTCGCCGGCGATAGCGACGGCGGTTGGGCTGGGAAACAATGGGGATAGATCGGGCACTCGAAGACGGTCCTCCCTGTACCCGGAGATGGATAGACGGCGCGGCCCCCTTCTTCTCCAGCGGATGGGTGCTACGGTCATCGACGGAGAGGCTCAATTCGGCGGCAGTTCGACGAGGCAGGAGCTCTAGGAGGGCTAGTGGACCGAGCTGATCACGACGAAGAGCTCAGGCGAGGCGGAGGTGGAGTGGAGGTGGCTATCGACAGAGAGAGAGAGCGGCGGAGAAACTCTAGCAAAGCTCGAGGCCAGAGGGCCTCTCAGCATTGGCTCTTGCTTTGGGGAGCCGATTTGAGAATGGAGGGAGAGGGGTGAGGAGTGAGCGAGGCCGGGCGGGGCTATTTATAGGCGGGAGGCGAAGCTCATGGAGCTCTCTGGATCTGCGGTGACGTGGCTACGCCACTGGCGCAAGGACGGCGAGCTGGCCGTCATGGCGTAGGGCGAAGCGACGTGAGCGGGCAGAGCATTGAATGCGTGAAGAGATGGCTCGGGGAGAAGAAGACGAGCGGCGCCGCAACTATGGACGCACGGGTGGCACAGGGCTTGTGGTCGTGGCGGCCGCCGAGAGCTTCTCCAGCAAGGGGAGGGGTCTAGAATGACCAGGTGGAGGAAGGAGAGGATGTCGACGCACGGCGACAAGCCACTGCGACGAGAGGCAGTCGGATGCGACGCCACAGACACGGGCGTAGTGCAGAGCGCGCGCAATGGTATGCCATTGTCATGCTCACCACGAAAGTTGATGTCTAGAGGCCACTAGAGCCTGGCGTTTCTTGTCTGGCATGTCGACCCTCGATCACTCAGATCACCTACACCTCTGGTTTGGCTTGTTTCAGTCTGAGATGAGGGGTAGCCTCAGATACAGTTTCTGACAGTGAACTAGAGAGAGATCTGAAGAAGTGGTGAGCTGCGAATGGTGCCAGTGGAGATGTCCAGGATGATCTAGGTTGGAAGGACTAAAAAATGGTCAAGTTTGAGAAGGTTTGGTTGAGATTTGAGGGTAGTTCATGTGTAACCTACCAATCTGGTCCAGAATGTGAAAGTTGAAGCCCTGCTCATATGAATGATCTTTAGATGCTGAAACTTGGTGGAGGGAAGTCATTTGTAGTTGTCCTCATGCCACAGAAATTTCAGATCATTTGGACAAACCTAGCAGGTACTTCCTTCACAAAGGTCCAGACTGACCAGGAACAAAAATGAATTGTTTTGCAAAATATTTGAACTAGTCCAAGGAATTGGGGCAATATATGGTCCAAGGTATTTTAGGGAATTATTTGAGAATTTCCTGGCCATCCAAACTATAGGTTGCTTCACAACCCATAGTGATGACCTAAATTCCCAAATAAAAGAAAAGGGTTATTGGAAAAGATTTAAATAGGGATTTGGGTCCTAGTGATACTTGGCAGGGTTTTGGCAAGGTGATGAGGCTTTGGATTACTTGGAAAGGATTCAAAAGTTTCCAAGACCAAATGAAAAGGTTCAAAAACCATTCAAATTTCAAATAAAGCCAAGAAAAGTTTGAAAAGAAAATGTTGCCAAAATCAGGGTGTCACAAACCTACCCCCCTTAGGATGAATCTCGTCCTCGAGATTCGGTTGCTCAGGGAACAAATATGGATATGTGAATCTCAGAAAATCTTCTCTTTCCCAAGTGGCCTCTTCCTCGGTGTGGTGCTCCCACAGCACCTTATAAAATCTTATCACCTTACTCCTAGTGGTTCTTTCCATCTCATCCAAGATCCTGGCAGGTTTTTCCTCATAGGTCAAATCCTTAGCCAATTCTAGCTCACTCATATCCGCTTGCTTGGCTGGGGGTGCAATGCATTTCCTTAACTGTGAGATGTGAAAGACATCATGAACGTCTGACAATGCTGGTGGCAATTCCAACTGATATGCGACTCTGCCCCCCCTAGCAATCACTAGAAAGGGGTCGATGTATCTTGGGGCCAACTTTCCCCGGGTGCCAAACCTCTTTACTCCCTTCATAGGGGTTACTCGCAAGTAAGCATAGTCTCCAGGCTCGAAAGTTACTTCCCAGTGTTTTGGGTCGTAATAGCTCTTCTGTCGGGACATGGCTGCTCGCAGACGCTCTTGAATATCCTTGACTTGTATTTTAGCCTCGAGCATCAAGTCCGTACCAAAGATGCGACTATCTCCTATTTGGGACCAGTTCAGCGGTGTGCGGCACTTCCGTCCGTACAATGCCTCAAAAGGCGACATCTTGAGACTTGCCTGATAGCTGTTGTTGTAGGAGAATTCAGCGTACGGCAAACTATCCTCCCATTTGGGTCCATGGGAGAGAGCACATGACCGAAGCATATCCTCTAATATTTGGTTCACTCGCTTGGTCTGTCCATCCGTCTGCGGATGGTACACTGTGCTGTGTTTCAGCATGGTTCCCAGAGCTTGATGTAGCCGTAGCCAGAATGCTGAGGTAAATAGGGAACCCCCTATCTGAAGTGATAGACTTGGGTACTCCGTGCATATTGACTATCCGGGACATGTAGAGTTGTGCCAGCTGATTTGCGTTGAAAGTGGTCTTTACTGGGATAAAGTGAGCCACTTTCGTGAGGATGTCTACAATGACCCAAATAGCATCATTGCCTCTCGTGGACTTGGGCAGTCCCACAATAAAATCCATACATATGTCGTCCCACTTCCACTTGGACACCGGTAAAGGTTGCAGTAGCCCAGCGGGTGTCTAATGCTCTGCTTTGACCTTGTTGCAAATGTCACAGCAGGCAACATAGTATGCTATATCTTTCCGCATTCCAGACCACCAAAAAGTTTCTCTCAAGTCCTGATACATTTTGGTACCTCCCGGGTGGATCAAATATGCGGACTCATGTGCTTCCTTGAGTATTTGTTGCATCAAGTTGTTCTGATCCGGCACACAAATTCGTTTCTCGAACCACATGGTACCCTGTTCATCTACACGGAAGGACTTGGCCTTCCCTTGCTGAATTAACTCCTTGATCTCCCGAATTTCTTCATCTAACTTCTGTGCTTCCTTGACTTCCTCCATGAGGGTTGGAGTAATTTCCAACGTGTTCGGGGTCATTGGGCCGCATAGCACCATATTGAGCTTGACAAACTCTTCTTGTAAGCTCGGATGCATACCCTCAACTAGTGCATTCACTGCAGCTTGTTTCCTGCTCAGGGCGTCAGCGACCACATTCTCTTTCCCTCAATGATAGTTTATTCCAACATCATAGTCCTTGACTAGCTCAAGCCATCTTCGCTGCCTAAGGTTCAAGTCGGGGTGAGTGAAAATATACTTGAGACTCTTATGGTCTGTGTATATTTCACATCATTGTCCAATGAGGTAATGCCTCCAAATCTTCAGGGCATGAACCACAACAGCTAGCTCCAAGTCATGTGTGGGATAGTTCTCTTCATGGGGTAGTAGCTATCGTGATGCATAAGCTACAACCTTCCCTTCTTGCATCAGCACACATCCGATTCCACGCCTGGATGCATCGTAGTATATGTCGAAACTCTTGTGAATGTCTGGGAGGACTAAGACAGGGCCTGTGGTTAGCCTCGTCTTTAACTCCTGGAAACTGCTGTCACACTCGGCTATCCAGATAAACCTTTGGTTCTTTTTCAACAATTCCATCAGTGGCTTGGCTATCTTAGAAAAACCTTCAATGAAGCGACGGTAGTAGCCTGCCAAGCCTAGGAAACTATGGACTTCGGTCACCGTGGCTGGTGTCTTCCAGTTCAAGACCGCAGTAACCTTACTAGGATCAACAACTATATCTTTCTCTAACAGAATATGTCCAAGGAATCCCACCTCTTTCAGCCAAAATTCGCACTTACTGAACTTGGCATATAAGCGATGGGTTCTCAACCTTTCCAAGACAGCTCTGAGATGTTGCTTATGCTCCTCTTCATCCTTAGAGTATATCAGGATGTCGTCAATGAACACCACTACAAACTTGTCCAGAAAGTCCATGAAGACTTTGTTCATCATACTCATGAAGTAGGTTGGAGCGTTGGTCAATCCAAATGCCATAACTGTAAACTCATATAGTCCATATCGAGTGGTGAACGCTGTCTTGGGGATATCCTCCTTTCGGATTTTCAGTTGATGATATCCCGTTCTGAGGTCGATATTATAGAATACCCGTGCTCCATTCAACTGGTCGAATAAGTCATCAATTCGAGGGAGCGGGAACTTGTTCTTGATAGTGACCTGTCTAAGCTGGCGATAGTCTACGCACATTCGTAGACTTCCATCCTTCTTCTTGACAAATAATACTGGTGACCCCCATGGCGAAATGCTTGGACGAATGTATCTTTTCTGTAGAAACTCGTCTCACTGCTTCTTTAGCTCTGCCAGCTCTAGGCCTGGCATCCGATAGTATTTCTTGTATATTGGAGCTGTACCGGGAATTACCTCAATCGCAAACTCCAATTCTCGGTCGGGCGGCATCCCTGGTAATTCTTCAGGGAACACATCCGGGAACTCACAGACTACCGGGATCAGGTTCATATCCGTAACGGTGGTCTGGTATGCCGTGCTCTTTCTTGTTATCATTCTGCTAGCCAGAAATTGGACGGTCTGTCCGGCAGGGTTCACCAATGTCACCGTTCTGGTGGCGCAGTTGATACACACTTGGTGCGGTGCCAACCAGTCCATCCCCAGTATTATGTCTAGTCCTGGGGATTCAATGGCAACAAGAGTAGCTGGGAATTTGACTCCATGAATTGAGATTTCTAGACCCTTGTATATTATATTTGTTCTGAGAATAGAGCCAGGGGCTTGTACCACCATGATTTTGTCCAAAAGTGAAGGAGAAAATTTGTGCAAGGTGGCAAAACTTTGCGAAATAAACGAGTGGGAAGCCCCAGAATCAAATAAAATTATTGCAGGTATGTCATTGATAGAAAACATACCAAGGACAATGTCTGGAGCTTCGCAGACTTCTTCGGCAGAGATGTGGTGGACGCATCCATGGCTGAAGTTGTGGTTGGGGCGGCGTCCAAGGTGATTGACTTGTGGCTTCTGGTCAGCTGATTGCTTTCCATTATTAGTAGGACACTGCTTGGCGTAGTGTCCACTCTGGCCACAAGTGAAATAGGTGTTGTTGCGGCGGCAGTCCTCTATGACTGGCTGCTTACCAAAGGTCTTGCTCTGGTTGCCTGGCTTGCTATTGTTGCCACCATTGTTCCACACAGGTTTGTTCTCAGATGGCCCTGACTGCCAACTGCGCAGCTTTTGCGCATATGGCTCCCTGTTGTCCTTCTTGGGCTCGAACTTCCTCTTATGATCATCATTCCCAGACTTGTGTTCTCATTCGGCGATGAAGGCCTTATCCACCAAGGTCTGGAAATTGGGGAAGTCCAACATGCATAGCTGACATCGGAGGGCATGGTTAAGTCCTCCGAGGAACCGGTCTATTTTCCTTTCTTCGGTAGCCACATCATGAGGAGAGTACCAGGCCAAGTTGTTGAACTTGTTTAGGTATTCTCCCATGGACATGTTTCCTTGTGTGAGAGCTAGGAATTCTCTCTGCTTCACTTTCATGATACCCGTGGGAATATGATACTTGCGGAATAGCTCTTTGAATTTCTCCCAGGAAATCTCTTCTCTAGCAGGCCACATTAACTTGGTGTTGTCCCACCATATGGCTGCCGGGCCTTCGAGATAATGGGTGACAAATGTGACTTTATCTGCTTCTTCACAATGAGCGATGTCCAATTTCTTTTCCATGGTTCTTAACCAGTCATCATCCTCAATAGGATCCATAGCCTGACCAAAGCTGGGTGGTTTTGTGCACTGGAAGTCAGACAGTTTGGAATGCACCCCATTGCCATTGTTCTGACCTACTATTGTCTGCATACTCTTGAGAAATTCCATGAGGTCTTGGTTTCTCTTTTCCTCAAACATTCTCATTATCTGATCTGTGGTTGGTGCTTGTGGTGGTGGTGGTAAGTCTTCGGGCGGTTGCCCTACCTGCTTGGCGGATCGACGGACGGGGTTTCCATCGCCGCCTTGACTGCTCCTTCCTTTCTTCATCCTAATTTTTGTTCCCATGGCAAATACCGAATCGATGAGCAACATCCATTAGGAGAAATACAATAATATGACACCAGAGAAAATTCATGAAAAAGGCAAATAAAGAGAACAACATAATTATACAAGATAACCCAACATCATACATGGCAAGCTAGTAGGGGGATATCATGGCTAGACTACTCATACGGCAGTCGACATATGCAAAGATGCATGCATTACTACTCAAGCTCCAGTCTAGTGCGTCGGTGACACGAACACTGCCCATCTGAAAAGTCCTCGTCGTCAGATCCTGAGTCAGAATCAGAACTGATGATGTGAGTCACCGGGTCAAAGGAGACGTGACATCGCTGCTGAGACGGCTCTCCTTCTGCGGAAGAAAGAGCACGTCGCCTCAACATCGGCGGAGCAGGAGTGGCTAGGAGTGAGGCCCACTCAGCTGAGGTCTCACGTCGACTTCCAGATGATAAGCCTGATGGTCCACAAAACCAGAAGGGGTATCAAGCACACGCGGAGGTGGAACTGGTGGTGGATACCTAGGTGGAACTATAGGAGGAGGAGGTGCTGGAGTCACTGCTGCAAGTGCCTCCTGAACACGACATAGCTCCTCAGCCAAGGAAATGATCATACGGTAACTGGCGTTTAGGTAGCGAGACAAAACACCAGCCGCATGATCACACGCCGGGTCAACAGGTGAGAAAAGGACTCGCCCTGTCGTAGGCGACATGGTGGGATAGTGGAAGAAACCTGGATGGGTCTGCATCTCGACCTCGTGGAAGTGCAAGTCAGTAATAGCCTCCATGGTAGCAAACTGGATCACCAGCTCCGGAGTAGAAGCCACTCCGCCCTTGGAAGAGCGAGAAGAGCTTCCAATATCCGAAGTCGCGGTCATGGAAGCCACTGCATGGTACTCATATACTGACTCACCCAACTGTTCCTGAAACACCTGCTACACCGGGTCATCACCATTGGGATACAGCCGAAGCCAGACGCTACGAAGCAGAGCTAGAAAAGTGTGGGGTTCTGGCTCATGATGAAAGTGACATGGAACTGGTGCCATCTACACTCACAATGCCAAGGGTTAGTAACATAATGAATTATGATGCATAAGGCATGGCATGCAACAAGCAGGATGCACACTCAAGGTCCTATGCTAATCGCAGTCCTAGCACGGGTTACCTAGGGTGTCCTATAGTCAGCATGGCTCTGATACCAAGCGTTGTGGCACCCCGGCTTAGAGAACAGGTTTACCAGTGTTTCCAACCTAGAGATCATGTCTTCTAGAAACACACAACAACTTGGAACAGAACATAGCTCAACTTTTATTGATAATAGTCGAGTACAAGCTTATATATTACATGATCATCGAGCCAAAAGCACATCTAGTGCTATGACAGTATTTACATTATTTATCTAACATATCAGGGCCTCGGAATTACTGCAGGATACTACAACGAAAGACTATTGCGTAGCGGAACATGATAGTAACTCCATCCACAGGGGCATTGCTGAGGACACATCCTAGTCGTTGCAACACATACCCTCGAGACCTCCGTCTCAGTCTTCTCCTGCATCTAGCATGATACGCCAGGTGAGTACTTTGAATGTACTCGCAAGCACATGGCAACCAAGTATGAGCAAATAATAGCATGGCAATTCAACATGTTAAGTTTTGAATGATTCACTTACTGTTATTAACTTACTCATATCCGGGTTGTCTCACAACCCTCGGAATACTCGATGCCAACGAGTACTCCCGCTCATAAGACAAGTTCTTCCATCATTACTATGGTTATTATGGTTGATCACCTAGAAAGGTTTGGACGGGCTGTCCAATACTGTGGACGCGGCTATCCAAATAGATTTTACACTCTGCAGAGGTTGCGCACTTTACCCACACCATGGAGCACCTGACCTCGTGATCACATTCGGGTGGACCAGCGTTGCTCCAACGAAACCCGCCTGACTCATGACTCTCCCACCGTACCACCGGCAATCACACTCCCTCGGAGTCAAGCCTTGGTTGGCCCCGTGTCACCTCGTGACACCTGCCATCGTCGTGGCCTAACTAAACTATCCCAAACGGGGACGCCGGCACAAAACTCAACTGGGCTCACAGGGTTATCGCCGTCTGCCTGATCAGGGCAGCACGCACGCATAACCCTCCCTGTCTGGAGGTACCGGTGAAAGAGCACGGAGCCAGACCAAGTCAAGGCCGTCCCATACCGGCAAATGTGGCTGCACGAGTAAGCCCGGACAGGTGACTCTTCATCAACCAACTAAGTTTCACTTAGCAATCATGGTCATTCATCATATCAAATTAAGTTGTCAACAATAGGCATTTAAATACTTCACTGAATTATCTATGTTAATTAAATGCAAGAAATGAATATGAATTATGCAATGCTATGAAATGATTCATAATATGGATGTACTGGCTTGCCTTGATCAGTTGGGTTGTTCAAATACTCCTGGTCTTCAAATCCACAAGAATCTCCTTCTGAAAACATTTTTAAATGGCAAAGGAAAATGTCACATAAAGCCTTTTTAGTCACCAACACTTCTATGAGTATTGGAAAAATACCAAACTTGATCAGAAAATAAAGGAGTTTAATACCAACACAATGCAAAAAGAATCAGGTGATTTGGACCTTTTAATAAAAAGTTATTAGTGGTCAAAGTGGCTGGTCAACTCTGTTTAATAAATAAAAACCAGAAAATTAGAAAAACCAGCGGAGGGGCCACGTCGAAGGCGTAATCGCCCCGGGTGCCTCCTCTTACCGCTTCGGCCAGAGGATGACAGGTGGGGCCGGGCCCGTTTAAAACAGAGAGAGGCGGCTCACCGGCGCTGCTCGCTGGCGATAGCGACGGCGGTTGGGCTGGGAAACGACGGGGATAGATCGGGCACTCGAAGACGGTCCTCCCTGTACCCGTAGCTCCCCCGGAGATGGACGGACGACGCGGCCCCCTTCTTCTCCGACGGATGGGTGCTACGGTGATCGACGGAGAGGCTCAACTCAGCGGCAGTTCGACTAGGCGGGAGCTCAAGGAGGGCTAGTGGACCAAGCTGATCACTACGAAGGGCTCAGGCAAGGCGGAGGTGGAGTGGAGGTGGCTGTCGACGGAGAGAGAGCGGCGGAGGAACTCCGGTGAAGCTCGAGGCCAGAGGGCCTCTCGGCCTTGGCTCTTGCTTTGGGGAGTCGGTTTGAGAATGGAGGGAGAGGGGTGAGGAGTGAGTGAGGCTAGGCGGGGCTATTTATAGGCGGGAGGCGAAGCTCACCGACCTCTCTGGATCGGCGGTGATGTGGCTACGCCAATGGCGCAAGGACGGCGAGCTAGCCGTCGTGGCGCAGGGCGAAGCGATGGGAGCGAGCAGAGCATTGAATGCGCGAAGAGATGGCTCGGGGAGATGAAAACGAGCGGCGCCGCAACTGTGGCCGCACGGGCGGCACAGTGCTCATGGTCATGGCGGCCGCCGAGAGCTTCTCCGGCGAGGGGAGGGATCTAGTACAACCAGGTGGAGGAAGGAGAGGATGTCGACGCACGGAGAAAAGCCACTGCGACGAGAGGCAATCGGATGCGACGCCACAGACACAGGCGCGGTGCAGAGCGCGCACAATGGCATGCCATTGTCGTGCTCACCACGAAAGTTGATATCTAGAGGCCACTAGAGCCTGGCGTTTCTTGTCTGGCACGTCGACCCTCGATCACTCAGATCACCTACACCTCTGGTTTGGCTTGTCTCAGTCTGAGATGAGGGGTAGCCTCAGATACAGTTTCTGACAGTGAACTAGAGAGAGATCTGGAGAAGTGGTGAGCTGCGAATGGTGCCAATGGAGATGTCCAGGATGATCTAGGTTGGAAGGACTCAAAACTGGTCAAGTTTGAGAAGGTTTGGTTGAGATTTGAGGGTAGTTTGTGTGTAACCTACCAATCTGGTCCAGAATGTGAAAGTTGAAGCCCTGCTCATATGAATGATCTTTAGATGCTGAAACTTGGTGGAGGGAAGTCATTTGTAGTTGTCCTCATGCCACAAAAATTTCAGATCATTTGGACAAACCTAGCAGGTACTTCCTTCACAAAGGTCCAGACTGACCAGGAACAAAAATGAATAGTTTTGCAAAATATTTGAACTAGGCCATGGAATTGGGGCAAGATATGGTCCATGGTATTTTAGGGAATTATTTGAGAATTTTCTGGCCATCCAAACTAAAGGTTGCTTCACAACCCATAGTGATGACCTAAATTCCCAAATAAAAGAAAAGGGTTATTGGAAAAGATTTAAATAGGGATTTGGGTCCTAGAGGTACTTGGCAGGGTTTTGGCAAGGTGATGAGGCTTTGGATTACTTGGAAAGGATTCAAAAGTTTCCAAGACCAAATGAAAAGGTTCAAAACCCATTCAAATTTCAAATAAAGCCAAGAAAAGTTTGAAAAGAAAAGGTTGCCAAAATCAGGGTGTCACACGAACAAGAATTCAAAGCCCCCGGCAGCACGGGGGGAAAGGGCCGAGGGTATTGAGCCCTCAGACCGAAAATGGCCATGACAAAGGGATTGTCTGAAGAGCTTGGGCAGGCAGGTGGATGTTCTTGGAATGGAACTGGCAGGCTTCACACTTAGTGACAAGCTCGACCGCATCTTGGAGGGTGGTGGGCTAGTAGAATCCTTGCCGGAAAGCTTTCCCAACCAATGCCCTTGATCCAATGTGGGAGCCGCACATACCATTGTGTATCTCTGCCAGCAGATCCTTTCCTCCTTCCTGGTAAATGCACTTCAATTTCACACCGTTGGGCCTCCTTCTATATAGCGTGTCATCAACGAACTGATACATACTGGCCCTCCGGGCTACTCTTTCAGCTTCTTCTTGCTCTTCGGGAAGTTCTCCGGTTTGGAGGAAATGGACTATGTGCCATGCCCAAGGCGGAGCCTGTGGCTCGGCAACGAGGGCTAACGGCACCTCCTCATTGGTGAGAGTGTGATCCTTGACCGTGGGGACCGGTGGCCTGGTGGGAGGATGTAGCTCAGCAACCGAAGGGGAATTGTGCTCGACAAGCTTTCTGCTGGGATCCTCGAGGGGTTCTACCGGGAGAGGCCTGCCGGAGTCCAGTTTCCTCCTCTTTCTGGCCATTGTTGCCGGGGATACGGAGGGCTGAGTCAGATGGAGAACAAAAGTTCCTGGTTCCACAGGGAGCTTCTGCGCAGCGCACTTTAACAGATGATCAGCGATGCCATTTTCCGCATGGGGTACGTGCTCTGTTTGCAATCCGTCAAAGCGCTCCTCCAACTTTCTCACCTCCTCAATGTTTGCCTCCATCAATGGACTTTGGTAATCCTTGTTGACTTGTCTCACTACAAGTTGTGAATCTCCACGGATGATTAGCTTTTTGATCCTCAGTTCTGTTGCAATCCTGAGCCCGGCAATGAGCCCTTCATACTCTGTTGTATTGTTGGTAGCTTCCTCCCTGGCAAAATGCATCTGGACGACGTAATTCAGGTGCTCTCCGGTGGGAGCAACGAGAAGCACGCTAGCCCCTGCACCTTGTAGGGAGAAGGCACCACCGAAAAACATGATCCATTCTTGGGGTGCTTCCTTGCCGGGGATAACTGTCTCCAATACCTCTTCATCAGGAGTTGGCATCCATTCTGCAATAAACTCTGCCAATGCTCTGCTCTCAATGGTTGATGTGCTCTCAAACTTCAAACCAAAGCTGGATAACTCCAAAGTCCACTCCACTATCCTGCCGGTAGCCTCACGGTTTTGGAGTATCCATAAACGGGTGACAACTGTGATCTCATGGGCTTGGAAGTAGTGGTGTAGTTTCCTTGAGGCCATGATAAGGCCAAAGATCAATTTTTGCACGCCAGAGTACCTAGATCTAGCCCCATACAACAGGGAGCTAACGAAGTATACTGGGCTCTGCACCACTTTCTTCTTTGCCGTGACCAAAGAACTGCTTCCGCTGTTCTGCTCTTCTTTACCTTGATCTGCTCCTGACCCTACCGGGGTGTGTTCGCTTTCCTCCTCAGAAGGGACACCTACTACGTCTGCTGCTTCATTCACTTCCCTCTGTGCCACCAGTGCTGCGCTAACCACTTGATTAGTTGCCGCCAAATATAGCAGCAACGACTCTTGAGGTTTTGGAGCAACCAAAGTGGGCACGGAGGAAAGGTAGGCCTTCAAATCTTGTAGTGTGGCATCTGCTTCGGGGGTCCACTCCATGGGCCCTGCCTTTTTCAAAACCTTGAAGAATGGCAAGGCATGCTCGGCAGACTTGGAAATGAACCTGCTGAGCGCGGCAACACATCCAGTCAAACGCCTCACGTCCTTGACTGTCTTGGGTGCTTGAATCTGCTCGATAGCCTTGATCTTGTCGGGGTTGGCCTCTATCCCTCGGTGGGACACAAAGAAGCCAAGTAGCTTGCCGGAAGGAACACCAAACACACACTTCTCCGGATTTAGCTTCAAGTTGATCTTGCGCAGATTAGCAAACATCTCTTCCAAATCCTGGATGAGGGTTGATCTGTCCTTGGTCTTGACCACTATATCGTCCATGTGTAGGCCTCAATGTTCCTGTGCAACTGTGACTCAAAACCAATCTGGACTGCTCTTGCGAAAGTAGACCCGGCACTCTTCAACCCGAATGGCATCCGCACGAAGCAGTATGTGCCACATGGGGTGATGAACGCGGTCTTCTCTTTGTCTTCCTTGGACATGAAGATCTGATGATATCCAAAGTAGGCATCCAAGAAGGAAAGCAGGTCGTACCCGGAGGAGGAATCCACAATCTGGTAGATGCGCAGCAAGGGGAATGGGTCCTTCGGGCATGCCTTGTTCAGATCCATAAAATCTATGCACAGCCTCCACTTCCAATTGGCCTTGCGTACCACCACTGGATTTGTTAACCACGTTGGATGTAACACTCCTCTAACCAGACCAGCTGCCTCAAGTTTCTTGATCTCCTCGGCAATAAACTGCTGCCGCTCCAAAGCTTGCTTCCGGACCTTCTGCTTGACGGGTCGGGCATGTGGGTAGGCAGCAAGGTGGTGCTCGATTACCTTCCTAGGAACACTGGGGATGTCAGATGGTTGCCAGGCAAACACATCGACATTCGCCTGTAGGAAGGCAACAAGCGCGCTTTCCTATTTATCATCGAGGATGGTGCTGATGGTGAAAGTACCACCGGCGCCAGCTAGCCCTGCCGGGACCTGTTTCACAGCGGGTGCAGAGGCCTTGGATCTCTTGCTATTGGAACTCTCTGGCGAGTCATCAATAGGCGGAGCATACCCTGAAGAGGTACGCTTCCCGGATTCCTTGCCGGCATTCCTCTTAGCCTCCTTCTTTCCATTACTTTCCTTGGCGGGGATTGCAGCTTCAGTGGCCTCTGCCGTGACTGCATCACGATACATCTTGTCCACACAAATAATTGTGTCCTTCTTGTCTGATGGAATGGAAATGATGCCCACCGTCCCTGGCATCTTCAAGGTGTTGTAGGCATAGTGGGATGCCGCCATGAACTTGGCCAAAGCTGGGCGACCAAGGATTCCATTGTATGCAGGGGAGGTCAACCACATCAAGCACGATCTTCTCAGTCCGGTAGTTCAACTCTCCCCCAAATGTTACCGGTAATGTGATTTTCCCCTTAGGATGACTCCTGCCGGGGTTGATCCCTTGAAATGTACCAGTAACTTTGAGCTCTTCTTCTGCTATCTGGAGTTTGCTGATGACCTTTGAAGAAATCAGATTCAACCCGGCCCCGCCATCAACCAACATCTTTGTGACTCTGAGGTTGCGCATTGTTGGTGATACCAACAACGGCAAGCACCCTACCACGATGGTGGGGTTAGGGTGGTCCTCTTCGTCGAAGATGATGGGCATGCGGGACCACTTGAGCGGCCTTCGAGAGTCTGCCGCTGGCTCCATGCCATTGACTTCAGGCGCCCACCGTTTAAGTTGGCGGTGAGAGGAGTGCAAAGATGCAACCCCGTCAATGCACAGGGCGTCAGTGGCTTTCTGGAATTCCTGCTCAATGGTCTCCTCCTCATCTTCTCCATCACTCTCATCGTTGCAATCCCCCTTCTCACGGCCTCTGGCGGGTTTCCCTTGATTCCGAGGAGCCTTGCCAGGGCGGCTTGCTCCGCCACCCCGGCCCTTTCCGCCAGCGCCATTCTGACCTTTCTCCTTATCTCGCTTTTCATATTCAGCCCTTTGCTTCTTGACAAGCTGCTCAACCTGATGACACTCTTGGAGATCATAGCCCTTGGTCCGATGAATCTTGCAATACGGCCCATCGCCTTTCCCAGCCTTTTCGGCAGCCGCGGCTTCCCGGCAGTTAGTTCACGCGGCAACCTCCTTGCCGGGTATCTCAGCCTTAACTTTCTTGCCGGTACTAGGCAGGCCCGATCCTTCAACGATCATTACTGCCTTATCCTTGCGCCTTTTGTTGCACTTCTTGTTCTTCTTCTTTTGACTGGTGGCCTCGTCATCATCTTCTGAATCGATGTCGGTGCCATCCTCCTCTCCGAGGAGCTTCCTCCCTTCCTCAATTCAAGCGCACTTATCCACCAGAGTGTAAAGCTCCTTCATAGTCTTGGGCAATCGAACATTCATCCTGGAATGTATCCGACAATTGTGCACATTGGACTAGAACGTAGCTATCACGGCTGCCGGGTGGATGTCCGGAATATTCCTATGGACTCTGCTGAATCTCTGCATGTATTTCCGCAGGCTCTCGCCTTCCTTCTGCGGGAGGAGCTGTAAGTCGCTGGGCCGCCCTGCTTCTTGATGGCCGCCCATGAAGCGCCAACAAACTCATTGCATAGGTCAGCCCAGGTCGAAATGGAGTTCTCTGGTAGGTGCATCAGCCAAGCCCTCACATTTGGCTTGAGTGCCAAAGGGAAGTAGTTGGCGAATACCTTCTCATCTCTTCCCCTGGCAGCTTGAATAGCGATGGTGTAGATGCTCAGGAACTCTGCCGGGTTCAGTCTTCCATCATACTTCTCTGGTATCTCTGGCTTGAACATGCGAGTGGACAGCCAACAGACCTGCCGCAACTCGCGGGTGAAGGCAGGGCACCCAGCCTCGAAAGGCAGGTACCCGCCGTCAGCGAGTGCGGGCTCATCGACGTTGGGGCCATCGTGCCTGTCGGACTGGCGGCGGGCGTCGCGGTGTCGCTCGGTGTCGACACGCGCGCCTTCCCTACGCCTGTCCTCTAGGACTCGCCATGGGTCTTGACGCGCTCGAGGGTCGGATGAAGCCATCGAGACGTCATCAGGTTCTTGGTCGCGCGGCTCCCGCGGCAGCTGCCGCGGAGGGGACTGCACCGTAGGAGTGGCCCCATCCGCACGGCCAGCAGCGTGGGCCGTTGCCGCTGCCTGGTGAGGCCGTGGCGGGCTAGCCCGCTGCGATCCTCCCACCTCGGTGAAGCCAATCAGACTCCGAATGGTGGCTCTCCACTCATCCATCTGATCGGTTGCCGGCAGAAATTTCAACAGTAGCTGGGCTCGCGCCAGGGCCTCCGAAGCGGTGCTCGGCATGGATGTCGATGAAGATCGTAACGTCGCCCGGCTCCTGACGGTGCCGGTAGCGGTCGCGCCGTGCTCTCGTCATCATGAGCCAGCCGCCTGGACGGCGTGTGCACGAGGAGGGGCGCTCGAGGGCCAGCGGCTCTGATTGGCATAGCGGCTGGGTCGGCTCGTTCCGGGGGTGGCTCATGTTCTACGGCCGCTCCCGTGGTGGGAGCGGTCGGGGAGTTGCGATTCCCCCCGGAGCAAGTACCCCCGCTGTAGCTGTACCCTTCGGCCGAACGAGGAGGTGCAGATGGAATGATCTCTCCTCCCGTACCTCGTGGGACGTGGCCTTGGGAATGCAGTTGGTGCTGTCCTTCTCCGATGCCTCCTGCTCCTGCTTCGGCCGCAGGGGAGGTGGTAACGATGGCACCTACGCCGACCCCGTCCCCCGCAGCGTCCACACTTCCAAGCATCCCCGTAGCCCCCGCAGTGTCGGCTGGCGCGTGTGGCGGGGCCTTCGAGGTGGATGGATGAGCTGCGGCGCCGGGATTCTTCTTGGGCGCCATGGGCAATGGACCCGCCGACGAAGAAGATGGCGGTGAAGATGACGCGCTTCGTACACTTCTTGGGTTCGCGCAAGCGCAGCCCCCTACCTGGCGCGCCAAAGATGTCGTGGGAAACCATGGCCACCTATGGGACCAAGGGCCACTTTTCGTTCGGTAGGGGGACTGAGCGCATTGCACAAAGAGCGGAGGAGCGCAGCGTAGCACGGCAGAGATCACACAGGTAGTTTTTACCCAGGTTCAGGCTGCCGCGAGACGTAAAACCCTACTCCAGCTTTGGTGGATTAATGGTGGATGGTGGTGGAAACGCAGCGCTCTTGCCCGGCAGGTTTGCCTCGGGGCGAGAGCAGCTACGCGCGTATGGGTGTACAGGGGTCCGAATCCTTTCTATTGTTGCCATGGGCCTCCTTTCACAGATTAAGGGGTCACCACAGTGGCAAATCAGTCATTGTGTACTAATTAGATAGCGAACAGTGCTATCCTCTCTCCTCTGCAGACAGAGCAGTATGCATTAAATGCGCCACTCAATGTCACATCATGGCCTGCCCGGCATGCCTTGCAGGGCCGTTTGGCCACCTTCTCTCCTGTCTGCATGACACGTCGTAGGACGAGTGTCATTTGGAGGTGATTCCTGTAGGAAATGGCTGCCATGTGGCGAAAGGCAGCCACTTAGTCATCTCGGGGCTTGACACCACACCGATCGGTGACTTGCCTCATCGTGAGGTGGGGCGGTGAAGCCTTGGCGGGACGTTTTGCCTCCGTATGCCCCCGGCAGGCCTGTCGGGGCGGCCTTGAGGTTTTGCTTCCGAGGCAACCTTGACCTCGCCAGGCTCTCCTGCCCGGCAAGGGAGGTTTTTCCCTTAGCGGTGTCTTGCTTCTTGGCTTGACTTGTTCTCCTCAACTTGCCCTTTCACTTGTCAAAAAGCTTACCTCTTTTACCTTGGCCTTGTCTTGGATGTTGCAATCTTGATCTTGGGCATGTGCACAGTCTGGGCAACAGACCCAGGGTTTGTTGCACCGACAACCAGATTCTGAAGTGGATGCCCGATTGCAATGCTTACGGAGTTGTGGGTGATTGGAAGTTGCCCAAACTTGATGCGGAGATGGAGTGGGTCTCCGGCCTAGAAGAAAGGGCTTCCAGGGTGGAGAAAGATATGCTCAAGCGCACCTCCAAGGCGGAGGCGGAGTTCATTAAGAAACAGATTGAGGAGGACAAAGCTCTCCGGGCTGCCGGGAAAGCGATCCTGAGAGAAGAGGAGGAGGGGGAGGAGGAAGAAGAAGGCGAAGGTTCCTCAGACGAGGGGAGTGAGGGGCATGCCGCGGAGGAGGCTACCATGCTCGACCCTGCCAGGGTTGGCATTCTCGCCACGGCAGCAGATGCCCAAGGAGAAAGCGAAGCTGAAGAGGCAGAGCAGCCGGAGGAGGAATGGCTCCTGGCAGGCCCCCAAGCTCCAGAGCCAGATCCAGACTATCACCCCGACGAGAGGGCCAGCAGGAAGCCAGCTGCTTTGACCTCCTCAATGGCCGCGAAGTGGGTGAAGAAGACCAGCTCCAGGGGCACTAAGCCAGAGGTGGAACGCTGCCACTCCTCTCGCCTGGCGAAGGCCAAGACTCCTCCCGCCAAGCGATGTGCCATCACTAGGGTCGATCCCAGCCCCCAGTCAAGTCCAGCGTCCTTGCGCAGCTCGACCCCGTCGGAGCCCCCGGCTCCACCAAAGAGCTCAAAGCTGCCGGGAAGTTCTGTTCTCTTGACCTAGAAGAGGGGAAGAGCGACCCCGCCACCCACGGGATACGTACTGGGCTCCATGCTCATCGATCCAGAGTAACGAGAACACTGACTTTTCTTGTTGGGGGACTATGTACGATGCTTGCTTGACTCAATCTGGCTTGTTGGCTTGTCAGGGACGAAGAACCCCTCATCCACCGGGCCAAGCGAACCAAGCAGGTGGTGTCGTCGGGTCCGTTGGCGGGCACGGGTCTGGCTGAAGATAGCACAGAGGATCATGCGCCCAGCCCCCAGCCTAGCCCTCGGCGTGAAAGTATGGAGCAAGTTTCGCCCGCCAAGAGAGACTCGAAAGAATGTGCCCCATCCCCCGCCAAGGAAGGAGAGGAGACCCACCAGGGTGGGGCCCACCATGAGAGGTCCACCCCATCCGTCATCCAAGCAGAGAAATCACCAGCAAGGGCCTCCACCGAGGGGTCGGCCCATGCTAAGGTTATGGTCACCGAGGAAGGGGACATGGACCGCACCACGGCAACCGAAGTTGCCGGGGAGACCGATGCCCTTCCGCGACAAATGCCACCGGGTAATCTACTTTCCCTTGTCTCTTCTTATTTCAATTACTCTACTCCTAGGTCTCCAACCCAGCGATTCGTAGCATCTCTTTATCATTGCTTGTTAACTTTGCCTGCAGCTTCGTTGGCCGAGGAACCTGAGCTGCTGGAAGAAGTGGCCGACATTGGGAAGGACGCCGCCGAGGAGGCCACCAGGATTGCTGCCGCAGAAGGCAAAGGTCAGACTGCCGGGGCCATACAAGAATTCCTCGAAGGAACAGAGAAAGCTCCCGGCAGCACATCTAGCCAAGACACAGTTGTGGAGGAGCAGACCCCTTTCCAAACTATGGGGCCCCTTCCCCTGTTTGGCACACAAGCCGTAGTCCCACATCCATCCTCAAGCAAGCTGGCGCTGGTCCTTGCCCAACCTGGGCTTGCAGCCCCTGTTTCATCTGTTGCAGTGGGTGCAGCTTCGAGGAAGAGATCCAGTGCATCTTGGCACCATTGTCCCAGCGAACTGAAGAGACTGATGATTCTGTTGGCGTAGCCATGGACCTGTCCTTCTTGGAGTCCATGGCAACAGGTATCAAAGATATGTAGAGCAGGTACAGTCTAAAGTGGCAGGCGATCAAGGAGCAGCGTGACTCTGCCAATCTCATGGATCAGAAGCTGAGGGACAAAGGCAGCGAACTGCGTGAGTGGCAGAGTAAACAGTTTCAATCCCCTCTACGGCAACAGGAGGTGATAAACATGGCCAAGGAGGATGTTGCTGCCCGGGAGGTCCGCCTGGCAGAGCGAAGTGCTTCTGAATGCCAAGGAGAAAGACATCTCTACCAGGGAAGGGAACCTTGAAGCCACCCTCCGTGGCAAGGATGAAGAACTGGAGGCTCTTGTCTAGCAGCGCACCATGGACCAGGAGGACAAGCACAAAGCGGCTCCTGACATGCTTACTCTCGAATCTTCTACCCAGCTGAAGAAGGCTACGGACGAGCTAGCTGCCGCGTCTACCGCCAAGACTTGTCTTGATCAACAAGTGGCCAAACTGACGGAGGACCTTGCCGGGAGCACCAAGGAAATCGTCGCTCTCAAAGAAGAAGCACAAAAAGCAGAGACCCTCCTGAAGGAAGCGCAATTGCAGCTTTCCTCCAAGAGTCAGGACCTTGACACTGCCAACGGTACCATCACCGATATGAGGGCACGGCTTGGCACTCTAGAGAGCGAAATTGAATCTGCCGGAGTTTGCGAGAAGTTGCTCATGAAGGACCTGGATAATGCAAGAGCCTTCCAAAAAGACGTGGAGGACAAATTGCAAAACTAGATTGAACAACACGACCTCAGGATTAAGAACTTGGTTGACATCGCCAAGCGCCTTACTGCCAAGATCTTGGAGATGGACATGAAGAGTTGGGCTTTTTCCGTCAACAACCACGAAGTTCCAAGTGTCAAGCTAACGCTTTTCTTTGAAGGTTTGATTGAAGGGTTGAAGATGTACAAGGATGACAGAGCTGAATGCTTTGCTACTGAGTCATGGAAGCTCGCCCGCGACGCCCTCTTCATGGTCTTGAGCAACCTTGCTTTCCGCCACCCAAACCTCAACCTCGCTGATGGCTTCAAGAGGTTGCCGCCGAGTGCTGATACCTCAGCAGCTGCGGAGAAGGCTCGTCCCCTTGCTGACAAGGTTCTCTCCGTCCCAAGGGTCCCCGGAGATCGCCAAGCTCAGCCTTGAGTTACTTTTATTGTCGTGGTGCCCTGTAACAAAACATAATATGTGTCTTATGTTTAGGCCTCGTACTGTTCTTGCTTTGATGTTTGTCGAACTGATGTTTAATTATGTTAATGCATTCTATCCCTCTTGCGTTTACCTATTGATTTCCGTATGGTTAGTTTCTCTTGCGTATTTTGGTTGCCTACCAATAGCATGCTAACGCGATTGCTGTGAGGAACGGGTCCTTAGCATTCAGCTGGCGAGGAAATGCCGCCGGCAGGTTTTTCCTTAGTAGTCTTTGACGCTGCCACCCACTTCGTTGAGCAGGCTCGAAACAAAGCGGGGGTGCAGACAAATATAGCAAGGTGCCATCACACGAAAGACTAGTCATACGAAAACCTTGGTTGTCCGAGGGATAAGCAAGCACAAGCTTTGAGGAAAAGTTAATAATCATGTTAACTTATCTTTCGCTCATGTTCCCCTCTCTTGCCGGGCATGTATTTGGTCACGTATTGTATCTCCTTTGCCACTCGCGATCGTTCTTCCCGTTCGTGTGTCCACCCTTGTTCTGAAAAGACAACAAACAAGAAGGCGCACAAGGGAAAGACTTGGTAGTTTATTAGTTATGCGCCCACCCCCGGCAAGAGCTGGAGGGGTAATGGAATGCTTGTAGCTGACGATGTATGGTAGAAAAGAAGGTTCGGCTCCTCTCTCCCCTTTCCTTATACTATTAATGATCTCACAATGGCGGGCGTGAAGGCCATGCTGAGGCGAAAAGGCCTTGCTGGAGCACGCTTGCTAGGGCGTCGACCAACGGATTTGCACCAGCATTCCACTCAGGATTTACCCTTGGCGGGATAAATGTTGGACTGAGTTCCACGCGGGCTTATCGACGCTGATGACTCTCCCACTGCATGGCTCGAGCATTGAAAAGTGAGAAGGGAGGAGGGGGCCGACCGCATACCATTTTTCTTATTTGCCCAAATGATACTTTTCGGCATCGGACATGCTAGACAGGAGCTCGCAAGGAGGGCGACATCGTCGCACGACTCGCTTCTTTTTCCGGGTGCAGGTAGCATGGCGGCCACGCCACCCGAGCCGCCCGCAGTTGTCGTATCACCATCACCTTCCATTTCCATCGCTTCCGCGGTTGCGGCGGAGACAAGCGACGGAATTTGGGTAGGACAAGGCGAGGGAGCGACATTGTACTTCCTCTCCGAAACCATTGGCGAAGAGAGTGTTGACAAAGATGGTGATGCAGCTTGACGCGTTGTTAACCTCGGATTCGCGCAAGCATGCCCCCTACCTGGTGCGCCAAAGATGTCATGGTGGATCACGATCACCTATGGGACCGTGAGCCCCTTGTGGTTCGGCAAGGGGGAGATCACGTTGCACAAAGAGCAGAAGCCATGGAACATCACGACGGTGGTGGCATTGGTGGTTTTTACCTAGGTTCGGGCCGCTGGATAGCGCAAAACCCTACTCCTACTTTGGTGGATTGAGTGGAAGAACACAACAAGCACGCAGCGCTCAAGCCCGGCAAGGGTGCCTCGGGGAGAGCAGCTACGCACGTACCGGTGTGTGAGGGTCCGAATCCTTTGCTAGGTCACCTTGGACCTCCGTTTATAGCATAAGGGGTAACCACAATGGCAAAACAGTCTTTATCTACCGATTAGATAGCCAACAGTGCTATCATACCTAACTTCGGGAGTTAAGACAAAGTGCATTAAATGCACTGCTAGGTGTCATGCTGAGGGCGAAACACAGCAGGCCTGCCGAGCCACTTAATCATTTCTTGCTTATCATCTTGACATGCCTCTGGACAGGTGTCACTTGGATAAATCTTGTCTTCCAATGGGCCGCCACGTGCTTAGCAGAGGCCACTTAATCACTTGGGGGCTCGACACCGCACTGATAAGTGACTTGCATCGTAGTGCGGTGGAGCGGTGGTGTCTTGGCGGGGATCCTGCCCCTGGCGGACCCGGCAAGCTTGTCGGGGAAGTCTTGGACTTGCCCCTGAGATGGTCTCGACCCAGCCAGGCTCTCCTGCCCAGCAAGGGAGGCCTTCCCAAGGTGATATTATTCTGTCTTGGTTGCTATGGTCTTCTTGACCTGCTCTTTGATCTCACTAAGAACTGTTTCTCTGGCTTGGCCTTGGTTTGGGGAGGAGGCCTTTCGGCCGTGCACAAGTCAGGGGAAACATACACCCCTATTTGTGTACCCTGACAACAAGCGTGTCCCAGACCGAAACATAGCTCCCCCCGCCCCCCCTCTGATTCCCCATTCATACTCCGTGGGCGCCAAAACTAACTCTCCACCAGCCGCGAAACCCCATCGTCCTCCGTTCTCCGAACGCCACCCCATCCCACCCATCAACCGCCGCCCTCCTCCATCACGCCGGAGTCGATACCCCGACTTTGTCGTCCACCGCAACCGCAATGCCCTCCACATCCAGTAGTTGAAGCCGAGGCCGAGCTGCCTCCCGGACGCCGTCGTGCGCCGTAACCGAGCCAGTTCAACCACGCCGTCCTGCGCCTCACCGCCGCCGCTCAAACATCACCACCATCCACCGCACCGGAGATGTTCCCGCTTTGCCGTCCATCGCCGCCTTGGATCTGCTTCCCCTCCGCTGACAGATGGCCACTTCAACACAGTCAACAATTTGGCCATGGGTTCGTCCAAGGCTCCACCGTCCTCCACAACATCGGTTCCCTCGGTAAAACCAAGAAGATCGGCACGAAATCAGGAGGACACAGCACTAGCAACCGGAACTGGTACTCCTCTTCCCTTATTCGTGCAAATCTTACATGTCTGCTTGCACGGTATTCATCCCACAGAAGACACTAGTTAACCGCTTCTTACTGCACCTTCTTGCTGATACTAGATGTTGCTAGTAACTCGTGAGGCACAAGGTTTCTCCTCATATACTATTTCACCTTAGCTAGAGGTCCGTCGCCCCCTGGATTTCAATTCCTGGTCAGTTGATTCCCAATTAAAGGAGGCACCACCCGCGGAGGCGCTAGTCCGCCTGTTACGCCGGGGAAGCAGCACCTCGGTGTCTATCTTAGTGGTGTGTGGGGCCTAGGAGCTGCTGGTGCCTGATCTGGAGGTCGGCCGGGCTTAAAGGGATGGCTAGGGGGCGCTGCCAAGCACGGCAGTGCTATGAGGTCGAGGGGAGGGCGGGGCGGCGGAGGCAGGGGTCTGGGCCGGTGGTCGCTGGCGGTTCGAGAAAGATCGTCAACAGTGACTGGCGGGAGGTAGACGAAGGCCATCTGCCCGTTCCTTGTAGATCAGATGGTTCAGAAAAAAATCGACAAACCTATTTATTTTCAGTCAACTGTTATTTTGATAGGACCACATGTGGTGGTGGGCTAGAGAAGTACCTGCATTTCCCAGCCATCCTTGTGCTCATATTACAAAATCATACGGAGTAGAGACTAATTTTGTTTGCCATGCAATGTTGTAGAGCCATCATATGTCTCTTGTCATTTATTTTTCAGCCACCTGTTATCTGCTACTTTTACAGTGCACTAGTTCTGCACGCACTTCACCCATACTCTCACTATTGTTTTTTTATGCATGGGTATTTCAGCCTCTGCCAAACTGTTGATAAAAACACGAAAGAAAAGAGAGAAGTCGCTCCAGCTTTGTACGCAGGTAGGCAAGACACGTTTCAGCACTTTAAAGGGTGCAGTGTCAGCAGATGGAGACGGTAAACATAGCTCTGGAGTTGATGATCTCGCTCGCCATGAACCACCATCCCATGTGCTTGCTTTAACTTCGCGGTGTCATATGTGGTTGCATGTTGCATATGGTGTCTAGCTTGTATTCGAAAGGCCGAAGTCGGTCTTTATTAAGATAAGGAAAGATATTTTTACATGAACCACCATCCCGGGAGCACCAGAAGGCAAATAGCTAGTCAGGGCATTGGCTGAGCCAGTGACAAGCCCAGCATAGACATGCATCACCTGCAAGCCAACTAAAAAGCCACGGTGGTGGCGAAGCAGCCCGCCTCCCACCAGGCTCTCAGGTCCTCGATGATCATGCTCACCACTCCAGCCGGGTGTCTAACTTGTATTGCTTCCAATTTGGTTAAATTGCATCTACTTAGCTTACACATTATACCTTTGAATATGACATGCCTTCCTATTTTTGGTACATACTACTACATCTGTCTATTAACCATGTTCTTACATTAAACAAATGTTCTTGTGTATCCCTCATCAATCACTTATGATGAGACAGTTAGGCCCGTGGATTACTGTGACAAAAGATCCTCTTTTAAAGAATGCAGTGTCAGCCTCCCCACATGATTCTCAAGAAACAGCAAGGCTAGATGAAGATAGTCAACGTAGCTCTATAGTTGATGACCGCATTTCCCCTACACCACCATCGCAGGTGCTTGCTCTAACTTGGCAGCGTGATATGTGGTTGCATGTTGCATATGTTATCTAGATTGTAATTCTTCCAGTCTGGTTAAATTGCATGTGATATTCTGCTTAGTTTATACATTATACTTGTTAATGTGACATGCCTTCCTGTTTTTTGTACATAGTACATCTGTCTATTAAGCATGTCCTTACATAAAACTACTGTTTTTTTGCATCCCACATCAATCAATTATGACGAGACACCTTTAGTATATGAAGTGTGATATAGGTTGCATCTTTCATATGATTCATAGCATGCACTGCTTCTAATTTGTTGAAACGCCATTTATGATGGGATGCTTTTAACTTGGCAGAGTCATATTGGTTGCATCTTTCATGTGGTGTCTAGCTTGCATTGCTTCTAATTTGTTGAAATGGGTTCTGCTTAGTTTACACAAATAGTTGTGAATATGCCATGCCGTCCTGTTTTTCGTACATATTCCATCCTCGTATCATGTGTTTGCCTTACATCAAAGTAGTGGCTGTCAGTATCATGCATGAATTAGTTCTGAAGAGTGAATTTTATTGCTTTTTCTTGTTGGTTTTACTTGACAATGCAAAATCAATAAAGCGGAAGGAAAGTAGCAAGGCAGTGTATAATGGTGCCCCTTCCAACCAACTGAAATGGAGGGCCTCTACAGATTCTACTCCGCCACCCCCCAACAAGATTTGGAATGCAACACATGCATAGACACTCAACATACTTGTGTTGATGAAGAGCACGTCTCCCTTAGTCCACCATCACAGGTGCTCCCTCTAACTTGGCACTGTTATATGTGGTTGCATGCTATGTATGATGTCTAGCTTGTATTGCTTCTAATTTGTTGAATTCCATCTGCTTACTTTACACATTATACTTGTGAATAAGACACGTGTTCCTGTTTCTACAACATACAATATCTGTCTATCACACCATGTTCTTACATCAAAGTACTACTGTTGTGTAACCTACAAAAATCATTTATCATAAGACACGTTTAACTTGGGAGTGTGATATAGGTTACATCTCGCATTCTTTTCTAGCTTGTACTACTTCTAATTTGTTGAAATGGCACTTATGACGAGACAGTTTTAACTTGGTAGAATGAATTCGTAGCATCTTTCATATTGTGTCTAGGTTTCATTGCTTCTAATTTGTTGAAATGCCTTATGTTTAGTTTACACATCATAGCTGTGAATATGCAGTGCTCGTCAACATCCTGCATCAATGAGTTCTAAAAAGCGAATTTTTATTCATTTTTCCTGTGGCTTTGACTTGACAAGTCAATAAAATTAAGAAAGAGGAAGGAAAAATTAAGGCAGGGACTGATGGCGGTCTTCCGGCGAAACCGGCATCCCAGGTGCTTTCTCTAGCTTGGCATTGTGATATTGTCTTGCATGTTGCATACGGTGTCAAGCTTGTATTGCTTATAATTTGATTAACTTACTTCTGTTTAGTTTACACAAATAGTTGTGAATATGCCATGCCATCCTGTTTTTCATACATATTCCATCCTCGTATCATGTGTTTGCCTTGCATCAAAGTAGTGATTGTCAGTATCATGCATGAATGACTTCTGAAGAGTGAATTTTGTTGCTTTTCTTGTCGGTTTTACTTGACAATGCAAAATCAATAAAGCGGAAGTAAATTAGCAAGGTAGTGTATAATGGTGCTCCTTCCAACCAATTGAAATAGAGAGCCTCTACGGATTCTACTCCGCCACCCCCCAATAAGATTTGGAAGACAACACATGCATAGACACTCAACGTAGCTATGTTGATGATGAGCACTTCTCCCCTAGTCCACCATCACAGGTGCTCCCTCTAACTTGGCACTGTTATATGTGGTTGCATGTTATGTATGATGTCTAGCTTGTATTGCTTCTAATTTTCTTGAATTCCATCTTCCTACTTTACACATTATACTTGTGAATAAGACATGTGTTCCTGTTTCTAGAACATACAATATTTGTCTATAACACCATGTTCTTACATCAAAGTACTACTGTTGTGTAACCTGCAACAATCACTTATCATAAGACACATTTAACTTGGGAGTCTGATATAGGTTACATCTCGCATTATGTTCTAGCTTGTACTACTAATTTTTTGAAATGGCACTAATGACGAGACAGTTTTAACTTGGTAGCATCATATTTGTTGCATCTTACATATGGTGTCTAGCTTTCATTGCTTATAATTTGTTTAACTGCCTTCTGCTTAGTTTACACATCATAGCTGTGAATATGCAATGCTGTGAATATGCAATGGCACTAATGACGAGAGACCTTTAACTTGGTAGTGTGATGTTTGCATCTTGCATATGATTTATTTCTTGTACTACTTCACATTTGTTTAAATGCCGGTTATGACGAGACACTGTTAACTTGGCAGAGCGATATTTGTAGCATCTTTCATATGGTGTCTACCTTCCATTGCATTGCTTCTAATTTATTGAAATGCCTTCTACTTAGTTTACACATCATAGGTCTGATTATCTCATGTCGTCCTATTTTTCGTGCATATTACATCCTCCTATCATGCGGTTGTCTAACATCAAAGTTCAGTTCGTCTGTATCACGCACCAATTTGTTCTGAAGAACTAAATTTTTATTCCTTTTTCTTGTAGGCTCGACTTGACATGGCAAAGAGAAAGAGGAAGGAACACAAAATGGTAGGGGGTGGTGTTAGTACTCAGGACGCACGAAAACGGAAGCGGAAGAATTATGCAGATTTTGCTGGTACTCATGGTGCAATAAAAGGTCAAAGTCCACCAAAAAATTGTACAAACATGGTAACCCCTGCTACACCAACTGCAAAACAATCCAAACTCAAACGAATAGCTGCCACCAAACAAGCAACAACAGCCCTAGTTGTTGGAGCACCTTCTTCCGCAGTACCAAGATCTGCATGAGTTACTCGTTCGACAACTCTGCTAGCGGCAAGTTCCCAAGCTCCCATGCCACCTGACACTAGTTCCGAAGCACTCTTGACACAAGACGAATTGGCAAGATCAGATGAACCTTGTGAGCTTCAACAACAAGAAGGTAGTTGCTCGAGTCAAGTTACAGTTGCATGCTTCTTTACATGTAGTCTCAGAGTTTGATGTACACTAACACTTCCCATGTTCGTTGTTGAACTAGCACCTAGGCGCAAGAGAAACATACATCAAGGATAATGCTCGACAGGTTAACTAAATCTAGAGGAGGAAGAATGGAGATCCGTTTTGAGGCAGGTTTAAAAAGGCCACGTGATGCTATAGAGTCAGCCAAGTTAGTATCAGAGGCAGCCGTTGCCGTTAGGTGTCATGCACGTATCCTCCCAACATGGATACAGTACAGGAATGACAAAGACGAAACCCAGTTTAACACCTTCCTCGACCATTTATCTGTAAGTATGGTTATGTATGGAAATTAGTAATAGCATCTTGCTCTGTCCCATACTTTCTACGTTGGTGGTAATGAGACTCCCATACTTTTCAACAGATGAGGTTCAAGTTGGATAGCCAAGATGATGCAACCAGACAAGCAAGCACCCGTGTTTTCAAGTCTGCTCTGTGATAGTATTGGTATAACTTGAGTAAAACTCACTTCGAAGGCAAGGCTAACAGTGAACTTGCCCAAACATCTCGAGTGGAAAATATATCGGATGAAGACTGGAGAGGCCTTGTTAAACACTGGTCTAATCCAAAGTATCAAGTACGTTATATATGTGATCAGATCACATGTTGAACTCCTATTTACACATGTGCCTCACAAATCTATCTTCTTGTAGGTGAACTATTCAAAGAACAAGGTTAACCATACGAAAGTGAAATTCCAACAGACGACAGGATCTCATAGCTATATTGCACACTGTGAGGCTCTTGTAACTAGCTACTGTTTCACTCTTTTCGCTGTGCCATATTATCAGATCTATATTGACTTTTTCCAAATGCAGAGGAAACCCCGCAAGGACCAAAAAGTACCTGAACCAAATGTTGTGGAAACCTTCAAGGACTGTCACACCAGCAAGACGAAGGGCATGACTACACCAGTCAAAGCCGCTGTTGTAAGTCCTCAATCCTCATGCCTTTTAACTACTACTTACTCTGTGTTGTGCATTGAACTGCATGGTTTGCAGCCAATGTCTATTACCCTTTTCACTTTTATGCACAATTTTCTTAGCGTATCATTGCATCTTACAAGGTTTAAAAGAGAGGAGTGATGCTCCTTTGATCTTGATCTGTAATCTAGTTCTGTGCTGGACTTGCCCACACAATGTTACAATTGCCTGTTTGTCTGTTCTCAGTTGTTTTGTGATATGAATGATGTCATACTATGCTTACCGTATTATAAACTTTGTCTCTTTATCCTTAGCTATCAATACAATGTGAAGAAATAGACAATACATTAGCCATGGTACATGGTCATATGTTTGGAACCTGGTTTTATTATGTACTTTGCAGTAAAATACAACTAATATTTTACACGGGTTCACCAGAATAAGTTCTGTATATAGACCAAAGCTATTCTGTTTGGTTTTGCTGCCTCCTTAATATCTTATGTTCTGGTACTACCAATGTACAAACTCAACTTTTCAGCAAGCTATGGAACAAATGGTGGAACCACCACCTTCTGAAGGTGACGAGGCAACTATAACCGCAATGTCACCTCTTGCTGCAGTGGGTCAGTACGTGTCCACTAACAATCCAAAAGCATGTTCCTACCTAATACTGGGTTGGTTGTTAAGGCAATCTCGTCCATACTGCCTCATGATCAAGATATGCAAGCTCAAAACAATGTTATATATGTGCTCCAGACACAAGTCCAATCCCTAACAGAGACCCTTTGTGAAACAAGGATAGCCATTATTCGATGTCGTCAAGATATGCATGGTTTTGAAACCAGACTATCAGACATTTGCTATGTTGTTCAGGAGCCTAGGAGAAATGAAGGCGAAGGTTATGGTGATCCATCGGACAGTACAACATGGAAACATAACAGTCGGGTGAAATGAACCGAGCTTCTAAACTTCTAGTGGTGCATTTATCTGCGGGGCTATTAACTTTTATGGCAACCTTCCTTTTGTTTTATGGTTGTAATTTGTTTTGTTGAGATACAAAATTTCTTCTTAACATGCAGTGACTGGCTGAAGAAAACAGCAAACCATTTTTGTATAGTGTAGGGTGTTCCCTATGTTTGCACTGGTGGCGAACTTTGATGCCCAGTGGATGTAATCTGTGCAATCGCCTTAATAGCCTAGCATTAGTTTCTGGCTTATTTATTTCCCTAGTCTTCTTTTTCCTTGGTTTGCTAGTGGCCGCAACAACCATGGGCTAGATACGGACCGTGGTAACCTTGAGCCTACTACGGGCCATAGGATCAATGGGCCTCCTATGGGCCGTAGGACCAATGGGCCCCTACGGGCCGTCGGATAAATGGGCCTCCTACGAGCCATAGAATCAATGGGCCTCCTACGGGCTGTCGGATAAATGGGCCGACATGGGCCATAAATGAGCGTAATTGGTATCGGGCCAGCATGGTAACGGGCCGTTAACAGGCCGGAAGACAACAAAGGCTTAATTCTGTCACATGCATAATGGGTCATTAATGGGTCAGAATACATGACGGGTTGGAAATGGCACAATGTGTTAATTGGCCACAAACGGGACGACTCTAACCACATGCTAAATTTGGCCCATTAGGAGAACAGGCCAGTAACGAGCCAGAAGTAATCGAGGGCCGGAATGGAGCCCAAGAATGTATGGGCCGTCAGTAGGCCGAAAGCTAACACGGGCTGGAAACGGCCCATGTGAATCATGGGCCGTTAATGGGTATATAGAAATTTACTGTTTATTATGGGCCAAAGTCACCGCGGGCCACTAAAGGGCCCAAAGATACGAAAGGCCTCATATGGGCTGAAAGACGTTGTGGGCCATACATGGGCCGAAAGTGAAACGGGCTGGTATTATACTGGACGGCCCACATGACGCTGTTGGGCCGAATTCTGGAACGCCATAATGGGTCGTGAGTTACCAGGCCATAAAATGGGCTATATGCGAACATACCGTTAATAGGGTTTTCATGGGCCGGCCTGCTAGCTTTTGACCAAGTCAAATGGGCCGGCCTTTGTAAGCTAAATGACCACTGTTGGGCCGTGCCATGTGTCGACATATCATCGGCGCCTGTCTGTCATAATGACGAGCTGAAACGTGGTTCCTGTGGCCAATGAGAATTTTACACGTGGAAAATCCCCATTGGTCTGGGCTGTTAACGGGTTATCGGATGCAAACCGGAACCCGATAGCTTAACGGCGACCCGTTACAGTGGAAGCCACGTGTCGGTTACCCTTGACAAACACACTTCCATGACGCGGTATTTATCGTCATGGAAGTGGACACTCCCGTGATGATAATTTCAGTATTGTCATGGAACACTTCTATGACAGCACAGGTATGACTATCTTGATTCTGTCATAAAATCGTCATGAATTGACATGCATGACAGAAAACATGACCTGCTGTGACAAACACGTATCATCACGGAAGTGTATTTTTTTGTAGTGAAACACGTTGAGCAACTCAACTTTCATACCTGTCAGCGTCTTCAACAGCCATGTATTGCATCTCTTGTTCAGAATCATCTCCACTGTGTTCTTCACTTGTAATAAGAGCCAAAATCTCCTCATCATAGTCACTAGCGGACTCATACCTACCATCCTCACTACCAATCATCACACGCTTAGATTGGCATTCTCTTGCATAATGAACGCCACCCTTGCAACAATGATAAATAATATCATGTGTTTGCCCTGTTGATGCCATGGATGAAGAAGAGCTCTGTGTAGGCTCGAAAGGTGTGCTCTTGGCAGATAGTGGTGGTTGTGCCTGCTTTCTTGTATCACGGTTGGAGGTGGTAGCTGACAGAGGTGCTAGTGTAGAAGAAGTCCTGGAAGTAGAGGATGCACGTGGTGTCCATGATGATTATCAACCTGCAGAAAATTAGTTCGTGCCAATGCTTGTCGATCCTGCACTTGACGTTCAGCTTTGCAAGCAAGATGGAATAAATGAGTGATATTCTTATATTCCTTATACTCTAAGATGGTTTGAATCTCTCTATTTAACCCACCCATGAAACGTGCAAGAATAGCTTCATTATCCTCAACAATACTACCTCTAATCATGCCAGTTTGTAATTCCTGATAATATTCTTCTACAGAATTTTTTCCTTGTCTTAAATGTTGCAATTTTTGAAGTAATTCACATTGATAATATGGTGGAACCCAATGAGTACACATCACATTTTTCAAAGCAGCCCAAGTAGCTGGAATATTATCATGATATAATCTACAATGTGCAGACCATCGCACACAAGCAAAACTAGTGAAGGCACAAACAGCAGCAGCAACACGTCTCTCCTCAGGATATTGTAAACATGTAAAACATTTTTCAGTTTCTAACTCCCAAGTAAGATATATATCAGGAACATATCTACCCTCAAATGGTGGAATATTCAATTTTAGTTTAGGAAGATGGTCATGATCTCATACCTGAGGTGGGGGTACAGCCCTACTGTTGGGATTATTTGCATGTGGACGGCCTGGTGGTGGTGCTGGTGGTTGAACGTAGTTCTGATTTTGATCAATGTCATCCTCGTAATCGCTCTTGTAATTGTCCTTCTTCTCGGCAGCAGCAGTAGGAGTCACAGAAGCAGCAACAGCAGTAGCGGCGGCACCAGAATTTTGGCCTTCCTCAAGAGGAACACACTTTGCTCGGTGGAGTACTGGATCGCGACATGGAGGTGGTTGTGGTGTTGCTGTTGTTGTTGTTGCAACGGTGCAGTAGAGGCAGCGGGTGGTGGTAGGCGCGTGAGCACTTCAGTGAACTTAGCATCCAACTTGGTGTCAATTGTCTTCTCAATGTCATCTATCCTCTCTAGTGCCTTGCCAAAACTGCTCATCATGTCTTCCACCTGTGGACCCAACATTTGATGGAATTTATCATGTAATGCCTTGTTCGTCATGTTCTCCTAGTCAATCTCATCGGCTTGTGATCCTGTCATGGTTAGCAGCAATAGAAACAAAATATGGTCTTACCGACTACTAGGAAGTGGTGGTGGTGGTGAGTCACAAATCCGACAAGCGAATCTGAAATTCTTACCAGTTCTTACCAAGCAGCAGGTGGTGATCGGCAACCATTGTAGTCAAAACTCTCAAAGCTTGGATAGAGCGATTGCCAGGTGGTGTCAAACGCATGATGTAGATGTATGTGGAGCTGGGAAGGCTTATGATATGGTAGCAAAAATGTTAGCAATAATCAATTCAGAGATGCAAAGTTGAATAAACGCTCAACGGCGGTACTGTGCTGGTCCTAGGCTAGACCGTGCTAGAGACACGAGCCTAGAACACTAACAAAATCACGGCGCTGCATGTAAACAAGGAGGAGCACACTCAGAATCTCATTTTTTTTCCTTTTTTCACTTTTTTTTGCACTTTTTCCTCTTTTTGTGCTCTGCAAATATTTTTTTTTTGAAAAAGTCTACAAATGGTCCAAAAATTGCCTAGCCAGAATTTTCCAGACTTTGTTTTTTTAAACTAGAACTAATTTTCTTCTGCGGATGGCACAAAAGTTGGGGAGTCCGACTTGGTCATGACTCGTAGTTGGAGGACTCGGAATAGGATTGGTGGCAGAGATGAATCTGGTGGAACTTGGACTGGTGGCAGATATATGAGGGGCAGTGGAACACGGACTGATAGCGAATCAGTGATGGAGGTGGACTCGGATTAGCATTATGGCGGCAGATATGTGGTATATGGCAGCGGTGATGACGATGGTGGTATATGGCAGCGGTGATGATGATGGTCGTATATGGCAACGGTGATGATGATGGTGGTATCTGGCAGCAGTGATAATGATGGTGCGTCAGCGGCGTGACAACCAGTGAACATAACTCGAAACTCTAAGGGACTAGACACTACAGGAATCAGCTTCTTTGCCGTCTGCCATGGCAGACGGCAAAGGCATGAATGGCGGTCGGCAAAGCTCTTTGCCGACTGCTAGCTGTCGGCAAACAGTCCGGCTCAATTCCTGCCGGTAAAGGCCTTCTTTGCCGTCTGCTTCAGAGAAGCGGACGACAAAGGTTTATGCCGTCAGCCGTTTGCGGCCAGCAGACGGCAAAGAGCGTAGACGGCAGTGAGGTGAGGTGGGAGCCATTAGGGGTTAACGGCGTGCTTTGCCGTCAGCCGGCAGACGGCAAAGAGGCTAAGGTCTTTGCCGTCTGCTGGCGGACGGCAAAGAGCCCAAATAGGAGTCACTGGGAAGCTGCCACGTGGCCTTATTTGCCGTCAGCCAGCAGACGGCAAAGAGGCTAAGGTCTTTGCCGTCTGCTGGCGGACGGCAAAGAGCCCAAATAGGAGTCACTGGGAAGCTGCCACGTGGCCTTATTTGCCGTCTGCTAGCTGTCGGCAAAGGGATTTGAATCTTTGCCGTCTGCCAGCAGTCGGCAAAGACCTTAGCCTCTTTGTCGTCTGCCAGCTGACGGCAAAATGCCCAAATAGGCAACCCAGTGTTCCCAGGTTGCACAGGTAGCTGCCACGTGGCCTTCTTTGCCGACTGCTAGCTGTCGGCAAAGCTCTTTGCCGACTGCTAGCAGACGGCAAAGCTCTTTGCCGTCTGCTAGCAGACGGCAAAGAGCCTATATAACCCCTGTTTTTAATGAATCATTCAATTTGACAGAAATTCATAGATATACACAGATATAATATATACACAACAAGCATATCCAAAATATATTTCCACAAGTCCAACATATATCCATATGACATAAGAAGTTTCAACAACATATCCATAGTGACATACACATCCAAACAAGTTCCCAAACATGTTTTCATAAACAAAAAGGAAGCACAAGGAGAAATATGAGTCCATCAATGCAAGCTTCCTCATCTCAAGCAAATCGCAAATTGGGAAAGATGAAAGTTAGAAGAAGAAGAAGAAGAGGAAAAGAAGAAGAAGAAGAAAAAGAAGAGGAAAATAAGAAGAAGATTTTATATTCTCTTTCTTCTCTCCTCCCCCTCTTCTTTATCTTCTTCTTTCCAACAAATGTAGTTAAAAAAGCCAATTTAGAGCTAAGCTAGGTAAATAGGTCATTTTGGAGATAAGCTAAGTTCAATGTATCATATTGGAGCTAACCTACGTAAACTTGGTCATTTTGGAGCTAAGCTAAGTTAAATGGATCATATTGAAGCTAACCTAGGTAAACTTGGTCATTTTTGAGAACCTACGTAAAAATGTCATTTTTTGCTATGCTAGGTAAAAATGCTAAGTGTGTAGGTCAATTTAGAGCTAACTTAGGTAAATAGGTCATTTTGGAGCAACGCGGGTAAAATGGATCATATTGTAGCTAACTTAGGTAAACTTGGTCTTTTTGGAGCTAACGTAGGGTAAAGGATCATATTGGAGCAACATGAGAAACTTGGTCATTTTGGAGCTAACCTGGCTAATTAGGCCATTTTTGACATTACTAAGCTTATTGTGTCATTTTAGAGGACAACAAGCTAAGTATATGACATTATGAGGTTAGCAAGGTTATTATGCCATTTACGAATAAAAAACAGTAAGAGGGGAAAAGAAGAAGAAGAAGAAGAAAGAGAATAAGAAAAGAAGAAGAATAAGAAAAGAAGAAGAAATGTTCTTCTTCTTCTTCTTTTATTCTTCTTCTTCTTCTTCTTCTCTCTTCCTATTCCTTCTTTTCTTCCTATTCCTTGATTTTCTTCATCTTATTATGTCATTTGTGGACTAAATAGGCTAAATTATGTCATAAATGGGCTAAATAGGCTAAGCAAGAGAGGAAAAGAAGAAGAGAAGAAGAATAATAATAATAAGAAAAGAATAATAATAAGAAAGAAGAGAATAAGAAAAGAAGAAGAAATGTCTTCTTCTTCTTCTTCTTTTCATTCTTCTTCTTCTTCTTCTTCTTCTTCTCTTCCTATTCCTTCTTTTCTTCTATTCCTTGATTTTCTTCATCTTATTATGTCATTTGTGGACTAAATAGGCTAAATTATGTCATAAATGGACTAAATAGGCTAAATAAGAGGAGGAAAAGAAGAAGAAGAAGAAGAAGGAAGAAGAAGAAGAATAAGAAAAGAAGAAGAAGATATTCTTCTTTCTTCTTCTTCTTTTCTTATTCTTCTTCTTCTTCTTCTTCTTCTTCTTCTTCTTCTTCTCTTCCTATTCCTTCTTTTCTTCCTATTCCTTGATTTTCTTCATCTTATTATGTCATTTGTGGACTAAATAGGCTAAATTATGTCATAAATGGACTAAATAGGCTAAATAAGAAGAAAAATACCGTTATCACGGAGGTGAAGGACCGGTCGGGGCTGCGCCAGTGCCAGACTGAGGTGAAGGGCCGGTCGGGGTTCCACCAAGGCCAGACGGAGAAGCATCGGTTGATGCTTGTCAGGAAGCATTCTACACCAAAGATCATTTCCAATGTCTCGTTAGCATGATGCAACATAAATGTGAATACTAGTAACTAACGACCATTCAAATCAAACTCACCGTGGTCGCCGGAGCAATCTGGGGCATCGGCGGAGGGGTCTGACCGCTTTTCTCGCACATGCTCTACACATTTGGTTCTCACGAGTTAGTCATATTAGTTAGTAATGGAACAAACATTATGTGCATGATTTGGCTAATATGCAGGAGAAACGTACCACCAAGATGTCGTATAGGGCCCGGTTTTGAGCATCGTGCAGAGTGTTTGACAACTCTACCTTTCATGAAGTTCTTCTTGTCTTTCCTGAACTTATGGTGAGGATCCAGAAACGGTCTATGCAAGTCAAAGCAACTATACTTGTGCCCTGCGGTCAGCCAACGAAACTCAAGAGCTCCCTTGCATGTGGGGCACGGGAACCTTCCATGCACACACCAGCCAACGAATAGCGCATACGCCGGCAAGTCATGCGTCGAGTACATGTACCAGGCACGCATTATGAAGTTCTGTTTGCTAAAGGCGTCGTATGTCTTGAACCCATTATCCCAAGCTTCTTGCAATTCGTCCTTAAGCGGCTGCATGTACACATTCATATTCTTCCCCGGATAGTTGGGCCCTGGAATTATCAACGTCAGGAAAATGTTCTTTCTTTGCATAATCTGTCCGGGGGGGAGATTGAGTGGAATGACAAACACGGGCCAACAACTGTATTGGGTTGCCGTCTGACCATACACACTGAACCCATCCGTGCTGACGGCGACTCGAGGATGCCTTGGATCTGCCGTTTTTTCCTTATGTAATGCATCGAAGCGCTTCCACGCTTCACCATCCGATGTGTGCACCATCATCACATTCCCATCTGCATCACGTTCGGTTTTTTGCCCGTTTTGTGCCATGTCATATGTCTGGCCGTCTCTTTGACCATGAAAAGACGTTGAAGTCTTGGTACGATTGGCAAATACCGAAGAACATTAACGGGTATTTTGGTCTGCGTCTTCTCACCCATACCATTGTCTACCACAACATACCTGGATGACTCGCAAATGGGACAATAGTTCAAGTCCTCATACTGGTGCCTAAATAAGACACATCCTTTCTCACAGGCATGTATCTTCTCATAGGGCATCTTAAGAGCACGGAGGATTTTGTCTGACTGGTACAGGTTTGTAGGTAGCACATGGCCTTTGGGTAGAAATCGTCCGAATACTGTCATCATCGCGTCGTAGCATTCTCTACCCAAGTTGAACTGAGCCTTCAAAGCCATGATTTGTGAGATGGCATCCAGCTGACAAAGCTCAGTGTGCTCGTGGAGAGGACGTTTTGAGGACTCCAACATTTCAGTGAAGGCCTTTGCAGATTCCTCCATCTCCTCGTCCGAGTCCCGAGCATCGTCAAAGTCTTGCACCATGTCTTCCATCCCGGTACCATGCTCGTCGGTGCGACGACGAACCACCTCAGGTCTGGCACGTTGGGCAGACTCACCATGAAATGTCTAGACCGTGTAACCAGGCGTAAAACCAAACTTCTGCAGGTGTTTACTCATTTCAAGCTCGTCCCTCTTATTAAAGTTGTCGCACCGGACACAGGGGCACCAGCTTAATCTCTGGCCATTAGCAAATGTGGCTCTAACAAACTCTTTGGTTTTTGTTAACCATTCACCGGTCCAAACTTTCTGACTAGTGTAACCGGTGTACATCCACGCACGATCACTCATATTGACTTCCTACTAGACAGACAATAAATATATACATCATTAAGCAAACCATATCCATTAGTTAATGGAGTTTGTCAGTTCTCTTACGTCCATGCAACCTACATGCTAATAGGTAAAGATAGGTCCTAATCCCACCCGAGTATGTGTAGATTGAGTTCGTTTTCCCATGCTCTGCTCCGGATCCGACGCAAAATTTCGGCAGCACCTCCCCGCTGTTCTCCTGATACACGTCTCGGCAATAAGCAGAGAGGATGTGTACCCGGAGAACAACAGGGAGGCACTGACGAAATTCTGCATCGGATCCGGAGCAGAGCATATAGGAAAACGAACCCAATCTACACATACTCGAGCTGTCCATGGATAACGTTGGACAATTCGAAAGAATCACGATTATAAATATGCAAATGCATGCATATTTATAGATGTAACCCTTTCGAACGGGAGACGCATAGTGGTTACGCATACTGATGACGGACACCTATAGCTAGCTAGTTTCATTGGCACGAAGACCGGAATAGAGCAAATGTAGGGGGGAGGAGGAGATGTCATTTGTGCTCACCAAGGAAAGCAGGGGCGGAGCTCGTCGAACGCACGGGGAGGTCGTCAAACACCACACCCTTGCAGCGACGAAACAACTGCACATTTTAAATCCACCTAATTAACACAAATATATATGATGTTTTGCATAACAAAATCGAAAAATATACGACCTAACTCATAATTCACAAATATATGACCCCGTCGGGGTCGGGGTCGGGGCAGGGTCGGGGTGTGGTGTTAGGGTGTAGGTGTCGATCAGGATGTCAGGATGTCGTATGTCGGGGTCGATCAGGGTGTCGATCAGGGTGTCGGGGTCAGGGTCAGGGTGAAATTTCATGAGAGAAGACATAAACATCAAGTGAAACAATTAACATTGTACAAAGTTGAAAACTTGCTACTACGACGAGGTAAAGTTCCTTTGCGAAATCTATAGTCTTGAAAGCGATATATAATAGCATCATCATCAACCTTTGCAAATATTTCTCGCTCAGTAATTATTTGGTCAGTAGCAACAACGATAAGCAGTACTACAGTAGCAAATACTAACATTATAGCAAGCAGATCAAAAAATGTTCAATCTACAAAATTTTAACAACAACAGCAAGGCAGTAGCAGTCAGTGTAGCACAATGCACATGCACATATTATCCTGTCTGTGAGTGAGTGAGTCTGTCCATTACCAATCCGGCTCTTCAGTGCGGCTGCGACTGCGGCAGACGGCGTGGCGGACAGGCAGAGTCGCGGAGACCAGGGCAAGGGAGGCCGGAGCCCGGAGCAGAGCCGGCGTGCAGAGCAGTAGAGCCGCAGCCCGCAGAGGAGAGCCGGAGAGAGGGAGAGCGGCGGAGCGGGCGGCGTCAGTGGCGGAGGCGCGGAGCCGGCGAGCACCGGAGGGGGCAGCGGCAGTGGAGGAGGGGAGGGGGGCAGCCGGTGGTGAAGGGGAGGGGGCCACGGTGGTGGAAGGGGGGGAGGGGGGGCGCGATGGAGGAGGAGGAGGGAGGGGGGTGGCCTTTGTATTGTATTCAAAAACAAAATTTGTGTAGGGTGGCGTTCGGTGGAGGGAGGGTTATTTATTTTTTGCGCTTCCTTTTTATCTTTATTGTATGTTCGGATGCGGTGGTGGAGGGGGAGGGGGTGACGGCGCTGGGTGGAGGATGGGGGGGGCGCGGCGGCGGCGGCCTGCGCGGGAGGGGGCGGCGGCGGCGGCGGCCTGTGCGGGAGGGGGCGGCGGCGGCGGCCTGCGCGGGAGGGGGCGGCGGCGGCGGCGGCGGCCTGCGCGCGTGCGGGAGGCAGAGGGTGGGGAGGCGGGAGAAAGAGATGGAGGAGGGCGCGCGCGCGGGGGGCCAAATTAAACCCCCGCATTGCCGTCTGTTTTTTTTTCTCTTTGCCGTCTGCTGGCGCACGGCAAAGAATTCTTTGCCGTCTGCCAGACCGTTAGACGGCCACCGCCGTGAAACTGTGGGCCCCTCTTACCTCTTTGCCGTCTGCTGGCAGACGGCAAAGAAATCTTTGCCGTCTGCTGGCAGACGGCAAAGAAGTGGCCCGTGTGACCTACCCAGTGCAGTACCCCCATGGGGTCCACTTTGGACTTTGCCGTCTGCTGGCGGATGGCAAAGAACTCTTTGCCGTCTGCTGGCGGACGGCAAAGAGCTCGCAGATGGCAAAGACCCTGTTTGCCATCAGCTGGTTCTTTGCCGTCTGCTTTGAGAAGACAGACGGCAAAGAGCCTCTTTGCCATCAGCTGGCAGACGGCAAAGACCCAGATTCCAGTAGTGAGACGCTAAGACCAGCAACTCAGCACGACGATGCAACAGCAAATTCAACAAAGCAAAAACACTGAAAAGATTATGCAATGGTTCAGATTTGTTTGGATATGATGAACTAACCCTAATTTTTTTTGGTTTTTTCATGGACTGTAGGTATGAAAAACAGATGCGATCTAAACTACGAAAAATTGGAAAATCTCACCGAGCAACCTGGAACTCTGATACCACTTGATAGAAGCGAAGGTGTCCGATGTTTGATGAGATAACTATCATTTTCTGTGGGAGTCGACTTTGACGATCCGACTACGAACATGCAAAGACGTCGCGCCTTAGCAATCGGTAAACAAACTTCTTAGGGTTTATTGACCATGTCATAGCATGATCAACCTGACCACGAAGATCTATTTCTTGCGAGCAAATGAAGAACAAGCAAGAAATTGAGACAGTAATCTGGATATTGCAAATATAAGAGGAAAGCTTTATTAATCAAGTGGGGTTCTGTGACGTCTTGGTTTGGTAGTTGAACACAAACGAAGTACGCGAAGTTGCAGCTATGGTGAACTTTTAATCTAAACAAAACCCAAAGTCTAAACGATGCCCTACGGGCTGTATATATGGAGGAATTGGGGGAATTTTGTGACCCCATGGAGGACGGGTCCGAAACCAACCCAAACTCTGTTTCCCCACACATACGGACTCTAAAAACAGCCTATACTGAAGTATTTCAAAATTACATGGGCCTGGCCCAATAATAAGGTGACGCAGCACCTATAATAGCCTCTCGACAAAATTATGAAGTAGCATCTTGTATATTTTGTCCAAGCCTTCATGCACTCATTATGGTGGCTTCAAAGCCCTGAAATCATCACTTGAAACTCCGTTCTTGTTCCCCTTACACATGCCATCATCTCCATGCTTGATCTTGCTCCAATGTTCATCCTTCTTGTCCAAGCTAGGCCCTTCATTTGTAAGCAAAACAAATGTATCCAATTTAGGCAGCATCATATTCTCATGAACATTAGAATCGTTACCAAGAAATGGAAGTACTTGATAATTTAATTGATGTGCGCGAGCTCTAGTAATTGGTCCAGTATATGTAGCTGCAGGGGTCGTGGGTGTAACTGTAGTATTGATGTCCCCATCAATCGCAATGCCCTGATGTGACACTAGGAAACCGATAAGTTTTCCAGAAGGGACCCTGAACACGCACTTTTTGGGGTTGAGCTTGATGTTGGCCATCCGAAGGTTGGCGAAGGTTTCTTCGAATTCTTTGATCAATGTGTCCTGCTTGCGGGTTTTGACAACAATGTCCTCCACATAAGCCTCCGCATTTTAGCCCATCTGGGGCCAAGGGAGATATGCATGTATCTCTGGAAGGCTGCCCCAGGTTTTTTAACCTAAATGGTAGGCAGACGAATCACTACACCTCGCAAGGCGTGATGAAAGCTGTTTTTTCTTCATCTTCTTTGGCCATCTTGATCTGATGGTAGTCAGAGAAGGCGTCAGGGAAGCAAAAGAGATCGCACCCTGCCGTTGAGTCGACGATTTGGTCTATCCTTGGCAAAGGATATGGGTCCTTAGGACAGGCTTTGTTGATGTCCTTGAAGTCCACGCAAAGACGTAGATTCCCATTGGCCTTGGGTACCACCACCGGGTTGGCGACCAACTCTGGATGGGTCACCTATCGGATGAACTTGGCCTTCTTCAGCTTCACAATCAGCTAGGCAATAAATTCTTGTTTTTCTAGCGACTATCGACGAATCTTCTGCTTAATGGGACGGTAGCTGGGGCATACCACCAAATGGTGCTCAATCACCTCCCTGGGAATTCCGGGCATATCTGATGCTGTCCACCTGAACATGTCAGCATTTGGCCACAGGAAGGTGATGAGCACACTTTCCTATTTGCCTGTGAGCCTTCCACCAATGAGGACGGAGGTCCCCTTTACTACATCGAGCACCACCCTTTTAGTGGAGATATTTTCCTCTGTCATCAACTTCTGTCTGTGGGAGGCCGAGGCTTCTGAGATGCCCGGGAAGTCCGGGTCGTCCGGGGCAGCGGAGGCTGCTGCCTTGTAGAAATGCTCAACGCATCCGACAACATCTTCCTGGTATACATGGACAGTGATCACTCCCCCAGGGCCTGGCATCTTGACGGTGTTGTAGGCGTGATGCGTTACGACCATGAACTGGGCCAGCGCAGGGTAACCCAGGATGGCGTTGTACTCCAGGCCAATGTGGGCCATGTTGAAGATAATGTTTTCGCCTGATAGTTCTTGCTGGCCCCGAAAGTAAACAGGAGGGCCACCTGCCCAATGGGGGTCATTCTTCCGGAAGTAACTCCCGAGAGGGCCTGGTCAGCATCAGGAGGTTGTACGGGATTTGCATCAGGTCGAAGATCTTTGGGGATATGACATTCAATCCAGCACCACCATCGATGAGGGTTTTCGTGACCTTGATGTTGTGAATGGTGGGGGATACCACAATTGGTATGATCCCCACAGTCTTTGCATTCATGGGATGATCCGCGAGTTCGAACGTCACCCTAACCTCGGACCATTTTAGGGGCTTGGCGTCCTTCCCTCTGGGAAGAGCTGCACAAACTTCCCAGGCGAGGTGGTTGAAACATTAGTTTGAGTGAGGTGTCTTGGCCCCTCCATGGATGCAAGCGACTACCTTGGGCTCCTGGAAGCCCCGCTGCTATTTTTGTCCGAGGCTGGACCGTCCCTAGCCTTGTCGTCCCGAGTCTTCTTCGCTCTCTATTAAAGTGCTCATGCCGACCTCCCCTTAGACCGGTGTGCCCTCCTCCATGACCTCCTTCCCTTCTTCCTTCTCTGTGCCACTGCTCACACCATTCTTTCTGGCAATCCTCTGCCATTTTCTTGATCTGACAACACTCGGTTGTGTCGTGTGTGCGCAAGCTATGTAGGGCATAGTACAGACCATCGCCCGAATCATCAAAAATCACTTCCTCCTTTTTCGGGCGCCTCCACTTGGGTTCCGTCGTGAAAACTCTGGGAAGCTTACACTTCTGGACCTTCTTGTCGCGGGAAGGTCCGGCCTCCCGATCGGCTATCAGTAAAGGTCGGTTTCGGGCTTCGTCTGCCCTGGCGCACTTGTCTGCCAGCTCGTATAGTTGTACCATAGTGCAGACATCATGGACCTCCATCTTCTCACACACCTTGAGGTCCACGACCCCGTTGTGGAAGGCCACCAACACTTCTGCGTCATTGATGCAGGGAATCTTGTTGCGGAACTAGCTGAAACGTTGGATGAAACCAGGCAACATCTCACCCTCCTTCTGCTAGATGGCGTTTAGGTCCGCGATCGTGGATGGCCAGTCGCAGGTTCCTTTAAAGTTGGCAATGAAGTGTGTTAGTGCAACAAACCCTGGGTCTATTGCCCAGACTGTGCACAGGCACGGGGACGAGACTGAAGCACCACCCCAAGTCAGAATACAAGGGACTGAGAGGCTCAAAGGACTAACATGCAGATCAGAGGGACCAAGATCAAGCCAAAGAAGCAAGGCACCATCAGGAGAAGGGCCTCTTTTGCCGGGCAGGCGAGCTCGGCAAGGGGTGAGGCCACCCCCGGAAGACGACGTCCAAGACATCCCGGCAGGGCCTGCCAGGGCACACAGAGACAAAACCACCTCACCAACTACTCCACCACGACCCACGTCGTCAATCAGTGCGGTGTCGAACCGCGGAGTGACCAAGTGGCAGCCATTCACCACATGGCAACCTCTCCCTACGGGAAACACCTGCAGATGACACCCGTCCTGTAACGTGTCAAGCGAGCAGGCGTGGAGTTGGCAAGATAGCCCGGCAAGCCTTGCCGGGCAACCAATGATGTGACGTTGAGCGGTGCATTTAATGTGCCCTGTCAGCCCGCAGAGTTAGGTATGATAGCACTGTTTGCTATCTTATCAGTGCATAATGACTGTTTTGCCATTGTGGTGACCCCTTAATCTATAAAAGGAGGCCCATGGCAACCGTAGAGAGGGTTAGAAGGTTGGGTAACTCAGAACCCCATACGCGCGTAGCCACTGCCGCCCTGAGGCAACCCTTGCCAGGCAAGTGTACTACGCTCCACCACCACCTTTCCACCATCAATCCACCAAAGCAGGAGTAGGGTTTTATGACTCACAGCGGCCTGAACCTGGGTAAAAATGCCTGTGTGATCTCTGCCGTGCTGCCACACGCTCGTCTGCTCTTTGTGCAATGCGATACCCCCCTGCCGAACCAGCAAGGGGCCTCCTGGTCCCATAGGTGGCCGTGGTTTCCCGCGACATCTTTGGCGCTCCAGGTAGGGGGACCACTTGCGCGAACCTGAAGGCATGTGTAGCGTGTCACCTTCATCACCATCAGCATCATCGACGACGCCATCGACGATAGCGCCCAAGAGGAAACCCGGTTCTTCGACTCATCCTTCCACCTCGAAGGCTCTGCCGCCCGCGGCCTCTAATGCTGCGGGGGGTGCGGAGAAACGCGAGGACGCGGACGCTGCTGGGGATGTGGTCGGAGCAGGCGGCGCCGTCACCACTTCCCCCGTGGCTGACACAGGAGCAGGAGACATCAGAGGAGAGCAGCATCAGCAACATCCCGACGGCCACGCTCCGCAAGGTCTGAGTGAAGGGGTTACTCCATCTGCGCCACTTCCGCCCGCCGACGGGCACAGCCGCAGCAACGGCGCTCAGGCCGGGGCGAATCGCCGCCCTCCGACCGCTCCCACCACGGGTGCGGTCATAGCGTGTGCACCTCCCCCGAGATGGGTCGACCAAGCCGCTGCGCCCGACTGAGCCACTGGCCTTCGAGTGCCTTCGCCGCACCACCCTGCCATCGAGGTGGTCGCCCCCGCAGCAGCGGGGGCGCAGTGCCGCCGCCACTGGCACCGTCAGGGGCCGAGCGACGGTGCGATCGACTTCATCATCACCCATGCCAAGTACAGCCTCGGAGGCCATGGCGCGGGCTCAGCTACTGCTGAGGTTTCCGCCAGCGGCCGAGCAAATGGACGAATGGCGTGCCACCATCCAAAGTCTGCTCGGTTTCGCCGAAGCTGGGGGATCACGGCGAACTGGCCTGCCACAGCCGCCCCAAGCGACAGCAACGGCTCATGCTGCTGACCGTACAGAAGGGGCCGTCCCCACGGTGCAATCCCCGCCACGGCAGCCAGCGCGAGCGCAACAGAATCAAGACCCCAACGACATCTCGATGGCCTCTTCTAACCCTCGAGCGCGTCCAGGCCAACGACGATCCCCGGAGGATAGGCGGAGAGGAGACACGCGCGCCATTGTCGAGCAACGCCGCGACGACCTCCTCCGGACCGATGGGTGTGACGGCCCCGTCGTCGACGAGCCCGCGCTCGGTATTGGCGGGTGCCTACCTTTCGAGGTTGGCTGCCCTGCCTTTACCCGTGAGCTGCGGCAAATCCGTTGGCCGTCCGTTGACACGTTCAAGCCAGAGATACCTGAGAAGTACGATGGGAGGCTGAACCCGGCAGAGTTCCTGAGCATCTACACCATCGTTGTTCAGGCTGCCTGGGGAAGAGATGAGAAGGTGTTCGTCAACTACTTTCCTTTAGCCCTCAAGTCCAATGTGAGGTCTTGGCTGATGCACCTGCCGGAGAACTCCATTTCGTCATGGGTAGACCTGTGCCATGAGTTCATCAGTGCCTTCACCGGTGGCCACCAAGAGCTGGGCCGACCCAGCGACTTGCAGCTTCTCCAACAAAAGGAAGGAGAGACCCTCTGTAAGTATTTACAGAGATTTAGTAAAGTTCATAGAAATATCCCAAATATCCATCCGGCAGCCATGATAGCCGCCTTCCAGTCCAATGTGCGCAACCGCCGGATTCGTTCCAAGATGAACGTACGGTTGCCCAAGACCGTGAAGGAGCTCTACACATTGGTGGATAAGTGTGCTCGGATGGAGGAGGGAAGAAAGTTGCCCGGAGAGGAAGATTGCACCAATATTGATTCAGAGGATGAGGATGAATCAACCAGTCAGAAGAAGAGCAAGAAGCGCAGTAAGAAGCAAAGCGATAAGGCAGTAATGACTGTTGAAGGATTGGGTACGCCTAGTACCGGCAAGAAGGCCAAAGCTGAGGCCCCCGGCAAGGAAGCTGTTGTGTGCGCTGACTGCCGGGAAACCGCTGCTGCCGAGAAAGCCGGGAAAGGTGATGGGCCGTATTGCAAGATTCATCGGACCAAGGGCCACGACCTTCAAGAGTGTTATCAGGTTGAGCAGCTTGTCAAAAGATAGAAAGCAGAGTATGAGAAGCGTGACAAGGAAAAGGGTCAGAATGTTGCTGGCGGCAAGGGCCGAGGTGGTGAAGTAAATTGCCCCGGCAAACCCTTTCGGAACAAAGGAAAACCCGCTAGAGGTCGAGAGAAGGAAGCCTATGGTGATGAGAGTGTTGGAGGGGATGAAGGGGAAACCAGTGAGCAAGAGTTTTAGAAGGCCACCGACGCCCTGTGCATTAACGAGGGTGCATCTCTGCACACCTCTCACCGCCAACTCAAGCGGTGGGCGCGAGAAGTCAATGCCGTGGAACCAGCGCCCGAGGCCCGAAAGCCGCTCAAGTGGTCCCGTACGCCCATCATCTTTGACGAGGAGGATCATCCTAGCCGTACCACTGCGGTAGGGTGTTTGCCATTGTTGGTCTCCCCAACAATCCGCAACCTCAAGGTCACGAAGATGTTGGTGGATGGCGGGGCCGGGTTGAATCTGATTTCCCCAGGAGTTATCAGCAAGCTTCAGATAGCAGAGGAAGAGCTGGAGGTTACCGACACGTTTCAAGGAGTTAATCCCGGCAGGAGCCGTCCTAAGGGAAAGATCACATTGCCGGTAACGTTTGGGGGAGAACTGAACTACCGGACTGAGAGGATTGTGTTTGATGTGGTTGATCTCCCCCTGCCATACAATGGGATTCTTGGACGCCCGGCCCTGGCTAAGTTCATGGCAGCATCTCACTATGCCTACAACACCTTGAAGATGCCTGGGCCACTGGGAGTCATCACCATCCCATCAGATGAGAAGGATGCAATCATTTGTGTGGACAAGATGTACCGGGATGCGGTCGCAGCAGAGGCAGCGGCAGCAGCAGCTCCCGCTAAGGAAAGCAAAGGAAAGAAGAGGGATTGCAGGGACTCCGACAAAGAGTCTGGGAAGCGTGCCCCCACCGAGTGCACGGCACCCATTGACGATGTGCCGGAGTGTTCCAATGGCAAGAGATCCAAGGTCGCTGCACCCCAAGTGAAGAAGGTCCCGGCAGGGCTGGCTGGCCCTGATGGTACTTTCACTATCAGCGCCACCCTCGATGACAAATAGGAAAGCGCGTTCATTGCCTTCCTGCGGGCGAATATCGATGTGTTTGCCTGGCAACCATCTGATATCCCCGGTGTTCCCAGGGAGGTAATCAAGCACCACCTTGCTGTCTGCCCACATGCCCGACCTGTCAAGCAGAAAGTTCGGAAGCAGGCCTTGGAGAGGCAGCAGTTCATTGCAGAAGAGATCAAGAGACTAGAGGCAGCTGGATTGGTCTGAGGAGTACTGCATCCCACGTGGTTGGCAAACCCAGTGGTTGTCCGGAAGGCTAACAGGAAGTGGAGGCTTTGCATAGATTTCACAGATCTCAACAAGGCTTGCCCGAAGGACCCGTTTCCCTTGCCGCGTATCGATCAGATTGTGGATTCCACTTCAGGTTGTGATTTGCTCTCCTTTCTGGATGTGTATTCTGGGTATCACTAGATCTTCATGTCCAAGGAAGATGAAGAGAAGACGTCGTTCATCACTCCATGTGGTAGGTACTATTTTGTCTGCATGCCATTCGGATTAAAGAGTGCCGGGTCCACTTTTGCAAGGGCAGTCCAGATTGGTTTTGAGCCACAGTTGCACAGAAACATAGAAGCCTATATGGATGATATTGTGGTCAAGACCAAGGATAGGGCCACCCTTATTCAAGATTTGGAGGAGTCATTTGCTAATCTACGCAAAATCAATTTGAAGCTCAACCCGGAGAAGTGTGTATTTGGTGTTCCCTCCGGCAAGTTGCTTGGGTTCTTTGTATCCCATTGCAGGATCGAAGCCAATCCCGACAAGATCAAGGCTATCGAGCAGATCCAAGCACCAAGGACAGTTAAAGATGTGAGGCGTCTGACAGGATGCATTGTCGCGCTAAGCAGATTCATCTCCAAGACTACCGAGCGCGCCCTGCCGTTCTTCAAAATTTTGAAGAAGGCAGGACCCATGAAGTGGACCCCAGAAGCAGATGCAGCTTTGCAAGAGTTGAAGGCCTACTTGTCCTCTGTGCCTACCTCAGTCGCTCTCAAACCCCAGGAGCCGATGCTGCTGTACCTAGCGGCAACCAACCAAGTAGTCAGTGCAGCTTTGGTAGCGCAGCGAAAAGTGGATGAGGCAGAGAGTGGGCAGAGACCGGCAGAGTCAGAGAAGGATCAGGACAGCAATGAGCACGGCAATGAGAGCAACCCCGAGGATGCGGCAAGGAAGAAAGTGGTGCAGCGCCCAGTGTACTTCGTCAGCTCCTTATTACAGGGGGCTAGATCGAGTACTCTGGCGTGCAAAAGTTGATTTTTGGTCTCATCATGGCCTCAAGGAAACTGCGCCACTACTTCCAAGCCCATGAGATCACAGTTGTCACTCGTTTCCCGTTGCAACGGATACTCCGAAACCCTGCGGCTACCGGCAGAATAGTTGAGTGGGCTTTGGAGTTATCCAATTTTGGTTTGAAGTTTGAAAGCACGTCAATTATTCAGAGCAGGGCATTGGCAGAGTTTATTGCAGAATGGATGCCAACCCCTGATGAGGAAGTGACAGAGACAGCTATCCTCGGCAAGGAATCACCCCAAGAATGGATTATGTATTTTGATGGTGCTTTTTCCCTACAAGGTGCAGGAGCTGGCATGCTTCTGGTTGCCCCCTCCGGGGAGCACTTGAGGTACGTCGTCCAAATGCATTTTGCCCGGGAAGAAGCAACCAACAATACAACAGAATATGAAGGGCTCCTTGCCGGGCTCAGGATTGTAGCTGAATTGGCAATTAAGAAGCTGATCATTCAACGAGATTCACAGCTTGTGGTGAGACAAGTTCACAAGGATTACCAAAGTCCATTGATGGAGGCATACGTCGAGGAAGTAAGAAGATTGGAGGAGCACTTTGACGGATTGCAAACTAAGCACGTACCCCGTGAGGAAAACAGCATAGCTGATCATCTGTCATAGTGTGCTGCACAGAAGCTCCCTGTGGAACCAGGGACTTTTGTTCTCAATCTCACTCAGCCCTCCGTATCACCAGCAACAATGGCCCGAAAAAGGAGAAAGCTTGACTCCGGTAAGCCTCTCCCGGTAGAGCCGTCCGCTCCTGGCAGAGACCCTGCCGGAAACAACTCCTCGTAGTCTGCCGGACCACACCCTCCAGCCGGGCCCATGGACCCCGCGAATGAGGCATGTGCTCCCGCAGCAGAGGAGGTGCCGCTAGTCCTCGTTGCCGAGCCCTAGGCTCCAACTTGGGCAAGGCACATTGTCCACTTCCTCCAAACAGGAGAGCTTCCCGGCAACCAAGACGAAGCTGAACAAGTAGCCCAGAGGGCCAGTATGTATCAGTTTGTCGATGACACTCTGTACAGAAGGAGGCCCAATGGTGTGAAATTAAAGTGTGTCTTCCGGGAAGAAGGAAAGGAACTGCTGGCTGAGATACACAAAGGCATGTGCGGCTCCCACATTGGATCAAGGGCACTAGTTGGGAAAGCATCCCGGTAAGGATTCTATTGGCCCACAGCCCTCCAAGATGCGGTCGAGCTAGTCACCAAATGTGAAGCCTGCCAGTTCCATTCCAAGAAAACCCACCTGCCTGCCCAAGCTCTTCAAACAATCCCTCTATCATGGCCATTTTTTGGTCTGGGGGCTCGATATCCTCGACCACTTCCCCCGAGCAATCGTGGGCTTTGAATTCTTGTTCGTTGCTATCGACAAGTTACAAAGTGGTCGGAAGTGACTGCCGTGAGAAAGGTGACTGCTCAGTCAGCTATCAAGTTCTTGAAAGAATTGGTGTGTCGTTTTGGAGTTCCGGCAAGGATCATTACCGACAACGGCACCCAGTTCACGAGCCGCGCCTTCATGCAATATGTTCATGCCCTCGGATGCAAGATCTCATTTGCCTCTGTGGCGGACCCCCGGAGCAATGGGCAAGCTGAGAGGGCGAACGCTGAAGTGCTACGTGGACTCAAGACGAGAACCTTTGATACGCTGCAGAAACACGGCAGGCGGTGGATCGAGGAGCTACCGGTAGTTCTCTGGTCCCTCAGAACGACACCAAACCGAGCTACCGGGCAGACTCCCTTCTCCCTGGTCTACGGGGCAGAAGCAGTTATCCCCACGGAACTCATTTACGGGTCGCCTCGAGTGCTTGCATACAATGAAGTAGTGCAAGATCAGCACCGGTGTGACGATGCTGTGCTACTCGAGGAGAACCATCTCCGGGCTGCTACGCGTGCTGCACGTTATCAGCAAGCCCTGCGTCACTATCATAGCCGTAGGGTTCACGCCCGGTGTTTTGAGGAAGGTGACCTTGTCCTTAGGCGTGTTCAGTCCGCCAAGGGTACAAACAAGTTGTCACTGAAGTGGGAAGGCTCTTACCGGGTAGTACGAGTCACCAGACCTGGCGCAGTCCGTCTGGAGACCGGAGATGGCATTCAGTTGCAAAACTCATGGAATATTGAGCATCTCCGCAAGTTCTACCCATAAGGCGCGAATGTCGGGCCCTGCCCGGCAGCCACCCTTTTGTACAGGCCTTGCCTCAGCTGCATGTAACCCCTTGTATAAAGCCAGGGCGATGACCCTGTGCAAGAGAAAATAAAGAAGCGCTGTGGGGGGGGGCCCGACCAAAATTGCATGCATGCATGAGCATTCCAAGATCACTGCATAAGCATTCCATGAGCATTTGCATATGCATATAGATAGGATAGCATCCTACATTCATTCTCATCCGCATGGAGCCGCAGGTTCCTGCCGTGAACTTGGCTCTGACGAGGAGTTGAGAAGATTGCCCGGCACTACGATCCCCGGCAAGCCAAACAGATAAGTTCAACCTTCTGTCCATTAGTGTTCTGTAAGTTATAACTTGTGCATAAGAAAACCCCACCACTCTTTTGAGACTTAGGTGCTCCCATCCCTGACTCGAACATTGCTTCGGACAGGATGGTCGTAGTGGCCTTTGGTAAAAAGAAGTTGGCGGGGGTGAGGGAGTCCTGGATTTAGGGGTCCTCGGGCGTCCGGGCTACGTGACGTGGGCCGGACTGATGGGCCATGAAGATACAAGACAGAAGACTCTCTCCCGTGTCCAGATGGGACTCAACTTGACGTGGATGGCAAGCTTGTCGTTCGATATGAAGATTCCTTTCTCTGTAACCGACTTTGTATAACCCTAGTCCCCTCTGGTGTCTATAAAAACCGGAGGGTTTAGTCCGTAGGGGCGATCATAATCAGACAGGCTAGACTTCTAGGGTTTTAGCCATTACGATCTCGTGGTAGATCAACTCTTGTAATACTCATATTCATCAAGATCAATCAAGCAGGACGTAGGGTATTACCTCCATAGAGAGGGCCCGAACCTGGGTAAACATCGTGTCCCCCGTGTCCTGTTACCATCGACCTTAGACGCACAGTTCGGGACCCCCTACCCGAGATCCGCCGGTTTTGACACCGACATTGGTGCTTTCATTGAGAGTTTCGATGTGACGTCGAAGACAGGGTTGATGGATCGCCTTGTTATCAAGGACAATATCACCTCCGGAGGAGCCCTGGCCTCAGGCCAAACCCTCCGGCTGGGCGGCTTTATCACGACCGCCCGTCCGGCCGTTAAGCCGACGATGACTTCTCGGGTCATCGAAAATCGCCTCCGCGTTGACTCCGAATACTCCAAACGGATGGATCCGATAGAGTTGTCATCTTTAAACGAACTCCTGGAATGCATCACCACCTTGGGGGTCGCTACAGACTACGATCGGATTGGGCTTAAACCCGATTAGAGAGAAATCAAATCTCCACCGATCACCCATCAGATAGCGGTGGTAGAAGAGCAAAACAACAACTCTTCCCCTGTGTTGAGGACGAACTATTTTCGGATTTCCGAGCTCGAAGAGCCGGATACCTGTCTGTGGAACGGCACGCCCTGTCCTCCGAACCTAGAATCGGACGATGGGCCTGAAAAATCAGTCGATATCCCGGAGCCCGAATTATTAAGCTCGGAAGTTTCTCAAACTCCGGATCCTAAGCTGGGTCAGGGTTCGGATTTAAAGCCACCCACCCACCCAGATATACGCGATCTCATGTACGTACGACAGCAGTCTCAGGAAACAGTCCATCACTTTTGGGCCAGATTCCTCCTTGTCAAGGACAAGATTGAAGATTGCCGCGACAAAGACGCGATCTCAGCATTCTGCAACAATTGCACGGACGAAGGAATCCTCAATGCCATCAACCACCGTCGCGTATCACACTTCGCTGACTTGGCAACCATAGTACAGAAGTACTGCGCAATGGAAAGCGCCTAGAAAACTCAGGCAGCTCGTTGGGAACCACTGGTTTCCACTCAACCCCTAGTCCGAGCAAAAAGGATGCACCCCCATGGGGTGCCCGACCCAATAGTAAAGAAATCTAAGCCCATTACGGGGCGCGGAACCGTTCTGGAGGGATGGCTCGATAGGCCATGCAAAATACACACAACACCGGATACCATACCAACTCACAGCCTTAGAGCATGTTGGATACTCCAGCAAGTGGCTAAGAGCGGCAAAGATATCCTCACCAAAAACACCTCAGAACAACACCCCCCAGAAGACGACGACCTCAGAGTATTTACGGTCTTCGAAACCTTCGCTTCAAACAATAGGCGCAAAAGGGCACTCCGCGACCTCGCCGAAGTCTGCCAAGTCGCAGCAATAAACCCCTGGAACGACACGGCCATAACTTTCAATGCCAGTGACGAACCAAAATCTAGGACAGTCCGAGCACCAGCTGCCTTGGTCCTCAGTTCAATCATGGACGGCTATCGGCTCACCAAAGTACTCATGGACGGCGGCAGTGGACTAAACATCATCTATGAGGACACACTCAACAAAATGGAAATAGACAGGAGCCGCATTGAGCAAAGTAGCACGACCTTCCGAGGAATCATTCCCAGTCGGGAGGCGTGGTGCGCGGGAAAAATCACATTCGACGTGGTATTCGGCACGCCGGAGAATTATCGGTCCGAAGAGATAACCTTCCAAGTGGCCCCTTTCAACAGTGGATATCACGCCCTATTGGAGCGAGATGCATTTGCACGCTTCCAAGCTATACCTCATTATGGGTACATGAAGCTCAAGATGCCCGGGCCCAATGGTATTATCACTCTCTCCAGTGATCTGGACATAGCACTCCGCGCCGAAAACAAAACTGCATCCCTGGCCCTCGAGGCATTGTTCGAAGCCCTCGCGGCCGAAGAATTAGCCGCACTACGCTCGACGGTGGATAAGGACGACGTAATCCTAGACAAGCGACCCAAATCCACCTCCTTCAAACCAGCAGACAAAATCGTCAAATTCCAGGTCCACCCAACGGACCCCAAGAAGACAGCCTCTATCGGGGCACAGCTAGACCCAACGGTCGACGCCGCATTACGAGTGTTCCTGCGTAAAAATTGGGACATATTTGCCTGGCACCCTTCTGATATGCCAGGAATCCCACGTAGGTTGGCCGAACACAGCCTCAATATATTGAACGGATACAAGCCGGTCAAACAAACACTGAGGCGCTTTTCCGAACCCAAACGACAAGCTATGGGGGAGGAGCTGGCCAAGTTAATCGAGGCCGGATTCATCAGAGAAATAAAACATCCGGACTGGCTAGCAAACCTGGTGATGGTACCAAAGAAGGATAAATCCTGGCGCTTATGCGTCGATTTCAAAGACCTCAACAAAGCCTGCCCCAAGGATCCCTTCCCCCTCCCCCGCATCGATCAGATCATTGATGCTACCGCAGGACACGACTCACTGTGTTTCCTCGACGCATACTCCGGATACCATCAAATCAAAATGAAGGAGTCCGATCAAGCCGCAACAGCATTCATCACCCCATACGGGCCTTTCTGCTTCAACACTATGCCCTTTGGGCTTAAAAACACCGGTGCTACCTACCAACGCATGATTCAAACATGCCTGGAGAAGCAAATCGGCAAGACAGTTGAAGCATACGTAGATGATATCGTCATCAAGACCAGACACGTCGAGTCATTAATAGACGACTTACGCCTCACATTCGACAACCTTCGTGAATATGACATCAAGCTCAATCCGGAAAAGTGCATTTTCGGCGTTCCCGCTGGAAAGCTGCTGGGCTTCATTGTTTCCAGTAGAGGAATTGAGGCAAATCCAGCCAAAATTCGAGCTTTGTCACAATTGGCTACACCAACCAACCTTAAACAGGTCCAAAAACTAGCCGGATGCGTGGCAGCTTTAAGCCGCTTTATCTCCAGACTTGGAGAAAAAGCATTGCCACTCTACCGCCTTCTCCGACGCACCAACCACTTCGAGTGGACGGATGCAGCAACGGCCGGACTGGAAGAAGTAAAGGCTCTTTTAGCAAGCAACCCAATCCTGGCCACGCCAAACGTCGGCGAACCAATGTTGTTATACATCTCTATGACTCACCAGGTGGTGAGCGCAGTGCTCGTCGTTGAACGAGAGGAGGACGGACACAAATTCCCGCTTCAGAAGCCAGTATACTATGTATCCACTATCCTCACACCATGCAAATCCTGGTACCCTCATTACCAAAAGATAGCATACGCGGTCTTCATGGCATCTCGGAAGCTATGACACTACTTCCAAGAATGCTCGATCACGGTGGCTTCCGAAGTACCACTCAATGACATAATAAACAACCACGACGCTACGGGCCGGATTGCCAAATGGGCCATTGAGCTCCTGCCATTCGACATAACGTATAAACCGTGCCGAGCCATTAAATCCCAAGTGTTGGCTGACTTCATCACTGAATGGATAGAGGCCGAACTCCCTAAAGAGTACGGCACATATTCCAACTGGGTCATGTACTTCGATGGCTCTAAGATGCTGGCCGGTTTGGGAGCGGGCGTCGTCTTAACATCCCCAACGGGAGACACAGTCCAATACGTACTCCAAATCTTATATACAGACTCCAATAATGCAGCCGAATACGAGGCCTTACTGCATGGTCTTCGAATGGCCGTTTCCATGGGCATACAACGTCTGGAGGTGCGCGGGGATTCAAATCTTGCAATATCCCAAATAAACGGAGACTTTGACGCAAAAGATCCGAAAATGGCGGCCTATCATCACGCCGTACTCAAAATATCAGCCCGGTTCGAGGGACTCGAGTTTCATCATGTGGCTCGAGAAAGCAATCAAGCGGCGGACGTCCTTGCTCGCATGGGAGCCAAGCGCGATCCCGTCCCGCCTAACATCTTTCTGGAACGGATCTTCAAGCCATCCGTGGTGTGGCAGGATGAAAGCGACAACACTAGCCCGGACCCGATCATACCGCCTGAGTCCGAGCACAATACCGATATCATCGGGGGCTCAGCCACCGAAGCAACACCATCGGCCCATCTCATAATGGCAATAATTGCCCCATGGACCGAACCCTTCTTGGCCTACCTTAATAGGCGAGAGCTCCCTGAGGATCCTAACGAGGCTCGCTGCATTGTCCGGTGCTCGAAAGCCTACAAGGTCCATGACGGTGAGCTCTACAAGAAAAGCGCTACCGGAGTCCTTCAAAGATGTATCTCCGAAGAAGAGGGGCGGCAGCTCCTGGCCAAAATCCATGCTGGCCTTGGTGGTCACCACGCCGCGGCTCGGGCCCTTGTGAGTAAAGCCTTCCGTACAGGTTTCTTTTGGCCTACGGCCCGAGCAGATGCACAGGACCTTGTCCAACGTTGTGTCGGATGCCAACTTTTCGCTAATCAAAGCCATATGCTGCCTACTGCGCTACAAACAATCCCCATTACATGGCCTTTCGCGGTCTGGGGGCTTGATATGGTCGGACCCCTTAAAGGGGGAAGCCACAAGAGAAAATATCTGCTGATCATGGTAGATAAATTCACTAAGTGGATTGAAGCCAAACCGGTTAAAACGGCCGAAGCCGGACCAGTGATAGACTTTATATCCGGTGTCATACACCGTTATGGTGTTCCACACAGCATTATCACAGACAACGGCTCCAATTTTACAGCCGACGAGGTGAAAACCTGGTGCGCTAACCTGGGCATCAAGCTCGATTATGCCTCCATCTATCACCCGCAAACAAATGGTCAAGTCGAACGAGCCAATGGTCTTATTATGAGCGGCATTAAGCCCAGACTAGTGCTGTCTTTGAAAGAATCAGACAAGCACTGGGTTGAGGAGCTCGACTCCGTACTCTGGGGGCTGCGGACCAAGCCCAACCGCACTACCAGATACACACCATTCTTCATGGTGTACGGCGCAGAGGCCGTGTTGCCCTGCGACATTATGCATGACTCTCCATGAGTGCGCATGTATGAAGAGAGAGAGAGGCCGAGCTTGATCGGCAGGACAGCTTAGACGCCCTGGAGGAGGAGCGCAATGTCGCAAAGGCCCGTTCCACATTGTATCAACAACAGGCTCGCAGATATCAAAGCAGAGAAGTGTGGGCCAAGACTTATAATGTTGGCGAACTCGTTCTACGCTTACCAGAGAAGAAAAAGACAAACTCAAGCCCAAATGGGAGGGTCCCTTCATCATTGATGAAGTTCTCACTGGAGGAGCGTATCGACTGCGTGATGCATCAAACAATCGCTTGGAGCCGAACCCATGGAACGCTGCCAGGCTCCGAAGATTCTATGCCTAGAGCCGGACTCTTTGTTCGTCTTCTTCTCCCTTTTGTCTATTACCTTTTTTCCTCTCTTTCGTTTTTTTCATAGCTTTAAGCTCTTGAGCGGCTAAACCGCGCACCTATGACGTACACATCCTTAAATAGGTACGTCCATAATACCTGGGGGCTTCTTGTACAGAAGCTTATTATTATTATTATTATTATTATTATTATTATTATTATTATTATTATTATTTTCCGAGCATTAAGCTCACCACATATGTGTCTTTTCCTCATATGTACCTTTTCTTCACCATTATATGCATTGATATGACTTAAGTTTTGGCCAAGCTGTGTTGCCTGGCTTCTGTGCTTATGCCCTACGTTCCCGTTAGTTTGGCTAGGGCATAAAGGGAGCACCTCTGTGATTGTTACTGCTGGGTCATCCGGATGTGTACCTCAGACTGGGTGAAGCTGAAAGCTAGCATTCTTAAGGGAATATTCGGTCGGCGGATTAAAGATGTTTTTCTTTCACTCATTACACCATGAACCCCCAGATGCTATGTATACTGTGATTTTTTAATCACAGTTCGGACATGAACATTAACGCATGTTCACCCAGAGAAAGGAACCCTTAACGGAACTATTCTCTCTGGAAGATGTTTCTTACAATTACATGTAATATAACATAGCTAGCCGGATACAACTTGTCTATTCAAGCAACTATGACCCCTACGCCTGGTTTCCACGCATACCCCGGTTTATATTACCATGCGGGTATTCGAAAACACTCCGCACCTTCGGGTCCGGAGGTCGAAGCGAAAAGGTCCGCCATGACAATCGTTTTACAATCTGGCTAGGGACAAATTTGTCAATCGAAGCGCATAGTCACTTAGACTCAAAAGCTTCTTCCTCTATGCCGTCCAACAGGCAGTCTAGCCTACAATCCTGTTGGGACAATTCGGTGGCTACCTTTACTTGGTCATATACTAAACTAACTGGAACTTCTTTTCCGTCAGATCCTCGAGGTCCGACCCGAGCCATATGATTCGGATCAAGCTTGGAATACCATGTTTTCACCATGGCCCAGGCCTCTCGCGCACCTTCTCGGCAGGACGATATCTTCCATAATCAGAAGCGCCTCCGCGCTCCTTTGAATAGCTGCACAAGTTCCTCCATACTTCCTGGAGGGGAGGCAGATGGCCACAAGGCCTTGGTAACACTCCGCATTGCCTGCCGAGCTCGCTCGTGCAGTTGCGACAGCTCTTGTAGCAGATCGCCTGAAGATCCGGACATTTCCTCTTCGGGACGGCCGGTCAGCATACCTGCAGACATAAATCTGTCAGTTCTTTTCCCCGCCGAATTACACGGAGGTAAGTTCGAAGGCATACTGAATATGCCACCTCGTAGCCTCTTATTTTCCTTCACGGAGTCAGCTAGCTGGGCTCGCACATCTTTCAGTTCTTCGCCCAGCAGGGTGTTGGAATCCTGCAGCTTGTTTTTATCCTCCCTGACCCGTGTCAGCACGCGTTCGCCCGCGGCCAGTAGCCTTTTGGCTTCTTGTTTATCCGCTTGCGCGATTTCAAGTGCCTCCTTCAGTTGATCTGACGATCCTGCCATGAGATATGCAACAATGTTAGCATTGCTGGTATATGATTATATTTTCTCGATGGAGGGAAACACTACCAGGCGACGCCTTCTTGGATTTCTCCAATTCGGCGGTGGCAGCAGTTAGCTGAGTCCGACACTTTTCCAGTTCTTGAGACAGCAGGTTGTTCTTCTCTGTAAGCACCTGGTTATACAATGATCCTTAAATCAGTTGTATCAACTGCTTCAAGTCTCGGGGGCTACTGGTATATAATTATCAAGTTTGTGCGATGTGAACTTACCCGCATATCTTTCAAATGCTGGTATGTGGCTCTGGTAAGCCCGTATCGAGCGGCTCGGATGTATGCATTAGCCGAGCTGAAGGCATTGAATGCCTCTTTTGTAAAGCCGGGGTCGCGAAGAGCAGCCCTCCGGCGCCGATGATTCATGGTGCTCTCCACTTCAGAGTTTGTGATGGATACATCATCCGAATCCTCTGCCGAAGGACAATCCGGCGTCACTCCCATACCGTCCCTCATCTTTATGGCAGGTTCTGGAGTCTAGCTGTTGGGAGTGTGACCTGCAGGACCCCCGGACATAGTCCGGCGAATGCTCTTCCTGATGAAACACAAACAGACAATGTCACAGTTGGATGTGGCTACCAAGGGGCATATTTACAAAGCCATAGCTTTCTGACGACGGCTCGGTCGTGACTTCGTTTGCCTTCCTCTTCAAAGGCTTGCCCGATGTAGGCGCCGCCCTCTTTTGAGTCGCCTCTGGTGTAACATGGCGCGCCGAGTGCCTCCCCTTTGGAACACGAGACAGTGCGGTGGGTGAGGCAGAATGAGGAAGCTCTTTCGGAGGAGAGGTCTCCTGATTACTTACGTGTGAGGCAGGTAGGAGGCCGGGATAGTCTGCTATAATGGCCACTTTTGTGCCATCGTAGCTCGCCTGGTAAAATACTCCCTCCTCTAACTCCACAAATATGTCCGGATCCTCCTCGAATCCGGGGTCAAGATCCCGGTTATGGTCCTCCGGCTGTGGAGCGGGGCTGTAGATCCCCGTGATGACCTTTCGCCATTCCTGTTACAAATGGACGGGTTAGTATCAGTCAAAAGTGACTCATGGAAAGGATTGAGTATGGTGGTGGGATTAAAACTCACCCAGCTGGGAGGATTGTACATGGAAAACCCCTCTCGGTGTTTAAGACGAATAAATTCCTCTTCCTCCCCTTCGTACAGATCGGCCAATATTTTGGCCAGAATGACGGGGGTGTCCGGACCTTTCCGGCCATAGCGTGAGGCGTCATCTTCCCCATTGTAGTGCCACATAGGGAGCCCTCTAAATTGGAGTGGCTGGACACCCCGCACTATGGAGATCGCCATGTCCTCGATTATTAATAATCCGGACTGGGCGAGCGTCTTCATCTTGCTCATTAATTGATGGATTTCCGCACTATCTTCCTCCTCAAGGCTCCTAGGGTGCCAGCTGTGGTGTTTCTTCAAGGGAGTGCTGGAAAATTCAGGGAGACCCATTCTGATTGGGTTAGGGAGAGCGACGTCCTCAATATAAAACCATTCTGAGGTCCACTCCTCGGACGCCTTCTTCGGTGTGCCGGATAAGTATCCGGTCCCGGCTATGCGCCATACTTCGGCGCCGCCCACCTCGAATATGGATCCCTCTTGGGTACGAGGGACGAGGCAGAATAGTTTTCTCCATAAATCAAAGTGGGCTTCACAGCCTAGGAAAAGCTCGCAAAGGGCAACAAAACCCGCGATGTGCAAGATAGAGGCCGGCGTGAGGTTGTGTAGTTGGAGGCCATAATACTCTAGGAGTCCTCGGAGGAAAGGGTGGATTGGAAACCCGACGCCTCTTAGCAAATAAGAAATGAAGCACACCCGTTCCCCCCTGGTTGGATTGGGGAAATTTTCTGCCAAAACTTCGCCTGAAAAGGAGGTCAAACCTGCTTGAACAGGGACCAGATCCGCGGGGGGAAGAAATCTCTGTGTTTGGAGCCTCACCAGCTGATCATGGGATACGGAACATCTTTCCCAATCGCCTTTTTTGGAGCCATGGGGGCGGGTGGAAGAACTAGGAGCGCTAGCCATGTTGGAATGGTTTCTCCTAGCAAGCTTTGAGGATTTCCCGCTTGGCGTGGAATGGATCTGAAGATCCAATCTCTTTTAATAGGCGCCCTTCTTACATGGTCAGGGAGTTATGTGCAAAAATATCCCGACCTCTCGTATTCGCTCGACACATGGAAACTGAAGTCATGAAGGCGTGGAAGCCAATGAGCACGACATTAAATGGAAGGCCGAATACAGCTCCTTGAGTCAGGTACTTCGAAGTAATTGGAGGAGGAACCCGCCTTGCAATGCCGAAGACAATCTGCGCTCCGGACACATCGTCATTGAAAGCCTAGTTCGGGGGCTACTGAGGGAGTCCTCGATTTAGGAGTCCTCGGGCGTCCGGGCTACGTGACATGGGCCAGACTGATGGGCCATGAAGATACAAGACAGAAGACTCTCTCCCGTGTCCATATGGGACTCTCCTTGACTTGGATGGCAAGCTTGGCGTTCGATATGAAGATTCCTTTCTCTGTAACCGACTTTGTATAACCCTAGTCCCCTCCGGTGTCTATATAAATCGGAGGGTTTAGTCCGTAGGGGCGATCATAATCAGACAGGCTAGACTTCTAGGGTTTTAGCCATTATGATCTCGTGGTAGATCAACTCTTGAAATACTCATATTCATCAAGATCAATCAAGCAGGATGTAGGGTATAACCTCCATAGAGAGGGCCCGAACCTGGGTAAACATCGTGTCCCCCGTCTCCTGTTACCATCGACCTTAGACGCACAGTTCGGGACCCCCTACCCGAGATCCGCCGGTTTTAACACCGACAGGGGGCTGGCCCCTTTGCCTGTTGCCCAGTAGACACATCTCTCCGGCAGACAGAAAAGGTGCCGGCAGGATAGCCTGCCAGCGAAAACTCATTTATTTACACTAAAGAGGCATCTCACCTCTACATGGACGTACACATGCACGGGTTCCCGGCAAGGTTCATCTTTTTCATTAATATGCTGATACAAGTACAAGCATTACAGAACACAAGCATGGACTCGAGAGATTACATTATTTGAATTAAAATTTGGCAATTGCCTACAAGTTTAAGATTGAAAAAAGGTAGGTGCTTCGTAAACTCCTCTCCCTGTCCCTCTTATCCCAGGTAGAGCGGAGGAGAAGAAGAATGCGAGGGTGGGTGACTTCGCCCTCCTCCACCCCTCCATTTTATAGGAGGATCGGGGAGGGGAGTCGCTCCCTCAACAGGCGGCCACTGTCCTCCTCCGCCAACTCAAGACGACCGGGCCCTCGTCTTGACGCTCTTCCACATCATGCGCCTCTGTTACCTACCCCGCACGATGCATGCAGCATACGTGGCTAAGGATAAGGCCGTGGTGGGAAGAGTGAATTGGCAGTTTCTCCCCCATGCGTTAAAGTCATTCACGGGCCATCACTGGAGCGGCCCCACCAGCATTGGCCTTACATGACACGCGGAGAAACCGGAAACTGGCCCGGAATCAAGGCTAATGAAGAAGCAAAGAAGACCTCAAGAGACCAGCCTCTTCATCGACCCCACCTGTGCACTTATTAGGACCTATCCCGACAACGCTCGGCAGCGCATTCGGGGAAGGCCCGGGGGCTTCTGTCGGTGCAACAAACCCTAGGTCTGTTGCCCAGACTGTGCACAGGCACGGGGACGAGAGTAAAGCACCACCCCAAGTCAGAATACAAGGGACTGAGAGGCTCAAAGGACTAACATGCAGATCAGAGGGACCAAGATCAAGCCAAAGAATCAAGGCACCATTAGGAGAAGGGCCTCCTTTCCCGGGCAGGCGAGCTCGGCAAGGGCCGAGGCCACCCCCGGAAGACGACATCCAAGACGTCCCGGCAGGGCCTGCCGGGGCACACGGAGGCAAAACCACCTCACCAACTACTCCACCACGACCAACGTCGTCAATCAGTGCGGTGTCGAACCGAGGAGTGACTAAGTGGTAGCCATTTACCACATGGCAACCTCTCCCTACGGGAAACACCTGCAGATGACACCCGTCCTACGACGTGTCAAGCGAGCAGGCGTGGAGCTGGCAAGATAGCCCGGCAAGGCTTGTCGGGCTACCAACGATGTGATGTTGAGCAGTGCATTTAGTGCGCCCTGTCAGCCCGCAGAGTTAGGTATGATAGCACTGTTTGCTATCTTACCAGTGCATAATGACTGTTTTGCCATTGTGGTGACCCCTTAATCTATAAAAGGAGGCCCATGGCAACCGTAGAGAGGGTTAGAAGGTTGGGTAACTCAGACCCCCATACACGCGTAGCCACTACCGCCCTGAGGCAACCCTTGCCGGGCAAGTGTACTACGCTCCACCACCGCCTTTCCACCATCAATCCACCAAAGCAGGTGTACCTGGGTAAAAATGCATGTGTAATCTCTGCCGTGCTACCACATGCTTGTCTGCTCTTTGTGCAATGCGATGCCCCCCTGCCGAACCAGCAAGGGGCCTCCTGGTCCCATAGGTGGTCGTGGTTTCCCGCGACAAAGTGCTTGCATAGCTCATCCCAAGTCCCGATAGAGTTCAACAGAAGAACCATGAGCCACCAACGTGCCGGGTCTTTGAAGGCCATGGGGAACCAATTGACCATGGCGTCCGCATGGCCGTGGGCCGCCTGGATCGCCGTGGTATAGATTTGGAGGAATTCAATGGGATCCGTTGAACCATCGTACCCCGACGACAAATCCGGCTTGAACCACGGGGGCCAAACCACTTCGCGAAGCTCAGGGGTGCACCCCACACCTATCGGCACCGCCCGAATGCCCAGGGTGCCTGGTGCAGGGTGCCATGCGTCCGCCATCTCTTGAACGAACCTATCTTGGCCCTCGGCCGGTGCTCTATGGTGACGCAAGCATCTTCCACTAGGTGACGAGTCAGTGGTCGTCGGTCTTTATCTTCACCGGGGGAAGAGGCTACAGATTGGCATGCTTCCCCTCTCAGACGCCCATGAGCCGGGCGCGAGTCATGGTTCTGAGGGTGTTGAGGAGGCGGCATGTGCTCCGAGACCCACGACCGCTCATGGCATGGGCGTGACGGCATCTGTGAGCGCAACCACGTTTGGCCGGCGATGCCCAGCAGATATGTGATCTGCACAAAATCAGGATCGCGCTCGGCCTGTGGCGGGAGGAACTGTTGGAGCTCATGTGCCACTATTAGCGTCATAGTCGGATTGTAGATGGTATGCGTTATGGTCGCTGACGGAATGGCCGAAATGTGGGTCCGCTCCTCCTATCGCAAAGGGGCCACAACTTGGCCCTGATCAGAGCCCGCGCCATGGGCGTTGGTACCTCTTCCGCCATTTTATTCTGGATCCTCCTCATGGTCTTGGCTTGGTTGGTGAACCTCCTCCGCCAGTGGAGGAGGGGGAGGAGGAGGAGGAGGCTGCTAAGTGGAGGCAATGGTGTCCTGATATCGGTGCTGCACCAAAGAACGCTCCTCCCGACTGGTCATCGGGAGCCTGGACGCCCCATAGTGCTTGGACGCCATGGACCAGACATGCTTGGGACTCTCGGAAGAGCAGTTGTTGCGAAAGTGCCGACGCGAGGGCTAGACATCTCACTCCCCTACCTGGCGCGCCAAATGTTGGCTTTCTAGGAACCTACATATGAGTTGTGAGCTACAACCCTTTGAGAGTTCAGCTAGGGACTAAACACGCCCAACTATCCTATGTCACTAGAAAATCTCATGAATGAACTACAAAGGAACACAAAGAGCTACCCAGGTTCGGGCCACCTTCTTGGTCTAACACCCTACTCCTGATCTACTTTGTATTGATGTGATATGAAGCTACAATATGTCTCTTACAAGGTGGAAAAGATCAACCCCCTGTGAGGCCTTGATCCTCCCTTATTTATACCATGCGGCCTGAAAGGCAAGGCGGTTCCCTAGTGCTCGTCGATGGCTACGACCCACTCAACGACCTGCCCAAGTTGCTCGTCCCGCAACACTATTGATGACCACACACTGACTAGGCACCGTCAGTCGGTCGCCCAAAGTCAGACCTTATCGCTTCTGCCCCAAGGTTCATCTGTAGGCGCAGTCCACTTTTGTACCTTCACACAAAACATCTGTCTCACTCCGCGTGGGGTTCCCGGGACTCCTTCTTAGATGGCCCATTCTAGAAGGAGGCGAATGGCCAACCTTTCCTGGAGCTCATTTCTTCGATGTTTCATCTCCCCTTGTCCACGACACTCTCTTGGGCCCTCATGGTTGTCCGACCCTAGGTACCCTATAATCCACGGGTCCGACAACATCCCTCCTCAATGAGCTTCCATATGATCCATGCGAGAGATGGCTTCTACCTCAACCCGGAATGTTATGTGGGCTTAGGTATGTCAAAGACCACCCCGGAGATGCTCGGAACGAAGATCAAGCCATCATGGATAAGGACAAAGAAGCACGACGAAAGGAGTTTCTGAAGTCTATAGCGGTCAGGCATCCGACCCATGGCTCGGATATCCGACGCCCTCAGCATAGCAGCAACAGTAGCATAACATCAATAGAAGAACGCCAGGAGCGGAACTCCGGCCCCGCCCTGGACATCCCGCTCGACTAGCCCGAACATCCGGCCAACCCCCGGAAATCTATCCCGAGGCACCCGAGGCCAACACAAATTGGAGCAAGTCCAAGCTGGACATCTGGCCCCCACCCCGGACATCCGAGGTGTCGTGAATCGCCAGATATCTGATCCCCATCCCGGAGTTCCGGCACCTGTGTGTGCATAGCCGGGCCTGAGGCCCATGTACCCCTCTGAAAGCACAAGTGCTCCCTGTATGATTTTGGTAATTAATGGCAACATATCTCTTGTTGGACTAACACTTTTATCTAGTGCATTTCAGACAAGTTCAACAATGGCGTGGAATGGACAAGAGGATGTGGAACCCCTTCAAAATGCTAAGGACACATATTGGCAAAAGCTCAAGACTCTTCATTTATGTTTTAGTGATCCAAGATCACATTGAGTCCATAGGAAAGCCAATACTATTAAAAGGGGATGAGGTGTTGCTTAATGGTTTACTTGCTCAAAATGCTTAGTGATATTGCTCCAAAGCCCTCAACCACTTTCTCATTTCCAAATATGTCCAAAACCCAAAGTCAAACTCGGCCCCACTGAAATCTTCTATCTGGCGCCACCGAGTTCATTTGACATAGCCACTGCCAGAAACCCTAACACGTCGGTCACACCGATACAGTTCTCGGTCTCACCAAGATGGCCCTGCAAACTCTCTGTTTCCCTTTGTAATGTTTCGGTCTCACCGAAATGAGCGATCGCTCACACCAAGTTTGCTTGACCAACTCTCTGTTTGCTCTTTGCTGAAATCGGTCTCACCGTGTTCACACAATCGGCTTCACCGAGATGAGGTTTTGCCCTAGCCCTAGCACATCGGTCCCACCGAGTTGTTCCAGTCGGTCCCACCAAGATTCCCAATGTTCACATTTTGAACTGAATCAGTCTCACCGAGTTCTTCTATTCGGTTTGACTGAGTTGGGTCAAATGTGTGTAACGGTTGGATTTTTTGTGGAGGCTATATATACCCCTCAACCCCCTTCTCCATATGAGAGAGAGCCATCAGAACGTGCCTACACTTCCATCCTACATTTTCTGAGAGAGAACCACCTACTCATGTGTTGAGATCAAGATATTCCAATCCAACCACAAGAATCTTGATTTCTAGCCTTCCCCAAGTTGCTTTCCACTCAAATCATCTTTCCACCATATCCAAATCTGTGAGAGAGATTTGAGTGTTGGGGAGACTTCATTTGAAGCACAAGAGCAAGGAGTTCATCATCAACACGACATCTATTACCTTTTGGAGAGTGGTGTCTCCTAGATTGGTTAGGTGTCGCTTGGGAGCCTCCAACAAAATTGTGGAGTTGAACCAAGAAGTTTGTAAGGGTAAGGAGATTGCCTACTTCGTGAAGATCTACCCGAGTGAGGCAAGTCTTTCATGGGCGATGGCCATGGTGGGATAGACAAGGTTGCTTCTTCGTGGACCCTTCATGGGTGGAGCCCTCCGTGGACTCGCGCAACCGTTACCCTTCGTGGGTTGAAGTCTCCATCAATGTGGATGTACGATAGCACCACCTATCGGAACCACGCCAAAAATCTCTGTGTCTTCATTGAGTTTGCACACTCCAATCCCATCCCTTTACTTTCTTGCAATTAGCATGCTTTACTCTTTCCGCTACTTATACTCTTGCCATGCTTGCTTGAAATGTATTGTGAATGCTTAAACTTGTGCTAAAACTCCACCTCAACTTTGAAGAACATAAAAACTGCCACTTTTACTTGTTGAGGGTCTAATGACCCCCCTTTAGACCCCTCTTCTCGATCCTTTAAATTGGTATCAGAGCGTTGGTCTCCATTGCTTTGGTTTAATCACCATTGGAGGAAGATGGATGAGTCTACGATTGGGAGTATTAGACGTAGAGTGCCTATGCTTGATGGAGAGTTCTATAGTTCTTGGAAGAATGAGATGCTTGAGATTTTCAATGAATAACATTTGAACAAGTATATTAGTAGCCCTTACGCGCCCCCATTGATCCTTTGCATCCTACCCCCGATGAGTATCTTGACATGACCCGCAATCTTAGAACTATTGATCTTATCATGAGAGGATTGCCCAGAAATTTGCTTGTATGCTTGCCTACATTTGAATGTGCTTATACTATATGGAAATATCTTGAGGAGCATTTTTTGAACTATTCCTTGAAAAATCTAGATGAGATTCTTCAAAAGTCCATTGCTTTTCATAAAATGAATCCTAGTGATCCTAAATTTGATGATTGTCTATTTGAGCTATGTGACCTTATGTGCGCCAAAGGAGATGTTGGAGTCATTAGTAGCATCATTTCACAAGTAATTAGAATTCATAAACATGCACATTGTCATGGTCATACATCTAATGAATCACTCTCTCTAGGTGATGATCATTCACATGATGATGTTGGGTGTGGATATTATGATGAGGATGATGATAGTGACTTTGATCTTGATGAGTCAATGAGACACTTTGGTCTTATGGCTAACCTTCGTGGTTACATGGCTGGAGGAAAGGAATGGGTTCTTGATAGTGGATGTACGGATCATATGACCGGAGATAAGGACATGTTTCGTGAGCTTGCTGAAAATGACGGTCCCCGGAAGTATGTCACTTTTGGTGATAACTCAAAGGGTAAGGTAGTTGGCCTTGGTAAGGTGGCCATCTCCCATGATAGCTCCATTCAAAACGTTATGCTTGTTGAATCTCTTGGTTATAATCTACTTTCCATATCTAGACTAGCTGACTTAGGTTTCAATGTTCTATTTACTGAAGTAGATTGCCAAGTGTTTCGAAGAGATAATCATAAGTGGTCTTTACAGGTATTCGTAGAGGTGATCTATACATTGTTGATTTCAGTAAGAGAGCTCAACCTCGTACTTGCTTAATTGCTAAATCTTCTAAAGGTTGGTTATGGCATAGAAGGTTAGGTCACGTGGGTATGTGAAATCTTGATAAGCTTATTAAAGGTGATCATATCCTTGGTGTTAAAGATGTCATATTTGACAAGGATAGACTTTGCAGTGCATGTCAAGCAGGAAAACAAGTTGGAGGAAGTCATCCCGTGAAGAACATCATGACCACGAGAAGACCCCTTGATCTACTTCATATGGATCTTTTTTGTCCCAACACCTACAAGAGCCTCGGTGGTAACTCGTTCGGTTTGGTCATTGTTGACGACTTTTCAAGATTTACGTGGGTGTTCTTTCTTGATGATAAATCGCAGGTCCAAAATATCTTCAAGAACTTCGCTAGGAAGGCCCAAAACCAATTCGAAGTGAAGATCAAGAAGGTTCAAAGCGATAACGGAACGGAGTTCAAGAAATCAAATGTGGATACCTTTCTTGACGAAGAAGGGATTTCACATGAGTTCTTGGCTACGTACACACCTCAACAAAATGGAGTCATTGAGAGGAAGAACCAGACACTTATCAAGATGGCAAGAATGATGCTTGATGAATACAAGACACCAAGACACTTTCGGGCGAAAGCGGTTGAGACAGCTCGCCATGCTAAGAAACGACTATATCTTCACAAGCTTCTCGGCAAGACGACATACGAGCTTCTCACCGGTAACAAACCCCAAGTTGGATACTTTCAAGTATTTGGCTCAAAGTGTTACATTCTTGATAAGCATCATCACTCAAAATTTGCTCCTAAATCTCATGAAGGTTTCCTACTCGGTTATGGCTCAAACTCTCACACTTACCGTGTCTACAACAATTTCACCTGAAAGGTTGAAGAGACGGTAGATGTGAAGTTTGATGAATCTAACGGCTCGCAAGTAGAGCAATTGCCAATTGATGTAGGAGACAAAGATCCTTCGAAAGCAATTCAAGACTTGTCTATTGGCAAGATTCGCCCAATGGATGTGAAGGAAAGTACTTCATCCATTCAAGTGGAAGCCTCAACATGACATCAAGGTGAACCACAAGTTGACTTGGAGGCATCCACAAGTGGAACATGTCAAGACGAAGGAAATGAGGAAGTACATCAAGATGAACCACATCGACCTCCCTCTCCACCTCCACAAGAGAACGACAACGCCAACAACAATGAAGGAGGACAAGAATAAGAAGAAGACAATGAAGAGGATGTTCCACCCCAACCCAAACAAAAGCTCTCACGAGTTAGAGCAAGAGTCACAAGAGACCATCCCGTCGAACAAATCTTTGATGATATTCAAACCAGGAGAATTACTCGCTCTAAAACTCGTCTAGCTAACTTTTGCGAACACTACTCATTCATTTCTAGTATTGAACCTATGAAGGTTGAAGAAGCTCTTGAGGATCCGGATTGGGTGAACGCTACGCATGAAGAGCTACACAACTTCGAGAGGAATCAAGTGTGGACATTGGTTCAAAAGCCGGACGACAACCACAATGTCATTGGAACCAAATGGGTATTTCGGAATAAGCAAGATGAGGATGGACAAGTTGTACGCAACAAGGCCCGTATCGTCGCCCAAGGCTACACTCAAGTCGAAGGTATGGACTATGGTGAGACATATGCCCCCATTGCTAGACTTGAGTCCATACGCATCTTACTTGCTTATGCCAATCACCATGACATCACTTTACACCAAATGGACATTAAAAGTGCTTTTCTAAATGGTGAAATTGAGGAGGAAGTGTATGTTAAACAACCTCCTGGCTTTGTTAATCCCAAGAAACCTAATCATGTCTACAAACTTCACAAAGCTCTTTATGGTCTTAAACAAGCTCCTAGAGCATGTTATAAATGCTTGACCAAGTTCCTTATCGAAAAAGGCTTTGAAATTGGGAAGATTGATTCTACACTTTTTACTAAAAGGGTTAATGGTGAATTATTTGTGTGCCAAATTTATGTGGATGATATCATATTTGGATCTACTAACCCCCATTTTAGTGAAAAGTTTGGAAGGGTAATGTCGGAGAAGTTCGAGATGTCTATGATGAGTGAACTCAAATTTTTCCTTGGTTTGCAAATCAAGCAAACTAAGGAAGGTACCTTTGTTTCTCAAACAAGTATACCAAGGATCTTTTCAAGAAGTTCAACATGTAAGAAAGCAAAGGTATGAAAACATCCATGCCTACCAGTGGACATCTTGACTTGACTAAGGATGGCAAACCGGTTGACCAAAAGGTTTACCACTCTATGATTGGTTCATGGTTATATCTATGTGCCTCCCATCCCGATATTATGCTAAGTGTGTGCATGTGCGCATGATATCAAGCGGCCCCTAAAGAATGTCATCTTAAGGCTGTGAAAAGGATAGTGAGATACTTAATTCATACACCAAACTTTGGCATTTGGTATCCTAAGAGGTCATCTTTTGATCTTGTTGGCTACTCCGATTCGGACTATGTCGGTGACAAGGTTGATAGAAGGTCCACTTTGGGTACTTGTCAATTTCTTGGTAGATCCCTTATGTCTTGGTCCTCCAAGAAACAAAACTCAGTATCCTTATCCACCGCCGAAGCAGAATACATTGCCGCCGGATCATGTTGTGCCCAATTACTTTGGATGACCCAAACCCTTAAGGATTATGGGATACATGTGAAACATGTTCCATTGCTTTGTGACAATGAAAGTGCTATTAAGATTGCTCACAATCCCGTGCAACATTCTTGAACTAAGCATATTGAAGTTCGTCATCATTTCATTCGAGATCATGTTGCTAAAGGAGACATCAATCTTAAGCATGTTCGTACCGATAAGCAATTGGCAGATATATTCACCAAACCACTTGATGAGAAAGTATTTTGCCGTTTGAGAGGTGAATTGAATATCATTGATGCCTCAAACTTGGAGTAGAAGCTCCATTTGAATACATGCAAGGAATGAGCCTTTTTGACTAATCCTTGATATTTCTCTTATGATGATGATCATATGTCTTGGATTTATACTTGTACCCTTGCATGTTATCTAACCCTTGTAGGTATCTTCCCAATCCTTGAAGTAGTTGAGGTCTTGAATCCTTGAAGGATCTTCCCACAAGGGGGGTCTTGAATCCACTTGGGGGATCTTGTCCTAGGAGGTCTTGGTCTCCATAGGAGTAGGGATAAGTGGATGAGCAAGGCTCAATCTCAATGTTGAGCTATCACAATGCCTACCCTAAAATGTAGGTGGAGGAGGAGTATATATAGTCTTGGGGTGGAGAGAGTTACATGGGCTTCGGCCCAAGTCACACACGCAGGCATGGTCCGGATGATCCGGAGGGTGGTCCAGATGATCTGGGCGTCGGGGGTCTGGATGATCCGGGCATCCGTCCGGATCATCTGGATGTGTCATAGCAGTCGCAGGTGGCCCGGAAGTCTGGGTCAACGTCCGGATGTTCTGGTGGGTCCGGATGATCCGGGTGTTGGTCCGGATGATCTGACTTTGTCCGGAGGTGTGCTGTTGTCTTCGTGCGCGTCCGGCTTGGGATCCAGATCGTCCGGGCTTGGTCCAGATCGTCCGGCTAGGGGTCTGGATGATCCGGGCAAGTCATGTCTTGCTCTGTTTGTTCTCCGTCTTCGCATTTGCTTTCCTCCCTCTATCAAACTTGCTCCTTAGCTTCTCCATAGCTAGTTCCTTGGTACCTGAGTATGCAAAGTGTCTCCGCTTGAGGTAGTAGCCATGTCTCATGTGATTCGAAAGGGAGTTGCGAGAGGAGAGATGTCACCTCGGTCTTGAGAGCTCTTGTTATCGTCCACTTGGCACTTGGGGAGATGAAGGTAGGTCCATGGGGATGACCTTGGGATGCTCTACATCATCTCCCCCCCCCCTTGGGAATGATTCGACCTCGGATCATGAGCCTCATCACCATGGAAACAGTTGTCGTGGATGGACTTGTAGTTGGGCGGAGTGAAAGGCATGGCGTAATCCAAGTACTCCAAGGTGTCTCCGAAATGGTATACATGCAAAAAGAGCAAATACAAAGGACACTTGGAGATAGAATGGTTAGCGCACACAAGGTGTCCATCAAGTAAGCATGAGTTCGTCCTAGAAGATTGTTCGTGACAAGGCAAAATGATGTCATAATGGGAAGGTTTATCAAAAGCATGAACATGGCAATTGGTGCTCGATGTGATTATGTGATCATGCAATTGATGATGGGTAATGTGATCATGATGTATGAATAGGTCATCAAGAAATATCACAACAAATTTGCTAAGAAAATGCACACGCTCGTATATAATGGATGACATGGAAATGCAAGATGCATCAAGGAAATCATAATGTGAGTCAATCCATACTAAGGTGCAAAGTTGTTATGGGTAGTGTTGTACCATGGTTTGATGTCGTGGTATAAGTGGTGGTCCGGTGGTGCTTCCAAAGTAGGCGCATCCACTAAGGTCACGCACTCCTCAACTTGGAGGTCCATAGGGTCCATCTCCAATGTCGGTCCTCCATTCAATATATGTATCATGTAGAAAAGAAGGAGACAACAATGAAAGTATGGCCCATCGAATATTCCTTTTTGAATATGGCTCAAAGGGAAGGAGTTCACCTTATGAATGTTCCCAAAGATGTTGGAGTTGCACATCATGTACGCCTTCACATAACCAATATGACTCATGATGGTAATGCCTTGTGGATCCTTCAAAACGAAAGAACATGACAAACACACGGAAAAACAAGTGAGGTTAGCGTGAATGCACAACAAATCATTCGTGTGGTGAAATACCCAACAAGTGTCATCATCATTCATATCATAAGAAAGGACGAGGGTGTAGGGCATGGTATGTAGACATAAGATGCTAGGACAACCAAAGACAATAGGCTCAATATAACAAGCATGCGTCACACGTAAGATGTCTAATTCTCCAATATCAATAAGCATAGTATTGTTGCACTCACTACAAGTGGATATGAGAGAGGAAACTAATGGAGACAAGAGACAATGATCAAGATACATCACATGATAGGCATGAACATATATGCCATCAACCCAAGGAAATGAGCAAGAATGGATCATGGGTGAAGCAACCAAGCAAGTAATCATATGAATCAAGTCATGCGAGCTAGTAGTGCGAAGATGCAACATACAAGAGGTAATCATGGAAATTATGTCATGTGTGTAAATAGCGAGCATACATAATGCACATAACATACCACAAGCATGAAAACTAGATATGAGTGAAGTATCATCATTTCATTGGCAAGAAGTCCATGTAAATAGCAATTGAACATCATGACTCTCTCAACACAAGAATCGACAATAGCATGGGGCATGTATAGAACATGGTAATAGCAACAAGGATCTCCACCAAGCATGCAAATACACACAGGGGTAGTATAATGGTGAATCATGGGTAAATGCAAGCAAGGGTCACAATTGCATGGCAAAGGCATAGAAAGAGGTATAACATGCAAAGTGAACATGGTAAAATGGGCATAACATAACAAGTGGTAAATAGCCCATAGCCGTGTGAGAGCCAAGTAAAAGAAATGCACGTAGTCCTTGAACAAAGGGAACAGTGTGAAAGACAATCCATGAGATCCCAAATCGTCGTTGCTCTCAAGAGCTCTTTTCGTCAACTCATGGGATTGTGAGGTTGACGAGTATTCATAAGTACCTACACAAAAAAAGGCGAAAGAAAAATTGTGTGTGTGGTATATGTACACATCATCCATTATGATGTGCACGTGCATGTGTTGGTTAGCACAAAATATCCAATGCTCAAATAAATGAGATGCATGATATAGAAACATGTCATCCATCAGGATAGGTTTGTTGTTATGTATAGCATAATGAAGACTCAAGGTGTGTAATGCATCACTTGCCATATCTATAGCATTGTTGTGAATGGTATGCATATGGATCACACAATCGATGCAATCGTGCGATCTAAAATCATTCTCATGGCATGAAGTTTGGAATGCATCATCATATTCATGTGTAGTAATTTTATTCATGGGATGATGCTCACAAAGTGTGGAATCATGTGATGTACAATAATTTTCATGGCACGGCATATGGGATAAATTGCACAAATTTTGCAAAGGTAGCATAGCAACATCATCGCAAGAGAAACAAAATCCTATAACCATCATCTCGCCATCTATGCCATAAGTGCAAATGGGATTTATTTTAATGGGACATGCATAGTTACTATGTTGAGATTGTAATGATGCAATATGGGAGATCTCACTCATAGCATATGACAAGGTTAATGGAATTTCAAACATGACGTGACTGATAGAATTTTCACATGATATCCTATGGAGCATAGCATCACAACTAGGCAATTCAACATACTCATCATCATAGTCATCATATATGGGTGGCATATCTAAGCATGTAGAAGACATAGTATGTGATGAATCCATAAGGTGATCAACATCATGCAAGCAATCATTTGCAAGATAATCCAAGTGGGACAAGTGAAGTACCATCACCTATGTTACCATTAGAGCTCCGCTCATGTGTTGTAGGTGAGGTTACAAAAATTGACGCTTGGTCAATAGCTTCATCAACTTGATGGTACCATGTGGGGGTGTGTAGGATCGAAAGTAGGTCTAGAGGGGGGGGGGCGATTAGACTACTTGACCAAATAAAAATCTAGCCTTTTCCCAATTTTAGTTCTGGCCAGATTTTAGCAATTAGCACAAGTCAAGCAATCAACCTACACATGCAAGTCTAAGAGTGTAGCAGCGGAAACTAAAATATTGCATATGAAGGTAAAGGGAAGGGTTTGGAGAGTGCAAATGCAATGATGACACGGAGATTTTTGGCGTGGTTCCGATAGGTGGTGCTATCGTACAACCACGTTGATGGAGACTTCAATGCACGAAGGGTAACAGTTGCGCGAGTCCACGGAGGGCACCACCCACGAAGGGTCCACGAAGAAGCAACCTTGTCTATCCCACAATGGCCATCGCCAACGAAGGACATGCCTCACTCGGGTAGATCTTCACGAAGTAGGCGATCTCCTTGCCCTTAAAAACTTCTTGGTTCAACTCCACAATCTTGTCGGAGGCTCCCAAGTGACACCTAACCAATCTAGGAGACACCACTCTCTAAAAGGTAATAGATGGTGTGTTGATGATGAACTCATTGCTCTTGTGCTTCAAATGATAGTCTCCCCAACACTCAACTCTCTCTCACACAGATTTGGATATGGTGTAAAGATGATTTGAGTGGAAAGCAACTTGGGGAAGGCTAGAAATCAAGATTCTTGTGGTAGTATTGGTATATCTTGATCTCAACACATGAGTAGGTGGTTCTCTCTCAGAAAAATGTATGCTGGAAGTTTAGGCACGTTCTGATGGCTCTCTCTCATATGGAGAAGGGGCGAGGGGTATATATAGCCTCCACCCAAAATCCAACCGTTGCACACATTTGACCCAACTTGGTCAGACCGAATAGAAGAACTCGGTGAGACCAATTTAGTTCAAAATGTGAACGTTAGGAATCTTGGTGGGACCGACAGGAACAACTCTGTGGGACCGATGTGCTAGGGCTTAGGGCAAACATCAACTCGGTGGCACCGATTGCATCAACTCGGTGAGACCGAAGTGAAGCAATAAGGCAACAGAGAATATGTCAAGCCAACTCTGTGTGACCGATCGCAATTTTAGTGAGACCGAAAGAATTGCAACAGGCAACAGAGAGTTTGCAAGGCCATCTCGGTGAGACCGAGATCCGTATCGGTGTGACCGAACTATTAGGGTTTCTGGCAGTGGCTATGTCATATGAACTCGGTGGCGCCGGATAGAAAGAATTAGTGGGGCCAAGTTTGACTTTGGGTTTTGGACATATTTGGAATGAGAAAGTGGTTGCGGGCTTTGGAGCAATATCACTAAGCACTTTGAGCAAGCAAGCCATTACGCACCACCTCATCCCCTTTTAATAGTATTGGTTTTCCTATGGACTCAATGTGATCTTGGATCACTAAAAATGAAATGAAGAGTCTTGAGCTTTTGCCAATATGTGTCCTTAGCATTTTGAGGGGTCCACATCTCTAGTCCATGCCATGCCATTCATTGAACTTTCTAAAATATTAAACTTGAATAGATATTAGTTCAATGAGCTATATGTTGTAATGAATTACCAAAACCACCCGGGGATTAGTTGCACTTTGAATATCCCCCTTTTTGGTAAGTGATGACAACATATAGATCAAAGCTTTGACAAGATAATATGAATGAAATACATCGTCGCTTTGAGATGTATGTGATAAGCAAGAGCTCCCCATAAATTTGTGCATTATTTAAAATTTGTGTTTGAATGCAAATGCACAATCGATTAGGATCATGGGTCACTCATCCATGTCACATACGTCTTGGTGGAGCACACAAAATGATAAGAATAGGATAACATGCACTCATCACCAAGGATACAAGTGATTGATCATACACAAACATTGATAGATATAATCATGCAAGCACACATTAAGCATAATATGATCAAACACATGATCACATAAAGTATCTCATGAGAATAACAGAAATGGCAAGAGTGGCACCAACCAAACAAACCAAAGTAGCAAGTAGCAAGGCAAATAAAATCAACAAAGGCAAAAGACACTCTCTCTCGAAGCCTATGATCTATACACTTTCTCCCCCATTGGCAACAAGTTACCAAAAAGTTTGAAAATGTATAGTGATATGCGACACTCTAGGTACGATCTCTGGGAGCTCCTGAAGGGGTCTTCTAGCTTGTAGCTCCGGTGTGCGTAGACGGCGTGGAGATGACTGTGTCTGCAAATGCTTCTGCTAAAGTCTGTGGAGCAGGAGGAGTTGACACTGGAGGGGCAACTGTGGCTGTAGTGGCAGGAGCAGAGTGAGCAGGCCTTAAATCTACAACTGGCTCGGTAGCTGACCTCTGTGCCCTTGGCACTGACTGGAACCTGTCTGTAGTGGGTTTGTCATCATTGTCCTTAGCATCATCCCTTAACTTCTCCACAGTGGTCTGAATCTCTGTGACCTTCACATCAAGGTCATACATCTTACTCTCAACAATCCTTTCAAGACTCTCCTGATTCTGAGACAAGGTGGCCAAGCTTTTCTCAATGCTCATGGTGGCCTCAAGCAGATAAGTGAGCTGATCTTGCTTGGTCTTGAGATTCACTATTGAAGCATCTGGAGCACTTGCTTCCTTTGCTGCTTTGTAGCCTTTGCTTTCTCGATCTTCTCCTGGGCCTCAGCACATGTAGTATGTGATGCATCCATGACAACCTCGTTGTCCTCAAAATCAGGCCTAAGAGGTAGATGCTCTTTGCCAAGCAGATATGTCCCGGTTCCAACCTTGTTGTTGATCAACATCTGAATGTGTGGGGCATATCCACAAGACCTCTTTTGGTCGGCTGTTGTCCTCTTCACTATTTCAACAATCAAGCTCATGACTTTAAACTTCTGGGAACATCAAACAAATGTAGCAAGTTGATGGAATGACCATGTATCATCCTGTGATCTCCAGACTTGGGCAACAATGTATGCCTCAAGATAGTGTTCATGGTGGTCAATCCAGCAAGCAGATAGTAGATTGAACCTAGCTTGTGTGTCTCCAGAGCTGCATCAGGTATAGGCTTGTACATGTTGGCCATTGAGTTGTGATCTTTCCTGCATTTGCTATACACATCAAGATCATTTTCTTGTTCCTTGGGAGCGTTGATGAGCTCAGCCCATTCAGAAATTGATGACTGGTATCTGGTTCCCTCAGTCATCCACACAATCTTCCGATCAGGGTAAAAATGGGCAGTGGAGTAGAACTGCATGATCATCTCATCGTTCCATTTTGTGAGCTTCTGTCCAACAAAGCCATCAATTCCATTCAGCCTGAAGCTCTCATGAACATGGGGAAAATAGTCTTTATTGGAGTCAATATATTTCCAGCCAACCCATTTCATATCACAGACTATGGGCTTCTTGTCCAGGAGCACAGTTTCATAGAAGTCGTGCTATTGTCTGGTGTGAAAGCAGTAGTCCACAACAGTCCTTCTCCTTGTGGCATATGGATCTGTCTGTCTCCATAGTCGCAGACCATGATCCTTCCTCAACTTCATGTTTTCAGCCACTTGATGATCATCATTATGATCTGGGATCTTGGGCTTCAATTTCCTGAGCACTAGTGGCTCATCATCTTCTTGAACCTCAGGCACAGGGGCCTTGTTCTTCTATACAGCTGGGATGTTCCTACTAGATCTCTTTGGAGCAGTTGACTTGGGTGCAGCAGGTTTGGGAGCAGACTTGGGCTTGGAAGGAGCAGCACTAGTCTTGATGGCATCTGCCATCAACTTCTGTGACTTGGCAGGTGGTGCAACAGGCTCTTCTTCCTCCTCATCTTCTTCCTCAGAAGAATGCTTTTCAAATTCAGCCATTGGATCCACAAGTTTGCACCATCTTCCTCTTTTCCTTTCTTTCTTCTTGCTGACCTCTCCTCCAGCACCACTTGCTGGCTTTGCTTGCTCTTGAGCAACAGTGGATTGCCTAGCTTTAGACATAGGGGCTCTTTTAGCAGGGGCTTTCTTGTGAAGGCCCGGCTTGGTGACAGCAGCAGCACCAACATATTCCTTCTTCATCACTTTCTTCTTGGAGGTCACTTCCTCCTCAATCACAAAGTCCTCATCCTCACTGTCAGAATTTCTTTTCTTTCCCTATCTGGTAGCTACCTTTGGCATGTTGCTAGGTGTGCTTCTGCTTCCCTCATCATAGCTACCAGAGGGACTAGTGCCCTCACTGAGGTTAACTTGCTCTTCTGACTTGTTTTGACTGTCACTGGCCTCTGACATCTCTGCAACTGACCCTGTGAATAGATGGGTGTAGGTAGAGTAGATGAGCTTCACAAAATACAACTGGTTTTTGCAAAAAATTGATTCAAAATCTTAACTTTAGTTTTCTGCAGAAAGCATTTCGGAGCTACCGATTTGATAATCTCGGTGACACCGAAGCACTAACAGGGTCTAAACATGCAGTTTCGGTCAGACCGAGTTGCAGTTCGGTGACTCCGAGATGCTAGGGTTTCACTGAGAAATTGCTTTCGATCTCACCGATTAGTACGTTTCTGTCAGACCGAGTTGTACTTAGTGCAATGGCCTGAGCCAATCGTTGTGACCGAAAACTTCAATTCGGTCGGTCTGAGATAAGTTCGGCGGAAACCTAACCCTAAGATTTTGCACCAAATCTAATCTAGAGGAATTTTTGTGTGGATAAGAAGCTTTCAATCGTGGGAAGAATACATGCATTTGCTTTGTGCATTGAATCAGAGTAAGGAAATAGCACAAAGGGGCCGAACCATACCCTAACTTGGTGGTGGTTTGCTACCGCGGCAACGGCAAAGGTGATGCCCGTTGACAGCGGTAGAGTCCTACGACGACGGCGCACAGGTGGAGACGGCGACGATCCGGAGACCAAGAGCGGCAGCACTGGGGAGGCACGGGCAAGAGTGTTTGAAGGAATTTCCAAAAATGTCGGGCCGCGGTATATATACCCAGTAGCTGTCGGTGGCGCCGAGTGGAATGGTTTGGTGGCACCGAGATGCAAAATTGCTTGCAGTTGCTTCAACTCGGTGAGACCGAATTGTTCTAATCGGTGGCACCGAGGTGAAAACCTAGATCAACTTAGTGGTTTCGGTGGGACCGAATAGGAAGTGTTGGTCTGACCGAAATTCACTAAGAGGTTTTGGAAGTCAGCCCTTGACGGATCGGTGGCTCCGAGTGCTCCTCACCCGGAGGGTCCGAAAATGACTTGTTCAAATTTTGTGATGTAGCATGAATAGAATTTGAGAAGAGAAAAAGCATAGATAGCTAGAGGAAGTTCTTAGGCATTCTTGTCCATCCATTTGGCCAATAAAAACCAAACAATCAGAAACTACAAATGGATGTCCTCGAATGGAGAAAATTATGCAACCAAAATGCTCACACAATAAGATAGCAAATAAAACATGTGACAAAGCATGCACATACACTCTAGCATCTAGCAAGCAATTAGCGATGACTAGGTCATCTATATATGAGTATATTGACTTAGGAGTCAAATGAGAACATTTGATCATAGGTCATACTCATCGTTTAAGCACAAGTGGGTTGCCACTTTTACATAAAGCATTGTTGTGTTCACACCATTAGAGTTGCTTTACCTCACTTCTTAGAGCAAAGCTTCCCCTAGATGTGATATCCCCCCTAAGAGGGATGAACTAACCTTTGGTTTTGTTGATGATGACTTCATGTAGATAGTGAAGATGTGGATGCTCAATGTTGATGTAGATCTTTTGGAGCAATCCATTGGAGTGTGTTGCACTTTCAATATCTACATGGGTTAGTCCCACAAGGAACATGCAAGAATATCCATAGACATAGAGTGAAGCACACATATGATGATGTCCATGAAATCATTAGGTTACCTTGTCCCTTGTCTTACCAACATGAGGGTTTGTGACTCCATGAACTAGTGCAAGATATGAAAGTTGATTGCACTTGTCCTTGCCAAAATGAATATGAGTGAAGTATGTTGGCGAAGTCACCCTCAAGAACTCTCTAGTTCTTGTTCTTTGGTATCCACATCAACTTGATGGGAATCCTTGGAGTTGTAGTTGCACTTGATGAAGTGGAACTTGATGTAGTCTTGGGAACCCACTTTAGCATGGCCTTAGGAGCTTCTTCAAATGAATCAATCTCTTCTTGAAGCTTGTCCTTGCCTTTTAGCTTGTGGTCTTGTGGAGGAAGATCATTTGAGCTTGTGTTCCCTTGAACGAAGTAGGATCATACTTCTCTTGTTGAGGGACAAACTTCGTCTTGGGGTATTGATCTTCTTCCGACTCAACTCCATTGGCATTGAACTTTCGTTCAAAACCAACACCTTGATTCTTCCGGTGCCTTCCTTGCTTGCGTACAATTTCCTCAAATTGCTTACTTCCGGCAAGGCTCTTGTAAACACCTTTCTCTATAATTCCCTTCAATAAGCTATTTTCTTGCTCAAGTGTAACTTGGCTAAGAGAATCATTAGAGGAATCAAGAGAACTACTAGAAGCAACAATATTGGATTTAACATTGTTATTGTTACTACTAGAAGAAGAATCTTTCTTGCTCTTATTGCTAGATTTTACTTGTGGCATGTAAGTAGACAAGAGTAAACGCTTGGCAATGTAAGAAGAACTCTTCTTTCGAAGATCATCATTGATAGCTTTTAGAAACCCATGCTCTTGCTCTAAATTTAGCTTCTCGAAGCGTAGCTTCTCATGAGTTCTTAGGAGCTCTCTATGATCCTCTAGAGTTGTTTCATGAGCTAACTTAAGAGTGTTTAGTTCTTTAGTTAGACGCTCAATCTCCTTCTTATCATTGTCATTCATTTCATCTTGATTAGCATGATTACTAGAAAGTTCATCATAGTTTTCATCACTAGAGTTGTCAACAAGTAAATCATCATCACCTAGCAAATCATTTTCATCACTATTGAAATCAACATATTCAGGGTGTGATACCTTAGGGCCTTTAGCCATGAAGCATCTTCCAATTCCTTCATTTGGTGAATCAAATATGTCGTAGGAGTTGGATGACACAAGTGCAAGACCGGCAACACCTTCATCTTGAGTATATTCAGAGTCAGAGTGATAGCTTCTCTCGGAGTAGTTGTCGGAGTCGGAACCGGATACCCATTCACCAAAGTGAGCTTGATGTCTTCATCTTGTATAGCTCTTTGATGACTTGTCCTTCCTTTCTGAATCCTTCCTTCTACGAGAGGGTCTTCGTTCATAACGATCATCTCTACTCCTTCTCTCTCTTGGAGGTGATTCATCTCTTCTACTCCTCCTTTTTGGTGAATCTTCTCTTTTCTTGTAGGGAGCCGTACGCTCATTGGAGTAGTGTCTGGGTCTTCCACAATTGTAGCAATTAAGATCACGACTAGAAGATCTTTTGTCATTGTAGGATCTTGACTTGGAGCTTCTCTCTTTGCTTCTATTCTTGTAGAATTTGTTGAATTTCTTCACCATTAAGCTCAATTCTTCATTGGAGATTTGCTTCTCACTTGATGTTGTAGGAGCATCACTTGAAGCTTTGTAAGCACCGCTTGACTTGTTGTGGAGCACTTCCTTATCCTTGAGTGACATCTCATGAGCAACAATTCTACCAATGACTTCCGTGGGTTTGAGATCTTTGTAATTGGGCATCATTTGGATTAATGTGCACACGGTGTCATATTTTCCATCCAAGGCTCTTAGGATCTTCTTGATGATGAATTTGTCGGTCATCTCTTCACTTCCTAAGCCAGCAATCTCATTTGTGATGAGAGCAAGCCTAGAGTACATCTCAGCGACTCATTCACCATCCTTCAACTTGAACTTGTCAAGTTGACTTTGAAGCGCATCCAATTTGGACTCCTTGACGAACTCGGTACCTTCATGCATATCAACCAAAGTGTCCCAAATTTCCTTTGCATTCTCAAGGCGGCTGATTTTGTTGAATTATTTGGGGCACAATCCATTGAAGAGAATATCGCAAGCTTGAGCATTGTATTACAACATCTTCATTTCTTTTCCATCCTCGAAGAAATCACCTTGCAAGCCAATGCGCACAATAGCCCAAATGGTGGGGTTATGACCAAGAATATGCATTTTCATCTTATGCTTCCAACTAGCAAAATTAGTACCATCAAAGTAAGGACCTCTACGGTGGTAATTTCCTTCACTAGACGCCATACTCTCCTAGGTTGTGAAACCAAGGCTATGATCACCAAAGCTATGGAAATCAAGGCAAATGGAGACCAAAGCTCTGATACCACTTGTAGGACCAAAAGTAGGTCTAGAGGGGGGGTGATTAGACTACTTGACCAAATAAAAATCTAGCCTTTTCCCAATTTTAGTTGTGGGCAGATTTTAGCAATTAGCACTAGTCAAGCAATCAACCTACACATGCAATTCTAAGAGTGTAGCAGCAGAAAGTAAAACATTGCATATGAAGGTAAAGGGAAGGGTTTGGAGAGTGCAAATGCAATGATGACACGGAGATTTTTGGCGTGGTTCCGATAGGTGGTGCTATCGCACATCCACGTTGATGGAGACTTCAACCCACGAAGGGTAATGGTTGCGCGAGTCCATGGAGGGCTCCACCCATGAAGGGTCCATGAAGAAGCAACCTTGTCTATCCCACCATGGCCATCGGCCACGAAGGACTCGCCTCACTCGGGTAGATCTTCACGAAGTAGGCGATCTCCTTGCCCTTACAAACTTCTTGGTTCAATTCCACAATCTTGTCGGAGGCTCCCAAGCGACACCTACCCAATCTAGGAGACACCACTCTCCAAAAGGTAATAGATGGTGTGTTGATGATGAACTCCTTGCTCGTGTGCGTCAAATGATAGTCTCCCCAACACTCAACTCTCTCTCACAGATTTGGATATGGTGGAAAGATGATTTGAGTGGAAAGCAACTTGGGGAAGGCTAGAAATCAAGATTCTTGTGGTAGGATTGGTATATCTTGATCTCAACACATGAGTAGGTGGTTCTCTCTCAGAAAATGTACGCTGGAAGTGTAGGCACATTCTGATGGCTCTCTCTCATATGGAGAAGGGGGTGGAGGAGTATATATAGCCTCCACACAAAATCCAACCATTACACACATTTGACCTAACTTAGTCAGACCGAATAGAAGAACTCGGTGAGACCGATTTAGTTCAAAATGTGAACATTAGGAATCTCGGTGGGACCGACTAGAACAACTCGGTGGGACCGATGTGCTAGGGCTTAGGGCAAACATCAACTCAGTGGCACCGATTGCGTCAACTCGGTGAGACCGAACTGAAGCAATAAGTCAACAGAGAAGATGTCAAGCCAACTCGGTGTGACCGATTGCAATTTTGGTGAGACCGAAACAATTGCAACAGGCAACAGAGAGTTTGCAAGGCCATCTCAGTGAGACCGAGATCCATATCGGTGTGACCGAACTGTTAGGGTTTCTGGCAGTGGCTATGTCATATGAACTCGGTGGCACCAGATAGAAAGAATCAGTGAGGCCGAGTTTGACTTTGGGTTTTGGATATATTTGGAATGAGAAAGTGGTTGAGGGCTTTGGAGCAATATCACTAAGCACTTTGAGCAAGCAAGCCATTAAGCACCTCCTAATCCCCTTTTAATAGTATTGGCTTTCCTATGGACTCAATGTGATCTTGGATCACTAAAAATGAAATGAAGAGTCTTGAGCTTTTGCCAATATGTGTCCTTAGCATTTTGAGGGGTCCACATCTCTAGTCCATGCCATGCCATTCATTGAACTTTCTGAAATATTAAACATCAATGGATATTAGTTCAATGAGCTATATGTTGTTATGAATTACCAAAACCACCTGGGATTAGTTGTACTTTCAGGGTGCATTCTCGTCCATCATGGCCATCGGTTTTCCCATTGGAGGTATAGACTCATCGAGGATTGGCGCTTCCTCTTGTAGGAGATCTAGGACCTAAAAGGAAAACACACTCGAAGTAGAGGTTAAGTCGTTAGAAATCATAGTGGCCTTAGAAGCCCTCTGAACCCCACTCACTAAGTTTTGTGTCCTACTCGCTCGCGCCAGGATGCACTCACTCATATGGTTGGTGCACTAGTGCAGAAAATGCTAGTGCCGGCGCTCTAAAATCGGCCTTGCTGGCGTGGACACCCAATGTCACTAATATGGTGTCGGCGTACGACACCTATGGGATCGCGGGGATCCCTTTTTCGGTTCGGCAAAGGGGAGAGGTATGCACAAAGAGTAGAACCAACGATCGATGCCAGGGGGATTTTACCCAGGTTCGGGCCGCTAATCAGCGTAAACCCTACTCCTGCCTTGTTTTATTAAGAGTGTTCTTGAGCCCAATCTCCAGGAGCGCTTGCAATGAACAGTGCGTTCAAAGAGCAGCTACGCATGCAGAATGGGCCAGAAGATCCTCCTCCCCTGTAGCAGTTGCCTTGGGCCTCCTTTTATATGTTCAAAGGGGTCACCACAGTGGCAAAATGTACATACATTGAGGTGTAAAGTAGCTACAGGGTTATCATACCTAACCACTGACGGTTTAGGACAAATGCATTTAATGCACCGTGAGGTGTCCGTTTAGGTGTCCTTATTTTCTTGGGGATGGAAAAAGGGGCCATCCCATCAGCACCGCTTAAGCTCTCCTCCACTGGTGCCTTGCCACGCATCCAGAGAAGGGCCCAGAATGCCAGGCTGGTTGCTGTGCTGAAGCGGTGGCACGGTGATAGAACCTTGCGGGGTGCAAATCTTGTCGGGCTTCGCAAGCCACCCCGGCAAGATCTTGCCGGGGGCCTAGCCTTCGGTCTTCAGCTCTTCTTATCTCCTGATCTTCTGATTCTTGGCTCGAGTGTCCCTTTGGCAACCTTGAACTAATCTCCAACTGTTCCCCCGACAAGCCTTGCCGCAGGCTTGGCTACAACTGCCCGTGCACAAGTATGGGGTACTAATGGCCCAATACTTAGTACACCGACAGGAGCCCCCGGGCCTAGGCCACACACGAGTGCGAGGCGTTGTTGGGCTAGGCCCAAACAGTGCACGGGCACGCGTGGCTGGGGTTAACTGCTTGCAATTATCCTGCTTACTGCGCCCCTCCAGTGCGCGCGTTGAATGCGCGACGTCGGAAGCGTGCGCTGAAAGGCTGCAGCTGCAGCGCGCTTGTAGAGGCGTATTTACATTGGGTAGTAAAAGAGGCAGCTTGCTCCTTCCCCATAAAGAGGAAACTGCAGAGACGCTGCCCATTTAACCCCCTCTTCTTTCCAATCTGGAATTCGCCATTGCCTTCCTTCTCGCATCCAAAAAGGGGAGGCCCTTTCCGGTTCTATCGCCTGGATCCCAAGGGCTTGGAACAAGGAAATATACCCAGATGGGGTTTACCGTGAGAAGTGGGATGAATGGCGGTCCGAGTGGTGCTGGATCAAGGAAAAAGATCCCCATCCATTCTGTTTGCCCCGACAGCAGAAGGCGGTTCGCGGCAATGACTGGAGCGATTTCGCCGCGAAAGACGAGAGGCTCACGATCGCCACCACCAGAATCCTTCGTCTGAAAGCTGCCGGGCTCACAATGGAGATGATTGGCTTCAATTTCCTTCGCCGCCGCATCGCCCCCCTTCAGAACAAGGGAAGACCAGCTTGGGAGTACCGGAACGCTGCAGATATCATGAGGCCGCGTCCCGGGCTGAACAACAACTTGACTGCCATGCAGCTTGGCCCTCTCCGCCACAAGCTATTCCAGCGCGAGGACAAACATCGGTTGCCGGCAAGAATTGTCCCTTTGTGCAACAACTCCGCCCTGGGGTCGATCATCGCCACAATGCCAATGTTCAACGCCCATGGTCTTGATGCGACTTGGGCCAAGCCATCCGAGGAGGAAGCACAAAAGTTTTTCGACAACTTGTCGGAGAGGGCCATCCGGGAAGAGATGAACCTCATTCGTGCCACCACTGATGAAGAAGTGGCGTATATTGCTACTAGGGTGGAAGAGGCGAATCTTGCCGTGGAGGCCGGCAGCGTCGGCTTCACAGAATGGGAAACCAGTGACGCAGAAGTTGTGATGGAAGAGAATCCTACCGGGGCAGATAAGGCTACCGGGGAACAGAGCAGCGCAGCCACTGAGAGCTCGTCTGACAAAGACGCAGTCGAAGAAGAGCCGCAGGAGGAGCCCCCAGCTCCGAAGAAGACAAAGCATGTTCTTCGAAAGGCCGCTTCTGGCATCCCGGCAAGCCAACCCTCTTCGAGCAGCGAGGCTCCCGGCAAGAAGGCGGCCGGCAAGACTGCGCTGTGGCAAGGAGTTCGATAGCAACCCGCGCGACGCGCGAGACACACACCTGCGGCAACTACTGGGGCGGCAGAGGCATCTCACACAACTACATCGGAGGCTGAGGCGGTGGAGCCACGCCAACCCCCTGCACTTGCTACAGCCAAGCGACCCAGGACCCCTCCTCCGCCTCCCCATAGGGACACTGCAACGGAGGTCGATTTCGACATCTCCGGCTTCAGCCCGAAACGAGAAGAGGAAGAGTAAGTATCCTGTCACAGCCTTTATCTCCCGAATTTCGGATTAAACTCATAGCCTTGTTTTGTCTTGTCTCCGCAGCGATGCAGAAACCTTGGCAGAAAGGATGGCGAAGAGGGCGAAGACTTCCACGGGCGACGAGCCTCCGGCAAGTTTCACAAGTGCGCCAGAAACTATTGTCATCAGCCCGGAGCTTAGCCCTCGACGCAGCCCCCAGCACAGCCCCCAGCGTGAGTCCATTACTCATTTTCCGCTGGCGGGCGCTGAGGTTTCTATTCTTTCCGCTGATATCTTTGGGCTTGCAGGAGAAGGACGGCAACAAGGAGAGTCATTGGAAGACGCCCCCGTCGTGCCACCTCCGTTGACCACGCCGCCCACAAACGCATCCCCGGAAAGAGTTCCTACCGACGAGCCTATCTTGGTTGAGGAGGAGCCGGCAAGCATGGGCACCGGCAACCTTTCCCTGGCAACCAAGGTTGCCGGGAGGGGCGAGGCCACCTCTCAACAGCTCGACGCAGGTAACTGTTTGCCTCAGAGCGCTTGCTGTCCTTTCCTTTATCCCTCTTTCTTTTGTCTTCTTGAACTTCAATCTTGATCTCATTTTGTTTCCTTTCTCCGTCCTTTAGAATTCCCTGTGATGGAACACATGGACGTCGATGCTGTCATCGAGGAGACCGCCAGGGATGCTGCCGCCGAAGCCGACAAGATCACTACTAGCGAGGCCGCCAAGGATGCCACCGTCAAGGCCGACGGTACCTCTGCCGATGAGGCCGCCAAGGATGCACAGGAGGAAACCACCAAGGAGTCTGCTGAAAGGGCCGACGAGGAGGCTGGTGACCGTACTGACGGCATTCCTGCCGCAGGAGCGCCAGGCTCTACGCCGGCCACGGAGCCCCCAGCTACCGGTGAGGCGGTTGCTGAGGATCAACCGTCAACATCCAAAGTTTCTTCATCAAGCAAATATCTCAAAGTTGGCGAGAACCTGTTCGTCAACTTGCCGGGGACGGCAAGCATTGGGGCACCGACCGAAGGGGAAACTTTTGATGAAGAAATCATCACTGCTGCCGGGCTCGAGATCGTCAATGAACCAAGTGTCAGCAGCAGCAAATCTGAAGAAGATCAGCTCCTTCAGGCCATGGGCGATAATTTTCGCAAGCTCCAAGAGCTCCACCGTGCCCGGAAGGAGAAGGCAGATTCCAGAGCTGCAGTTGTTGAAGCAGCTGAGGCAGATTTTCAAAAGTGCATTGAGCAAATGCAAATCTGGTACGCCGAGGCCTTTCAGGAGTTGACTGCCAACCGGGAACAAGTGAGCCAAAGCTGGACAGAGCTCCTCTTGAGACAATCTGACATAGAGAAGGCGCAAGAGGAAGCTGCGCAAAGAGTTGCCGCTGAAGATGCTCTCCTGACGGAGTGTCGCATTGCGCTTGATGCTCACGAGGAAGATCTTGCCGCACGTGAGCAGGCGCTCGCCGCTAAGCTTCGCAGCAAAGATGGAGAAATCGAGAAGCTTTTCGCGCTGCGGACCCAGGAGCTGGATCAGAAGCACAAGGAGGCGCTCGAAGCTCTAACTGTAGATCACGCCGGCAAGCTCAAAGAGACCGTCGATGCTGCCGAGGCTGCAGAGGCCGCCAAGAATGAGCTGAGCGACAAAGTGAAGAAGCTGGAGGTGGATCTTGAAGAACACAGCAAGGAGCTCTCTACGCTCAAAGGTGACAGGGAGAAAACTCTCCGCAGCCTGGCGGAGATGCAAGTTGCCATATCTGACAAGACCAAGCAGCTTTCTTCAGCCAACGATATCATTGCCGATCTGAGGCTGAAGCTGACCACACTGGAGAAGTCTCTTGAGGACGGAAGGACCCGCGAAAAGGCTCTGAGCAAAGATCTCCAAGATGAGAGGAACTTGCTTAAGAGTGTTGTCGCCGCCCAAATTGACTATGAGAAGGGGGTGAAAATCTGGACTGATCGCCTTGTCGACACTGCGGAGAGGCTCACAGCACAGCTGTCAACCATGGGCCTGCCAAACTTCAAGTATTCTTCCGAAGAAAGGGTATCTCCGAGCGCCAGGCTGACCATGTTCTTTGAAAGAATCATCGATGCTCTGAAGCTACTCCAGTCCAACCGAGCGACTCAACTAGCCGACGAATCCCGCAAGCTTTGCCGAGCCGTCCTCCGCAAGGTGCTCATCAAGGTGGTGCACAAGAACCCTGGCGTCGACCTCACCAACGTGCTCGATCGCTTGCCGAAGGATGCAGATCTCAAGGCACTTGAGGAGCTTGTCGCGCCCATCCTTGAGAAAGTAGATTCAATCAAGAGGGTCGAAGGCTAGCGCAGGGACTAGCTGCCGCATTTTCCCTTGTCGCCACCATTCCATGCCAAAGACAATTAAGTCTTAAGTTAGAACTGCGGCAACTTATTGACGTAATATAACTTGCTTATGTTTGGGTACATGCATGCCATTTCCCTTGTCTGATTTCTTTCTGTATGGAGCACACCCTACGCTAACTGAAAGCTTGCCGGTGCGCAACCTACCGCGAGCGCTGGGTGCAGGACTTCAGCAGCCTGCTGGAGGTGCAGCGGCCAGCAAAACACCTTGGCGTTCTCAGTGCAGCCACTTAAACTGTTGAGCGGACTCGAAACAAAATAAGGGCACAACTGATTACGAGAAGGGTTCCTTCGCGTGCAGGTTTTCCATACAAAGACCGAAATCGTTTAAGGAAAATAACTTCATAATAAAAGAAACTTGCTCAAAATTTTGTGACTTAGCTTTCTGTCGCCGTACTTCTTCCGGTAAAATGTCAATTCTGAACGTCGCCCACTGGTATCCATATCTTCCTTCCCCCCCAGCAAACGTCCGCGCGAGGAAACCTTCTATCTTTTGAGAAAAAAGAAAGAAGAGAAAATAGAAATATGGAACCTTGGCGGTTCGTTAATGCTTACCGGGAATAAGTGTCATACAATATCTCAGACAAGCATGCATATATATAAACACGGAAATCAATAAGAAAAATGTACAACGCTTAATCTTATTCATCTGCGCACAGGGTCTGCGCCTGGCTTTGTACAAAGGATTACATGCCTTACCGGCAAGACTTGCACAAAAGGTGGTTGCCGGGGGCCCCCGGCAACCGCGCCTCACGGGTAAAACTTGCGAAGATGCTCGATATTCTAGGAGTTGCTCACTGGAACGCCATCCTCGGTCTCCAGGTGGACAGCGCCGGGCCTGGTGACTCATACTACCCGATAAGGGCCTTCCCACTTCGGCGTCAACTTGTTTGAATTCTTGGCGGACTGAATCCGTCGAAGAACAAGGTCGCCTTCCTCAAGGCTTCGGGCATGAACTTTGCGGCTATGGTAGTGGCGCAAAGCTTGCTGGTAGCGAGCGGCTCACACAGCAGCCTAAAGACGATCCTCCTCAAGGAGCACGGTGTCATCTTGGCGCAGTTGCTCTTGCTCAAGCTCATCATAAGCGAGCACTCGAGGTGACCCTTATATGAGTTCCGTGGGGAGAACTGCTTCCGCTCCGTAGACCAGAGCGAAGGGCGTCTGGCTAGTGGCTCAATTCGGTGTCATTCTGATTGACCAAGGAACCGCCGGCAACTCATCAATCGAGCGATTTCCGCATTTTTTTACCTTGTCGAAAGTTCTGGTCCTGAGACCCCGCAGCACTTCAGCATTAGCCCTCTCCGCTTGGCCGTTGCTTCTCGGATGAGCAAAAGAGGCAAAAAAAATCTTGCCGCCAAGGTCTTGGACGTACTGCATGAAGGTGCGGCTTGTGAATTGCGTGCCATTGTCGGTGATGATCCTGTTGGGCACACTGAAACGGAAAACTATTCCCTTAAAGAACTTGACGGCTGATTGTGCTGTCACCTTTCTCACCGCTTCCACCTCCGGCCACTTTGTGAACTTGTCGATTGCAATGTACAAGTACTCAAAGCCCCCGGCAGCACGGGGAAAGGGGCCCAGTATGTCAAGCCCCCAGACCAAAAATGGCCAGGAAAGAGGGATTGTCTGAAGAGCTTGAGCTGGCTGATGTGATTTCTTCGAATGAAACTGGCACACTTCACACTTGGTTACTAGTGCAGTTGCATCCTGGAGAGCAGTAGGCCAAAAGAAACCTTGTCGGAATGCTTTTCCGACATGTGCTCTTGATCCTATGTGAGAGCCACATATGCCTCCATGTATCTCTGCCAACAGCTCTAGTCCATCCTCCCGAGGAATACACTTCAATTTCACGCCGTTCGGTCTCTTTCTGTACAGAACGTCATCGACGAACTGGTACATAGTAGACTGACGGGCTACTTTTTCCGCTTCTTCCTGCTCCTCGGCGAGTTCTCCTGTCTGAAGGAAATGGACAATGTGATGTGCCCATGCTGGAGCCTGGGGCTCGACAGCTAGGACTAAAGGCATCTCTTCCGCCGGGGGAACATTTGTCTCGACGGCGAAAGCCTGAGGCTCCGTCGGAGCCTGTCGTTCCCCGGCAGGTTTGTCGCTGATCCCGGCAAGTTCCTAGCCGGTGGCCCCAGGGAGCTCTGCCGGAAAGTACTGTCCAGAATTCAACTTTCTTCTCTTTTCTTGCCTCATTGATGGTGCCACAGATGGTTGAGTCAAATGGAGCACAAAAGTCCCTTGTTCCACAGGCAACTTGAGGGCAGCGCGCTTTGACAGGTCATCAGCAAAACTGTTCACAGCACGAGGAATGTGCTTCATTTGCAGACCATCAAAGCGCTCTTCCATTTTTCTCACTTCATCCACATAAGCTTGCATCAATGGACTCTGGTAATTTTTGTTAACTTGCGTGACAACAAGCTGCGAATCACCTCTGATGATGAGCTTCTTGATACCAAGGTCTGCCGCGATCCTGAGACCGGCAAGCAGCCCCTCGTACTCCGCAGTGTTGTTCGTCAAACTCTCCCGGGGGAAATGCATCTGGATCACATATTTGAGGTGCTCTCCGGTGGGTGCGACAAGCAGCACGCCAGCACCGGCGCCTTGCAGCGAGAAAGCCCCGTCAAATTACATAACCCATTCTCGATCAGTTTCCCTGCCGGGGAGAGTCGTTTCTTGAATCTCTTCGTCTGGCATTGGGGTCCATTCCGCAATGAACTCCACCAAGGCTCTGCTCTGAATTGTTGAAGTACTTTCAAACTTGAGACCAAAGCTTGACAATTCCAACGCCCACTCCACGATCCTGCCGGTTGCCTCTGGATTTCGCAAAATCCGCTCCAACGGAAAGCGAGTGACGACGGTAATTTCATGTGCTTGAAAATAATGGCGCAGCTTTCTCGAGGCCATAAGAAGGCCGAAGAGCAACTTCTGCACACCAGAGTATCTTGACCTAGCTCCTTGCAAAAGGGAGCTAACAAAATAAACTGGGCGCTGCACCATCTTTTTCTTTTGCACTGGTTCTTCTAACTGTGCAGATCCTGTCTTGCCGGCACCAGTCCTTGCCGGGGATGATCCCGGCAAGTCACTTGGCGGTCCTGCCACTGGCGTTGCCTCCTCATCAGCTTCTCTCTGCGCCACTAGTGCAGCACTAACCACTTGATTTGTCGCTGCCAGGTACAGCAGCAACGGCTCTTGTGGCCTAGGCGCGACTAGCGTCGGCGGAGAAGAGAGGTATCTCTTCAAATCTTGCAGCGCAGCCTCCGCTTCCGGAGTCCATTTCATTGGACCTGCCTTCTTCAAAATTTTGAAAAAGGGCAAGGCGCGCTCAGCAGATTTGGAGATAAACCTGCTTAAGGCAGCAACGCAGCCGGCAAGACGACGTACATCCTTGACGCGTCTTGGTGCCTCAATCTGTTCAATAGCTTTGATCTTGTCGAGATTCGCCTCGATCCCTCGCTGAGACACAAAGAACCCGAGAAGCTTGCCGGAAGGAACACCAAACACGCACTTCTCAGGATTGAGCTTTAAATTGATCTTGCGCAGATTTGTAAATGTTTCTTCTAGATCTTGTATGAGCGTCGCTTTGTCCTTGGTCTTGACCACTATGTAATCCATGCATGCTTCCATGTTTCTATGCAGCTGAGGCTCAAAACCAATTTGGACCGCTCTCGCGAATGTAGAACCAGCACTTTTCAACCCGAAAGGCATTCGTATAAAACAATACGTACCACATGGGGTGATAAATGCGGTATTTTCTTCATCTTCTTTGGCCATGAAGATCTGATGATACCCTGAGTAGGCATCAAGGAACGACAGTAGGTCACAACCAGCAGTGGAATCCTCAATCTGGTCGATGCGCGGCAAGGGGAAAGGATCTTTTGGACAGGCTTTATTGATATCTGTATAATCAATACATAGCTCCATTTTCCGTTCGCCTTGCGCACTACAACTGGATTGGCTAACCACGTTGGGTGAAGCACCCCTCTGACTAGACCTGCCGCTTCTAACTTCCTGATTTCTTCGGCAATAAATTCTTGCCGCTCTAAGGCTTGCTTTCTCACCCTCTGCTTGACGGGCCGCGCGTGAGGACAGACAGCAAGGTGGTGCTCAATTACCTCCCTGGGAACACAGGGGATGTCAGATGGTTGCCATGCAAACACATCGACATTCGCCCGTAGGAAGGCAATGAGCGCGCTTTCCTATTTGTCATCAAGGGTGGAACTTATGGTGAAAGTTCCTTCCGTTCCGTCCTGTTTGACGGGCACTTTCTTGGTCTCTGGTGGAGCAGCCTTCGATTTCTTATTCTTGCCGATGGAACTTCCTGGTACATCCTCAACGAGAGCGCAGCACTCCGAGGAGGTGCGCTTGCCGGAGTTTGCGCCAAGGTTCCTACCGGTCTTCTTCTTCCCCCCGGGAGTTCCAGCGGCAGGAGTAGATGCTTTGACGGCAGGTGCTGCGACTGCTTCCCGGTAGAGTTGGTCGGCGCAGATGAGCGCATCCTTTTTGTCAGAGTGGACAGTGATGATGCTCAACGGCCCGGGCATTTTCAGCACATTATATGCATAGTGTGATGCCGCCATGAACTTGGCCAGCGCTGGGCGGCCGAGGATCCCATTGTATGACATGGGGATCTTGGCGACATCGAACACCACCTTCTCCGTCCTATAGTTGAGCTCGCTACCAAATGTTACTGGTAATGTTATCTTGCCTCTTGGCTGGGTCCTTCCTGGATTGATCCCTTGAAATGTGCCCGTTTCCTTGAGATCTTCATCAGTAATTTGCAACTTCTTGAGTACGTCTGGTGAGATTAGGTTCAGTCCGGCCCCACCGTCAACTAGCATTTTTGTCACCTTGAGGTTGCAGATTGCCGGTGAAACCAACAATGGCAAGCACCCGACCGCAGTTGTGCGATCAGGGTGATCCTCGGCGTAAAAAATGATAGGTGTGTTGGACCACTTCAGGGGTTTACGTGCATCAAACGATGGCTCCGTTGCATTAACCTCACGCACCCACTATTTAAGTCGACGGTGGGAAGAATGCAACGAGGCGCCTCCGTCGATACACATGGTCTCTGTAGCTTTCTGAAATTCGTGCTCACTGGACTCATCATCTTCTTCATCATCATCATCACCCTCTTCCTTGTCACGGCCTCGAGCGGGCCTCTCCTTCTGTTGCTTGGCTTTGCCGCGGTGACCCCCCGGCCGCCACGCTTCTTGCCGGACCCCTCAGCACTATCTTGGGCCTTATCCTTGTCTCGCCTCTCATACTCAGCTCTCTGCTTCTCGACAAGCTGTTCAACTTGCCGGCAATTTTGGAGATCATGGCCCTTGGTGCGATGGATCTTGCAATACTGCTTGCCGGAGCCTTCCGGCTTGTCAGCAACCGCCAAGGCCTGACATGAGGCGCACCCGGCAACTTCCTTGCCGGGGTCGCCAACTTTGGCTTTCTTGGCGGTGCCAGGGTCGCCGGATCCCTCGACAGCAAGCACGGCCTTGCCTTTACGCTTCTTGTTTCGCCGCCGGCCCTTCTTTGTCGGGGCGGCAGCATCTTCACCTTCAGAGTCGCCCCCTGCGCCAACATCCTCGCCGGGGAGTCTCCTTCCCTCTTCAGCCCGAGCACATTTATCAGCTAGAGCATAAAGCTCAGCGATATCCCTGATCTTGTTCATCGCCATCTCTTCCCGCATCTTGCGGTTACGCACGTTCTAACGGAACGCGCCGATAACAGCGGCAGGATGAACATCCGGGATGCTATATTGCACATGGCTGAACCTTTGGATATACTTGCGCAGAGGCTCGCCCTCCTTCTGGGGGATGAGATGTAAGTCACTTTCCTGGCCAGGAGTTTGATGGCCTCCAACAAAGGCGCCAACAAACTGATGGCACAAATCTGACCAAGAAGAAATGAAATTCTCCGGCAGATGCATCAACCACAACCTGACATTGGGTTTGAGCACCAACGGGAAGTAGTTGGCAAGTATCTTGTCGTCTCGGCCCCCGGCAGCCTGCACCGCAATGGTGTAGATGCTCAAGAACTCCGACGGGTGGGTCTTGCCATCATATTTCTCCGGGACCTCTGGTTTGAAGGTTCGGGAATTGGGCCACTGGACTCGCCGCAGCTCACGGGTAAACGCTGGACAACCTACCTCGTAAGGCAAGTCGCCTGCGTACCCTGGCGCAGGCTTGTCAACAGCAGGTCCTGCACGTTTATCAGATTGATGGCGTGCCTCCCGTCGCCGCTCGATGGTAGTTCGAGCGTCCTCTTTGCTTCGTTCCCGAAGAACTTGACGCTGATCGCGGCGCATCCGCGGATCGGACGACGCCGTGGAATCATCATCACGGCCATCGGTCCATCAGGTTGTCGATCGCCACTGCTGTCGTGGAGGAGAGTGCACCGTGGTCGCACCGCCTCCAGCCTTCTCTCCATCGGCTCGCGCCGGATCGATGGACCGCCGCCGCGAGGGCCCTGCCTGCTGTGGCCCATCCTTGTTGACGAACCCGATGAGGCTTTGGATGGTAGATCGCCACTCCTCCATCTTCTCCGGAACAGGAGGGAAATCGAGGAGCAGCTGCGCATGTGCCAAAGCTTCCGCTGGTGTAGGCGGCGGCGACAGGTGCGAGGTACGTGAGGTGCTCTGACTCCTAACAATGTTAGAAGGAGCACCGTCACGATCGCGCGACCGCGCGCCACTTCCACCGGCAGTTTGGCGTGCATGCTGGGCCTGCGCACCTTGGGATCGATGCGCAGAAGACCTTTCATGGGGGCGTCCTGAACCACCAGCGCCATGGCGCTGCTCGTCGCGTGCAACCTGTGAAGGCCGCGACGCTTGCACCGGCGCGGGGGTCCTAGGAGGCATCCTCCAATCTTTGGAGTTCGCTGCGCCGCCCGTAGGCAGCACAGCCCCATCCCTGGATCCAGCGGCGTGCAGGTTGCCGTCGCCGCTGCGAACGACGCCGCTCGCCTGGCTTGGATCACCAGAACGCCGTGGAGGCTCTAAACCTCTACCTTTTGCATCTACGCCGTCGCCCGTACGCGAGGGCACGGGCAAAACGGACGTAAATTGTAGCACCGTTGCGGCACTCTTCTTCTTAGGTGGCATGGTGATGAAGATGATGAAGAAACTGAGGCGCCGATCACTGGATCAGGTTTGCGCAACCTTCTTCCCCCTACCTGGCGCGCCAAAGATGTCGGCGTACGACACCTGTGGGATCGCGGGGATCCCTTTTTCGGTTCGGCAAAGGGGAGAGGTATGCACAAAGAGCAGAACCAACGATCGACGCGAGGGGGATTTTACCCAGGTTCGGGCCACTAATTAGCGTAAAACCCTACTCCTGCCTTGTTTTATTAAGAGTGTTCTTGAGCCCAAGCTCCAGGAGCGCTTGCAATGAACAGTGCGTTCAAAGAGCAGCTACGCATGCAGAATGGGCCAGAAGATCCTCTTCCCCTGTAGCAGTTGCCTTGGGCCTCCTTTTATATCTTCAAAGGGGTCACCACAGTGGCAAAATGTACATACATTGAGGTGTAAAGTAGCTACAGGGTTATCATACCTAACCACTGACGGTTTAGGACAAATGCATTTAATGCACCATGAGGTGTCCGTTTAGGTGTCCTTATTTTCTTGGGGATGAAAAAAAGGGCCATCCCATCAGCACCGCTTAAGCTCTCCTCCACTGGTGCCTTGCCACGCATCCAGAGAAGGGCCCAGAATGCCAGGCTGGTTGCTGTGCTGAAGCGGTGGCACGGTGATAGAACCTTGCCGGGCGCAAATCTTGCCGGGCTTCGCAAGCCACCCCGGCAAGATCTTGCCGGGGGCCTAGCCTTCGGTCTTCAGCTCTTCTTATCTCCTGATCTTCTGATTCTTGGCTCGAGTGTCCCTTTGGCAACCTTGAACTAATCTTCAACTGTTCCCCCGACAAGCCTTGCCGCAGGCTTGGCTACAACTGCCCGTGCACAAGTATGGGATACTAATGGCCCAATACTTAGTACACCGACATATGGCCCCATTGTTAACAAAATACCGATGGCGCTCGGTTAGCCACGCCATCGGTATTTTAAATACTGGTGGCGTGGCATTGTTCACTCACGCCATCACTATTTGAAATAGCAATGGCGTGGACATTTACCCACGTCACTACTATTCACTAGTAGTAGTGACGTGAGCAAATCCCACCAATGCCATCACTAAGTATTTGTAGATTTAAAAAAATTAATTATACAATTCATCCATGCATTCAAATATTTATACATTGATCCATATATTCGAATCAGTTATACAATTCATTCATGCATCCAAATATTTATACATTCATCAATATATTGGAACGAGTTGTACAATTCATACATTCATCTATATATATCTACAATGTGGCAGTCATCATCGCGGTCGTAGACCCGTGTTTATGTCATCGTCGTCGTCGTCGCCGCAGTAACTAAGATGGCATGCCTGTATAGACAAAGTAGATAAATAGAACATGAATTCTTTACATGTACAAGGAGTAAAAGAAGTTGTTATCCATTGTCATTGCTTAACCGAAGAAACATATCACATGTTATTGCCCATGTACATGTCTAGATACGAAGCATGCATGCTTGTGGTTTTAACTTGGAGCTATGAGATTAGCTATGAACATCTCTGATGTGTGCAAACATGGTATTTCTGAAGTGTGATTCAAGCTTCCATGGCTTTGTGTCTTTGTACAAGAAGAGGGGCAATAGAGATGGAATGAGTACAAGTTGTATAGGTATGGATGAAGAGTATATATGGTTGGGAATAAAAATAGTCCGACAATTAAGACATACCTTAAAAAAGAAGATTTAACATTAGTTGTACATGATCTTGTGCTTCGACTTCTACTTCTCTTCTCTCATGTAGGATAAGCACATGAAAACAATGACAAAATTATGTCAGAAAAAGTCTATTCTTTTCCCAGTGCAAATGTTAGTACATATGTTAAATGTGTGTACAACCTAAACTGCAAGTAGTCAATAGATATATATATAAGTGCGCCTGAGCGCAAAGTTGCTAATCGTGCGCTTCGGTCAGACTGCGCGCACCACTCCCTCGCCTCTCTAATCAACGAACCATCAAACCTCACGTATTTTTCTTCCACCTAGTAGTAAATTTAGTGGGAAATCTAGTAACCATATTAATTTCGTTACTATTGCCTCCCACTAGTTCATGGTCCGTGCACATATCACATAGTAATGAACAATAGGAAAGATAGTAAAAGAATTTATTACGTTACTGCTGCACGATCTAGTTTTATTAGTGTCCGCTACCATTTCCATGGCTCGTAAAATACTTATGGTATATAGTAATCAACCATCGTAATCGTTACCGTTTGGACAATTGTCCTAGTAAATGTAATGAGCATTAGTAGTAATAACAGTTCTCCAATGGTAAAGTGAGAGTATTTGCTAAAGTAATGCATGGAGGGATTTTCACATGGCAGATCACCGTAAAGTTGAAAAGTATCATGCTGTCATAACACATACAGTGCAAATTACTACATGTGGCTTGACACTTACGATAAAAAGAAAGTTTGGAACCACGTGGGGTGGGTTGGATCTGCGGAGTGGTGCACATGCAGTTACTTTTTTCCTAATCTGGTTACGGCTCGGTGGGCAGCGCGCATAATAATAATTCTACGCTCTGGGTCACTTTAGCAAGTCTATATATATATATATATATATATATATATATATATATATATATATGGGTGAGACTATTTTGCAACCCCTCTAAAGTTACTAGATAAGCTTATTTAGGAATCACCACCACTCCTACCTGGAGTATTTCTTTTCCCGAAGGGAGCGAGCGAGCTCTGGTCGGCTGCAGTGCCACCGTGCTCGGTACCCAACTCCCCACCAACCTGCCGCTAACCACCCACGACCCGCACGCACTCTCCTTCCTCCAGGTCCTCTCAGCCCAGCCTCCCCACCAACTGCTTCCTCCCAACTTCCCCCGCACCGGAGCTGCTCCTGGCCAACTTCCTCGCCGGCACTGCCCCTAGACGATTTCCTCACCGGCGCCATGGTGGGAGATCGTGCGCCACGACCCAGCCGGCGCGAGGCGCCTTCTCCTCCCGGTCGCGACCAAGATGTGGTGGTAATCCCCGCCACATCCCAGCTCATCAGGTCCGCCACGCTTCTAATCACCCGTGACAAGGTCCCCATTCCTCCTACCTGGCATCTCGCTCAAGGTCGGCACCCCTTCTCACCTGAATCCTTGCTCCACTTACCGTCCCTCTCCCAGCTCCCCTCCTCATATCTAGTGCCGGAGGATGGTGTTCGTCATGTCCAGCGTCTCCACAACAACCAGAAGTGATGGAGGATAAGCTCCACCATCGGAGGACGTCCAGAGGATAAGCTCCAGCCTGGATCCGGCGAGATCCAGGGCGCGAGCATCTCCCCAAGCTTTTGCGGATCAACCGTAGGGGTCTGACAAGCAACTCATGACCCGCGACCCAGCGCGGCCCTGGATGGTGGAGCTCGTCCCCCGGCGACCCCGCCTTCGACTGCAACATGACCCCTCCGGCCCGTCGCAAGCTCGCGACGCCTTCCTCCTCCCTTTAAATTAACTGCTCACTAAACAAAAAGGTAACTGCTCGTTCCAGTACTGACGTTGGTTTTTTCCAGCTAACTATACTTCTAACTTGTGCTTACTGCACTTGTTAACTTCTGTTGCTGTGGTTGTTTTGCTTTTTCTTAAAAAAAGGGCGCCGAGCAGCATTAGCTCCCCTAGCACAATTAGCATTTTCTAAAAATGTACGTAGCTCTTATCTTTGTGAACAATAGTAGGCAGAGGCTGCGGTTGTGTATAGTTCAGTCGTTATCCATAGTTTATGGTTCTGAACTTCTCAAATCTTGATCTTTCTATCGATGTTTTGGCTAATAACTATAGTTTCATCAGTTAACTGCATGTCCGGTCGGCCCTCTGGTATCTATGGTTAACTGCTTTCATAAGGATTCCCAGGTCAATCACTTGTTACATCAGTTAGTGTAGAAAACTTGTGTCGGTGGTGCAAAAACTACCCGTAGTTAGCATCTTTTGTTTGTCTCTTTTTTATTCGGGGCAACAACAGTTTGATTCGGGGGAGGATTTAGCATGTTCGATTTTGCATGTGTAGCAAAAGCTGATGCATGCAGGATTTCTCCCCCTCTAAATTCTTCTTACTAGTGGTGTTTCAAGTGCTATTGTATTCATTTTAATTCTGATGGAAATTTCGTTTTCAGTTATTGGTTTTATAACTCATGTATTGTAGTACTTAACTTCTGTTACTTGTATGGCTCTGGCAAGATTCCTCTAGCGACGGCTGCGTCATTCAGTTAGCTATTAGCATTTAATGCTGAAGATTGTGGCAGTTTGCGCTGTTTAAAAAAATCTAAAAAGTGATGCAGTTAGCTATGGGAGCATTAAGAGTTACCTCGGCTCCATCCAGCAGTTAATAAAAACATTAAATAATTTTTTTAAATATAATACTTTAATTTTAAAAGGTGCTACTATAGTTAACTTTAACGACAGTAGCAGTTAACCTCACATGGCTATAGTAGTTAACTACAAACCCCATAGTCGTTCAGGATAAAAAAATGAAAAAAGTTCAGCCATTTTGGTGCAAAAGAAAGTTCTGCCATGGTGGCAGTTAACATCAGCCTGCGTGACTGTTAACTTCGATATTCATGGCAGCTAGTGTGAATCTGGCAAAAAAAGCAAAATAAATAAATTATTGTCTACCTTGGTAGTTAGCTTGCTCATCACTGGACAGTTAGCTATTTCATACTCATGGGGCCAAGACAAAAAAAAGAATGAAAGATTATTATTTTTAGTATTTTCAGTCACATGAGTTAACTTGGTGTTAACTGTCGCAATTCCTGACAGTTAGCTATTTTAGTCCCGCGCAGTTAGCTTGACCCGGACGAAAAAAAGGATTTTTTTTTAGTATATTCGGTCCGGCAGTTAACTTGTTAACCACCGTCATTTTCGGTAGTTAGCTATTTCAGTCTTAACAGTTGACTTGATCCAAAAAAAAAAGAAAAAAAGAAAAAAATAGTTTCTTCTGTTCTTCAGTTAACTTGCTTAGCATAGGGAAGTTAGTTATCTCGCTCGAGCAGTTAGCATGTATTGTTGTTGTACGGGCAAAAAAGGTCAAAAATGACGTTTTTTTGAAAACTGCTCTTAAACCATAGCGAATATGAAAATGTGTTATATATGCCAAAGTTCAGGCTAATCGATCGCTTTTCAACAGTATATCATACGCATCGTTCCGACAAAAGGTTTGAAAATTCCTTTCAGAAAAACATTGAAAACTCGGTTGATGGATTTTCTTTTTTGAATTTTGTTTAAAAACACACACACACATATATATATATATATATATATATATATATATATATATATATAGGGTGGGTCTATTATGATAACATCCCTTAAGAGTCTTATTCTGATAACACATGGGCTTATTCTGCACATCCCCCCACATGATCGCCGCCGCCCCTTCCCTCCCGGCCTTCTTCTGCGCCAGCGGCCTGGGATCACCGCCGCCCCTCCCCGCCTTCGACCGCGGCAGCGGCCTCCGAGCGATGCCGCCCTTGTCAGGGTACACAATCAGGGGTGTATGTTTCCCCCTGACTTGTGCACGGACAGCAAATCGCCGGCTCGGTAACTTACGACATCCAAGTCAAGATCAGATTGAAGAGGTAGCTCTTTGAGGAATCAAAGTGCAGATCAAGAAGACCAAGACAAGTTAAATGAGCAAGACACCATTGAGGGAAAGCCTCCCTTGCCGGGCAGGCGAGCCTGGCGAGGTCGAGGTGGCCCCGAAGACAAGCCTCAAGACCGTCCCGGCAGGCCTGCCGGGCGTGACAGAGGCAAACTACCCCGCCAAAGCTCCACCGCTCCACCTCACAGCGACGCAAGTCATCGATCGGTGTGGTGTCAAGCCCCCAAGTGATTAAGTGGCTGTTATTTGGCACGTGGCAGCCACTTTCTATGGAAATCATCTCCAAATGACACCCGTCCAGAGACGTGTCAAGTAGACAGACGAGAAGGTGGCCGAGCAGCCCGGCAAGGCTTGCCGGGCATGCCACGATGTGACACTAAGCGGCGCATTTTATGCGCTCTGTTCTGTCTGCAGAGTTAGGTATGATAGCACTGTTCGCTATCTAATCAGTACACAATGACTGATTTGCCACTGTGGTGACCCCTTGATCTATAAAAGGAGGGCCATGGCAACCATAGAAGGGATTCAGACCCTTGTACACTTGTACGCGCGTAGCTGCTCTCGCCCCGAGGCTACCCTGCCGGGCAAGAGCGCTGCATTTCCACCACAACCCACCATCAATCCACCAAAGTAGGAGTAGGGTTTTACGCCTTGCGGCGGCCCGAACCTGGGTAAAACTGCCCGTGTGATATCTGCCGTGCTATGCTACGTTCTCCGCTCTTTGTGCAATGTGCTCATCCCCTTGCCGAACCACAAGGGGCTGATGGTCCCATAGGTGGCCGTGGTTTCCCATGACATCTTTGGCGTGCCAGGTAGGGGGAAGCGCTTGCGCGAACCCGAGAAGCATATGCAGCGCGTCATCTTCATCATCTGCTTCATCATCCATGACGCCTAAGAAAAGGTGAAGGATGGTGGGAACGAAGAGGGGAAGCGATATCGCTTCCCCCGCCCCCCCCCCCCCCCCCCCGGTTCGATCTCCACCGCCTCCCTCCGCCGCGGCCGCTGCAGCGGCGAGAACCTGTAATGACAACGGCGAGCCAACCCCAACGGATCGGGCAACATGTTCGCCATGCAGGCCCCATCCTGGGGAAAGGAATGAAGTGTACGGGTACAAGGTTTCTCTCTCCACCACTCCCACTTATTGACAATCGAGCCACTCTGGGTTTTAGCATCGTCAATGTAGATGAGCACCGCGCGAAACTCGGTTCAGCATTTACCCTGCTTAGGGAAATCCTGAGTGGAGCGCCGGTGCGAATCCATTGATCGGCGCCCCGGCAAATGTGCCCGGCAAGGCAGTCCGCGTCAGCGTGGCTTTTTATGCTAGCCGCCACCAGGTTGTTTAAAGTGTGTGGAGAGGAGGAGAGAGAAGTCGATCGTGCCTTACACCGCGTCCTGCCGCCTGCAAGATACAAATGATCCTTTACCAGTCCCTGCCGGGAACCAGAGAACAACACGCACGACAGCTATCCTTCCCAAAGCATGCAAATGCGACGAGCGGCCGCGGCTGAGAGGAGTAGAAGGAAGCGAAGAAAAAAGCTAAGTTTACGCAATCCTTGCCCAGTCATAACCTTAGGGTTTCGCATTTGTTTATCCCCTGGATACCAAGGTGTTCGTATGAGGAAATCTGTCGTATGGACGGCACCTTATCAGTTTTTGTCTACACCCTCGCTCTGTTCCGAGCCTGCTCGCAGAATGGGTAGCAATGCCAAAACTATCGAGGAAAAAGCTGCCGGTACATATCTTTGCCAAGATAACTGCTAAGGGCCCGACCCTTGCGACAATCGTGGCAGAACGATACCGGCAGGCAGCTGAAATACGCACGGAGACTAATCGTACGAGCACCAATGGGTGAACTCTAGAGGGATAAACATGCAATCAGGATTAAGTAAAAACATCAGTTATACACAAACATACGCGGTACGGTGTCTAAACACAAGACATACATCATGTTTTGTTACAGGACAGCGCAGCGGCAAGGATAATTCAAGGCTGGGCCTGGCGACCTCGTGGAGTGATGTTTGCTTGAACTATGTCGGTATTTCCCCAAAGAGGAAGGGATGATGCAGCACAACAACGGTAGGTATTTCCCTCAGTGATGAGACCAAGGTTATCGAACCAGTAGGAGAACCAAGCAACACTACGTAAACAGCACCTGCACACAAACAACAAATACTTGCAACCCGACGTGTTAAAGGGGTTGTCAATCCCTTTTGGGTAACGGCGCCAGAAATTGGCAAACGGACGGTAGATAAATTGTAGTAGATTGGATAAATAGATCGTGAATAAAATAAAGTGAAGCAAAATATTTTTTGGGTTTTTAGAAATATAGATCTGAAAATAAAAGTGGCAAATAAATAAAAAGGCAAATAACACAATAGATCTGAAAATATATGATGAGAAAATAGACCCGGGGTCGTAGATTTCACTAGTGGCTTCTCCCGAGAAAAATAGCATACGGTGGGTAAACAAATTACTGTTGGGCAATTGATAGAACTTCAAATAATTATGACGATATCCAAGCAATGATCATTATATAGGCATCACGTCCAAGATTAGTAGACCGACTCCTGCCTGCATCTACTACTATTACTCCACACATCGACCGCTATCCAGCATGCATCTAGTGTATTAAGTTCATGGAGAAATGGAGTAATGCAATAAGAATGATGACATGATGTAGACAAGATCTATTTATGTAGAAATAGACCCCATCTTGTTATCCTTAATACCAACGATACATACGTGTCGGTTCCCCTTCTGTCACTGGGATCAAGCACCGTAATATCGAACCCATCACAAAGCACCTCTTCCCATGACAAGAAAAATCGATCTAGTTGGCCTAACTAAACCAAAGATTCGAAGAAGAAATACGAGGCTATAAGTAATCATGCATATAAGAGATCAAAAGTCTCAAATAACTTTCATGGATAAAAACATAGATCTGATCATAAACTCAAAGTTCATCGGATCCCAACAAACACACCGCAAAAAGAGTTACATCAAATAGATCTCCAAGAGACCATTGTATTGAGAATCAAAAGAGAGAGAGGAAGTCATCTAGCTACTAACTACGGACTCGTAGGTCTATAATGGACTACTCACGCATCATCGGAGAGGCACCAATGAGGATGATGAACCCCTCCGTGATGGTGTCTATATTGGATCTGTGGTTTCTGGAACTTGCGGCGGCTGGAATTGATTTTCGTCGACCTGGTGGGTTGTGCCCACCTCGGCCGCCTCCCGCACCGCCTCTTTGCTCTATAAATACCCCAATATTCCAGAAACCCTAGGGAGTCCCCAGGCGCACCCTGATGGGTTGTGCTCCCCTCGAAGCCCCCCTCAGGTACTTTATTGGCCCAACTTGTGTCTTCTGGTCTAAAAAAAATCACCAAAAAGTTTCGCTGTATTTGGATTACGTTTGGTATTGATTTCCTGCGAAGTAAAAAACAAGAAAAAAACAGCAACTGGCACTGGGCACTATGTCAATAGGTTAGTCCCAAAAAATGATATAAAGTTGCTATAAAATGATTGTAAAACATCCAAGAATGATAATATAACCGCATGGAACAATCAAAAATTATAGATACGTTGAAGACGTATTAGCATTCCCAATCTTAATTCCTGCTCGTCCTCGAGTAGGTAAATGATAAAAACAGAATTTTTGATGTGGAATGCTGCCTAACATATTCATCATATATTCTTTTCTTTATAGCATGGATATTTGGACTTTTATATGATTTAAAGCAATAGTCTAGTTTTGACATGAAGATTTCAATTCTCAAGCATATCAACAAGTAACCATGTCTTTCAAAATATCAACACTAAAGCAAGTTATACCTAGCACATTATGCTCAATCATTGATCCATTCATGAAACAGACTCGCATATTAGCTACATCCAATGCTCAAGTACAATCATAGTGCCCCTTAGTTGGTGCTTTATAAGAGAAGATGGAGACTCAAAATAAAATAAAAATTGCATAAAGTAAAAGAAAGGCCCTTCGCAGAGGGAAGTAGGGATTTGTAGAGGTGCCAAAGCTCAAAGCGAAAAAAGTAGAGATAAAACATTTTGGGTGGCATGCTTTTCCTGTCAACGAAAACGATCGAGTAGTTCCCAATACTTTCCATGCTAGATATATCATAGGCGGTTCCCAAACAGAAAATAAAGTTTATTTCTTTTTTCACCATACTTTCACTTTTCATGGCTAGCCGTATCCACGGGTGCCCTCCATACCAACACTTTTTAAGGAATTTATTATTTGACAACATAAAGTAAATTCATTTTTCATTTCGGGACTGGGCATCCCTAATACCTTTGCCGTACTCTCGTGCAATGACAAGTGAATAAACACTCATCTTGAGAATAACACATCTAGTATGGAAATATATCAGCCATCCCCTACCGTTTTAAGAGCGGTACGAGCACATAAAAGAGAAATTTATTTTGAAATTAGAGATGGCACATACAAATTTGCTTAGAACGGCACGGAAATACTGCATATAGGTAGGTATAGTGGACTCATATGGCAAAACTGGTTTAAGGATTTTGGATGCACAAGTAGTGATCATACTTAGTGGAAATGAAGTCTAGCAAAAGATTGAGAAGCATCCAACCAAGAAACGAAAAATCTCATAGGCGAGCATTAAGCATAACTAACACCAAATAATGCACCACAAGTACGATGTAATTTCATTGCATAACTATTGACTTTCGTGCTTGCATAGGGAATCACAAACCTTAACATCAATATTCTTACTAAAGCATAATTACTCATCAACATGACTCACATATTATATCAACATATCGCAAAACTATTACAAGGAATCAAGTTTATTTTGTTCAATGATCTTCATGAAAGTTTTTATTATATCCCTCTTGAATATCTATCACTTTGGGACTAATTTTATTTGTTGCTTTTGATAGCTCAAACAAATCTAAGTGAAGAACATGAGCATACAAATTTCTTCTCTCAAAATAATTTAAGTGAAGCAAGAGAGAATTTCTAATTTTTTTTTACTAACTCTCAAATAAATCTAAGTGAAGCATGAGAGCATTTCTTCAAAAATACTAAAGCACACCGTGCTCAAAAAGATATAAGTGAAGCACTAGAGCAATTCCATAGCTCATAAAGATTTAAGTGAAGCATAGAGAGCAATCCTAACAAGTCATAGCATAATTTTTGCTCCCTCAAATAGGTGTGTCCAGCAAGGATTCATGACTTAAAATAAAAAGCAAAACAAGCAAAGACTCATATCATACAAGACGCTCCAAGCAAAACTCATGATATGTGACGAATAAAAATATAGCTCCAAGTAAAATACCGATGGTCGTTAGAAGAAAAAGGGGATGCCACTCGGGCATCCCCAAGCTTAGTTGCTTGCTTCTCTTTGGATAATGACTTAGGGTGCCATGGGGCATCCCCAAGCTTAGGCTCTTCTTACTCCTTATTCCTTCATCCATCGTAATCTCACCCAAAATTTGAAAACTTCAATCACACAAAACTCAACAAAACCTTCGTGAGATCCGTTAGTATAAGAAAACCAATCTTTACTTTAAGTACTGTATAAAACCCATTCAAATTTTGTTCTTGCATTATATCTACTGTATTCTAACTTTACCATGGCTTATAACCTCCAATACAAACCATAGATTCATCAAAATAAGCACACAATGCAAAGAAAATAGAATCTGTCAAAAACAGAATAATCTGCAAAGATATGAATTGTTATCATACTTATGTAACTCCCAAAATTCTGAAAAATTAGGACAACAGAGGCAATTTGTATATCAATATTGTGTAAGAAATTCAGAGTTTTTCGTCGCTTCTGTGAATTTTCAAAATTATTTTTTTGGACGCAAAAGTTTCTGTTTTCCAACAAGATCAAATCAACTATCACCAAAGCTATCCTAAAGGCTTTACTTGGTACCAACACTAATTAAAACCATAGTTTTAAATAGCCGGCTATAGCTCCGCTATAGCCAGCTATAGCCTTTTCAACAGGGTGTCGCTAAATGGTGGCCTTCACAAATAGCTCGCTATAGCTGATTTGGAGGCCTGCCGCTATTTTCCATAGCCCGCTATTTAAAACATTGATTAAAACACCAAAAACACAATCATAACAGTAGTATAATTGTGCAAATTCCCAAGAACAGAAAGAAAAAGACAAAAATAAATTTTATTCATTGGGTTGCCACCTAACAAGTGCTATCGTTTTACGCCCCTAGCTAGGTATAAGATTTCAAAGATGCTCACAAGAAAGATAATAATTGAAACACAAAGAGAGCATCATAGGAAATGTGACAAACACATTTAAGTCTAACATACTTGCTATGCATAGGAATTTTATAGGAAAACAAATTAGCAAGACAAGCAAGATCTAGCATATGCAAGGAAGATGAAAGAAACAATAGCAATCTCAAGATAAAGAGAGGTAATTTAGTAATATGAAAATTTCCACAACCATATTTTCCTCTATCATAATAATTACATGTGGGATCATATTCAAATTCAACAATATAGCTATCATATAAATTTTTCTCTTCATGGTCCACATGCATGCAAAGTTGACACTCTTCCAATATAGTGGGATTAACATCAACTAAAGTCATGACCTATCCGAACCCACTTTTATCAAAAAATTCATAAGATTGAACACTCTCCGAGTATATGGGATTCTTTTTACCTAAAGTTGACATTCTTCCAAACCCACTTTCAATACTATTGCAAAAATTATTATCAATAGCATATTCATCATGAGGCATAAATAAATTTTCAAAATCATAAGAAGAATCACCCCAATCATGATCATTGCAAAAAATAGGGGACATATCAAAATTAGCATCCCCAAGCTTGGGGTTTTGCATATTATTAGCACAATTGACATTAATAGAGTTTATGGTAACAACATTGAAATCATGCTTTTCATTCAAGGAGCTATCGTGAATCACTTCATAAATTTCTTCTTTTAGCACTTCATCACAATTTTCAGGTTCATAGATCCCAAGCAAAACTTCATAAAGATAATCTAGTGAACTCAATTCACTAGCAATTGGTTCATCAATATTGGATCTTTTGAAAAGATTAGCAAGTGGATGAGGATCCATACCAAAAGATTATTAGCAAGCAAAGATGCTAGCAAATAGAAGGCACATAGTAACAAGATAAAGCAAGCAAGATCGCAAACAGATCTAATGAGAAAACGACGAATGAAAAAGAGGGGCGAATAAAACGGCAAATGTTTGTGAAGTGGGGAGATGAAAATGAGAGGCAAATGGCAAATAGTGTAAATTGCAAGGAGATGAGATTTGTGATTAGGAACCTGATAGATGTTGATGATGTCTCCCCGGCAACGGCACCAGAAATTGGCACGTGGCCGGGAGAATATCTTGACTTGATCCTCCCCGGCAACAGTGCTAGAAATTCCTTTTGATGTTTGCTTGAACTACGTCGGTACTTCCCCAAAGAGGAAGGGATGATGTAGCACAGCAACGGTAGGTATTTTTCTCAGTGATGAGACCAAGGTTATCGAACCAATGGGAGAACCAAGCAACACTACGTAAACAGCACCTGCACACAAAGAACAAATACTTGCAACCCAACGTGTTAAAGGGGTTGTCAATCCCTTTCGGGTAACGGCGCCAGAAATTGGCAAACAGATGGTAGATAAAATGTAGTAGATTGGATAAATAGATCGCGAATAAAATAAATTGAAGCAAAATATTTTTTGGGTTCTTAGAAATATAGATCTAAAAATAAAAGTGGCAACTAAATAAAAAGGCAAATAGCAAAATAGATCTTAAAATATCTGATGAGAAAATAGACCTGGGGCCGTATATTTCACTAGTGGCTTCTCCCGAGAAAAATAGCATAGGGTGGGTAAACAAATTACTATTGGGCAATTGATAGAACTTCAAATAATTATGACGATATCCAGGCAATGATCATTATATAGGCATCACGTCCAAGATTAGTAGATCGACTCCTGCCTGCATCTACTACTATTACTACACACATCGACCGTTATCCAGCATGCATCTAGTGTATTAAGGTCATGGAGAAACGGAGTAATGCAATAAGAACGATGACATGATGTAGACAAGATCTATTTATGTAGACATAGACCCCATCTTGTTATCCTTAATAGCAACGATACATACGTGTCGGTTCCCCTTCTATCACTGGGATCAAGCACCGTAAGATCGAACCCATCACAAAGCACCTCTTCCCGTGGCAAGAAAAATCGATCTAGTTGGCCTAATTAAACCAAAGATTCGAAGAAGAAATACGAGGCTATAAGTAATCATGCATATAAGAGATCAAAAGACTCAAATAACTTTCATGGATAAAAACATAGATCTGATCATAAACTCAAAGTTCATCGGATCCCAACAAACACACCACAAAAAGAGTTACATCAAATAGATCTCCAAGAGACCATTGTATTGAGGATCAAAAAAGAGAGAGGAAGCCATCTAGCTACTAACTACGGACCCGTAGGTTTACAATGGACAACTCACGCATCATCGGAGAGGCATCAATGAGGATGATGAACACCTCCGTGATGGTGTCTAGAATGGATCTGTGGTTTCTGGAACTTGCGGCGGCTGGAATTGATTTTCGTCGACTCCCCTAGGGTTTCTGGAATATTGGGGTATTTATAGAGCAAAGAGGCGATGCGGGAGGCGGCCGAGGTGGGCACAACTCACTTGGGCGCGCCTGGGCCCCCAGGCGCGCCCTGGTGGGTTGTGCTCCCCTCGGAGCCCCCCTCAGGTACTTTCTTGGCCCAACTTGTGTCTTCTAGTCCAGAAAAAATCACCAAAAAGTTTTGCTGCGTTTGGACCCCATTTGGTATTGATTTCCTGCGAAGTAAAAAAAAGCAAAAACAACAACTGGCACTGGGCACTATGTCAATAGGTTAGTCCCAAAAAATGATATAAAGTTGCTATAAAATGATTGTAAAACATCCAAGAATGATAATATAACAACATGGAACAATAAAAAATTATAGATACATTGGAGACGTATCATGGAGCGGTAGGGACGCCAAGGACCTTGTCGGCGAGAGGGGTGGCCTTCTCTTCGGCAGCCGAAACGTCTGCGCCCTCCGGCTGCTTCTTGAAGCCATCGGCGAGATTGAGGTCCGGATGGCGGCAGGCGATGTTGCTCAGAACCATGAAGAGGGCATTACGGTCAAGCTTCGGAGATTCAGTCGCGAAGCGGCCGGCCCTTCCCTCTTCATGTGCCTTCAGCTTCTCGATCAGCTCGTTGAAGAAGAAACCTAGCTTGACGCTGGGGACCTCTTGCCTGCAGGCCGAAAAGACTGGCCCTTCCATGCCCATTGCTATTGTCTGAGCAGTGAGACGCTCGGCAATGTCGATCAAGCTCTTGGTCCAGAGGTCGACCTGCTCGGAATGATTGGCCAGCTTCTCCTCTGCATCCTTCCGAAGACGCCTTGCGGTATCCAGGTCCTTTGTCAGCTGCTGCTCACGAGCCCTGCTGGACTCTATCGAGCTCTCCAAGGTGCCAATCCTGGCCTTCAGATCTTCAATGGTGCCGTTGGCAGTCTCGAGGCCTTGGCTCTTGGAGGAGAGCTGCGACTGCATATCCTTCAGAAGGATCTCTGCTTTCTGTGCCTCCTCCTTGAGGGTTGCGACCTCCTTGGCGCTCTCGGAAAGCTCTTCAGTCAGGTTGGCCACCTGTTGGTCGAGGCCGGTCTTGGCAGTGGACGCAGCGGCAAGGTCATCAGCGAGCTTCTTTAGTTGGGTAGCAGAATCAGCAGTGAGGACATCCAGGGCGGCCTCGTGCTTGTGCTCTAGCCCCTTGGTGCGCTGCTGCGCGAGGGCTTCCAGATCATCGTCCTTGGCACAGAGGGTGGCCTCGAGCTTCTCCTCCCGAGAAGAGATGTCCTGCTCCTTGGCATCCAGAAGCGCCTTGCGCTCTACCATGCGGGCCTCCCGGCCGATGACATCCTCCCTCGCCATCAAGATTGTCTCCTGCTGCCTCATCAGGGCCTGGAACTGCTTCCCGTGCCAGTCGCGCAGCTCAGCACCTTTGTCCCTCAGTTGCTGGTCCACCTTGTTGGCGGACTTGCGCTGCTCCTTGAGCACCTGCCATTTCTGGCTGTGCCGGCCCTGCATCTCCTTAATGCCTGCCGCCATGGACTCCAGGAAAGATAAGTCCATTGTGACAGCAACAGAGTCGTCTGCCTTGTCGACCCCTTGATACAGCGACGCCAGAATGCGCTGGAGCTCTTCATCAAGTTCCGTACTCGTCGCCACTGACGAGCCGAGAGCACCGAGCCCAGGCTGCGCGAGCACCAGCGCCAACTGGCTCAAGGATGGCTGCGAGGCCCCCGCCACGGCACCAAATGAGGGGAGGGGATCCATGGTTTGGAGGGGGGACTTTTCCTCGACCGTTGCCCCCGCCCCTGGCGCGCCGTCGAGGATCTGCTCCGTTCCCGTCAGAGGCTCCTGGACACTCCTGGCAGCATGACCCTACCCCTCCACGACAGTGATCTTGGCGGCTTCATCCGCAGCATCTCTACCTATGCTGGCCACTTCTTCCAGCAGTTCAGGCTCTTCGGCCTGAGGGACTGCAAGCAAAGACAACAAGCAATAACGAAGAAGCAGAAGTATTAGAGAACCAGAAGCATGGGGCGAGATGGTAAAAAAAAGTGGGGGAAGAAGAGCAAATGAATTACCCGGAGAGGTTTGCCGGGTGGAAGCCTCAGTTTCCCCGGCAACATCAGTTACCGGGCCATGATCCCCGTCCCCTTTTGTGACAACCACGACATCGTCCTGGGCAAGTTCTCCCGTGGAAGCCATCGTTAGGGGTTCCTCGACTTGATCGGCGGGCGGGGTAAGCCCCTCTTTAGGGGGCTCGCCCTAAATCATCTCTCCTCCTCCTCCAGCCGAGGAGGTTGGGAGCTCTCCTGCATCGCTCCCCGCGGGAGGGGCCAATCCTATGCCCTCATGCCGGGGGCTGAGCTGGGGGCTTGGCGGCGGGTCGTTCGTGATGCTCCCCCCAGGCTCGTGCCCTCCACAGTCTTCGGCGGCCCCGCACGTCTGAGCCGTTTGGACCGGTGGATGAGAGTCTCTGTCTCCTCCTCCTCCTCCTTGTCAACGGCGGCAAGAAAGATCAGTTAACAAGGACAAGTAGGCATACTGAAACTACTGCGAGAAAAGAGGAGTGGTCTTCCTTACTCTTCGTCAATGAGCATGGAGCTCAACTCGAACTCCACGGGCGGCGAGGGCGCCCTGCTTCTCTTCTGGAGTGGAGGGATGGAGCTTCCCGGCAGCTTTGAGACTTGCTGAGGCGTAGGGGGCTCCGACAAGGTTGAGCTCTGCGAGGAGCCCGAGCCAGACTGGGAGCTGGAGTCAACTCCCGCAACCACCGATTGCTTGGCGAGAGGGGTTTTAGCCCCGGCGAGGCGGGAGGATTGCTGGCGCACCGCATCCGGCTTGCTGCCCTTGGAGGTAATCTTCTTCACCTTCTTAGCGGCTGACGCAGGGTCGGGAACCACAGCTCCCTGGTTGGCGACCCGCCTGCGAGGGCACTGGTCCAAGACTGGCTCGGGGGCTTGAGGGCCTGCCGTGAGCCACTCCTCCTCGGGCTCCTCCGCCTCCTCAACCCCCTCTTCCTCCTGGGCCTCTGCTGCGTGGTGTACAGAGCCTCAATCCCGGAAGGCCCGTCCCCGGCAGGCTCCTCCCCGACAAGCTCGTCCCCGGCAGGATCATCCCCGGCAGCCCCCTCCATGGCTGGTGCCGCGCTCCTGCCGTGGGAAGGGCCTTCGCCTTTAGCCTCCTCCTTCCCCTTTGTTGCCTTCCTGGCCTTCGCCATCGCAGCAACACGGAGTGCTCTGTCCTCCTCGAGCCGCCTCTTGATGTACGCCTCCTCCGCCTTGGAGGTGCACTTGTGCATGTTGGCCTCCACCTTGGTAGCCCTTTCCACCAAGGTAGAGGACCATGCAAGCTCCTCGTCGAGCCCGGGCAGCTGCCAATCGCCCGAGACTCCCTGAGCATTGCAGTCTGGCATCCATTTCAGGATTTGGTCCTTGGCAGAGTTGATGTTCAGTGGGATGACATTTGCTGGCAACTTGAACGGCCCAAGGCTGCCGAACAGTTGTTCGCACAACCAAGCATGGCCATAGACTGACAAATTGTTGGCCAGGCCAGGAAGCAACCTCATCCTATCTGAGGCATCCCCATACCGCCAGGCAAACCTATCCCTCTTCTGCAATGGCGCAATACGGCGAAGAAGGAAGTCGGCCTCCACGTGCCCGATGGTTAGCCCGGCAGCCTTTAGGCGGGTGATCCTGTTTATTGCCGGGCGGAGCCTATCATCGGTAAGGCCGACCTCCCTCAAATCATTGCCGCGCTCGAGGCACTCCGCCCGCGCCTGGCAGAAATCTGGGGCCTTCTCGTCCTGGATCCAGCACCAATCTCCCCTCCACTCCTCCCATCTGCCACATTGTTGACCAGGGAGGTAATCCCAGTTCTCCCTTGGTACCCGTGGCATCAAGCTTATGTTCCCGAAATGGTGGTTTTTGTTCTCCACCCGCGGGACAAAGTAGTGCATGAACAAGTCGACATTGGGGGCGACTCCAACGAAGTTCTTGCACAAGTGGGCAAAAATCGCCATGCATGCCATTGCATTTGGCGTGAAATCGAGAAGATGGAATCCATAGATCACCATCATTGCTTCAAAGAAATCCGAGAAGGGAGGACAGAGGCCGCAGATGAAATATGCGCAAAAGAATCGGTATGAATCTGGCGGGTCCTGTTCCCCCTCTGCCAGAACTTTGGGTGCACCATGCCCCTTTGGGACTTCCCTCCCCCACAGATATCTGTACCTTGCTTCTAGCACTTCGCCGTCCAGATTTGACGGGAAGAAGACAACGTTTCCCCTTCACCTCCTGTCCAGCTCCATTGCTCTCTTGCTCCCCTCAGCGGCTGCCTCTTTCGCGGTGGCCGTCCGCTTCCCCTTGGCGGCGGCTTTCTTCAAGCTACGACGGGGATGGGGGAAGGAAGTTGGGTGGGGGATCGGCGGCAAGTATGGGCGAGGAGGAAGAACAGTTGCTTGGCTTGCAGAAGAAGATGATGGAGGGGCGGAGCGGGCGACGAATGAGCAGTGCCCTTCCGCATTTTCCTCTCTTAAGGAAAGGACGTTGGGGGAGGGCGCGACTCTTCAAAAAGTTACCGTTCCACATTAACTGCTGCAGTTCCACTACCCCACAACCCGCGGTAATTACGTGAAGTGGATGTTGGATTGCTGGTTATCATGACAAACCACTGCACGCGCATCATTCTCTCGCCACGTGTCCGTGCACTGTTTGGGGCCTAACCCAACGTGCCCAGCGACACGTATGGCTCAGGCCCGGGGGCTTCTGTCGGGGTACACAAACAGGGCTGTATATTTCCCCCTGACTTGTACACGGACAGCAAATCGCCGGCCCGGCAACTTACAACATCCAAGTCAAGATCAGATTGAAGAGGTAGCTCTTTGAGGAATCAAAGGGCAGATCAAGAAGACCAAGACAAGCTAAATGAGAAAGACACCACTGAGGGAAAGCCTCCCTTGCCGGGCAGGCGAACCTGGCGAGGTCGAGGTGGCCCTGAAGACAAGCCTCAAGACCGTCCCGGCAGTCCTGCCGGGTGCGACAAAGGCAAACTACCCCGCCAAAGCTCCACTGCTCCACCTCACAGCGACGGAAGTCATCGATCGGTGCGGTGTCAAGCCCCCAAGTGACTAAGTGGTTGTTATTTGGCACATGGCAGCCACTTCCTATGGAAATCATCTCCAAATGACACCCGTCCAGAGATGTGTCAAGCAGACAGACGAGAAGGTGGCCGAGCAGCCCGGCAAGGCATGCCGGGCATGCCACAATGGGACACTAAGCGGCGCATTTAATGCGCTCTGCTCTGTTTGCAGAGTTAGGTATGATAGCACTGTTCGCTATCTAATCAGTACACAATGACTGATTTGCCACTGTGGTGACCCCTTGATCTATAAAAGGAGGGCCATGGCAACCATAGAAGGGATTCTGACCCTTGTACACTCGTACGCACGTAGCTGCTCTCGCCCAGAGGCAACCCTGCCGGGCAAGAGCGCTGCGTTTCCACCACAACCCACCATCAATCCACCAAAGCAGGAGTAGGGTTTTACGCCTCGCGGCGGCCCAAACCTGGGTAAAACTGCCCGTGTGATCTCTACCATGTTGTGCTGTGTTCTTCGCTCTTTGTGCAATGTGCTCATCCCCCCTGCCGAACCACAAGGGGCTGATGGCCCCATAGGTGGCCGTGGTTTCCCACGACACCCCTCCCCTCGCCGCTTTCTCCCATGGCGGTGGCCTGGGAGCGCCGCAGCCACTCCCCTCCCATCCTTCTCCCGGGGTGGCGGCCGGCAGCGACGCCGCCCCTCCCCTCGCGGCCTTCTTCCGCGGCAGCGGCCAAGCAGCACCGCCACCCATCGCCTCTCGGCCTTCTTCTGTGGCAGCAACCGAGCAACGCCTCCCCCGCTCGCATATCAGCCTTCTTCCGTGGCAGCAACTCGGTAGCTCCGCCGCTGATCTCTTCCGGGCCTTCTTCCACGGCGTTGAGCGTGCGTCTTCAATTACCTATCCTTCATCAGATGTGTATTGGTGCTGCCTCAACATAACACCAATTCGAGGAAGGAGGACTGTGCGCAAGGTTCCTTCATCGATGGCAGCTTCTTGGATGAAGGCTGCGACGACCTTCAGCGCAAATCCTCCGTCTCCACTCACCTTGAGCAATGTCTAGAACGCGCATGAACTTCTGAAGAGCAAGTGGACTGCACGGGTGAACGCAAGAGTGGTGCAGATGGATGAGAAGGGAACTTCCTCCTGCAAATGCAAGAAAGCACTGCAACACGAGGTAAGCAGTACACTTCCTCATTTCTCTTAGTTTACTAATTCCAGACAAAGCAGTACACGTAGTCCAATACGCGTCCAAAAATGATGCAGTGTGGTTACTTCAGTTCGCCGTGAATAAAATTGCAGTGCAGTTGCTCGGTTATGCAGTACGGTTGTATAGGTTCACTATGGACAATGATGTAGTGCGGTTACTCTAGTTCACCCTGCGGGATGATGCAGTCCGCGTGCATTAGTTCGTAGTACCCTTTCAAACACAATGCAGTTCGTATGATTCAGTTCATTTTACCTGACAATGCAGCTCGACTGTTTTGTGCAGAAAATGACGCTCAGCAGATACAAAATGCCGCGCATAATTGACAACCCAGGGACCATCAACTTTTGGAAGAGTAAAGCTTCTTCCGGAAGAGACACTGGCTGGGTTACCCCTGAGATTCCTCGAGGATTCTTCACGGCAACAAACAGGGTGCAATACTCTCCGGAAGAAGATTTTTTCCAAGAAGAAGAGGTAGTCGAAGATGGCGACGATGTCACCTTCATGTGGCAGGGCACTCACCGACAGGATGATGAAGATGATGATGATGATGATGAAGGTGAGCCAATAACAGTTCTCAAACCAGACTACAAGCACGAGTTCACTACATTTGGACAGCATGTCCGAACAGACAACGATGATGCTGTTGACCATGATGTTGCAGAAGATGATGATTATGATGATGTGCCGCTGCTCCAACAATTTCAAACCAATCTAGTGAGACATCACCATAACACTAGATTACCACCGCGTCCACCTGCTGCACCACAAAACATAGCTCAGCGTGCACCTGCTGCACGACAAAACATAGCTCAGCGTGCACCTGCTGCACGACAAGACAGAGCTCAGCGTGCACATGCTGCATCGAAAAACATAGCTCCGAGTGGACATGCTGCATCAACTTCAACACTACGACCACCAAGGGTGCCTCAGTCAGAAGTCAACGGCAGGTATAAGTCCTCCTCACTATTGTCACCGCGAGATCCTCAACTACACAGATCTGCTATAACCCCACCATGTCCAATACAACCCGGTGAGTTGCAAACGCCATCGGATGAATGACACTACACACATGTAAGTTTATGTCCTGAAAAATGATAATATTTGTTGTCCATTCAGATAATATTGTAGTGCACGCTGATATTTCTTGTGAAGTTTGGCCTAACATCTAATACAGTCGACTCTTCTGAAAATTTAGTAACATTGCAGTGCTTTCTTAACTCCTATGCAGTCCTCGTATTTAAATAGAATAGTACACTTTGTCTCATAGAGCATTGCACTTGATGCAGGATAAAAACATGCCGCCAAACCTCATACCTGCCGTTCAAATGAAGTTCATCACGTACGACAATGCATGGGACTTTTACAACACTTATGCAAGATATGCAGGGTTTGGCATACGCAAGAGGGCAAAACACAAGACAAATGCCTACATTGTCTACTCAAGAGAAGGGACGCACAAGCAGACTGTGACAGATTATGACCAGAAATGTGAGAAGACATAAAAAAGGATTGGCTGCAAGGCAAGAATTAGAGTTAAAAAGAGGAAGCATTGGAGTTTTGTGATAGAAATGGTTAAGCTCAACCACAATCACAAGATGCTAGAAAGCCCCGGGATGCTTGTGCACATGCACTCACACAAAATAGACGATTCTTTGATTGACTAGTTGGTGAAGGACATGCAGCTGGACAACCACACACATGCACAGATGATGTCAACGCTGTCACGTATGGCCGGTGGTCTGCAGTTCATGGGACATAGTAGCCGCGACTGGGTCAACAAGTAAGCACGTCACAGAACATATCGCTTGAGCATTCTGTGGGTAATTATTTCCTGTTTGATAAGATGAGTTTGCATTGCATTTGAAATGCAGGAAACAGAAGTTTGCTAGAGAAGAGTCTCAAGATGACGTCAAGAAACTTCTGGATTTCTTCGAGAAGATGCAGAAGATCAACCCAGAGTTCTTCTATGATTACGACGTCGATGCAGATTATCGTGTAAGAAACGTCTTTTGGGCCAACGCAAGTTGCAAAGTATCGTATGAAGATTTTGGAGACTGCGTTACGTTTGACTCAACATATAAAACTAACAAATTCCACATGCCGCTGGGAGTCTTCGTGGGAGTGAACCATCATCTACAGAGCACCATATTTGCTGTCGCCCTTGTGTGAGATGAAACGACACCATCATTCGAGTGGGTTTTCAAAACATTCTTGAGGTGTATGAACTACAAGCCGCCAATTTGCATGCTCACAGGTACAAATACAACACCTGTACTTACGTTTGTTTGATACAATTCTATTTCTTCCGTCTTTCTTACACATAAACAACTTAATAAAAAAACACGACTTGTGCTCTCAAAACGTAAGTATACAGTTGTTGTATTTGTGCCTTCATTGAAATAAAAGTGTATACAAGTGTAGTTTTTGCAGATTTCAAAGAAACACTCTAGCGCAACACTGCATTTAGAGCAGAACGGTGCCCTGAGAACCCGACAAAGTACCTTGTACACGACTACAGCAGATCGGATGCATTTGATTGGGAAAAGCATGATTTCCAAGTGGTCACCGATGAACAGAACTGTGTCTACGAATGTGAGTGCAAACTCTGGACACACACAGGTGCGACTCGCTAGCACAAAAAAACCTAATTTCTAAAAGTCATGCATGAAGCTCACTTACTGAACTTTAAAAGTCCACATGCATGAGTAACTCACAAAACCAAGTGAAGTTCACTTCCTTAAAATGAAGAAATAACCAAAAAAACTGTGTTTATTAATTTCATGCAGTTCACTTACAAAACAAAGAAACATGTGTTGTCTGCAGGGCTCTTTTGCGTCCATGTGGTATGCATGCTTTGTCACCTAAGAGTACTCAATATTCCTGAGGTGTACATCATGAAAAGAGACACCCGGAACGCAAGATCAAATCCAACGTTTGATAGAAGAGACTACAAACAAACAACACCAGATGGAAGTTCACTATTTTGCCGTAGAAAATTGCTGTCAGAAACAGCAATGGACCTTGCAAACAGAGGGACAAGGTCCGACGCCGGGTACCACAGGGCGTTGTCTGGTATGAGGGCATTGATCAAGGAAGTTGATGTGCTCAACGAAGAAGAAGAAGAAGAAGAAGAAGAAGAAGAAGAAGAAGAAGAAGAAGAAATAAAACAAGCAGACAATTCCCAGATTGACAAGAATACCGATGAAGTAGAAAATGCTGAACACAACGCTACTGGTGAAATCAAAAAAGAAACAATTCTTCCACCTCCTGTTTCAAACACGAGAGGGAGGAAGAAAGGGGGCGATGCAACTCAAAAAAGGCTGCATGCAACGAGAAAAATGATGACAAAAATAGTAAGCCACAGTCTGAGCTGGACAGTGATGGTGAGCCATTGGGAATAAGAAGGTGCAAGACATGCAATGCCATCAACAACCACAATTCCAGGACATGTAAAAGAAAACATGAACAAGAAAACCATGGCCATGGCGATGCACAACCAAACAGAGATTCCGCTAACAACACTAAGAAATGGACGAAACTGAGACGTTGCAGCATCTGCAAACAGAGGAAGAGATACAATTCAAGAACCTGCCCCAAAAGTACAAGATCACAAAATGAGGAAGATGAAGAATATGATATCATAGAAGAAGATGGTGATGAAATTGAAGAAGTGGCTTATGAAGAAGCAGATGAAGAAGAGGAGGAGGAAGAAGTAGAGAGTGAAGAGGGCGAAGAACATGATGAAACTGAAGAAGAAGTGGCTTATGAAGAAGCAGATGAAGAAGAGGAGGAGGAAGAACAAGAGAGTGAAGAGGACGAAAAACATGATGAAACAATGCCCACAAGACCACCAAACAAAAGACATAAAACAGAAGGGAATGCTGCGGTACAAAAACAAATGAGAACGACACCACATACAAAAAACAAGGTAGGAGCGCGAAAGGATGCAGTTCACAGCACTGGAAAACAAAAACCGCCATCAACCAGCACGCGAGTAGCAAAGAAGATTGCAGTTCATGGCGCTAGAGAACAAAAACCGCCATCAACCAGCACGCGAGGAGCAAAGAAGATTGCAGTTCACAGTGCTGGAAAACAAAAACCACCATCAACCAGCATGCGAGGAGCAAAGAAGATTGCAGTTCATAGTGCTGGAAAACAAAAACTACCATCAACCAGCACGTGAGGAGCTAAGAAGATTGCAGTTCACAGCACTGGAAAACAAAACCCGCCATCAACCAGTACATGAGGAGCTACAAACACAACGGTGCAAAGACAAGAAGTGGCAACACCGCCACGGAAAACAAGACAAAGTGCAACATTAGACGCACTCTTGTCACCGCGAAGAAGCAGCGGGTTAACGACCAAATAGATACAGTTCAATAAATTATCCTATATATAGCAGTTTGCATATTTGTATGACTTATGTAGTAGTTTGAATTTTGTGTAAACACGAATTTCCTGCTGACTTTGAGTTCTTCCACTAAACCATACAAGAGAAATGATGTATAGAGAAAACCATATATATAGCAGTCTGGAGTAAACATTGACGCACTTTGATCCACAACCCATAAAAAATGCAGTTAGCTAATAGACAACACGAAGTTCTGACCTATAAGCCAGGCGGTTCAGATCACGAAAGTACTTATTACAATCACGTCAAAAGATGAAGAATTCGATACGCAAAAGTACTTATTACAATCAGCATCATAACCTTAACCAATCACGTCAAACATGATTCTAAACATATGATCCTCGAGTTCAAAAAAGTTGAGGACAACAACTTGTTGAGACTTCAGGCCACTCTCAATGACGAATTCCTTCCAGCCTTTCTGCAAATACAGCCACCCATCAACACCTACATGGTACTTAGCTGGTTTCGAGTGTCCATTACCGAGAACAACTTGGAGATTTCCATTCTTCTTGAACCAGAGATACCTAACAGCTCGTTGAGGGATTTTCTGCAAAAAATAACAAAACTGTTAGAGGACGATACTAGTAGTACAATTCACATATTGTGCACACAGCAGAAAAAACCTGCACACATTACAGATGTGAGCTAGATGAAGTGCACAACAGTCCAACTAGTAGTACAGATAAAACGCACACACAGTTCATGAACCTCTTATACAAGGGAGGTACATGTAGTACGGAACATGCTAATATGCAGTACGCTTCTAACTGTCATGCAGTTCGTAAAATAGTTGCATGTATTACACATCGTACACGGGGAAAAATTGTGAAAACTAGTAGTGCTCATCTCATACCTAAGCAGTTCACATATTGTAACCATGTAGTACGAACTCTATATTCATGGAGCATCATAGTACATGCAAAACAAGCATGAGCTCCATACACGCAAGGAAAAAATAAAAAGAAGATATAAGAACACCGTGCAGTACACTTCAATAAAACAAAAGAAGTACACTCCTAAAGTACTAGAAGTTCAGACTAGTATGGAATTATACAAAAAAATAAAAGTCACAAAGAAAAAATCAGACCAAACGAAAATTACCATCTTGTAGTGAGTCAGGACTTGTGCGGCCAAGGCCACGGCGAAGCAGGGCGGAATAGAACGCAACGAGGTTGATATGGTCCAGATCCAATCCCTCCATGAAAACTGTGCCGTATGGAACCTCCTCTCCTCGCCCAGCTCGTCACAAGACCTTGCCCCCCCCCCCCGGCGAGCATGACGGGCCTATGAGCAAGCCGAGCAATCGCAGTCCGTCGGCACACCACAACCATGGTCGCAGTAGGAGAGATTCGCGCAGGGGCCTGGAGCCATCGCAACAAACCCTAGAAAATGAAAAGAAAGAAAGGGAGGCTGGAGGAAGGAGAGAAGTTGCGGCTAGAGGGGAAATTAACTGCAAAGGAAGGTTAAAAGCTGGCCTAAATATATAGAAGAGGAATGCAAAAGGTCTAGCCACACAGAAAATAAAAGTGAAAATTAAATGAGATTTAATAAAACTTATGTTACCAAGAATGAAGGAGAATCAATAAGATTTATGTTACCAAGAAAAAGAAATACCAAAAAAAGGTGTACTTTGACTGCAGCTCCTCCCACCCACTTACCGCAGCTCATTAATATTTATATTTCTAAAAAAATATAATTCGCAAACCATTCTAAACAAAGATGAATGTAGTTCACGTAAGTAATATCAGGCAGTGCACAAAGGTGTGTACATGCGGTGCAGTACATGCTTAAAATGAAGCACAAAGAGGAAGTGCATGCACTTTCGTGCAGTATACAAGGCATAGACTTAGTGCACGCAGTGTAGTCCGCAACGTTGGTGCAAGCAGTACAAATGGTGCATATGAAATACGCAACTACATGTAGTGCAACAGAAAAAATTGCTTGCAATACGAAAAGAAAAAAATTGACCACAAAAGGTGCAACCAGGCCCCAACCAGTCTCATACTAAGTTTGCACCCACAGTTATACGCAGGCGAGTCTGTTCTAAGCCACAATGAGTGGGGCCGGGCCACAAGGGTCCACAGGTCAGTAGGAATAGTGCAGCGAGCGCCGTGTATAAGCGCCCAATCAGTAATCAGAGGAGTTCGAAAGCGTTGCCTCGCCAAGGCTTATAAACCGGTCGCGGGCGCTCTCGACGGGCGAGGTGGGACTAAACATTAGCACATACACACAGCGCACCGCGAAGCAGCCGGACAGCAAGGCAAGGCCTACTTGGGCCGGATGTGACTTACACCCTAACAGGCCCAACACATTCTCACGCCCAAACCACCAAGCCCCCGCCCCACAACTAGCACTCAACTGCAGTTCACAAACGGGATGCAGTCCGCGGCCCCAAAGAATGCAGTTCAATATGTGGAAGCAAGATGTGCTGTCAGTTAAGTATTGCAGTTTGTTTTCAACTAAACACTGCTTTAAAATAAGTGCAGACAAAAGTTATAGGACAACCAAAATAAGTACATCTTGACACGACGGGTTTGTGCGATCAGTTAACTCCCATCCTAAAAACGACGCTTGGACGGTTGTTTTTCCAGGAAACCGTGAGCACTGCCACTCGGCGGTTTCCACGACACACTAAAACGGCGAGCACACGTCCACTACCACCACTACCACGACGAGCCCGCGTCCAACCGCCTCCTCCACGACCCAAATCATGCCACAAAAAGCCACCTCCGCTTCCAATGCCGCTCCATTCTGAAAACACCATTGCCGCTCCATTTTGTAACACCCCCAGTGGTTAACTACAGTAATCCCCTTTTGATTATGCCATGTCATCATGATTATCAGTGCCTAATCATCATATTGCATTTCAGACTCCAAATTCAAACTTCAAATGAATTCAAAGTGGAAAATAAAAGTTGCTCAAATCAGAAACTAAAATGTTCAATAAATAGCAAATATTGCAGAGACTATTCTAAAATTGTAACCAACAAATAATAAATTGATTAGGTGGCTTTAACATTATCAAAACAGCAAAGTTTAATACATTTTATTTATTATAAAATTTGCGTGAGCTCCAATTGTCTCCAAACCAATTTTTGGCAGTGGTAGATAATGCCTAGCATTTAATGGAAAAAGTGCCATGTTTTACAAAATTCAATTGAGGCCTAACTAATTACAAAACAGAGATATAAGATAAATAAAGAAAAGGACAAAAGAAAACAAAAGGGAAGAAAACAAAACCCCCCTCCCCCTGGGCCGCTTGGCCCATCTGGCCAACAACCAGCCGACCCACCCCACCACTACACAACCCCCCCCCCCCCACCGAACAGAAACCCTAATCCCACTCCTCCCCCTGTCTCCCTCTCGCTCACCATTCGCCCCCCCTGATCCAGAACTGGATCGGGCCGAGCCCCGACGCCGTGCGTCGACGCCGGCGCCCGTCCCCGCTGTGCCCCGGAGCCCCTCGCCGCTCGCCTAACGCCGCGCCCCGTTGCCCGTCGCCACCATCACCTCACCGGAGCCTCTCCGCCTCGTCCCCATCGTCTCCCGTCGTCTTCCCCGACCCTCCTCCCCGAACGGCTTCCTCGCGCCTCGCCGAACCCCTCCTCACGACGAACGTGAGCCGCCCCCCTTCTCCTCTCTGCCCTCGCACCGCGCGCACCGACCCCGCCTCTGCTCTCGCCCCGCGCATCGCGCTCGGTCACCGCCGCCCACCGCGCACGCCGCTCGCGCCCCTGACTCCGCGCGCTGCGGTCACCCTGCGCCGAGCCGCGCCCCGCACAGCGCCGCGGCCAGCCTCTGCCGTGCACGCACGCGCTCGCCCGCGCGACCCCGCCACCACCGCCACCGCTGTAGCTCGCGCGCGCCGCCGCGCGCCTCGTCATCGCCCCCGACCGGCCCCACTCGCGCCCGCCTTCGACCCACCGCCCCGCTGCGCCGCTCGGGGCCGCCAATGGCCACGCCCGCGCGCCCCTGGGCGTGCGCCCGCTCGGGCAGCGCCCAGCGTCCGTGCCCGTTTGGCCCCTTTGGGCCACTGACAACGGGGCCACACGCCCCTATTAATTAAAAAAAATATATATAATAAAAATAAATAAGTAATTATTAGTTAATTAATTAACCTAATTAACTACTGTTAATTAACTAAACAGGCTGCTGATGTCATGCTGACGTCATGATGACGTCAGCATAACACTGTTTTGGATAATTCGAATTTAAATGATTAAATAAATTCCAGAAATTGCTAAAATCTTTAGAAAATCATATAAAATAATCCGTAGCTCAGATCGAAAAACTTTGTACATGAAAGTTGCTCGGAAATTCGAGACGAATCCGAATACGCTGTCCGTTTGTCCGTCACGCGTCCCTAACTATCCGAACATGCAACCGTTCCCCTCCGGTCATCTGTCTGACAAATGTCCAGAACCGGGAAAACATTCCCGGATGGATTCCCCCTTTCTCGGTGACGTGCAACCATACGTTAGGACATCCCGGCACTGCATATTGTCATGTTGTACATTGTGTTGCTCATGTTTGCTGTGTATTTATACTGTTTCCTCCCCCTCATCTCTCTCGGTAGACCCTGACACCGACATTGTCCCCGAGACCGACGCAGCTCAGGAGCCCGACGACACCGTTGACGACCTTGCCCTTGCCGCCGAGCAACCAGGCAGCCCCCCCTTTGATCATCCCGATATCGCCCATTCTAATTTCTCATGGTTGCATTAGAATTACTGCTGCTACTGCTTTACCTATTCTGATGCATAGCCTGTTTATTGTAACCTGCTGTTGATAATTATCTGCATATCCTAAACTACTTAGTATAGGCTCGGTAGAGACCTATCAGTGACCCCCACTTTTCCCGACTGCCCCGCTGGATTATCAGAAGACCCGACCAACGGGATTGAAGACCAGGCCCCGACACCGCACATCACCCCCCCTTAGTTGTAACGACACTGCAGCGTTACTATCGAGTGCCAAGGGTGATACCTCGTGTAGCACTTCTGATGTTAACTCTGTAGAGTAGCTATTCGGTCGTGGTCATCATGGGTGATTCCTCTTTCACCACTTCCGTTAACGACGCTGTCGTGCACCACCTCAAGTGTGAACCCATCGAGGGTGAATCCTCCGAGTTCACCTTGACAGACACATCGAGTAGGAATCCAACGAGGGTGATACCTCGGATTCCCCTGATGTTATGGACACACGGATACTTGGACTTTACACTGTTACCTGGATAGGCGGGTCGACCCTGAGGGGTACCCGCGTGTGATGTGAAGACGGGTTGCCTGTATGGTGCTCGAGTGATGAATACGAGGCGCGGCCGGGCATTCTTAACCCTTGCAGCAAGTCCTCGAGACGGGGCGATGGGTTCACATCTTTCATGAGTCTCTGCTCGTTACCACAAGCCCTAGTCCACTAACGATTTGGATATTTGATCCGAGCAGGCCTCTGGTCTGATACCACTGACCATCACATGGGAAGAGTTATGGGCACTCTGCATCGTATGCGTCAGCCGAAAGCTTTGTCAGACGTCTAGTTCAGCCTCGTGGCCGGGCCGGGCCAGTACCATCCAGGACTGAGGTGGTGCTCGTCCCGACCCTGCACACACCGACCCGGAGTGCACAGGGCGATGGCCCAAGACCCCTGAGCGCTTAGGATATAGACCGACGGGGACCTCTCTGCTGAGCTGTAGGTAGGGTTGCGGTGTATCGTTTGGCCGAGGCCGGGCATGACCCAGGAAAGTGTGTCCGGCCGGAGGTAATCAAGCGTGTTGGGTATGTTGGTGCACCCCTGCAGGGAAGAACACATCTATCGATAGCCGGTCCTACGGTAAAGGACACTCGGAGTTGTATCCTGATTGATACAATTAGAACTGGATACTTGGATACTATGGCTCTGGGATTGCTTCTCGCAGGGAGTCGAGAAGGGATCTTAGGATGAGGTTGATGACTGTATGGCTTTGGGATTGCTTTCTCGCAGGGAGTCGAGAAAGAATCTTTGGATGAGGTTGAGACTTAATGATACTGCTACATTATATGGTACTGTTCTACTCTCTTCTATTGCTGCAAGACCTCTGAAGATGCTAGTCTTCGATAGGACTAGGCCTTCTCTCTATTCTGGCATTTCTGCAGCCCAGTCCAAATATACAGCCTTCCTTTGATAATGTTGCATATGTAGTGTAGATCCTTGCTTGCTGAGTACTTCTGAGTACTCACGGTTGCTTTGTTTTCCTTTTTTCTCCATATCAGTTTGTCGTGACCAGATGACGGAGCCACTGAGACAGCTGTCCCCGCCGATGATCGCTACTACTACCCCGAGGGTGGATATCCCTTCGAGCTTGCCGTCGACCAGGAGTAGGATCGGAGGGTCCCAGGCAGGAGGCCTGCGCCTTTCGATCGTAGTGTTTTATTTTGCCCCGCCTTTCTAAAGGCCTTTCTGTGTTTTCTTTTATATCTGTACTCAGATATCTGATGCTTCCGCTGACACTTGTATGCGAGCTGATGTATTCGAGCCCTCGAGGCCCCTGGCTTGTAATATAAAGCTTGTATGACTTTATTTATGTTTTAGAGTTGTGTTGTGATATCTTCCCGTGAGTCCTTAGGCTTGATCGTGTGCATTTGCGTGTATGATTAGTGCACAATTGAGCGTAGGGGCGTCACAAGTTGGTATCAGAGCCGACTGACTGTAGGAACCCCCTTTCCAACTCCTTGGCCGAATTTGAGTCTAGTAACCGAAAACTGTTTTACTAACTTGGCTGTGTGGCTTACGGGCCCACGTCGCCAATTGGGTGGTATTAGGATATTTTACTCCTCGACCTTTACTCTGGGACTCTGATCTCTCTTCTATTCGGGTTAAAATTTTACTAACTCCAACATTAGGTTCTCGTGATCACAACCACCCGGTGTTCTGAAAATTTCCCCCCTTCCTTCAAGATTGCGGGCCAGGTTCTGTTCGCAGGATCCTCTTATCGAGGGCACCCTGTTTTGTCACTTGCAGATTCCTCGCTCCAATAGTTTTCTACGACGTTGATGTAGCCTTTGCTATGTCTCGTTGTGTACTTCCTTGCTGCGTGCCTGCGCGCCGCCTAGATGTCTAGCCCTCCCCTTTCAGCTGTCGTATTGCCGGATTGTAATCGAGGCTATGTGCGGATTCGAATGTCTGGTGCGAATATGATGAAGTATCTATTGCACCTCCTTCTGTTGTGCGTGTTACTTCATGAATCATTCCATACACCTGCACTTCTTCTTGCTAAACTGCCCCTGTTGATTTGACAGGATGGCTGACGATCCTCCACCTCCACCCTATATTGCCGCAATGATGCAGCGGTTTGAACTCAACCATCAGCAGTTTGAGCTCAACCGTCAGGTTATGACCGGAATATTGCCCAGTTCCCTACTCAGAATGCTCAATAGCAGAATGCTCCAATAACTCTGCCAGAATTTGTGCGCCTCAGTCCATCCTTTTTCCGCAAGTCCACCAATCCTATGGATGCTGATGATTGGCTTCGTGACATCCTGTTTGAGATGGAATCAGCTAATGTTGCTCCTCACAGTTACGTCACCTTTGCGACATTCCACCTAAAGGGTCCAGCTGCTCAATGGTGGGAAAACCACAAGGGTATGTTGCCTGCAGAGACTGTAACCACCTGGCAGGAATTTCAGTCAGTTTTTCGTGCACGGTACATTCCTCAAGGTCTGATGGACCAGAAGAAGCAGGAGTTCCACAAACTCTCACATGTCAAAATGACTGTGGATGAATATCAGAGGAAATTTCTCGAACTATCCCGCTATGCTGAAGATGACGTCGACACTGACACTCGCAAGGAGGAGAAATTCCGTGAAGGACTACGTACTGATATAAAACTTGCGCTTGCTGTCCATGATTTCACAGATTTCGCAACGCTTGTCAGCAAATCTTTCCAAGTTGAAACAGCTCTGACTGAGTACCAGGAGTCGCTCAAGCGCACTCATGAAGCTGGCTCATCCTCGGGTTAGCCTGTTCAGAAATGTCGAGTCTGGATCCCACACAATGTTCATCATCGGCCTGCTCCAACACCAAGACCGTCATATGTTGCACCTCGTCTGCCTCCGCCGCCAAGACAGCTAACGATTCAGGGTGGACAGTCCAATGCTGTAGCTCCTCCCCATAATGATCGGAATTGCTTCAAGTGTGGTCAACCAAGGCACCGTGCTACCAATTGCCGTCCAAACCAAAATCGAGATGCCCGAGCTCGTTAGCCCAGGAATCCCAATGCCAGACCTTCTGCTGTTATACTGGGCCATGCTAACCATGTCAATACAGAAGAGGCTCAGAAAGAACCAACCATTGTGATGGGTACCGTCCCGATTAATTCAGTTGCACCTTCTGTCCTTTTCGACTCAGGAGCATCACATTCCTTTGTGTCTCAACAATTTGCTCAGCGGCATGAGCTACATCTAGAGCTGTTACCCACACCATTAGAGATTATCACTCCTCGTTCCAGGTGGCAAACCAAGATGGTAAGTCACAACAATCAGATCAGAATTGAAGGGTTGATGTTCTCTGCTTCCCTTATTGCTCTTGGACCTTCCGACGTAGACATTATTCTCGGTATGGACTGGTTAACAGCCCATAATGCTTTGATTGATTGCGCTACTAAAACAGTCCAGCTCACTCACCCTTCTGGTCAGGTGATCAAATACTCAGCCCGAATAGCTCAAGATGCTGAGAGCCAGATATATGTTCTGAATGCATTGAACGCTTCACCTCTTGAAGGCATCGAGAACGTTCCAGTTGTTCGTGATTTTCAAGATGTCTTTCCAGAAGAACTTCCAGGAATACCGCCTGCTAGAGCTGTCGAGTTTGTCATCGACTTGAAGCCTAGCACTACCCCTATTGCGAAGCGTCCTTATAAAATGCCTCCGCACCACCTTCTTGAACTTAAGGAGGAAATCGACACATCACTTAAGAAAGGTTTCATCCGCCCCAGTTCCTCTGCTTGGGGAGCACCTTCACTCTTCATTAAGAAGAAGGATGGAACTAACTGATTGGTTCAGGATTATCGGCCCATTAATCAAGCCACAATCCAGAACAAATATCCGCTTCCTCGGATCAGTGATTTGTATGATCAGCTTGCTGGATCATCGGTATTCTCTAAACTTGATTTGAGGTTGGGTTATCATCAGATCCGTGTTCGTGAAGAGGATATTCCCAAGACTGCATTTGTTACTCGTTATGGCTCCTACGAGTACACTGTCATGTCATTTGGCTTAACAAATGCTCCAGCCACATTCTCCCGTATGATGAATTATATCTTCATGGATTACCTCGACAAGTTCGTCGTGGTTTATCTAGATGATATTCTGGTATATTCAAAGAATAAGGAAGAACATGCCAAACACCTCCGTCTTGTACTGGAAAGGCTCCGAGAACACCAGTTGTATGCCAAATACTCCAAATGTGAATTCTGGCTTTCTGAAGTAACTTACCTTGGACATGTGATTTCCAAGGATGGAATTCCTGTTAACCCAGAACGAGTTCAGGCTATTCTTGACTGGACTCCTCCGAAGAACGTCAAGCAAGTGAGAAGTTTTCTTGGCCTTGCAAGCTGTTACCGTCGATTTGTGGAGAACTTTTCTAAGATTGCTAAGCCTTTGACTGATCTGCTTCACAAGGGCGTTAAGTTTGAATGGACAAACAAATGTCAAGAAGGTTTTCAAACACTCAAAGACAAGCTAACATCTGCCCCAGTACTATCTCCTCCAGATACCCGCAAAGACTTTGTGATTTATTGTGACGCATCCCGTGAAGGATTAGGCTGTGTCCTAATGCAAGAGCGTAAAGTGATTGCCTATGGCTCTCGTCAGTTGCGCCCGCATGAAGAGAATTATCCGGTACATGATCTAGAGCTAGCTGCTATGATCTATGCATTGCAGTTGTGGCGACATTACCTTCTCGGTAATCGTTGCGAGATCTACACTGATCATAAAAGTCTGAAGTACTTGTTCACTCAGCCATCTCTAAACCTACGTCAGCAAAGATGGATGGAGGCCATTGCGGACTATGATTTGGGTATATCCTATACCCCTGGCAAGGCTAACATGATGGCTGATTCCTTAAGCCGCAAGTCCTATTGCGACAACCTCATGGTTAGGCGAGCTCAACCTCGTCTTTTTGAAGAACTGCGCAAGCTGAATCTGCATATTGTTCCACAGGGTTCTCTTGATAACCTTGTGATACAACCAGATCTTGAGAAAGCTGTTAAGAATGCGCAAGCTAAAGATGCTGAAATTGATCTGATGAAGAAAAATCTTCACCTTGAAAAGTACAGGGATTTCTCACTGTCTGAAGATGGAACTTTGTATTTCAGAAACCGCATTGTCGTACCTCGCTTCGAGCTTATGACCTACAAGGTCATGAAGGAGGCACATGATACCCCGCTGTCTATTCATCCGGGTAGCACCAAGATGTATCGTGATCTCCGTCAAAGGTACTGGTGGTCTAGAATGAAGCAAGACATTGCTCGTTATGTTGCTGAATGTGATGTTTGCCGTCGCGTTAAAGCAGAACATCAGAAGCCTGCTGGAATTCTGCAACCGCTTCCTATTCCTCTGTGGAAATGGGATAAGGTTCAGATGGATTTCATTACTGGCCTTCCCAGGTCACAGAAGGGTCACGATGCTATTCTTGTAGTCGTCGATCAACTTTCCAAAGTTGCACACTTTCTGCCTGTCAAAGAGACTATCACTGCTAGTCAGTTAGCAGAGTTGTATACCTCCAGAATTGTTTCACTCCACGGTATTCCGAAGGAGATTAGTTCGGACTGTGGCGGTCTTTTCACTTCCAAATTCTGGGAAAGTTTCCAAACAGCTATGGGAACTCATATTACCTGGAGTTCAGCTTATCACCCCCAATCCCAAGGCCAAGTTGAGCGAGTCAATCAAGTGCTTGAAGACATGCTTCAGGCTTGTGTTACATCGTTTGGCAAGAAATGGGAAGAATCTCTTCCGTATGCCGAGTTCTCCTATAACAACAGCTATCAAGCCAGCTTGAAAATGGCTCCCTTTGAAGTTCTATATGGACGTAAGTGTCGAACCCCTCTGAATTGGTCAGAAACTGGGGAACGACCACTCGTGGGTCCGGATATTATTCAACACGCCGAAGAACAAGTTCGTATTGTCCGGGAAAATCTCAAGGCGGCTCAGGACCGCCAGAAGAGCAACTATGATCGCAAATGATGGGGTTTGACTTATCAACCCGGTGATCAAGCTTATCTGCGTGTCACCCCTATGAAGGGCACTCACCGTTTTGGAATCAAGGGCAAGTTAACTCCAGGCTACATTGGTCCTTTCCGCATAATTGCTAGACGTGGTCAGGTGGCATATAAATTGGAGTTGCCGCCGCAATTCTCTCATATCCACGACGTCTTCCATGTGTCGCAACTTCGTCAATGCTTCAAGGAATCTCCGCACCGAGCTGTAGATCACGAGATGCTCGAATTGCAAGATGATCTATCTTATAAGGAGCATCCGATCCGCATTCTCGATGAAGCTGAACATCGGACCCGTCAGAAGGTTACCAAGTTCCTCAAAGTGCAGTGGTCAAATCATACTGAAGATGAAGCCACTTGGGAACGCGATGATAATCTTCGTGCGGAATACCCCGAACTTTTTCCTTCTACCTCTTAATTCTCGGGACGAGAATTCTTGTTAGTGGAGGAGACTTGTAACACCCCCAGTGGTTAACTACAGTAATCCCCTTTTGATTATGCCATGTCATCATGATTATCAGTGCCTAATCATCATATTGTATTTCAGACTCCAAATTCAAACTTCAAATGAATTCAAAGTGGAAAATAAAAGTTGCTCAAATCAGAAACTAAAATGTTCAATAAATAGCAAATATTGCAGAGACTATTCTAAAATTGTAACCAACAAATAATAAATTGATTAGGTGGCTTTAACATTATCAAAACAGCAAAGTTTAATACATTTTATTTATTATAAAATTTGCGTGAGCTCCAATTGTCTCCAAACCAATTTTTGGCAGTGGTAGATAATGCCTAGCATTAAGGAAAAGTGCCATGTTTTACAAAATTCAATTGAGGCCTAACTAATTACAAAACAGAGATATAAGAATAAATAAAAGAAAAGGACAAAAAGAAAACAAAAGGGAAGAAAAACAAAACCCCCCCTCCCCCTGGGCCGCTTGGCCCATCTGGCCAACAACCACCGCCACCCCACCACCACATACACAACACCCCCCCCCCACCGACAGAAACCCTAATCCCACTCCTCCCCCTGTCTCTCTCGCTCCCCATTCGCCCCCCCGATCCAGAACTGGATCGAGCCAAGCCCCGACGCCGTGCATCGACGCCGGCGCCCGTCCCCGCTGCGCCCCGGAGCCCCTCGCCGCTCGCCTGACGCCGCGCCCCGTCGCCCGTCGCCACCACCACCTCGCCGGAGCCTCTCCGCCTCGTCCCCGTCGTCGTCCCCGACCCTCCTACCCGAACGGCTTCCTCGCGCCTCGCCGAACCCCACCTCACGACGAACGTGAGCCGCTCCCCTTCTCCTCTCTACCCTCGCATCGCACGCACCGACCCCGCCTCTGCTCTTGCCCCGCGCATCGCGCTCGGTCACCGCCGCCCACCGCGCACGCCGCTCGCGCCCCTGACTCCGCGCGCCGCGGTCACCCTGCGCCGGAACCCGCCCCGCACAGCGCCGCGGCCAGCCTCTGCAGCGCACGCACGCGCTCGCCCGCGCGACCCCGCCACCGCCGCCACCGCTGCAACTCGCGCGCGCCGCCGCGCGCCTCGTCATCGCCCCCGACCGGCCCCGCTCGCGCCCGCCTTCGACCCACCGCCCCGCTGCGCCGCTCGGGGCCGCCAGCGGCCACGCCCGCGCGCCGCGCCCCTGGGTGTGCGCCCGCTCGGGCAGCGCCAAGCGCCCGTGCCCGTTTGGCCCCTTTGGGCCACTGACAACGGGTCCCCACGCCCCTGTTAATTAAAAAAATATATATAATAAAAATAAATAAGTAAATATTAGTTAATTAATTAACTAATTAACCTAATTAACTACTGTTAATTAACTAAACAGGCTGCTGATGTCATGCTGACGTCATGATGACGTCAGCATAACATTGTTTTGGAAAATTTGAATTTAAATGATTAAATAAATTCCAGAAATTGCTAAAATCTTTAGAAAATCATATAAAATAATCCGTAGCTCAGATCGAAAAACTTTGTACATGAAAGTTGCTCGGAATTTCGAGACGAATCCAAATAGGCAGTCCGTTCGTCCGTCACGCGTCCCTAACTATCCGAACATGCAACCGTTCCCCTCCGATCATCTGTCTGACAAATGTCCGGAACCGGGAAAACATTCCCGGATGGATTCCCCCTTTCTCGGTGACGTGCAACCATACGTTAGGACACCCCGGCACTGCATATTGTCATGTCGTACATTGTGTTGCTCATGTTTACTGTGTATTTATACTGTTTCGTCCCCCTCTTCTCTCTCGGTAGACCCTGACACCGACGTCGTCCCCGAAACCGACGCAGCTCAGGAGCCCGACGACACCGTTGACGACCTTGTCCTTGCCGCCGAGCAACCAGGCAAGCCCCCCCTTTGATCATCCCGATATCGCCCATTCTAATTTCTCATGGTTGCATTAGAATTACTGCTGCTACTGCTTTACCTATTCTGATGCATAGCCTGTTTATTGTAACCTGCTGTTGATAATTACCTGCATATCCTAAACTGCTTAGTATAGGCTGGGTAGAGACCTATCAGTGACCCCTCACTTTTCCCGACTGCCCCGCTAGATTATCAGAAGACCCGACCAACGGGATTGAAGACCAGGCCCCGACACCGCACATCACCCCCCCTTAGTTGTAACGACACTGCAGCGTTACTATCGAGTGCCGAGGGTGATACCTCGTGTAGCACTTCTGATGTTAACTCTGTAGAGTAGCTATTCGGTCGTGGTCATCGAGGGTGATTCCTCTTTCACCGCTTCCATTAACGACGTTGTCGTGCACCACCTCAAGTGTGAACCCATCGAGGGTGAATCCTCCGAATTCACCTTGACAGACACATTGAGTAGGAATCCAACGAGGGTGATACCTCGGATTCCCCTGATGTTATGGACACACGGATACTTGGACTTTACACTGTTACCTGGATAGGCGGGTCGACCCTGAGGGGTACCCGCGTGTGATGTGAAGACGGGTTGCCTGTATGGTGCCCGAGTGATGAATACGAGGCGCGGCCGGGCATTCTTAACCCTTGCAGCAAGTCCTCGAGACGGGCGACGGGGTCACATCTTTCGTGAGTCTCTGCTCGTTACCGCAAGCCCTAGTCCACTAACGATTTGGATATTTGATCTGAGCAGGCCTCTGGTCTGATACCACTAACCATCACGTGGGAAGAGTTATGAGCACTCTGCATCGTATGCATCAGCCGAAAGCTTTGTCAGACGTCCAGTTCAGCCTTGTGGCTGGGCCGGGCCAGTACCATCCAGGACTGAGGTGGTGCTCGTCCCGACCCTGCACACACCGACCCGGAGTGCACAGGGCGATGGCCCAAGACCCCTGAGCGCTTAGGATATAGACCGACGGGGACCTCTCTGCTGAGCTGTAGGTAGGGTTGCGGCGTATCGTTTGGCCGAGGCCGGGCATGACCCAGGAAAGTGTGTCCGGTCGGAGTTAATCGAGCGTGTTGGGTAAGTTGGTGCACCCCTGGAGGGAAGAACACATCTATCGATAGCCGGTCCTACGGTAAAGGACACTCGGAGTTGTATCCTGATTGTTACAATTAGAACTGGATACTTGGATACTATGGCTCTGGGATTGCTTCTCGCAGGGAATCAAGAAGGGATCTCAGGACGAGGTTGATGACTGTATGGCTCTGGGATTGCTTTCTCGCAGAGAGTCGAGAAAGAATCTCTGGGTGAGGTTGAGACTTAATGATACTGCTACATTATATGGTACTGTCCTACTCTCTTCTATTGCTGCAAGACCTCTGAAGATGCTAGTCTTCGATAGGACTAGGCCTTCTCTCTATTCTGGCATTTCTGCAGCCCAGTCCACATATACAGCCTTCCTTTGATAATGTTGCATATGTAGTGTAGATCCTTGCTTGCTGAGTACTTCTGAGTACTCACGGTTGCTTTGTTTTCCTTTTCTCCCCATATTAGTTTGTCGTGACCAGATGACGGAGCCACTGAGACAGCTGTCCCCGCCGACGATCGCTACTACTACCCTGAGGGTGGATATCACTTCGAGCTTGCCGTCGACCAGGAGTAGGATCGGAGGGTCCCAGGCAGGTGGCCTGCGCCTTTTGATCGTAGTGTTTTATTTTGCCCCGCCTTTCTAAAGGCCTTTCTGTGTTTTCTTTTATATCTGTACTCAGATATCTGATGCTTCCGCTGACGCTTGTATGCGAGCTGATGTATTCGAGCCCTCGAGGCCCCTTGCTAGTAATATAAAGCTTGTATGACTTTATTTATGTTTTAGAGTTGTGTTGTGATATCTTCCCGTGAGTCCTTAGGCTTGATCGTGTGCATTTGCGTGTATGATTAGTGCACGATTGAGCGTAGGGGCGCCACACATTTCAGCTAGCAACTCGCCACAACATCTCTATCTCAAGCCCGCCATCGCTGGAGGAGGGCAATGGCGGAGGAATCATCTGCCAAGAATCCCCGTGGTGAGACGTCCGACCAGAGCAGCGAGGTCGATGATGTTCAGGTCCCCAGTCAGAAGCTCGACTAAACCAAGTTTCTCAAGAAGGTTGACATCCACGGCAAGGAGACACTGGATGTCGTATGCACCAGTAATCCAGATGAAGCCAACAAGATAATCAGCATGATCAGGAAGAGGGTCGGCGGCTTGTACCCTCGGTACATCGGCATTGATGTGGAGTATACCAGGCAAGATGAACCTCCGTAGAGGGCAGTAGTTCTGCAGTTATGCATGGAGGAACTCTGCCTGGTATACCACATCACCATGGCAACAAAATGGTGAACCATCCTACTCATTCGACCTCTTACATATCTGATGCAGTGCGGTATTTAGTCTGAAGCAATGTGTTCTTCTGTCTGATTCAGTTGCCTCGTCGATTTTGGTGTCGCGAAGTACTTTATGTCTGTATATGTTATTTTATTCAACAAGGAAAACTAAAACTAGTAGTAAGCAATAGATAGATCATTGACTCAACTATAAATACCAAAAGAAAAATAACATGTTGTGCTTGAATTTAATTTCTGAACTTCGTATACTAGTTTCTGAAATTTATTCATCCATGAATTATACTATATAAGCATGTACTTGATGGATTCATCTTCAATCTGTCTTCCCCCTTGCAGGCCCAAGGGCCTCCACCCACTCCTGAAGGAGGACAAGTTGTACACCTTTGCCGGCTTCAGCATTGAAGCTGACAAACAGAAGCTGTAGAAATCTGGTTTGGAAATCAACCCCGACAAGTACATCAACATCCAGCGCAAACGGAGAGTTCCATTCAAGGAAATAAAGAGGTTCCACTCTTTGGCTGATGTTGCAGGCAGCGTGATCCACCCATTCTACAACAACATGAAGAAAAAGATCGATAGGGTAGAAGACCATAAACTGTTGGGGATCAGCCCACTGCCAGATTACCTCATTGAGTACGCAGCGATAGATGCGTACGCCACCGGCGAGTCATGGAAGAGAATTGAAAACATCAGAGAAGGTCTGGAGAGCGCAAAAGAGGCGGAGAAGAATTATGACAACCCCTACTACAACTACGAGTGATGGCGAAAACATCAAAATCTGGCCTTGGAGTTACTTATGCTTGTGCTTGTCCTTTCCATTGTTTCAAGTTCGTACTTTGCTTCTGTTAGAATGAACCAGTTTCCTAATGTCATGTGTATCAGGTTAAACAAGTTTGCTTATGTCAAGTACGTAGTTTGTTTATGTGATTGAACAAGTTATCTAGCTTGCTTGCTATTATGTTTATCCAGCAATCATGACATGTTGAAGTAGTTATGTTGAGCACTGACAGCCTAAGGACAACAGTACAAGTACTCCAAAACGCTAAGTACAGTTTAGTTGACACATAAGTACTTCCAATACTAAATACTGCAGGAACACTGAAAAAAATAACCATAACATAAAAGGGGGCCTGCCAGCACAGTTATATCAAAATAATGCAGTCCACCAAAAAAATTGCAGTTCACCAGCATAACAAGATGCAGCACATTCGTATCATGGAACTACAGTCCACTTACACCAGAGTATGTAGTTCACTAAACCAGAGGTGGCAGTGCAGTTCATTGCAGTTTAGTTCATTGCAGTTCAGTTCATTCTAAAAAAATAGTGCGATTCCCAGCATTTCTTAAGTGACTAGCAATTTCGTGAATTAATCCAGAGCCACACCCCTAAGATAGATAGTGGGGTCATGGGGTGTGACGGACTCGCATCCGCATGCGACGCCGCGGCACGCCGCGTCGTCGCCTGCTTCGGCTTGTTCCACGCTCGACCTCGCAGGGGAGGGGAGGGGGTCACGACCCCCCCTCCCCCCCTGCTCGGCCTCACGCTAACACATGCAGTGCGATTGGTTGACAGGCACAGTGCGGCTATTCTGTTTCCAACCCCAAACACGCACGCAAGCCTAGAGCCACACCCCTAAGATAGATAGTGGGGTCAAGGGGTGTGACGGAATCGCCTCCGCATGTGATGCCGCGGCACGCCGCGTCGTCACCTGTTCCGGCTCGTTCTAGGCTCGGCCTCGCAGGGGGAGGGGAGGGGGGTCACAACCCCCCTCCCCCTGCTCGGCCTCACGCTAACACATGCAGTGCACTTGGTTGACAGGCGCAGTGCGGCTATTCTATTTCCAACCCCAAACACACACGCAACCCCAAAGCTACACCCCTAAGATAGATAGTGGGGTCACGGGGTGTGACGGACTCGTCTCCGCATGCGACACTGCTGCATGCCGCGTCGTCGCCTGCTCCGGCTCGTTCCAGGCTCGGCCTCGCAGGGGGGGAGGGGGTCGACCCCCTCCCCCCTGCTCGGCCTCACACTAACGCACGCAATGCGCTTGGTTGACAAGCGCAGTGCGGCTATTCTATTTCCAACCCCAAACACACACGCAACCGAGAGCCACACCCCTAAGATAGATCACTCTGAATGCAGTGCCATTTTGCAAAGTTTTTACGCAGATAAAAGGGTGAAAAAAAGAAACACCTACAACAACACGGGTGCAAAAAGCAAAAACACGTGTAAACAAAAACCAGGGTTCACACACACACACACACACACACATATATATATATATATATATCATTTATATAAACTAAAACACAAGCAGTTTCAACCATGTACAAACTGCAAAGTAGACGCTACACAAGACAGAAAAGTAGCCTTTCATACACATTATCTACCTTAGACAGCACACAGTACACACCATAAACCTAGCTCTTGTCCAAACACAGGGCTTTAACCAGAATATGCCAATGACTATTACTGCGTACATGACTGTGACTGCGACACAAAAGTAAGCCCAAGGCTTGCAATCAGATCTCGTAGCTCAGGCGACATGTTTTCATAATACAACATGTTCAAAGGATTGAACAGCAGCTGGAAAATGTACTCCGCCTTCCAATCTTCAACAGCAGGTTGAAATAATTAAAAAATGCAGATAAGTGATTAAAAAGGTTGTGATAAGAACAAAAAGTGAAAACATTAAAAAAAACAGTAACTAAAAGGAGAAACAGAGAAAGTATTACATCGGATTTCATCATTCTATCGACTAGATGCATGCCGTCATACAACTGCATCAACCTCAGAACATAGATTCCACAGTCATTTGGCCCCTGCGCTGTCACGGTCGCGTAATAGGGCTTCTCTGCCATGTTAACCCAGTCAGGGTGATTCTTAGAGGTATACAACTTTTCACCATAAATCCTCTTCAACAGCTAAGTCATCCTGCTCATCTGACAAAAGGGGGAAAGGCAGCAAAAAGTAAAAAACACATGTCACAGATCAATAACTATCAAACGATGCAAATACAGGTTCTTCACAATGTCTAGACGGTCCCCCTTTTAATGCATGTGAGTTCATTTCGTTTTATCACTCTTTTACCCAGGTTTGGCGGTGGGAGAATTGCAGTTCTGTGTCACAGTTGCAGTGCACTGTATTAACAAGTGTAGTGCTATGTGTACAACAATGTAATCACTGTGCGGTTTAAAAAAATATGCAGTAGGAGAAATACAAAGCTTTGCAGTTGGCTAAAAACATGACATACCACTTCAGTGCAATATGAGTGGAAGTCGCTCCTGCGCCACTTTGTCGTGTAATCAGCATGGCCAGTGTACCTCCTGGTGTCATGGATATCAATGGTCTGGCGATGTCGGTTCATCGTGTATAGGGCATAATGTACATCCTTGGAGCGCGGCATCAAAATCTGTCTCATCAAAAAACTAATGAAATGAAGTTCATTCGACACATAGTATTAGGACCACTGCTTCAAATAACTATAAAAAAGAAAATGCAACAAAGAAGAAAGAAATGATGGAAACAATGTCCTTACTAGTTTTGCGTCCAACAGGTTTTCATCGCCAACAAAAACCTTAAATTGCTTAACCGCATCTTCTAAAACAAATGGGCAATGCACAACTGGCAACACAAGGTATCCTTCATCATTTCTCCTCACAAGGACTTCCATTTGAAGAACATACTGCATAGAAAAAGAACAAATGGGGCATGAACAAAGAATAAAGATGCATGCACGCATGGACTTAAAAAATTTAGTACAAGAGAAAAAAATGCACCAAAGCAAAAATACATAACAACTATCATGGGTGAACACGATCACCTATGGGGCCACGGGCCCCTTTGTGGTTCGGCAGGGGAAGATCACATTGCACAAAGAGAGGATGCTATGAGGGAGCGCGACGACAAGGTGAGTCCGGTGGTTTTTACCCAGGTTCGGGCCGTTGTGAAGCGTAAAACCCTACTCCTGCTTTGGTGGATTGGATGGAGGAACATGAACACCATGCAGCGCTCAAGTCCGGCAAGGCGGCCTCGGGGAGAGCTGCTACGCGAGTACAAGTGTGTGGGGGTCCGAATCCCTCTCTAGGTTGCCTTGGCCCTCATTTCAAGCACAAGGGGTAACCATAGTGGCAAAACAGACATTATCTTGTGATTAGATAGCCAACGGTGCTATCATACCTAACTCTGGCACTTAGGACAAAATGCCATAAATGCTGCCTTAGGTGGCATGCGGGGGTGCATCCCCGGCAAGCTTATATCGCCGCTTAGCTGTCTTCTGCTTATCATCTTGACACGCCTCTGGACGGGTGTCAAATGGGTGTGATCTATCTTCCAGCAAGCTGCCACATGCTTAATGAGTGCCACTTAATCGCTTGGGGGGCTCGACACCTCATCGATAAGTGACTAGCGTCGAGGTGCGGTGGAGCGGTGGTGTCTTGGCGGTGGTTTGGCCTTGGCGGCCCCGGCATGCTTGCCGGGGCGATTCTGGACTTGCCTTTGGGGTGGTTTCAACCTGGCCAGGCTCTCCTGCCCGGCAAGGGAGGCCTTCCCAAGGTGATATACTGTTGCCTTGTTATCCTTGATCTCACGAAGAGCGGCCTCTCTGGCTCGGCCTTGCATGGACTTGACTGGGCTTGTACTGACGGGTCCAGCTATATTGAGGTAGCTATTCCCCCGGCAAGCCCTGGCCATCGGGGCGGAGGTTTTCTGTCCGTGCACAAGTCAGGGGGAAATAAACACCCCTGTTTGTTTACCCTGACAGAAGCCCCCGGGCCTGAGCCAAATGTGTCGCTAGCCATCATTGGGTTAGGCCCCAAACAGTGCATGGACAAGCGTCGAAGAAGTGCTGTCCATGCAGCCTTGGTCATGATGATCTGTCAATCCCATGTCCACTCTGCATAATTACCGCAGGTTGTGGGGTCATTGAACAGTAGCCATTAGTGAATAACGCGCCTGCAAAAATGGTAACTTCCCAAAAAAGATAGCGAAGAGCCTGCCCCCGCGCGTGTTCCAATAAAAGGGCAACGCGAAGTGACACTGCTCATTCGTATCCGTTTCTTCTCCCCATCAAATCTGGATGGTAATACCTTAATCACAAGGTATGCCTATATGTGGGGGAGGGATACCAAGAATGGGCATGGAGCGCCCGAAGTTCTGCCGGAGGGGACCAAGATTCCGTCAAATTCGTACCACTTCTTGTGCACGTACTTTCTTTGCGGTCTCTCTTCCCACTTTTCCTACTTCTTTTGTGCCATGATCATGGTGTACGGATTCCATCTCCTGGACTTCACGCCCAATGCCATGGAATGCATGGCAATCTTCACCCACTTGTGTGAGAATTTTGGTGGGGTCACCCCCAATGTGGATTTGTTCAGGCACTTCTTCATCCCGCAGATAGAAGACAAATCCCACCGCTCGGGAAACATAAGCTGGATCCCCCAGTGGAAGAAGGAAGATTGGGATTATCTCCCCGACTAGCAGCACAGCAAGTGGGAGGAATGGAGCGGTGACTGGTGCTGGATCAAGGACGAAGAGGCCCCTGAATTCTGCTCGACGCGAACTGGACGCGTCACGCGCGGAGGCGACTGGAGCAAGTTAGGCCTCACTGACAATAGACTCCGCCCGGCACTAAACAGGATCGCCCGCCTCAAAGCTGCCGGGCTGACCATTGAACACGTGGGGGCCTACTTCCTCCGGCGCCGCATTGCACCACTGCAGAAGAGGGGCAGGTTTGCTTGGGAGTACAAGAATTCTGCCAATAGGATGCGAATGTACCCAGGCCCCGCCAACAACCTGACAGTGTATGGCCATGGCTGGTTGTGCGAACATCTATTTGGAAATCTTGGACCGTTTCATGTGCCGGCAAAGGTTGTTCCCTTGAACCTTAACTCCGCCTTGAGCCAGATCCTGCAATGGATGCTTGATTGCAATGCCTTCGTGGTCAAAGCTGATTGGGAACTGCCCGCCCTAGATGACGAGATGGACTGGGTCTCTCGTTGGAAGAAAGAGCTTCCAGGGTAGAGGACGACCTCGTCAAGCGTACCTCCAAGGCAGAGGAAAAATTCATTGCAAGAAGGATTGCAGAGGACAGGGAGCTCAGGGTTGCCGGGGGAACAGGGCCTGGAGAGGAGGAGGAGGATGGTGCTGAGGGTGAAGGCTCTTCTGAAGAAGGGAGCGAAAGGCATGCCACGGAGGAGGCTGTCGGGCTTGAACTTGCCGGGGCTGGGACCTCTCAAGTCACAGCAACAGGGCTCCAAGAAGGGGCCGAGGCTGAGGAGGCAAGGAAACTTGAGGCGGAGGAAGAAGGGATCGAAATGGGCCCTCAAGTTCCGGGGCCAGGTCGGCGCCTTCGCAAGTGGGCTAGCCGAGAGCCAGTGGTTCCTGCCCCCTCGCGGAGTAGCCAAAGGGTGAAGAAGACAACCACCAAGGGCGACAAGCAAGACGTAGCACGCCGCCAATCCGCTCGCCTTTCCCTTGCCAAGACTCCACCCGCCAAGCGGCGGGCGGTCATGGGGGTAGATCCAAGCCCCTCGTCGAGCCCAATTTCTTCGTCAAGCTCAATCCCGCCAGAGATCTCGGTCCCACCAACGAGCTCATTGCCGCCGGCAAGTTCCGCTCCTCTGACTCTGAAAAGGAGCAGAGCGACCCCGCCACCCGCGGCGTATGAGCTGGGCTCCATGCTCAGGGACTCAGAGTAAGCTGAATGACCAAGCCTCTTGTTGAACCATTCTGTACTTCGTTGCTAATTTAATCTTGCCTTGTTGTCTTGACAGGGATGAGGAACCCCTTGCTCAGCGGGCCAAGCGGACCAAGCATGCTGTGGTGCCGGGCCATTCAGCAGGTGCGGATCTGGCGAGGGATAGGGCAGGGGATCCCGTGCCTAGCCCCTGGCCCAGCCCCCAGTGCAAAGGCATGGGACACACTTAGCCTGCTCACGGAGGCACGGAGGAGTGTCCTTGATCCCCCGACAAAGGGTTGGGTGGGAGCCAGCAAGGCGGGGCCCACCAAGAGGGTTCCACCTCCCAAGGGCCCCCGTTGGCTAAAGCTTAAGCAGAGGAATCACCGGTAAGGGCCTGCACCGAGGGGTCTCCTCGCATCGAGGCCACAACCACTCAAGGGGTGGTTGTGGAGCGCACGCCGGCAACCGATGTTGCCGGGAAGGGAAATGTCCCCTTACAACAGCCACCACCGGGTAATCCACTTGTCTGTGCTTCTACTCACTTGAATTGCTTATCTTCCTGGCCTTGACTTATGGGTGTTTGGCTTCTTATCATTTCATCTGTTGATTTTGTTCGCAGTCTTGTCGACCGAAGAACCCGAGCTCTTGGAGGAGGTGGCCAACATTGGAAAAAGTGCTGCCGAAGAAACGATCATGATCGCTGCCACGGAAGGCCATGAGCAGACTGCCGGGGATTTCAAAGAATCCTCACAAGACATAGAGAAAATCCCCGGCAGCATACCGGGCCCAGATACAATCATTGAGGAGAAGGCTCCCCTCCAATCCATGGGACCCTTTCCCACGAACTATCCTCTGGCCGCAGCCCCGCTATCTTCACCAAGCAAGTTGGCGCTAATCCTCGCTCGCCCTGGACCCGCAAATCCCGGCTCATCTGTTGTAGCGGGTGCGGACTTTGATGAAGAGATCAGACACATACTAGCGCTGTTGTTCCCAGAGAGTTGAGGAAGCTGGTGATTCTGCTGATAGTGCCAAGGATTTATCTTTCCTGGAATCCATGGCGGCAGAGCTCAAGGACGTGCAGAACAGGTACAGCCTCAAGTGGCAGGCAGTCAAGGAACAGTGCGACTCTGTCGATCTTGTGGACCAGAAGCTGAGGGACAAAGGCAACGAACTGCGTGAGTGGTACGAGAAGCAGTCCCATTCCATTTCGCGACAAGAGGAGGTGCTGACCATGGCCAAGGAGGATATTCCTTCCCGGGAGGTCCGGTTGGTGGAGCACGAAGCTTCTAAACACCAAGGGGAAGGACGTTTTTGCTCGGGAAGGGTCTCTCGAAGCTACTCTCTGTGGCAAGGACGAGGAGCTGGAGGCCCTTGTTCAGCAGCGCACCAAGGATCTGGCGGATGGCCACCCTCAACACGCTCACCCTTGAATCTTCTGCCAATTAAAGAAGGTTGCCGATGAGCTAGCTGCCGCAACTGCTGCCAAGACTGATCTTGAAAATCAATTGAGCAAGCTGACGGAGGACCTTGCCGGGAGTAGCAAGGAGATCCTGGCCCTCAAAAAGGAAGTGCGGAAAGAAGAGGCCGCTCTAGAGGGCGTGCAATCGCAGCTTTCCTCCAAGAGCCAAGAACTTGATACTGCCAACGACACCATCTCTAATATGAAAGCCAGGTTGGCCTCTCTGGACAAGGATCTTGAATCTACTAGTTGTCGTGAGAAGCTGCTGATGATGGATTTAACCAAGGCAAGAACTCTCCAAAAAGAGGCAGAAGACAAACTTGAAAAACTAAATCCAACAGCGCGACCTCTAGATCAAGAGTATGCTTGATATGGCCAAGCGCCTCACTGCCCAAATTGCAAATATGGACATGAAGAGCTGGGCCTTCTCCATCGGCAAGCATGAAGTCCCAAGTGTCAAGTTGACGCTCTTCTTTGAAGGCCTGATTGAAGGGTTGAAGATGTTCGAAGACGACAGAGCCGCCTGCTTTGCCGACTTGTCCTGAAAGCTTGCTCGCGATGCTCTCTTCCTGGTTTTGAGCAACCTCACCTTCTTCCAGCTGAACCTTGACCTCTCCGATGGCTTCAAGGAGCTGCCGCCAGGTGCCGATGTCTCTGCCGCTGCGGAGAAGGCCGACCCCCTTGCCGACAGGGTCCTTGTCATGGTGGATCACGATCACCTATGAGGCCATGAGCACCTTGTGGTTCGGCAAGGGGGGTCACATTGCACAAAGAGCAGAAGCCATGGAACAACATGACGGTGGTGACACTGGTGGTTTTCACCCAGGTTCGGGCCACTGGGTAGCGTAAAACCCTACTCCTGCTTTGGTGGATTGAGTGGAAGAACACAACGAGCACGAAACGCTCAAGCCCAGCAAGGGTGCCTCGGGGAGAGCAGCTACACGCGTACAAGTGTGTGAGGGTCCGAATCCTTTGTTAGGTCACCCTGGACCTCCTTTTATAGTTTAAGGGGTAACCACAATGGCAAAACAGTCTTTATGTACTGATTAGATAGCCAACAGTGCTATCATACCTAACTCTGGCAGTTAGGACAAAGTGCATTAAATGCACTGCTAGGTGTCATACTGAGGACAAAGCCTGGCAGGCCTGCCAAGCCGCTTAACCACCTCTTTCTTATCATCTTGACACGCTTCTGGACGGGTGTCACTGGGATAAATCTTGTCTTCTAATGGGTCGCCACGTGCTTAGCAGAGGCCACTTAATCACTTGGGGGCTCGACACCACACTGATAAGTTACTTGTGTCACTGTGCGATGGAGCGGTTGTGTCTTGGCGGGGATCCCACCCCTGGCGGGCCCGGCAAGCTTGCCGGGGAAGTCTTGGACTTGTCCTTGGGGCGGCCTCGACCCGGCCTGGCTCTCCTGCCCGGCAAGGGAGGCTTTCCCAAGGTGATATTCTTCTCTTGTGCTTATTATTGGTCTTCTTGATCCGCTCTTTGATCTCACTAAGAGTTGTTTCTCTGGCTTGGGCTTGGTTGTTGATGCTGAAAAAACGATCCTAGTGCGCCTGTGTGCAAGTCCGGGCAACAAATGTAAATGTTTGTTGCACCGACAGGAGCCCCCGAGCCTGGCCCATACATGCTGCTGAGCATCGTTGGGGTAGGCCCCGACAATCACACAGGCGAGCATTTGGGTCATGCCACTATGGGTTTTAAGTCTCTCCTGACGTTCTCCTTGCTTCTTCATTAACCTGTGATAGAGCCAGTTACCATTTTTCCCGCGAGTTGTGTGAAACGACGTGGGAGTGCAAATGTAGCGATTCACGGGATGCCCACGTTCACGGGGAGGTAACTGCCATTTTACTCACCCACTACGCCTACCATTTCCGCCATGTACGCTGCATGCATTGCACAGGGTTGGTGGCAGATGCGGAGGGCACGGGAATGAGTGCCTTGGCAGAAAGCCAAGTGCCGTGGATAGGCACAGGCGGGCGGTCGTTGATTATGGATGTCGTCAGTAGTGCAGGGAGGCAGGATTGGTGGAGCAGGCTGGCTCCCTCATAGGTGGTGAGGAGCCAGCCCCTGACCATGTTTCCCTATAAAAAGGGAACGTGGGCGAGGGGCTCACTCACACACTTCTCCTCCCTTCTTCTCTGATATCCTTCCTCCTCCATGGTGAGGGGAAGAGGACATGGTCGACCTCCAATGGTGGCGACGAGGGTTTCTTCTCGACATCACCTCCCTCCTCCTGCTGGGGACGTAGGAGCAGAGTCCAGCACGCAAGGTGGTGCCGCTGGACATGGGTGCGACCGTCGTGGCGCATGGGGCCGAGGAGGCCGCGGTGGGGCCCTGATAGCCCCTCCTCCAGCCGTCCCTGTCCCGGATGAAGGCCACGTCGGGGATTAGTCGTTGGAGTTCATCGTTCAGCTGCGCGGGCCTCCGTGCAGCCGTCTTCGGCTTCCAACTCCTTTCGCATGGGTGATGGAGGAAGAACAGCTGCCCGGATTGAGGCTGCACATGAGGGGCTGCTGTAACGGCAGCATACGGGCGAACGTAGAGTTCCCTGCACCTCATGTCATGCTTCTCCGGCGCGGCTCGAAAACCTTCGCTCGTGCCCACAGCTTGGCAGAGGGGCACGTTCTCCATTTCAAGCTAATGGAGGCTAATCTGCTCTCCATCAAGGTCTTCGGGCGCTCGGGTGCTCGCTTAGGGTGCTGCACAGAAAGCTCGACCGACGATGAAATCTCCTCCTCGAGCGACAGCGACGAAGAGGACAGTGTCGGTGAAGACGACGGCCCCGAGCAGGAGGACGGCGGCTCGAGCTCCAGCTGAGTGTAGGCCGCACCATCACCGTCAGGAGGGCGGCGGCGGCCCCATCATCTGCACCTAGGTCTTCTTCCCCCGGCAAAGCGATTTGCCGGGGTGTTGGGTGTGGATGCCTCCGCCTCCTCCAGCAGTCTTCCAGCTGGGTCCCCGGCAGGCTTCCTCGTGGGCTCCGGCTTCGTCTGCTCTGCCGGTGCTTCTGCTGGCCCTGGTGGTGGTGACCAGGGCATCGCCTTGCCGCTCTCCTGGCCTGTCGTCTCCGCCCCCGCCCCTCTCGATCTTGTCAGACTGCGTCCCACGGGCCCTAAAGGGGTCAGCTGGGCTTCTACCCAGGCACTCCTTTTGCTCTCTTTGTCTCCCATGGTAGCGCCTAGGAGGAGAGGGACAAGAAAGGGATTACGGGGCACTTATCTTTTTTCAATCTAAAATATGTAGGCACTTGCCAATCTTTAATCTCAAATATGTAGTCCTCTAGCCATGCTTGTACTCTGTATGATCTGTACTCGTTTATAAACATATTAATAAAAAAGAGAGCTTGCCGGGTACTTTTGTGCACATGCAATGCCCATGCTGAGGAATGAACCCTCAATACTTTCAAGTAAACAACGCTCCCCGGCAGCACATCTTGCCGGTTCCTTCCCCTGCTACTACTACGCCTTTATGTCTGGGTAGGAGTGAGGATAGCAGTAGGCCCCTCATCGGCCCTTCTCGACTATTACTACAACCAACCTTTGATCAAAGGAACTTCGGACCAAGAGAGAGATGGGAGCACAGATGATAGGGGCGACTAGGTTTCCTTATGCTCAAGTTTTTCTTACAAAGGTACATGATGGATAGTGGAGTGAACTTAGCTGTGCCTGTCGTTCTTCTTATTACCCCCGGCAGTGATAGTTTGTCAGGGATCGACGCGCTGGTTCGCCCTTTACTTTTCCTTTCGGGAAGTTCGTCCGTAGTGGAAGCTGTGAACCAAAGAAGCACATGGGAGAAAACTGGCAATATACAATATCTTTGCAAAGGATTAATCAGCTCATGTTAAGCATTGTTATAATCCCAAAAAAAGTATATGCTCAAACTAGACATGCATGCAAGTTTTTAGGGAGCCAACGCTTTGTTTTATTATCTTTGCACAGGGTCTGCGCCTGGCTTTGTACAAAGGGTTACATGCACATAGGCAAGGCTTGTACAAAAGGTGGCTGTCGGGGCTGAGCCCGGCAACCGCGCCTTACGGGTAGAACTTGCGAAGATGCTCAATATTCCATGAGTTTTGCCTTTTAATGCCATCTTCGGTCTCCAGATGGACTGCGCCAGGTCTGGTGACTCGTACTACCCGGTAAGGGCCTTCACACTTCGGCGTCAACTTGTTGGAACCCTTGGCAGACTAAACACGCCTAAGGACAAGGTCGCCTTCCTCAAGGCTCCGGGCATGAACCCTGTGGCTATGGTAGCAGCACAAGGCTTGTTGGTAGCGTGCAGCACGCACAGCGGCCCAAAGATGATCTTCCTCAAGGAGCACGACATCGTCATGCCGGTGCTGCTCTTGCTCTAATTCATCGTAGGCAAATACTCGAGGTGACCCGTATGTGAGTTCCGTGTGGAGCACTGCTTCTGCCCCATAAACGAGGGAGAAGGGAGTTTGTCCGATGGCTCGATTCGGTGTTGTACGGAGGGACCAAAGAACCACCGGCAGCTCGTCGATCCAGCGTCTGCCGCATTTCTTCAACTTGTCAAAATTTCTTGTCTTGAGCCCACGCAGCACTTCAGCGTTCATCCTTTCGGCTTGACCGTTGCTCCGGGGATGAGCAACAAAAGCAAAACATACCTTGCTCCCAAGGCTTTGGACGTGTTGCATGAAGGCGCGACTCATGAATTGGGTGCCGTTGTCAATGATCACTCTGGCGGGTACTCCGAAACGGCACACCAATCCTTTCAAGAACATGATAGTTGATTGTGCGGTCACCTTCCTCACTGGCTCCACTTCCGGCCACTTTGTAAACTTGTCAATTACAACATACAAGAATTCAAAGCCCCCGGTAGCACGGGGGAAGGGGCCCAAGATGTCGAGCCCCCAAACCGAAAATGGCCAAGACAAAGGGATCGTCTGGAGAGCTTGAGCTGGCTGATGGATATTTTCTTGGAGTGGAACTAGCAGGCTTCACATCTAGTGACTAGCTCAACCGCATCTTGGAGGGTCGTGGGCCAGTAGAAACCCTGTCGGAAAGCTTTCCCAACCAAGGCTCTTGATCCAATATGGGAGCCACACATGCCCTTGTGAATCTCCGCTAGCAGTTCCAGCCCCTCTTTTCGGCAAATGCACTTCAATTTCACACCGTTTGGTCTCCTTATGTACAAAGTGTCATCGATGAGCTGGTACATACTGGACCGTCGGGCTACTCTTTCAGCTTCTTCTTGCTCTTCGGGGAGTTCTCCTATTTGAAGGTAGTGGACTATGTGTTGCGCCCAAGTTGGAGCTCGAGGCTCGACAACTAGAACCAATGGCACCTACTCATTTGTGGGAGCGCTTACCTCAACCGCGAGAACTTTTGGTTCCGCGGAAGAGTGCAGCTCACCAAGCGAAGTGGAGTCATTCTTGGCAGCCTCTCTACCGGAGGCCTCAAGAGGCCTTGCCAGGAGAAATTTGCCAGAGTCCAACTTCCTCCTTTTCCTGGCCATCATCAATGGAGACACTGAAGGCTGAGTCAGGTGAAGGACAAAAGTCCCTGGTTCCACAGGGAGCTTTTGTGCTGCACACTTTGATAAATAATCAGCAATGCTGTTTTCTGCACGCGACACGTGCTCTGTTTGCAATCCATCAAAGTGTTCCTCCAACTTTCTCACTTCCTTAACGTACGCCTCCATCAATGGACTCTGGTAATCCTTGTTAACCTGTCTCACCACAAGCTGTGAGTCTCCATGAATGATCAACTTCTTGATCCCCAACTCTACTGCAATTCTAAGCCCGGCAAGGAGCCCCTCATACTCGGCAGTGTTGTTGGTAGCTTTCTCCCGGGGAAAGTGCATTTGGACCACATATTTGAGGTGCTCTCCAATGGGCACAACAAGAAGCACGCCAGCTCCTGCGGCTTGCACCGTCAATATACATGATCCACTCTTGGGGCGCCTCCTTGCCGGGGATAACTATTTCATATCTCTTCATCGGGAGTGGGCGTCCATTCTGCAATGAATTCTGCCAGCGCCCTGCTCTGAATGGTTGAGGTACTTTCGTACTTTAGGCCAAAGCTTGACAGCTTTAGTGCCCATTCAACTATCCTGCCGGTAGCTTCAGGGTTCCTCAGTATGCGCTGGAGTGGCAAACGAGTGACAACTGTGATCTCGTGGGCTTGGAAGTAGTGACACATCTTCCTCGAGGCCATGATAAGGCCGAAGATTAGCTTTTGCACTCCAGAGTATCTCGACCTAGCCCCCTGCAACAAGGAGCTGACAAAGTATACTGGCTGCTGTATCATTTCTTCATTGCCGTGACTTCAGAACTGATCTTGCCAACCTGCTCTTCCCCATCTTGATTTGTGCCCAATCTTGCCGCAACCGGTTCAATTTCATTTCCTGAGAGGGCAGTAGCCACAGCTGCTCCTTCATCTACTTCCCGCTGCGCCACTAGTGCTGCACTAACCACTTGATTAGTTGCCTCTAGGTATAGCAGCAACGGCTCTTGTAGTTTAGGAGCGACCAGGGTGGGGGCAGAGGAGAGATAGGCTTTGAAGTCCCACAACGCTATTTCTACCCCCGGGGTCCACTTCATTGGCCATGCCTTCTTTAAGATCTTGAAGAACGGCATGGCACGCTCGGCAGACTTGGAAATGTACCTACTCAGCGTGGCAACACATCTAGTTAAACGCCTCACATCCTTGACTGTCTTGGGTGCTTGTATCTGCTCGATTGCTTTGATCTTGTCGGGGTTGGCCTGTATCCCTCGGTGAGACACAAAGAAGCCAAGTAGCTTGCTTGAGGGAACGCCGAACATGCATTTCTCGGGGTTTAACTTCAGGTTGATCTTGCGCAGGTTCGCAAAGGTTTCTTCCAAATCTTGAATGAGTGATGATCTGTCCTTGGTCTTGACCACTATATCATCCATGTAAGCTTCTACATTCCTGTGCAGCTGAGGTTCAAACCCAATTTGTACTGCTCTTGCAAATGTGGATCCAGCGCTTTTTAACCCAAAAGGCATACGTACGAAGGAGTACGTGCCACATGGAGTTCTGAACGCGGTCTTCTCCTTGTCTTCCTTGGACATGAATATCTGATGGTATTCGGAGTATGCATCCAAAAAGGAAAGCAGATCACACCCGGAAGTGGAATCCACAATCTGATTGATGCAAGGCAAGGGGAAATGGTCCTTCGGACATGCCTTGTTCAGATCTGTGAAGTCTATGCAGAGTCTCCATTTCCCATTCGCCTTGTGCACCACCACTGGGTTCGCTAACCATGTTGGATGCAAAAGTCCCCTAACCAAACCAGCTGCTTCAAGTTTCTTGATCACCTCGGCAATAAACTGTTGCCGCTCCAAAGCTTGCTTTTTGACCTTCTGCTTGACGGGCCGAGCATGAGGGCAGACAGCAAGGTGGTGCTCGATTATGTCCCTGGGAACACCGGGGATGTCAGATGGTTGCCAAGCAAACACATCAACATTTTCCCGCAGGAAGGCAATGAGCGCGCTTTCCTATTTGTCATTAAGGGCGGCGCTGATGGTGAACGTACCGTTAGCGCCATCCTGCCTTGCCGGGACCTTCTTCACAGCAGGTGAAGCAATCTTGGGCTTCTTACTAGTGGAACTCTCCGGCAAGTCATCAATAGGTGCAGCACACTCCGGAGAGGCGAGCTTCCCGGATTCCTTGCCAGCGTCTCTGCTAGCCTTCTTTCCTTTCCTTCTCTCCTTGGCGGGAGCTGCAGCTTCAGCAACTTTAGCAGCTACCGCGTCTCGGTACATCTTATCCACGCATATGATTGCGTCTTTCTTGTTGGACGGGATAGAGATGACGCCCATCGGCCCTGTCATCTTCAAGGTATTGTAAGCATAGTGGGATGCTGCCATGAACTTTGCCAAAGCTGGGCGGCCAAGGATCCCATTGTAAGGCAGAGGAAGATCGACAATGTTAAGCACAACCCTCTCAGTCCGGTAATTCAGTTCTCCGCTAGACGTCACCGGTAGTGTAATCTTCCCCTTAGGACGACTCCTGCTGGGGTTGATTCCTTGGAACGTGCCAGTGACCTTGAGTTCTTCATCTGATATTTGTAACTTGCTGACTACCTTAGGAGAGATCAGATTCAGCCCAGCCCTGCCGTCAACTAACATCTTTGTGACTTTGAGGTTGCGGATTGTTGGTGAGACCAACAACGGCAAGCACCCTACCACAGTAGTACGGTGAGGGTGATCCTCTTCATCAAACATGATAGGCATGCGAGACCATTTGAGCGGCTTCCAGGAATCCACAGCTGGCTCCATGGCATTGACCTCTCATGCACACTACTTGAGTTGGTGGTGAGAGGACTGCAAGGACGCACCTCCGTCAATGCAAAGGGCTTTAGTGGCTTTCTGGAATTCTTGTTCACTGGTTTCTTCTTCATCTCCTTCATCACTCTCATCACCACTTTCCTTCTTCTCACGGCCTCTGGCAGGTTTATCTTTTTGCTGAGGGGTCTTGACGCGGCAGCCTCCTCTGCCACCACGGCCCTTCCCGCCAACACCTTCTTGGTCTCTCTCTCTATCACGCTTTTCATACTCCGCCTTCTGCTTCTTAACAAGCTGCTCAACTTGATGGCATTCTTGGAGATCATGACCCTTAGTGCGGTGAATTTTGCAGTACGGCCCATCGGACTTTCCAGCTTTCTCTGCCGCCGCAGTCTCCCGGCAATTAGTGCACGCAACAGCTTCCTTGTCGGGGGCTTCGGTTTCGGCCTTCTTGCCGGTGCTGAGATTGCCAGAACCCTTAATGGCCAATACTGACTTTTCCTTGCGTTTCTTGTTGCACCTCTGGCCCTTCTTCTTCGGGCCAGTGGCCTTGTCATCGTCGTCCGAGTCAACCTCTGCTCCTTCTTCTCACTACAAAAAAATACACTTCCGTGATGATATGTGTTTGTCACAGTAGGTCACGTTTTCTGTCATGCATGTACATCCATGACGACTTTATGACAGAATCAAGATAGTCATACCTGTGCTGTCAAAGAAGTGTTCCATGACAATACCAAAATTATCATCACGAAAGTGTCCACTTCCATGACAATAAATGGCGCGTCATGGAAGTGTTTTCGTCAAGGGTAACCGACACGTGGCATCCACCGTAACGGGTTGCCGTTAAGCTATCGGGTTCTGGTTTGGATCCGATAACCCGTTAATAGCCCAGACCAATGGGGATTTTCCACGTGTAAAATTCTCAATGGCCAGAGGAACCACGTGTCGGCTCAGTGTTGGGACAGTTGTCATCCACTCATTGGACGGGAGGCGCCTATGATACATCGACACGTGGCACGGCCCAACAGAGGCCCATTCAGGTGAAAAGGCCGGCCTGTTTGACTTTGTCAAAAGGTAGCGGGCCGGCCCACGGAAAGCCTGTTAACAGCCTGTTCGCATATAGCCCATTTACAACCCGCTAACTCACGACCCCGTTATGGCCTATCTGAATTGGGCCTAGTAGCATCATCTGGGCCGTCCAATATGATTCCAGCCCGTTGTATCTTCTGGCCCATGTAAGGCCCATGACATCTTTCGGCCCATATGAGGCCCTTTGTAACTCTTGGCCATTAAAGGCCCGTAGTGAAACTGGCCCATAATGAACAGTGTGACGCTTTACACCAATTAATGGCCCATTATTCCGTTGGGCCATTTCCAGCCCGTGTTACCTTTCGGCCTTCTAAGGGCCCATTTATTCTTGGGCTCATTTCTAGCAATCGGTTACTTACGGCCCGTTACTGGCCTGTTCTGCTTGTGGGCCAAATTCAGCCCGTGGTTACAGTTGGCCCGTTAACCCGTTGGGCTATTTTCATAGCGTCATAAAATACGGACCATTAATGACACATGATGCCTGTCGATATAATTAAGCTCGTTATACATTTCAACCTATTAACGACCCGTTATGGTCAGGCCATAAACACACGATTTACACTCTAGCCCGTTTACGGCCCATTTTGCAGATCGTTATTGGTCCACGAATGGCCTGTATAAGGCCCATTGATTATACGGCCCGTCGAGGGCCCATGGATTCTACGGCCCATAGGAGGCCCATGGTCACTACAGCAGGTAGCAGGACCATGGTTATAGCGGTCCGTCTGTTGCCCATGGTTATTGTGGCCAGTTATAAAAAATAGGTTATTTTGGCCACTAGAAAAACGCGGAAAAAGAAATGCAGTGACTACAAGCAAACAACAAAATAAGACAACAAGGAAATAAATAAGCAAGCAACTAACGCTAGGATATTACGGCTATTACACATATTACATCCACTGGGCATCAAAGTTCGCCACCAGTGCAAATATAGGGAACAAAGCAGCATATCACATACACTGGTTGTCAAAGTTGGCGACTAGTGCAAATAAACGCCGCAGCAAAACAAGTCCAGAACTAAAACCACTTCAGAAGAGCTCAAGAAACAATATCCTGGGTACACAGCATGCTGGCAAGATGCTTAGCAAGCTTATTAACTTTCTCTTGTTTGGCGCTTAAATCCTCCAGCGCTTGCTGTTGCACCAGAAAGTATGCATCTGAATTCTGCAGGGACTTCCTCTGTCCTTCGGCTTCGTGTCGCAGCACATCTGATCGATGTCTTTCAACTTGAAGTTGAGACTCAAGAAGACAAACTGATTCAGGCAGCGAGTTCAAAGAGCTTGTGCTAGCAGTAGTGGCCAGTAACTCGAACACTAAATCAAGACAGGACTTTTGGGTTCTCTCACTATCATCAAGATAGTTTTTATCAGCTTTCTTGGAGACCAACAGGGATGTCTCACTATCTTGAACCTTATCTGCATTACTTCCTTTACCATTGCATAACGGGGTACTCTTCTCCAATATTTTGTCCGCATTCCAAAAGAGAAACAAGCAGACACTTCACAGGTTTACCATGTTGTATATGAAACTCATTTTGGTAAATCAGTTCAGTAGTAAAGTGGACAAGATAACAGCATGAAACAAACAAATATCTATGTACCATGGTCACTATATGGTCTATATTATTCTAGTTTTTGTTGCCAAATCAAGATAGAGACACAGTTCAAATAATATTTGTTTAAGACAAAGCAGCATAGACATAATATAAGTGTGGGAAACTACGCAGTAATAACAACACTTGTAATGTGCATGACATGAGAACATAACTGTTTATTCAATTGAAACTGAAATCAACATAGAGCAAGTTACAACAGCAAACCAGTTAAAGAAACAGGTTTAAAACATACCTGTTGCGCCATTGGAGTTTCAATTCCATACTTCTAATTTGAAAATAGTTGGTATGAGTAAATACAGTGATGCAAGAGCTAAGGAGTATGAACCATAGCTATAGAACCTGACCTGAGAACAATTCTTCTTCTGCTTTAAGCGTTGAGTTGGGGTTCAGAGTGGTGGTCCTCGTGCTTTGGGCACTGCAGTTGCCTTACTAACTGCTCTTGTCTGGGTGCTATGTGGTGGAGACAGTGTTGTGTCAACCAGAACTGGGTTACTATCTGCTGGGGTTGGGGTTAGAAGGGGTGTAGCTAGTTCTCTGTCCAATGGGGTAGGGGTACAATCTGCGAGAGTCTGGGTTATGTGTGGTGGGGCTGGTTCTTGGGCAGGTACAACCATGGTTCTATCTGCATCGACTGGTAGCACCATCTTTTCTGAAGACCGTGTTGTTACTCCCTTAGATACTGCCATCACCCACTCCAATTCAAATGGCTAATAAACAAGAAAAGTAATTGAATGTACATACATTGTATGATAGACAGGTGGAATGGATAGTGGGGAATAAAAGAGGGCATGAAATAATTCACATTTATGTTGTCTAACCAAATAGGATAGCATGACACAATTTCACATATATGATGGCTAACTAAACAGGATAGCATGACACACTTTCACATATATGATGGCTAACTAAATAGGATAGAAAGACATAATTCAAAATATGATGACTATGTAAACAGGATGACATTTTACTTATATGATGTGTTTATTAAATAGGTTGGCATGCCATAATTCACATACATGCCGCCTATGGAAACATGATAGCATGATATAATTCACGGATAGAATGACATAATTCAAAATATGATGACTGTAAACACTAAACAGGATGAGACGATATAACTATATGATGTCTTTATTAAATGGGTTGGCATGCCATAATTCAGATAGATGCTGTCTATGTAAACATGATGGCATGATATAATTCAAATATATGATTTATATACTAAGCAAGTAAACAGATGGCAATCACATATATGATGTAAAAACTAAGCAATGCAAGACAACGTATGCATGATATGAGTAATATAACCTTGCCAAGTTTGAGCATAGATCTCAGGGGGGAAATAGGACTGGTCATCTGTCTCTGAATTCTCCTCTGAGGAGCTATCTGTAACCAGCAAGATGTCTGCTTCAGCAGGTAGCATTGTCTACTCTGAAGACCTTGTTTTCACTCCAGATACTTGCATCACCGCTTCAAATGGCTGATGCACAGGAATAGTAGTTGAATATACAAACGTTGTCGACAAATGGAATACGTAATACAAAAAAAGGATAGCATGATATAATTCACATATATGATGATTGGCTAAACAACATGGCATTGCATAAATTCACATATATAATGCCTTGCAACAAGATAGCATTGCATAATTCACATATATAATGTCTTGCAACAAGATGGCATTGCATACATATATGGTAATTAGACACTAAACAGGTGGCATTCACACAAAGCATGTCTAAACTAAGCAAATGACATAGCAATGCAAGACACCATACGCATGATATGAGCAACATAACCCTGCCAAGTTAGAGCATACACCTCGGTGGGGGGGGAATAGGACTGGTCATCTGTCTCTGAATCCTCCTCTAAGGAGCTATCCGTAACCAGTGAGATATGCGCTTCGTTAGATAGCATAGTCTGCTGTGAAGACCTTGTTTTCACTCCAGATTTTTCCATCACTGTCTCAAATGGCTGATGCACACGAAGAGTAGTTGAATGTACTAACATTGTTGACATATGTAATACGTAATGAAAAAAGGATGGCATGATATAATTCACATATAAGATGACTGGCTAAGCAGGATGACATTGCAAAATTCACATACATGATGCCTGGCTAAACAAGATGGCGTTGCATAATTCACATATACAATAAAGAAACTAAACAGATGCCATTCACACAAAGCATTTCTAAACTAAGTAGATGGCATATTTGATGTATAAAGTAAGCAATGCAAGGCACCATATGCATGATATGGCCAACATCAGCATGCCAAGTTAGAGCGAAGATCTCAAGGGGTAAATAGGAGTGGTCTGCTCCTTCTGAATCCCCCTCAGAATAGTTATCTTTCTCTTGATTACAATCTGAAATGGGTGGAGGGGGGCTGCCTTTGCGCCCACCATGGAGCGACATCTGCATGAAATTTTATTGCCACGCAAGGCTCGTCTCTTTTGCTCTACATGTTCAGTTCCATTGTGTATAATAACTGACATGCATAGGAATAAAACATAGTGAGATTATGTAAGGAGTGCATGCAGAAATCCAGAGTGATGGTAGCAACCTATGGATAGACCCAAAAGCAATGATAGCAGGCAGATAATGGCTTCAGTTAAAAAATACAGATAATGGCTTCTTTACTGGTTTTTTCCACCCAACATGAAACTCATAGTAGACACCAGAGATTAACCAGATAGTAGACATATACTATTGATTGTGGCCTCGATACGTACCCCACAACCATTTAAAAACTCAAGTTTGAGCATTAGTTTGGAGCTGACTCAGAGTCTAATCGGTGAACAGGACGATAAAGTAGCATGTAATATTAAGCGATGCATAACGTAAGCAGACACGAAAGAGTGCGACCTCTCTTGCGGACCTGTGTAGTCCTCGAGGTCATCTGCTTAGTTGATGATGGTAATGCAGTTGTCGTGGCTCCCAGCGGTGGGGAAGAAGATCTGAGGCGGCGAAAGATAGTCTGGAGGGTGGATCCCTACTATGGTGGACCTTTCTGTCGTTGGAGCAGCTGAGCTGGGGAGGACGACGGCGCAGCAGTAGCCGGACAAACCACACAAGGTTTTCTTTGACAACTATATGTAAGAGAAGTAATTCTGTAAGGGCTCGTTTGAATTGGAGGATTTGAACAACGCAGGGATAGGAAATACACAGTAATAGGATAGGAATGCATGTGCAAAACAGAGAATTTAAAAACACAGGATTTCTGTCAATCTGGGTGTTTGGTTCACAGAAATTGGAAGGTCACAGGAATGCAAAGAAGCATGGTCAAATTAAGTCAAACCACAAGAAAATGTACAGTTATAATGCTATTATGCTACTATCACTTAGTCTTGTTCTTCATGAATAGGAATTTGAAAACGAGGGCCAAGTGGATATTAAAATTTCTACGGTTTTTCTTTGAAAGAGACACTAAAGGAACAAATCCTACAGTTTTCCTTTGCTCCATTCCTTTGAACCAAATGCATTAATAGTAGTACCATAGGAAACTTTCCAATTCATATGCTTTTCCTTCACTTTTCCTTTCAACCACTGGCAATTCTAGTAGGCAGGCTTGAACAGGCAAAAGCCTACACTCCAAAAATGTTTTTGTGCTACTTGTACTACTTTGGATCCAGGCCACTGCCCTACTAACTCAACTCCTAGGCCCATCTACACATGCACATCTCAAACACGCAGAAATAAATAATGATGGCTTTCGAGAGATTCCATCACAGATAGCTAAGTTGCCTGGTACCTCACTGCTTGTTATATAGTTGAAACTAATCGTATTTCATGTTACTACATGTGCTTAGTGGACAATATATATAACATGTCGAGTAAAAAAGCGATGCAGCAAGTGTACAACATCTTTGGCGAAGCCATGTCGATCTCAGCATCATTGGGTTGGTCGCTGAGGATGCTGCAGCTAATGTGGCAGTCGGAGGAGAGCCAAGGGTACTGCTCCGCTGTGATGAAGGGTTTCATCGTTGGAGCAGCTCCGGTGAGGTGTACGACGGCGAGGCTGAAGCAGGACAAGAGAGACAATGTTAACCTGAAGTGGTATTCTAATAGCATCTCCGATAGATGATGTAAAATACATAACCAAAAAGTGCTAGATGTAAAATACATCAGCCGCTCGTCTCTGAACTTAACTGTTGAAACTGTATTTAATTGTCGAAACTGAATTTTACTATCAAAACTGAATTTTGCTGTCGAAACTGAATTTTACTGTCGAAACTGAACACACTAGTAGCAGAAAAGCAGTGCACTAATAGTTTAGGCCGCTCGAGCACTAGTGGCAGTGTAGCAGTGATCTAAATCGGTAGCCGCTCCTACCGTACTACCAGAGAGCAGCCGGGGCAGAGTAGTAGCAGCGCCCTGAGCAGCAGCGCGTGCGAGAGCCGGGGCAGCTAGTCGTGTAGCTGCATCTCGGGTAGCAGCAGCAGGAGCTTGAGCGAGAGCCTGAGCTACTGCTCATGCAGCAGCAGCGTGAGCAAGAGTAGACTAGCAGCGCAAGCAAGAGCAAGAGCAAGAGCAGCAGCGCGAGCAAGAGCCAGAGCAGACCAGGCAGGGGACTGAGAGCAAGAGCAGGAGCAGGAGCACGAGCAAGAGCCAGAGCAGACCAGGCAGGGGACCAAGAGCAAGAGCAGAGCAGCAGCGCGAGCGAGAGCCGAAGCAGTAGCAGCGGGGCCAGCGAGAGCAGGAGCAGCAGCAGCAGCTCCGACTAATGTGGACGTCGCCGCCGAGGGAGCGACGCCGTGGAGGAAGTGGCCGGCGGCGCTGCCGTAGATGGATCCACGCCATGGTGGCTCGGGACCGAGCACCGGCAGCACCATGAGATTGAATCAAGAAGAAAATGCAGCGATTAGTGTAGAACCTCTTTGGTGGCACCGATTAGGCCTCAGCATCATCCGAGGAGTCGGTGATGGTGCTGCTCTTCCGGTGGTGCAGGTGAAGACGGCGATGTGTGAATGGAGGTGGCGCAAAAGACGAGGCGAACGTCGGGGCAGCTCCTTTGAGGTGGAGGACGGGGTGGCTGAACTGGCGAGATGATGAGATCGATGACGGATCCTCATCTGATGCGGTGGATGAGGGACATCGAGGTGTTGTTGTGGACGACATCGTCGGGGAAGAGGCTCTGGCTGGGTGGCAGCTGCAGGAGGGTGTGGGGCTTCGCGGGTTTTCGCAGCCTCGGTGTATGAATGGGGGCGGAGGGGATGAGAGGGGGAACCATGGCTTAGGGACGCACTTGTCCAAAATGTGGGGTAAGTTACGAAAGTAGCCCCACCGATTTGAACTAGGTGGTTCTTTCGGTTCAGGGGTATCACGGGAATTTTGCGTGTCGGGATTTCGCAGGACGTGGGAGTTTTGGCACGCGTTGTAATTTTGGGATAGCAAGGCTCAGGTTGAGATGGAGAGAATTTTAGGAGCACAATGAGACAAAGAGATATCTTAAAATTTCAGGATAACAAGGCGCGGGTTAGAAATTTCCAGATAAGCCTAACGTGTATACTATATCAAATCAATTCGCACTTCCCTCGACGAAAAAACCAAAAAGAAATCAATTCGCACCACACAAGAGATTCTAGTCCCATGTACTGTACCAAATCAATTCGCACTACAAATGCCATTCAAAACTTTGAATCCATGTTATGTTCAATTAAAATATTTCGCTATGTGTATACTGCATGCAACCTTCTACTCAAATGAACATTTTAGTGCATTCCAAACGTATATACTACCGCTTCAATATGAACTAAATTTGAATTCGTTTCTCTATTTGAATAAGATCTACAATCATGATTGTTGTCAAGTTAAACCATTTGAATTTGTTTCTCTATTTTAATAAGATCTACAATCATCATTATTGTCAAGTTAAACCATCGTTTGTATATTATCTTCACAGCATACCACATGATTAATTACTGTCGAGTTAGATATGAACTATGTGTACCATATGAACTCGAACTCGATTTTTTGAATCCACTTTATGTTGATTTCAAATCACAGTACATTTCAAGCTCTAGCTAGATCTTCATAATCTAAACCATGTCTCATACGTATAATGTGTTTATCACATAATGTATGGTGCCCCGCCCCCTACGCCTACAAGTATTTAGATGTGAGTTGCAAACGCCACACATTATCACAAATTCAAATAAAATGTGAGATTGTTCGATATATAGTATGGTTTAGATTGTTCGATATTTAGTTGTGAGCTGCAAATGCCACACATTATCACAAATTCAAATAAAATGTGAGATTGTTCGATATTTAGCTGTGAGTTGCAAACGCCACGCATTATCACATTATAGTACAACATGTCCAAAACCACACCACGCGTATCACCGCTATATTCATGCATGCATAGGTTTATAACACTATGATCTCTTATTCAAATATATGAATCCACTTTCATATCGAATTATGATCTTGGTTAGTCTCTTACACCCACACAATCCTCTAACCTTTGTAGCTAGCACTAACTTTCTCTCGTGCATATATGCACACGCCCTCCTCGCCCTCCCCCTCCCTCAGCATTCTATCCATCGCGCACATTCATTTTTTTCCTTTAGGTCGTTCTCCCACGGTCTCCACAACTCCTTCTTTCCGACACACACCAATCAATAAACCTCTCCAGCGATGTCTGCGTACCACATACACACACACTTTCCATCAACTCCTTTTTGTGTCCATGCCTTGTGTCTCTCATACGGTCCCACACACATGTAAACTCTCGCCCCTCTTTTCATCGATCTCACAATCGCACATTCCTCCCCATATCTAGCTAGTAGGCCTCTCGCAGCACCTCCTAGCTCCATCTCTCTCTCTATTCGTCTCTCTAGGCCTTATTTGCCTCTAACAAATGGATGTACACAGACCGATCTCCCACTATACATATAGCTAGCTAGGTCGTTTATAACTCGTTTTCCCCACGCGCCGATCGATCTACCTCATTAGTTATGTCTCTCCCTTCCTCCGACACACAACAATTGATCTACCGATCTAGTTAGGTCTGCTTACCAAACACATGGTCCCCCTTCATCATCCATGCATGCCTCCCGACACATCTATCACGCACACGCACACACAGAAAACACATCCCCACTCTTCTTGATAATATTGCAGTTGTACCCTTAGTTTGTCTAGTACGCCTCTCCCACCATCTCTGAGAAGCAACTCCACCACCCCTGCGGCACTCTACCTCTCTCTCTCTCTCTCTCTCTCTCTCTCTATCTATCTATCTCTCTCTCTCTCTGTCCCAACCTATTTCCCGTCCTTCACTTATGTATGGATGTCGATTGATCTCCCTCAAGACATAGCTAGGTCTCTCCTTCGCAACACATATACGATTCGATCTACCTCTCTAGTTAGGTCTCTACCTCCCCCCTCCCCCCCACACACACCGATACATCGAGCACTCTAGTCATGTCTCCCTGCCACACACAAACTTGCCCTGTGCCCTCTGACGTTCTGGTAGGTCAGTCTCCCTATATCTTTGACATGCACACACTACTAGGAAAAGGCTAATTAGTGGCGCACCTATTTTGGCCATTAATGGCGCACTATAGGTGCGCCACTATCATCACGCCACTAGTAACAAATACTAATGGCGCACCCCTAGTGCGCCATTAGTATACCAGACAATAGTGGCGCACCAGGCAGTGCGCCATTAATATGTCAAACGGTGCGCCATTACTATGCCTCCTAGGGGGCCATATTTACCTTGTGCTCTGGGTTACTAATGGCGCACTTCTAGATAATGCGCCACTAGTGTGTTTATTGCAGTGCGCCACTAAAGTGCAGTATGGTGCGCCACTAGTATGAATATTAGGATTTTTTTTTTCTTTTCTGTTATTTGCACAGGTTACAAAATATATTACTGCAAAGAATATAGACAGCACAACATATAAACAGCAGATTTATCGAATACAATAGAAGATTAGTCTCCGAATACAATTCATCATATTAGTCTCCGAATTCAAAATACCGAACAAAGTTAGAACATTACAAGTCTCGAGACCACGAGTAGCGAGTTTGTCTTCACATTACAAGTCGATATCGATCATCTAAACTACCATCACATAGAAGAGAGCTGCGGTCACGATGAGCATCATCACGATGAAACTGGTCTTCATCCGGTTCCTCCTCCGCTCCCTCCTCTCTCCCGCTAGATAGCGCGCGTATCTAGCTTCCGCCTCCGCCCTAGTGGTGTACCCTTTGTAACTGTTACCGCTGAAACGGTGAACCTGTCTCTGACACTCCTCCCAGTCGTCGTAGACTCCGGGAACCTTACCCTTGTACACGACATACGATGGCATCTCTATGCACTAGACAAACAAAACGTTAGTAGCAATTCACAGACAATACATAAGCAATATATAAGTATGCAACAAAAGGATCGGAAGAGAAAAGCAACACATTAATAGCATGATTCATGGTCCTACTAATAAATAGCATCAATTACATATAAGTTGAACGACTGTCCAAACTAAAGAAACATACAAGTTCATTAAAGTTTAATTACAACATGAGCTAATCGATATTTCAGAACTACATAGCATCACTACTTTCGACTCGACTCAGTGACCGGAGCGTGGATGAAACCGCCGTCTTTCGTGATGGTCATGAAATCGCGGGCGTTGTCAGCCTCCATTTGTAGCGTTGTTTCTATCTCACTGTTGGACAGTTGATATCTGAGGTAGAACTGCCCCGAGGTACGAAGGACATCTTGATGGATGATTTCCGCAAACTCCGACTGGATGCGAAAGAATTCTTGTCTAATGTCCGCGTCCTGGATTGCCGACAAGCGTGCAGCCCAATCTTTGAGATTATTTGGTAGCAGAAGGTGATTATGGTCCCGTACGATCGCCCGCATGTGATGGAGGGCGTAGTAGGCATCCTTCTGACCGCCAGGCGGCTGCTTGACGCAGGGGAACGCCGTATTGTGGGTGAACACGTGCTTGCCGTACCTACAAATTGGCCTGCTGAAGGCGCCTCCAGATCTGGCGTAGCCGGGAAGAGCTTCATCAAGAACTTTCTTGATATTTGTGTAGTCTTTCTTCGACTGATGGTCCAAGTTGAAATACGTGGCCGTGGAATATTTTGGGCTTAAGAGGATCAGTGTGCAATGTGTGTCACTGCACAAAACACGGAATGTTAGAAAAAAAAAGAACGATCGAAATCTAAGAAATCATATGTTACGGGGCGGTGAGGGGATGACTTACTCGGGAAAGTAAGGCACGAGGAAGTTATCCTTATCTGGGTTTGCCAGAATGACGCCTTCGAGGTATGAACTCGCGACTTGCCGGTCCCCAGCGCTGCCCAAGATCTTGGCACGCATGTAGAAGGGGTAGACTATCACGATGTCCGGGGTCTTGTCTCTAATGATCCACATCTCCATACTCAGCGAAAATAGCCGAATGAAGGTGTAGTGCAGCGGATGAAGGTTAAACATAGCGAAGATGTCATCAAACCGCAGGACGATCATACCCCCGATGGTGCTATCGACAAAGCCCTTGCCCTCTGGCACCTTGGCCACGAAAACCGGGTATGCCACATCATTCTCGGAGAGACGCCGCTTCTCCAAAGAAAGAACACTGTCATGCAGACTCCGCATAGCACCGGTTGCAGCATTGAGCAGATTAGTCGGTAGCATCGGCCTACCCGCCACATGCATGTCCGGATCCTGTCGTCGTCGTCGTCGTCCGGATCCTGTGCCATATGCATGTCCGGATCCTGTGCCATATGCATGTCCGGCATGTCCAGTAGCGTTGCGGCGGTCTTGCCATGGCTTGGCGCCGGCACGACTGGCGCTGTTGTCTGTGGGGTGGTGTCCCCCGCCCCCAAACGAATCTGGCTCTTCGGCCAAAGCAGGGGCCAGCTTAAGCAGGCGCTGAGGGTCATCACATCATCTTCGTCGGCCCCAGGTGGTCGAAACGGAGGTAACAAGTCGTCGCAGCCCGGCAGCACCTGAACCAGTTGAACCCTATACACGGTGGGTGGCATCGGATTACCTAAAAATTTGGCATGACTTTGCCTAAAAATAGGACCAAAAAGAATGCATAGTGCCAAATTCTCGCCGAAACGGAAATGAATCAACATTCCGGCAAAATATTGGCAACTATCGCATTTCAAATACCGGTACCTGCAAACACAAACATATGCAACACCACAAACATATGCAACACCACAAACATACATAGATCTAGGCCATAAAAAGTGCATGGGCATGTTGTTGGAGGGAGAAAAAAGTAGATCTACAACATAAAGAAAGCTTTCCCCTTACTTACCTATATAAGAAAAGGAAATTTAACCACTTAATTTGGGTGAATCTATGGTGCAAATGAGGTGAGGAGGAGGAGGCAGCCGAGGCAAGCTTGGAGGAGGAGGTGGAGAGAATGAAGTGGGGAAAGTGAGTGTGGTAGGTGGCTGTCCAAAATATCTAGCTGCTCTCAGGTTACCAATGGCGCACCACCTAACAATGCGCCATTAGTAACCCTGGTTACTAATGGCGCACCTGTTACGTGGTGCGCCATTACTAGTTTTGCAAAAAAATTAAAAAAAATAATTGTTAGTAGTGGCGCACCGTGGTTGTGGTGCGCCATTACTAGTTTGAACTAGTAATGGCGCACTATACCCGGGTGCGCCATTACTAGTTTTCAAAAAAAAAGTAAAAAAAAAATTGTTAGTAGTGGCGCACTGAGTGTGTGGTGCGCCATTACTAGTTAAAACTAGTAATGGCACACTATGCCCTGGTGCGCCATTACTAGTGTTGGAAAAATAAAAAAAAATTGTTAGTAGTGGCGCACCATGGGTGTGGTGCGTCATTAGTGATATGGACACTAATGGCGCACCTACACATGGTGCGCCACTGCTATATAGCAGTGGCGCACCACATATGTGGTGCGCCATTAATGTCCATATTAGCTATAGCCCTTTTCCTAGTAGTGACACACACAATTTCGATGGCTCTCTTCATCGATGTCGCACCCACACACTAGATCCTCTCTTCGACTCTATCGATATCTATGACCCCTCCCTCTCTTCTCGTGGATCGCCCCCTCTATATATGATATAGATAGGCCTCTATTTCACACACATTGCATTGTGTCACATTTTTGTTTGAGATATCATCGACACATATCCTCTAACCTTTGTAGCTAGCACTAACTTTCTCTCGTGCATGCACACGCCCTCCTCGCCCTCCCCCTCCCTCAGCATTCTATCCATCGTGCACATTCATTATTTTCTTTAGGTTGTTCTCTCACGGTCTCCACAACTCCTTTTCGACACACACCGATCGATAAAACTCTCTAGCGATGTCTGCCTACCACATACACACACACTTTTCATCTCCTCCTTTCTCTGTCCATGCCTCATGTCTCTCACACGGTCCCACACGCGTGTAAACTCTCGCCCCTCTTTTCATCGATCACACAATCGCACACTCCTCCCCCCCTATCTAGTAGGCCTCTCGCACCACCTCCTAGCTCCATCCCTCTCTCTATATCCGTCTCTCTGGGCCTTATTTGCCTCTAACAAATGGATGTACACCGACCGATCTCCCACTATACATATAGCTAGCTAGGTCATTTATAACTCGTTTTCCCCACGCGCCGATCGATCTACCTCATTAGTTATGTCTCTCCCTTCCTCCGACACAAAACAATTGATTTACCGATCTAGTTAAGTCTGCTTACCAAATACATATGGTCCCCTTCATCATCCATGCATGCCTCCCGACACATCTATCACGCACACGCACACACAGAAACACATCCCCCTCTCTTCTTGATATTGCAGTTGTACCCTCAGTTTGTCTAGTAGGCCTCTCCCACCATCTCCGAGAAGCAACTCCACCACCCCTCCGACACTCTCTCTCTCTTTGTGTCCCAACCTATTTCCCGTCCTTCACTTATGTATGGATGTCGACCAATCTCCCTCAAGACATAGCTATAGGTATCTCCTTCTCAACACATATACAAGTCGATCTACCTCTCTATTTAGGTCTCTGCCTCCCCCGCCCACCGCTTCCAAACCCCCCCCCCACACACCCGATACATCGATCGCTCTAAGTCATGTCTCCCTGCCACAAACAAACTTGCCCTCTACCCTCTGACGTTCCGGTAGGTCAGTCACCCTATATCGTTGACGTGCACACACACAATTTCGATGGCTCTCTTCATCGATCTCGCACCCACACACTTGATCCTCTCTTCGACTCTATCGATATCTATGACCCCTCCCTCTCTTCTCGTGGATCGCCCCCTCTATATATGATATAGATAGGCCTCTATTTCACACAGACTGCATGTGTCAATTTTTTGTTTGAGATATCATCGACACATATTCCCACAAATACATTCACAAAATCACCCCCCCCCGGTAACAAAAAACACTCACGAACGCACACGCCATCTCTCTAGGTTTGTATCTCTCTCACACACACCCACGTAGGTGGGGGACGTGCACGAAGAGAAGTGGTGCACACATGGCACACGTACTCCCATCTCTTTCCCAACCACACCCGCGCGGGTACACGGTGGAGCTCATTTCTGTACGAAAAGGCAGCCCACATGGTAATTTGACACATGTACTAGTTGTCCACTTGATGGAGGATCGTGTACCACGAGTGAACAAACAAATTGCGACTTGATGCGTTATTTAAAAAAAGAGGCAAACCAACTGGGGCCTACCTTAGAGGCAATGCTTTATACACTAGAGATGCTCTGTATTACTTTTGATGTGTCCCGTCAACTCACAGAACAAGGAGAAGCTTGCTTAGTACGCCCTCTCCCCTGCCCAAGGGTGTGGTGGCTCGCAGAGTCGCAGGACGAGGAGAAGCTTGCTTACTACGCCTACGCCCGCTCCCTCGCCCACGCGCGCGGTGGCTCGCAGGACGAGGAGAAAATTTTACTACTCCCTCCGTTAGACATATACTCCCCTACCTTGGTTAGAGAAATTATCATATTGTTTGAAATATATGTCTTTTAGCAGATTTCAATATGAACTACTAGTACATACTCCAAACACTGATGTATATAAACGTATTTTAGAGTGTAGATTCACTCATTTTGCTCCGTATGTTGTCCATATTGGAACGGACGTAGTAGTACGCACTCTCCCTCGCCCCTCGCCCCTCGCCCCTCGACCCTCGCCCACGTGGTGGACGTGCAACAATTCATTCGGTCTCAGATAGCCAGAACCATATACTGTAGTACCATCATTTCTTGACTTCCCGAAGAGGCGAAGAGCCAAGCGCAAGGCTAATATTTTTCAGATGCCAAGCACAAGGTTTATAGGAGAACGAGTAGAAGTAGTTCTAGTAGTATGTACTGTATGAGGAAGAAGGCAACAAGAATGTATGTTTTGCGTGACAGTCTCTTCTTACAGGACGTGCTAGACCTAGTGGACCTCATTGTTGCAATGTGAGTACTATCATAGATGGCACGGTTCAGAGTGGTGGGCAGCGGGAATAATTCAGAGCTGCTTAGTCCTAAACCCCATGAAGAAGTCCCATCAAAAGGAATAGCCATCCTGTACACGTGCTCCTATGTAAAATGAGTAAATGAGACAAAAAGAGAAAGAGACAAAGTAAAAAAAATCACTAGCCTTAGAGCCAGCCCTATTGTATCAGTGAATGATATTTCTATGTCGTGATTGACATGGCTATATTATTAACCATGTTGCCGAGGTAGTGCAGATTTTTATTATTTGCGGAGGTAGCAGTGAATGGATATTCAACGAAGAGTGAAATGATGGCTGCTTCATCGGTCAAACATGAGAAAGGTGGGCCTCGTGATTTGACGGCTTATTAGTCATTATTACTGCCTATACTCTTTGCCCATATAATAACCGCATGGTAGAGTAGTGGGCTATACTTTTAATAACCATGCTCGAAGAGAAGAGGTGCACGCACCCACGCATGTAGTACTAGTAGCACTCTTTGCGTCTTCCCCAACCACACACGTGACACGGTGGAGCTCATTTCTGTATGATGATGTAGCCCACGTGATAATTTGACGCGTCTAGTAGTAGTTACTCACTTAATGGAGGGTCGGGAACCACGCATGAACGGTGCCGCGTCATTTATAAATAAAGTTTTTTTTCTTCAGTGGCACGTACGCAATATAGATAGGTTCATATGGAGAGAAAAAGAAACCGCTCCACTATATACATAGCCAGGACGAGCCTACACGGTTGCTTGCTGGGGTTGCTCTCTTCACACTCTCTCGCACAAAATGAATGTCGCCACATCTCTAACATCCGGGCGGATCACGTCCGCCGGGGGAAGGGGTGGATGCTTTGTGTAGATGCGGTCGCCATCGCCGACGGCGAAAACCCACTGTCGGCGCATCCCGATCAGGGGTCCCCACCATTCTCTCTCACAAAACCGGTGTGGTTGCCTTCGTCCCTTGCTCACTGCAGCGACGTGGGCAGTTGCCGCCTCCCGCCGCCCTCCTCTAAGCTAGCTACATCCCGACATCCCTCAGGTACAACTTCCTTCACATCCGGCTTGCACCACTGCCCCAACTGCCCACATCGCTCCATGTGGATATTTCTCTACTTCTTTGCCCTGCACGTACCTCTACTGGCTTCTACTGTATTTATGATGAGTTTATGTCTCAGCAACTAGTCCCACTAGTCTTATTCTAATCACGCTTCTTCAATTTCTTTGCCACGGGGATGCTCAGTTCGATTTTAGTGAAACTGCACAAAATGATCCGATGGTCAAAGGGTTGTAAACCTCATTTCTTCGAAAGGTTCAAGGTCGCCAGCAAATTAAAGCCTGGTTAGGGTTTAGGGTTCAAGGCCTAGGGACTGAATGGATTGTTTTTTTCTTTAGTTGTCTCTGTTCCAAAATAAGTGTCAACTTTAGTAGTAGTAGTACAACTTTGTATTAAAGTTGGCATAAAGTTGAGACACTTATTTTGGAACGGAGGGAGTATATATTGGCTATGATCTGTGAATCATTGAGATGTAATAGCATGCATGTTAGTCTCCTTTGTATTTGATGGAATGCTGCAACGGGGCAACCTTGGATGTAAGATACATGAAACAGAAGCTGGAAGCTTCATAGCATTGTACAAATTTATCTCGCTGAGAAATTACAGTACGTACTATGTAGTAAAGAGTTAGGTGTCGCACGGTGTCTAGAAAATATGTTGATAGTGTGAGGTGGGCCATGTAATCACTGAGCTTGCGTGTTTTCACTGCTTTCGCACTCCTCTGCTATAAGAATGGAGAAAATTGTAAAGAGTGGAGACGCTCTACCTCCTTTCGCCGAAACGTGGGACATCCAGCATCCAGTGCACGTGTCATGCACCAAAGTAAAGTGTATAGTGCAACTGAAACTCAGCACGGTCGTACCACCTCAGTAATAATGACCAATGAGCCGTCAAATCAAATAGACCCGACAGTAAGTTGGACGGACGAAGCAACCATCACTCTTGAATCCGCTTCTCCCTTCAACATAGGCACCAGTGAGAGGTCGCATCTGCTCTGCCCGGGCATGAATGCGGCACCGATTCTCTAGAGCGGCGCTGACCGTTTCACGCGGGAAGCGCGCGCGGGTGATGGAGGGGCTTTGGGTGGGCCAGGCTGGTAAGGAGCGGGCGTGGCAGCTGTCCCGACCGGACGCCCGGAAACGAGAGGATGCACCGACTCTCACGGCTAAATCGTAGTACCACACACCAACTCTCTATAGGAGTAGGTCGATGTGTCGCTCTCTCTAACACACACACGCTGTTAAAACACACACACACACACAGGTTCATAGAATAGGAATATCGTGGGACTGGGAAGCCACAGGAAGTGAGATAAATGGAGTACGTACAAGAAGAGAAGAGGTAAACGCACGTCCGTCGGAGCCTCGCACCATAGCCCTGCCGGCCACAGCACGATGGCCGGATCTGTGCCTCTCGTCCCGGCGCTGGCGGTCAACCGCTATATCTGCGGCCGTGGGATTTGACGCACGCGGCTGCTGGATTTGGAGCATTCCTGCCGCCTACGACTGCTCCTTGCCATGGAGTGTCCGGGTACCGGGTCGCACAACAATGGCAATGCCTCCACGTCGTGTGCAGGTACTGAATCCGCCTCTAGCCGCTCGGATCTATCCCATCGGTGGATCGCCGGCAAAGACACGGCCGGCCACTGTTCGGGCTCGGCCCTGGCCCAGCGGCTAGTCGGTTCACCGTTGCCGCTCATAAAGTGCGATGGCTGCACGTGGCAGGTCCTGCGCCGTGTTTCGACCACGCCATAACATCCTAGATGGGTGTTCATCAAGTGCAAAAAAGATAAGGTGCGTAGTACTTCTTTTGATTCGGCTGTGCTCCCTTCTTCAGCGCATGTTCGGCAGCTTATACTCAAACTTGTGTGTAGGATGGATGCAAGTTTTGGTTTTGGGAAGAAGAATACATCGATCTATTGATAGCACGAAATTTGGTAGATGCTCGTGCACTCCTTGATAGAATAGAGGCTACATATGAGACTAGAGATGATATTAGATGTGAAGCAACGTCTAGTTCTTTAGAATCGAAGAAGAAAGCAGTGTGCAAGCTCGAGAAGCCACAGATCAACAATGAAGACATAGAGAAGATATTAATACAATTAGTGGGAGCAGTTATGGAAATTGGATATCTTTTAAAATGTCTAATTGTGGTTCTTGTTTTCTTTGGTCTTGCTCTCCTAGAAAAGAATTGATTAATGTACTTCCCTGTATCAAAATGTCATTGATGAAATAAAGAAATGTGCTGGAAAATTAATGTGTGCACACGGCCGGTGGCCATATTAATTATGTTGGTTCTAAGTTTTTCTTCGTTTATTGGGCTCATCTCATTTTCTTCGTAACAGTCTTATTTTCACTTCTTTCCACCACATGTTCACATTCCAAGGTACATTAAATTGATGCATGCAAGGATTAAAAGAAACCAACCAGTGCATGTAACCATTCCTACTCATTTAGTGGTCGTCCATGAATATATTGTAATTAATGCAGATTAAAGTTTGAGTAATTTGGTAAACTACGAGATGGAGTACTACATTTCTCCATTCATCATCTGCCTTGGTTGATGGGATTTCAAATTTATGCCCTATTAACCGGAAAGCAGTTAGTAATTAAAAATTTGGTCAAACTTTGACAAAAAATATATGACGTGGCGTAAAAACTTGGACTGAGGTAGTACTCCCTCCGCCTAGGTGTTAAGCCATCTTACGAAAATCAGATATTCCCAAAATGTTTAGGTGTCGTCCATTAACTTCGCATCTCAATCCCCTCCTAGCCTTGTTGCTAGCGAGCCTTACTTACTCTGCCTTGTTATCTCCCCCAGAAACCTAATGCATGGAGCGCAACTACGCGTTGATTAGTCAAGGAATCGAAGCCGGCTTGCATGCGTGTTAATACGTGGCCCTGCATGGTAGCTAAAATGGCGTCTCTTAATTGTTGTGATTAATTGTTGCGTTAATTTCGAGTTGACTCCTGGGAGCATTAAATTTTCTTCACGTATTAGCTTTGCCCTACTAGTAGTATTTTTCTTCACTAGTACTCCCACCGTCCAAGAAAGCATGTCCCTCAAATGAATGTATCTAGCACTAACTTGGTGCTAGATACTCCCTCCTTTTTTATTTACTCCGCATATTAGTTTTGGTCAAAGTCAAGCTTTACAAACGTTGACAAAGTTTATAAACAAAAATATTAACACATACAATAACAAATCAATACCATTAGATTCGTTCTTGATTGTACTTCCACATCATATAGATTTGTTATGCTAAATATTTATATTCTTTTCTATAAATTTGGTCAAACTTTACAAAGTTTGACTTCAGTCAACTCTAATATGCGGAGTAAATAAAAATGGAGGGAGTACATCCATTAGAGGGACAAACTTTTTCGGACAGAGGGAGTAGTACGTTAAATAAAGAGTTCCGTTTCATGCACAATTTAAAATGATTTTTATGGAGAGAAAAAGAAAACCACTCCAACTATATACGCTGCAGCCGCAGCGCTTGTTTTCTAAGGTTTGCTCTCTTCACACTCTCTCTCCACTATATATATATACACACTGGAGCCTCAGCGCTTGTAGTTGCTCTATACACACTCTCTCACCCTATCCAGATCTAAACAAGACTGCGTTGGCCTCTCCTCTCTTTCTCTCCCCTCACTACTAGTCAAAGAGCCGGCAAGATCATGTCCGTTGGGCTAGGCAAGGAGGCTTAACATTGTCGCCGTGGATGAGGGAGGGAATCCACTGCCGGCACCACTGTTCTCTTTCACCCAGCGGCAGCGCAGGAGGGCCTCCGACCACTTCTTCCTCACCACCGTACATAGTGTGGGCAGATCGGCCTCAGGCCGCCCACCGAGCCACACCCCGAGAACCTTAAGGTATAATTTTCTTAATCCACAGGCATTGCTGTAGCTTCATGTGGAATTTTTTCGCTTCTGCGCTCGAATCTAGGTGTTGGATCAAACAGGAAAGTAGTGGGGAAAGTTGTATAACATGAATCTAGCACGTGGTTCAAAGAGGAAAGGAAGGGGGAAAGTAGTACGGACTGGCTATCCAACACCTATGTTGGTCGAAAAGGGAAAACAATGACAAACGCAGTACACACATCTGTAAGGAACTGATCTTTCTGTGGGTGGGGGACAAGGCTGTATAGTTTGAGCAGGACTAGATTTGCTGCCTTCACATAGGGAAAGGTGTCTAAAGATAATAAAAATGGGACCAACACAAATATGTTCCTTGGTTGTTTGTTGCAACAGACTGTGCATCACCCCTTTATACATCGGTAGATGCACATGGTGCTTGTGCGTCCACTGTCCCATACAACTCTTTAGCTGTTGTTAATCTAATAATGCCGCTGGAAAATTGAAGCAATGCCACAGTTAAAAGCAAATTACATGTTTAACAAATTTTATTGTTAATATAATCTCTCTGTTAATATGAATCAATGCCACTGTTTGAGAAATGGTACTGTCTTGCTTTCTTTCCCATTTAGATAAGTTAGATGCTTCTTTTTGTGGGCTTCTGTGTCATCCACCGTTATTGACCAGTAATTGTTTCCTTTGCACCTTTGTGTAAACAAGGTTATCTACTTCACCTCGTTGCTATTGCAACCTTTTGGTGCACTGCACAAAAAACTTTTGTTTTAAGAGTGTTTTGTGCAGTTCAACCAAAATGTCACACCGACAACGTTGCTTGATTGCTTGATCTTAGTGGAACTGCACAAGAGAAGATCTGACTTCCTATTCGTGTTGTCAAAATTGTTTCAGATCTTCTTCTTGTGAGTTGTTTGAATTCTGCATCATGAGAGGTCAGTACTGGCCTTCTTTCACATGATTGTGTAGTGTGCTTTCATATGTTGTGCTACTTATATGGTAATGTTGCTTGATTTTAGTGAACTACACAAATGGAGACCAGACTTCCAATCTGTATGTGCATCGTAATATCCCATTGAGGTAAGATAATGATATTTCACAACTGTTGGCCTGTATTTTGCTACTGTCATCAAAAACTTAATGTCGTTGTTTAGTGCTATACTTGTGCTCCCTAATTGACGTGCCAAATCTTACATTGAAGGCGAAGCTTGTCTGTTATTGAACCAAGTGATGAAGGGGAAGAACAAGTGGAAGAAAAACAAAAATCAACTCCCGGCGCTGTAATGAAGCACTGGAACTGTGATGACACAAGTAATGATATAGTTTTGCATCTTAATTTATTTCTATGGCTGGAACGAGCAATTGTTTTGCCACTGATTTGATGCCACTCTTAATGTAATATGTAATTATCTCAACTTGTGCAAACAGGGATCTTGTTTGAAGATAACATATATTTTAGTGGAACTGCACAAGAAGATGTTGGAAACATTAAACTAATCGAGGAGTATATGTAAGCATGGCAACCACAGTAGATAATAATGGATGGTTCCCGAGAAGTGCTTCATCTGTATGCTCTACACAATAAGCCTTCTGACAAAGGTTGGTACCGACCCATGGATTTCATCCATATGATTGATCTTTGTCATATCTATTGGTGTTGTGCTACTGTTTAGCTACTGTCATGAGAAAGTGGTATTGTCCTCGATAAGTGCTTCATCTGTGTTGTTTTAAATATTTCCTTTCCTTTCTTTTGAGCAAACAGGGATGCTAGCATTTAGTTGTTCTCTTGTCTTTGCACAACATGATCATCCTCTTCATATCAGAAGGAAGCAGTTGAAGGATGGTTACATTACTGCCCACAAGAACAAAGTAACTTCAGCTCAGAAGGACTCACGGATCTCCATCTTTATTGCTGTGATGGCCAATACAATGTTGTTCTAGTATTCTTTCCGGTGAGTTCCATTTTTTTAAATGTGTGCTCTGCATGGATCATGTAGGTTGCCTGTTTAAACTGTCAATTCATAGTACAATTTAGTTTATACTACTCACTTTTTTTGTATTTATGCAAACAGGGATGCTCAGCTTGATTTCAATGGGAACTGCAAAAAATGTTCTGATGGTTCGTGCCCTCCATTATACATCACCATGAATGTTCTCGAATCATTCATTTGCACCTCCAGCCACAAAATTAGCTACAAGAAAGGAGGTGCAGATATGTTCAAGGCGTTGTAACATATAAAGGCAAAATCATACAAGCTACGCGCAAAGTTGGTTGATTTTAGGGGAACTGCACAAAAAGAACAGCTGGTTTATTTAGCACGAGGTGACATGTCAATGTCCGAACTGATGGGAAACAATGCCCATTCCACAATCGTAGGCATTTGATATTTTGGAATGGGAAAACCTTGTCAAAGTTTGCTCATTGATGTACGCAAAGACACGCATTTGATATTTTGGAATGGGACAACCTTGTCAAATTTTGCTCATTGATGTTAGTAAGAGACATGTGTTTGATATTTTCAAATGGGACGCCCATTGCTGTCAGCAGCATCGATCGATTTTTCTTTATTCTTTAGTTGTGAAGTAAATATTGGCTCTGACATGTGAATCACCGAGATGCATAATCATCGATTGTTTTGAATGTTCTCTGTGAATTTCTAGGCCTGTGAGTTTGATTGCAATGTACAAGCACGCTAAAAAGCTACTCAAACTTTTTGTACGTGTGAAACTGCTGCAAATGAGGTGATCACCGTGCGTCCTGGGAATAATGCTAGTATGTATTGTTTTGCATGTTCATCCAATGCCAGTGATACATGAGTTCGAACTAATCAAACTAAATTCATTCATACACGGCCATATTTCATATAAACATGCCGGATTTCATTACATTTCATACATTCTTCAACTAAAAAGGGGTGCGCTGGAGGTATAATTAATTAACCTAATCTATGATCTCCGGCGCCCATTTCCCGTGTCCGGCTGAGCCGAACAGAAGCTTCTTCTCTAGCACAGCTCTCCAACTCCACGTCACTGCAAAGAAGCTAATCGGCCATCAATGTTCAACTCGCCAAGCTTGGCTTCAACCGAAGGGTAGCAGTGGTGGCCTTACTTGGACCCAAGCGGCGGCGACCTACCGTGTTCTACTCTTCCTCATTTTCTGTGTGGCACGGCCTCGTTGGCAGTGGGGCGGGGCCTTGACGGAGCCGGCGATGTCCTCTGTCTCATTGCCGGTGGGGCGGCGCCTCGGCGGAGCGGAGGAAAGCCTCCCCCTCGTTGCCGGCAGGGCGGGGCCTCGGCGGAGCCGGCGGTGTCCTCTGCCTCGTTGTTGGCGGGGCGAGGCCTCGGCGGAGTAGGGCCTCGCCGAAGCCGGCAAAGTCCTCCACCTCGGTGGCGGCGGGGCGGGGCCTCGGCAGAGCCGGTAATGTCCTCTGCCTCCTTGTTGACGGGGCGGGGTCTTGGCAGAGCAGGGCCTCGCTGAAGCCGGCGAAGTCCTCCGCCTCGGTGCCGGCCGGGCGAGGCCTCGGCGGAGCCGGCATTGTCCTCCGCCTCGTCATCGGTCTCTCCAAACAGCGCCTCGCCCGCTTCATCACCCTCTTTGTAGGTGGCCGCAACCTCCGCCACCCGCATGCGATACTGCCAGCACGCGAGGCGGCTCTCGCGGGCGGAGCGGTATGACTTGAGTAGCGCCTCCTGCTCTGCCCGCTCCGCGACTATCTGCTCCTCCGCCTGTAGGTGCTCCTGGAGGATATGGTGGTTGTCGGCAGCGTCGGCCTACGACTCCCGGAACTGCTCCTCACGCTTCTACCTCACCATGTCCATGTATTGAGCATGGTCCTCGTCGATGCTTATGGTGCAATGCACCGGCGAGGATGGCGCAGAGGAGGGGGTTGGCGCCGGATCGTTGACTACCATGTTCTCCATTGGGACATCATCGTCCTCTGGCTGCCTGCCGGCCAGCCAATCGGTAGCAATGGCTGCCATCTCCTTTTTGTCCGTCGTCCGCCCGTCCCGAAGAGCGCTAGAGCGCGAGGAAGCCATGGTGGGAGTAGTGTGGACAGGAGAAAGGGAACGGAGCCGGATGACTGCGGCTATGGCCAGTGCAGCAGTTTATATAGCAATGGTGGGCGGCGGAGGGACGGACGGGTGGCGCCGGAGTTGCTGCCTCGGCAACCGCATATCATTAATGTGGGCAGCAGATGGATGGACGGACGACACTTGTGTCGTTTGAACGTGGAGCAATCGCCTGCACCGCGAAGCGGCGCGGGCGGCGCTGGCCGTTTCGGGCGGAAAGTGCGCGCGGGCGAGGGAGGTGGTCTGGGTGGGCCCGGGCGGTCAGACTCGTGCTTGGCAGCGGGTCGGTCCAGCAGCTGGACATGGTGGCTCGCCAGCGAGCTCACTGAGCTGAGCGACAACAATCAGATAATGGACGTGGCTTCCGACCAGGAGTCGGTGCCACCGCCCAAGCCGGTTCATGCCATGTTCACCAAAGAGCAGGTGCGGCCGCACTTCGACGCCCTAATGGCGAAAGAGCTACCAGCACAGGATGACCTGTGCTGCAACCTCCGTCTCCTCAACGAGCACCGGCTCGCGGAAGGATGAATCGTCGGTGAACAAGCGAACGACAATGCCGTCGCGAACATGTGGCCCTATGATCCTGGCTTCCTGAATGAGCAGCGAGCGCTGTATCAGACCATTCTTAGGGCCCGCGAGGCCCTCTCCATCGTCCTTCGAGCTATTGCGCTCGCCATGGCGCTGCTGTCTCGCGTTGTCAACATGGTCAACGAACATGAGGAATCAGGAGATGACTTTACTTGGAGAGGATGATAGTGGGGACCCACCAGGGCCATAGCCGCACATACGCAAGTGCCTCCTTATTATATACAACTATAATTTTTTTGCTTCCTCCTGGTTTCCTGACATCACGGTCCCACACCATTGTCAACCTATATAGTCAATAAATGAGAGAATTGCACAAGGAGCGGCCGACAGCTGGGACCCAACAGCTCGAGGAGTATTTGTTTTTTGAGGTGTGAGCAGAGTTTTTCTTGAGCGATGTTTTTGTTGTTTTTCAGAGGAGCAGGGTATCAACTGGGCGGGCTATGGCCCGTCTGGCCTAGGCTGTTCTTTTATGTCGACCAAATATCCAACCCAGATATTAATTTTTCAATGTGAAAATGGCTAGCCCAGCTATACTTTTTTTGCGGAATACTCAACCCAGGTCAACTTGTTATTCTCCGTCCCGCATTAGACTTGCCAAGAAAATGGGCTTTAAGAAATAATAAATGGGCTGTAATTAAAAAAAATTGGCTGTAAATATAAAAAATGCACCGAACAGGTCATTTTTTTTAATTTCGTTACTTGTTGCGCACGCAAAATTTCGTTAGATTTTTACCTAATACAAATTTATTTTGAAATTATATTTAATCTGACTCAAAATTTCGGGTTAAAAAATATTTCGGATCCCATCAAAATGTGGGAAATTTTGTTGAATTTTTTTTAGCGGTTGGTTGAAATTATTAACCGTTGTCCTGGCTAGAAAATGGGCTGTAATTTTAACAAACAGTAAATGGGCAGAGTAAATTCCATTAGAATTAAAAAATGGGATGTACATTATAACAAATCGCAAATGGGCTATATGTTCTCTGCCACAGATGTGATGGTCACTTGTGGGCCTACTAAGATGACACGTACGCAAGGCTTTGTCAACTTATAGCCAACACATGATTCTAGTAGCAGTGGCCATTGGATGTCCATCTAACGATTGTGGTTCTTCTTTAATCGGATATTCATGCTTCAGCCGCCCAAACCACCGCCGGTGGTACCGCCTGCTACCGCCTCCTGTGGCCGGTTGTGCTGCCGCGCAGGCCTCACCGGGCCACCCTACTCTCATCGCCGTCCAGGCCATTCCTCTACTCACCAACACCTCCTATTATTCTCCGATGACGGCAGCCTCACACCGCAGCCGAACCAGTGAACCTTCGTACTCCCCTCCATGTGGGCATCCACTGTTGTGTCTTCGTCGGCTCCAGGTCGTTCCCTTCCTAGGCCTCGCCATCGTCCACCGCATTGGTTCTCTCGGCGCGGCGTGGTCAACTTTGTCAACAAACGATAGTCATCGGAAGAGGCATGTACGTGGAGTGGCTGACAGTAGGGACACGCATGGCCCATGGCCGCACGCGAGCAAGTCCCTCCTTATTATGCGAAAACAAATGATTTCTCCCCCTGATAGGTTTGAGCCACCAGCTACATCTTCGCACGCAGGGAAGTGTTTCCTTTATTACACGGAAAAGAAATTTACCTCTCCCTGACAGCTGGGACCCACCAACTTTATTATCATCCATTTCGCGAAAATATAGATTGTACCAAAGATGCTATTTTTTTCTTTTTATTCTAACTCAAAAAATAAGAAATTAAAAAGAACCAGAAAACATCTTCGCACGCAAGGAAGTGCCACCTTATTACGAGCAAAAAAATGATTCCACCCTGCTAGCTGGGACCCACCAGATTTGGAGGCTGACTTGTGGGCCAACTAAGTTGACGCGTACGGGCTTTGTCAACTTAGTCAAAACGATTCTAGCTGCACTTACCGTTGGATGTTAAATCACCGGTCGTGCTGCGTCTTCAACCTCTGGTCTTCTTGCTCCAGCCGCCCAAACCAGGCCCGTCGTACCGCCTGCTCCAGCATCCCATGGCCGGCTGTGCTGCCGCACAGGCCTCACAGACCGACCATACTATGATTGGCCAGGCCTTCCCTCTACTCACCCACACCCCCTGTTATTCTCCGGCGACGGCAGCCTTACGCCGCAGCCGAACCAGTGAACCCTCGTACTCCCCTCCGCGTGGGCATCCACCGGCCTCGTCTTCTCTGGCTCCTCGCCGTTCCCTTCCTAGGCCTCGCCGTCGTCCACCGCCTTGATGCTCTAGGTGCCACGTGGTCAATGAGGTCAACGAACGACAGCCATTGGAAGTGGACTTTAGGCTGTGAGGCTGACAGGTGGACCCACCAGCTACATCTTCGAACACAAGGAAGTGCCTCCTTATTATTCGCAAAATAAAAATGATTCCTCCCCCTGACAGCCGAGACCCACCAGCTATATCTTCGCACGCAAGGGAGTGCATCCTTATCCTCCCTGACAGCTGGGACCCACCCGGTTGAAGTGTATGTAGCGTTGTCACGAACGTGTATGTACATAGTGGTCGATCGGTCTCTGCAACGATGAACCGTTGCCGAGCAAGCGGCAGCACGTGTAGTAGTAGAGCCCCCGACGTAGCAGTTCAGACAGTCCCTTCTAAACCGTGTACACAGTACGTACAACCACATGCCAAAAAATACGGCCACGTACGTACATACGGGCGGGGTCTCGAACGTCTACTCACGCAAACGTACGGCCAGGGCTCGTGTACATGGAGAGCCAACGGACGGCAGCAACGGCATCCTGTACATCGGGCAGCCAACCGGCTGGGTCAGAACAGAGAAACAACGTCCTGTTCATCGGGAGGCAACAGACTGGGTCGGAATGCGTCCTGTTCAACGGGAGCCAACCAGCTTGGACGGAACAGCCGAAACGGGGTCTGGCGTACCACAGTACAGAGGAAACAGCCTTCTGTTCGACCGGCTACGGTCGAAACGGCATCCTGTTCATCGGGAGGGGTGTGGCGTACCGCAAAACAGAGGAAGCGGACTTGTGTTGGAGCGCTACGGTCGAAATGGGGGGTCCTGTTCATCAGGAGGGGTGTGGCGTACCGCAAAACGGGACTCCACGAGCTACTGTTCACCCACCGTCGACTTGCTTCAGCCTCCACTGTTCATCCACCGCGTCTTCCTCCTACGTCCACCAGCTACTGTTCATCCACGGGCTACTATTCATCCAGCCCTCCACCGGCTACTGTTCAACCAACCCTCCACGGGGTCCTGTTCATCCACCCCCGACCAGCTCGGCTATGGCGGCCTCCTCTCGGGGTCCTGTTCATCCAGCGGCAACGGCCTATATACTACCACGGGGTCCTGTTCATCCAACCCTCACCGGGAACTGTTCATCCAACCCCAACCACGTACGTCTCGACTCGTTCAACCAACCCCCACATTCACTGTTCATCAAGAGGCAGCAGGTTCGATCGGCTTCAGTAAGCAGCAGCAGCGATCGATCGCTCGGGTTCAGTTAGCAGCAGTAGCTAAGGAATCACTCGGGTTCAGTTAACAGCCAAGGGATCGATTGCTCGGGTTCAGTAACGTAGCTAGTGCAATCGCTCAGGTTCAGTAAGCGAACGCCTCGCTCGGGTGAGCCCAACACCTCGCACACACGCACGTACATATACGAGAGAAATGCGCATCGCTCAGCCCCGATCACCCACCATAACCGGGAACTCCCCGAAATTTTCCTTGCCCTTGCTTCTACCATGATTTTTTCCGTCATGGACGGCCCAAAGAATGTCATGCAGGTGCGTCTCCGGCCCGCCCAGGATGAAAAGCCCATTTTTTGTCATGATTTTTTGTCATAGAAATAGGAGCCCACCACATCTATGATGATACGTGCTTTTGTCACAATTATCGTCATAGAAGTGTCATAAGCATGACAGAAAAAAATCGTTCGGCCCAAAATGTCACGGATGTGTCTTTTTTGTAGTGTCTTCTCCAGGAAGCCGCCTTCCCTCTTCGGCTCGAGCGCACTTGTCCGCCAGGGTGTACAACTCATTGGCGGTCTTGGGCAGTCGGACGTTCATCTTGGAATGTATCCTTCGGTTGCGCACATTCGAATGGAACGCGGCAATCACAGCTGCTAGGTGTATCTCTAGAATGTTGTGGTGCACTCGACTGAATCTCTGCATATACTTTCGCAAGCTCTCCCCTTCCTTCTGTGGAAGGGCTTGCAAAAAACTGGGGTGTCCCAGCTCCTGATGGCCGCCCGTGAAGGTGCCAACAAACTCATTGCACAGGTCAGCCCACGATGAGATGGAGTTCTCCGGCAGGGGCATCAGCCACGACCTCACATTTGACTTGAGCACCAAAGGGAAGTAGTTGGCAAACACTTTCTCATCCCTGCCCCCGGCGGCTTGAACGGCAATCGTGTAGATGCTCAAGAGCTCTGCCGGGTTCAGCTTTCCATCATATTTTTCTGGCAATTCGGGCTTGAAAACGCGGTCAGATGGCCAACAGACTTGCCGCAGCTCGCGAGTTAAGGCAGGGCACCCAACCTCGAAAGGTAAGTACCCACCCTCACTAGGCGCGGGTTCGTCGACGTCTGGGCCATTGCGTCTGTTAGATTGACGGCAGGTCTCCTGGGGCCGCTCTATAGTGACACGCGCATCTTCCCTCCGCCGATCTTCCAGGACCTGCCACTAATCTCGACGGGCTCATGGATTAGGCGAGGCCATCGAAGCTTCGTCGGGCTCGTGGTCACATTGCTCTTGTTGCTGCCTCTGGGTTTGCTATCATGGAGGTGACTACACCGTTAGTGCGGCCCCCTCAACACGGCCAGCAGCTCGAGCTATTGTTGTCGCCTGTGGGCGTCGTGATGGCTCTGCCCACCATGATCCTCCAGCCTCAGCAAAATCGATCAAGCTCTGGATGGTGGCCCTCCACTCATCCATCTGATCAGCTGCCGGTCGAAATCTTAGTAGGAGTTAGGCCCGTGCCATGGCTTCCGTGGCTGTGCTTGGCATTGCTGACGAGGCAGATCACGACGTTGCTCGACTCCTCATAGTACCAGTAGGGGCATCGCCGCGATCACGCCGCCACGGATCGGTCGCCAAGGCGGTCTGATGATGAGTGTGCTGCGCTCGGGGATTGGTGACCCTGTTCAGTGATTTGGCTTGCTCGCCTTGTTCTAGGCAAGGTGCGCGTCCAGTGGTCACGTCTGCAACAGGCGCGACCGGAGGGTCATGACTCGCACCGGAGCTAGCATCGCCACCGCGGCTGTGTCCGCTGGTGCGGCGGGGTGGTGGAGAATGAACGCCCCCTCCATCCACAGCTTGCGGTTCATGTCCGTATGGATTTTTTTGGTGTTGTCCTCCTCCGGGGCCTCCCGCTCCAGCTTCGTCCACGGGGGACACAACGACAGCGCCGCCTGCGCTGGTTGCACTGCCAGTGGTAGCAGCTTCACCTAATGCCACCGCAGTGCCAGCGACGCTCGCGGCCGCGTGAGAGGGGGCCTTCGAAGTGGAAGGGTGCACGGTTGCACCGGACTTCTTCTTGGGCGCCATGTGTGAGGATGATGATGATCGACGATGGAGTTTGATGCGCTGTTTACGACTTCAGGTTCGCACAAGCGACAGCCCCCTACCTGGCACGCCAAAGATGTCATGGTGGATCACAATCACCTATGGTGCCATGAGCCCCTTGTGGTTCGGCAAGGGGGATCACATTGCACAAAGAGCAGAAGCCATTGAACAACACGGCGGTGGTGACACTGGTGGTTTTTACCCAGGTTTGGGCCGCTAGGTAGCGTAAAACCCTACTCCTGCTTTGGTGGATTGAGTGGAAGAACACAACGAGCACGTAACACTCAAGCCCGGCAAGGGTGCCTCGGGGAGAGCAGCTATGCGCGTACAAGTGTGTGAGGGTCCGAATCCTTTGTTAGGTCGCCCTGGACCTCCTTTTATAGTTTAAGGGGTAACCTCAATGGCAAAACAGTCTTTATCTACTGATTAGATAGCCAACAGTGCTATCATACCTAACTCTGGCAGTTAGGACAAAGTGCATTAAATGCACTGCTAGGTGTCATCTTGAGCACGAAGCCCGGCAGACCTGCCAGGCCGCTTAACCACCTCTTGCTTATCATCTTGACACGCTTCTAGACGGGAGTCACTTGGATAAATCTTGTCTTCTAATGGGTCGCCACGTGCTTAGCAGAGGCCACTTCATCACTTGGGGGCTCGACACCCCACTGATAAGTGACTTGCGTCGCTGTGCGGTGGAGCAGTGGTGTCTTGGTGGGGATCCCGGCCCTGGCGGGCCCGGCAAGCTTGTCGGGGAAGTCTTGGACTTGTCCTTGGGGCGGCCTCGACCCGGCCAGGCTCTCCTGCCCGGCAAGGGAGGCTTTTCCCAAGGTGATATTCTTCTGTCGTGCTTATTATTGGTCATCTTGATCCGCTCATTGATCTCACTAAGAGCTGCTTCTCTGGCTTGGGCTTGGTTGTTGATGCTGAACAAACGATGCTAGTTCGCCTGTGTGCAAGTCCGGGCAACAAATGCAAATGTTTGTTGCACCGATAGTCCTCTCAGTCCCAAGAGTTCAGGGAGGTCGCCGGACCCAGCCTTAAGCCATTCTTGCTGCCGTGCTGCCCTGTACTAAGACACAACATGTATCCCGTATTAGGCTTCGTACTGTTTTTGTTTTAATGCTTGTTGCACTGATATTCCTATGCGAGCGTATGCTATCCCCTTTCATTTCTCCATTGGCATTCATACGGTTAATTTCCTCGCGTACTCTGTCTGCCCGCCTACAACATGTTGCCGCGATTGCTTCTGAGGAACGGGTCCTTAGCATTCTGCTGGCAAGGACACGCTGCCGGTGGGTTTTTCCTTAACAGTCTTTGATGCAGCCACCTTCTTCGTTGAGCAGACTCGAAACAAAGCAAGGGCGCAAACAAATACGGCAAGGTTCCATCGCACAGAGGACTCGCCATACGAAACCTTGGTTTTTTCGAGGGATGTGCGGGCATGAGCTCTGAAGAAAGTTTACAAGCAGGCCAACTTAGCTTTTGTTCATGCTTCCCTCCTGCTGGGGTGCATATTTGCTTATGCGTACCATCCCCTCCTTTATGTGCATTCGTCCATCCTCTTTGTGTCTCCTGGCAAAATTTCGCACATGTATTCACTTTCGCCCTGAAAAGAGGGGAAAAAGGGAAGGGACAAAATGGAGGAACTTGGCGGTCTGTTAGTTATGTGTTCAACTCCGGCACGGGTCGAGGGACCAACGTAAAACAATCGTAACTAACGAAACATTGAGGAAAAAGGAATAAATTGGCCCCTCTCTCCTTTCCTTTTCTTGCAATGATCCCTCAGCAACCGGCGTGGCAGACACATTGGCGCACAGGGGCTTGCCATGGTTTGCTTGCCGGGGGTGCCAACCGATGGATTTGCCCCCGCAGTCAGCTCATGATTCACCCTTGGCGGGCTGAATGCAGGACTGTGCTTCATGCAGGCTCATCGACGTCGGCGCATCGTCGCTATGCATCCTGATCATTGGCGAGGAAGGAGGAAAAGGGAGGCCAAGTACGCACCGTTCTCTTGCTCGTCAGACCGACCAGGTCCTCTTGAAAACATGTGTGCTCGATCGAGGATCACGAGGGGGACGGCGCCGCCGCTCGGCCCGTCTCTCCTTCTGACCACGGACAACACGACTGCTACGTTATCTGTGTCAGCCGCGCCAGCCGTAGCATCGACGTCCCTCGCTCTCGCCGCCGCCGTTGCTGAAGTGGAAATGTGCGATGGAGTCTCGAATGGAGGAGGTTTGGGAGATGTATTGCTTCTCTTCTTCGTCCATGCTGAAGAAGGCGACGATGAAGATCGACGCGCTGTTCACAACTTCGGGTTCGTGCAAGCGATCCGCCCTACCTAGCACGCCAAAGATGTCGTGGGTGAACACGATCACCTATGGGGCCACGGGCCCCTTTGTGGTTTGGCAGGGGGAGATCACGTTGCACAAAGAGCGAAGGCTATGAGGCAGCGAGATGACGAGGTGACTTCGGTGGTTTTTATCCAGGTTCGGGCCACTAGGAAGCGTAAAACCCTACTCCTGCTTTGGTGGATTGGATGGAGGAACACGAATAATATGGGCGCTCAAGCCCAGCAAGGCGGCCTCGGGGAGAGCTGCTACACGAGTACAAGTGTGTGGGGGTCCCGATCCCTCTCTAGGTTGCCTTGGACCTCCTTTTATAGCCCAAGGGGTAACCAAAGTGGCAAAATAGACATTATCTTGTGATTAGATAGCTAACAATGCTATCATACCTAACTCTGGCACTTAGGATAAAATGCCATAAATGCTGCCATAGGTGGCATGTGGGGGTGCATCCCCGGCAAGCTTATATCGCCGCTTTGCCGTCTTCTGCTTATCATCTTGACACGCCTCTGGACGGGTGTCAAATGGGTGTGATATGTCTTCCAGCTAGCTGCCACGTGCTTAATGAGTGCCACTTAATCACCTGGGGGGCTCGACACCGCATCGATAAGTGACTAGCATTGAGGTATGGTGGAGCGGTAGTGTCTTGGCAGTGGTTTGGCCTTGGCGGCCCTGGCAGGCTTGCCGGGGCGATTCTGGACTTGCCTTCGGGGTGGTCTCGACCTAGCCGGGCTCTTTGGCCGACCTTCCCAAGGTGATATCCTGCTGCCTTGTTCTCCTTGACCTCACAAAGAGCGGCCTCTCTGGCTCGGCCTTGCATGGACTGGACTATGCTTGTACTGACGGGTCCAATTATATTGAGGTAGCTATTCCCCCGGCAAGCCCTGGCCATCGGGGCGGAGGTTTTCTGTCCGTGCACAAGTCAGGGGGAAATAAACACCCTTGTTTGTGTACCCCGACAACAACAGACACATTTACCGTGATAGATAAAGGTGAAAGTAGCACACGTTCACCAGAACTATAAACTAAACTCAGTTCAGGATCTTGCTTCTAGTACTTAATGATATGATCCATGAGATACGAGTCCATGCAAGCTCCTTTGCCAAATGTATTATAGATATAGTCAACTTGGACTGTTTCGACATCACCAAAAGCATTATTCACCATCAAGAACGCGTTACTGCAGTAACGATACACAAATGGGATCAAAATAAAGTTCGAAACAAAACACCCAAAAAGGATGAAGGACACACACATAAAACTTACTCGTTGTATTTGGTTATAAAATCTTGGCTGAGAACGAGATCCTTTATTTTTCTTGCCTCATCAATATATTTGAACCTCGGAGGCCTCAATTTCTCTAAAGAGTCTCTCAACTTAAAAGCCCTCTCACCTGCCCTCTTGTTCGAAAATACTTGAGCCTCATCAATGGGAGGATAATTGATTGCTGCAGTCCTAGTCCTAGTGATGCGTGGCACCGGCATAACAAAATCATCATCAAGATCAACTACCTCATGTGGAGAGCCAGGTCGAGCAACCTTTCCAACATCAGGTCCAGATGCCACATCCGTGTTCAAACCATCTCTAGCCAAAGAACCAGAATTCTCTGGAGAGATTTCAATGGCACAATCCTCCATAACTACCTCAGAACCCTGGGACTCAAACAGTGATGTACAACCTCCATGAAGATCCCCGTTAAAACCTGATAACGAGGAGAAAAAACATGGGAACACTCAGCCCAAATACAAAACCAAAAACATTAAATGCAGCTCACTAAAATAAAAAATGAAGTTCACTAAAGAACAGGGTGCAGCCCACTTGTCTAGAACAATGCAGCCCAATTGCATAGAATAATGCAGCTCACTTGCACCGAATAATGCAGTTCACTAAAGAACAGAATGCAACCCACTTGTCTAGAACAATACAACCCACTTGCATAGAACAATGCAGCTTACTTGCATCGAATAATGCAGCTCACTTGTCAACAACAATGCAGCTCACTTACACAACAATGCATAGCCCTCCACTGTCAGACACCCATTTCACTAGCACACTAATAAAATAAAACCTTAAGAAGCGGAAGAAGGCAGTAGGCAAAAATAAATAAGGCAAATAAAGAAGTTCACTAACACAACCTTTATCTGCAAATATTAAAAGTGAGGATAACTCAAGGGAACACTTTGTCGATGTGAGCCAGCTGTAGAGCATGGCCTTTCTGATGTAGCCAATGTGCTCCACCCCAAACTGAGCAACTCGAACACCATCCCAAGTTTGCAAGAATTGAAACATATAGAATCCACAATCATGCCTGCAAAAAAAGAACAAAAACATTAGTTTCACAGAAATATAAAAGAACAATTGAGGAGTATGGTGGAGAGGGGCTACAAGGAACATACCCATTTGGTTGAATTGGGATAACCACATGTTTCAACGCAAAGCCATCAAGTGTAGGAGGATTTAGTGGCTCATCAGAACTCGAGCTACCTTCTTTCCATGCACGCTTGATATTTTTAACCATCCTCCTAAAAAACCTGTTCGCTTCAGAGCTGTCAGGTTTATTGAGCGAGTCAAGAAATTCAAACCGCCTTTCCTTCACATTCAAGGCAACTACACAATAATGGCCAACGCCATCCCTCGTCTCTGCCGGATCAAATGTTGCAAACAGGACCAGTTGGAAGTAAAACTAAATAAAAGTATTACATTAACAATAAACAGAACACTATAAAACCAACACACAAAAATGGTTTTCGACACATAAAAACATTACTCACCATATCTTTTTTATCGACATGTTCCTCAGCTTTTGAAAAGAACATCAATTTCACACTCCTGCCTACACTACCACCATTCCAAATACTTGTCTGCCAAAACAAAACCAAACAAGAAACAGTGTTGAAGCAAACAGGTCATCACACAAAAACAGAAAAGAGAATCAAATAACAAACAAAAAGTTTTGCATGCTTACACAAATATGGTACGGCACAACCATCGTCGGAGATCCCTTAAACATATCTACCAGCAAAGAAACCCTGAGATCTACAAGGCCTGTAGTGAGCATCCCTTTATCCCAAAAAGATTAACCAACTTCGCCAATGGTAATATCGTCCAACTCAGTTTTAAAAGCAATCATGTCCCTAAATTTTTTTTTAAAACTGAAACATAAGATACTACAAAAATAACAAGAACGAAAAAGGGAAAGACTGCGATTAGAAAATACATATTAACAAAACAATTTATAAAAAGCCATACTTCTTCTTTTGGTCCCTCGGAGCCCTGGTAACAGCAGTGTACAACTCATTTTATCTTTTGAGAAGAGCTGGATCATTGCTCGACGGTGTCACAACAGGAAGTTCGTCATCTGTAATAAAAAAATAAGGAACAAATAAAAGATGAAGTTCACTTATCTAAAATATGAAGTTCAATAGTAAGATAAGGAAATGTGCTAGCTAGCAACTATTTTGAAAATCACCAACAAAGAAGATGTTCACTTATCATTAAACATCTGATGCAGCTACCATAGTAATTAAAAAACGGATGAGAAAAACTTCAACTTCACTGTTCGAAACAAAACACTTGCCTTCAGTGTAAGAGTCTTCATGCTGTTGTTCTTCAGAGCTAACCAAAACATTTTCTTGGCTAGGTTGCGACAAAACCACCACAGCCTCACTGGACTTCCCTATTGTAGCAACATCAGCATTGTCTGGATTTTGAACACTCCGGTCAACCACAATGTACTTAGATAATTCAGCTACATTAGGCTCCACTCTGAATATATCAGGAACATCGGTGGACGCCAGACAAACAGGAGAACCAGCAACACTACCAGCAGGAATGACATTCTCCAGCGGCTTTTCAATGTCAACATCAGAATCTTCGTGCCGACTAGGGGCAAAAGCATGGTGGGATTCCTGAGCTACAGAAGGTTCTGCACTGTCAGCGGCAACCGATACAGAAGCATTCACACTGTCACCACCAGCAACAACATAATCCCCCTGGTTCACATCAACACGAACAACGCCAACCGATTGATGAACTTCTACGCTTTCATCTCCAGGGTGTAAAAAGTTGAAAAAAGCCACAATAACACAAATGAGCGAGGGGAGAATTAACACAACAACACACAGTTCACTTATGTCAAAGACTGGAGCCCACATATGCAAAAAGAACTGCAGTTCACTTATGTAAAAAGTCCGCAGACCACATATGTAAAAGAACTGCAGTTCACTTGTGTAAAAGACTGCAGCCCACATATGCAAAAAGAACTGCAGTTCACTTATGTAAAAGACTGCAGCCCACATATGCAAAAAGAACCGCAGTTCACTTATGTAAAAAGACTAAAGCTCACACATGTAAAACTATGCAGCTCACGTATGTAAAAGAAATGCATATGAGTGAACAGAACAGCGTACGTCAAGCTTATAACAAAAAAAATTAAATTACAACCCACTAACAGAAAAAGTAATTCCACTAAACCTTATCGGCTACAACATCCGGAGGGGACGACGCATCAGCCAAGTCCTCATCCTTCTCAGAGCCTGTCGGTGTACTAAGTATTGGGCCATTAGTACCCCGTACTTGTGCACGGGCAGTTGTAGCCATACTCGCGGCAAGGCTTGTCGGGAAACAGATCGAGATTGACTCAGGCCACCAAGGAAATTCTCAAGTCAAAGATCTGAGGATCAGCAGATAAGAAGAGCTGGAATCCACAGGCCAGCTTCCCCGGCAAGATCTTGCCGGGATGGCCTGCGAAGCCCGGCAAGGTTCGGTGCCCGGCAAGGTTCAGCACCCGGCAAGGTTTTGTTGCTGTGCCACCGCTTTAGCACAGCAACAAACCTGACATTCTGGGTCCTTCTTTGGATGTGTGGCGACGTGCCAGTGGAGGAGAGCTTAAGCGGTGCTGATGGGATGGCCCCTTTTTTCCATCCCCATGAAAGTGAGGACACCTAAACGGACACCTCATGGTGCATTAAATGCGTTCGTCCTAATCCGTCAGTGGTTAGGTATGATGACCCTGTAGTTACTTTACACCTCAATGTATGTACATTTTGCCACTGTGGTGACCCCTTTGTGGTATAAAAGGAGGCCCAAGGCAACTGCTACAGGGAAGGAGGATCGGCTGGCCCATTCTGCATGCGTAGCCGCTCTTTGAACGTACTGTTCACCACGAGCGCTCCTGGAACCTGGGCTCAAGAACACCGATAATAAAACAAGGCAGGAGTAGGGTTTTACGCGGATCAGCGGCCCGAACCTGGGTAAAATCGCCCCGCGTCGATCGTTGGTTCTGCTCTTTGCGCATACCTCTCCCCCCGCCGAATCGTAAAGGGGCCCCTTAGGATCCCATAGGTGTCGCACGCCGACATCTATGGCGTGCTAGGTAGGGGGATTGTAGGTTGTGTGAACCTGATCCAGTGATCGGCGCCTTAGTTTCTTCATCATCTTCATCATCATGCCACCCAAGAAGAAGAGCGTTGCGACGGCGCAACCATCCACATCCGTTTTGCCTGCGCCTTTGCATACGGGCGATGGCGTGGGTGCAGAAGGAAGAGGACTAGAGCCTCCACGGCGTTCCGGTGATCCAAGCCAGGCGAGCGGCGTCGTTCGCAATGGCAGTGGCAACCCGCACGCCGCTGGATCCAGAGACGGAGCTATGTTGCCTACGGGTGGCACAACGAATTCCAGAGATCGGAGGACGCCTGCTGGAGCTCCCGCGCCGGCGCAAACATCATGGCCTACCCAGGTCGTGCACGACGAGCGACGTCATGGCGCTGGTGGTTCAGGGCGTCCCCATGAAAAGATTTATGCGCATCGATCCCAAGATGCGCGGGCCCAGCATGCACACCGAGCTGCCGGCGGAGGTGGCGCGTGGTCACGTGACCGTGATGGTGCTCCTTCTAACATGGCTAGGAGTCAGAGCACCTCACGTACCTCGCACATGTCGTCGCCGCCTACGCCAGCGGAAGCCTTGGCACATGCACAGCTGCTCCTCGATTTCCCTCCTGCTCCGGAGAAGATGGAGGAGTGGCGAGCTACTATCCAGAGCCTTATTGGCTTCGCCAACTAAGATGGGCCACAAGAGGTAGGGCCCTCACAGCGAATGCCCATCGATCCGGCGCGAGCCGATGTGGAGAAAACCAGAGTTGGTGCAACCACGGTGCACTCCTCTCCGCGACACCAGTGGCGGGCGACAACCCAGCAGGTCGATCACCGTGATGATGTTTCCACGGCGTCGTCCGATCCACGGATGCGCCGTGACCAGCGTCAAGTTCTCCAGGAACGAGGCAAAGAGGACGCTCGAACTACCATCGAGCGGCGACGGGAAGCGCGCTATCAGTCTGATAAGCGCGCAGGGCCGGCTGTCGACGAGCCTGCGCCGGGGGACGCAGGAGACTTGCCTTACGAGGTAGGGACTCCGGCGTTTACCCATGAGCTATGGCAAGTCCAGTGGCCCAATTCCTGAACCTTCAAGCCAGAGGTCCTGGAGAAATATGACGGCAAGACTCATCCCTCGGAGTTCCTGAGCATTTACACCATTGCGGTGCAGGCCGCCGGGGGCCGAGATGACAAGATACTTGCCAACTACTTCCCGTTGGTGCTCAAGCCCAACATCAGGTCGTGGTTGATGCATCTGCCGGAGAATTCTATTTCTTCTTGGTCAGATATGTGCCATCAGTTTGTTGGCGCCTTTGTTGGAGGCCACCAAGCTCCTGGCCAAGAGAGTGATTTGCACATCATCCCTCAGAAGGAGGGCGAATCCCTGCGCAAGTTTATCCAGAGATTCAGCCGGGTGCAGTACAATATTCCTGACGTTCACCCTACCGCTGTTGTTAGCGTGTTTCATCAGAACATGCGTAACCGCAAAATGCGGGAAGAGTTGGCAATGAACAAAGTCAGGAGTATCGCCGAGCTTTACGCTTTGGCCAACAAATGCGCTCGAGCTGAAGAGGGGCGGAAACTCCCTGGCGAGGCTGTTGGCGCGGGGGGCGAATCAAAAGACGAAGACGCTGCGACCCCGTCAAGGAAAGGCCGGCGGCGGAACAGGAAACGCAGAGGCAAGGCCGTGCTTGCTGTCGAGGAATCCGACAACCCCGGCGCCACCAAGAAGGCCAAGGTTGGTGACCCCGGCAAGGATCTTGCCGGGTGCCCTTCCTGTCAGGCCTTGGCGGCGGCCGACAAGTCGGAAAGCTCCGGCAAGCTGTATTGCAAGATCCATCGCACCAAGGGCCACGATCTCCAAAACTGTCGGCAAGTTGAACAGCTTGCCAAGAAACAGAGGGCTGAGTATGAAAGGCGAGATAAGGAGAAGGCCCATGATGGTGCTGACGGATCCGGCAAGAAGCGCGGTGGCCGAGGGGGTCGCCGCGGCAAGGCCAAGCAACAGAAGGAGAGGCCCGCTCGAGGCCGAGACAAAGAAGAAGATGATGACGAAGAAGACGATGAGTCCAGTGAGCAAGAATTCCAGAAAGCTACAGAGGCCATGTGTATCGATGGGGGCGCCTCGCTGCATTCTTCCCACCGTCGACTCAAACAGTGGGTGCGGGAAGTCAATGCAGCGGAGCCATCACCAGATGCATGTAGGCCCCTGAAGTGGTCCAACACGCCTATCATTTCCGACGCCAAGGATCACCCTGTTCGCACAACTATGGTCGGGTGCTTGCCATTGTTGGTCTCACCAACAATTCGCAACCTCAAGGTGACGAAAATGCTAGTTGACGGTGGGGCCGGGCTAAACCTAATCTCACCAGATGTGCTCAAGAGGCTTCAGATTCCTGATGAAGATCTCGAAGAAACGGGCACGTTTCAAGGGGTCAATCCAGGAAGAACCCAGCCAAAGGGCAAGATTACGCTGCCGGTGACATTTGGTAGCGAGCTCAACTACAGGGCCGAGAAGGTAGTGTTTGATGTCGCCAAGATCCCCATGTCATACAATGGGATCCTTGGTCGGCCAGCGCTGGCTAAGTTCATGGCCACATCACACTACGCGTATAATGTTTTGAAGATGCACGGGCCGTTGAGCGTCATTACTATCCATTCCGATAAGAAAGATGCGCTCATCTATGCCGACCAACTTTACCGGGAAGCAGTTGCAGCACCTGTCGTCAAGGCATCTGCTCCTGCCGCTGGAACTCCCGGGGGGAAGAAGAAGAAGACCGACGAGAATCTTGGCGTGAAGTCCGTTGTGACGCCCGGATAATTAAGCTACAGTAATCCACCCTAATGGTGGCCATGTCATCATGATTACTATGCAAATTACCATTTGTTCTAAAGTCCAAGTCAAATTCAAATTTGAATTGCAAGTCAAAATAATATTTCTTTAAACGGTAAAACAAAAATGTTTGTTGGGTTGAAAATATTCACTAACTAATTATCATATAAGAACCAACATTGTTTGAGTATCTAAAATGCCATTAACCTATTTGAACTTGGACCAGTAGCATTTAATTTATCAATTACAATATAAATAAATGGTGAAACTTTTCTAAATAAATTGAGACCTTGTATGCGGCTTCAAAATCCTACCTAGTGATTATGTGCAAAGTTGCACCTATAAATAAATTCATTTAGTACCTCAAAATAATGCAAAACAGAGGTGAAATAAAGAAAAGCAGAAAATAAAACAAAAACAAAAAGAGCCCAGCTAACTACTGTGCACCGGGCCCTAGTGGCCACAGTGCACAACCGGCCCAGCCCACCCTGGCGCCATCCCCTTCCTCTGTTCACAGGCAGGGGCGTGGCGCTCATCTACCGGCGCCATGGCCGGCGATGCCCACGTGCCGGCCATCCAGCGCGTCCCCAAGCTGGTTAAGATCACCCCCGCGACCCCCGGGACAACCCTAGACCTCGCCCCCTTCTCCCTCGCCCCCATTCCCCCCCTCACAGGCGCATCTGGCGCCACACCGCCGTCGTCGACGCGGCCAGGAGCCACCCCGAGCCACGGAAGGATGTCCAAGACCTTCTACGTCTTCGTCTTCGTCCACTACGCGCTCGGGTTCGAGCAACACCGTGTGACATCGCCGGGATCGACCCGATCCCGTCCTCTGCACCGCCGCACGCCCTCGCTCGATCTGCTACACTCCGGTCGTCCCCGGCTTCCCTGAGCACCTTCCTGCACTCGCTGTGAGCCCCTGGTTCTCCTCGACCTCTCTTTGCTTCCCTCGTACAACGTAGCGACCCCCCTGCCCGAGGCCAGAGCCGCCGTTCGCCATTGCCGGCGAGCAAGTCGCTGGTGTGCTCCCCCGCTCTTCCTACTAGTGTGTGCGAGTTCTAGGAGCTGCTTAGATGTCGCCTACTACCTCCGTTTGATCTATCCGTGGCCATATGCTCGAGCTCGTCGTGTCCGAGCTGACACCGTCGCAGGCATTCACTGCTGCCGTTGACCCTGTGCATCACCGCGCCCCTGTACCTTGCGTGCGCCCGTCCGCGTACGCGCGCCAGAGCCACGTCTGTTCACTACTGCTACTCCTTGCTAGTGCTCATCGCTACTACTCCTCTCTGCCGCTCCATTACTGCTTGCCGTCGTCGCTGCTCTTTTGTTGTTGCTACTAGCGAAGCCACAGCTGCTTGCTGCTCCCCTGCCCGCTGCTTGCGCTGCTGCTACTCGTGTACTGATGTTGCCCTGCTCGCTGTTGCTGGCTCCTCTGCTGCTACTTTGCTCACTGCCGCCGCTTGTACTGCCACCGTTGCCTGCTGCTGTTGCGGCCATCCCTGCCCGCGCCCGCCTGAGTGTGCGGCGCCGCCCACGCGTGCCAGGCCACGCCCACTCCCGTGCCTTCTGCTGCTAGCTTCGGCAGCCGTGGCCTCAGTGCCCATGCGTGCACACCAGCCATGGCTGAGCTCCCGTGCGAGTGTGTGCGTGATGCGTGTGTGCGTGCTGTGTGTGTTGAGTGTGTGCGTGCTGTGTGTGCGTATGTGTGTGGATGAGGCCGGTCCTGTTTAGGTAGGTTAGCTAATTAGTAGTTAGGCTAAGTAGTGGTTAGGTATAGTGTAAATGACATGTGGGACCACCCTGGTTAATTACCATTTTATTAAACTAAAATGGATTCCCCCTTCCCCGATGACGTGCAACCATACGTTAGGTCACCCATAGCATCGCGTATTTGCCATGCTGCGCTTTGTGATGCTTTGATTGCTCTCTTATTTATTGTGCTTCCCCTCCGTTACTTCTTTCCGGTAGATTCCGGTACCGACATAGTCCCCAAGACTGACGCAGCTCTGGAGATCGACGACACCGTTGACGACCTTGCTTTTTGCCGCCGAGCAACCAGGCAAGCCCCCCGTTTGATCATCCCGATATCGCCCATTCTATTTTCTCATGCTTGCATTAGAATTGCTGCTGCTGCTTTACCTATTCTGATGCATAGCCTGTTTATTGTATCCTGTTGTTGATAATTACCTGCATATCCTAAACTGCTTAGTATAGGCTGGGTAGAGACCTATCAGTGACCCCACTAGTCCCGACCGCCCCGCTGGATTATCCGAAGACCCGAACAACGGGATTGAAGACCAGGCCCCGACACCGCACATCACCCCGTTAGTTGTAACGACACTGCAGCGTTACTATTGAGTGCCGAGGGTGAAACCTCTTGTAGCACTTCTGATGTTAACTCTGTAGAGTAGCTATTCGGTCGTGGTCATCAAGGGTGATTCCTCCTTCACCGCTTCCGATAACGACGCCGTCGTACAACACCTCAAGTGTGAACCCAGCGAGGGTGATTCCTCTGAGTTCATCTTGACGGATACATCAAGTAGGAATCCAACGAGGGTGATACCTCGGATTCCCCTGATGTTATGGACACACGGATACTTGGACTTTACACTGCTACATGGAAAGGCGGGTCGACCCTGAGGGGTACCCGCGTGTGATGTGAAGACGGGTTGCCTGCATGGTGCCCGAGCGGTGAATACGAGGCGTGGCCGGGCATTCATGGCCCTTGCCGCAAGTCCTCGAGACGGGGCGACGGGGTCACATCTTTCATGAGTCTTTGCTCGTTACCGCAAGCCCTAGTCCACTAACGATTTGGATATTTGATCCGAGCAGGCCTCTGGCCTGATAGCACTAACCATCACGTGGGCATAGTATGGGCGTTCTGCATCGTAGCATCAGCCGACAGTTCTGTCAGACGTCCAGTTCAGGATTGCGGCCGGGTCGGATCATGCCGTTGACGCTAGTATCCACCCTGCTCGCAACGACCCAGAGTGCACAGGGCGACGGCCCAAGACCCCCTTGCGCTTAGGATGTAGACCGGCGGGGACCTCTCTGCTGAGCTGTAGGTAGGGTTGCGATGTGTCGTTTGGCCGAGGCCGGGCATGACCTAGGAAAGTGTGTCCGGCCGGAGTTAATCGAGCGTGTTGGGTAAGTTGGTGCACCCCTGCAGGGAAGAAAACTTCTATCGATAGCCTGTCCTACGGTAAAGGACACTCGGAGTTGTATCCTGATTGATACAATTTAGAACTGGATACTTGGATACTATGGCTCTAGGATTGCTTCTCGCAGGGAGTCGACAAGGGATATCAGGACGAGGTTGATGACTGTATGGCTCTGGGATTGCTTTCTCGCAGGGAGTCGAGAAAGGATCTCTAGGTGAGGTTGATACCATTACTGCTACATTATATTGTACTGTCTACGCTCTTCTAATGCTGCAAGACTGCTGAAGATGCTAGTCTTCGATAGGACTAGGCCTTCTCTCTATTCTGGCATTTCTGCAGCCCAGTCCACATATACAGCCTCCCTTTGAAAATGTTGCATTTGTAGTGTAGATCCTTACTTGCTGAGTACTTCTGACTACTCACGGTTGCTTTGTTTTCCTCCCCCCCCCCAAATCAGTTTGTCGTGACCAAGAGGACGGCGCCCCTGAGACAGATGCCCCGTCGATCGACTACTACTACTACCCAGAGGATGGCTACTACTACGAGTTGGATGACGACCAGGAGTAGGATCGGAGGGTCCCAGGCAGGAGGCCTACGCTTTTCGATCGTAGTGTTTTATTTTGCCCTGCCTTTCTAAAGGCCTTTCTGTTTCTGTTTCTTATTTGTACTCAGATATCTGATGCTTCCGCTGACGCTTGTACGCAAGCTTATGTATTCGAGCCCTCGAGGCCCCTGGCTTGTAATATAAAGCTTGTATGACTTTATTTATGTTTTAGAGTTGTGTTGTGATATCTTCCCGTGAGTCCTTAGGCTTGATCGTGTGCATTTGCGTGTATGATTAGTGCACGATTGAGCCGGGGGCGTCACAAGTTGGTATCAGAGCCGACTGCCTGTAGGAATCCCCCTTTTCAACTCCTTGGCCGAAGTTGAGTCTAGTGGTCTAAAAACTAATTTACTAACTTGGCTGTGTGGCTTACGGGCCCACGTCGCCAATTGGGTGGTATTAGGATCTTTTACTCCTCGACCTTTACTCTGGGACTCTGTTCTCTTTTCTATTCGGGTTAAAATTTTACTAACTCCAACATTAGGTTCTCGTGATCACATCCACCCGGTGTTCTGAAAATTTCCCCCCTTCCTTCAAGATTGCGGGCCAGGTTCTGCTTGCAGGATCCTTTTATCGAGGGCACCCTGTGTTGTCACTTGCAGATTCCTCGCTCCAATAGTTTTCTCCGACGTTGATGTAGCATTTGCTATGTCTCGTTGTGTACTTCCTTGTCGCGTGCCTACGCGCCGCCTAGATGTCTAGCCCTCCCTTTTCAACTGTCGTAATGCCGGATACTAACCGAGGCTATGTGTGGCTTTGAATGTCTGGTGCGAATATACTGAATTATCTATTGCACTTCCTTCTGTTGTGCGTGATTCTTCATGAATCATTCCATACACATGCAGTTTTTCTTGCTAAACTGCCCCTGTTGATTTGGCAGGATGGCTGACGATCCTCCACCTCCACCCTATATTGCCGCCATGATGCAGCAGTTTGAACTCAACCGTCAGCAGTTTGAGCTTAACCGTCAGTTTATGACCGGAGTATTGGCTCAATTCCCAACTCAGAATGCTCAGCAATAGAATGCTCCAATAACTCTGCCAGAATTTGTGAGCCTCAGTCCATCCGTTTTCCGCAACTCCACCAATCCTATGGATGCTGATGATTGGCTTCGTGATATCCTGTTTGAGATGGAATCAGCTAATGTCGCTCCTGACAGTTACCTCACCTTTGCGACATTCCACCTGAAGGGCCCAGCTGCTCAATGGTGGGAAAGCCACAAGGCTATGTTGCCTGCAGAGACTGTAACCACTTGGCAGGAATTTCAGTCAGCTTTTCATGCACGTTACATTCCTCAAGGTCTGATGGACCAGAAGAAGGAGGAGTTCCGTAAACTCTCTCAGGGTAAAATGACTGTGGATGAATATCAGAGGAAATTCCTTGAATTATCCCGCTATGCTGCGGATGACGTCGACACTGACACTCGCAAGCAGGAGAAATTCCGTGAAGGACTGCGTATGGATATAAACCTCGCACTTGCTGTCCTTGATTTTGCAGACTTCGCAACGCTTGTCAGCAAATCTTTCCAAGTTGAAACAGCTCTGACTGAGTACCAGGAGTCGCTCAAGTGCACTCATGAAGCTGGCTCATCCTCGGGTCAGCCTGTTCAGAAGCGTCGAGTGTGGATCCCGCACAATGTTCATCACTGACCTGCTCCAACACCAAGGCCGTCTTATGTTGCACATCGTCTGCCTTCACCACCGAGACAGCTTACGGTTCATGATGGACCGCCTGATGTTATGGCTTCCCCTCAAGTGGCGCCACGTCCTCCTAATGGTTGTAAGAAGAATTGTCGAAACCGCCGACTCAGAAACCGTAATGTCATACCATCTACTATTGTACTTGGCCATGCCAATCACGTCAATGCTGAAAAGGCTCAGAAGGAACCGACTATCGTGCTGGGAACACTCTCTGTGAATTCAGTGCAATCTTCTGTTCTTTTTGATTCGGTGCATCACATTCCTTCGTGTCCCAGCAATTTGCACAATTGCATGGGTTAGCTATGAGCTCATTACCCACTCCTTTAGAAATCATCACTCCCCGGTCCAGGTGGCAAACCAAAATGGTAAGTCACAACAATCAGATCAGAATTGAAGGGTTGATGTTCTCTGCTTCCCTTATTGCTCTGGGACCTTCCGACATAGACATCATTCTCGGTATGGACTGGTTGACCGCCCATAATGCTTTGATTGACTGTGCCGCTAAGAAAGTCCAACTTACCCATTCTTCGGGCCAGACAGTCAGATACTCATCCCGAATAGCTCAAGATGCTAAGAGCCAGATATATGTTCTGAATGCATTAAATGCTTCACCTCTTGAAGGCATTGAGAACGTTCCAGTTGTTTGTGATTTTCAAGATGTATTTCCAGAAGAATTTCCAGGAATACCCCCTGCTAGAGCTGTTGAGTTTGTCATCGACTTGAAACCAGGCACAACTCCTATTGCGAAGCGTCCTTATAAAATGCCTCCGCATCATCTTCTCGAGCTTAAGGAAGAAATCGACACGTCACTTAAGAAAGGTTTCATCCGCCCCAGTTCCTCTGCTTGGGGAGCACCTTCACTCTTCGTTAAGAAGAAGGATGGAACTAACCGGTTGGTTCAGGATTATCGGCCCATTAACCAAGCCACAATCCAGAACAAATATCCGCTTCCACGGATCAATGATTTGTATGATCAACTGGCTGGATCATCGGTATTCTCTAAACTTGATTTGAGATTGGGATACCATCAGATCCGTGTTCGTGAAGAGGATATTCCTAAGACAGCATTCGTTACCCGCTATCGTTCTTATGAGTACACTGTCATGTCATTTGGCTTAACAAATGCTCCAGCCATATTCTCCCGTCTGATGAATTATATATTCATGGATTACCTCGACAAGTTTGTCGTGGTATATCTGGATGATATTGTGGTATATTCGAAGAATAAGGAAGAACATGCTGAACACCTCCATCTAGTACTGGAAAGGCTCCGAGAACATCAGTTGTATGCCAAATACTCCAAATGTGAAGTCTGGCTTTCTGAAGTAACTTACCTTGGTCATGTGATTTCCATGGATGGAATTGCTGTTAACCCAGAATGAGTTTAGGCTATTCTGGACTGGACTCCTCCGAAGAACGTCAAGCAAGTGAGAAGTTTTCTTGGCCTTGCAAGCTATTATCGTCGATTTGTCGAGAACTTTTGTAAGATTGCTAAGCCTTTGACTGATCTGCTTCACAAGGGCGTTAAGTTTGAATGGACAGAAAAATGTCAGGAAAGTTTCCAGACACTCAAAGACAAGCTAACATCTGCCCCAGTACTATCTCCTCCAGATACCCGCAAAGACTTTGTGATTTATTGTGACGCATCCCGTGAAGGATTAGGCTGTGTCCTAATGCAAGAGCGTAAAGTGATTGCTTATGGCTCTCGTCAGTTGCGCCCACATGAAGAAAATTATCCGGTACATGATCTAGAACTAGCTGCTGTGATCTATGCATTGTAGTTGTGGCGACATTACCTTCTCGGTAATCGTTGCGAGATCTACACGGATCATAAAAGTCTGAAGTACTTGTTTACTCAACCATCTCTAAACCTCCGTCAGCAAAGATGGATGGAGGCCATTGCGGACTATGACTTGGGTATTTCCTATACCCCTGGCAAGGCTAACGTGATGGCTGATGCCTTAAGCCGCAAGTCCTATTGCGACAACCTCATGGTTAGGCGAGCTCAACCTCGTCTTTTTGAAGAACTGTGCAAGTTGAATCTGCGTATTGTTCCATAGGGCTCTCTAAATAACCTTGTGATACAACCAGATCTTGAGAAAGCTATTAAGAATGCGCAAGCTAAAGATGCTGAAATTGATCTGATGAAGAAAGATCTTCACCTTCAAAAGTACAGGGATTTCTCGCTGTCTGAAGATGGAACCTTGTATTTCAGAGACCGCATTGTGGTACCTCGCTTCGAACTTATGACTGACAAGGTCATGAAGGAGGCACATGATACCCCGCTGTCTATTCATCCGGGTAGCACCAAGATGTATCGTGATCTCTGTCAAAGGTACTGGTGGTCTAGAATGAAGCAAGACATTGCTCGTTATGTTGCTGAATGTGATCTTTGTCGTCGCGTTAAAGCAGAACATCAGAAACCAGCTGGAATTCTGCAACCACTTCCTATTCCTCTATGGAAATGGGATAAGGTTCAGATGGATTTCGTTACAGGACTTCCCAGGTCACAGAAGGGTCACGATGCTATTCTTGTCGTCGTCGACCAACTCTCTAAAGTTGCACACTTTCTGCCTGTCAAAGAGACTATCACTGCTAGTCAGCTAGCAGAGTTATATATCTCCAGAATTGTATCACTCCACGGTATTCCGAAGGAGATCAGTTCGGACCGTGGCAGCCTTTTCACCTCCAAGTTCTGGGAAAGTTTTCAAGAAGCTATGGGAACTCATATCACCTGGAGTTCAGCTTATCACCCCCAATCCCAAGGCCAAGTCGAGCGAGTCAATCAAGTGCTTGAAGACATGCTTCGAGCTTGTGTTATTTCATTCGGCAAGAAGTGGGAAGAATCTCTCTCGTACGCTGAATTCTCTTATAACAACAGCTATCAAGCCAGCTTGAAAATGGCCCCCTTCGAAGTACTCTATGGACGTAAGTGTCGAACCCCTCTGAATTGGTCAGAAACTGGGGAACGACCGCTCGTGGGTCCGGATATTATTCAACACGCCGAAGAACAAGTCCGTAGTGTCCGGGAAAATCTCAAGGCGGCTCAGGACCGCCAGAAGAGCAACTATGACCGCAAACGATGGGGTTTGACTTATCAACCCGGTGATCAAGTTTATCTTCATGTCACTCCTATGAAGGGCACTCACCGTTTCGGAATCAAGGGCAAGTTAGCTCCACGCTACATTGGTCCTTTTCGCATTATTGCTAGACATGGTCAGGTGGCATATAAATTGGAATTGCCGCCGCAATTCTCTCATATCCACGACGTCTTCCATGTGTCGCAACTTCGTAAATGCTTCAAGGAATCTCCGCACCGAGCAGTGGATCACGAGATGCTCGAATTGCATGATGATCTTTCATATAAGGAGCATCCGATCCGCATTCTCGATGAAGCTGAACGTCGGACCCGTCAGAAGGTTACCAAGTTCCTCAAAGTGCAGTGGTCAAATCATACTGAAGATGAAGCCACTTGGGAACGCGAGGATAATCTTCGTGCGGAATACCCCGAACTTTTTCCTTCTATCTCTTAATTCTCGGGATGAGAATTCTTGTTAGTGGAGGAGATTTGTGACGCCCGGATAATTAAGCTACAGTAATCCCCCTAATGGTGGCCATGTCATCATGATTACTATGCAAATTACCATTTGTTCTAAAGTCCAAGTCAAATTCAAATTTGAATTGCAAGTCAAAATAATATTTCTTTAAACGGTAAAACAAAAATGTTTGTTGGGTTGAAAATATTCACTAACTAATTATCATATAAGAACCAACATTGCTTGAGTATCTAAAATGCCATTAACCTATTTGAACTTGGACCAGTAGCATTTAATTTATCAATTACAATTTAAATAAATGGTGAAACTTTTCTAAATAAATTGAGACCTTGTATGCGGCTTCAAAATCCTACCTAGTGATTATGTGCAAAGTTGCACCTATAAATAAATTCATTTAGTACCTCAAAATAATGCAAAACAGAGGTGAAATAAAGAAAAGCAGAAAATAAAACAAAAACAAAAAGAGCCCAGCTAACTACTGTGCACCGGGCCCTAGTGGCCACAGTGCACAACCGGCCCAGCCCACCCTCGCGCCATCCCCTTCCTCTGTTCATAGACAGGGGCGTGGCGCTCATCTACCGGCGCCATGGCCGGCGATGCCCACGTGCCGGCCATCCAGCGCGTCCCCGAGCTGGTTAAGATCACCCCCGCGACCCCCGGGACAACCCTAGACCTCGCCCCTTTCTCCCTCGCCCCCATTCCCCCCCCCCCCTCACGGGCGCATCTGGCGCCACACCGCCGTCGTCGACGCGGCCAGGAGCCACCCTGAGCCACGGAAGGATGTCCAAGACCTTCTACGTCTTTGTCTTCGTCCACTACGCGCTCGGGTTCGAGCAACACCGTGTGACATCGCCGGGATCGACCCGATCCCATCCTCTGGACCGCCGCACGCCCTCGCTCGATCTGCTCCACTCCGATCGTCCCCGGCTTCCCTGAGCACCTTCCTGCACTCGCTGTGAGCCCCTGGTTCTCCTCGACCTCTCTTTGCTTCCCTCGTACAACGTAGCGACCCCCCCCCCTGCCCGAGGCCAGAGCCGCCGTTCGCTATTGCCGGCGAGCAAGTCGCTGGTGTGCTCCCCCGCTCTTCCTACTAGAGTGTGCGAGTTCTAGGAGCTGCTTAGATGTCGCCTACTACCTCCGTTTGATCTATCCGTGGCCATATGCTCGAGCTCGTCGTGTCCGAGCTGACACCGTCGAGGGCGTTCACTGATGCCGTCGACCCTATGCATCACCGCGCCCTTGTACCTTGCGTGCGCCCGTCCGCGTACGCGCGCCAGAGCCACGTCTGTTCACTACTGCTACTCCTTGGTAGTGCTCATCGCTGCTACTCCTCTCTGCCGCTGCCTTACTGCTTGCCGTCGTCGCTGCTCTTTTGCTGTTGCTACTAGCGAAGCCACAGCTGCTTGCTGCTCCCCTGCCCGCTGCTTGCGCTGCTGCTACTCGCGTACTTATGTTGCCCTGCTCGCTGTTGCCGGCTCCTCTGCTGCTACTTTGCTCACTGCCGCCGCTTGTACTGCCACCGTTGCCTGTTGCTGTTGCGGCCATCCCTGCCCGCGCCCGCCTGAGCGTGCGACGCCGCCCACGCGCGCCAGGCCACGCCCACTCCCGTGCCTTCTGCTGCTAGCTTCGGCCGCCGTGGCCTCAGTGCCCATGCGTGCACACCAGCCATGGCTGAGCTCCCGTGCGAGTGTGTGCGTGATGCGTGTGTGCGTGCTGTGTGTGTTGAGTGTGTGCGTGCTGTGTGTGCGTATGTGTGTGTGGATGAGGCCGGTCCTGTTTAGGTAGGTTAGCTAATTAGTAGTTAGGCTAAGTAGTGGTTAGGTATAGTGTAAATGACATGTGGGACCACCCTGGTTAATTACCATTTTATTAAACTAAAGACAATGACACGCGGGCCCCACTTACACTATTCATATGTTGACCAGTCAACCTTTGACCGGGTCAACCCAACCCCACTGGCCCCACTGTCATACTCACATGCTTGGGTAGCACTAGGTGACAAAAGTATATTCTGTTTTTTTAATTCGAATTAGAATAAAACCAGAAATTCCAGAAATTGTTTAAATCTTTGAAAATTCATATAAAATAATCCGTAACTCGGATGAAAAAACTTTGTACATGAAAGTTGCTCAGAACGACGAGACGAATCCGGGAACGCGGTCCGTTCGTCCGCCACACGCCCCTAGCATAGCGAACATGCAACCGTCCCCCTCCGTTTCCTCTTTCCGAAAATGTTCGGAACCGGGAAAACATTCCCGGATGGATTCCCCCTTCCCCGGTGACGTGCAATCATACATTAGGTCACCCATAGCACCGCGTATTTGCCATGCTGCGCTTTGTGATGCTTTGATTGCTCTGTTATTTATTGTGCTTCCCCTCCGTTACTTCTTTCCGGTAGATTACGGTACCGACGTAGTCCCCGAGACTGACGGAGCTCCGGAGATCGACGACACCGTTGACGACCTTGCTTTTTGCCGCCGAGCAACCAGGCAAGCCCCCCCCTTTGATCATCCCGATATCGCCCATTCTATTTTCTCATGCTTGCATTAGAATTGCTGCTGCTGCTGCTTTACCTATTCTGATGCATACCCTGTTTATTGTATCCTGCTGTTGATAATTACCTGCATATCCTAAACTGCTTAGTATAGGCTGGGTAGAGACCTATCAGTGACCCCACTAGTCCCGATTGCCCCGCTGGATTATCCGAAGACCCGATCAACGGGATTGAAGACCAGGCCCCGACACTGCACATCACCCCCTTAGTTGTAATGACATTGCAGCGTTACTATTGAGTGCCGAGGGTGAAACCTCTTGTAGCACTTCTGATGTTAACTTTGTAGAGTAGCTATTCGGTCGTGGTCATCAAGGGTGATTCCTCCTTCACCGCTTCCGATAACGACGCCGTCGTACAACAACTGAAGTGTGAACCCAGCGAGGGTGATTCCTCCGAGTTCACCTTGACGGATACATCAAGTAGGAATCCAACGAGGGTGATACCTCGGATTCCCCTGATGTTATGGACACACGGATACTTGGACTTTACACTGCTACTTGGAAAGGCGGGTCGACCCTGAGGGGTACCCGCGTGTGATGTGAAGACGGGTTGCCTGCATTGTGCCCGAGCGGTGAATACGATGCGTGGCCGGGCATTCATGGCCCTTGCCGCAAGTCCTCGAGACGGGGCGACGGGGTCACATCTTTCGTGAGTCTCTGCTCGTTACCGCAAGCCCTAGTCCACTAATGATTTGGATATTTGATCCGAGCAGGCCTCTGGCCTGATAGCACTAACCATCACGTGGGCATAGTATGGGCGTTCTGCATCGTAGCATCAGCCGATAGTTCTGTCAGACGTCCAATTCAGCATTGTGGCCGGGTCGGATCGTGCCGTTGGCGCTGGTATCCACACTGCTCGCAACGACCCGGAGTGCACAGGGCGACGGCCCAAGACCCCCTTGCGCTTAGGATGTAGACCGGCGGGGACCTCTCTGCTGAGCTGTAGGTAGGGTTGCGATGTGTCGTTTGGCCGAGGCCGGGCATGACCCAGGAAAGTGTGTCTGACCGGAGTTAATCGAGCGTGTTGGGTAAGTTGGTGCACCCCTGCAGGGAAGAAAACTTCTATCGATAGCCTGTCCTACGGTAAAGGACACTCGGAGTTGTATCCTGATTGATACAATTTAGAACTGGATACTTGGACATTATGGCTCTGGGATTGCTTCTCGCAGGGAGTCGACAAGGGATATCAGGACGAGGTTGATGACTGTATGGCTCTGGGATTGCTTTCTTGCAGGGAGTCGAGAAAGGATCTCTGGGTGAGGTTGATAACATTACTGCTACATTATATTGTACTGTCTACGCTCTTCTAATGCTGCAAGACCGCTGAAGATGCTAGTCTTCGATAGGACTAGGCCTTCTCTCTATTCTGGCATTTCTGCAGCCCAATCCACATATACAGCCTCCCTTTGAAAATGTTGCATTTGTAGTATAGATCCTTGCTTGCTAGGTACTTCTGACAACTCACGGTTGCTTTGTTTTCCTCCCCCCCCCCAAATCAGTTTGTCGTGACCAAGAGGATGGCGCCCCTGAGACAGATGCCCCGTCGATCGACTACTACTACTACCCAGAGGATGGCTACTACTACGAGTTGGATGACGACCAGGAGTAGGATCGAAGGGTCCCAGGCAGGAGGCCTACGCCTTTCGATCGTAGTGTTTTATTTTGCCCCGCCTTTCTAAAGGCCTTTCTGTTTCTGTTTCATATCTGTACTCAGATATCTGATGCTTCCGCTGACGCTTGTACGCAAGCTTATGTATTCGAGCCCTCGAGGCCCCTGGCTTGTAATATAAAGCTTGTATGACTTTATTTATGTTTTAGAGTTGTGTTGTGATATCTTCCCGTGAGTCCTTAGGCTTGATCGTGTGCATTTGCGTGTATGATTAGTGCACGATTGAGCCGGGGGCGTCACATCCGGTAAGCGCGCCTCCTCGTAGTGCTGCGCTTCCGTCGAGGATGCACCAGAGAGTTCCACCGGCAAGAACAAGAGATCCAAGGCTGCTCCACCGGAGACCAAGAAGGTGCCCGTCAGAGAGGACGGAACGGGAGGAACTTTCACCATAAGTTTCACCCTAGATGACAAATAGGAAAGTGCGCTCATTGCCTTCTTGCGGGCGAATGTCGACGTGTTTGCATGGCAACCGTCTGACATCCCTGGTGTTCCCAGGGAGGTAATTGAGCACCACCTTGCTGTCTGCCCTCACGCGCGGCCCGTCAAGCAGAGGGTCAGGAAGGAGGCCTTGGAGCGGAGAGTTCATTGTCGAGGAAATCAGAAAGCTGGAGGCGGCAGGATTGGTCAGAGGAGTGCTTCACCCAACCTGGTTGGCCAATCCGGTTGTAGTGCGCAAGGCGAATGGGAAATGGAGGCTGTGTATCGATTATACAGATATCAATAAAGCCTGTCCAAAAGATCCCTTTCCCTTGCCGCGCATCGACCAGATTGTGGACTCCACCGCTGGTTGTGATCTCCTGTCCTTCCATGATGCCTACTCAGGGTATCATCAGATCTTCATGGCGAAGGAAGATGAAGAAAAGACCGCATTTATCACCCCATGTGGTACGTATTGTTTTATACAAATGCCTTTCGGGTTGAAAAGTGCTGGTTCTACATTTGCGAGAGCGGTCCAAATCGGTTTTGAGCCTCAACTCCATAGAAATATGGAGGCATATATGGATGACATAGTGGTCAAAACCAAGGACAAAGCGACGCTCATACAAGATTTAGAAGAAACGTTTGCAAATCTGCGCAAGATCAACTTAAAGCTCAATCCTGAGAAGTGCGTGTTCGGTGTTCCTTCCGGCAAGCTCCTCGGATTCTTTGTATCTTGTCGGGGAATCGAAGCGAACCCCGACAAGATCAAAGCTATTGAGCAGATTGAAGCGCCAAGACGCGTCAAGGATGTGCGTTGTCTTGCCGGCTGTGTTGCTGCTCTAAGCAGCTTTATTTCCAAATCTGCTGAGCGCGCCCTGCCCTTCTTCAAAATTTTGAAGAAGGCAGGTCCAATGAAATGGACTCCGGAGGCGGAGGCTGCACTGCAAGATTTGAAGAAATACCTTTCCTCTTCGCCGACGCTAGTCGCGCCTAAACCACAAGAGCCGTTGCTGCTGTATCTGGCAGCGACAAATCAAGTGGTTAGTGCTGCGTTAGTGGCGTGGCGCAGAGAGAAGCTGATGAGGAAGCAACACCAGCGGCAGGACCGTCAGGTGACGCGGCAGGATCTTCCCCGGCAAGGATTGATCCCGGCAAGACAAGATCTGTGCAGTCAGAAGAACCATTGCAGAAGAAAAAGGTGGTGCAGCACCCAGTTTATTTTGTTAGCTCTCTTTTACAAGGAGCTAGGTCAAGATATTTTGGCGTGCAGAAGTTGCTTTTCGGCCTCCTTATGGCCTCGAGGAAGCTGCGCCATTATTTTCAAGCACATGAAATCACCGTCGTCACTCGCTTTTCGTTGCAACGGATTTTGCGAAATCCAGAAGCAACCGGCAGGATCGTGGAGTGGGCGTTGGAGTTGTCGAGCTTTGGCCTCAAGTTTGAAAGCACTTCGACAATTCAGAGCAGGGCCTTGGCGGAGTTCGTTGCGGAATGGACCCCAACGCCGGACGAAGAGGTTCAAGAAACAACTCTCCCCGGCAAGGAAATTGACCAGCAATGGGTTATGTACTTTGACGGGGCTTTTTCGCTGCAAGGCGCCGGTGTTGGCGTACTGCTTGTCGCACCCACCGGAGAGCACCTCAAGTACGTGGTCCAAATGCATTTTCCTCAGGAGAGCTCGACGAACAACACTGTAGAGTACGAGGGTTTGCTTGCCGGTCTCAGGATCGCGGCAGACCTTGGTATCAAGAAGCTCGTCATCAGAGGCGATTCACAGCTTGTCGTCCGGAAGTTAATAAGAGTTATCAGAGTCCATTGATGCAAGCCTACGTAGATGAGGTGAGAAAAATGGAAGAGCACTTTGACGGTCTGCAAATGGAGCACATCCCTCGTGCCGAGAACAGTGTCGCTGACGACCTGTCAAAGCGTGCTGCCCTCAAGTTGCCTGTGGAACCAGGAACTTTTGTGCTCCATTTGACTCATCCATCCGTGGCGCCATCAATGCGGCAAGAAAAGAGAAGAAAATTGAATTCTGGTCAGTACTTCCCGGCAGAGCTCCCGAGAGCCGCCGGCAAGGAAGTTGCCGGGATCAATGACATGCCTGCCGGGGAACAACAGGCTCCAGCAGGGGCTCAGGCCCTTGCCGTCGAGACAAACGTTCCCCCGGCGGAGGAGATGCCTTTAGTCCTAGCTGTCGAGCCCCAGGCTCCAGCATGGGCGCAGCACATTGTCCATTTCCTTCAAACAGGAGAACTCCCGGAGGAACAGGAAGAAGCGGAAAGAGTAGCCCGTCGATCTGTTATGTACAAGTTCGTCGATGACGTCCTGTACAGAAAGAGACCAAACGGTGTGAAATTGAAGTGCATTCCTCGCGAGGATGGACTAGAGCTGTTGGCAGAAATACATGGAGGCATATGTGGCTCTCACATAGGATCAAGAGACTTGCCGGGAAAGCAATCCGGCAAGGTTTCTTTTGGCCCACCGCTCTCCAGGATGCAACTGCACTAGTAACTAAGTGTGAAGCGTGCCAGTTTCATTCGAAGAAATCGCATCAACCATATCAAGCTCTTCAGACAATCCCTCTCTCCTGGCCATTTTTGGTCTGGGGGCTCGACATACTGGGCCCTTTCCCCCGTGCTACCGGGGGCTTTGAGTACTTGTACATTGCTATCGACAAGTTCACAAAGTGGCCGGAGGTGGAAGCAGTAAGGAAGGTGACAGCACAATCAGCCATCAAGTTCTTTAAAGGGATAGTTGGCCTTTTCGGTGTGCCCAACAGGATCATCACCGACAATGGCACGCAATTCACAAGTCACACCTTCATGCAGTACGTCCAACACCTTGGCGGCAAAATTTTTTTTGCCTCTGTTGCTCACCCCAGAAGCAACGGCCAAGCGGAGAGGGCCAATGCTGAAGTGCTGCGCGGTCTCAGGACCAGAACCTTTGACAAGCTGAAAAAGTGCGGAAGACGCTGGATTGATGAGTTGCCGGCGGTTCTTTGGTCAATCAGAACGACACCAAATCGAGCCACCGGCCAGACACCTTTCGCTCTGATCTACGGAGTGGAAGCAATTCTCCCCACGGAACTCACGTACGGATCACCTCAAGTGCTTGCTTATGATGAGCTTGAGCAAGAGCAACTGCGGCAAGATGACGCTATGCTCGTTGAGGAGAATCGTCTTCAGGCTGCTGTGCGAGCTGCACGCTACCAGCAAGCTTTGCGCCGCTACCATAGCCGCAAAGTTCATGCCCGAAGCCTTATGGCGACCTTGTTCTTCGGCGGATTCAGTCCGCCAAGAATTCAAACAAGTTGACGCCGAAGTGGGAAGGCCCTTATCGGGTAGTACGAGTCACCAGGCCCGGCGCTGTCCGCCTGGAGACCGAAGATGGCGTTCCAGTGAGCAACTCCTGGAATATCGAACATCTTCGCAAGTTCTACCCATAAGGCGCGGTTGCCGGGGGCCCTCGGCAACCACTTTTTTGTACAAGTCTTGCCGGCGAGGCATGTAATCCTTTGTACAAAGCCAGGCGCAGACCCTGAGCACAAATGAATAAATTTAAGTGTTGTGCATTCCCTTATTGATTTCCATGTTCATATATATATGCATGTGTGTCTAAGATGTTGTATGGCACCTACTCCCGGTAAGTTCTAACAAACCGCCAAGGTTTCATATCTTTATTTTCTCTTCTTTCTTTTTCTTAAAAGACAGAAGGATTCCTCGCGTGCACATTTGCCGGGGGGGAAGGGAGATATGGGTACCAGTTGGCGACGTTCGGAATCGACGCTTGCCGGAGGAAGGACAGTGACAGAAAGCTAAGTTCTAAAACTTGGAACAAGTTTCCTTTATTGCAAAGTTATTTCCTTGGACGATTCCGACTTTTGTATGGAAAATCTGCACGCGAAGGAACCCTTGCTGTAATCGGTTGCGCCCTTATATTGTTTCGAGTCCGCTCAACGATTTAAGTGGCTGCACTGAGAACGCCAAGGAGTCTTGCCAGCCGCTGCGCCTCCGGCAGGCTGCTGAAGTCCCGCACCCAGCACTCGCGGCAGATTGCGCGCCGGCAAGTTTTTCAGTAAGCATAGGGTGAACTCCATACACAAAGGAATCAGACAAGGAAAATAGCAAGCATGTACCCAAACATAAGCAAGTTATATTACATTAATGAGTTGCCGTAATTCTAACTTGAGACTTAATTGTCTTTGGCATGGAATGACGACGGCAAGAAGAGGTGGATCAGTTAATCTCTGCGCTGGCCTTCGATCCTTTTGATGGAGTCCACCTTCTCAAGGATAGGCGCGACGAGCTCTTCAAGTGCCTCGAGATTTGCATCCTTTGGCAGATGGTCAAGCACATTGGAGAGGCCGATGCCGGGATTGTGGTGCACCACCTTGATAAGTACTTTGCGGAGGACGGCCCGGCAAAGCCGGCAGGTCTCGTTGGCCAATTGAGTCGCCCGGTTAGACTGGAGCAACTTCAGGGCATCAATGATGCTCTCGAAGAACATCGTCAACCTGGCACTCGAAGATATCCTTTCCTCGGAAGAATACCTGAAGTTTGACAGGCCCGTGGTTGACAGTTCTGCCGTAAGCTTCTCCGCAGCGTCGATGAGATGTCCAGTCCAGATCTTCATCCCCTTTTCGTAATCAATTTGGGCGGCGGGAGCGCTCTTGAGCAGGTTCCTCTCTCCCTGGAGATCTTTGAGTAGGGCCTTCTCGCGGGCCCTGCCGGCCTCGAGAGACTTCTGCAACATGGTCAGCTTCAATTCCAGAATGGCAATAGCATCATTTGCTGAGGAGAGCTGCTTGGTCTTGTTAGACATGGCAACTTGCATCTCCGCCAGGGTGTGGAGGGTTTTTGCCCTATCACCTTTGAGCGTCGAGAGCTCCTTGCCGTGTTCTTCGAGATCCACTTCCAGCTTCTTTACTTTGTCGCTCAGCTCATTCTTGGCGGCCTCTGTAGCCTTGGTAGCATCGACGGCCTCCTTGAGCTTGCCGGCGTGATCTACAGTTAGAGCTTCGAGCGCCTCTTTGTGTTTCTGCTCCAGCTCCTGGGTCCGCCGCGCGACAAGCTTCTCGATATCTTCATCATTGCTACGAAGCTTGACGGCGAGCGCCTGCTCACGTGCGGTGAGGTCTTCCTCGTGAGCATCAAGCGCAACGCGACGCCCCGTCAGGAGAGCATCATCGGCATCAATTCTTTGTGTAGCTTCCTCTTGCGCCTTCTTCATGTCTGATTGTTTCAGGAGGATTTCTGTCCACTGTTGGCTCACTTGTTCCCGGCCAGCAGTCAACTCTTGGAGGGCCTCGGTGTACCAGACTTGCATTTGTTCGACGCGCCTCTGAAAATCTGCTTCGGCCGCCTCGACAACTGCCATTCTGGAATCCGCTCTCTCTTTCTGGGAGCGGTGGAGAGCCTGGAGCTTGCGGAAATTTTCGCCCATGGCCTGAAGGAGCTGATCCTTTTCAGATTTGCCGCTGCTAGCGCTTGGATCATCAACGACCTCGAGCCCGGCATCAGCGATGATTTCTTCATCAAAGACTTCCCCTTCGGCTGGTGCCCCAATGCTTGCCATCCCCGGCAAGTTGACAAACAGGTTCTCGCTAACCTTGAGATATTTGCTGGATGAGGGGACTTCGGATGTTGACGGTTGATCCTCAGCAACCGCCTCACCAGTGGCAGGGGGTTCCGTGGTCGGCGCAGCGCCTGGCGCTCCTACGGCAGGAATGCCGTCAGTACGGTCATCAGCCTCGTTGCCGCCCTCTTCAGCAGGCTCTTTGGCGGGTTCCTCCTGCACAGTCTCGGCGGCCTCGACAGTGGCATCTTTGGCGGCCTCGCTAGCGGCGATCCTGTCTGCTTCGGCAGCGGCGTCTCTGGCGGTCTCCTCGATGACAACGTCGACGTCCATGTGTTCCATCACAGGGAACTCTGGAGGACGAAGGAGGGAAACAGAATAAGATCAAGATTGAAGTTCGAAGGGACCAAAGAAAAAGAGATAAAGGAAAGAATAGCAAGCGCTCTGAGGCAATCAGTTACCTGCGTCGAGCTATTGAGAGGTGGGCTCGCCCCTCCCGGCAACCTCGGTTGCCGGGGGAAGGTTGCCGGTGTCCATGCTTGCCGGCTCCTCCTCAATCAAGATGGGCTCGTCGGTAGGATCCCTTGCCGGGGATGCGCTTGTGGGCGGCGTGGTCGATGGAGGTGGCACGACGGGGGCGTCTTCCAATAACTCTCCTTGTTGCCGTCGTTCTCCTGCAAGCCCAGAGATATCAACGGCAAGAATAGAAACCTCAGCGCCCGCGAGCGGAAAAAGAGCAATGAACTTACGCTGGGGGTTGCGCTGGGGGCTGTGCTGGGGGCTGCATTGAGGGCTGAGCTCCGGGCTGACGATGATAGTTTCTGGCATGCTCGTGGAGCCTGCCGGGGGCTCGTCGCCCGTGGAAGTCTTTGTCCTCTTTGTCATCCTCTCCATCAAGGTTTCTGCATCACTGCAGAGACAATATAAGCAAGTCAGTAAGATTGATCCAAGATTGGAAGATAAAGGCTGTGGCAAGGTACTCACTCTTCCTCTTCTCGCTCCGGACTAAAGCCGGAGATGTCGAAATCGACCTCCATTGCGATGTCTGAGTAGGGAGGCGAAGGAGGGGTCCTAGGTCGCTTGGCTGTGGCAGGCGCCGGGGGTTGGCGTGTTTCCGTCACCTCAGCTTCTGGTGCGGTAGTGCGAGACACCCCTGCCGCCTCAGCAGTTGCCGCTGGTGTGGGTCTCGCGCGCCGTGCAGGTTGCTGTCGAACCCCTTGCCGCGGCGCAGTCTTGCCGACCGCTCTCTTGCCGGGAGCCTCGCTGCTCGAGGAAGGTTGGTTTGCCGGGATGCTAGATGCAGCCTTTCGAAGAACGCACTTTGTCTTCTTCGGGGCTGGGAGCTCTTCTTGCGGTTCTTCTTCAGCCGCATCTTCGTCGGACGAGCTCTCAGCGGCTGTGCTGCTCTGTTCCCCGGCAGCTTTGTCCTTCCCGGCAGGATCTTTCTCCACCACTACCTCTGCATCGCTGGTTTCCCATTCTGTGAAGCCGACGTTGCCGGCCTCCGCGGCAAGATTTGCCTCCTCCGCCCTGGTGGCGATGTATGCCACCTCTTCATCGGTGGTGGCTCGGAGTAAGTCTGCTTCTTCCCGGACGGCCCTCTCTGTCAAGTTATCAAAGAACTTCTGTGCATCTTCCTCGGATGGCTCAACCCATGTCGCGTCGAGACTGTGGGCGTTGAACAGTGGCATGGTAGCGATAATTGACCCCAAGGCAGAGTTGTTGCACAGAGGGACAATCCTTGCCGGCAACCGATGCTTGTTGTCGCGCTGGAACAGCTTTTGACGGAGGGCGCCCAGTTGCATAGCAGTCAGATTGTTGTTCAACCCGGGGCGCAGTCTCATGATGTCTGCTGCGTTTTTGTATTCCCAAGCTGGCCTTCCTTTATTCTGCAAGGGGGCAATGCGGCAGCGGAGAAAGTCGAAACCAATCATCTCCATTGTTAGCCCGGCAGCTTTCAGGCGAAGAATCCTGGTGGTGGCGATTATGAGCTTTTCATCTTCAGCGGCAAGACTGCTCCAGCCGCTGCCGCGGACCACTTTCTGTTGCTGGGGCAGACAGAACGGATGGGGATCTGCTTCCTTGATCCAGCACCATTCAGCCCGCCATTCGTCCCACTTCTCGCGGTAAACTCCTTCTGGGTACATTTCCTTATTCCAAGCCCTTGGAATCCAAGCGATAGAACCAGAGAGGGCCTCTCCTTTTTGGATTCGAGGGAAAAAGTAGTGGCGAAAAAGGGCTGTATTGGGAACCACTCCGGCAAAGTTTTCACAAAGGTGAGCGAAGATGGACATGCATAATACCGCATTCGGCGTGAAATCGAGAAGATGGAAGCCGTATGTGTACATGATGTCGTTGAAGAAGTCAGAAAATGGAGGACAGAGCCCGCAATAGAAATATGCGACGAAAAAGGGGTATCTGTCTGACCCACTCTTGGAGCAAGAACCTGGAATCACGCGAGTGGTGGGGTGAGCCTGCGTCTCCCTCGCCCACATACACTGGTACCGCCTTTTCAAAGCTTCTGCATCGAGCGACGGGGGGAAGACGACGTACTTCTTCCGCATCTTCACTAGTTCGCTCTCCGGGACATCGGCTTTCGCCTCCTTGCCATTGCCTTTGCTGGTCTTGGGCGGCATGGCGACTGCAAGGGCGGAAGCCGGGGATGGAGCGGGCGTGGAGGCGGCGAGCGGAAGAGGGAAGGCTTTGCTCTGAGCTCGAGAGAAGGAAAGCAATGGCGACGGCCAGATTGAGAAGAAAAGGGGGGTAAATAGGCTTGTGCCTCTGCGGTTTCTTCTTTTTATGAGGAAGGAGCGGGGCCGCCTCTTTTACTCCCCAATGTGAATGCGCCTCTGCAGGCGCGTTGCAGTTGCAGCTTTTGAGGCACGCTTCCCATGTCGCGCGTTCGGCGCGCGTAGTGGGGGGCACAGTAAACGGGATGTTCATGAGCAGTTAATCCCCTGCCACGTGTGCCCGTGCACTGTTTGGGCCTAGCCCAACAACGCCTCGCACTCGTGTGTGGCCTAGGCCCGGGGGCTCCTGTCGGTGTACTAAGTATTGGGCCATTAGTACCCCGTACTTGTGCACAGGCAGTTGTAGCTATACTCGCGGCAAGGCTTGTCGGGAAACAGATCGAGATTGACTCAGGCCACCAAGGAAATTCTCAAGTCAAAGATCTGAGGATCAGCAGATAAGAAGAGCTGGAATCCGCAGGCCAGCTTCCCCGGCAAGATCTTGCCGGGATGGCCTGCGAAGCCCGGCAAGGTTCGGCGCCCGGCAAGGCTCGGCGCCCGGCAAGGTTCAGCACCCGGCAAGGTTTTGTTGCTGTGCCACCGCTTTAGCACAGCAACAAACCCGACATTCTGGGTCCTTCTTTGGATGCGTGGCGACGCGCCAGTGAAGGAGAGCTTAAGCGATGCTGATAGGATGGCCCCTTTTTTCCATCCCCAAGAAAGTGAGGACACCTCACGGTGCATTAAATGCGTTCGTCCTAATCCGTCAGGGGTTAGGTATGATGACCCTGTAGCTACTTTACACCTCAATGTATGTACATTTTGCCACTGTGGTGACCCCTTTGTGGTATAAAAGGAGGCCCAAGGCAACTGCTACAGGGAAGGAGGATCGGCTGGCCCATTCTGCATGCGTAGCCGCTCTTTGAACGTACTGTTCACTACGAGCGCTCCTGGAACCTGGGCTCAAGAACACCGATAATAAAACAAGGCAGGAGTAGGGTTTTACGCGGATCAGCGGCCCGAACCTGGGTAAAATCACCCCGCGTCGATCGTTGGTTCTGCTCTTTGCGCATACCTCTCCCCCCGCCGAATCGTAAAGGGGTCCCTTAGGATCCCATAGGTGTCGCACGCCGACAGAGCCGTCGTAGGAATCTTTGTGCACATCACAAGAAGCAACTCCACTCTACGGGGAAAGAACAAACCAAAATGAAATAAGATGGTTACGATCAAAAAAGGAAAAAAACTTCAACTATGCACAAGCAGTAAACATTTTATAATCGTGAGGTACACAAAAAATAAAATAAAATGTAAAGCAAAAAATAGGTTCAAGAAGAGAAGCACATGGCAGAACAGGCATGGGAGAAGTACTTATACCTAACCAATTCCATCGTCCCTAGATGCATGAACACCAGAAGATTCCACTCCAGCCTATGACAAAAAACAAAGAGTGAGGAGCAGTCCACATAATACACAAAAGAGGTTCAAAAGGACAAAAAATGGACAACTTACATTATCAGCGCCGGCGCCAACGTCCTGTCGGCTCATTTCATCCAAAATGTGCTCAGCATCCTTCTCATACCGAGCACATTTTTCTTCCTGTGAATGTTTCAACTGAGCATACGAAGACTGAATATTCGTCACTGCAATCTTCGAGCTTTCAACCACGCCACAATCAAAATTGTGAGCAGCAACAATATCTTCTTCACGGGGGCCATGGCCAGCAGGGAAAAAACCAGCAACTGTGCTTAACCTGTCACCAGAGGTTGGCAAATCTTCTGTTAACTTCAAAACCTTCAGAAGAAGCTCATCAATCCACTCGTGTTTTTTGCCGCCAACAAATGTCTGTTCAGAAGAGTTTCTATTATCAAACATCCGACGAGCCGTTAAACCACGAGTAGGCGACTGCTCATCATCATAGGCAGGAAGCTGGCTATAGATAGGCTCATAGAATCTAGCCTGACTGCTAGGCCCCGCATCAGACCTACCACACAGCACTGCAGTAGGATGGTTGTACACAATATCGCCTGACGCCTTCCACTGCAAAAAAAGATAAAAAGGTAAAGAAGTACATATGTGAAACTAGAAAGTTCAAAATTATAATGACTGCAAATTAAAAAAAAACTATGATCTTAAAAACTCTGATGCACTAACCGGCAGCCTCCCAAATTTGTATGTTTCTAGATAAATCTTTCCCTTGACAACCATATCCTCATTGTATAACTTCATTAGGTCCTTGTTCATCAGGAATGACGCACATGGCGTCAACGTGTGCATAACTAAAAATTTGCGAAGCTTCAAGCAATCAAGATACATAATCAAGGGGACAATGGGACAACCCTCTGCACATTTCTGCTCACTACATTCTGTCTGCCACTTCGCCACAGCTACCTGCAGCTTATCAACAACAAGCTAACAAAAGTCCATCTGCGCCATAGCCGCATAATCCATGTTCTCAACCATGGCAGCAACCCTGCCCAAACGAACTGCAGGCCCGGGGCACAACATATTCTGATAAAGTATCAGGAAGAACACCTTGACAGCAAGATCAACCGTCACATGATCATCATCCTCCACCAACATTGCCAGCTTCTCAACCAAGTCCTTGACACCTATACTTCATGAACGGTCAAACCCAAGGTCCTCCTTGAGGGCAGACAATGAGTCATCATGGCCACTAGTAGCAGGCATGGGTGTAGTGCGACATCACATAGGGAAACAAAAAATGTGATGAACTACATCATGATTGATTCAAAGAACCCTGCCATTCCCAAAGTCCATTGTCATCGTGGCAGAGTCAATCACTCCCATCAGATAGCACATAAGAATGTGTGACACATTTTTCTTTACTATCAAGTCAAAGACAACATCAAAGGCAGCATCCCGAACACGATTACAGTGTGCTTCTTTCAATAAAGCAGCAGCTTTGCACACAGTGGGGATCGACAAACGTACGGTCTTGTTAAATCGAGCATCATCTCCCTCGTCGTCATCTTCAGTTACCTTGCTCTTACTAGACTTCTTCCTCTGTGTAAAGGAAAATGCAGTCCACATTAGAAGATTAGCCAAAAAAGAGAAAAAGGGAGATAGAATAACAATGAAAGAAACAAATGCAGTCCACTTCAACAAACCTTTGGAACAACATCCGCCTCCCCACCAGAGTCAGCATCAGCATCTTCGTTGACGAGGACATATATCTGGGGTAGGGTCCTAGACCTGACCTACATACCTACCCAAGGACACCACATACAAGAATCCAAGGCCTACAAAGCTAGGAAGGAGTCACCGACTGGAATGCCTGTGGCTACAAGTCACTAGGACACAGGATCCACTCGAAAGCCTCACCATCACTCGACCGTCTCTACCCACTCGGAGTACCAAGCTTCACTCGACAACAGAAGACCAAGAATCACCCTGAGACAACAACGGTCAGACGATCAGTTTGCCACCATAAAGAACATCTAATGCTGGCGTTACCTGTAACGCCTGCATCCTTTAACTTCTCCATTGAATCCTTGGGTAACGGTGCATTCATGAGGGGCCAGCGGACTCTATATAAGCCGCCCCTCCACCCCTGCACAAAGGTTCGCACCTCTTGTATCACAACACTCCAGATAAACAGGCTCCTACAGCACCGAGACGTAGGGTCTTTACCTCTTCCGAGAGGGGCATGAACCGTAGCTAGACTCTGCCCTCCTATATGTACCCCTATTCTCTACTGTTAGATCTGTTCCCACGACAGTTGGGGCAAAGCCGAAGGTACGGGTCAGGCAGAAGCAGCCGCTGTCGGTGTACTAAGTATTGGGCCACTAGTACCCCGTACTTGTGCACGGGCAGTTGTAGCCATCCTCGCGGCAAGGCTTGCCGGGATCAGCTCGAGGTCGATTCAAGCCATCAAGGAAATCATCAAGTCAGAGATCTGAGGATCAGCAGATAAGCAGAGCTGGAATCCGAAGGCCAGTTTCCCCGGCAAGATCCTTGCCGGGATGGCCTTTGGGGCCCGGCAAGGCTTGGCGCCCGGCAAGATTCGGCGTCCGGCAAGGCTTGGCGCCCGGCAAGATTCGGCGCCTGGCGAGATTTTGCCACTGTGCCACCGCTTCGGCATAGTAACATGTCTGACATTCTAGGTCCTTCCCTGGATGCGTGGCAACGCGCCAGTGGAGGAGAGCTTAAGCGGTGCTGATGGGATGGCCCCTTTTTCCATCCCCAAGAAAGTGAGGACACCTAAACGGACACCTCACGGTGCATTAAATGCGCTTGTCCTAATCCGTCAGGGGTTAGGTATGATACCCTGTAGCTACTTTACACCTCAATGTATGTACATTTTGCCACTATAGAGACCCCTTTGAGCATATAAAAGGAGGCCCAAGGCAACTGCTACAGGGGAGGAGAACTTCCGGCCCATTCTGCATGCGTAGCTGCTCTTTGAACGTACTGTTCATTGCGAGCGCTCCTGAAGGCTGGGCTTAAGAACATCAATAAGAACACAAAGCAGGAGTAGGGTTTTACGCTGATCAGCGGCCCGAACCTGGGTAAAAACTTCCCGTGTCGATCATTGGTTCTGCTCTTTGCGTATACCTCTCCCCCCGCCGAATCGTAAAGGGGTCTCTCGGGATCCCATAGGTGTCGTACCCCGACAGCCGCGTTGGCTGCGTAGGGCAAGAACAAAGGAAAGGCCAAAGAGCAGTGGATACCCAAGAAGAAGAGAGATCAGTCGGGACAGGACGTCCTTGATTTGCCGTGTGCCATTCACACCAAGAAAGATGAAGAGGGTAACCTGATATTACCCAAGCATACCACTGGACAGTGCAGGCTTTTGATTCAGCAGTTCTGCGACGGTCAGTCGAGTGAAAAGAGCCCCGACGAAGACGACGGTGAGGAAAAGGCTGAGGATTACCCCACGGTCAATGCCACTCTGGTGATCTTCGCTGACATCGAGAGTAAAAGTCGACTGAAAGTCATCAATCGAGAGGTGAATATGGCTATTCCAGCGACTACGGCGTACCTCAAGTGGTCGAAAACTCCCACTACTTTCGATCACTCGGATCTCCTAGCTTACGTTGCTACCCCTGGGCGGCAAGCACTGGTGGTCGATCCAGTTGTGGGAGGCACTCGGTTACGTAAGGTCCTCATGGATGGTGGGAGTGGTTTGAACATACTCTACGCCGAGACCCTTAAAGGAATGGGCATTCCGATGTCCCGGCTCACCGAGAGCCACATGCAGTTCCACGGAGTCATTCCAGGGAAGAAGACAAGGTCACTCGGCCAGATTGCTTTGGAGGTGGTTTTCGGTGACTCGAAGAATTTCGAAAGAAGAAGTTGATATTTGAAGTGGTGGACTTTCACAACGCCTATCATGCTATCCTCGGCCGACCGGCTTATGCACGTTTCATGGCCCGTCCATGTTATGTGTACCTCAAGCTGAAGATGCCCGATCCTAAGGGTGTAATCACGGTCACAGGGAATAGGCAGAGAGTTGAGGAGTGTCTTCAGCAAGGATCCAAAATTGCTGATGAGCAGATGGCAATGGTGGAATTGGAAGAATACAAGAGAAATGTTGGTCCGACTGATTTACTTCATTCCAAGAAACCAGCCTCCGAATCCGCTTTCTAGTCGGCGGAGAGACGGAACAAGTTCACGTTCACCCGAAAGATCCTGCAGCCGCTCCGACTAACATCTCAACAACACTCGACAGCAAATAGGAAGACGCGCTCATCCAGTTCCTCTGTGAGAACTGGGACATCTTCGCATGGAAACCATCTGATATGCCAGGTGTGCCCAAGGGACTGGCTGACCACTGTTTGAGAGTCAATCCGAAGGCCAAACCTGTTAAGGAACATCTTCGTCGCTCTGCTGTGGAGAAGAGAAAGGCGATTGGCGAGGAGGTAGCTCGGCTCCTGGCAGCTGAGTTTATACGTGAAGTTTACCACTCTGAGTGGCTCGCCAACATCGTCATGGTTCCCAAGAAGGACAAGTTACTCCGTATGTGTATCGATTTCAAACACATCAATCGGGCCTGCCCAAAAGATCATTTCCGCTCCCCCGCATCGACCAAATAGTGGATTCCACTTCAGGGTGTGAGCGTTTGTCTTTTCTTGATGCGTACTCTGGGTACCATCAAATCCGACTGTATTGACCAGATGAAATAAAAACTGCCTTCATCACCCCTTTCAGGTGTTTTTGCTATATCACCATGCCATTCGGCCTCAAAAACGCTGGTGCTACCTTTATGCGCATGATTCAGAAGTGCCTGCTCACTTAGATCAGTCGGAATGTTGAGGCCTACATGGATGATATCATGGTCAAGTCATGCAAAGGTTCCGACCTGCTGACTGACCTCGCTAAAACTTTTGCCAACCTGAGAAGGTACAACATCAAGCTGAATCCGTCCAAGTGCACCTTTGGAGTGCCTGCAGGTAAGTTACTCGGTTTTCTTGTTTCTGAACAAGGGATAGATGCTAATCCCGAGAAAATCAACGCGATTGTCCGAAAGCAGCGCCCTGAGCGCGTGCACAATGTCCAGAGAATCACAGGCTGTCTCGTAGTGTTGAGTCGGTTCATTTCTCGTCTCGGAGAAAAGGCATTGCCTTTATACCGACTGATGAAGAAGTCCAATACGTTCGAGTAGACCCCCGAAGCAGAAGCAGCATTTGTTGAGCTCAAAGCCCTGCTCTCCACCCAGCCGGTGCTTGCTGCCCCGAACAGCAAAGAGCCGCTCCTTTTGTACATTGCCGCTACTGGCCAAGTCGTCAGCACAGTCCTCACAGTGGAACGAGAAGAAGAAGGCAAGGCCTACAAAGTTCAGAGACAAGTTTATTACATCTCTGAAGACCTGAATCTGTCTAAGCAGAGGTATCCTCATTACCAGAAGCTTGTCTATGGTATTTACTTAACAGCGAAGAAAGTTGCACATTATTTCCAAGAACACTTGGTCTCAGTCATCAGTGATGCCCCACTGTCTGAAATCATGAACAATCGGGATGCAATCGGCCGAGTGGCCAAATGGGCCATCGAGCTCCTTCCCTTGGATATTAAGTTTGAAGCAAAGAAGGCAATCAAGTCCCAAGCACTAACAGATTTCATGTCTGAATGGATAGAACAGCAACAGCCGACTCAGATCCGCCCGGAGCACTGGACTATGTTCTTTGATGGCTCCAAGATGTTGAATGTTTCTGGCACCGGAGTGGTCTTTGTTTTCCCAAAAGGCGGTCGGCTCAGTTACGTCCTGCAGATTCACTTCGATTCCTCCAACAACGAGGCCGAATACGAAGCACTCCTCTACGGGTTGCGTATAGCCATCTCACTCGGCGTCTGTCGCCTGATGGTATACGGAGAGTCGGATCCGGTAGTCAATCAAGTGATGAAAGAATGGGATGTCAGAAACCCCACCATGTGCAACACAGTGAGAAAGTTAGAGAAGAAGTTTGAGGGTCTGGAGCTTCATCACATTCCCTGAATCAAAAATCAAGCAGCTGACGATTTGGGAAAGATCGGGTCCACTAGGAAGCCTATCCCCAGCAACGTGTTCCTTGAGCACCTCCATTCCCCGTCGGTGCAGGAAGATCCTTCCACTAAAGAGCCCTCTCAGGCAATAAGTCCCTCTAACCCAACTGAAATCGAGGTCCCTGCTGTCATCGACTTGGTTATGAAGGTTCTGGTAATTACACCCGACTGGACAGTACCGTACATTGCATATTTACTCAGGCAAGAACTCCCAGAGGATGAAGTCGAGGCACGTCAGATTGTTCGTAGGTCCAAAGCTTTCACTGTGATGAATGGACAGCTATACAGAGAAAGTGTCACTAGCACCGCCCAACGATGTATTCCTCCAGAGGAAGGTCAATTGATCCTAGAAGAGATTCACTTGGGAACCTGTGGTCATCACGCGTCCTCACGGACAATCATAGCCAAAGCATACGAAGCCGGTTTTTACTGGCCATGTGCCAATGAAGCCGCCAAAGAGATCGTTCAGCATTGCAACGGATGCCAGTTCTATGCAAACTTGTCCCATAAACCTGCATCCACCTTGGAGACCATACCACTCGTCTGGCCATTTGTCGTGTGGGGATTACACATGGTTGGACCGCTCAGGACAGGCACGAGTGGTTTCACCCATCTGCTCGTGGCAGTCGACAAGTTTACCAAGTGGATTAAAGCCAAGCCCATCAAGAAGCTAGATTCACGCACAGCCATCAAGTTCATGAGAGAGTTGATATTTAGATATGGTGTCCCACATAGCATTATCACAGACAATGGCTCAAACTTCGATTCCGAAGAGTTCAGAAGGTTCTGCACCTCTCAAGGCACTCGGGTGGATTATGCGTCCGTTGAACACCCGTAGTCGAACGGTCAGGCTGAGAGGGAGAATGGCCTTATCCTTCAAGGGTTGAAGCCATGACTCATGCGTGATCTCGAGCACACGGCCGGAGCTTGGGTGACCGAACTGCCATCGGTCCTTTGGGGTTTAAGGACGACTCCCAATCGGTCCACCGACCGCACCCCCTTCTTCATGGTGTATGGAGCCGAAGTCGTGCTGCCGAGTGATCTACTCCACAACTTGCCCCGAGTGGAGCTCTATTCAGAAGCTGAAGCTGAACATGCATGGCAAGACGTTGTGGACCTCCTTGAGGAGGAGCGAGAGATGGCCCTAATACGATCGACTGCTTATCAGCAAGACCTACGACATTTCCATGCCAGACAAATCAAGGGTCGGGCATTCCAAGAAGGAGACCTTGTGCTCCGAGTGGATCAGCAGCGGCCGCATAAGCTTGTCCCCGCATGGGAAGGCCCGTTCATCGTCACCAAGGTGCTACACAATGGAGCCTACCACCTCTACAACCTCGCAAAGAAGATCGATGAGCCGCGTGCCTGGAACGCTGATCTTCTTCGTCGATTCTATACTTGACGATTGCATTGTCAAGATGTAATAAGAATACTTTAACAAATATTTGCTTATCAAAGACATGACTCCTGCAGTCCTTCGATGATTTCACTCGCACGGGCGCGTGTTCCAAACCCCCAGTGGGAAGCTTAGCTGCGAACCAGTCTTTTCCTAAGTTAAAAACTACTCCGAGTGGCGAGCATCCCTCGCACTCAGGGGCTTAGCTGTGAACCAGCCTTTGCCTAAGTTAAAAACTACTCCGAGTGAGGAGAACCCCTCCCACTCGAGGGCTTAGCTGCGAACCAGTCTTTGCCTAAGTTAAAAACTACTCCGAGTGATGAGCACCACTCCCACTCGGGGGCTTAGCTGCGAACCAGTCTTCGCCTAAGTTAAAAACTACTCCAAGTGACGAGCACCCCTTCCACTCGGGGGCTTAGCTGCAAACCAGTCTTCGCCTAAGTTAAAACTACTCCGAGTGACGAGCATCCCTCTCACTCGAGGGTTTAGCTGCGAACCAGCCTTCGCCTAAGTTAAAAACTACTTCAAGTGACGAGCATCCCTCTCACTCGGGGGCTTAGCTGCGAACCAGACATCACCTAAGTTAAAAACTACTCCGAGTGACGAGCATCGCTCTCACTCGGGGGCTTAGCTACGAACCAGGCTAAGTTAAAAACTACTCCGAGTGACGAGCATCCCTCTCACTCGGGGCTTAGCTGCGAACTGGCCTTCACCTAAGTTAAAAACTGCTCCGAGTGACGAGCATCCCTCTCACTCGGGGGCTTAGCTGCGAACCAGCCTTCGCCTTAGTTAAAAACTACTCCGAGTGACGAGCATCCCTCTCACTCGGGGGCTTAGCTGCGAACCAGTCTTCGCCTAAGTTAAAAACTGCTCCGAGTGACGAACATCCCTCTCACTCGGGGGGCTTAGCTGCGAACCAGCCTTCGCCTAAGTTAAAAATTACTCCGAGTGACGAGCATCCCTCTCACTCGCGGGGCTTAGCTGCGAACCAGTCTTCGCCTAAGTTATGAAATAGGCTTAACCATGCAAGTAACTGGAAAGCAACATTCGGATATATCCGGAATCTCAAGTGCAGATAAAAGTACTCGGGCTGAAAGCCCGAAGGAGTTTTAACAGATACATAATTGCGCAATCACTCAATTTTGGAAAATACCCCGGAAAAAATTACATCGAACACACGGCCACTAGGATGAACAACATGAGCTCTTCTTTAAAATTGCAAAACCAAAATATGAAGATTACCGCTGCAATACAATGAATTCAAACCAAACAAAGACACTAATTACAAGATTCAAAAATGCATCGACGCACAAAATCCAGAAAAACAACAAGAACAACGGAGCGAATGAAGCTCACACGCCCGCACAATCGATTTCACAGAAATTGAGAATTAAGTCCTAAAAATTACACAAATTGTAGAGTAAAGGGAGCGATAAACGAATGCAATCAAAGAATTCCTACTAACAAACAGCATCCGAGCGCGAAAAAGTCGCATCCGACGCAAACACGAACAAACAGAGCAAAGCTCGTCCTCCAAATCGATCGATTTTCCCAGATTTTAGTTTTTTTCCCTATAAATTACAAAGAATACAGGTCAAATGGCGTCCAGAAACAAATTAAATCATCCCGCAACACCCGATTCCACACAGAACCCACGGTGTATATATATATATATGTATGTATATATATATATATATATATAGGAATAATTTTCTGTACTCCTGGGTGTGTGTACTCCCATCTTCAATATACCTCGTATACACATTGATTATACCTCTTTATCATTCTTAATATACTTCATTAAATATTCTAAGATACCCTAATACGAGTTTTGTGGAAAACTTATCATTTGCAACGTACTTCTGTAATAAACCTTTTTCACATACGAACAAATCAGTATATACGTAAACCTTTAAAAATATGTAGACTCGCATGCATTTTTTCATGAAACTCGTTTTGGGGTATCTAGTAATTATTAATGAAGTATATTAAAAATAATAAAGAGGTATAAAAGATTCATCTATGTGGTATATGAGGGGCGGGAGTACGTACTTTCAGGAGTACACAACCATTTTCCTATATATATATATAGAGAGAGAGAGAGAACACACATTTGTGCCTATATATAGGCACAAACTGAGCAAAAATATAGGTGAGCAAAATATAGGCACAAATGTGTGTTCTCTATATAGGCACAAACTGAGCAAAATAATGCAAATAAAAATATAGGTGAGCAAAATATAGGCACAAATGTGTGTTCTCTATATGGGCACAAACTGAGCAAAATAATGCAAATAAAAATATAGGTGAGCAATTCAAGGGTTTCCACCTTTATCTTAGGGCACAGGCATCCAGTGAGCTACTTCACTATATCAGGGAAACAAGTTAACATGAGCAACGTTCCACAAGGCCAAAAAAGTGAAAGATCCATATAGAGAATAATTACCCAGTCATAGTGATCACAGACCCTTTCCACTCCATACTCCATGCCTACATGCACTGCAGCAACATCAGCTGCAGATTAATCGGAGAGCATCTGAATATGTCAGAGAACATGTGAAGAAAGGGATGAACAATTGACGGTAATGCATTTATATGAGCCAAATGAAACAATAGAGAAATAATTCTACTTAGTTACCCCAAACTAGGTAGATACTCATCCGTTACTTGGTACATAATTATTTCTTATAATATAAAATAAATGAATACATTCTGAACTCTGAAAATGATATCAGTGGTAACTCCGATGCACATACTATTAAGTAAGTCATAATTATATCATAAGAAGCAGTGGCATTGAAGATTGCAAGGGTTTTTGAAACACCCACTATTAAGTAACAGGGCTGATCCTGATTTTCGGGGGCTAGGGAGAAACTAAAATTCTGGGGCCCCTTAATATAAATGTCAAAATAATAGTCTATGTTTTTGCCTCGCGGCTTTTGAACGTGCACAATACGCATAAATCTCTCTTAGATATAGCCATTGACTACTAGTAGGTAAACACGGTTATTAACATCCAAAATCATGTGTAAATCTCCTATACAGGTAGCCACTATTACTACTAGGTAAACATACAAGTATAACTCAGACAGGAAACCACAAAATTCACTTTCTTCGTGTACTTTGAACTCAGAATCATCTGATGGACAACGTTTTAGGCTATAATTTTTTATCCACTTTACCAAAGAAAACAAGCACAACAAAATGTTTAGGAGGAAATTATCTACATCTTTCATGTAGTGAATGAAAACTGGTTCTGCTTGAAAATAGACTAGTTCTTGCAAGCATAAGTATGCTGAAATCTGAAAATTACAAAACAGTAAGATGGAGCAAAGATTCATCACTGCAGTAACAAGCAGGTTGGACTTTGTCCATTATGTGCTATCACCAAATATTTATTCAAGTTGCCAAGGTCTTTGGCTAGCATACCACATCGGTTATCACCAGCTGATTATGTGCAGAAACTAACACCAACACCTATGTTTTCACACTGTAGTTTGAACCACTGATTTTTTTGTATATTTCTCGGTTATTGTATTTATAACAGACGAGCGCGGCAACGCGCGCCTTCCTGCTCTAGTATATTTGTACGGCAGTACAGTTTGGTGATATCTCATAGCAATTAATCCAAACTTAGAAAACTGGGTTCAATTGGAATGCAATCCACAACAATTACAAATTTTATTTGGGTGTCATGTCAAAATTATGCACCAATCAGTACCAATTTTAAAAGGACTAATCCTATCAATTGATTAAATTATTGGAAACAGTTCTTGCATCAACGTCAATTAACAGTTCTTTTCATGACTATTGGAAAGAGTTCTTGGCACCAACCAGTACTAATTTTAAAAGGACTAATCTTATCAATTGATTGGATTATTAGAAACAGTTCTTGGCATGTTTAGGAACTAGGGACTACCAAGAAGATTACCTCTGAGTTCCCTCGAGAGCACCAGTCTACGCACCGTGGGGCGACGCAAGACGCGATTCGTGGAGGGCCAGGGTGACGGATCCTCGGCGGCGACGGCGCTGGAGGAGGACCTCGCCGCCGTGGGGGGCGCCGGTTTCGGGCCGTCAAGGAGGACCTCGTCGGCCGTGGGGGACGCCGGATACGGGCCGTGAAGGAGGACCTGGTCGACCGTGGGGGACGCCGGATGGGGGTAGTGGAGGAGCACCACACCAGCCATTGGGGGCGCTGGATCGAGGCGGTGGTGGTGAGGGGCGGTGGCGGAGTTCGAGAGAGAGTCGACAACCTCTTTTTAGCTGTGAGAGAGGAGAGTGAATAAGAGAAAAAAAGATGGGCTTTGGCCTTTTGGGCTGGGCCTCATGGCCATTTTGGGCTGAGCGATTCGGTGGCGTGGGAAGAAAATATACATGTTTGGTTACTCCTGACGTGCCAGCTGGCAGCCACGCCACCAGCAACTTGTTCAAAAAATATATATTTTTGAAACAGACTGGTTCGGTTATTGGTGGCGTGCTAGTTATGCCGCACGCCACCAGTATAAACAATATTATTGGCGTGACAAAAAGTAACACGCCACCAGTAACTTGCATCGGGTCCTACTATTGGATCTCACATACTGGTGACGTGAATTTTAAAAAACACGCCACCAGTAACCTATTACTGGTGACGTACCAAATATGCCAACGCCATCACTATTTAAAAAAAATAGTGGTGGCGTGGATTGAAAATGAGGCGTCACTAACTAAAGTTGTGGCTAGCCCTGTTTCCACTAGTGGTGGAGTCACTCAAATGGCTCTCAATCTCACATAAGATGTGTGGCATGCTCTCGTGTATGGGACTAGTGGTAATCACACTCATCCACTCATAGGAAATGCACTCAATGTCATATATGGTGGAGTCACTCATCTCACTCATGTGGTGGTGGCTCTCCTCACATGGAAATTGGGGCATCTTGTCATATGTGGGTGTCAGAGAGATGTAGGTGCAAATGTCTCCATGCTCAAATCTTATCGCCGCCTTGGTTGAAGGGATAGTCCCATGGTCAACCTCCTCATCGATAACGCCTCCAAAGATGAATGATGATAGGATGTGGCAAATCATCATGCTCCTCAGAGACCAAAGAGATGGTCTCTTGTGCGGTCTCGTAGCTTGACTCCGAGAAAGAGTCTCATATGAGCATCGTCTTCATGTCGTTGAAGATGTTCTTCCTCGTCGCCTTGGTCGAAGGGGAAGACCTATTGATGAGGACATGGACACCATAGTTACACCCACAACCCCTGCTACTATACCTATTAGACCAATTACTAGCGCCCGCGCACGCGAGTTAAATTATCAGGTACTTTCGTTTCTTAGTAATGTTTCTATTGTTCATGAGACTGTGATGCCGCCTAACTTGGATACATTTCTGTTGCTTACAATTGAAGGGCTTAGCACGGACAAGAAGGACGAACATTGGAGCATGACCAAGCACGGAGATGAAGGCGTGTGCGAAGAGAACAAGAACGAACGTTCCAGTGGAGATTTCCGAACTTTGAAGCCACCATGATGACATACAAGAAGATGGTCGAAATATACAAGATGACCTTTCATAAATTTCATCCATAGCTTATTATTGGTCTTGCGCTACCTTATTTTTGGGCCAGGCCCATGTAATCTATTTTTAGAGTCCGTATTGTAGGGGAAACGACTTTGGAGGTGTTTTAGTCCCACCTTGCCAAGGGTGGAAGAAATCCCCTCTCTTTTCCCTATAAATACAGCCCTTAAGGCATCATTTAGACTTGGGTTTTATTTAGTTAAAAGTTAGCCATTGCTGCAACTTCGTGTACTTCGTTTGTGTCCAACGACCAGGCCAAGACCGCTTTTAGAACCCCACTTTTATCAATACTTGATCCATATTCGCAATATTCAGATTGCTTTATCATATTCTTGATTGTTCTTCGATTGCTTGCACGAATAGACCATCGTGGTTAGGTTGATCGTGCTCCGGCGTGGTCAATAACCTCTCAGAGTTGGTTTAGCGATTGCTAAGGGGCAACATCGTTGCACGTTTGTAGTCGGATCGTCAAAGTCATCTCCACCAAATCGATAGTTATCATCACATCGAAAGATCGGAACCCTCGCCTCTATCAAGTGGTATCAGTTTCCAGGTTGCTCGGTGAGATTTTACCAGTTTTTCATAGTCTAGATTGCATCTGTCCTTCATACCTAGAGTCCAAGAAAAAGCCACAAAAAAGTTAGAGTAGTTCATCATATCCCAGACAGTCTGAGCCTTTTTGCTCTTACCACTTCATTTTTGCGTTGTTAAATTTTTGCTTGCATAATGTGTCGAGTTGCTGGTTTTAGTTTTTAGTCTTTTGGAGTTTCGATTTCTAGTCATGTTTTGTTCACGTCGCGTCCGCTCACACCATCGTCCACTTCGCTGTAATCTTCCGCTGCCACTTATTTTCTTTGCCGCCGCTGTCGCCATCACCACCATCCGTTTGCTATTGCCGTTCATCACCATCATCACATTAGTTCATCTTGGAGCCTAATTCATCTTGTGAAAAAAAGAAGTGAGAGAGACTGGATAGACCATAAAAAAATATTGAAGGAGATCACGTTTGGAATCCAGCAGGAACATAGAAAAAAATTACAGAAAAGTTTGGATTCGGTAGTAGTACCTGGAAAGTAAGGAGAGAGAAAGAACTAAAGAGGAAACGGGGGACGTGGTGTGCTCTGGTTTGGTAACTTCAGATCAGCAAAAAAAAGATCAGACCGAATGGTCCTGGTTTGGTAACATCGGATCAGGAAAAAATAGCAGAATAAAAGGGGCAAGTTTGGTGCGGCCTAAAAGAAAGAGACAATGTTTGGCAAGGAATAAAGTGCTGATTTGTGGTTTCGGTTTAAATGGAAAGAGATCTTTGATGGGTCCCCAAATTAGGTGGTTACCTATTTTTTGGCTGGTGAGATATCGTTGGTAAAAAAATTTGATTGCTCGAGGTGCTTGATTTGGAAAGTTCGATCGGCTGCTGATTTGGGATCTTTTTGGAGAGGAAAGTTTGATTGTGTCAAATGGAGAGAAGTTAAAAAACAAGAATAAGAAGAGTTGTGTTCAGATCTATTTCCTTTGGAACTTGTAGTTCGTTTGGGAAGTGGAGATAGCAAAAAAAAACAGATTTGCCTCCACCGAATTGGAGTGCTACTTGGTTTGGAAGGCAAAACGAATTGAGAGAGAATAATAATTTTTTTGTTGGAAAGATTCTGCCATAAAGTTGCGCCAATTTTTGTGATGTTGGTTTGTTTGGAAAGTGTACTAGTCAACCACGTTGGAGTTTGGAAAGGAAAAAGAGTGGATTGCCAGGAAAAAAAGAAGGAAGGTTGGCACGGTTTCCTAATTACGCATATAACAAGCAAAGTGTCATCTGTTTTGTTGCCTGGATATTTATTGATCGGATGTCACTTCGTTTTTGGAGCAAAAACAAGAGTTTGAAAAAAAGTACTAGTACGAGGATTTGTCGCAGGTCCTAATAGAGTTATCTTGGAGATAGAATTAAAAGGAAAAATGAAAAGGTACACTTTTCTGCAACAACAAGTCTGATCGTGTGAATTAAGGGAAAAAAAGGCAAATTCCTTACGAGAGAAGTGGAGGTCGCAGTAAAAAAAAGTGTTCACCTATTTTGACTTGGTTGGAGAGTTGCCTTGAGGTAAAAAGAAAGTGAAAGGATGCTTGTACCACGTGCAGTGTTGCTGTCTAAAAAAAGCGTGTGGTGTTGGCAGCAAGAACAACACGGTTGGTGTTCTTAGCATCTCGTGAATTTGTCTGTGTCTTAGGCTTGCGTCTCTAGAACAGTCTAGCCTAGGACCAGCAATCAACCATTTTGAGTGAATTTTCAGCTTGCATTAATTAACGTGGTTGTAGCATAATTTTTCCACATATATAAAGCCAACCCAGCTCCACATATTTCTACACCGTGCATACATACGTTCACCTGGCAATTGCTTTACCCAACTTTTGGAGTTATTTGACACCACTGGTTGCCGGTCACTACCTGCTGCATGGTAAGAACTTGTAAGACTTTGATATATGTTATATTGTGAGCGTTTTACCACTACATCCCAGTAGTTCATAGGAACATTATTTTTGGATTTTGTTTCTTCTTTCTACTAATCATGACATGATCTAGAGTTAATTCATGGGCTTTGTCGATCGTGGGAGACGTGCCACCACCTAAGCCAATACCACAACCGTCATGAGAGGTGCACAAACATTCAAATGCACATGATCAGGTTAATGTTCCTATACCATCTTTTAATGCCCATTTCAAACCTGCTTTATATATTGAATGGGAGTTCGACATAAATAATATATTTGCTTCCCATAATTTTGCTGAACGTCAAAAAGTTAAGGCCGCGATTGGTTCATTCACTAGTTATGCTTCAGTTTGGCGGAGTGAACATTGTCAGTTATACCCTGATTATGTACCTACTACTTGGGATGATCTAAAACTAGTCATGAGAGATAGATTTGTCGACGCTTATTATACTCGTGACATGATTAAAAAGTTGCAACATTTAAAACAAGGTAGTGACACCGTAACGAAATATTATGATGATTTACAAACTACCTTGTTGCATTCCTCTTTAGAAGAAAGTGAAGAAGATTTTATGGATAGATTTTGTGGAGGATTAAACCGTGACATTCAGGAGATACTAATTCATGAAAAGTGTTATCCTATGGACCGTTTGTTTTGTCTTGCTTGCAAAGCTGAACATGAGATAACAAGACGTGTTGCCTAGAAGACAAACAAGCGGAAGGTGCAAATCCCAAGAGTTTTGACGGTTGTTCCTTCCACCACTCCGCCTACTATGACAACACCGTCTGTTGTTGTGAGCACTACATCACCTCCACCACGTGACTTGTCGCCACCTAGAGTGCCTGCATCATCTGAGTTGACCATTAGAGGTAATGACAAAGGTATCAATCTTCCACATCGACATGAGTATGATGAGTGCCTTTTCAATTTAAATGCACCATGTGATGAGCTACCCACTACTTTGATCACACCACCTATTTTAGAGGACTATGTTCATGATTTGACTTCGCCATGTGATCAAACAAATGCAATAACAACAATTTTGAGTGCACCCATTGAATTAACTATTGATGCGAAAGAACATTGTGAATCAGGTAATAATTACGATTTGGATAAAATACATTTGAAAATAATTGTGCCAATGTTTAATCCTTTTGATATGACCTCCAATCTTGGTGATGATTCCGTGTCGAATAACTTGTTGCATGTTTGCTTATTTAAGCATGTTGTAGCATGTCATTTTGAAAGAATTAACATTTATTCACTAATGTTGGGATGGTTTAATGATAAGCATTGTCAATCTTTTGATATGAATAAGAGTTTCACTTATATGTGCAAACAGAGTTGCAATATTTTCAAGCCTTTGACTTCTTGTTGTTGGTGCAATGATAGGCCCCTTATCTTTTGGAGTTTGTTGACATAAACAGTATGGGACTTATGTGTTTGCTAGTGCACACAGAGTAACAGGTCCCTGAGATCACGGGGAGTTTGAGCTAAACGATGAAGGTAATCTCCCAGTGCTGTAGTGAAGATTATCAACGAAGATTATGATAACAAGAGTGACCCCTCAAAAATTGCTGAAGTGAAGCAATTGGTTCGGTGCATGTCCGAGGAAAATGACTGCGTCCGAGGAGATTGAAGACGAAGCGAAGACGTAGCATTTGTTTCATAGTTCTTCTTCGCTTTATTAAGTCATAGGACCACCATACTATTAAGAGGGGTGTAGCGTTCGAAACTTTGATTTTCTGATGCTAAACCCAAATCCTATGAAAGTTACGAGAGAAATCTCTTTGTGTTCCGAGCAAATACTTGCCAGCAAGAGACTGTGATCTTCTTCACTGCGAGAGATTTGTCTTAGACAGAGGAGTTAGCATTACTTCTTCCTCGAGTAATGTTACCATTGCTGCCAAATCGGACCGTTGCAAATGTGTAGGTTGGCCATTGGCTGGACTGCGTGTCCAAAATGGTCATTTCCCATGAGGGAAGGTTGCAGCTATAAATAGCAACCCCGCGCCGTCTTTGTCTGCGGGCTGCTCCGTTTGATTCTGAGAAGATTGTTGAGCAACCCCCTCTCTGACCGATTTGAGTTTAAAATCCACGGAGAGAAAACCCCTAGAGCCGAAGAATTAGATAGTGGTTCAGCATCACTCGAATCTAAGTCCAGTACGCTCCGCCTATTACTCTTGAGAGCTGCAAACTCTCGACGGTTAGGTGCCAATTTCTTCAGAGACCAAGAGTGATTGTGGTTCTCGAAGAAGAAGTCTATGAAGGTTTGGAGATCGCCTCAAGTATCTACCATGAGTGATCGACATTGGTTGACGAACCAATTGTCGAGGAGAATATGGTGAAGAGAGTTTATCTTCCGTGTTAAGTCACAGCCCCTCCAACCAGACGTCGACCTTGTGCAGAAGGATGAACTGGTCGAACAAATACCCTATCGCCATCGAGCATCACTAGTTACCTCTGTTACCCATGTTTACATTCCATATATTTTCTTTCATGTGATTTGACTTGATGCATGTTTTAGTTTACATTCGGTACTTAGTTATAGCTCGCTGTAGTTTGTTTTTCATTCGCTCCGCTGCAGGGTTCCAAGAGTTTTGAGATTTTCGAAGAAACTTTAAAATTCCCATTCACCCCCCCCCTCTGGTAGACATACTTCGTTCCTACAATTGGTATTAGAGCGAGGTACTCCTTGACTCTGCTCTTTTTGGTCTAACAACCATGGAGTTTAAGCATGTCTTAAGTGAGCTACAAGTCGCATCTCAAGATTCCCATATTCGATGGGACAGACTATCCCTTCTAGAGGGAGAAGATGAAGATCCGTCTCCGAGCCATTGACGATGACATGTGGAACGTGGTGCAGTTTGGATTCATGATTGAAATACCTAAAGCCCCCAATGATGCCGAGAAGATACTCATTCAGATGGATGCTCAAGCTAAGGATGAAATTGGTGACCATCTCTCTCGGGCTCAATTTCTTCGCTATCGACAGTGTGAAACTGTGAAGGAACTGTGGGACATTCTCAACAAGATAAATGAAGGTGTTTCAACTCAGAAAGAAGCTCACATTGATACTCTTCGAGCAAAGTTCAATCGGTTCAGGCGCATTGGAAATGAAAGTTGTCAGCAACCTTCGATCGCTTGAGCAATATCGCAAATGAGCTGCAAGGCCTCGGCGCCAAAGACATCACTGAAACTAAAGTAGTGAAGAAGTTGCTCCGATCACTTGATAGTTCATTCGACACACTTGTTTTGATGATCAAGGAACGAGGTGATTTCAAAGATCGCGACTGTGCTGATATCATGGAGAGGCTGAATACCCACGAGGAACAAGAAGAAGTGAAGAGAGATCTATATGGTTCAAATCATCAGAAAAAACATGCTCTCAAGGCTATGGCTGATTCTTCCTCTGAGGGAAATGCCGAAGAAGATTCTGATGACCCTCAAAGGATCAGCAAAGATCTCACACTGATCACGAAAAGATTCCAGCGCTTTCACAAGAAGAGTCAGTTCTAGAAGAAAAGTTCAAGAAACTTTGGCGGTTCAAAATCTTCATCAAAACCTGCTAGAGAATACACCTGCTTCAAGTGCAAAAATCCTAAACATTTCATTTCGGACTGCCCTCTGTGGGAAGCTAAAATTCGAGCTAGTGGAATATATGACTCTATACACTATCGAGGCAAAAGCAAGAGCAAGAACTATGACTCTGATGATGAGAAGAAAACAAAGAAGTTCTTCAAGAAGAAGGACAACTCCAATTCAAAATCTTCGTCAAGATCTTCCTCAAGAAAACCTTCCAAGTCCTCCTCCAACCGCAAGAATAACTCTCGCAAGGCCAAGGCGTACATTGGCAAGGAGATGGATTCTGATGAAGAAGAATCATCTGACTCCGAAGAAGCTGATGAATCCGATGAGGATTCCGACTCTGGCATGGCTGGCATAGCAAATGCCTCCTCCCCTACAACAAACTTCTTCAGGAATCCTTCAAGCAATGATGAATCTCCTGCCTACTGCTTCATGGCCAAAGCTTTGAAGGAAAAGGTATCCTCCAAACATCACAAGGTTCACTCCAGCGATCAATATTCTTTTAATGAGGATGACCATGCTAAATTGATCAAAATTGCTAATATTCAACAAAACTCTCTTGAGAAAATTGAGAAAACCCTCAGGAAATCTGAAGGGTTGTTGGTTGAGGAGATGGAGAAAAATCAGTTGTTGACCGAAGAGTATTCTACTCTCCAGTCACGAATGGAAGAATTTCATGATTTTCTCTCGGCCGACCACGAAAGATTAACCTATGATTACCTGAAAAGGAAATAGTAACTTGAGGCGCTGAGAGAGGCTCATAAGGATTTGATCAGGGAAAATTCTCTTCTCACCCAACAACTTAAGGAGAAACCTGAAGTGTTTGTACCACCCTGCTTAAAATGCCTTGAACGAATCAATGTTGAATCATCTGTGAATGCTAACCCCTCGGTCGAGGAAAATGGTTCTATTTCAGATGAAAATGCTAGGTTAAAGGATCTTCTTCAGACAGGAATGTTCAAATCTCTCAAAGGGCATCAAACCCTTTGTGATGTTTTGAAGAAATCTATTCTTCACAAAAATCCCAGGAAAGAAGGCATCGGTTTCGAAAGGAAACTGAATGAAAATGGCTCCTACTAGGAACCTGATCAATATCCTCTCACTGTATGGGTGCCTTCTAAGAGCAAAATGCTTGATCCAGCTTTGCTTTCGGGATATAACTCTCCCATCCCTGAATATCCTGATGATGATTCTCTGGACAATTGTAAGTTGTTCAAAAATCAACATGGTGAGGTTGTTGCTCGTTATGTTGGACCAAACAGCAGGAATGGCCCCCCAAAGAAAGCTATATGGGTGCCGAAGAAAACCATTAAAGCATTACCTGTTACTACATTACTAACCATGCAGGCTCAAAATGCTCGTTACTTCCTTGAAAAAGTTCGACAGAATGAGTACATGCATACCTCATTCAATCACTATACTCACTCATCTGGAAAGAATTTCAATGCTTATTCCTTTGATTATGCTCACACCTCATCGAGTAACAACTATGGTTACCGAAAGAAATCATATCTTGCTCGCTCATTTGTTTTGAAGCCACCTGCAAAGATGTGGGTGGTTAAGAAAGCCTAATTCTTCTGTAGGACTATGTCTCCTGGTGTACAGAATGGATAATGGATAGTGGATGCACTAGTCATATGACCACAGACAAGTCATTGTTTGTCGACCCCAACTTAACTGCTTCACCTCTGAAGTATATCACTTTTGGCGACAACAACAAAGGAAAGGTAATTGGGCTAGGTAAAATTGCCATATCAAGAGACAAGTCCATTGATGATGTTTTACTTGTTCAGTCTCTTGGATTCAATCTTATGTCAGTTGGCAAGCTATGTGATCTAGGCATGCTAGTTCTATTTTCCATATCCAAATGCATTGTCTTTATGGCCTCTGACAATTCCTTCGTCTTCGAGGGAATTAGAAAAGGTGATCTATATATTGTGGATTTCTCTAAGGGTCCCTCAGTCCAAACTTGTTTGCTTGCAAAAGCAACCTAAAGTTGGCTGTGGCACCGTAGGCTTGGTCATGCAGGTATGAGAAACTTGCATACCCTGGTGAAGAAAAATTATCTCCGTGGCATTCCTGATGTAAAATTCGATAAGGATCATCTTTGTGCTGCATGTGAGGCTCGTAAATTGGCCAAGAAGCATCATTCTTCAAAGACTGTTATGACCATGACAAGACCTCTGGAAATTCTTCATATGGATTTATTCGATCCTCAAAACTATGCAAGTTTCGGTGGCAGTCATTATGGCCTGGTCATTGTTGATGATTTCTGTTGTTACACTTGGGTATTCTTTCTCGAAGACAAAACCTACACCCGACATATCTTAAAAAGCTTCGCTAAGAAGTCCCAGAATGAATATGATGTGCGAATTAAGCATGTCAGAAGTGACAATGGCACTGAGTTCAAAAATACTCATATCGATGATTTTCTGGACAAAAATGGTATTACTCATGAGTTCTCTGCCGCATACACTCCCCAACAGAATGGAATCGTTGAATGAAAGAATAGAACTCTCATCGAAATGGCGAGAACAAAGCTCAGTGAGTATAACACTCCTATTCGCTTCTGGGCTGATGCTATTAATACTGCTTGTCATGTTATCAATCGTGTTTATCTTCACAGGTTCCTTAAGAAAACTTCATATGAGCTTATCACTGGCAAGAGACCAAATGTTTCTTATTTGCGTGTTTTTGGTGCATGTTGTTACATTCGTGATATGAATCATTCTTCCAAATTTGCACCTAAGGCACATGAAGGTTTTCTTCTTGGTTATGGCTCGAACTCGCATACTTATCATGTCTATAACTCTCACCACGGGAAAGTTATGGAAACGGTAAATGTGCGGTTTGATTAATCTAATGGCTCCCAAAAGGAGCACCTACCAAATGTGATAGATGAACCACCGATTTTGGATGCTATTCGGCAAATGGCCATTGGGAGCGTCAAGCCAGTTGAAAAAAATGCACCTGAATCTTCCGATGATGATGCTCCTATGACTCGTAGCAAAACTTGCCAAGCCACTGCCGAAGAAAATGCCACTCCAAATACTAATGGCAACCCAAATCCAAATGCCGAGCAAAATGGCAATCCTGAAGAAAATGGCGATACAAATGCTGATACTGATGAAAATGACAATGATCATCAAGATGAAAATCCTTATCCTCGAGTGGCTAATCAAGTTGATCCCTCATTAATTCTCGATGAACTCGAGAATCCAGGTTATCGACCCACAACTCGTTCATGCACTCGTTTGGCAAACTACTGTGGCAGTTTCTCCTTTGTTTCATTGGCAGAACCTACCAAGTATGAGGAAGCCATGAATGATCCAGATTGGATGAATGAAATGCATGCGGAGTTGGTGCAATTCAAACTAAATGATGTTCGGGAATTGGTTGACAAGCCGAACCCTAAGAAGCACAATATCATTGGCACAAAATGGATATTCCGGAACAAGCAAGATGAAAATGGCATTGTTGTGAGAAACAAAGCACGTCTTGTCGCTCAAGGGTATACACAGGTAGAAGGTATTGATTTTGGTGAAACTTATGCTCCTGTTGCTCGCCTTGAGGAAATCTGTATTCTTCTCGCCTATGCAAATTACAATGATATCTTGTTTTATCAAATGGATGTGAAAAGTGCTTCCCTCAATGGTGTTATTGATGAGGAAGTTTATGTTAGACAGCCACCTGGCTTTGAACACCCTGAGTTTCCTAACAAAGTTTTCAGGTTGAAAAGGCACTGTATGGGCTGAAGCAAGCCCCTCGAGCTTGGTATGACACCTTGAAGAAGTTTCTACTCGATAAAGGGTTCAAGCCGGGATCCACTGATCCCACACTTTTCACTCATGCTGTTGATAATGATCTATTTGTATGTCAAATTTATGTGGATGATATTATCTTCGGCTGTACTAACAATGCTTACAGCTTAGAGTTCGGGAAAATGATGCCCGAGAAATATCAGATGTCTATGATGGGTCAACTTAAGTTCTTTCTCGGACTGCAAATTCATCAATAGGACAATAGAATTTTCATATCTCAGGAGAAATACCTAAGAGAGTGTCTAAAGAAGTTTAAAATGCAAGATTCCAAAATGAAGGGCTACAAAACTCCTATGCCCACGAATGGTAAGCTGGACGTAGATGTGTATGGTAAGGATTACGATCAGAGGGCTTATTGTTCGATGATTGGTTCTCTTCTTTACCTATGTGCATCCAGACCTGATATTATGTTGAGTGTTTGCATGTGTGCCCGCTATCAAGCTGCACCGAAAGAATTGCATCACCAAGCGGTCAAGCGTATTCTGAGATATTTGGCTCACACCCCCACCTTAGGTTTATGGTATCCTAAGGGAGCACAGTTTGATCTCGTTGGATATTCAGACTTAGATTACGTAGGTGACTTGGTTGACAAGAAGTCTACTTTGGGGACATGTCATTTCCTCGGTAGATCATTGGTCTGTTGGCCATCAAGGAAGAAGAATTGTGTATCTCTCTCTATGGCTGAGGCCGAATATATTGCTGCTGGCGCTTGTTGCACTTAGTTATTGTGGATGAAGCAGAATCTGAAGGATTATGGTACCAAGGTCAAGAAGATTCCTTTATATTGTGATAATGAAAGTGCTATCAAAATTGCACACAATCCAGTGCAGCATTCTCGCATGAAGCATATTGCCACTAGACATCACTTCATTCGTAATCATGTTGCTTGAGAGGATATTGTTATCAATCACGCCAAGACCGAAGACAATCTCGCTGATATTTTCACCAGGCCTCTTGATGATAAAAGATTATGTGCATTACGGTGTGAGCCAAATATCCTGGACTTCGCAAATGTGCACTAAGCTGGACTCAGAACCCGTGCCAACACTTCCACATCTTATAAGGAATGGGTGCACAACACTTGAAGAGTTTGAAAATTTTGACAAAGTGAAATTTTCTTTCTGAGAGTGAATAAATTAACGAAGAACTACACTAACCGGGTGCCACGATAATTTTGTGAAGCTCGGGGTCATACAGTTCTTATACGGTGGGTCACGCCACCACAATTTTCTTTTGTTGAGTTTCCGTTCGATCGAAAGATTTTGTGTTTGTCTGAATGCATTTCTCTCATAGCTAATCTTTCTGGTGTTTGTGTTTCATTGTCTGAGTGAAATGCCTAGGACCCTATTTTCCCTATGTTCTATCTCTTCGAGTCTATGTTGTTCCTTCATGAATGCCCAATTTCATCTAGTACCGAAACTTTATCTGGTGTCCTTGACCACAATAAAGATTAGGTCCGAACTTTAATTTATTTTGGCGGAAGCTGTCCAAAATTTGGGGTTTCCCGCCCAAGTCAGGACCACGAACTTTTATGATGGTTGCCACGTGCAATCCATCAACTACCACTCCATCCTGTCCGTTGAATTGCAATAGTCTCTGGATTGTGGTCGTTCGATCGGATCCACTCGCCGTGGTTATTTTCCCTCGCATACAAATACTGCAGCACCATCGTTCTCTCATCCATTTCTCTTCCTCCTCACATCCGTCTCCTCTGAAACCCTCACCAAAGTGCTCCACCTTGAGCTCGACACCGACGACCCCTTTGCTGCTTCACTGCCGGAAAGGGGGCACCGGTGTCCTTCCTCGCAACCGCGGGATATCTTCTTCCCCGCGCCGCTGTAGCTGCTGCACGACACCAAGCTAGGGTACGTGCAGTTCAAACTCGGGCTTCCATTCTTCTCGTTCGAGTTCGTGCGCGGTTATTATATCCCGATTTTACCGCATATCATAGATCTTTACTGCTTAGGTAACTTGTGTGGATGTGGTTTGTAGTTGTCCCTCGCATCCGAAATGTTTCAGATATAGGGTTGGTCTTATGTCTAGTACGAATGGAATGCATAGCATGCTGACTAGTATATTCTTCGGACACACTAGTTCGTCCTATACATTTCTTTCATTCGAAATATTTCTCAAAGTCTGCATCTAATCCTTCATAAAAAAACGTTTGACTTTGAAAAATCTTCGCTGCGAGCATTTGTAACCCTGTCCCCATTTTCCCTCGCATCTATTCTTTTTCACGGGTGTATGCAGTTTGTTGAAGATTCTGCTCGACTAATGAGCATGGTTGATGGAGAGGATATCCTCTTGGGTACAGCAGATGAATAAAAAGCACCTAATGCAAAGGGCCCAATGGTAGGCCTAGAAACCAGCAAAAAAAAGAGACATGAGCAAAATGCTGACGAGCAAGAAGAAGATGCTCCGAAGAAAAAGAAAGGTGGCAGACAACCATATGCAAATTCAGCTCAGTACATCTCTCATGATACCTATAACACTGTTCCAGGAGAGTCAAAACAAGAAAGAGACAAGCGTTTGCAAAGGATTCAACGCCACTGGTGTCGGTGCAACAAACCCTGGGTCTGTTGCCCAGACCGTGCACAGGCCCAAGATCAAGATTGCAACATCCAAGACAAGGCCAAGGCAAAGAGATAGGCTCTTTGAGGAACCAAAGGGCAAGTTGAGAAGACCAAGTCAAGCCAACAAGGAAGACGCCGCTAAGGGAAAACATCCCTTGCCGGGCAGGAGAGCCTGACGAGGTCAAGGTTGCCCCAGAAGCAAGCCTCAAGGCTGCCCCGGCAGGCCTGCCGGAGCATACGAAGGCAAAACACCCCGCCAAGGCTTCACCGCCCCACCTCACGGCGACGCAAGTCACCGATCAGTGTGGTGTCAAGCCCCGAGACGACTAAGTGGCTGCCTTTTGCCACATGGCAGCCATTTCCTACAGGAATCACGTCCTACGACGTGTCCTACGACGTGTCATGGAGACAGGAGAGAAGGTGGCCAAACAGCCCGACAAGGTGGCCAAACACCCGTCCTACGACGTGTCATGGAGACAGGAGAGAAGGTGGCCAAACAGCCCGACAAGGTGTGCTGGGCAGGCCATGATGTGACACTGAGTGGCGCATTTAATGCGTACTGCTCTGTCTCCAGAGGAGATATGATAGCACTGTTTGCTATCTAATCAGTACACAATGACTGATTTGCCACTGTGGTGACCCCTTAATCTATAAAAGGAGGCCCATGGCAACCATAGAAAGGATTCGGACCCTTGTACACCCATACGCGTGTAGCTGGTCTTGCCCCGAGGCAACCCTGCCTGGCAAGAGCGCTACATTTTCACCACCATCCACCAAAGCAGGAGTAGGGTTTTACGCCTCGCGGCGGCCCGAACCTAGGTAAAAACTTCCCGTGTGATCTCTGCCGCGCTACGCTGCTGTAAGATCCCAAATTTTCAATTTGGAATGTTATACATAGGTCATCATTTGCATATCATATTTTTTTTGCATTTTGATTGTGACCCCAAAAATCCTAAGCAACTCAAGGACCCACGGAGAGAGTTGGGGATTTTATTATTTTCATATTTGAATTTTCTCAAATATTGAAAAGATGATCATTTTTGGTTTCATTTATTTTTTCTTTCCAAAATATTTCATATTAAAAACATATGAGAGGAGATAATATGACTTCTCCAAAATGAAAGAAATATTAGAGGAAAAATGTTAAAATCAAATAAATAATTTTATTTGGATTTTATTGCTATTTTATTTGAATTAGAAAATATGCATTTTTTAGGCCAAGAAAATGTTCACTTTGTTCTAAATATTTTATTTAGACGGTGAAAATTGTTTTTGCCATTTTTAGATTTTTTTTATAGTTTATTTAGGATTTTTCTCGGCGGAATCTTATTTAAAAAAAAACTTTTCGGACCGACTGGGCCGAAGCCCAGCCGGACCAGCTCGCGCCGTCCCCGACCCCGAGCGGGAGTCCCGCCGCCGCACGGACGTCGAGGGAGTCCGAGCCGGACTCCCCATGGCCGCCCCCTTCCCCAAGCCGGCCCCCCCGAGCCTTTATATGCCGCCGCCCCCCCCCCCTCGTCTCCCCAAACCGCCGCCGCAGCAAGCAGCAGCAGCAGCAGCCCTGCGCCGCCGCCCGCCGCCAGCGCCGCCGCCGCTCGCAGCCGCCTGCCGCCGCCGCCACCTGCCGCGCCTCGCCCCGCGCAGCCGCGCCGCCGCCCGCGCAGCCCGCCGCCTTCGCCGGAGCCGCGCCGGAGCCGCCGGATCTCGCCGGTTGTTTTTTTCGGTTTAGGTAAAAACCGTCTCGGTTTTTTTTAAAAACCCTAGTTCGGTTTTTTTTTTTTTAGATCGGTTCGGTTTTCTCGGTTTAGTTCGTTTGCGAACGTTCGTTCGTTTTAACAAACTTTTTCGCTCGTTCGTCTCTGTTAGCGGACATTCGTCCGATAGATTTTTCTTTTTCTGCCAGGGACCTATCCGCGATTACTTTTATCGCAGATCAGCCCCTGATCTTCAAACCCTCGCCGTTTCTAAACCGTTCGTCCAAATCCAGTGAAACCAACGCCAAAATCTTCGTCTCGAACCCCTCTTTCTATTTAATCAACTTGAACATGATTTTGACAATTTAAAATTTGATTTCAAGTAGATTTGAATTCAAAGTTCTTTTGACCGTAGTTTCAGTTTCGTAGCTCCGATTCGATTGATTCTTTTTGCAGATCGAATCTTTTCAGTTGAACTTTCAGATTTGATCTTCTTATTTGAGTTTTACCCTTGCATCTATGCTTGATTGCTTATGTATGCTATCGTTTGTTTACGATAGAATTCCCGGAGTGCGAAGCGTGCTACTACGAGTCTCTAGGGTTTGCAGATCGTCAGCAAGGCAAGTAACACATTGATCATACTTTTTCATACCCATTTTTTATGCATTAGTTTCAATCCTCAAACACTGCATGATTAGGATGTGAATAACTTGTGGGTATTGGGAAGTAGATGATGAGGTAGAACCTATTGCCCCTTTATTATCAAACCCTTGGGAGTTACTTCTACGTTATGCTTATATTGCCATGCTATGCTCGTAGACGTGGATTGGGTTTGAGTGTATCCATGACATATGTGAGATTGTTAATTAATGGTTAACTTAAGGTGGCTACTTAAATACACATCTGGGTGGATTGGTTGCAGGCACCTGGGGATATACCAGTGTTGTCTTTTTGGTTCGCCACCCAGGCTCAAAGGGATCATAAGATTATTCATGCTAGAAACTTCTGTGTACAGCCACAAGCTATTATGGGCTCTAGCATAGTTGAGTATGTTGCAGGACCTCTTTCAGTGGTAGGCTAGCAGATGTAGGGGAAAGTAGGTGTAACTGTCTACCAAGAGTAAAGAGTAAATGCTTCTGAAAGACTGTGTCTCGGTCATCCGTTTCTCAAACACCATGTAGTGCGAGGAATCCAACGGAGGAGATCGAGTCTTGTGGGAAAAAGTGCACAAACCTCTGCAGAGTGTATAAACTAATCATGATTAGCCGTGTCCCCGGTTATGGACATCTTGAGTATCTGGTACTTGAATTATTGATTTGATCTCATCACTCTAAATTAATTTGTTGGGTTTAATGATTACTTTTAATTGGGATTGATATGGGGATTTACCTTCTCAATGTTTAACAACTACCTTGATAGTTAAATAAAACATATTCCTTTGATGTAGGGAAAAATTGGCTTTTCGCAAAACAATATAACCCTAGAGCTTTCCACCAGGCAAATATGCATGTAGTGATAGCAAATTTTCTGTTCCTTGCTCTATTGTGTTATATTGCCAGCATATTCCATGCGCTGACCCATTTCGGGCTGCAACATATCATGTTGCAGACTTTTCAGATGAAGAGTAAGGTGTGCTAGGTCGTTGTCATGCACTCAGCTATGCCGTTGGAGTTGATGGACTCACTTTATCTTCCAAGCCTTCCGCTGTTATTTTATTTAGATGGCCTTAAGCCATATTTATTGTAATCAGTTCTCTTTTGAGACATTCGATGTAATAAGTGTGTGATTGCACTCTGTTATAAATCCTTCGAGTACTGTGTGTGTCAGCATTACCGATCCAGGGATGACACTTGAACACAGAGATTTGACCATCTGAGGTCGGATCGCTACAGCTGCGCTCCTCCGCTCTTTGTGCAATGCGCTCAGTCCCCCTGCTGAACCAAAAGGGGCCCTTGGCCCCATAGGTGGCCATGGTTTCCCACGACAACTGGGTGTGCAAGTGGTTCAACTATGAGATTATTCATCCTCGGTTTGCGAAGAACTTTGCCTTTTATCCTCCATGGGGTGACTGCCATGAAATTGGCCTCATTCGTGCAAGTGATCCCCACGAGAGACCGCCGCCACCACCAAATGCTGACAAGTGTTCCCTTCGCACTCCCGAATCTATCCTGATGAACTGGCTAAACATCAGAAGAATGCTGAAAAGAGAGCCAAGAAGGCAGAAAAAGAAAGAGCTTATGAAGAAAAAAATTGTCGCCTTCTCAAAGATGAAGTTGAGAAGAAGAAGGCTGATGGAAAAGCAGAAGGTCGCTCTAAACGCAAACATGATCCTAGTGCAAAGAAAAAGAGTGCATCGAAGAAGAAGCCGGCTCAACCAACCGACAGAAATGCTGAAAGCAATTCGTCCGATCCAGATGATCCACCACCAACAAGAGAGGAAGTTGATGCTACTCTCAGTGAACAAGTGAACATCACAACTTCTACAGTGCTACCTGATCTTCGGGCTCATGTAGTTCTAATAGCACCACCGAAGAAGATCATCTTGAAAAGAAAGACTCCACCTACAACTGTTACCATGAAGGATTTTGTGATTACAACTCCTCATCCTGAAGCAATAAACATGCAGGATTTGGTAGTTGATGCTCTTGTCAGCACTGCCAAGCCAGGCGAACCAATTCCTAAGGCAAAGGTGAAGAAAATCAAGGCACCAACCACCAAGCAAACTGCTCCTCGAGATTCTGCACCGAAGGAAAAGCCTGTCAAGTTTGCTCCCACTTTGACACAACCATTGGCTTCTATGCCTCCATCCGAGCAAGTTCCTGTGCAAACTGCTTCGGTTACACAGCCTGATGTTAAATCTGATGCTTCACATTATTACAATCATTTTTTCATCATGGAGAAGCTTGACAAGTTCGTTGAAAATCTATTCAATGGTGAAGTGGCATCTTTGCCAATTTCGTCTGAAGTTATTTCACAAGCATCTGATGTTGTTCGAGAAATGAGAGAAGATTCTATTGAAATCAACTCCCTCACTGCCGAACTCAAAGACCTTGATCATCGAATGAAAACTGCATCTTCCAAGTTTGTCATTAAACAACTTGAAGAATCTTACATGGATATCAATCGGGCTTTAAATATCCTCTGCAGCAGAACATTGAGTTTTCACTAAGATCTGGATGATATTGTTTGAAAGATCTGCAATGAGCATCAAGCACAAGCCACTGGATATAATGATCTTGTCAAGGGACACATTGATCAAACTGCTCAGCAGACACAGAAGAAGAAGAAAATGAAAACTACAAAGAAAAATGCTCCTCCTGCTACGACAGAAATGTCTCTAGTTCATGCTGACGCTCAGCCTCAGAAGGAAAGATCTCCTAAGCCAGCAATTCCGTTGCAACCCTCTGTTCAAGTTACTGATGTAGTTCCATCACCAAGGCTAACTAAACAGTGCCTGTGGCCTCCCCTGTTCATGATGATATTACTTCTTAGCCACATGTCTCAGAAGAAGGTGAAATTCCTTAGTCCGTGCCCCAAGCTTCTCCTACTCGTGAAGAACCAAATGTTTTAGTTCCTCCCTCTGCACAACAACTGATTCCCAAAGAACAACCCCACAAGTCTCTAGTGCCTGATTCAACTTTAGTGCCACCTGTTAAAGAATCTGCTCCCTCTCAACTGCAGATTTCCATCAACACAACACAAAGAATTATAGATGTTGGTCCATCTGTAGCCAGATTTGCTTCTGCTCGTCATACAGACTCCGTAGTTTATGGAGATGAAGTGATTTCAGTTGAAGATGAACTTAAATATCCATAACCTCATGAACAAATGCCTTTGTTCTAGTCTAGTGTTGGCGTCAAAAGGCCACTTTTCAATCGGAACACTCATCCCCAATTCCTCGTGAAAGTCCGTATAAAGGGCCACGCACCTTTGAATCACCTCGTTTCTGGACTCAAGAACAGGCTATCTTTTATTCTCGGATTCTCTATGACAGCCGAAAGATATTTCATCATGAGTTCTCAGATATCTCAGCTAGGAAGAATATTGGCTGCTGTACACAGTTACTGCAAGATCTGGAAGATTTTAGCCTCATAAATGTCTTTGCATTCGAGCACCCATGGAACAGAGAAATCATACTTCAATTCTATGCAACCTTGTATATCTCTGGTGATGAATCTGATAGCTCCAAGTGGATCGTGGAATGGATGACCTAAGGGAAACGCATAAAATGCACTTCAACAGATTTTGTATCACATTTTCATTTCTCTCGGTTCGAGCATGGCAAAACTGAGATTAGAGTGCACAACATTGATGTCATTTCAGATGAAATCTTTCGATGCACCATGGACAAAGAAAAATTCGTGACTACAATGGTCCTCCCTTGCCCGAGCATTTGACATTCGAAAATCAGACTCTCTACCATTTGCTCACCTACACCATCTGCCCTCTGGCGAGGATGAACACTGATAATGTCATCTCTGATGTTCCTTGAAATACCATCTATGCAATCTCCGAGCAATATGTCTTTGATGTTGAGGACATGTTCTTGCATATCTTGAAGGATTCTGCTCAGCATCCAAAATGCCTCAAAGTATATGCGCCATGGATCCAGAAAGTGATTGATCATACTATGCGCACAGAATACTTGGCCAAAGTTAGTCATAAAAGCTTCATTCCTCTAGTGCGTGATACACTTCAAGTTATGGAAGATATATCTTCGGGTAGAGTACTCAAGACTATCACAATACATTCGATGGGCCACGGCTGCCTCAATGTGATCGACAGATATCTCATCAACCTCCATCACATGTCAAAGTGAGTTTGCGCATGCAACAGCTGCTGCTGAAGTACATGGCTGAGGATCGCCGAGAGAAAGAACATCTGGCTGCCAAGCTAAATGCAATCAACAATAGAACTAAAGTAGTGCATATGCTTGCGGCTGAGAATAAGAAACGTCTCCGGAAATTGCTTCGCAAGTTCTTCACCGAAAAACACTTCCGCATGTCAACCTCGAAGAGCTTTATGAGTATCTTGACAAAGGATTTTATGTTGAAGATTACCAAGATCGCATTACTCCTCCTCTGCCTGCTCGTAGCCAATAACTGATCTACTCCATTTTAAGCTACGAAAATTGCTCAAAGAATCTGAGGGTACCTCACCGACAGAGAAACCAGCCGAAGGAAATGTGTTATCTCATGCTACTCTAGTGGCTGATCCCAATGTGCCTTCGTCCTCACGCCAACACGCTGCTATTCCTGAAGAAAAATCTGCTACCATTGAAGATGAAGATACTCCAGTTACTTCCGAATCAGAAGTCTACTCGGACAGTTCTTCTAGAGATGCCACTGAGTGAATCAAGTCCAGAACTTTTGCACTCATGTTCTTCGTCACCTTTTCGACACTAGTTGACAAAAAGGGGGAGAATTACATCGAGTTTCAATAGATTCGCCTTTGGAGTTTCGTTGGTTTGGTTTTGTGTGAGATTTGAACTTATGCTTAAAGACTATTTGCTCTCGGATGTAAAACTTCTGTGCTGTAATGTTAATAACCCCGCTTACTGCACTATTTCTCTCAAAGCATTTGTTTTGCAGGTGAAATTATTATCAGAAGTTATGAATGATTGCGCTACGATCTCGATGGATTATATATCATCAGTGCGAATCATTATCTCGTATGATTGAAATTTCCTCTATATACTTCAATGAATTGTAGGAGAATTTTATCTCATATCTGAAACCCTGCATACATCTAGGGGGAGTCTATTTCATCATCGAGTCAAGTAACACAAATTCACTCTTGTTCGATTTACTTTTCATTTATCTATCTTCACTTCGATCATTATCTGTTCTATCAACAACCGTCCAAAAAGGGGGAGATTGTTGATGCAATGATAGACCCCTTATGTTTTGGAGTTCGTTGACATAAATAGTATGGGACTTATGTGTTTGCTAGTGCACACAGAGTAACATGTCCCTGAGATCATGAGGAGTTTGAGCTAAACGACAAAGGTAATCTCCCTGCGCTGCAGTGAAGATTATTACCGAACATTATGATAACAAGAGTGACCCCACAAAAATTGCTAAAGTGAAGAAATTGGTTCGGTGCGTGTTCGAGAAAATGACTATGTTCGAGGAGATTGAAGACTATGTGACGATGTAGCATTTGTTTCGTAGTTCTTTTTCTCTTTATTGAGTCATAGGACCACCATAATATTAAGAGGGGTGTAGCGTTTGAAACTTTGATTCTCAAATGCTAAACCAAAATCCTATAAAAATTGCGAGAGAAATCTCTTTGTGTTCCGAGCAAATACTTGCCAGCAAGAGACTGTGATCTTCTTCGCTGTGAGAGATTTGTCTCAGACCAAGGAGTTAGCATTACTTGTTCCTCAAGTAATGTTACCATTGCTCCCAAATCCGACCGTTGCAAATGTGTCGGTTGGCCATTGGATGGACCGCGTGTCCAAAATGGTCATTTCCCATCAGGGAAGGCTGCGGCTATAATAGCCACCCCGCGTCGGCTTTGTCCGCGGGCTGCTCCATTTGATTCTGAGAATATTATTGAGCAAGCCCCTCTCTGAGCGATTTGAGTTTAAAATCCACCGAGAGAAAACCCCTAGAGCCGAAGAATTAGATAGTGATTCAGCATCACTCGAATCTAAGTCCAGTACGCTCCGCCTATTATTCTTGAGAGATGCAAACTCTCTAGACGATTATTTGTCAATTTCTTCAGAGACCAAGAGTGATTGTGGTTCTCGAAGAGGAAGTCTGTAAAGGTTTGGAGATCACCTCAAGTATCTACCACGAGTGATTGGCATTGGTTGACGAACCAATTGTCGAGGAGAATAGAGTGAAGAGAGCTTATCTTCCGTGTTAAGTCACAGCCCCTCCAACCAGACGTAGTCCTTATGCAGAAGGACGAACTGGTCAAACAAATACTCTGTCGCCATCGAGCATCACTGGTTACCTCTGTTACCCATGTTTACATTTGATCTATTTTCTTTCATGTGATTTGCCTTGATGCATGTTTTAGTTTACATTCGGTACTTGGTTATAGCTCGCTGTAGTTTGTTTTTCATTCGCTCCGCTATAGGGTTCCGAGAGTTTTGAGATTTCTGAAGAAAATTTAAAACTCCCATTCACCCCCCTCTGGTAGACATACTTTGTTCCTACACTTGTGATAATATATTTGCTTTATATTTCACTACTTTTCAAGGGTGCTCTTGTATAACTATGTCACATGTGCCACAACTGAGATCAGTCAAAATGGATGACATATACATATACAACGTGTACACCTTGTCTCTTTTGTTAGCCACATTTCTGATTACGCAACACCGAGGACGGCTTTGTTTTCAAGAAGGGAGGATGATGAGGACATGGACACCACAGTTACACCCACAACCCCTGCTACTATGCCTATCAGACCAATTACTAGAGCCCACGCACGCCAATTAAATTATCAGGTACTTTTGTTTCTTAGTAATGTTTCTCATGTTCATGAGAATGTGATGCTGCCTAACTTGGATACATTTGTGTTGCTTAAAATTAAAGGGCTTAGCACATACAAGAAGGATGAACATTGGAGCATGATCAAGCACGGAGATGAAGGCGTGTGCGAAGAGAACAAAAACGAACGTTCCAGTGGAGATTTCCGAACTTTGAAGCCACCATGATGACATACAAGAAGATGGACGAAATATACAAGATGGCCTTTCATAAATTTCTTCCATAGCTTATTATTGGTGTTGCGCTACCTTATTTTGGGCCAGGCCCATGTAATCTACTTTTAGAGTTCGTATTGTAGGGGAAATGACTTTGGAGGTGTTTTAGTCCCACCTTGCCAAGGGTGGACAAAATCCCCTCTCTTTTCCCTATAAATACAGCCCTTAAGGCATCATTTAGACTTGGGTTTTATTTAGTTAAAAGTTAGCCATTGCTGCAACTTCGTGTACTTCATTTGTGTCCAACGACCAGACCAAGACCGCTTTTAGAACCCCACTTTTATCAATACTTGATCCATAGTCGCAATATGCAGATTGCTTTATGTTATTCTTGCCTGTTCTTAGATTGCTTGCAGGAATAGACCTTTGCGGTCAGGATGATCGTGCTCCGACATGGTCAATAACCTCTCGGAGTTGGTTTAGAGATTGCTAAGGCACAACGTCGTTGCACGTTTGTAGTCGGATCGTCAAAGTCATCTCCACCAAATCGATAGTTATCATCATATCAAAAGATCGGGACCCTCGCCTCTATCACCTATGCTCCACCATCTTGTATCGTCTTGTTGTAGGAGGCCCATATGATGTGGCACCTCGTAGCTCGTCTCCATGACCGAAGGGACTTTCCGATGCTCGGCCATCTTCCTTGGGGGGCTTCCAAAGATGGAAGTGTCGCCCTCGCTTGTAGGTGGTTGCCTTGGACTTTATGATGTCAATGTAGGCGTACTCGTGGGAAGTAAGCGAAGATGGCATATGTCCAAAGGAGAAGATGCCTTGATAACACTTGGCGAAGATGCCGAAATGGTGGTTGTAGTCATAGCTTCCTCTTGGTGGTGCTTGTCTTGCGGTCTTCTCTTGTGCTCATGAAGGTTGGTCATAGCTTGATGTAGACCTTGTTGGGACTTGTAGGTTTGCGCGTGTCGAGCATCTTCATCTTGATGGTGTCATTGTCGTGCTTGAGCTTTATGTCGTGCTTCATCATTGCACACATGTTGCATGGGGTTGAATTGCCCTTCATGACGATGTGGGTCACAAACATGATGGTTGTCATCACGAAGATGAGGACGTGGAAGAATTGCTCTTGCATTGCTTGGCCGCTCCGAAGATGTTCGACTTGAGCATCGCCGCCTTGAAGATGACGAAGGGGAAGAAGACTTGTAGTTGGCCAACATGTCTCATAGTTGATCCTTTAGCTCGTCCACCTTGTTGTCGATGTAGTCCCTTTTCCTTGCTTCAGAGTATCGTATGTCGGTGGCGATGTTCTCGATGCCTTGCATTGCTCATTGTAGTACAAAGTAGGGAGTTTTGGTGTTGTAGTTGTTTGTGCCGTCATTTTCATTGAAGACCGGAGATGATGTGCTTTGCCTATCCATCACAAGACTCGAGCAAATGTGAGTGGAAGAAAGGGAAGAAGTAGACCAATGTACCTTATCCAATGTTGAAGATGGATCAATGATCACCCAATAATGTATTATGGAAATAGCACAATTGGTACCGGATCTTGTCAATTCTCACACCTACACAAGTAAGGCTTTTGGAGTATCTTGGTGAGGATAGTGGCACAAAAATTTGATGCAATTGTTAGCAAGAGTCAATAATGTTGAAAGAGATTCACAAATTCGCAAGTGAAACAAGTAGACCAATAGCAATGAATGGCACACGGAAACACACACATGAATAGATAAATGGGTTCGTGCAACCAAGGAATGAGCTCAAAATATGGAATCCACGGAAAATGCTCTTGTCGCACAACTCTAGAGAGACGCTAGCATGATTGCCCAATGAGTGGATACAAAACTTGTGCACAAAACCTATGAGGCAAAACGTAACGACTTCTATCCCAAGTATGCTATGTATGGATGATTCTCGGTGTTTCGCACACGATGATCCAAGATGATCAATGGTGGTATATGATATGCAATGTGGTGATACTATGGCTATTGCTTACAAGATCTTTGTTCACTCTTTGCTTAAAAGCTTATTCTTTTTATGGGCACGATGTGAAATGCTCAAACCAACATAGCAACTATGTATATGCGGGAATAATCTTGTGACACAAGAGATGATACGATGATACCAAGATGAGGTATGTATGCAATGGAAGGTGCGGAATCAATGATCACTAAAGTGCACAAGTAATGTTGCCCGACAATACTCAATGGTTAGTCTCGATAGGCAAGTGACACAAAATGGGCTAGGGGTTAACAATGCAATGGCAAGGAGAATGTACAATGGTGTTGTCGAGGTTACCGCCCTTGCTTATGGTTGGGGTGTCAAAATGATGAAGTGGTTGTTGTCGATGTCGAGACTGTGGTTATGATGAGAGGCGGTGCTCTTTATGTAGAACCATTCCTAATTAGCCGAAACACCTTAGGAAACGGAAAAACCACGAACATAAAATCTCAAACGGCAAATGTCAAATGATGGCAGCGGAATGCGGTGGTGATTTCGGAGGTGCAAATGCAGGAGTGGAGGTGAAGTCACCGTCCCTAAATAGCCAAAACACCTTAGGAGACGCAAACCACAACTAAAACAACCTCAAATGCAATGACAATCAAAATGGGTTAAGTTGCGGCAGGCTATGGTGGTAATGCGGATGATATGGTGTAGGGCCTAGGCAAAGATGCCAAATGTCAAAACATTTATGGAGTCAAATGATGATGGAAGTATTTTTCTGGGATGGGAGATGTCAATAGCTACAAAGCGAGCTAAAGAACATCAAAATCGGACTCCGTATGAATTAGTTATGGCCCAAACAAAAATTCAGCCGTGTCAGTTTCAGGGTAGCCAGGACATCCGGGAGTAGGTCCGGATGATCTGGGTTCGTCAACTCGGGTACGGGTATTCAGGTGCGTGGGTTATCTAGATGCCCGGGAGAGGGTCTAGCTGATCCGGAAGGTGCCCGGGGGATCCGGGGCCTAGTCCGGATGATTCGGTCAGGTCAAACTGCTCGGGATTTCCTCTCGGGGATGCGATTTTGGGCGGAAATTGAAGATTTCATGGACGGAAATTTGGGAGAATTGTGGGGAAGCTAGATCCACTCGAAACACAATGAATCCACGGATCAAAATCAAGAAAACATCATCAAACCAACAAAAAAAATTGGTATGACTCTTTTTGTGGGGATTTTCGAAATTGGACAAAAACACATAAAATTAGGCTAGAAAACGGGGGTAAGGAATCCAAATTTGTGATCAACCATGGCTAATGATAGCAAGATGATGTATGGTGGAACCCTAATGACTGATCTTTCATGATTTGGAGGGGGAATTCTCGAAGAACACGATGAACATGATGAAACCAAGAGAGGGGAAACACTCAAATCAACGAGATCGAATCACACATGTGCTAAATCCACATACACAAATGGGAGATACAAGATCCAAAGTAAACAAGGGAGGATACACGGTAGCTAGTTCATCCCAATCCTCGAAGGAGTTGAGGTCTTGAATCCTTGAAGGATCTTCCCACAAGGGGGTCTTGAAACCACTTGGGGGATCTTCTCCTAGGAGGTCTTGGTCTCCATAGGAGTAGGGATAAGTGGATGAGCAAGGTTGACCCTAAAACGTAGGTGGAAGGGGAGTATATATAGTCTAGGGGTGGAGAGAGTTACATGGGCTTCGGCCCAAGTCACACACGCAGGCATGGTCTGGATGATGCGGAGGGTGGTCCGGATGATCCGGGCATCGGGGGTCCGGATCGTTCGGATGTGTCGTAGCAGTCGCGGGTTGGCCCGGATGTCCAGGTTGGCGTCCAGATGTTCTGGTGGGTCCGGATGATACGGGTGTTGGTCGGGATGATCTGGCATCGTCTGAAGGCATGCTGTTGTCTTCGTGTGCGCAAGCCGGATCGTCCGAGAGGGGATCCGGATCGTCTGGGCTTGGTTTGGATCGTCCGCCTGTGGGTCTGGATGATCCAGGCAAGTCCTGTCTTGCTTTGTTTCTTCTCCGTCTTCGTGTTTGCTTTCCTCCCTTGATCGGACTTGCTCCTTAGCTTCTCCATGTCTAGTTCCTTGGTACCAGAGTGTGCAAAGTGTCTCCGCTTGAGGTAGTAGCCATGTATCATGTGATTTGAAAGGGACTTGCTAGAGGAGAGATGTCACCTCGGTCTCAAGAGCTCTTGTTATCGATCCACTTGGCACTTGGGGAGACGAAGGTAGGTCCATGGGGATGACCTTGGGATGCTCCACATCACAAGGCCCCCAATTTCGCCAAATTTTGATCTTTTTCCGCCATTTCTTTCGCAAACCACCACCGAGTTCCACAACCAACTGCAGTTTTGCCACCTTTGCCATTTGAGAATATGAGTTTGTAGTTTCTGATTCCTAATGTGTTTCAGCTACTTAGGAACGGTTCATCATCGACATCACCGCCGCTCACCTTCACGGACTACAAAAAAAAAATACACTTCCGTGATGATACATGTTTGTCATAGTAGGTCACGTTTTCTGTCATGCATGTACATCCATGACGATTTTATGATAGAATCAAGATAGTCATACCTGTGCTGTCGTAGAAGTGTTCCATGACAATACCAAAAATTATCATCATGGAAGTGTCCACTTCCATGACGATAAATGGTGCATCATGGAAGTGTTTTCGTCAAGGGTAACCGACACGTGGCAACTGTAACGGGTCGGCGTTAAGCTATCGGGTTCCGGTTTGGATCCGATAACCCGTTAACAGCCCCGACCAATGGGGATTTTCCACATGTAAAATTCTCATTCGCCGGTTGATCCATGTGTCAGCTCATCGTTGGGACAGATGTCATCCCTACAATGGACGGAAGATGCCTATGATATGTTGACACATGGCACAGCCCAACAGTAGCCCATTTAAGGTAAAAAGGCCGGCCCAGCTAAAGGCCCGCCATATTTTTTCAGACACTAGTGGGCTGGCCCGTTAACAGCCTGCCATGTTTTGGGTCAAATTAAGGCCCATATCAGATCAGGCCCGTTCACAACTTGTCGTGTTTTGGGCTAAATTACAGCCCATATCAGATCAGGCCCGTTAACAGGCCATTGTTCTTTTGGGCCCATTCTAAGCCAGGTTTGTATTTCAGCCTGTTAAATGCCTGTTTACTAGTTCGGCCCGATAATAGTTTCGGCCTGTTAGCGGCCCGTGGTACATCTGGGCCGTTGTCGGCACGATTTCACTTTAGGCCATTTAATGGCCCATGCTGAAACAGGACTATTTCTTGTCCGAAGTAACTTTAGGCCTCTTAACAGCCCGTAGTCTTCGTGGATAAATTTTAGCCCAACTGGCCTATCGGCCTGTTAATGGCCAGTGTAACAGTTGGGCCTAATTACAGCCCGCGTTGAATCCGGCCTGCTTATAGCCCATCTGTTAATGGCCCGTGACAATGTTGGGCCTACGGCCCGCGTTGATACCGGCCTGCTTAAAGCCCATAATTTTATTGGGCCAAACAGGGCCCGAGATATATTTTGGCCTATTAACGGCTCATTCTATTTGGGCCAAACATGGGCCTAAGGCAGTTTCGGCCTGTGTTGGCCCGTGAATTTTTCGGCTCAACGCTAGCCCAATCTAGTTTTTAGCCTATTAAAAGCCCATGGTATTCTCTGGCCCAGCTGGCCAGAACTTTACTCGGCCTATTAAAGGCAGAAAACTACTATACGTTTAGACCTGCTAATGGCCCAAGATGATTATAGGCCCATGTTTTGGCCCATATATAGTGAGTTACGGGCCGGCCTAAAGACCGACAACATTGAGATCCGTTGAAGGTTCCGGCCGAAATTACAGCATATCGACCAAGAATAAACCTAGACTATACAATAAAGAAATTATGGCAAATTACATCCACTAAGCATCAAAGTTTGCCACCCGTGATAATAAAGCGTAACGAGACCACAGATTACATACACTGGGCATCAAAGGTCACCACCAGTGCATATAAATGCACCAACAAAAGAATATACAAAACTGAGAGAACTTCGGAAGGCATTAGGCCTACCCTGGCCGTGCACCAAAAGCAGCAGAACAAGCTAATGAGACCTCAGTTGTGTCAATGATAGATGCTCTAACTGTAGCTCCGTAGCAACAAAGCACTCATGGGTGTCCTCTGAGGCCTTCTTTACATCATTGACATCAAGTCGGAGCTGAGCTGAAGCAAGCCTTTCCACTTTAAGTTGAGACTGAAGAAGTCGAACTGATTGAGGCAGCAACTGCACAGAGGTTGTCTCACAGCTGCTGGTGAGTAGCTTCAACTCACTGTCTTCATCAAGACATGACCTTGGGGTCATCTCGCTCTCTTCAAGATGGTTTGGCTCACTATCTTCCCTAAAGTTCTGCCTGGCATAAGAGATACGACTCTGAAAGAGAAACAAGGAGACACGTAATAGGTTACACAATTATATAAGCAAATAAATGGATCTGTTCTGCATAAGGAACATGTTTTTACAACTACAATTTAAAACTGGTAGTTTTTGTAAACATCCAATCAGATCTAAACACCAAAGTAAACAGCAGTGGAGGAAATGATGCCTATCCAAATCTATATTAGAACAAAGTTTGAAGGCTTGAGAAGGATGAACTTACATTACATGTTAACACGGGCTGGACAAAGCCCTTCTCCCTGTCGATGGAAGGATATTTCAATAAATTCCCCAAAGAAACTTCTTTATAAGCGTTGTCTTTATTCTACATTTTGTAAAGAGTAAATATAGATCAAATAATATTGGAAGAAATAGAGGATAATTAAGCTCAGGTGCAGAGTGATGATACATAATCAAATAGCAATTAATTAAGTACAATGTTACATGGCAAAAGGTACTGACAAGAGGAATGCAGACATCAACGTGTGCAGTGGCATTGGCTTTATTCAACATTTTGGTAAGAGTAAATGTAGATCTGATAATTTGGAGGAAGTGGAGGGCAGGGCAGATAAGATGCAGAGTAATGCTAGACAATCAACTATCTCGCAATGCAAGTACAGTAATACTACCATCGTCTGTTATTACTTGTCGCTCAAATGGATGTATCTAGCACTATTAAGTTCTAAATACATCCAATTGAGCAACTATTAATTCGATACAGAGGGAGTACATGACAATAGGTACTTACATGAGCAATCCAAAACTTCATAAGCATTGTGTTAATTCTACATTTATCTAAGAGTAAATATAGATCTTATAATTTTGAGGAAAGGGAGGATAAGGAAGCAAACTTTTGCAGTGATGCTACATAATCAAATAGCAATGAGTGTAAGTATGCTAACAAAGGGCAAGAGGTACTGACAAGAGCAATGTAGTGCCCAATATTATTGTGAGATCCTATGATCCTTTGAGAAAGGAGATTCATCTGAAATTAGTTTTCATACAAGAGAGAAGGTAAGGCTCATGCAAAAATTTAGGAGTTCAAATTTTGAATTGATATCATAGACAGTACCTGACGCTGGGCTATCTGCAGTTCTAATCGGGGTTTGGCCAGTGGAGTAGGGGTAAAGTGTGGTACAGTTGGGCCTGTGTTTTCTGTGGTTGCTGATCTATCTGATTTAACAGGTATCACTACCTTTTCCAAATACCTAGTTTGTACTCCTTGAGGATCTGCACTCACCCTCTTCCTTTTGGACATCTATTACGAAAGAACAACATTTGACTGGAAAGACATAGTATGATGACACATGGAATAGTGTCGGCGTACAACACCTATGGGATCCCAAGGGACCCCTTTACGGTTCGGCAGGGAGAGAGATATGCACAAAGAGTAGAACCAACAATCGACGCGGGGCGATTTTACCCAGGTTTGGGCCGCTAATCAGCGTAAAACCCTACTCCTGCCTTGTTTTATTATTAGTGTTCTTGAACCCAGGCTCCAGGAGCGCTTGCAATGAACAGTTCATTCAAAGAGCAGCTACGCATGCAGAATGGGCCAGAAGATCCTCCTCCCCTGTACCAGTTGCCTTGGGCCTCCTTTTATATGCTCAAAGGGGTCACCACAGTGGCAAAATGTACATACATTGAGGTGTAAAGTAGCTACAGGGTTATCATACCTAACCACTGACGGATTAGGATGAATGCATTTAATGCACCATGAGGTGTCCGTTTAGGTGTCCTCACTTTCTTGGGGATGGAAAAAGGGGCCATCCCATCAGCACCGCTTAAGATCTCCTCCACTGGTCCCCTGCCACGCATCCAGGAATGGGCCCAGGATGCCAGGCTGGTTGCTGTGCTGAAGTTGTGGAACAGTGATAGAATCTTGCCGGGCCCAAATCTTGCCGGGTTTCGTGAGCCACCCCGGCAAGATCTTGCCGGGGGCCTGGTCTTCGGTCTTCAGATCTTATTAACTCCTGATCCTTTGATTCTCGGTCTGAGTGTCCCCTCGACAATCTTGCATTGATCTCCAATTACTCCCTCGGCAAGCCTTTCCGCGGGCCTGGCTACGACTGCCCGTGCACAAGTATGGGGTACTAAAGTCCCAATACTTAGTACACCGACAGGAGCCCCCGGGCCTAGGCCATACACGAATGTGAGGCATTGTTGGGCTAGGCCCAAATAGTGCACGGGCACGCGTGGCAGGGGATTAACTGCTTGTGATGATTTCGCTTACTGCATCCCCCCACTACCCGCATTGAATGCGCGATGTGGGGCGCGTGCGCTGAACGGCCGCGGCCGCAGCGCGCTTGTAGAGGCGTATTCACATTGCGTAGTAAAAGAGGCGGCCTCGCTCCTTCCCCATAAAAAGGAAACTGCAGAGGCGCTGCCTATTTACCCCCTCTTTCTTCTTCTTCTCAATCTGAAATCCGCCATTGCCTTACTTCTCTCGAGCTCAGAGCAAAGCTTTCCCTCATCCGCTCGTCGCCTCCACACCCGCTCCATCCCCGGCTTCCGCCCCTGCAGTCGCCATGCCGCCCAAGACTAGCAAAGGCAAGGGCAAGGAGATGAAAGCCGATGTCCCGGAGAGCGAGCTGGTGAAGATGCGGAAGAAGTACGTCGTCTTCGCCCCATCGCTTGATGCGAAAGCTCTGAAGAGCCGGTACCAGTGTATGTGGGCGAGGGAGATGCAAGCTCACCCCGCCACTCGCGTGATTCTAGGTTCTTGTTCCAAAAGCGGATCAGACAGATATCCCTTCTTCGTCGCTTATTTCTATTGCGGGCTCTATCCTCCATTCTCTGACTTCTTCAACGACATTATGTACACATACGGCTTCCATCTTCTTGATTTCATGCCGAATGCTGTACTGTGCATGTCCATCTTTGCTCACCTTTGTGAAAAATTTGTCGGAGTGGTTCCCAATACTGCCCTCTTCCGCCACTACTTTATTCCCCGTATCCAAAAAGGGGAGGCCCTCTCTGGTTCTATCGCCTGGATTCCAAGGGCTTGGAACAAGGAAATATACCCAGAAGGGGTTTACCGCGAGAAGTGGGATGAATGGCGGTCTGAGTGGTGATGGATCAAGGAAGCAGATCCCCATCCATTTTGTTTGCCTCGACGGCAGAAGGCGGTCTGCGGCAGTGACTGGAGCGATTTCGCTGCTGAAGACGAATAGCTCACGATTGCCACCACCAGGATCCTTCACCTGAAAGCCACCGGGCTCGCAATGGAGATGATTGGCTTCGATTTCCTCCGCCGCCGCATCGCCCCCTTGCAGAATAAAGGGAGATCAGCTTGGGAATACCGGAACACAGCAGACATCATGAGACTGCGCCCCGGATTGAACAACAATTTGACTGCTATGCAGCTTGGCGCTCTCCGTCAAAGGCTATTCCAGCCCGACAACAAGCATCGGTTGCCGGCAAGAATTGTCCCTCTATGCAACAACTCTGCCCTGGGGTCGATTATCGCCACCATGCCACTGTTCAACGCCCATGGTCTTGACGCAACTTGGGTCGAGCCATCCGAGGAAGAGGCACAAAATTTCTTTGATAACTTGACGGAGAGAGCCATCCGGGAAGAAGCAGACCTCATCCGAGCCACCACTGACGAAGAAGTGGCATACATCGCCACTAGGGCGGAGGAGGCGAATCTTGCCGCGGAGGCTGGTAGCGTCAGCTTCACAGAATGGGAAACCAGTGACGCAGAGGTGGTGGTGGAAGAAAATCCTGCCGGAAAGGACAAGGCTGCCGGGGAACAGAGCAGCACAGCCGCTGAGAGCTCGTCCAACGAAGACGCGGCTGAAGAAGAACCGCAAGAAGAGCTTCCAGCTTCGAAGAAGACAAAGCGTGTTCTTCGAAAGGCTACATCTGGCATCCCTGCAAGCCAACCTTCTTCGAGCAACGAGGCTCCCGGCAAGAAGGCGGCCGGCAAGGCTGCGCCGCGACAAGGAGTTCGACAGCAACCCATGCGGCGCGCGAGACACACACCTGCGGCAACTACTGGGGCGACAGTGGCGTCTCACACAACCGCATCGGAGGCTGAGGTGGCAGAGCCAAACGAACCCCTTGCACCTACTACGGCCAAGCGACCCAGAACCCTCCTCCGCCCCCCCCCCCCATACGGACACTGCAACGGAGGTCGATTTCGACATCTCCGGCTTCAGCTCGGGGCAAGAAGAGGAAGAGTAAACATCTTGTCACAGCCTTTATCTTCCAAATTCTGGATCAATCTTATTGACTTACTTGTTTTGTCTCTGCAGTGATGCAAAAACCTTGGTGGAAAGGATGGCGAAGAGGGCAAAGACTTCCACGAGCGACGAGCCCCCGGCAGGCTTCACAAGCACGCCGGAAACTATTACCATCAGCACGGAGCTTAGCCCTCGACGCAGCCCCCAGCATAGCCCCCAGCGTGAGTTCATTACTCTTTTTCTGTTGGCAAATGCTGAGGTTTCTATCTTTGCCGCTGACATCTTTGGGCTTGCAGGAGAAGGACGGCAACAAGGGGAGTTATCGGGAGATACCCCCGTTATGCCACCTCCGTCAACCACGCCGCCCACAAGCGCATCCCCGGCAAGAGATCACACCGACGAGCTTATCTTGGTTGAGGAGGAGCCGACAACCATGCCCCGACAACCGAGGTTGCCGGGAGGGGCGAGGCCACCTCTCAACAGCTTGATGCAGGTAACCAATTGCCTCAGAGCACTTGCTATTCTTTCCTTTATCTCTCTTTCTTTTGTCTTCTTGAACTTCAATCTTGATCTCATTCTGTTTCTCTCCTTTGTCCTTTAGAATTCCATGTGATGGAACACATGGACATCGACGCTGTCATTGAGGAGACCGCCAGGGATGTTGCCGCCGATGCCGACAAAATCGCTACCAGCGAGGCCGCCATGGATGCCACCGTCGAGGCCAGCGGTGCCTTTGCCGATGAGGCCGCCAAGACTGCACAGGAGGAACCCGCCAAGGAATCTGCTGAAGAGGACGGCAAGGAGGCTGGTGACCGTACTGACGGCATTCCTGCCGCAGGAGCGCCAGGCGCTACGCCGGCCATGGAGCCCCCAGCTACTGGTGAGGCGGTTACTAAGGATCAACTGTCAACATCCGAAGTCCCCTCATCAAGCAAATATCTCAAAGTTGGCGAGAACCTGTTTGTCAACTTGCCGGGGACGACAAGCATTGGGGCACCGACCGAAGGGGAAACTTTTGATGAAGAAATCATCACTGCTGCTGGGCTCGAGATCGGCAACGAACCAAGTGTCAGCAGCAGCAAATCTGAGGAAGATAAACTCCTTCAGGCCATGGGCGATAACTTCCGCAAGCTCCAAGCACTCCACCGTGCCGAAAAAGAGAAGGTAGATTCCAGAGCTGCAGTTGTTGAAGCGACTGAAACAGATTTCCAAAAGCGCATTGAGCAAACGCAAATTTGGTACACCGAGGCCTATCAAGAGCTGACCGCCAATCGGGAACAAGTGAGCCAAAGCTGGACAGAGCTCCTCTTGAAGCAATCTGACATGGAGAAGGCGCAAGAGGAAGCTACACAAAGAATTGCTGCTGAAGATGCCCTCCTGACGGAGCGTCGCATTGCGCTTGATGCTCACGAGGAAGACCTTGCCGCACGTGAGCAGGCGCTCGCCGCCAAGCTTCACAGCAAAGATGAAGGAATCGAGAGGCTTGTCGCGCAGCGGACCCAGGAGCTAGAGCAGAAGCACAAGGAGGCGCTCGAAGCTCTAACTGGAGATCACGCCGGCAAGCTCAAGGAAGCCGTCGATGCTGCCGAGGCTGCAGAGGCCGCCAAGAATGAGCTGAGCGACAAAGTGAAGAAACTGGAAGTGGATCTTGAAGAACACGGCAAGGAGCTCTCGACGCTCAAAGGTGACAGGGAAAAAAATCCTCCACACCCTGGCGGAGATGCAAGTTGTCATGTCCGACAAGACCAAGCAGCTCTCTTCAGCTAATGATGCTATTGCCGATCTGAGGCTGAAATTGACCACGCTGGAGAAGTCACTTGAGGACAGCAGGGCCCGCGAGAAGGCCCTGAGCAAGGATCTCCAAGACGAGAAGAACCTGCTCAAGAGCGCCGCCGCCGCCCAAGTTGACTACGAAAAGGGGGTGGAAATCTGGACTGAACGCCTCGTCGATGCTGCGGAGATGCTCACAGCACAACTGTCAACCATGGGCCTGCCAAACTTCAAGTATTCCTCCGAAGAAAGAATATCTTCGAGCGCCAGGTTGACTATGTTCTTCGAAAGCATCATTGATGCTCTGAAGCTGCTTCAGTCTAACCGGGCGACCCAACTGGCCAATGAATCCCGCCAGCTTTGCCGAGCCGTCCTCCGCAAGGTACTCATCAAGGTGGTGCATAATAATCCTGGTATCGACCTCACCAACGTGCTCGGCTGCCTGCCAAAGGACACAAATCTCAAGGCACTTGAGGAGCTTGTCGCGCCTATCCTTGAGAAGGTGGATTCAATCAAAAGGGTCGAAGGCCAGCGCAGAGATTAGCTGCTCCACCTCTTCTTGCCGTCGCCATTCCATGCCAAAGACAATTAAGTCTTAAGTTAGAACTGCGGCAACTTATTAATGTAATATAACTTGCTTATGTTTGGATACATGCATGCTATTTCCCTTGTCTGATTCCTTTATGTATGGAGTTCACCGTATGCTTACTGAAAAACTTGCCGGCGCGCAACCTGCTGCGAGCGCTGGGTGCGGGACTTCAGCAGCCTGCTGGAGGTGCAGCGGCCGGTAAAGCACCTTGGCGTTCTCAGTGCAGCCACTTGAATTGTTGAGCAGACTCGAAACAAAATAAGGGCGCAACCGATTACGACAAGGGTTCCTTCGCGTGCAGGTTTTCCATACAAAAGTCGAAATTGTCTAAGGAAAATAACTTTGTAATAAAAGAGACATGCTCTAAGTTTTAGAACTTAGCTTTCTGTCACTGTTCTTCCTCCGGTAAGGTGCCAATTTTGAACGTCGCCAACTGGTACTCATATCTTCCTTCCCCCCGGCAAACGTGCACACAAGGAATCCTTCTATCTTTTGAGAAAAAGAAAGAAGAGAAAATAAAGATATGGAACCTTGGCGGTTCGTTAGAACTTACCGGGAACAAGTGCCATACAACATCTTAGACAAACATGCATATATATATATATATATATATATATATATATATATATATATATATATATGAACATGGAAATCAATAAGGAAATGCACAACACTTAAACTTATTCATCTGGGCTCAGGGTCTGCGCCTGGCTTTGTACAAAGGATTACATGCCTTGCCGGCAAGACTTGTACAAAAAAGGTGGTTGCCGGGGGCCCCCGGCAACCGCGCCTTATGGGTAGAACTTGCGAAGATGTTCGATATTCCAAGAGTTGCTCACTGGAACGCCATCTTTGGTCTCCAGGCGGACAGCGCCGGGCCTGGTGACTCGTACTACCCGATAAGGGCCTTCCCACTTCGGCGTCAACTTGTTTGAATTCTTGGCAGACTGAATTCGTCAAAGAACAAGGTCGCCTTCCTCAAGGCTTCGGGCATGAACTTTGCGGCTATGGTAGCGGCGCAAAGCTTGCTGGTAGCGTGCAGCTCGCACAGCTGCCTGAAGACGATTCTCCTCAAGGAGCACAACATCATCTTGCCGCAGTTGCTCTTCCTCAAGCTCATCATAAGCGAGCACTCGAGGTGATCCATATATGAGTTCCGTGGGGAGAACTGCTTCCGCTCCGTAGACCAGAGCGAAGGGTGTCTGGCCGGTGGCTCGATTTGGTGTCGTTCTAATTGACCAAAGAACCACCGGCAACTCATCAATCCAGTGTCTTCTGCACTTTCTCAGCCTGTCAAAGGTTCTGGTCTAGAGACCGCGCAACACTTCAGCATTAGCCCTCTCTGCTTGGCCGTTGCTTCTTGGGTGAGCAACAGAGGCAAAACAAATTTTGCCGCCAAGGTCTTGGACGTACTGCATGAAGGTGCGACTTGTGAATTGTGTGCCGTTGTCGGTGATGATCTTGTTGGGCACACCAAAATGACAAACTATCCCTTTAAAGAACTTGACGACTGATTGTGCTGTCACATTCCTCACTGCTTCCACCTCCGGCCACTTTGTGAACTTGTCAATCGCAACGTACAAGTACTCAAAGCCCCCCGTAGCACGGGGGAAGGGGCCCAATATGTCGAGCCCCCAGACCAAAAACGGCCAGGAGAGAGGGATCGTCTGAAGAGCTTGAGCTGGCTGATGTGATTTCTTCGAATGAAATTGGCACGCTTCACACTTGGCTACTAGTGCAGTTGCATCCTGGAGAGCGGTGGGCCAAAAGAAACCTTGCCGGAATACTTTCCCGACAAGTGCTCTTGATCCTATGTGAGAGCCACATACGCCTCCATGTATCTTTGCCAACAGCTCTAGTCCATCCTCCTGAGGAATACACTTCAATTTCACACCGTTTGGTCTTTTTCTGTACAGGACGTCATCGACGAACTTGTACATAACAGACCGACGGGCTACTTTTTCTGCCTCTTCCTATTCTTCAGGGAGTTCTCCTGTCTGAAGGAAATGGATAATGTGCTACGCCCATGCTGGAGCCCGGGGCTCGACAGCTAGGACTAAAGGCATCTCCTTCGCCAGGGGAACATTTGTCTCGACAGCGAAAGCATGAGGTTCCGCCGGAGCCTGTCGTTCCTCGGCAGGCTTGTCGTTGATCCCGGCAAGTTCCTTGCCGGCGGCTCCAGGGATCTCTGCCGGAAAGTACTGTCCAGAATTCAACTTTCTTCTCTTTTCTTGCCGCATTGATGGCGCCACAGATGGTTGAGTCAAATGGAGCACAAAAGTTCCTGGTTCCACAGGCAACTTGAGGGCAGCGCGCTTTGACAAGTCGTCAGCAATACTGTTTTCGGCACGAGGAATGTGCTTCATTTGCAGACCGTCAAAGCGCTCTTCCATTTTTCTCACTTCATCCACATAAGCTTGCATCAATGGACTCTGATAATTCTTGTTAACTTGCCTGACGACAAGCTGCGAATCGCCTCCAATGACGAGCTTCTTGATACCAAGGTCTTCCGCGATCCTGAGACCGGCAAGCAGGCCCTCGTACTCCACAGTGTTGTTTGTCAAACTCTCCCGGGGAAAATGCATCTGGATTACATACTTGAGGTGCTCTCCGGTGGGTGCGACAAGCAGCACGCCAGCACCTGCGCCTTGCAGCAAAAAAGCCCCGTCAAAGTACATAACCCATTCTTGATCAATTTCCTTGCCGGGGAGAGTCGTTTCTCGAACCTCTTCGTCTGGCATTGGGGTCCATTCCGCAATGAACTCTGCCAAGGCCCTGCTCTGAATTGTCGAAGTGCTTTCAAACTTGAGACCAAAGCTCGACAACTCCAACGCCCACTCCACAATCCTGCCGGTTGCTTCTGGATTTCGCAAAATCCTTTGCAACGAAAAGCGAGTGACGATGGTGATTTCATGTGCTTGAAAATAATGGCGCAGCTTCCTCGAGGCCATCAGGAGGCCGAAGAGCAACTTCTGCACGCCAGAATATCTTGACCTAGCTCCTTGCAAAAGAGAGCTAACAAAATAAACTGGGTGCTGCACCACCTTTTTCTTTTGCACTGATTCTTCTGACTGCGCAGATCCTATCTTGCCGGGATCAACCCTTGCCGGGGAAGATCCTGCCGCGTCGCTTGGCGGTCCTGCCGCTAGTGTTGCCTCCTCATCAGCTTCTCTCTGCGCCACTAACGCAGCACTAATCACTTGATTTTTCACTGCCAGATACAGCAGCAACGGCTCTTGTGATTTAGGCGCGACTAGTGTCGGCGGAGAAGAAAGGTATTTCTTCAAATCTTGCAGCGCAGCCTCCGCTTCCGGAGTCCATTTCATTGGACCTGCCCTCTTCAAAATTTAGAAAAAGGGCAGGGCGCGCTCAGCAGATTTGGAAATAAACCTGCTTAGGGCAGCAACACAGCCGGCAAGACGATGTACATCCTTGACGCGTCTTGGTGCTTCAATCTGCTCAATAGCTTTGATCTTGTCGGGATTTGCTTCGATCCCTCGTTGAGATACAAAGAATCCGAGAAGCTTGCCGGAAGGAACACCAAACACGTACTTCTCAGGATTGAGCTTTAAGTTGATCTTGCACAGATTTGCAAATGTTTCTTCTAGATCTTGTATGAGCGTTGCCTTGTCCTTGGTTTTGACCACTATGTCATCCATGTATGCCTCCATATTTCTATGGAGCTGAGGCTCAAAACCAATTTGGACCACTCTCGCAAATGTAGAACCAGCACTTTTCAACCCGAAAGGCATTCGTATAAAACAATACGTACCACATGGGGTGATAAATGCGGTCTTTTCTTCATCTTCTTTTGCCATGAAGATCTGATGATACCCTTAGTAGGCATCAAGGAACGACAGTAGATCACAACCAGCAGTGGAGTCCACAATCTGGACGATGCGCGACAAGGGAAAAGGATCTTTTGGACAGGCTTTATTGATATCTGTATAATCAATACACAGCCTCCATTTCCCATTCGCCTTGCGCACTACAACCGGATTGGCCAACCAGGTTGGGTGAAGCACTCCTCTGACCAATCCTGCCGCTTCCAGCTTCCTGATTTCTTCGGCAATGAATTCTTGCCGCTCCAAGGCTTGCTTCCTGACCCTCTGCTTGACGGGCCGCGTGTGTGGACAGACAGCAAGGTGGTGCTCAATTACCTCCCTAGGAACCCCGGGGATGTCAGACGGTTGCCATGCAAACACGTCGGCATTCACCCGCAGGAAGGCAATGAGCGCGCTTTCCTATTTGTCATCTAGGGTGGAACTTATGGTGAAAGTTCCTCCCGTTCCATCCTCCCTAACGAGCACCTTCTTGGTCTCTGGTGGAGCAGCCTTGGATTTCTTGTTCTTGCCGGTGGAACTCTCTGGTGCGTCCTCAACGGAAGCGCAGCACTGCGAGGAGGCGCGCTTGCCGGAGTTCACGCCAAGATTCTTGCCGGTCTTATTCTTCCCCCCGGGAGTTCCAGCGGCAGGAGCAGATGCCTTGACGGCAGGTGCTGCAACTACTTCCCGGTAGAGTTGGTCGGCACAGATGAGCGCATCCTTTTTGTCGGAGTGGATAGTGATGACACTCAACAGCCCGGGCATCTTTAACACATTATAAGCATAGTGTGATGCCGCCATAAACTTAGCCAGCACTGGGCGGCCAAGGATCCCATTGTATGACATAGGAATCTTGGTGACATCAAACACCACCTTCTCTGTCCTGTAGTTGAGCCCACTACCAAACGTCACCGGTAGCGTAATCTTGCCTTTTGGCTGGGTCCTTCCTGGATTGACCCCTTGAAACGTGCCCGTTTCTTCGAGATCTTCATCAGGAATTTGGAGCCTCTTGAGCACATCCGGCGAGATTAGGTTCAGTCCGGCCCCACCGTCAACTAGCATTTTTGTCACCTTGAGGTTGCGGATTGTTGGTGAGACCAACAATGGCAAGCACCCAACCGCGGTTGTGCGATCAGGGTGATCCTCGGCGTCGAAAATGATAGGCGTGTTGGACCACTTCAGGGGCTTACATGCAACGATGGCTCCGTTGCATTAACTTCTCGCACCCATTGTTTAAGTCGACGGTGGGAAGAATGCAATGAGGCGCCTCCGTCGATACACATAGCCTCTGTAGCTTTCTGAAATTCTTGCTCAATGGACTCATCATCTTCCCCATCATCATCATCACCCTCTTCTTTGTCACGGCCTCGAGCAGGCCTCTCCCTCTGTTGCTTGGCCTTGCCGCGGTGACCCCCTCGGCCACCGCGCTTCTTGCCAGACCCCTCAGCACTGTCTTGGGCCTTCTCCTTGTCCCGCTTTTCATACTCAGCTCTCTGCTTCTCGACAAGCTGCTCAACTTGCCGGCAGTTTTGGAGATCGTGGCCCTTGGTGCGATGGATCTTGCAATACTGCTTGCCGGAGCTTTTCGACCTGTCGGCAGCCGCCAAGGCATGGCAGGAGGCGCACCCGGCAAGTTCCTTGACGGGGTCGTCAACCTTGGCCTTCTTGGCGGCGCCGGGGTTGCCGGATTCCTCGACAGCAAGCACGGCCTTGCCTCTGCGCTTCTTGTTCCGCCGCCAGCCTTTCCTTGACGGGGTTGCAGCGTCTTCATCTTCTGATTCACCCCCCGCGCCAACAGCCTCGCCAGGGAGTTTCCTCCCCTCTTCAGCTCAAGCGCACTTGTCGGCCAAAGCGTAAAGCTCGGCAATACTCCTGACTTTGTTCATTGCCAGCTCTTCCCGCATTTTGCGGTTACGCATGTTCTGATGAAACGCGCTAACGACAGCGGCAGGGTGAATGTCAGGAATATTGTACTGCACCCGGCTAAATCTCTGGATAAACTTGCGCAGGGATTCGCCCTCCTTCTGAGGGATGATATGTAAATCACTCTCTTGGCCAGGAGCTTGGTGGCCTCCAACAAAGGCGCCAACAAACTGATGGCACAGATCTGACCAAGAAGAAATAGAATTCTCCGGCAGATGCATCAACCACGACCAGATGTTGGGTTTGAGCACCAACGGGAAGTAGTTGGCAAGTATCTTGTCGTCTCGGCCCCCGGCAGCCTGCACCGCAATGGTGTAGATGCTCAGGAACTCCGAGGGGTGAGTCTTCCCGTCATATTTCTCCGGGACTTCTGGCTTGAAGGTTCAGGAATTGGGCCACTGTACTTGCCGCAGCTCACGGGTGAACGGTGGAGTACCTACCTCGTAAGGCAAGTCGCCTGTGTCCCCTGGCACAGGCTCGTCGACAGCAGGCCCTGCGCGCTTATTAGATTGATAGCGCGCTTCCCGTCGCCGCTCGATGGTGGTTGGAGCGTCCTCTTTGCTTCGTTCCTGGAGAACTTGACGCTGGTCGCGGCGCATTCGTGGATCAGACGATGCCGTGGAATCATCATCACGGCCATTAATCCGCCGGGTTATCGACCGCCGCTGGTGTCGTGGAGGGGAGTGCACCATGGTTTCACCACCTCCGGTTTTCTCCACATCGGCTCACGCCGGATCGATGGACCGCCGCTGCGAGGGCCCTGCCTCCTGTGGCCCATCTTTGTTGGCGAAGCCAATGAGGCTCTGGATAGTAGCTCGCCACTCCTCCATCTTCTCCGGAGCAGGAGGGAAATCGAGGAGCAGCTGCGCACGTGCCAAAGCTTCCGCTGGCGTAGGTGGCGGCGATAGGTGCGAGGTACGTGAGGTGCTCTGACTCCTAACAATGTTAGAAGGAGCACTGTCACGATCACGCGACCGCGCGCCACTTCCGCCGGCAGTTTGGCGTGCATGCTGGGCCTGCACACCTTGGGATCGATGCGCAGAAGTCTTTTCATGGGGACGCCCTGAACCACCAGCACCATGACGTTGCTCATCGTACACGACCTAGGAAGGCCGCGATGCTTGCGCCGGCGAGGGAGCCCTAGAAGGCGTCCTTCGATCTCTGGAGTTTGTTGCGCCGCCCGTAGGCAACACAGCTCCATCTCTAGATCCAGCGGCATGTGGGTTGCTGCTGCCGCTACGAATGACGCCGCTCGCCTGGCTTGGATCACCGAAACGTCGTTGAGGCTCTAGACCTCTTCCTTCTGCATCCACGCCATCACCCGTACGCGAGGGCACAGGCAAAACGGACGTGGATGGTTGCGCCATTGCGGCGCTCCTCTTCTTGGGTGGCATGATGATGAAGATGATGAAGAATATAAGGCGCCGATCACTGGATTAGGTTCGCACAACCTCGATCCCCCTACCTGGCGCGCCAAAGATGTCGGCGTATGACACCTATGGGATCCCAAGGGACCCCTTTACGGTTCGGCAGGGAGAGAGATATGCACAAAGAGCAGAACCAACGATCGACGCAGGGCGATTTTACCCAGGTTCGGGCCGCTAATCAGCGTAAAACCCTACTCCTGCCTTGTTTTATTATCAGTGTTCTTGAGCCCAGGCTCCAGGAGCGCTTGCAATGAACAGTTCGTTCAAAGAGCAGCTACGCATGCAGAATGGGCCAGAAGATCCTCCTCCCCTGTACCAGTTGCCTTGGGCCTCCTTTTATACGCTCAAAGGGGTCACCACAGTGGCAAAATGTACATACATTGAGGTGTAAAGTAGCTACAGGGTTATCATACCTAACCACTGACGGATTAGGACGAATGCATTTAATGCACCGTGAGATGTCCATTTAGGTGTCCTCACTTTCTTGGGGATGGAAAAAGGGGCCATCCCATCAGCAACGCTTAAGCTCTCCTCCACTGGTCCCCTTCCACGCATCCAGGAATGGGCCCAGGATGCCAGGCTGGTTGCTGTGCTGAAGCGGTGGAACAGTGATAGAATCTTGCCGGGGTGCAAATCTTGCCGGGCCCAAATCTTGCCTGGTTTCGTGAGCCACCCCGGCAAGATCTTGCCGGGGGCCTGGTCTTCGGTCTTCAGATCTTATTAACTCCTGATCCTTTGATTCTCGGTCTGTGTGTCCCCTCGACAATCTTGCATTGATCTCCAATTACTCCCCCGGCAAGCCTTGCCGCGGGCTTGGCTACGACTGCCCGTGCACAAGTATGGGGTACTAAAGTCCCAATACTTAGTACACCGACAAATAGGTACAAAAAATGGATAGGTATGGCATATACTCATATATGATGCTTAAACTAAGCAGATGGTGGTGTAACAAAGTAGAAGTAATGCAAGAGGTCATATGCAAAATATGTGCGACCAATACAACCTTGCCAATTCAGAGCAAGCACCTTGATGGGTGAATAAGATAGGCCATCCTCCACCATGCCAAGTTTGTTAGCCAGTGGATTGTTCCGGAATATTCCTCTCGTGCACCCATTCTCATATTCATTTTGATCATGTTCAATACCTGACATGCATGAAAACATAAAAATAAGTGAGATTATCTTTGTAATGCAGAAGTGCTTCTATTCCAATACTGCCTCCCTGTAAACCCCTTTGTACTATCTCTGCAATTCTTCTGAGAGATGCCGCACATGCTACAATTTGGTGTGTGCATTAATATAATGTGGCCTACTACTCAAAATATGAGAGCTCCAGAAGTGATGATACTTCACAGATGAAAGCTTCAACATATAGTAAAGAAGAACAAGTCGACCTGACCTGACAGATTCAAAATATACTAAGGGAGAACAACTCGACCTGACCAGTCGACCGCAAATGTCTCTGCTACTCTTCCCAACAAGGAACATACTTATTAAAGAAGAGAAGAGGATCATGTTAAAGAAGAGCAGAAGAGCAAGCAGATTGAAGATTTTACAAGTCTTTCTATACAATGTTTGTTGCCCACCCATGATGAACCAGAGCGCACAGAGAAATACTATCCCTTTCAGTCTCTCCATATGTGGCTCACATGCATTTCGAAACTAAAGTAGGAACATTTAGCTGACCAATTAAACATGTCTCAATTTTACTAATATCAGATTCGAATTTGTACAACTAAGCTTGTTTAGCTTGATGGGTGGAGCAGTGCTATTACGACACGAACAACGTAGGCTGATCGTGGTCATCATAAAATGGGGAAACCGTAAGCATGATTAGTATAGTGTTGACCGTGGCAGTGGGATGGCAGATCTCAAGCTGCAAACCGCGCAAAGGGTACTTAGCAACCGATGTTTGCTTTGAAATAACAACTAAGATTTGGTATGGACGAGAAAGTATAGTCAACAAGTGATAAAGAAATGCAATTCCTGCTGTCTCTCTATATGTCGCGACATGCATTTGGAAACTCAAGTGGGACCTTTAGCTAACCAATTAAATGTGTCTATTAACTAATATCAGTATCATATCACAATCATATTTAAAGAACTAAGCATTGGAATTATGAGTGCTTGTTGTTTAGCTTGAAGGGTGGAGTACTGCTAGTACGACAGAAAGCACCTACGCAGATCATAGTAGGGTAGATAAAAGGGGAAAACCCCTAAGCATCAAGAGTAAAATCAGGAAAGTGGAACTAGCTGGACCATATGGGCTTGTATTGCCAGTACGGCAAGAAAGGATTCGGAAAAGCTTCGGCCCCAAAAGGGGCAGCTCTATTCAACTGAAGGCACAATACTGTTACTATCAGTCTAGACTATCAAAGATGACATAGCTCCCAACATTTCCCGGATATTATGGCAACCATCTAGAATCGTTGAAAGCATCCATCTGAAGCGACCCAATAGACCTGTCGACTGCAAATGTCCTTGCTCCACTTCCCGACAAGGAACATACTGTACTACTCCCTCCGTTTTTAAATATAAACCTCTTAGAGATTCGAATGCGGACTACATACGAAGCAAAATGAGTGAATGTACACTCTAAAATATGTCTATATACATCCATATGTAGTTCTTATTAGAATATCTAAAAAGACTTATGTTTTACCAAAAAAAGGCTTTCGCCCTGCTTTATAAATAAAGGAACGATGAACAACACACGGTACAAACGCACGCCACCACAACACATGCACGCACCCAAGGCAGTTTAGGAATGGAGGAAGTAATATACTTATTAAGAAGAATAGAAGAGGAACATGATAACAAAGAGCAAGCAGATTTTAGATAATACAATGTGTGTTGCCCACCCATGATGAACCAGAGCGCATAGAGAATTGCAAATCCCTGCTGTCCCTCTATATGTGGCGCACATGCTTTTCGGAATGAATATAGGAACATTAGCTGACCAATTAAACGTTCTCTGTTTTAGTAATATGAGCATCATATCAGATTCATATTTCAACAACTAAGCTTTGGAATTATGAGTGGCATGTTGTTTCGCTTGATGGTTGAGGTCTTGAGGAGCAGTGCTAGCATGACACGAAGCACCTACGATGATGGTAGTGAATATAAAGGGGGGAAACCATAAGCTTTATGAGTATAGTGACCGTGCCATGGCGGATCTGAAGGTGCAAACCGGACAAAGGCTACTTCGCAACCAATGTTTGCTTTCAACTAGCCACTATGATTTGGTATGGACAAGAAAAGTACAGTAAACAAGTTACCATCTATTTTCTGGGTGAGATCAATAACTTAAGCAGATATGAAAGAGTACCACCTCTCTTGCGACACTGTGTAGGCCCCTGCTGATACGTTGAGGGTGCTGCGGGTGCAATGGCTATCGGTGGCGCGGAAGAAGACTTTAGACGGCAGACGGCCGGGTCGGGGGATAAGTCCTGTTGCCGTGGACGAGGCACTCGTAGGAGCGGCAACGGCAAGGTGGACGACGGCGCCGATGAAGCAAGAGGACACGATGAGAGGATCCTGGTCCGGTGTCGTGGATGAGAGACGTCCATCTCTTGCAATGGACAACGGGGTAGGGGTAGCGGCTCCGGTAAGCTGGAGGATGGGGTGGCGGATGGAGGAGGCTGGCTGGAGTGGGGAGGTTGTTATGGCACCGACGGTGTACGAATGGGGAAATGGAGGGGGGGGGGGGGAGGGGATCTCAAACTTTGGGACGCGCTTGTCTGAGCTAAAATGTGGGAAAGTTATGAACTTAGCCCCCGTTTAAAATTTTGGACATCTCGTCGGTTGGGGATAGGACGGTAATCTCGCATCTCGCCAATATTTGCCGATAGTGATTTCGGGCAAGGAGAGGGTGTTTTGCCGCCCACGGTGTATGAACACGGCTGACAGGTAGGGCGATTGTGTCACGTCTGAGGCAACTTACACACCTGCCCCTATTTAAAATATTTGCCTACATCGATTTCGGACGAGGAGAGTTTGTTTTGCCGCCCACCGTGTATGAATGGGGAAATGGAGGGAGAGACACAGGTCTTTCGGACAAGCTTGAATCAAATGTGTTTTGCCACCCACGTTTGGCGCCCACTGTGTTTGAATGGGCGCAGAGGCGGTCGTGTCACATCTGGTTGAAGTTACTAGTCTACCCCTATCGACAACAATGGAAATCGGGTCGATTAGGATGTGAAGTGTCAAGGGTAGACAGTAATTTCCATCTCGCAAACACTTGCTTCGGGCAGCCGACAAATGATAGTGGGTATTTTGCCGCTTCATTCAAAATTTGTGAGAATTAGCATTCACGTTTACCATGGGCCCTGGCAACTAAATTCAAATCCAATTTGTATTCGATTACGAATATCCATACATCATTCTACGTTTTGTTATTTATTTCTTCAAAACCACGACAAAGATTTATTCCACCTTTATATATGAATATGATTTAGAAATGCCGTGATCTTCAAATTCAGTGGGCTGGATACACTTTGAGTCAAACCGTTATTTCATGGGAAAACTTTGTTTATCCCACTCTAGTTTTTGCCTGCTTTGCTTATGCCACTCTAGAATTTGACATATCACTTTTCCCACTCTTAGTTTTTGACAATACATCACAAATGCCATTCTGTGGAAAAAACAATGTGGTCATCCAATACAATATGCTCACACGAAAAACAGTCCACCTTATGTCAATCATACAAGTACTGAGGATTACCTCGCCTAAAAAATTCAGATCATTGCAACACATGGACAACAAAGGGGGTCTTACAACATAATCCATTCAGAGACATGACACAAAATGCAAGTATACTAATCTAATGACAATTTCAACTGGTATCTAAAAAAGAACTGGGATTACCCTGGGCTTCAGATACCAGAAGCAGTAGGACCTCCTCCATCTTCAAATGCAACATTCTTACTTCCTCCAATTCTTTGGGTTGCTTGCATAATGCGTGCAGCTAATTGCATAATTTCCAACCTCAAGATCAAGATTACCTCATTCATGGCAGCCACACCATCTCTTTCTGCCTCTAGTAGAGCCTCAAGAACTATAATATATGTGCTCAGACTGCTCTCCAGCGGTGTTGCCTCTGAACTGCTACCATCTGGTAACATGGATGGCGCACTGCTTCCACAAATAGATTCTGGGGTTTTACATTGTGTCCTAGTGTGAACGGCATCCTGAAAGGTTTCTGCTAGACATAAGTAAGAGATAGTTATCGCATGATCCAGGCAGTAAGCTTACATGGTAAATGACATACGAATTATTGCCGAGCATGGCAAGCTATATTTAAATGGTTTGAAGCAGCATCAGCCGAAAACAAATTAAAATGGTAAGATGAAAGTAGGGATGTAAGTGGCAAATAAATGGCATCCACAAGTCCCATCTAGTTAGTTTTTGCTAGCTCGCTAGTTCATTTTCCTCAAAAAACAAAAACTCTTTTGAACTATCATACCATTAGTGGACTTTAATCGGGATTAAACGGGACCCAGTTGACATCCCTAGACGAAAGGCAGTGTACCACCGCTATATTTAAGTTGCCCAGGCATCTAAGTAGTTGAAATAATCTGAGAAAGCACTTAAACAGTGTGGCCTCATATAAACTACGAAGACAGTCTTGTGATGAAGTTCATAGGAAAAGTTAAGGAGTCAAATGAACTAGGCATGCTTTTCTTTATGATACTACAGCAGGCACTGCTGACATATTGGCCAACTCAGGTATAGCCTAACAAGTAACAAACAAGCATTCGAATCAAGCAATACAACAAAGCAGACAACTGAACTATTTTGTAATTCTGTATGATTACAGGTTGAGGGCACAAGCCAAGAAAGCAGCCCACACGCATTACATTTCACATGTACTAAAACAAACTGGCTTACCATATGTTGCTGTGAAGCCTCGCTGTTGTTGCATTGTTCTTTGAAGATATCGTCAGCATCTCGTGGTTGCAAATCTAGTTGTTGTAGTTTATTCTACACCCTCTATTTAGGTAAAGTTAATTTTAATCGCATGCACTAGTTCAAATTGATCATCAATGGTTAATCTAAACTAATGAAAGAAGGGTGTGTGCTTACACGACAATATATGTGCTTCACTCTATTTTTATGCTTGTTCGAGGTGCCAGCCCCAAAAGAACAAATATTTTGCTTGATGGAGTTGGCAGCTCCATAATTAATAGAAGCATCAAATTAGTCATGCAACTTGGGAAGATCAAGAACGCACAAAAAAGTAATGAACAGAGGCTCGGAGTTGTGATGTAATAGCTAGCATCGGAAAATGTAGGGTAAAACGAACAAAAAGCAGCGGAACCACAAGCTAGTTTGCTGATGTGTAATTAAGCATAGAGAACATAGAAGCAGTATGATGCAACCAACAGGTGGCATCAGAACAACACCATTATCATAAATATAACATGCAAGAAGTAAAATAGTAGGCACTGATATCTAGGAAGTACAGTAATACTTAGGACAAAACAAAAGCATTGTAACTATATGTGCACTCGTTTGTAATTTAGCACATGTAACCTGTTCACTGCCACACATATGGCCCTACAGGTGAAAGCAGAATAACGTGTCTCATGAAAAATTGAATGATGCCCTTAAGAAATTCGAAGGTGCGGTGCTTATGCTAAGAAAGTGAACGTAGGCGCCGGCCGTTGGATAATAGTACCTGATTCTCGGCGGCGTATGGGTATCGTTGTCATACTTGAAAGCTAAGGATCATCAATGGTGCTCGTGTTGCGGTTGAGTTCGGGCCAGCTGTCGCCGTTGCTGAAGCGGCTCCGGTGCTTCAGTTGCGGCGCCTGTCGACATCCAAGAAAGCTCATCTGTGGTAAGTGAACAGTTCCATGATAAAGAAGAGAAAAACCAAAGGAGTACAAATCAAAATAACCTGATGAGGCTGCGGCGTCAGTAAAGCAGGGCTAGTGGAGTTGAATATGGCATTCGTGGAGCGGGTCCGGTGCAGTGAACAAAGGCATCGACGAAGCACATCCGACACGGTGTACAGTGCTTTCGGTGAGGAGGATCAGTTGTGGCGGACGAGGGCTTGTATGAAGGGCCAGCGATGCGGGGGACGAGGGCGTCGGTGAAGGGCCTACACTGTGGTGGATGAGGGCGTCGGTGAAGCAGATCCGGTGCGGTGGACCATGATGGCGGTCAAGGAGATCTGGAGCGGTGGACAAGCCAGTCGCTGAAGCGGCTCCGGTGAAGTGGTGAGTTGGCAGTTGGGGGTTCCAAGGTGCAGAAGGTAGATCCGACGGGGTGTGAGGTCCACCGCTGCGGTGGAGGACTAGATTCGGTGGCTTGTCATGGTTGGGTGGGAGGAGGCAGGGAGGGGAAGGGGAGGGGCTCTGGGGAAGAATGTTGGGGGCAAAGAGGGGAAAACAATGGGTTACCAAAGCAGCCCTTTTCCGTTCATGTGGCAGGGGTAAAATAGGAATATCGCAGGGCTAAACTTTCGGGCGCGAGATATTTCAATGTGAGCGGGAAGTTTGAAAGCTTTTGGCGGCTGAAATTAAGTGTTCTGCTCTTGTACGGCCGACTATGATATCATGGCCGAGAATTTATTTGTTTTGCACGCAAAAAAAGTGCAAGTTTCGAAAATCAATGTCTCCAACTCAAAACTTAGATTGTCCATTCAATTCAAATATAGATCATTGAGCTAGTGGAAGAAAATACCATCATATGGTCCAATTCAAATGAAATTCCAAATGTGTTTATCCTAAATATGATGACAAAAACAAAAATGTGTATGTGTATGAATAAAGTGGATGATTATTAGGTTTGAACATGCCCATATGTGTATATCTCTAGGTTTGATATATGAATTTGATATCACGAAATCCCGGCTTAAAAAATGTACCTTCGTTTAAATGAATTACAAAAGCTAATGATGGAGTTGAATTCCAAAATTCCAATCTTATGTTTGTAATTCCGGTACTTCAAAGTATATCGCGCATGTTCAAAAGTATCGTTATCTCATAGTCCAAACTGTGAAACAAATTGATCAACCATGAGTGCACACACTATTGACCATATATATCTCAATTACGCTAAAGTCTCTCAAATATAGACACTTCACTCTTTATCTGAAGCCACCCACCCCGTCCCCCCCCACAAGTCATTCTCTCCCCCGGACACGAACACAGGAGCACATTAACCCCCCTCTCTGTTCTAAGTTCGGATCCCAATATAGGTCTCTATCACTTTGTCTCTCGGGCATGCACACATCTCTTCCCCCACTCTCCAGGTCTCCCGGCATCTCTCTTTCCCAAGCACACGCACTATATAGAGTGTATATTTCCCATACACACAAAACGTCGCCCCCAAACGTCTATCTCCCTAGTTATGTGGTTCTCGCACACTCACCTCACTCACAACCCCCACTGCAAACATAGCACCCTTTGTCTCCTTGTGCACCACTCTCCTCTTTCTATCTCTCCCACATGCGGACCCGACCTAGCTCCTTCCCTATATACATATATGTCATGACTCTTTCCATAGCTCCCTAACGTATCATCGTTCTCAATCTCGCACGTTGTTCTCTACACCATCTATTCTAGATCTCTCATGAAGTCTCTATCACACACACGATGACTTGCTTCCCTTGCGTCTCCGTCATAGGCCACTTTCGAACAACATCAACCTTGTCTCCCTATCTATATGCCACTTCCGCACACAAATGACCCCTCTCTCTCCCCCTCTATTCCTCTCTCTCTCCCTCGCTAGCTCTCTCTTGCTCTCACACCCATCTCCCACACACACTTGATGTCTCTTCCAAATAGTCTGCTCCCCGCCCGCACCCATGCTATCCCGCTACTAACATGCCTTTCTCTCTCTTGGACACACATGTCACACCATTCCCCATTCCCTACTAGGTTTACATCATTAGTGCTCTATCTTCTCCACATACACACACTCCCTCTCACACACGCGCGCATGCACAAACACACAAAGACACAAACAAACACCCATCTATCTGGATCCTTCTTTTAAGACACACACCCTTGCATATTCTCTCCAGCTCTAGGTATGTATATATCCCCCTCTCTCTCTAACTAACATGCACACCAAAATTCAACATCTCTCTAACTCACACATCTCTCCCCATGTCCGCATGTGTATCTCACACACTCACTCTCTGATTATGTCTATGTGTCTCCATGTTACACAACACAAAGCCCCATGCACATGTCTCTCTCTATCCTCCACACACAGAGACACAAAGAATCTCTTATCATTGCCTCTGTCTCTACACATATCACACACGCACGCATTGTCTCTCTCTCGCACACATGCTCAACCAAGGTTTTCTCGTGAATAACTTACCGTCTATTCATCAACAGTCGTGGCAGTACGATGAACACGATACGTGAAAAAGAATAAATCTACATGTTCGTAGAGCACCTAGTATGACTACTAGGACTAGAGCAAGCCGAAAGCACGCCGCCGTCACCCCCTCCTTATCGGCGACGGGAAAACCTTTGTTTTACACAGTCGGGAAGTCATCGTGCTAAGGCCCCACATGCTCAGCCGTTGAATGGAATGTAGATCCAAGTTTATGGAAACAAGTATCGATAATACGTTTGTATCTCCATACTTATATCTCTTCTCTCTCTTATAAAAAAACTGAGTTGGTGATGATGGTATGCCTGCCATCTTGCAATATAGACCGTCCGATCTATATCTGACGGATACAAAGCAAACTAAAAGATACCCGCACCTCTCTCCACATTTGCAGACAAGGCCTTCCCTTGTTCATCCTTATGTCCCACTGCCTCATTGTTGAGCAATTAAAAAAGGAAGCCTCTGGAACAATCTGGCATGGTGGTCGCTGCCGGCGTCGTTCATCCCCATGCCTCTGCTCAATTCGACCACCAATCGCCACCACGCCCCACTCCTCCTCACCTTATCTCTCCTCTTTCTCGAGATATCATTAGTTTTTACACATGGGATTACTCCCGCATGGGTCAATCACAATAGGTGTTTTATAAAAAAAATGCATCTTGATGTTCCGTGCAATGCACGGGCATCTTGCTAGTACTCCTACAGAAGACTTAGTTGGTGATGATGGTGTGTCTGCCATCCATCATTTCTGACCATTAGATCTACATCTAACGACTGTGAGGTAAGTTGTTGCCTTTTCTCAACAACATCCCACTTATCTACCCAATTTGCAGAAAACCCCTTAATTAGTATCTTAAAACCAACCACATCCCTCCCTCACCTCACCAAAACAGCCCAAGGAATATATTGTGATTGAAACATAATATATTTTTAGTGATATATGTATATCAAAGTTAGAGTGTTTTCTATCAAGTTTGTGAATAAGTATTATTCTAATTATGATCCATTGCAACGCACGTGTACATTGCTAGTATTTAAAACCATGCAAAAAAAGCTAGTATTTCCATAGTTTTGAGTTTTCCATCAAGATATTAGTCACTCATGGTTGATATTTAGTTTGAATTACATACACATAGGCACTATGTAACTAGCCGTGCTTATTGGCTTCCAAAGCTTAACTTTCACTCCTACTTACAGTGTGTAGAGTATTTAACAAAAAACTACCACTTTCAACCAGCCCTAGGAAGAAACTATTGTACAAAAAATAGCAAAAACATACCCAAAATTTCTTAATCCGCGCAAAAAACTACTACCTAGTGCTGATTAGGCTCATTTACGTTTATGACAGGGTTGGCCCACACGTCCGTGCTGACGAGGCACCTTAAACCAACATCGTTTGTTTGACCGTTGACACGAGGGACCCACATCTGACCTTCTATCCTCTTCTTCCTCCTCCAATCATTATTTTTCCTGAACATTACTTCAAACAGTTCTTATGCATTTTCATCGGTGGTGCCGGTGATGAGCGAGCTGGCCGCAGCTCCATTGGATGGGCCGGACGCCGCGCTGGCCTCCGCACGGGTTGGCTGGCTGGCCCGAGCGTGGCTCACGCGTGAGCAAGCCGCCGCGCTGGCCTTCGCTCGAGCCAGATGGCTGGCCTTAGCGCGGCGTGCGTGAGCAAGCTGCTGCACTACCATGCCAACCTAGCTAGCAAACCTTGTAGACAAGTAGCTGGATGCATCCAGCAGGGTGTGTGCTAGCTTGGCTAGCTAGCCGTGAGCGCCGGACGAAGCTGGCATCTGGGCTGCCGCAAGATGGGCTCCGCGCCGCCGGCACTTTTGACCTTGCCTTCTGCCGGTGGCGGTAGCTGCGTCCCATGGCCGGGGATGACTCGGTGGACGGGCCGGAGGTAGGAGGTCACTCGGGGATTTTTGTCCAGACTGACATGTAGTTCCCACAAGTCATAACGCCTAACTTGCTGGTCAAATAGAAGGCATTGACTTAAGGGGCGACATGGGTTGAAACGTGCCTATAATGGCACTTGGTAGTTTATTGCGACGGATTAAGAAAATTTTGGTATGTTTTTGCTAATTTTTGTAGAGTAGTGGTTTCTTGGCAGGGCTGGTTGGAAAGTGGTAGTTTCTTGTAAGGAACAATGTACTAGCGACAAAAGGCGATTCTAGATTGCGTTGTACTCCAACGAGTACTACTAGTGGTCGCGGGAGTGTATAGCTCGTTTTGTGGGTTCGATCCCGACCGAACGCACGGCGGCCATTTTTTAAAATAGTAACCTCGCTGTGAGCCAATATTGTACACTGGTAGTTTGACTTTTGAAGTCGAACGGACATATCGCACCACAATCTGGGTGCACTGGATAGCCCACCCATGTGAACGGCTGTTCCCTCCCATCATCTTGTGGCTCGCGTACTAGAGTAGTACTCCTATATATCAATTCACACCGTGTAAAGTTTCTCGCCTGCATGCTCGCCCTAGCCGCACCTCGCTTGCAGCTTCCTCATCAGCTATCATATTTAAACTAGCGCCTCCCAATTAAGCCCGAGGAGCCGGAAAATCCTGGCGTGGCATTGGGAACTGTGCAATATGGCTCTGTTCGTAAAGTGTTATTACTCTGTAGCTTGTGGCATTGCACGCATGGACTTCGCTCCATTATCGGCTCTTAACTCTATAAAAAATTCCTCTTGACGTGATTTTTTTGTTTCGAAACGGAGGCAAAAGCTTTGCCTCATCTCATTCATAAAGAAGGAACTAACAAAGTTCGACGAGATCCATTACACCTCCACAAATGGAAGCGAAAAGCCTAGTCTTGATGTATCAAAGAACTCAAATGTTCTGCCCCTGCAGTAACCGTCGCTGATAAACAGGCTGCTAGTGTGTGCGTGAGAGGAGCGACTGAGTAGGCTAGCTACGCGCTTGAATAGAGCATGGAGAGTACCCACTATGCAGGTGTACTTTCCCTGCATTGATAGTACAACGATGGTTCTAGAGAACAGTAGTACCCTCCACTTGCAACTGTCGCTCCTTGGCCTTGAGATTCAAGAGTTCAAAACTGGTGCACTATAGAAGTACAGTACATCGCACAACTAGTTGAGAAAGTAGTACTACTACTGCTACAGTACTACGTACTAGTAAATAATAGCCGCACCATTGCGGGGCACTAGGCACTACCACTATGTGTGCCCGCATAACTTCCTTAACGAAGGGACGAGGACCTGCGGTTACGCTCTTATCTCCTCCTCGCCAGTTCCCCTCCCCCCGAAGAGACCAAGGTAGTTCGTCGCTGCTCCCATGGTTTCGCCAGGCGGTTCTCCTCCTCATCGGGGCTGGGAGACCTTGGACAATGATCCTTCGGGAGAAATCGCACGCCGCTCTAACATCCTCACCGCCGCAAGACTCGGTGCGTCCTACACCAACTATTTTAAGGTGGTACTTAAACAGGCTTGGGAAAAGGCCATGCTTGTTGGTCTTCCATGCGTTCTCGAGCAAAAGGTTATTCTATGGGACAATCCATCGAACAATCCACCGCTACCTGGCGTGGTTGCACATTGACTCCGCTAGAGTTGCCGACGTTGAGAGGTAGTCGGATTTTTTCCGATGAGCAGGTCATTCATGGAGTTTGATCATGTAGTGTATATTCTAAATATAGTACTTAGTTATTCCATCCTGTAATTTCTCCGCTGCCCACCATCTTATATATAGGTATGGGTTGGTGCCAACGAAGATTGGCTTGCATACCTCCGGCCGGATACCACCATCATTTTGCACAACATCCACAGCAGTGCGGCCGTTCCCGTAGACCCATTCTCCACCATTGGGATTGGCCTTCCGGACTGGCCGGGCTTGAATACGTATGATGATGCCTACATGAGATTGAAGAAGATAGCAATTGTGGACCTGCCAACAAAGCAACGCGGCTACAACAATTACTATCTCATCATGGTGTTCGACATAAGGATTGCCATCAATACAAAAGGCAATAACGGTAGAGGCTGGCACATGTTGGCCGCGGCAGATTTGTACCCCTACACATTCGAAGAAGCTGTGTGCCATGTAGGCCGCATCTTCGCGGTGACAAGCCCTGGGACTTGTTTCATCTGGTTGCCATCCTACGGTACGGGAGATTACAAATGGAATGCACAAACCATCATTTGCATCCCTAACAGTACTCCATTATTTTGCAGGGACCAGTCATCACCCGATCAAAATATGATCGCCGATCCTGGATGTGCATTTGCATCCGCGATTCGTTCTAACCTAGAACCTTGTAGCTGACTTTGGCATATTGGGATCAACTATCTTAGCAGTCGTTACCCCATGGTACCACTGATGTGCAACATGGTCACATGATCTACCACGATCGGACTGTCACCATCGACCCAGGTATTCCATTTTCTCATTGTTGTGTGTTAGAGTAGTAGTACTTGTTAGCTATTTTATTTTCTGGACTGGGACATGTTTACTGTACTAGTACTACAATTTAGTATTAGATTCTTTTAACCCTCTCGCCTTCTCTTTCATTGTAGTACTACTTACTAGTACTAGTACTTTTTACCTTGGAGGACGCGTATAGCTAGCTAGGCCCTTGAAGACTTGAACCCACTAGCTCCCACCATTTTTGTTTTTCCATGTCTTACTATGTGATGCATGTAGCAAAGAGTGGCTATATATAATAAGCTAGTTATTTTACTTCCTCTATACAGGAGTAGTACTATTTGCTGCACAATATTACTGACCGCCATATTTGAGCACAACTTTATTATGCATGGACCTTGACCAGGTACGTCACCATGTGTCCAGATCTGAGATGCCACGTCTACCAGATTAACGGCGCCGAGTTCGACCCCCGTGATGCTATGTGGGTGCCGAGGAACACTCTTGGAGAGTACTTGCTTTTCATTGGGGACAGATACCCCATTGTGAAGCAGATGCCACCTTCCGTGCACAACACCAAAGGCCTGCCATTCATGAATCATGGTTGTGTCTTCAGTGCGCACCACCGGATGAACGACATGCTGGGACACGCTATCCATGATTTATGCTGCTTCAGCTTGGATGAGTCTCCATCGTGTGGAACCGGACTATAAAGTTGTGACAATGATTCCCATTGCCCACCGCTATGGATCATGCCATCTATGAAGAACACCAAGGACTGGAACCTGGAGGAGGACATGGAGCCCATCTATAACGTGTAAGTGGAGTATGGTAAATTGTGAATGGTAGCACTGTAAATATATGTAGACTAGTCGTGCACAAATTTATCACATGAAGTGGAGATGAACTTGTGTGGCATACTGGCATTTGTCCTTTAGAATTTATTACTAGTAAATGTGTTATGTGTACGTGCAACTTGTGTGGCTGTTGCACGGGCTCCAAGATGCTCTGTGAGAAAAAAAGGTGGCACAACTTTGGCTATAGGTGACATGGCGGCATCATACAGTAGCGATCGTTCGCTATAGTTGTAGTACTAGGACGACAACTCCTATAAACCTTGTGCTTGGCTCTTTGCCTCTTCGGGAGGTTCAACAGTTCATACTCCTATGAACCTTGCACTTGGCTCTTCGCCTCTTCGGAAGGTCCAACAATGATGATACTACAGTATAATATGCTTCTGGCAATCTGACAGCAAATGAGCTGGTGCACGTCCACCGCGAGGGCGAGGGTGAGGGAGAGGGAGAGGGAGAGGGCGCTGTAGTAAAAACCCTCTCCTCATCCTGCGAGCCACCGCGCGTGTGGGCGAGGGAGAGGGCGTGGGCGTACGTAGTAAGCAAGCTTCTCCTTGTCCTGTGAACCACCGCGCGTGGGCGAGGGAGAGGGCATAGTAAGCAAGCTTCTCCTCGTTCGGCGAGTTGACGTGACACATCAAAGTAGTACTAGTCCATAATGCGTCCTTTCTAGTTAATATGGCTTAATTTGAAACGAGAAAAATACACTGGCGATCAACGTATGTAACAATACGCTCATTACGGTCACTATATAGTTTTGCGGTGATTATACGGTCACTAGCTCACCGTACTGCACCCTGCTGACCGGCCACATAGTTGACATGGCACTTTGTTGACTGGTTAAATTGACACCTGGTTTCTGGGTCCCACCGTCAGTTGACAAAGCAAAGAAATCAGTTAAACAAAACTTTACGCAGGCGCGACAGGAGTCCAACCCTTGCGCACGAACCACCCTGGTTGTGTATGCAAGTGCATGCACGTGTACTCCCTCGGTCCGTGAAAAACTGTTCATCTAACATTAGAAATTTTTCCAACAAAGAGTGTACATCTACACTTCCAATGCACTTAGCCTTTAATCTAATCGGCATTGATTGACTAATGCACCAACTTGTGCTATAGCTATAGGCTGCATGTCTATCCTTAATTATAGCATGCAACAACCTTCATTTAGTCTTCTTCTCTCAATGGTGGCATGCACACATAAGTCAAGTCGCCGAACGAGGAGAAGCTTGAGCGTGAGCGTGTGTGTTGCGTCGTGTGCTGTGTGCCGCATGGATGCATGAGTGTTGTGTGCGTGCATGTGTACGTGTGAGTGTTGCATGCATGCATGAGGCTTTTACTCCCTACCATTGACATGTTCATATTTCAAGCTTCATTAAAACATTGCATGCAAGAATTATGAGAAAATTCACCAATATGTGTAGGTCTTTTGTTCCTCACGCATGCATTCCAATTACTAATACGTTCGTAAACAAAATTTTCTTGAGGAAAACGAGCCCATTATTGAGTACTACTTTTGGAAAAAAAATCTTCGAGCACTCATCATTTACTACTACCTTGGTTGATGATTTTTTTATTGACTTGTATATAAACCTCCATCCTGGTTTATTTGTCCACTTTGTACTATGTGTAAAATTTTGATCGTAAATTTAGCTAACAAACTGTCAATGCATGTCATAAAAAACTGTACCATTAAAAACTATGTTCAAATACAAATCCAGTGATATGATTTTTGGTGACATGCATTAACATTTTATTAGTTAAATAGATGGTCAAAGTTTGACAAAAAATACTACTAGTAGTACTCCAACATTATTGGCACCGGGTGCCTTGGCCAATGTTTCTTATTGTTGGACAGGATGAGAGTAGAGGCATAGTGATACTGTCAATAGGAAGTCTTGGCGATCCATTATTCCCCATCTCGGTCAAAGAGAACTATTCATCTAGTCTTCACAGTGAAGTGACAATACACGCTGCAGCAGATGGGACACTTAATTAATAAGCTGAGCCGGCGTGTTGGTGTTACTAAATCAGCCTTACCCTGTACTGCCATCATGTTTGCCAGTGGAGCATGCTTCCGCAAATACACCTACGCACCTCTCTCTTCCATTAACTGACATATGGGCCCTCTTGAGGTAGACCCACATGTCATCGGCTTAACTATATACACTCCGAAGGACGGTATATCCTGGTAGTAGCACTAGTAGAATTGAGATTTAATGCACTTTCTTGCCCGTCTTTCCCTCTTCTTCCTCCTCTCTTCTTCTTCCTCCTCTCTTCCCCATCGTCGGCCGCACACAATTTTCCCCCGCTCACTGCTCGCCCGCCCACGCCATCTTCCTCGGTAGCTCGCGCGTACCATATCCCCCCCACCCACTGCTCGGCCACACACGCCATCGTCGCTCGCCCACCCGAATCCCCTTCCCCGCTCGCTTGCAGGCACCGAAAACCCCAATCACTCAGCACCCTAAAAAACCCTATGGCAGAACCGACTGACACGTAGAGCCACGATTGGAATTCCCTCCACGATGTTCTCTTGGAGCAGAGCTGTAATCGTATGGACCTGCTCAGCACTGTGCGTCTGGCCGCATGCTCGGTGTCTATGTATCGTCTAATCGTCTGCAACCGGCCGGCCCTTTTCAAGACACACTGCTTGCTGATGCCCGATCCTCACAGATGGCCTAGACACTGACTTGACGATCCGAAGGAGGTTGTCATCGTGCCCCTCGACATGCTACCACTACCCGTCCACCTGTCCTTCATGCGCGGCCACTACTGGGTGGGCATGAAGGCCAACTGGATCGTCCTCATCCACTAATCCGGTAGTCCGTGGTGTCTCATGGATATCTACACCCAGAGAGAGATCACCCTTCCATCGTTGGATACCGCCGTCATCGAGCCTCGTGGCCCGCCAGACACTCTTGCCTACTACGCACGAGACGCGTCGAGCTTTTGGTGCAACCTCCGTTTGCTGAAGGTTGTAATCCGTGAAGTGCCCACACCATCAAAAGACTACATGGATTAAAAGCTCGTTGCCTTGTTTGACATGGGACTAGTCTATGTGGAGTCCGGTCTCCATACTTGGTTATGGCTCATCATCAATCCTGTTGACCCTCCATTTCTGTCTGATGCTATAGTGCATGATGGCATTGTTTACACGGTCGACGCACAGATTGGCTACATATGCTGGTGGAATCTATCGTCATGCAATTGTTGTATCTCATCTCATCTTTACCTTATGAATACGACTGCCTATTGATTGTTAGAAATTTAGAATAGATAGTATGTCTATCACTACATCATTGCTATCTGTTCCTCTCATTTCCTAGATTTTTATGACCACACATGTTATTGTTAGAGTTGATATGAGAACAATTGGCATCTAATGATTGTTAGAATAGATATTATGAGTATAACCTCATGATTGCTATATGTTACTCTCATTTCCAAGATTTTTATAACCACGCATGTTATTGTTAGAGTTCATATGAGAACAATAGTAACTGCTATGGTAGAATATGAGTAGGCCCTGGCATAGCTGTTTTCCTCTCATTTTTACATGATGTTTGAACCATGACATATTGCTAGAATATGAAAGCCATTGGCTTATTTTTTTAACTTGGGGTATGATTATGACCACGGCATTGCAATTTTCTAGCTATGATCTGTGTCACTGTTATAATAATCTTAATTCCACACATACTCTGAACATGATTTTATATTTTTATCGTTTTGGTCTCCAATTTGATTTGTTGCAGCAGACGCAAATGTCCTGGCCTTTATGATTCCAAGACCTGGAAATATACAAGTCAATGGGTGGTGGTTTATCGCTCGTTCAACTGACGATGGTCGATTGATGCTCATTCGCATGTACCAAATTGACCAACCATTTCATCAAACCACATGAAGTACAATGCCTGGGGCATTCGTGACTGTGATGGCTATGGCTGCTTCGTGTTCGAGAAAGATCCCAGCTCCGTTGGGTGAGGCGTATTCAACTGGAGGCGGGTTTACAGCCTCGGCAACCACTCCATGTTCCCCGGTCTCAATTATCCGATCATCCAACCAATCATCGATCATATCACCGACGATTATTACCGTGCTATGCAACTTCCATTCGCCAGGGGCAACTGTGTTTACACATCGTACCATGGGTTTCCTGAATCACCATATCCAAAGATTCATTGACACAGCTTGTTGCCAGATGATCTTCAGTGTGTGAAAGGCATCAAGCTTCCAAGCGATGAATGGCTTTTGCAAACCCGACATGTGGCGATGTGGTTCATGCCAACAGCAAATATGCATAACTTGATTCGTAGTGATATCTAGACTGAGCCATGTATCCAGCTGCTGTAGCATGACCCTCTTTTGTTTGATATTATGTACTGTAGTTAGTTTGAAGGATAGATACCTTTCTGGGATCAAGTGCATCCTAAGTCACCTGTGTAGCATGTACTGATAATGATGATGGAGATGCTGTGCAGAAGCCATATATATCAATTAGGATTCAAGTGCATACTTGTTGGTGAAAGTGTTGTCCAATGGGAATTATATTTTGTATTACTCATGTAGCCTACAAAGTCTGTAGCACAGCCTTGTAACTTCGTACTCCATTTCTAAATTTGTACTAGTACTAGTAGTCCTCTATACCGTATATTGCGCTACTCGTACTACTACCACCCTCCTAGTTTATTGGTCCCCTTCGTAATTTGTGTCAAATTTTGACCATAAATTTAACTAACTAAATGTTAATGCATGTCACAAAAAATTATATCGTTGGATTCGTATTTCAACATAGTTTCCAATGGTATAATTTTGGGTGACATGCATTGATATTTTGTTAGTTAAACCTATGGTTAAAATGTGACACTAAATATGACTAGTAAGTAGTACAGTAGTACTAGTATACGTCGGTCAAATTATTCATCATGTCCTCACATTGAATTGACGTGACAATACGCGGCGTGTTCGGTTCACCAAAGTGAGCCTCACCCCTCTTGTAGTACAACAGCACTCTCCCATTCTCTACAAAATCACTCTCCCATTCTCTCCCGGTCTCACCGCCTCTCATCCGCCGCCTTGTTCCGATCCATTTGGTACGATGAGCGATGAGCTACTAGAGCTACTATACTTCATTGCAAGTAGTCAAAAGGAACACGCTGAAAAAGTTGATCTCAACAAGGATGCTCTTCAAGCTAGCCGGATGAAGGAAGGAACCAGCGAGGCCGCTCCTGTGAGTATTCATCCCATCGCCCTGTATGATGATTTCAATCTTTATGGGGTTTTTCAAGTCTTTAGAGTCTGCATGTTGTAATGAAGCCGATACCCCAGTTTATTCGAGTATTGTGGACTTCAGATTTGGAGTACCACTTATCTGTCGAAATCTTTCATTATTTACTTAAAATAGTTGATTGATCATACATGGAGTACCATTTAACTGGAATTAACCGATGCAAGTCCAAGAAGGATTGGCCGGTGCTGCCGGCTGGCGTCAAGTTCGATCCCACGGATCAGGAGCTGATCGAGCACCTTGAGGCCAAAGTGAGTGCTGACAGCGCGAGATCTCACCCTCTCATCGATTTGTTCATACCAACCATCGACAGTGAGCACGGCATATGCTACACCCATCCTGAGAAACTTCCAGGCGAGACACCAATCGACCGTCTACTTGCACAAACATATTCCTTTGTTTATACCTCTATTTTTCTTTTTAGACATAGACGTAGTGAAGCAATTACAATTTGACAATTCATAAAAAGTGAAGCACGTGACTGCAACATGCCAAAGATGTTATGAAAATGCCAACTACGTACCCTAAAACATGTATTCACCAATACTGCAGGTATCACACTGAGTGGCCTAAGCAATCATTTCTTCCACCGCAACTCCAGAGCATTCAAAAGGGGGCATGCAGACGCGTCGCAAGATATAGTCGGAGTGCGGCATGCATGCGATGTGGCACAAGACCGGCAATACCTTGCCGGTGATGGTCAACGGCAGGCAGACGGGCAGCAAAAAGGTTCTGGTGCTGCACACCAACAAGAACTTCGACCAGCAGAGGACCAACTGGGTGATCCACTAGTACCACCTCGGGGACCTCGAGCAAGAGAAGGAGCGGGAGCTGGTTGTCTGCAAGATTTTCCACCAGACCAACACTAGGGCCAGGACTAAAAAGATTATAAGTTAGTTTGGTATTGGTATACTTGTACTACCTGGTCGTCTACAAGTTGGTATTGTTGTTAAGGATCTTTCGGTATGAACTTGCATTTGCTTCCAACCATCATGTCGAGGGTTGACGTGGATATAAAGTTGAATCATCTATTTCGAAATGAATTTTCAGGCACCTAATTTTTATTTGATGGGTAGCATAAGCACCTGTCATTCGAATTCCTAGTTCTCCAAATTTTTTACATCTTCGAAGTACGCACGGGATCCATCCGGTTTGACAGGATGATAGTTGGACGCAGCACCTCGGAACTGAGTTGTGGCATGCCAAGCCCAGCTGCAAATTGTTAAAAGAGAGGAGCGATGGATTTGGGCCTTCCAGAACAGTTCCCATGGACTCAAAAAAGGCGTAGTCGGTTATTATTAGTTGAAATATGTAAAATATTCCATAATAAAAAGAAATATGTAAAATGCAATGAATTTAGTACGGTTTCACTGAAAACCATCCAATTTGCATGAAATTCGTCCGTGGAACCACAAGACGGTTGTCCATACAGAGCCTAACCGTAGGGAACCAGGAGGTCCATGGCCATACGCAAGCAAGTGCATGCACTTATTATCATGATGGAAAAATAATGCTGACGTCTGAGACACCTACAAAATTTTCAACGTAGTCAATAAACGAGAGAATTCTGCAAGTACAGACTGATAACTGGGATCCAGCAGGTACATTGTTTTTTCAGGTCGAGCAAGTTTCAACTGGGCTGTAGACTGCCCAGGCTTGGTTTTGTTTTTAACAGGCCCAGCACATGACGGCAATGGGGCACAGGTATTAACTGGCCTCTGGCCCGCCATCCTTAGTTATATTTTCTCTTAGAACACACAGCCCAGTCTATTTTCCTCTTGAAACGCCATGTCCTACTTCCGTTTTCTAATCTCTACCTATAGTTTTACTAATTCATATACATGTATTATTATATTGAAAATACGTAAAGTTCCCTTTTCATCTTTACATCCTTATTTTTTGTTGTTGTTTTCCTTCCCAGCGCTAATTTTTTTACCACTGGTTTTCCCTAAAACCAACTCAATTGTCCCACGTCTTATTAGCTTACAAACATAAAACAATTTTTTTTTGCCAAATCAATAAGTTCTTAAAAAATAAATGTATATCATTTCCGGATTAAAACAGTTCGAACTCCACCAAAATATGCAAAATTAAGTTCAACATTTTGACCGTGGTCCTGGGCAGAAAATGGGTTGTAATAAATTCCTTAAGAATTAGCAAATGGGCTGCAAATTATGAAAAAAATATCTAATGGGCTCTATGTTGTCTGCCACATATTTGGAGGCTGACTTGTGGGCCTAATAAGTTCATGCATACACAAGGTTTCTAAAAAAAGAAACTTAGTCAACAATCGACTCTACCAGCGTCAGACCGTTCGATATCAATCCAATGGCAATCATGCTTCTTCAGCCTCTGATCTTCCCACTCCAGCCGGCGGAACCGCCTGCTCCCGCCTCCCGTGGCCAGTTGCGCTGCCGGGCCGGCCTCACAGCCCCACCCTACTCGCATCCCTGGCCTGGCCATCCCTCTACTCACCCACACCTCCTGATATTCTCCGGCGACGGCAGCCTCACACTGCAGCCGAACCAGTAAACCCTCGTACCCACTCCGTGTGGGAAACAACTGCCGAGTCTTCCTCGGCTCCGGGTCGTTCCCTTACTTGGCTTCGCCGTCGTCCACTGCCTTGGTGCTATCGGCATGGCGTGGTCAACGAACGACATCAATCGGAAGAGGACTGTACGCAAGGAAGTGCCTCCTTTTTTTTGTGAGTAGGAAGTGCCTCCTTATTACGCGCAAAATAATGATTCCTCCACCTGACAGCGGGGACCCACCGTAAGGGCCTCTGAATTTCACGAAAAAAACATTCCTCCCGCTAACAGCTCGGACCCACCAGCTATATCTTCGCACGCAAGGAAGTGCCTCCTTATTACGCACAAAAAAATGAATACCCCCGCTACTAGGTGGGACCCACCATATTTGGAGGCTGACTTCTTGGCCTACTAAGTTGACGCGGACGCAGGGCTTTGTCAACTTAGTCAATATAAACAATTCTAGCTACGGTGACCGTACGATGTCCATCCAACGGCCGTCGTGCTTCTTCAACCTCTGGTCTTCTTGCTCCAGCCACCCAAACCATCGCGGGCCGTGCCGCCTGCCCTGCCTCCCGTGGCCGACTATGCTACCGCGCAGGCCTCACCGCCCCCTCCTACTCCAATCGCTGGCTAGGGCATCCCTCTACTCACCCACAACCCATGTTATTCTGTGGCGATGGCAGCCTGTCACCGCAGCCGAACCAATCAACCCTCATACTCCTCTCCGCGTGGGCATCCACTGCCGCGTCTTCCTCGGCACCGCCGCGTCCCCTTCCTAGGCCTCGCCGTCGTCCACCGCCTTGGTGCTCTCGGCGCAGCATGGTCAACGTGGTCAAGGAACAACTTCCATCGGAAGAGGACTATACGTGGAGAGGCTGACAGCTGGGTCCACGGCCGCAGCAAGGATGTGCCTCCTTATTACGTGTAAAATAATTATTTCTCCACCTGACAGCGGGGACCCACCGGAAGGGACCCTGTATTTTGCGGAAAAAAATGTTTCCCCCCTGACAGCTGGGACCCACCAGCTACATCTTCGCACGCAAGGAAGTGCGTCCATATTATGGGCAAAAAAAATGATTCTCCCCCATGACCGCTGGGACCCACCAGTTATATCTTAGCACGCAAGGAAGTGCCTCCTTATCCTCCCTGACAGCTGGGACCCACCAGCTACATCTTCGCACGCAAGGAAGTGCGTCCATATTACGGGCAAAAAAAAACGATTCTCCCCCTGACCGCTGGGACCCACCAGTTATATCTTCGCACGCAAGGAAGTGCCTCCTAATCCTCCCTGGCAGCTGGGACCCACCCGGTTGAACGTTACGTAGGTTTGTCTGTCTGGTCGCGAATGTGTACGTACATACTCGATCGGTCTCTCTGCAATGATGAACCGTAGCCGAGCAAGCAGATGCACGTGTAGTAGTAGAGGCCCCGACGTAGCAGTTCAGGCAGTCCAGTCAAAACCGTGTACACGTACGTATAGCCACATGCCAAAAAATATGGCCACGTACATACATACGGGCGGGGTCTCGAACGCGTACTCGCGCATACGTACGGCCAGGGCTCGTGTACATGGAGAGGCAATGGACGGCACCAACGGCGCCCTATTCATCGCAAGCCAACCGGCTGGGTCGGAACGGAGAAACTGCGTCGTGTTCATCGGGAGGCAACGGAATGCGTCGTGTTCTTCGGGAGCGACGGAACAGCCAAAACGGTGTCCTACTCATCAGGAGGGGTGTGGCATACCACAAAACGAAGGAAACGGCCTTCTGTTCGAGTGCCTACGGACAAAACATGGTGCTGTTGATCGAGAGGGGTGTGGCGTACCGCAAAATAGAGGAAACAGACTTGTGTTGGAGCGCCTATGGTAGAAATGGGGTCTTGTTCATCGGGAGGGGTGTGGCGTACCGCAAACAGGACTCCACGGGCTACTGTTGATCCATCATCTACTGCGTCGCTCCAGTCTCCATGGCTACTATTCATCCACCGTCGGCTTCCTCCATCCTCCACCTGCTACTGTTCATCCACCGCGACCTTCATCCTGCCTCCACCAGCTATTGTTCATCCACGGGCTACTGTTCATCTAGCCTCCACCGGCTACTGTTCATGGAGCCTCCACGTGGTCCTGTTCATCCACCCCCAACTGGCTCGGGTGTGTGTGGCGGCCTCCTCGATCGGGGTCCTGTTCATCCAGCGGCAACGGCCTCTACTACCACGGGGTCATGTTTATCCAACCCCCACTGGGAGGAACTGTTCATCCAAGCCCCAACAATAGTCACTGTTCATCAAGAGGCAGTAGGTTCGATCAGCTTCAGTTAGCAGCAGTAGCGAAGGAATCGCTCGGGATCAGTTAACAGCCAAGGGATCGATCGCTCAGGTTCAGTAACGTGCGTAGCTAGTGCAATCGCTCGGGTTCAGTAAGCGAACGCCTCGCTCGGGTTCAGTTAGAGCCCAACACCTTGCACACACGAGCGTACGTGTACGAGAGAAATGCGCAATCCCTCCGTGCATCGCTCGGCCCCGACCACCCACCGTAACGGGGAACTCCCCGAAATTTTCCTCGCCCTCGCTTCTACCACAATTTTTTCTGTCATGGACGGCCCAAAGAATGTCATGCAGGTGCGTCCCCAGCCCGCCCAGGATGAAAAGCCCATTTTCTGTCATGATTTTTTGTCATAGAAGTAGGATCCCACCACATCTATGATGATACGTGCTTTTGTCACAATTATCGTCATAGAAGTGTCATAAGCATGACAGAAAAAAAATTCATTCGGCCCAAAATGTCACGGATGTGTCTTTTTTTTGTAGTGATGACATATTTGACATCGACAATGGGCACTTCACCATTTCGACACCCCACCGTAAGCAAGGACGGTAACCTCAACGACATCATAGTACATTCTTCTTTCCATTGCATTGTTAACCATGAGCCAATTTTGCGTCACTTCCCTACCGAGACTAGCCGTTGAGTATTGCTGGGCAACGCTACTTGAGCACTTTTGTGATACACGTTCCGCATAGCTATCATAGGGTGCACATATCATCGTATCATCTCTTGTGTTATCAATTATTCCTGCATATGCATAATTGCTATCTTGGTTTGAGCATTTCACATAAGTGGCCAAAGGAAAATATCAAAAGTGAGAATAGATTTTAAGCAAAAGAAAAAGAAAAACAAAGAGCTTGTAAGTAATAGCCATAGCATCAAGCCACATTGAATATCATATTGCCATACTTGATCATCTTGGATCATCGTGAGAGTATCATCGGGAACCATATGCACATAGCATAATTGGGATAGAAAGTTGATACATTTTGTCTCTCAGAGGTTGTTGTGCACAAGTTTGGTATCCGCCTATTGAGCAATCGTGCTACGTCTTTCTAGAGTTGTGCAACACAAGCGTTTTCCGTGGATTCCACATTTTGTGCTCATTTCCTTGGTTGCACTACCCCACTTATCTATCCGTGTGTGTGTTTCCATGTGCCAGTGATTGCTATTGGTCTACTTGTTTCACTTGCGAATTAGTGAATCTTTTTCAACATTATTGAATCTTGCTAACAATTGCTTAAATTTTGTGCCACTTATCCTCACCAAGCTACTCAATAAGCTTTACTTTTGTAGGTGCGAGAAACAAACCCGGTACCAATTCTCCTATTATAGCATTACATTGAGTGATACTGGATACATCTACAATCTTGAGAAAAGGTAACTTTGGTATTGTTCTCTCATTTCCTACTTACATCTGCCTGATCATGATGGATAGGCCAAGCACATTGAACCGGCTCTTCGAGGAGCAAGACGAAGCGCACGACTACGTCACTAAAGGACAACTCTCCGGCGTTAAACGAGCTCTACACCAAGAAAGTGAAGTTTGGGCGATCGCATCAAGCAACTAGCCACCGACTTACGATAATCGGAAGCAAGGAATCGAGAATATCTTGACACCAAGCTATCCACCTAGATGGAAGAATTTCGGCACATGATGGTCAACCGCGCGTCTTCAAAACATTCCTCTTCAAGACGGCGCCACTCGAGTCGACACTCTTCAGACTCATCTTCTGATGGAAGTTTTCCACGAGTTTGTTCTCATCGTCGTGAAGACCATCAAGATCATCAAGCTCCACAAAATCCATTCCATGGCAATAGGTTGGCAAGACCGCCTTACCAAGCACGAATGACATCGTATCCAAGAACAAGATGCCATGGACAAAGAGCAATCTCGACAATGCCTAGAAAACCAAGACGGTGACACACTACGACAAGAGCGACAACACTGAGCACTTGAGGGACAGCGTGCTCTCCGAGAAGCCACACGCGCTGTGATACGTCTCCAACGTATCTATATTTTTTGTTTGTTCCATGCTATTATAGTATCAATCTTGGATGTTTTATATGCAATTATATATCATTTTTTGGGACTAACTTATTAACCTAGTGCCAAGTGTCAGTTGCTGTTTTGGGCCTGTTTTTGGTTTTCTAGGAAATCAGTACAAAACAAAGTCCAAATGCTACGAAACTTTTTGATGATTTTTTCTGTACAAGAGAGATCCTAGAAGCTGCGGGAGGAGACCAGAAGGCAAACGAGGAGACGACAAGGCAACAGGCCGCGCCTAGGGGGTAGGCGCGCCCGAATTCCTTGTGGGCCCCTCGTGGATCCGTATGACCTAATACCACCTCTAAATTCTCTAAAATTAGGAAACCAATAGAGAGCCACCCAAAATACTTTTTTTCGCTGCTGCAAGTTTCTGTTCTTCTGCGATCCCATCTGAAGGCCTTTTCCGGCACCTTATCAGAGGGGGAATCGATCACGGAGGGCATCTACATCAACCTTGTTGCCCTTCCGATGATGTGTGAGCAGTTTACCACAGATCTATGGGTCCATAGCTAGTAGCTAGATGGCTTCTTCTCTCTCTTTGATCTTCAATACAATGTTCTCCTCAATGTTCTTGGAGTTCTATTCGATGTAATCCTTGGTGCGTTTGTTATGATCCGATGAGTTGTGGGTTTATGATCAGATTATTCAGGAATATTAATTGATTCTTCTCATGATTATTATAGCTTTGTATTTCTCTTTGATCTATCCATTTGGTTTGGCCAACTAGATTGATTTATTTTGCAATGGGAGAGGTGCTTTGTAATGGGCTCAATCTTGCGGTGATCTATATCCCAGTGACAGAAGGGGACAAGACACGTGTTTGTATTGTTGCCGTTAAGGGGAAAACGACAGGGTTTAATCATACTACTTGAGTTTACTTTGTCTACATCATGTCGTCTTGCTTAAGGCGTTACTACATTTTTCATGAACTTAATACTCTAGATGCATGCTAGATAGCGGTCGATGGGTGGAGTAATAGTAGTAGAAGCAAGCAGGAGTCGGTCTACTTGTCTCAGACATGATGCCTATATACATGATCATTGCCTTGAATAAAGTCATAACTATGCGCTTTTCTATTAATTTCCCAACAGTAATTTGTTTACCCATCGTATGCTTTTTGTTCGAGAGAGAAGCCTCTAGTGAAAACTATGCCCCCCGGGTCTACTTTTATCATATATAAAATCCAAAAATACCTTGCTTCAATTTATTTATCATTATTTTATTTCATCTATCTATCAATATCAGATTTGATCCTTGCAAATAACCACCGAGGGGATTGATAACCCCCTTGATCGCGTTGGGTGCAAGTATTTGCTCTTTTGTGTGTAGGTGCTGTTAATGCATGTAGTTATCCTACTGGATTGATAACCTTGGTTCTTAACTGAGGGAAATACTTATCTCTACTGTACTACACCATCCTCTCCTCTTCGAGGAAATCCCAACACAACTCACAAGTAGCAGGAAGAATTTCTGGCGCCGTTGCCGGGGAGACATCACCAAAATCTATCAAGTACGTTCGCATAAACTATCATCTGCCTATTCTTACTTTCATTTGCCATTTACCTCTCATTTTCATGTCCCCCACTTCTAAAATAGTTTTACAAAAACACAAAAATATTTTTGTTTGCTTGCTTTATCGCTATGTCTCAAGAAAATACCAAGTTGTATGAATTTTCCAATACTAATAATAATGATTTTATTAGTACTCCAATTGCTCCTCCCGCCACTAGTGCGGAGTCGTGTGATATTAATGTTGCTTTGTTAAATCTTGTTCTGAAAGAACAATTTTCTGGTCCTAATGAAAATGTTGCATCCCATCTTAATACTTTCATTGAATTGTGTTATATGCAAAAGAAAAAAAGGTGTGGATAATGATATTGTCAAATTGAAATTACTTACATTCTTGCTATGAGATCGTGCTCAAACTTTGTTTTCATCATTGCCGCGAAATAGTATTGGTTCTTGGGATAAGTGTAAGGATGCTTTTATTGCCAAGTATTTTCCTCCCGCTAAAATTATGTCTCTTAGAAACCAAATCATGAATTTTAAGCAACTTGAGCATGAACTCATTGCACAATCTTGGGAGATAATGAAATTAACGATACGAAATTGCCCCACTCTTGGTTTAAACTTATGGATGATCATACAATTTTTTTATGCGGGATTAAACTTTGTGTCTAGAAATCTTTTAGATTCTGCCGTGGGGGTGCCTTTATGGAAATCGCATTAGAAGAAGGTACAAAACTCCTTGATAATATTATGGCAAATTATTCACAATGGCACACTGAAAGAACTCCAACTAGTAAAAACGTGAATTATGTCAAAGAAAATAATACTTTGAGTGATAAAATGGATGCGCTTATGAAAATGGTTGCTAGTAAGAATGGTCATGTTTATCCTAATGATGTGCCATTATCTACTTTGACTGAGCAAAATAATGATTCTGTTGATGTGAATTTTGTCTCTCTAAATAATTTCAGTAACAATGCTTATAGAGGCAGTTTAAACCCTAGGCCGTTTCCTGGAAATTCCTCTAATAATTATGGCAATTCTTATGGTAATTCTTATAATAATAATATTAGGATTCACTTTTATCATGACATTAATATTAAAGAATTTATTAATTCTCAAAAGATTTTCAATGCTATGATAGAGGAAAAATTGAATAAAGTTGATGATATGGCTAGGAACATGGATAGAATTGCTCATGATGTGGAAAATCTAAAATCTAAAATTTTGCCACCCAAGCTTGATATTAATGAGTCTATTAAAGCTATCTATGTCTCCATTAAGCAAAGTAAAGAAAGAACCGCTAGGTTGAGAGCTAAGCGAGAATTCCTAGAAAAAGCAATTCCGCTCGATTTTTATCGTAATCATGATGAAGATATTAAAATGATTGGTGTCTCACCCATTGAATCTTTATTTAGTAATTAAAAACTTTATGAAAAAGGACTGAAGATGAGTCAACTTAGCTAGAAGGCATCCCAATTGTTCGGAGGGTGACAATCTTAATGAAAAAGAAGATAAAAGTGGGTTTGGAGAGGTCAAAACTTTAACTAAGGATGTGCCACTACTTTGGATTTCAAGGATTTTAATTATGATAGTTGTTCTTTAATTGAATGTATTTCCTTATTGCAATCCATGATAAATTCATGAAAATCTTATGAACAAAATAAAGCTTTTACTAAACATATTGTAGAAGCTATGATGAAAGCTTTAGAAGAGAAGCTAGAATTAGAGGTTTCAATACCTAGGAAATTATATGATGAATGGGAACCTACTATTAAAATAAAGATTAAAAATTATGAGTGTAATGCTTTATGTGATTTGGGTGCTAGCGTTTCCACTATACCAAAATCTTTATGTGATGTGCTAGGCCTTCATGATTTGGATGAATGTTCCCTTAATTTGTACTTAGCGGATTCCACCATTAAGAAACCTTTTGGTAGAATAAATCATGTGCTTATTCTTGCAAATAGAAATTATGTGCCCATTGATTTCATTATGCTTGATTGCAATCCATCTTGTCCTATAATAGTTGGTAGGCCTTTCCTACCTACCATAGGTGCTATTATTGATATGAAAGAAGGTAATATAAGATTCTAATTTCCATTAAACAAAGGAATGGAATACTTCCCTAGAAATAAAATTAAGCCACCATATGAATCTATTATGAGGGCCACCTATGGAATTAATTTAAAGGATGACAACACTTGAAACTATGCATTCAGCCTAGCTAGGGGCGTAAAACAGTAATGCTTATTGGGAGGCAACCCAATAGTTATCTTTATTTTTATTTTTTGTTTTCTGTTTTTGAGTGTGCACAGAATTATGCTACTGTTATGGTTGTGTTTTATGTTTAAATTAGTGTTTGTGCCAACTAATGCATTTGGGATGATTTGGTTGATAGTTGCTTTTATTCTGTGAAAATACAATTAGTGTTTGTTGTGATCCGATGAATTGTGGGTTTATGATCAGATTATTCATGAATATTAATGAGTCTTTTCTGAATTATTTTATGCATGATTATTATAGCATTGTATTTCTCTCCGATCTATCCATTTAGTTTGGCCAACTAGATTGATTTATCTTGCAATAGGAGAGGTGCTTTTGTGATGGGTTCAATCTTGCGGTGCTCTATCCCATTGATAAAGTAGGGGACAAGAAACGTATTTTGTATTGTTGCCATTAAGGATAAAATCGCGAGGTTTATCCGTATTGCTTGGGTTTACTTTGTCTACATCATGTCATGTTCGTTAAGGCATTACTCTGTTTCATACTTAATACCCTAGATGCATGCTGGATAGCGGTCGATGGGTGGAGTAATAGATGCAGGCAGGAGTCGGTCCACTTGTCTCGGACATGATGCCTATATACATGATCATTGCCTTATATATTTCATAACTATGCGCTTTTCTTTCAATTGCCTAATAGTAATTTTTTCACCCATGGTATGTTATGTGCTCGAGAGAGAAGCCTCTAGTGAAAACAATGCCCCTGGGTCTACTTTTATCATATATAAAAATAAAAAAATACCTTGCTGCACATTTATTTATTTTATTTTATTTTGCAATTTATCTTATTACCTACCACTACAAGATTTAATCCTTTCAAGTAACTGCCGAGGGGATTAACAAACCCCCTTGTTTGCGTTGGGTGCAAGTATTTGCTTTTGTGTGTGCAGGTGCTGCTAACGAGGTTCTTTGTGGTTCTCCTACTGGATTGATAACCTTGGATCTTAACTGAAGGAAATACTTATCTCTCTTGTACTACTTCATCCTCTCCTCTTTGAGGAAATCCCAATGCAGCTCACAAGTAACAGCTACCTCTAGGACTTCCTCCACTCGTGGAAGCGAACACCGCATCGACCTCATTCCCGGCGCAGCTTTATCGAACAAGGCACCTTACTACTTCAACCTCGATGAGACAAAAGATATCCAAAGGCAAGTGCAACATCTCATGGAAAACATGTATGTACGTGAGAGCTTAAGTCCATGTGCCATTTCGGTTATTCTTGTGCCAAAGAAAGATGGTAGTTTTTGCATGTGTTCCGATTTCCATGCCAACAATGCTATCACTATTCGATATAGATACCCCATTCCATGCCTTAATGACATGCTTGATGAACTTAGTGGAGCCACCAATTTCTCAAAGTGGCTACTATCAAATTCACATGCAAGAGGGTGACAAATGGAAAACGGCTTTTAAAACCAAATTAGGTCTATATGAATGGTTAGTCATGCCTATGGGCTTATCTCAAGCACCTAGCACTTTTATGCGTGTGATGCACTATTGTCTTCACAAATATATTGGCTATTTGTGTTGTGGTATAATTTGATGATATACTTGTGTTTAGTCAATCTCTTGAAGATCATGTCAAACATCTTAGGGACATCTTGCATGTTCTTAGAAACGGGCGCCATTATGCTAACATGGAAAGGTGCACCTTTGGTATTGATAAGCTTGTTTTCTTGGGATTTGTTGTCTCCTCTAAGTGTGTTCAAGTTGATGAGTCTAAGATTGACGCTATTAAAACTTGGCCGCAACCAACCAATTTGCAACAAGTGCGTTGTTTCCTTGGACTAGCTGGTTTGTATCATCGACTTTCTAAGGATTTTAGCACTATTGCATCACCATTACATGCTTTGAGTAAGAAGAATGCACCCTTCATATGGGGACTCTCTCAAGCTACCGCATTTGATGAGCTTAAGAATTGGCTTACGCATGCTCCATTACTTGCCTTACCAAATTTTGATAAACCTTTTGAAGTGCACTGCATAGGTGGTGTGTTAATGCAAGAGAAGCGACCCATTACTTATTTTAGTGAAAAGCTTTCTGGCGCACAACTTAATTATCCCATTTATGACAAAGAGTTGTATGCTTTGGTGAGAGTTTTGCATGTTTGGGAGCATTATCTTCGACCTCATGAATTTGTCCTACATATGGATGATGAAACGCTTAAGTACGTTAAAGGTCAAACCAAGTTTAATAAACGTCATGCCAAATGGAGTGAATTCGTTGAGTCTTTTCCTTATGTCATCAAGTACATTAAGAGTAAAGAGAATGTATTAGCCGATGCTCTTCCCCACAAGTGCATGTTAGTTACTCAACTTGAATTGAATGTTATTGGATTTGAGCACATTAAAGACTTGTATGCGCATGATGCTTCATTTGTGATTCCTTATGCCAAAAACACACTTCCTGGGAGCGATATTATCACAAGGATGGTTATCTTATGCAGACTAACAAACTTTGTATACATGAGTCTTCTCTTCGCTTGGTGCTTTTGCAAGAAGCTCATGGTAGAGGACTTATGGGACACTTCGGCCACAACAAGACCTTTGCCACGCTCTCCACAAACTACTTTTGGCCAAAGATATTTCGCGACGTCTCATGCTACACCAACCGGTGCTCCATATGCCGCAAAGCTAAGTCTACCGCTCAATCCCATGGTCTATATATGCCACTTCCTATTCCGTATCACCCACGGGAAGATATTAGTACGGACTTTGTTCTTGGTTTTCCTATAACTCAAGATGGAAAAGATTTGATATTTGTCGTTGTGGTATGTTTCTCTAAGATGGCACATTTTATTCAAGGCAGCAAGATAGATGATGCTTCACATGTTGCAAATCTCTTTTGTAAGGAAATCTTGCGTTTACATGGAGTGCCCAAGACGATTGTGTCGGACCTTGACATCAAGTTCCTTAGCTATTTTTGGAAGACGCTATGCACCAAGTTCGACATCAAGTTACTCTTCTCATCGGCATACCATCCACAAACCGACGGCCAAACGGAGGTCACCAACTGGACCCTCACTACACTTCTTCGAGTGTTGATCAAGAAGAACATCAAGGAGTGGGAGGAATGCTTGCTCACCGACGAGTACGCCTACAACTGTGTAAGACATTCTACAACCGGCAAGTGCCCCTTCGAGGTCATCTACAGCTTCAACTCGTTGTCCCCATTGGACATTCTACCGCTACCACTACAAAAGGCCTCAACATGGACGCGAGTGCAGGAGCAAGTTACCTCAAGAAGGTGCATGAAGATACACACCACTCGATCGAGAACCATGTGCACTGCCTCGCTACCAAGCGCAACATCAACAAGCACCCCATGGTGTTCAACCCTAGAGATCTTGTGTGACTATACCGACACAAAGATGCTTCCCCAATGAGAACAAGTCCAAACTCCTACCTCAAGCCGATGGACCATTCAACGTGCTAGCACGCTACAAGAACAATGCATATAAGATTGACCTCCCGCGCGACAAGTACAATGTGGGTGTCGATGTACCAAGACATGGGTGCCTTAGTAACTTGACTTGTGCACAGGCAGTGGCAGCCTTCCCGACGGTAGGGTTGACGGAGGACTACTACAAACAAGACTCAAGACTTGGTGTACAATACCATGACAAAGACCTCGAGACAGGTCATTGAGAAGTACTAGTTTAGTACTAAAGATCAAGACCTTGGTTGCCGACAACCTACTGGACGGCAACGAAGACCCGGCAAGCTCCCCCCACTTGTTGACCGCTCCACCTCATCAACACGCTAGTCGCCTGTGAAGTAGGTGTCGAGCAGGCAGGTGGTTTGGTGAGCTCTGTCTGGGCACGTGTCAGCTCACCGCCAAAGACACAACTTTAATGATACACGTCCTGAAGGCGTGTCAAGATAATAAGAGGTAGCTGGGTGAACGGCATGAAAGGAGAGACAACCCTTGCACGAATGCCTCACCAGCATGATACCTCACCGCTCATTTAATGCATTTGTCCTAACTCGTTAGAGTAAGGTATTTGGCACTGTAGCCACTATTTACTTTGTGTAAAGACCGTTTTGCCACTTTGGTGACCCGTTGCTCTATGAAAGGAGGCCCATGGCTACCTTTACAAAGGTTGACACTTCGTTCAATTACACGTGTAGCTGCATTTCCTGTGCACCTTGCTGGAAAGTTGTGCTCCTTATACTTGAACTCTCACATCCAATACAATCAAAGCAGGAGTAGGGTTTTACACTTCACAATGGCCGAACCTGGGTAAAAACACTTGTGTTGATTGTCGGTTCTACTCTTTGTGTGCGCCGATCTCCACACCTCTGCCTCCTGGTTTCTCCGGTGCCTGCCGTCCCAGGGTGCTCCCCACCAGCGCCGTGTGAGTTGCTCGTGCCACCAAAGTTCTCTAAGCCTATGGCGCTGGCACCAGCGCCGTTTTCCTGTATTGCTCCGCCTTCAAGCCACCTCGCCATGGGCCGCCTCCGCCGCCACGTGCCAGGCCGGGCTCGCCTTCGCTTCGAGCCGCCTTCGCTGGATTCCGCCCCAACGGCCTTGCGCCCATTTCCAAGTCACCCTCGCCGGCATGCCTAAACTGCTGCTATGGCCTGCCCTCATCGGTGTGGCTCCGAACCGCGACCTCCCCTCGTCGTGCCTTGCTTCTGCCTCCATGGCCTTGCCTCCACCGTCCGACCACTATGGACCGCATCGCGCCGCCTCCGACGCGAGTGTGCCTCGCCGCTGCAGGCTCGCCAGCATGCCAAGCCACCTCCGCCTCGCGCCGCGCTGAGCCGCTGCCTCACCTCGCGCCGCTTAGAGCCACCGCCGCCCTGGCTCGCCTCTGCCTTGCGCTGCCACCACCCGTGAGCCGCCATCTGCCTCAGCAGCCACTGCGGCCTCCCCTCGCCTGCGTTGCCTCAGCAGCCGGTCCCGACCTTGTCGCCAACGGCCTCAACATCCGTGCCTTTGGACGGATGGCTGCGTTAATAATGGAGATGAACAATACTGATGTGTTTGCGTCAGGAAAAAAGAAGAAGCGAGTGGGGCTGTTGCAGCAGCTGGTGGTGCCTGCATCCTACGGCGGTGGTTGCCGCCGGTGACGACGGGCCGGTGGCAGCTTGCTGTTGCTGCGTAATTGAATGGGATGTGCATTCTGGTTATGGATACCAGAGAGAAAGCGAGGAAGATAGAAAACGTGTGGTTTTTGGAGGATATATGGTGGAGAGAGAGGAAGCAGTGCGTGGGGTCCAGATAACGCGTGTCAGCAGAGGGAGGCGAATGACGTTCTGTCATTTTCAGCCGGTATAAAAGCAGCGTTTTCCCTAAATTAATACTCCACTATGTCACATGAAAGAGGACAAGAGTGCAGGCGGCCGACGTACAACCTGAGGCCCTTTTTGGTTCATAGGATAGAAATAGTATAGGAATAGGAAAATCATAGAAAGTGAGATGACATGCATCTCACATCCTATAGATAAAGAGATGTCATTTGATGCATAGGATATAAATTTTTTCATTGAGTCTTGGCCAATGTTTTTTTCCTCTGAAATGTGAAGGATTGATTCATATCCTATATAGGAATAGGAATCCTTTCCTACAAATCAAAGGGCTCTAATTTTTTTTTTCTACAAAGTTCCTATTCTTTGCAATTCCTACAATATTCCTATGAATCAAAGGAGGCCTGACACTCCAAATACCAAGGCCACAGCCCAGGGGCATCATGACTCACGTTTCCAAGCTCCACATCATCACACATGAATCAGGGCACAAGTCCCATCGATCATAGCTACTGAAACCACTCCACGTGAGATCAAGATCAGCAGAAATTAAACATACATCAGTACGGGCTATCCTTTTCTTCTGACTACGTCCAACGTTATCCAGCGTCAGTCTGCGTTCATCCGATAAAAATACCAAGTGTTACCCATCCTATTTATTTTATCATTACACTTTAATTCCTTCCAGAACAATTACTCTGGCCCAAAATATATTTTGTGCAGGACAATTATTCATTATAAAAGTGATGCCATACCATAGAAATGGAGCGTGCGCCAGCATCATCCTACACCAGCGTCCGCCCAAGCCGCACTGCCCGACGGACTGGCGCACAGGCCGCCATCCTGCGGTTGGCTGCAAGCATTACCCGGTGAACGGACGTGTGCAAGTTGCCGCCCCTGCGGCCCTGTCTACATCGACTCACCAGGACCGCGCGTGCTCACTGCTCAATGGACGTGCGCAAGCCGTCACCTCTGCGGCTCGGTCTACATCAACTCGCCGGGATTGCGCCTGCGGTCGACTCACTCATCCCCACCGGCCTACAATGCCACGGCTGACTCATCCGTCCACGTCCGCGGCCGGCTCATCTGTCCGCACCACCGGTCGACTCATCTGTCCGCGCCCGCGGCCGACTCGCCAGTGTCCGTGCCGCCTCCTCCAACACCACGGCCATCTCTACCGTCCGCCCCCGCTTTCCGGTCTACATCAACACGCCGCAGCCGACTCTCCCATCCGCGCTGGCTTACAACGACGTGGTCGACTCTCTCGTCCGATCCGTCTTACAACGTCGCGGCCAACTCACGCGTCCACGTCGGCTTCAAAATGCCGCGGCCAACCCCCGCGTCTACATCGACACATCGGAGCCGCACCCGTTCGCACGAGCTGCTTAGTGGGCGCACGCAAGTCGCCGCTCCTGTGGCCCGGTTTATTCCAACAACTCTGGAGCAAATAATAATATATTACCAGCCTCCGCCCGCACTGGATGGCTCAATGGACAGGCGCACAAGTCGCCGCCACTACGGTTTGGTTAACTTCAACAACCAGCCGGGACGAACCATCGGCCTGGTTACTGACACAACTCATACGAGATCATCTATAACCCGCCATGGTTAACCTCAACCTTCCGCGGATTCACATCGCGTTATCAACGCCAAGGATATACAATGATTGTCGCGATGATCATCAACTCGCCACCTCGCATCCAGCTTCACGCCTCCAGCTTCAACGCATTCCAGCGTTCCATTGTCAACTATATGCCGACTTATGCCACGGCCAAGTATGAAGATTCTCAAGCCGACTTCTCGAGTCATCTTAAGACTCAGGGGCGACACTGACATGATTCATCAGAGTCGACCGGTGTCACAAAATTCAAGAACCCCAGGTCATTACAGGGAAAACAACCCGGACCTGGGGGCTGCTGCCATATTGGCGAATGAGTAAAGGTTGCCAAAGATGACTAGCTACCATGATGCGCTATTCAAACATGGGTACCCTACCATACTGGTGAAAGAGTAAAGGTTGCCGAAGAGGACTAGCTGCCATGATGCGCTGTTCAAACATGGGTACCCTGCCTTAGTGGCGAAACAGTAAAAGTTGCCAAAGAGAACCAGCTGCCATGATGCACAGTTCAAACATGGGTATCCTGCCTTATTGGCTCATCATATTATGATCAAATATAATAAAGTCGGCATCCTTGAAATACGGGGCCTCTATCGTTTCGTCTCATATATTGAGTATGGGTCTTTTATTTGTTGATCATAGGTCACTTGGGGGCTTCCAACTCGGCGAGTTTAGCTTTCTCACCCTCTTGACCCGGTAAAAATGCCACAATATATTGGTTAAACCTGCCTGTATGCATGATGCTACTCCGAAAAGGTGACCCACTGTACTCTTGACAAGTCAATCTTTATGACCCTAAATTTGTTAAGATTAAAACGATGGCTTAAGTCACGTGAGAGCCGGCTTCACTGAAGCAAGACTTGAGCCTCGAAAGCCAGTCTTTTTGTCATGCCTCGAAAGCCGGCATTTTTATACTCTGTTATCATACACATACATCATCATACATTGCATCATCACACAATGCATCATATAAGCATGTATATATTTTGCAGGAGCCGATTTTCAAACCGGGTTACATTGTAACTATGCAAGAAAAAACAAATACTTGATAGCCATAATGGCAGGGTATTATATGGTTTATCAAAACCAGTTTCGAATAACATGGCTATCAAAGACGACTTTGAAACAATTGCAGGTGCATATTACATTTACAAGACCGGCTTACAAATGAGAGTCGGGTCATCATCATGGTTTATCATAACCAGTATTGAATGATTGAGGATTTCATAGCCGGCTCAGAAAAATGGCTATATTCTTTTAAATCCAAAATGCCGGCTCACAGTAAGGAGCATGGTATAATAAATTATCAGTGGCAATTTACAAATTGGATTATTGCAATGCTACAGAGGAGAGCAAAAATTCAAGCAAGGATATCATGGCAAAGGTCATGACAGCCGGATTTATCAAAGACAATGAAATATAAAGTGTTATGCAAGGCAGCACTCATGATGGATTTAGCAACACTGATATGCAAAGCACTCAGCAACATCATCCAAACTGTGGATCTCATTTTATTCTACAATGGAAGGAATAGTCCCGAGTCGCCGCCGGCACATGACCCGGCACTTGGGGCTACATTGTTCAAATTTCCAAAGTCCCGAGTCACCGCTGGTGAATGACCCGGCACTTGGGGGATACATCAGTCAATTTTGGCCTACAAAACATCAAGTCCCAGGTAGCTGTGAACATTCAACATGGCACTTGGGGGATAATGTACTATCATTTTCAAGTTAAGAGGTCATATGAAGACCCGGCACATCAAATAAAGATGAGCCGGCCCTTGTGGGATACACATTGCTGCTCAAGTCTACATAATCAGATCTGCAAAGTCCCTGCTCATTATTGCATAATGACCCAGCCCTTGGGGGCTACACTGGCTAAAGTTTTATGAGCATAAGACAAATACAAAGTCCCAGGTTGCTGCAGGAAAGATAACCCAGCACTTGGTGCCTACATCGCTCAGTTGTTTCAACATATCATAAGGTCCAAATTGAAGACCCGACCCATCAAATACTGATGAGCCAGCCCTTGGGGGCTACACATGTGAAATGCAAAATATTTGGTTCATGACTGGTGACTCAGATGAACAACCCGGATTTTTCCAAAGTTGCAAACATTTATATTGAAGCAAGTCTTAAGCTATCAGTACGTTCCCGTCTTATGACTTGGGGGCTACATGTAATATCGATATAAGGGAGATACACCTTCAAGTTATCAGTTTTGAGCAAACCGGGTATCATATTCTTAGTGGAGAAATTGGTAAAGTTTATCTCCTCCGAGCTATTCATAGAAAGGCCCGGAGAGCCGACTCAATGATTGGAAGCTATATTTACAAAAGCAGGCACCAAGTCATCACAAGGTATAAGGACTTGGCCTGAAGAACTCAGGAAGACCAATTATGTGACCCGGCGTCTGTAACAATCATGACCCGGTATGATCGATTTCTATAACTTGGCAATTTTGGCGATCGCAACTCGACAAGCTCTACATCCTCAAGCTGGCTAAAAATCAGATGAATATCTTAAGTCCAATATTTTTGTCAAGCCAAAGCATTGGAAGCCGACTCAAATGGATTATTTTCCCAACATTTTTCCACAAGAAACCAATGTCAGCAAATTGATTATGAAGCTGGCCTACTTCTATAATGAAGAGACCCAGACTTTACAGGAGGGATTCCCTTGAATATAACAAAGAGACACGGTATGGGATAACTCAAGAATTGCACGACCCGGCAAAGATTGTCTCGGTCGAGTGTTTTCACAGAAGAAGATGACAAGGACTTAAAGATGAATAGATGCCGGCTCAGAAGAACCTTCGATCCAGCGCACAACCTATCAAATTTGTTCTTGTTTTTATTTTGCAGGATAAGTTTAACATGGATAAATCCAAATTAAACTGGGGGCTAATGTCGGGGATATACCCCGCGGTATAACCCGGCCTGAAGTATGACCTAGCCGGGACTTGGCGCCTCATCGGTAACCCGCCCGGACTTGGCGGTTCGTGAGAGGGCCGGCTCAAGGAGAGGCCGGGACGGCCGGCTCACGGAGAAGGTTTAAGAGGAGCGAGACCTGGCAAGAGAAGCAAGACCCGGACTTGTATCCGGCTTGTAATAGAAGATAGACTAGTCCTAATCCTACTAGGACTCTACATGTAAGCCAGCCCCTTCAACTTATATAAGGAGGGGCAAGGCACCCTAAGAGGGACAGGTTTTTAGACACACAGACAAGTCTTAGACAAGATCAAAGTAGATGCTCTCGGGATAGAGGTAGCGAAACACCGCCCTTGTAATCGAGATCATCAATACCAATCAAGCAGGATGTAGGATTTTAACTCTACCGCGAGGGGCCAAACTTGGGTAAAACTCGCGTCTCTCGATTCCGACCAACCCCGTTCAAGCGATCACCTAGCTGCGATGGCCTCACGACTTAGTCCTCACACTAGGACATCTACCGTGACAAAACCATGACAGGAGCCATATGTCTTGGAAGAGTACTTGGCATATTTGTAGTTGTCTTGCACTTGTCGCTCCGCCTTGGTAGCTTGGTGCACTAGCTCGAGGAGGTTGGAGTAAGGTTGGAAGTCAGCGATCTTCTTGATAGGATGGTTGATGCCATTCAAGAAACGTACCATGGTTTGCTCCTCATCTTCCATGACATTGGCTCGGATCATGGCAATCTCCATTTCATTGTAATACTCTTCAACGGACTTGGTGCCTTGCTTGAGTAGTTGCAATTTATTGAAGAGGTCGCTGTCGGTGTCAAAACTGGCGGATCTCGAGTAGGGGGTCCCGAGCTGTGGATCATGGATCAATGGGGAACAAGGGACTAGGGACACGATGTTTACCCAGGTTCAGGCCCTCTCCAAGAGGTAAAACCCTACGTCCTGCTTGATTATATTGCTTGTGTATAGGAGGATTACAGAGTCGATCTACCACGAGATCAGATGAAATAAACCCTAGACTAGTAGGATGATGGTTGTTGTTCTAGCCTCTACGGACTAAACCCTCTGGTTTATATAGGCACTAGGGATACTAGGGTTACAGATGGTCGGTTACAACAGGAGGATAAACATACCAAATCTCCTATCTTGACTTGGAGTACACACCAAGGCACAAAAGTTCTCCTGTCCGGATACGCTCCTGTCCAATAGTCCGGCCTTCTAGCAGCTGTAGTGCGCCCCAACTGTCCGGCCCACGAGAGATAGGCTAGCAGCCTGAGGACCCCCTAGTCTAGGACTCCCTCAGTAGCCCCCGAACTAGCCTCCAACGCCGGTGTCTTGCAACTTATGAATACATTGTCTCTGGCTTGTGGGCGAGTTCGTCTCTCCCGGTGTGTTCGGAATAATCTTCTTTGGTTGAATCTCCAAAAACCCATTTGATCAAGTTCGGCTATGGGCTCAATTAAGTAGTATCCGGAATCCGGATCATGGTTCTTACTTAGCCTTGAAGTCCAACCACTCGAGTGTGAATAGTGCCTTTGCCTGATAACTTTCGGCGAAGGGTCACATCCGGTCATAAAGGCTGAATCATGGTGAGTTCTTTGATGCATGGTTCAAGGCAGCCCCTTCGCAGGAACGTCTCATCGAGGTGGGGATTTTGTCCATTTTTAAGGGATATGATTAATTATTTCCATTATCCCACTCACGCATAATGTCGCGATTATATCGGGAAATGGCGCGGCCCGTGGCATAGTTAAAGGACTGTTCGTATCCATGGTAGCTTACAAAAGGGGAACGGCCACCGCTATCGGTGTACGCCTTCTCCTTCCTCTCGCCATCACTTTCCCAATCTTCGGAGCTCCAGCACCCCGTGCCATTCTTCCAAAGAAAAATCCCTTCGAGCCACCCCCACTCTCTAGTGATGACCGGATCTAGTGCCAAAGGCAAGTGGGAGGCCTCCATCGTCACCAATGACGACATTGAGGAGCTGAAGCGCGCTGGCTACTCTCGGCCAACATCGCTCACAGGGCCCCCAAGGAGGGCCAGGCCGTCCCCATGCCCCGACCGGGCGAGAGGGTGGTGTTCATCCCTCACTTCTTCCGGGGACTAGGCTTCCTGCTTCACCCCTTTGTCAGGGGGCTGATGTTCTTCTACAGGCTGGATTTCCACGACCTAGCCTCGAACTCCTTCCTCCACATCTCGGCCTTCATCGTCATCTGCGAGGCCTTCTTACGAGTCTGGCTGCACTTCGGCTTGTGGTTGAAGGTCTACAACGTCAAGCCGAAGATAGTTGACGGCCAACAGGCAGACTATGGCGGGGCGGTGATCACTAAGCTCGCCCGGGTCGAGTGGCCGAAGGGTACATTCATTGATACTGTCAAGGTTTGGTAGAAGGAGTGCTTCTATATCACGGAACCATGGGATGCGTCCTGGACGGCGGCTCCAGAATTCAGATCCAGACCCCCGGCGAGGCTAACCTCGTGGACCAAAAAGGGTCTTGACTGGGGGCTCATCGCGGAGGTGAAGGCGCTGCAGAAGCGCGTCTCCAACATGATAAAAGCAGGTGTCAAGATGACCAACGTGGTTCAGGTGATGCTCTGCTGCTGCCTCCTCCCCTGCCAGTAAAGGCCACCCCAATGTGGTCTTACAAACTCGAGGATCCAGCCACCATACAGTACTTCTACGGCACCAACCATGACAAGCTGTGGAAGGTGTTGTTTAAGCCTCCAAAGGCGTGGCCCGCCGAGCAGAAGGACATCGGCCTCGACCCCATGCACCCCCCAAAGGAGGTAAAAAAGCTCTTATCCGCTCTAAGTTCAGATGTTCACATTCCAGGAGACTTATCCTTCGTTCCTTTCCTTCCACAGGGTTGGCTCGACAAGGCCAAGAAGATTAGTAGCCCGGCCCCGCTGCCCGAAGACCCTCGGTCGGCCCTGGTAGAGGAGATGTTGACCGTGGCGCCATACAAGGTGCCAGAGATGAAGGAAAAGAAGAAAAAGAAAGAGGCGCCGGAGGCCAGGGAAGGCCTCCGTCCAAGGGGACATCCGGACAATAAGTCCAGAGACACCCAATCTCCCTCCGCTTAAGAGGGGGAGAAGGAAGAGGATGAGGAGGAGAGTAACTCCTCCCATTCCAAGAAGAGGGTAGCGTCTGACGACGCCGAGGAGGAGGAGCCTCTTCATGCCCCTAAGAGACAACGCAGGCCCAAGCTGGTCCTGCCTGATGACAGCTCGGATTCCGATGAGGAATCTGTAGCATCCGAAGAGGTTCCGGAGAGGAACCCCAGGGTTAAGCCCCCCACCGAGAGGTATAAACTCCGATATTCTTCGGGTGTTAGTTTCATCAACCTTTTATTGACATCACATGTGCATCTCATATTACAGCCCACCGCGCACCCACCCTGTTTACCAAACCTCAGAGGGGGACTCTCTGCCGGCCGAACTGGCGTAGAGTGGGTCTGCCTTGCGCTCTACGCCTCCCCCGGCCATCGGGGAGACCGGGGAGGTGTTGTCCCAAAGGACCCCTCCCGGCCCGGACACAGGAGGCGGTGGTGACGAGATCATGGCCGAGGTTAACACCTCGGTTGCCGAAGGCCAGGAGGATGAATCCCTCCTCGTGAACAAAGGGGGGAGCTTGGCCAGCCTGAGTCCCCCAAAAAGACAATTCCGGAGCCTCCATGGCCCTCAGAGGTGCCAATTCCACCGTCCACCAAGGGGGGAACCAGGCGGTGGTGAGGAGATCATACACGATAAAAAAAAGACACATCCGTGACATTTTGGCCTGAACGGAATTTTTTTCTGTCATTGTCATGACACTTCTATGATGATAATTATGACAAAACCATGTATCGTGATAGATGTGGTGGGCTCCTACTTCTATGACAAAAAATCATGACAGGAAATGGGCTTTTCGTCTTGGGCGGGCCGGGCACGCATCTGCATGACATTCTTTGGGCCATCCATGACAGAAAAAAAACATGGTAGAAGCAAGGGCGAGGAAATTTTTGGGGATTTCCCGGTTACGGTGGGTGGTCGGGGCCGAGCGATGCACGGAGATTTGCGCCTTTCTCTCGTACACGTATGCGCGTGTGTGCGAGGCGTTGAACTCTAACTGAACCTGAGCGAGGCTTTCGTTTACTGAACCCGAGCGATTACACTAGCTACGTTACTGAACCCCAGCGATTGCACTAGCTACGTTACTGAACCCGAGCGATCGATCCCTTGGATGTTAACTGAACCCGAGCGATTCCTTCGCTACTGCTGCTAACTGAAGCCGATCGAACTAGCTACTGCTGCCTCTTGATGAACAGTGATCATTGTTGGGGGTTGGATGAACAGGACCCCGTAGTAATAGAGGTCGGTGCCGCTGGATGAACAGGGCCCCGATTGAGGAGGCCGCCACACCCGAGCCGGTTGGGTGAGGATGAAGAGAACCCCATGGAGGGCTGGTTGAACAGTAGCCTGTGGAGGCCGGATGAACAGTAACCCATGGATGAACAGTACCAGGTGGAGGGAGGAGGAAGACGCGGTGGATGAATAGTAGTAGGTGGAGGCTGGAGGAAGTCGACGGTGGATGAACAGTAGCCCATGGAGGCTGGAGTGAGGTAGTAGACGGTGGATGAACAGTAGCCTGTGGTGTCCCGTTTTGCGGTACGCCACACCCCTCCCGATGAACATGACCCTGTTTCGACTATAGGCACTCCAACACAAGTCCGTTTCCTCCGTTTTGCGGTACGCCACACCCCTCCCGATCAACAGCACCCTGTTCTGTCCATAGGAGCTCGAACACAAGTCTGTTTCCTCCGTTCTGCGGTACCCTAGACCCTTCCCGATGAAGAGGACCCCGTTTCGACCGTAAGAGGTCAAACAGAAGGCCGTTTCCTCCGTTATGCGGTATGCCAGACCTTGTTTCGGTTGTTCGGTCCAAGCCGATAGGCTCCCAATGAACACAACGCATTCCGTTGCCTCCCGATGAACATGATGCAGTTTCTCCGTTCCGACCTAGCCGGTTGGCTACTGATGAACAGGATGCCCTTTCTCCCATCCATTGTCTCTCCATGTACATGAGCCCTGGCCGTACGTATGTGCGAGTAGGTGTTCGAGACCCCGCCCGTATGTACGTACGTGGCCATATTTTTTAGCATGTGGCTGTACATACATGTACATGGTTTAGAAGGGACTGCCTGAACTGCTACATCGAAGGCTGTACTACTACACGTGCTGCTACTTGCTCGGTCATGGTTCATCATTGCAGAGAAACCAATTGACCAGTATGTACGTACACATTCGCGACCAGACAGACAACGCTACGTACGCTTCGACCGGGTAGGTCCCCTCCATCAGGGAAGATAAGGAGGCACTCCCTTGCGTGCGAAGATATATGTGGTGGGTCCCAGCTGTTTGGGGGAGGAATCATTTTTTGCGCGTAATAAGGAGGCACTTCCTTGCTTGCGAAGATGTAGCTGGTGGGTCCAGCTGTCAGCCTCATCGTGTACAGTCGTCTTCCGATGGCTGTCGTTCGTTGACAACATTGAGCATGCCGCGCGGAGAGCACCAAGGCGGTGGACAACAGCGAGGCCTCGTAAGGGAACGATGCAGAGCCGAAGAAGACAAGGCAGTGGATGCCCACGCGGAGGGGAGTACAAGGGTTCACTGGTTCCGCTGCGGTGTGAGGCTGCCGTCGCCAGAGAATAACACAGGGTGTGGGTGAGTAGAGGGAAGGCCTGGTCGGCAGTGGGATTAGGGTGGCGCGGTGAGGCCTGCGCGGCAGCACTGCCACCATGGGAGACAGGAGCAGGCGGTCCCGCCGGCGCTGGTTTGGGCGGCTGGACCAGGAAGATCAGAGGTTGAAGAAGCAGCACGACTGTTGGATTAACATCCAATGGCCCAACTGCTAGAATCATTTGTTGACTAAGTTGACAAAGCCATGCGTACGCTTTAGCTTAGTTGGCCCACAAGTCAGTGTAATAAGGAGGCACTTTCTTATGTGGGTCCCTACTGTCAGCCTCTCCACTTACATCCCTCTTCCGATGGCTGTCGTTTGTTGATCATGTTGACCATGGCGTGCCGAGAGCACCAACGCGGTGGACGACGGCGAGGCCCAGGAAGGGAATGACCCGGAGCTGACGAAGCCACAGTAGTGGATGCCCAGGCTGAGGGGAGTACGAGGATTGACTAGTCGGTTGCGGGGTGAGGCTGCCATCACCGGAAAATAATAGGAGGTGCGGGTGGGTAGAGGGATGGCCTAGCCAGTGGTGGAAGTAGGGTGGGCCGGTGAGGCTTGCGCGGTAGCAAAGACCACCATGGAAGGAGGGAGCAGGCAGTCCCGACGGCGCTTGTTTGAGCGGCTGGAGCAGGAACAACAGATATTGAAGAAGCACGATGTCGTTGGATGGACATCCAACAATCACTGCTCTGGTTTGTTGACAAAGTTGACACGGCCTTGCGTGCGCATCAACCTTTTTTTTAGGAAAGCATACGCGTCAACCTTTTTTTAGGAAAGCGTACGCGTCAACCTATAGTAGGCACACAAGTCTGCCTCAAATCTATGGAAAACAGCATACAACCCATCTACCATTATTTCTAATAATTTACAGCCCATTTGCTAATTCTTAAGGACTGTTTTGGAGCCCATATTCTTTTTGTTAGCATTACAGCCCATATTGTGGCCACGGGTAAAAAATTCTACAAAATTTTGCATATTTCGGTGCGGTCCGAACTGTTTTTAATCCCGAAATTTCGAGTCACATTCAAACTAATTTGAAAAATAAATTTATATCAATATAAAATCCACATAATTGTCCACGCATAAAAATCAATGGAATTTAAAATCTCAAAATGAAAAAAAATAAATTTGAAACTAATTGCGGGTTTGATGTGTTTTAAAAATGTACAGCCCATTTCTCATTACTGATAGCCCATTTTCTGGGCAAGCCGAATGAAACTCTCCTCATCTTGAAAGATTTGCAGCCCAGCAAGGTTGACAAAAGCAAGTAGGCCTCGGTTGGGTATTCTGCAAAAGAACAAAAAAACTGGGCTAGCCATTTTCAGAAAGAAAATAAACTACTGGGCCGGTCTTGTGGTAAACATAAAATAAAAGGCTGGCTAGACAGGCCATAGTGCCCCGTACAGCCCAGTTGACACCCTGCTTCTGTCTCAAAAACAAAAAGAACTGGGCGAGCTACTGGGCCCCTAGTATCAGCCGCTCGTTGTGCAATTCTCTCGTTTATTGACTACATTGACAATGGCATGGGACCCAGATTTCAGAAATCCATTAGGAGGAACCATTTCTTTTGGCTTGAAATAAGGAGGCACTTGCTTGCATACTGCCATGACCCTGGTGGGTCCCTGCTGTCATCCTCTCCACGTACAATCATCTCCTGATTGTGTACGCGTCAACCTAGTAGGCCCACAAGTCAGCCTCTAAACCCGTGGCAGACAAATACAGCCCATTTAAAAAAATAACAACCCATTCCATACGTTCAAATGGAAAGTTCAACATTCAGAGCAAAGTAACAGGTCTGATCCAGATATAGAGTACTAAACTTCCACGTTGACAACCATCATAGCCAAGTTAACTATCTACTCCCACTAATACTCTAGTAGTATACAAGTACAAACTTACTCTTAGCTAACTAGACAATGCCGGCCGCCATCTGCGGTACACGCTACACGCCGGCACCGACGTCCTCCTCCTCGCCTCGGACTTGCCAGAGGTGCGATAGGGCGCGTTGCTGTGCGCGTTGGCCCTTTCCATGTCGGCGTGGTCCACCGAAGCTTCGGCTTCTAAGTGGGAAACCCACTTGATGAGCTGGTAGTAAAATTCGGCGTCGTGAACGCGTGTGTTCCCGACAGCCTCCAGGGCTATTTCCCGGGCGCCAACCTCCACGTAGTCGGCCTAGTTGCAGGCGCTCTGCACGCGACTCAGAGCGTTGGTGCACTTCTGCTCCATGCCCCGCTGGCGGCGCAAATCAACGATACGCTGCTCCTCCGCCAGGCGGTCGCGCTCCAGGCGGTCGCACGCTCTTCCTTCCTCCATTTGCCTTCACCCTTCCTTTTGCCATTGTTCAATCGTCTTCTCCATGGAGGGAACATGCCGGAAATGACCCCGTTATTCTTGCCCCGATCTGAAAGATGACGTGGTGGAGGAACTCATTGATCGGTGCAGCGTCATCACCTCGGCTAGCATGGCAGGTTCATTCAAGACCATTCTCGACTCAACAAATAACATTATTACAAAGAACCGAAGGGTTCAGGAGCGGTTTGATCTCCCCTATCTTCTTTGCCATGACCCTGTTCGCTGGCGCGGGAATGACGAAAGCCTCACCTTGTGCAAGTTGATGCCGCTTGATAATGGTACATGTGATGTTAAGATGCCATCGCTTAAGGGTAAGGCCTGGGCAGACACAAATGGAGATTGGGTTGTTTATATTGGGTACAACTGCGAGTGGGAACTTGTGAATGTGTACACTCGTCACCGGGTTCCACTTCCAAAAATCTCAGAGTGCCCTGAGGATGAGCACACAGATGATCTACGTATGTTCAAATACGATCATGGTGACTGTCGTCTACAGAAGATAGCAGTTTGTCGAGTTCCCAACCGCTCTTGGGATTACATGAACTATCATGTTGTTGCTATCTTCGACAAGCTTTTTATCATCCTTACTTCCACGCCTCGATGGATATTGCTCAAAAATCAATTTCTGTACACGGATGTGTACTGTGATGCAATTCAATACGAGCGTCTTGTGTTTGCTGTCACCACTCGTGGCACTGTTTTTGCATGGAATCCTTATTGTTTCCGTATGTTTGTCTTCCACCGTAATTAGAATTGTTTCATCCACGTGCATGTGAGTTAGTATCCCCGTACTAATTAACCTTCTTGTGTTTCCAAGGTCCTGTGAACATTCCACCACCTATACTTCAAAAAAATTATAACCAAGGGGGAGATGACGATGCTGATGATCACGAGCATGAGGATGAGCAGGACCTACATACTCAGTGGCGCCTGGCAACTTATTCCGATGGATCACCTCTTCTTGTATGTATACAGGGCACTGTTGATGTTACTAAGGAAGCAGGTGTTGTCTCCCATGGACGCACTCTCTGGACCTATTCCAACATCCGTTGTAGGGTATTCGCGATGGATACTAGTGTGCTAGCGCCAACACCTTCTTCCTAGTTCTGTATTGATAGTCTTGGAGAAAACTCGCTCTTCCTTGGACAAAACTATCCAATGATGGTGAAAGGTGATCCAGGTACTGTTGGCACAGCGTTACTACCATTTATGAGAAGCAACTGTATCTATACCTCGAATATTGCTATGGTTCCCTACCCTGGCTATGACAATATGCGTCCTGATATAGGCCGCTTCAGCCTGGATGATGAGTCCTGTGTTGGTCTCGATATTGACAATAGCTGGACCTTCCCAGAGGCTTACTTATGGTTCAAAGCAAGTGTTTCCAACACCGAGGATTGGTTGAGCTGAAGTTCATTTCATTGCTTGTTATTTGTTGTGTGATAAAAACTTTAGTATTTACTAGAATGTTTTGTTGGAAATAATCTATAATCCAACATGTATCCTCATTGTCGTTGTGTGTTGATGACTTGTTGTATGTAATGAATGGTACATTTGCATATGCATGTGATAAACTCAATTTATGAATGGTTTCGAGTCACTTCTTGGAGTGTGAGTACCGTAGTAGTATAGCCAACATCCGGTTATATGAAGTTGCCACATCACATAGGGCCAACCTAATAGTATGCTAGTACAATAGTTAGTCCTAGTAGTAGTATACCATCAACTAGGGCTAGGTGTCGCACGGAGGCTGAGAAATATGGTGATAGCGTGAGGAGGGCTTGTACGTATGATGTAGGCACAGAGCTTGTCGTGTTTCCTACTCGTTCGGTCTAAATGTGGAGAAGATTTGGTCGAGTTCTTCCTCCTTTTGCCGACACGTGGGACATCCAGCATCTAGGTCGTGTCATGCAAGAAAATGGAGTGCTAGTTGAAGCCATGTGATGTGCATCTTGGGTTAAACTGTAAATAGAATCTTACTCTTGAGTAACTCCAAAAGCGGCCACCAAAGATCTTTATTGGATTTATTTTTCATCACCAGCACGTCGAGGTGAAAGATGTGCAGGTTCAGTCGGTCGTCTTGCGTTTTCACTGACATGTGGGACCGCATGTGAGCAAACAGACGATGGGCACACTCCGCGTGTCTGCTGGCTGGCTGAGAAGAGAGAGAGGAAGGCTGAGCATGGACTCCAGGAAATTTCACGACAATGTGAGTAGTACTAGTGGTGTACCGTACTCCCGGAGAGATAATGTGTTCGCTCTACGTAACCAGCACCTCGATATAGTGGGGTGGCATGGGCCATAACTAGCATTCACGTCTAGGAGTATGGCACACGCCACCCACAAGAGTCCCATCTGACACCAATTTTCTTGGAGTCCGTGCTATAGCTATCTCTTCTCCCTCATGTTTTCTCTATCTCAGCCATCACGCGGTGGGCGGGGTGGGGGTTTGCCGATAGTCGGTTTGCTCAACTATGGTCCCACTTGTAAGTGAAAATGCAACACAGGACGCATTCCCCCTTGAGCGGCGTGCCGGACCAACTATGTGGGGGTGCGACGCGAACACGACAGGCTTTTCCTTTTGAACTTGTAACTTGTAAAATTTGGTTCTGCTCCTTGGCACGACCGATAGATAGAAATAATGATTTTCCCTAAAGTAATGAGAAGTTTGGTTTTGGCGCGGTTCATGCATGGTACTCCCTCCGTTCCTAAATATTTGTCTTTCTAGAGATTTCAACAAGTGACTACATACGGAGCAAAATGAGTGAATCTACACTCTAAAATATGTCTATATACATCCGTATGTGGTAGTCCATTTGAAATCTCTAAAAAGACAAATATGTAGGAACGGAGGGAGTATGTACGAAAATTATGAAGTTGATGTGAAAGGTAAGATAATTACTAGTACAATATACTACTACATGGAATTGACGGAAAGATAAAGATACATACAGATCCATCATCGACATCCTCACGCCCTAGTGCGTCGGGTCACCAACCGACGTGTGAGTAGGAGCGGTGTTGGCAGCGAGCTCAACATGCTTCTGAACAATGCCATCCAAGGTTGCCCTGCGGTACAAGAAGGCCAGCGCCCTATCATCCTCCTCTTGCACGTAGTAGTCCTTGTGGACGATTTGATCGTAGATGTGGGTGATTATGTTGATGGTGTCTTGTTGCTCCAGGCACTGCATGGCGAGCGCGACCTCGAGGTGGACATTCTCGGGCACGATGTCGAGCAGTCGCAGGGCCACCAGTGCGTCGAAGAGGTTGTCACCATAGAGGTTGTTGAGGGTGGCAGGCATCGCAGAGCCTGGGCGTGGGCTGGAGGCGTACGTCAAGGTCGTCCATGAGCTTCTTGACGATCGTGAACTTGTCGAGGAAGCCGACGAGGACCTCGTTGAACAAGTAGACGAAGCTGTCATCCAAGAGGCCTCTCGCCCTGGCGGCCTCAAGCACAACCTGGAGACGTTCCTCGGTGTCGGGCGACAAGCCGGCGTCGTGGACCATCTGCCATAGCCGGCTCATGCTCGCGCTCATCGCCTCCATTGGTCTAGCTTCTAGTCAACTGATCTTGCGATTGGAGTGATCTCTCTTGCCCTTCATTAGGGTGTGTAGGATTTCATAGATTGGACTAATGGGGAGCCTTTATATGAGAAGTGCAGACTGCGTTGCATTCATGTGTGTGTTGGCCATCTACTCCTCGGCCCTCCCTCCGTGCCGGTGCAGTGTAGTAGTCATCTCACCGAGACCAAGTTGGGGCAAAACGAGAGAACTTTGATGTTTAGTAGTATTTTGTAATTAATGTCATTGAATGCAGAGACTTGAGCACTACATGTTGTGCTAAGTATTCTCAAGTCATTGAATGCATACGAACCCCACATCTCCTATTGGCTGATTTTTTTTTTCGTGGCAAAAAACAAGGAACGAGGCGGGTAGTTAATGCACCGCGCCTAAAAGTTTTGGGATTACTTGGTTTTTGTAATGTGACTAATGCACCAGTACGGAGGGAGTACAATAGTAGTCTGATTGATGAGATTTCAGATTTGAGCCATCTATCGAAAGGGAGAGTGTATAATATCATCGGGAACTACATTCAAAACCAAATAAAACAATACTCCATGTATTTATTTACAGAGGGAGTCGTATATTTTTTGTGACATGCATTACTAGATATTGCTAGTCAAATACTAAATCCAGACGGAGGTGGTAGTACTACTAAATCTGGATGGTGGTGCTAGTACTAGTAGTACTACCAATGTAGTAGTACTGTACTACCCGTTGGTCAAATTATTACGTGCTGCTCCTCACAGTGAAGTGACAAGACCCTGCGCCGGAGATGACACCTTAGTGTAGGTGCCGTGTTTGGCATACCAAAGTCAGCCTCACTGTGTGCAGTCACTATCATCATGGCTGTAGAGCTAGCTTGCTTAACTAGCCGTGTTCGACATAATTTCCCATGCGTTGCCACGAGTAATAATAAATATTGTACTCGAGTAATGGGTATATCGTTGCCGCACCTATGCACGCGAACATTTATCATAACATAGTACCTCGTGCTGGATAGTCATAATATTACATGTTTCAAACTGATATTACAAATGCTAGGAGTAATGCTGCATCTACGAAGAGGGAATTATTAGGAAGTTTATGTAAGAACTTTCGTTACTTTAGGTGGATACAGCATTATCGTATAAACTAAAATCCACCGCCCTAACAAGTTACTAATGGGCAAATAAATTTTTGAGTCTCTGGTGACTTGATGTTTCAAAACCAAATTCAGCTTCTGTGGAGCCTTTGTCATTTAGGCTTAGACGCGTGCAGTGATTAGCACGCCATTCATTGTTGCGCCAGAGAACGCCAAACCTCATTACCTTGAGCACACTTGCCTTCAGAACAAAGAACCTGGCAAATTTAATCTCGAATGTGCTGCCTCGGTAGTCAATCAAATCAATTTCTGTAAGATGGAGATCAAGGCATTCGATGAGATTGTTATAGTGCAACACATTTTTCACTTTCGGGTCTTTTTTTATCTGCAAAAGAAGAGAACATATTAGAGCAGCTGGCTGTATAAGATTGACGTGTCATCAAGAGGTACCAATATCATTCGCTCATACGATAGGGTTGGCTCCAAGGCTAGTGATATTTTTTCACTCTCTCTCTGTCTCTTTCCTCTCATTTACCTAGGAGCACATGAACAGCTTGGGCATTTGTTGCCTTCCACTATGTGGCCGATGCCATATTTCTCAAAAGTATGCCACATACAATATGCATCGATGTAAAATCTAAAGATTTTGGCACCGCTCTAGCAATGTGAGAGAGTTGGCACCGCTGTGCACACAGACCCACATGTACAAACAAATCAATCAAACCAACTACACCAGCCTCTCCTTCTCCCAAATAAGTGTTTTCTTTATTGCCTCAGTCCTCTCCCTCTCCCATGCAAGTGTTTTTTCATTGCGTGAGTTAATTGGGCACTGGAGCAAAGTAGGTGATCCAGATTGGGGCACCAGGTGAGCAATGGAGGGCATCGATGCCAAATGCATCAGAAGTGAATTTGGCACGTGTTTTGGCCTACATAGTGAAGGGCCGTTATAGCCCACTTTGGTACTACCTCGTATTTAGTGTAAAATTTTGACCATACATTTACCTAAAAAATGCCAATGCATGTCACCAAAAATTATACCATTTGAAATTATGTTCAAATACGATTCCAACGATATAATTTTTAGTGACATGCATTAACATTTTGTCAGTTAAATCTATGGTCAAATTTTGATACTACAAAATACGTACGAAGAGTAAACCAGGACGGAGGTAGTACTTGCTCTTAGGCTAACCATAGAGTTACTAGTCTAAGTTACTTGCCACTATGACTAGCCTAGTCTACTAGTACAACAAAAAAACGATGCAGGTGATCACGTGAGAAAAAAAATACTAAAAACATTTCTTTCGGTGCAGTGCGTAGATGCAGTTTTGAACACTACACTTGTCATCGTAATTTGGGAAAATTATGCAAAAATTGAGCTACGTTGTGATTACCGTTTACTAATCGGAAAGAAGTTTCATCTCGATGAGTAGCTTCTCCGTGCACGGAAAGCATGTAAGGAATCCAACAACTTGATCCAGATTGGGGTCGATAGATTTTATTGCCAAGATCTTCACTGTACGCACAGACTGGGTCAAGTTTGTGGGAATCATTTTCTGGATGACAGTCATAAATACATAAAGAAGAAATTTAAAAATGTGAATTTCAAGAAGACGGAGAAGAAGATGAGTGTTGTACCTGAACGATTACGGATCCAATAAAGAGTTCGGAGAATTTGGCAGACGAGTACACCAATGCTGCCAATTTCGGCGCATCAATGACCCTGATTTTTGTTGGACCTTCTAGATCAGATACAAGCAATCTCTCAAGGAAAGGCGCATTCTCAATGACCATAACGTGGAACAGCTCGAGTGATCTCTTCCCAATTGATGTCTTGTTGCAGGGCCAGCAAGACACATAAATCCATCGGAGATTCGTTGAGGTGATGTAGAGGTGATACGTCTCCAATGTATCTATAATTTTTGATTGTTCCATGCAATTATATTATCTGTTTTGGATGTTTTATATGCATTAATATGCTATTTTATATTATTTTTGGGACTAACTTATTAACCCAGAGCCCAGTGCCAGTTTCTATTTTTTTTCCTTGTTTTTGAGTTTCGCAGAAAAGGAATATCAAACGGAATCCAAACGGAATAAAACTTTATGATGATTTTTCTTGGACCAGAAGACACACGTAGGACTTGGAGACCAAGGCAAAGGAGTCCCGAGGCGACGACAAGGGTTCAGGGCGCGCCCCAGGGTGGGCGCCCCCTACCTTGTGGGACCCTCAGAGCTCCTCTAACCCTATTATTCGGCCTATAAATTCCCAAATATTCCCAAACCATCAGAGGGATCCACAAAAATACTTTTCTGCCACCGCAACCTTTTGTACCCGTGAGATCCCATCTTGGGGCCTTTTCCGGTGATCTGCCGGAGAGGGATTCGATCACGGAGGGCATCTACATCAACCCTATTGCCCTTCCGATTAAGCGTGAGTAGTTTACCTTAGACCTACGGGTCCATAGCTAGTAGCTAGATGGCTTCTTCTCTCTCTTTGATCTTCAATACCATGTTCTCCTAGATGTTCTTGGAGTTCTATCCGATGTAATATTCTTTTGCGGTGTGTTTGTAGAGATCCAATGAATTGTGGATTTATGATCAGATTATCTATGAATATTATATGAATCTTCTCTGAATTCTTATATGCATGATTTGATATCTTTGTACTTCTCTTCGAATTATCAGTTTTGTTTGGCCAACTAGATTGGCATTTCTTGCAATGGGAGAGGTGCTTAGTTTTGGGTTCAATCTTGCGGTGTCCTCGCTGAGTGACATAGTAGAGGTAGCGAGGCACGCATTGTATTGTTGCCATCAAGGATAAAAAGATGGGGTTTTCATCATATTGCTTGAGTTTATCCCTCTACATCATGGCATCATACTTAATGCGTTACTCTATTCTCTTTAACTTAATACTCTAGATGCAGGCAGGAGTCGGTCGATGTGTGAAGTAATAGTTGTAGATGCAGAATCGTTTTGGTCTACTTGACACGGACGGGATGCCTATATGCATAATCATTGCCTTGGATATCGTCATAACTTTGTGCTTTTCTATCAATTGCTCGACAGTAATTTGTTCACCCACCGTATTATTTGCCTTCAAGAGCGAAGCCTCTAGTGAAACCTATGGCCCCCGGGTCTATATTCCATCATATATTTTCAGATCTATAAACAAAAAAAACCCAAAAATACCTTGCTGCAATTTATTTACTTCTATTTTGTTTTACATTTTAGCAATCTTTTATATCTATCTCTATCAGATCTCACCATTGCAATTGACTGTGAAGGGATTGACAACCCCTTTATCGCATGGGTGCAAGTGTTTGATTGTTTGTGCAGGTGCATAGATTGGAGACTTGCTTGTACCTCCTACAGGATTGATACCTTGGTTCTCTAACTGAGGGAAATACTTATCTCTACTTTGTTGCATCACCCTTTCCTCTTCAAGGAAAAAACCAACGCAAGCTCAAGAAGTAGCAGGAAGAATTTCTGGCGCCGTTGTCGGGGAGGTCTACATCAAGTCTACCAAGTATCAATCATAAACTCTCATCTCTTGCATTACATTATTCGCCATTTGCCTCTCGTTTTTCTCTCCCCCACTTCTAAAATGATTTTCAGAAAAACATAAAAAGATTTGCCTTTTTATTCGCCCTTCTTCCGTTCGTCTTTTCGTTTGCTTTTTGTTTGCTCGTGTGCTAGATTGTTTGATTTGCTTTCATGGCTAGTCTTTCCACCATCACTAGTACTCCCGAGAGTGAGGTTCTTAATTTTAAGCAAAGCAAGGGAGAAAATTTAAAAGATGATTGGTATAGAATTTGCAATACTCAAAATAGATCTACTCGTAAGCAATCTACTACCATTCTACTTCGCAATTTTTATGTGGGAGTTAATCCTTGGAATAGATATGTTCTAGATACCATTACAGGGGGAATTTTTTTTGGGGAGCCACACCGCAGATGCTTATAATGCTATGATAGATTTGGTAGGCTCACCACCTCTTATGGTTAATGAAACTGTTTTGACTTTAGAACATGTGATGCAAAGGCTTGATATTATTGAGAATAAAATTGCTACCGTAGAGCTTATTGAAAACTTGGATAAGAAGATTCATAATCAAATTACCCAATATGGATCAAAAGTAGGAGTCACTTTGAAGAATTTAAAGGAAAAAGAACCCATAATTAATGAAAAGATAGGTCAAGATTCTACCAGAATTGGCAAGCTAGAAGATATTATTACCAACGTGGGTTCCGCTTTTGCTTCTGTTAAAACTACTCCCAATTTTCCTCCTACAAATGCTGGAAAGTTTATTTATGTTCCTAAAAATAAGGGTGATTCTTCTAGTAAAGAAAACGGAGATCTTAAAATGATAAGTGTTCACCCTAACTTTCTCAAAATTATTAGGGAACCAATTGCTACGAGTGAATTTCTTGATCTCTTGCCTAGGAGTGTCATTATTGCTAAAACCAAAGGATCCCCTAGAGATTATAAGTGTGGAATTTAGGAAGTCAATACCAAAGATGACAATACCTAGATCTATTGCAATATGCCTAGCTAGGGGCGTTAAACAATAGCGCTTGTTGGGAGGCAACCCAATTTTATTTTTGTGTTTTTGGTTTTGCTTCTGTTCTTGAATAAAATACACATTATTAACTCTGTAGTAATTGTGTTTTGGTGTTTTAATTAGTGTTTGAGCCAAGTAAGACCTTTGGGATGGCTTGCGGTGATAGTTGATTTGATCTTGCAGAAAAATAGAAACTTTTGCGTCCAGTTGTAGAATTTTAGTAAATCACAGAAGCGATGAAAAGCTCTAAATATTATACACAAGATTGATATACAAATTGTCTCTGTTGTCCAAAGTTTTCAGAATGTTTGGAGTTACATAATTATTATAACAATTCAAATCTTCACAGACTGTTCTGTTTTTTACAGATTCTGTTTTCTATGTGTTGTTTGCTTATTTTGCTGAATCTATCGGTAGTATCGGGGGGTATGAACCATGGAGATGTTGGAATAAAGTAGATATTACACCAATATAAATAAAAAATGAGTTCACAACAGTACCAAAAGTGGTGATTTTATTTTCTTATACTAACGGATCTCATGAGTTTTCTGTTGAGTTTTGTGTTGTGAAGTTTTCAAGTTTTGGGTAAAGATTTGATGGACTATGGAATAAGGAGTGGCAAAAGCCTAAGCTTGGGGATTCCCAAGGCACCCCAAGGTAATATTCAAGGACAACCAAGATCCTAAGCTTGGGAATGCCCCGGAAGGCATCCCCTCTTTCGTCTTCAATCCATCGGTAAATTTATTTGAGGCTATATTTTTATTCACCACATGATATGTGTTTTGCTTGGAGCGTCTTGTATTATATGAGTCTTTGATTCTTAGTTTGCCGCAATCATCCTTGATGTACACACCTTTTGAGAGGGACACGCATTAATCGTGAATTTATTAGAATACTCTATGTGCTTCATTTATATCTTTTGAGCTAGGCAATATGCTCTAGTGCTTCACTTATATCTTTTTAGAGCACGGCGGTGGTTTTATTTTATAGAAATTGTTGAACTCTCTTGCTTCACTTATATTATTTTGAGAGTCTCTAAACAGCATGGTAATTTGCTTAGGTTATGAATTTAGTCCTAATATGATGGATATCCAAGAGGGATATAATAAAAACTTTCATATAAAGTGCATTGAATACTATGAGAAGTTTGATTCCTTATGATTGTTTTGAGATATAAAGATGGTGATATTAGGGTCATGCTAGTGAGTAATTGTGGATTGGTAGAAATACTTGTGTTAAAGTTTGTGATTCCCGTAGCATGCACGTATGGTGAACCGTTATGTGATGAAGTCGGAGCATGATTTATTTATTGATTGTCTTTCTTATGAGTGGCGGTCGGGGACGAGCGATGGTCTTTTCCTACCAATCTATCCCCCTATGAGCATGCGTGTAGTACTTTGTTTTGATAGCTAATAAACTTTTGCAATAAGTATGTGAGTTCTTTATGACTAATGTTGAGTCCATGGATTATACGCACTCTTTCCCTTCCACCATTGCTAGCCTCTCTAGTACCATGCAACTTTCGCCGGTGCATTACACCCACCATATACCTTCCTCAAAACAGCCACCATACTTACCTATTATGGCATTTCCATAGCCATTCTGAGATACATTGCCATTCAACTTCCACCGTTTCGTTTATTATGACACGCTTCATCATTGTCATATTGCTTTGCATGATCATGTAGTTGACATCGTATTTGTGTCAAAGCCACCATTCATATTTTTTATACATGTCACTCTTGAGTCATTGCACATCCCGGTACACCGCCGGAGGCATTCATATAGAGTCATATATTTGTTCTAGTATCGAGTTGTAATTCTTGAGTGGTAAGTAAATAAAAGTGTGATGATCATCATTATTAGAGCATTGTCCCATGTGAGGAAAGGATGATGGAGACTATGATTCCCCCACAAGTCGGGATGAGACTCCGGACGAAAAATAAAATAAAAAGAAGAAGAAAAAAAAGAAGAAAAAAAAGAGAAAAATAGAGAGGCCAAAGAGCCCAAAATAAAAAAATGAGAGAAAAGAGAGAAGGGGCAATGCTACTATCCTTTTTCCACACTTGTGCTTCAAAGTAGCACCATGATCTTCATGATAGAGAGTCTCCTATTTTGCCACTTTCATATCCTAGTAGGAATTTTTCATTATAGAACTTGGCTTGTATATTCCAATGATGGGCTTCCTCAAATTGCCCTAGGTCTTCGTGAGCAAGCGAGTTGGATGCACACCCACTTACTTTCTTTTGAGCTTTCATACACTTATAGCTCTAGTGCATCCATTGCATGGCAATCCCTACTCACTCACATTGATATCTATTGATGGGCATCTCCATAGCCCGTTGATACGCCTAGTTGATGTTAGACTATCTCCTTCTTTTTGTCTTCTCCACAACCACCATATTCTATTCCACCTATAGTGCTATATCCATGGCTCACGCTCATGTATTGCGTGAAAGTTGAAAAAGTTTGAGAACATCAAAAGTATGAAACAATTGCTTGGCTTGTCATCAGAGTTGTGCATGATTTAGTACTTTGTGTGATGAAGATGCAGCATAGCCAGACTATATGATTTTGTAGGGATAACTTTCTTTGGCCATGATATTTTGAGAAGACATGATTGCTTTATTAGTATGCTTGAAGTATTATTGTTTTTATGTCAATATTTAACTTTTGTTTTGAATCTTATGGATCATAATATTCATGCCACAATAAAGAAAATTACATGGATAAACATGTTAGGTAGCATTCCACATCAAAAATCCTGTTTTTATCATTTACCTACTCGAGGAGAGCAGGAATTAAGCTTGGGGATGCTTGATACGTCTCCAACGTATCTATAATTTTTGATTGTTCCATGCTATTATATTATCTATTTTGGATGTTTTATATGCATTAATATGCTATTTTATATTATTTTTGGGACTAAATTATTAACCCAGAGCTTAGTCCCAGTTTCTGTTTTTTTCCTTGTTTTTGAGTTTCGCAGAAAAGGAATATCAAACGGAGTCCAAACGGAATAAAACTTTACGATGATTTTTCTTGGACCAGAAGACACACGTAGGACTTGGAGACCAAGGCAAAGGAGTCCCGAGGCGACGACAAGGGTGCAGGGCGTGCCCCCTGCCTTGTGGGTCCCTCGGAGCTCCTCTAACCCTATTCTTCGGCGTATAAATTCCCAAATATTCCCAAACCATCAGAGGCATCCACGAAAATACTTTTCCGCCGCCGCAACCTTCTATACCCGTGAGATCCCATCTTGGGGCCTTTTTCGGTGATCTGTCGGAGGGGGATTCGATCATGGAGGGCATCTACATCAACCCTATTGCCCTTCCGATTAAGCGTGAGTAGTTTACCTTAGACCTACGGGTCCATAGCTAGTAGCTAGATGGCTTCTTCTCTCTCTTTGATCTTCAATACCATGTTCTCCTGGATGTTCTTGGAGTTCTATCCTATGTAATATTCTTTTGGGGTGTGTTTGTTGAGATCCGATGAATTGTGGATTTATGATCAGATTATCTATGAATATTATTTGAATCTTCTCTGAATTCTTATATGCATGATTTGATATCTTTGTATTTCTCTTCGAATTATCAGTTTGGTTTGGCCAACTAGATTGGCATTTCTTGCAATGGGAGAGGTGCTTAGTTTTGGGTTCAATCTTGCGGTGTCCTCGCTGAGTGACATAGTAGAGGTAGCGAGGCACGTATTGTATTGTTGCCATCAAGGATAAAAAGATGGCGTTTTCATCATATTGCTTGAGTTTATCCCTCTACATCATGTCATCTTACTTAATGCGTTACTCTGTTCTCTTGAACTTAATACTCTAGATGCAGGTAGGAGTCGGTCGATGTGTGGAGTAATAGTAGTAGATGCAAAATCGTTTCGGTCTACTTGACACAGACGTGATGCCTATATGCATAATCATTGCCTTGGATATCGTCATAACTTTGCGCTTTTCTATCAATTGCTCGACAGTAATTTGTTCACCCACTGTATTATTTACCTTCAAGAGAGAAGCCTCTAGTGAAACATATGGCCCCCGGGTCTATATTCCATCATATATTTTCTGATCTATAAAACAAAAAAACCCAAAAATACCTTGCTGAAATTTATTTACTTTTATTTTGTTTTACATTTTAGTAATCTTTTATATCTATCTCTATCAGATCTCACCATTGCAATGGACCGTGAAGGGATTGACAACCCCTTTATCGCGTTGGGTGCAAGTGTTTGTGCAGGTGCATAGATTGGAGACTTGCTGCTACCTCCTACTGGATTGATACCTTGGTTCTCTAACTGAGGGAAATACTTATCTCTACTTTACTGTATCACCCTTTCCTCTTCAAGGGAAAAACCAACGCAAGCTCAACAAGTAGCAGGAGGCTAATGAACCCATGGATCTGCCAAAGACGAAGGTACTCGAGTGCAGTGCAGCTGCGGAGCAGTTGCTATATAGCCTTCTTCCAGATGCCAACATCGAAGAGGTCGAGATGCTTGAGTTGAGGGAGAAGAAGGGCGGGCGCGGCATTAATCTGGGGAAAATAGCAGGAGCTGAAGCTGGCGTGGCGCAGCGTTGGTGTGAGGCGGTGCGTGGACGGTGGCAGAAAGCGACATCGTCCAGCTTCAAACCTGAGCTCCTCGAGCTGATCTAGGGTGGGGGATAAGAACCACTCGTCGAACTTGGCTAGGACCTTGCAGTTGGTACTGAACATGCGGATGTCAAGGCGTCTGGCTGGCCCTGAGTGCGATGCAAGGATCTTGGAGACTGCGGCCATGCATTTGCAATCCCCGTCGCAGAGGCAGCTGTCAACGGTGAGGTTGAGGGAGACGTGGCACCAGAGGGGGCACCACCGCCGGGAGAGCAGGGTGGTCTGCATGGCAGATTTGGTGGGGAGGAGGGCGATGATGACGAGCAGCATGTCGTCGGGGAGGCTGCTGATGAAGTCCAGGCTCGCCGAATGCGGTTTCGGCTCGAGCCGCCTCCGCTTGTTGGCTGCCTCGCCGTCCATCTCAGTCGGCGGTGACACCATTGTACACATGTGCTGGTGTGTATTTTGTGCTGGGTGTGCGTGAGTGCGTCCTTGTGTGCATGCCACCGCGCAGTGGTGTAGTGTGCACGAGTACGTCCTTCACGCAGAAGAAGTGTGCCCTCAATTTACTAGCGGAATTGCTTCACACACGACAGTAAATGCACAACGTCTGCACGACTCTCCTTCCCCAACAGTGCTCCTGCATGCACGCTAGCTGTTAGTGCTGCCATGTCTGAATCGTGCATGCATCGGCAGTGCATCTGTTGTGTGTATAGCAGCGCTGATTTACTAGCGTGCGGGATGCTACCGCGAGTGGTTTCAACTTTGTTTACTGCACCGCGTGTCACATGGGCCTCTAGTTTACTTATTTTCACCCACTGCCACATGGGCCAGCACACGAAGATAGAGAACACGAGCTGACAAGGCAACATGTGGACTGGTTGACCGGTCAACTAAACAATATACGGAGCTATACACTGACACAGTGACCGTATAATCCCTCGGTAAAGAGAGATCGAGTGAGAGGGGAGGCCCGTGAGAGATAGTAGAGAGAGAGAAAGAGCTACTCCCTCCGTTCGATAATGTAGTGCCTATATTTTTTTTAAAGTCAAACTTTTCAAACTTTGACCAAGTTTATAAAGAAATTACTTATATCTACAATACCAAAGATAAAAGATAGTATGAAGTAAGTACATGTTGTGATGAATCTAATGATCGTTCCAGATGTAAATGTTTTTCTCCACATATACCTGGTCAAACTTTTCTGAGGTTTGACTTTTCAAAACAACCATATGTTTATGGACGTGAGAGAGTACCTAACTAGAGAGAGAGAGAGAGAGAGTGAGTGAGTGAAATAGAAAGAGTGAGTGAAAAAAGTGTGTGTGCATGTGTGAAAGAGACATGGACAACACATGATAAAGTAGAGAAAAAACGTGTGTGTCTTATGCAAACATATCACACATGCATCTTCGACAGCGGAAGCGAGGTGAGGAGATAGTGTATGGTTGTTTGCAACCGAGAGAGAAAGACCCCTAGCACGTGGCCAAGAGAGGTCTGACAAACAAGGGAGAGAGGTCGAGAGAGACGTATGGAGAAATGCAGGCATGGGGAGGAGAGAGTATGTGTTTGTGACAGAGAGATCCCCTGGAGATCGTGATGGGACTACATGGGTGGGAGATCGAGTGACAAGGTGTGTGCGCGATAGAAGAAACCCCAGAGATATCGAGATAGATGTATGGATGGAAGGAGACAATACGTGTGTTCCTGATGGATAATGAGATATAGTCATACTTAGGGGGGGAGTGTGTGTGCCTATGATGGAGTGAGAGATTATGGTACTTAAGGGGGGTGCGTGTCACATAGAGAGAGAACAAGGGCGGAGAGTGTTAGATGGGTCTACATAGCGCGAGCGAGATATGTGCATGTGTGAACCAGGGAGATATAAAGTTTGAGAGAGATAGAGGAGCCCCGATACGGCTGAGTGGTGCGTCAGATAGCTGAGAGGGGGAAAGAGATACTCCATCCATTCGATAATGCAGTGCATATAAATATTTGAGAAGTCAAACTTTGGAAACTTTGACCAGGTTTACGCAAATATTATTTATATCTACAATACCAAAGATACATCATACGAAACTACATCTCATGATGGATCTAATGATATATGTTTGCCGTTCTAGATGTAAATGTTTTCCTCCATGTACCTGGTCAAACTTTGTGAAGTTTGACTTTTCAATAAATCTATATGCTATGGACCGAAGAGAGTACCTAAGTCGAGAGAGATCAAGTGCGTGTGAAGGAGAAAGAGTGAGTGTGCAAAAGAGTGTATGTGTGAAAGAGAAAAGGACAACAAACGATAAAATAGAGAGAGTGTGTGTGTTCGTTACTTATGCAAACATATCATGCATGCATCTCCGAGATAGAAAAGCGAGGTGAGGAGATACTCGAAGATAGCTAGTGCGTGATTGTTTGCAACGGAGAGAGACATCCCTATAACACATGTCCAATAGAGGTTTGTCCAACAAGGGACAGAGGTCGAGAGGGACGCATGGAGAAGATGGACGCATGGGAGGGAGAGAGGGTGTGTTTGTGATAGAGAGATCCCCTCGAGATCGTGAGGGGCCTATATGGGTGGGAGATCGAGGGACGAGGCGTGTGTACGATATAAAGATGCCCCGAGAGAAATCGAGATAGACCAAGTGAGGGAAAGAGACAATGCATATGTTTGTGATGGAGACTGAGAAATAGTCATATACATAGGGGGGACTGCATGTGCCTACAATTGAGTGAGAGACAGTCATACTTAGCTAGGCGTGAGATTGTGTGTGTGTGCATGTGATATGGAGAGAGAATGAGGGAGAGAGAGAGAGTTTTAGATGGGTCTATCGAGTGCGAGTGAGATATGCATGTGTATGTGTGCCCCAGGGAGATGGAGAGTTCGAGAGAGAGAGGGAAGAGCTCCGAGACGGCATAGTGGTGCATGAGAGAGTTATGGACAACGAGCTAGGGAATTTGTGTGCGTACAATGAGTGCACCCTAGATATTTAGCTTGTACTAGAGAATCATACATTGTGTGCTAGAGAGACCTATGCATGGAGTGTGCATGCGAACTAGAAAGACCGACACACACACACACACACACACACACACACACACACACACACACACACACACACACACACACACGGAGAGAGAGAGGGAGGGAGAGGGACCGACAAGGTTTGTGTTTGGATGCGTGCGATAGAAATGAAGATTGTCAACGAGAGAGAGAACAGGAGTCTAGGAGAGGGGGAGGTCGTGTTTATGCATCAAAGACTGATATAAACCATGTTTTGATATAAATTTGCATTCAAATATTTGAATTGGAGAACATGTTGTCTGCAATCCACACATGAACATTGATATGTGTATCAAACAAGTTCATTAATTTGACTTTCAGCATGTTCATGGAGTCATATAATACGACATGCTACTCAATTGAGGTGTTCAATTTTGGATTTAGTTCACTATTTTGACCTGCTGAACGAGCTATTTCATGGAATCTAGATATTTCATTTTGGGTTTGATTCCCATTTTTGAGGGGGTCAACTATTTGTCATATAGTAAATCGATAGCAACGAGCATGTAAAAACTCATTAGTCCTGAGCATCATCTCACCATCAAAAAAAGAAGTGGCAAGTTAATATTTCAAAATTTGATTCGAATCAACTTGGTAAGGTAGACGTGGATGCTCGTTCTCACAAAATTTGAACGAACCGCTAAACACCCTCTGCTTGGTGGAATTCGCCCGAGCAAATAAATGGGAGACCTGAAATTACCGGCCTATGTGGTAAACGCATCAATTGGCCCGTTGTACATCGAGGGTAGGTTCGTAACTTCATCCAAGCGTGCCTTCTCCTTGGCCGAAATGACTGGTGCCGAATAATTCATAAACCATGGGCGGCAAAACACCCTCACCTCGGCCGAAATGGCAGCTGCCGAATAATTCATAAACCATGGGCGGCAAAAAACCCTCTCCTCGGCCGAAATCGCTTGTGCCCACTATTTCAAAACACACCCTCCTCACCCAAAATCTCTCGCGCCCACTATTTCAAAACACGCCCTCCTCACCCGATATCGCTCACGCCCACTATTTGGGGGAAGCAAAGTTACTCTACTATCCCCGACCCTCAGGACACAGACCCAAGCCCAGAAGCCTAAAGGCAGGGGTAGAACTGTAACTCCCCCCCCCCACATTTCAGACAAATGCGTCCGTAAGACATGGTTCCCCCTCCCAATTCCCCATTCACACATCATGGGTGCCAAATCACCTTCTCCCCAGAAGCTCCCTTCTCCCCAGCCGCGAAACCTCAGCCCCTCCTCCTTGGCGCCCCCCCACCACACCAAATTCCCTGCCGCCCTCCTCCCCAATGCCGGAGCCGCTGTCCGTTTTCCATCGTGCACTGGGTCGTGTGCCTCTTACTCTGTGCTGCAGGAGCTGACTCGACGACAACCGCGTGAACCATATCGGAGCCGATTCACCCGCGCTGTTGTGCACGGCGCCGGAGCGGCTCCAACTTCAGATGCGTCTAGGGCCTCGGCGCTGCTTCCCCGTAGCCGTCGACCGCCATGACATATCTGCTTTCCTACCGCCAGGAGCCACCGCAACTGCGCCGGCCTCACCGACTCGGCAGCTGGAGCTGCCTACTTCATCGGGCCGCAAGATAGGTCGTACACTCATCTTAAATAACTTTATTTAGGCGTCAGTCATCTGAATTTTTATTCTGGGCCAGTTGATTCCCAATGGGAAGCAGCACCCCTCGAGGCGGCGGAGCTCCTAGGCTGCCGGTTGGCTGGTGTCTATCATAAGGGTGCGGGGGCGGAAGTTCGCCGCGAAAGCAGCGCTTAGGTGGCTATCTTAGAGTTGCATGGGTTGAAGGTACTGCCGCCGCCGGATCTGCATGACGGCGAGTCTTTGTGGATTGGCCGGGGGCGGCGCAACCCTGGTAGTGCGGTGGGGCGGGGAGCGGGGTTTTGGTCGGTGCTCTCGCGGCCAAGGACGGCGGAGGCAGGCTGCTCTGTTGGTGGCCGCTAGCTCTTCGGGGAAGATTCTGAACAGTGTCAGCCGGGTGGCACAAGACGTCCATCAAGCCATCCGGTGCAGATCAGACAGTAGCAAAATAAAATAAAATTGTGTGACCCCAATTTAGTTTTCAGTCAACAGACGTATGACCACTCTCGTACCTTACTATTGATCTCTTAGGGTATTTCTTCAGATCAGAGATATGTGTCGTTCTTAACATTATGCGTTTTCTGCATCTTCAGCCACACCGTCTGCCTCTCACCGTAGCTGCTCCAACAAGGGAAGCATACACCAGAATGGAGCTATAGTCCCCACTCAACTGTTCCCTGCATTGAATGTGCGTGCCCGACATGGACAGCCACAACAACTGCAGGGCCATCGACAAGTCAGCACATGATGCTCACTCCTATGGATGGCGGCCAGATAGGTTGTGCCCTCATCTTGCTTGTTTGCAACATTTATGGCTTTGTTATTCATTTAAGCATGGAAAATAGATTATCACATTTCACTGTATATTCATGCTGATCTCTTAAGAGTCTTGTTCAGGAGTTAACGACGTTCCATAGTTCAGATAAGAGACTTGTTCTTTAGGTAACGTTGTTCCATAGTTATCATCCATCAGCCAATGCTATCCCACAGGCTGGTGATTATACCACTTCTAGTATTACCTATGTTGTTCTTTAATACTTTTTTGTGCCATCTAGTTAATCAAGAGTACAAATGATACATATTCTGTAGCTTTCATCTGTGTTCTCCCTTTAGTTTTTGAGACATGTTGTTGCTAGTTAAGCCCAATCCTACTATTTATGTCGTCTCCTACAGGCACTCATTACATAAATCTAACTACTAGTTGTCTTCCATGCATGTCAGATATAATTGCACACACTTATATATCCACAAGAACCTCACGGAGCAATGTAACGGCCAACAAACTTGACGTCAATGATACCCAATATGATGGAACATGTAAAGGCAGTTCTTCAGAAGACTTGCAGAAAGATGATGAATACTATTCACCCCACGAGGTCCTGCTCTAACTTGGCCCATGATATGGGTACAACATGCATTTAATGTCCTGGAGTGCATCTACTCTGTTGCAATGCCATGTGCTTAGCCTGCTGATCATGCATCTAAATATGTTATGTCTTCCTATTTTTCAGTACCTATTCCATTCATGATAACATGTTTTCAAATTCAAGTACTATCATTCTATTCTGTCGCAATGCCATCTGCTTAGTTTGGACATCATGTTTCTGAATATCTTATGCATTGTTATTCATCAGTATGTACTCCATCTGTCTACCATACCATGTTTTTTTACATTGAAGTGCTGTTCTAGTGGTCTATTGCAATGCCATCTTAGTTTCCCAATCATACATGCATATGTTGCCTTAGTGTTTTTCTGTATGTATTCCGCTATCATACAGTTTTACATTCAACTAGTGTTTTTTTACTCTGTTGTCCTGTCGTATCCCTAGCTCTTACATCATACTCCCTCTATCCGGATTACATGTCGCCGAAATGGATGTATCTAGAACTGAAATACGCCTAGACACATCCATTTATTTCCGGATGGAGGGAATACATGTCAATATGTCATGCCTTTCTATTCTTCAGTACCTATTCCATCTCTCTACTGTAGCATGTTTTATAACTGAAGCACCATTCTTCTATATAAGGCATGCAAGGGGAAGATGGCTATGTTAGAATCTGAAGGGTTACAAACAAGGTCTTTGCAAAAGATCCAAATGCCAGGAGATAGTAAACCAACTCCAGTGTTTCTAGATACTACTCCAGCACAAAGAAACCCAACTCCTACTGATAATAAGCAGATTCAAGTGGCCAACGAACTAGTCCGCTCCAGTCCAGCAAAAATATGTCAATTCCATTCTAAAAAGCATGTGCGTATCCTCACATCATGAAATTTTATAGCATTCAGATCATATTTTCTACATGTTTCTTACCCATCTCTCTTTTAGAAAATAAGCTTAAAGGATAGAAGACTTTCTAAACTGGGATCGTGTTCGAGGAAAGTATCTTGCGGGAATTCTCTGTGCTCCAATGCTGATGTAAGTACCTGTTCTATATCACTATATTTTTACATCGACATGTATTTTGTTAATCGGCGTGAATCCAACCTTTATCTGATCTAAACTTACTTGTAGCAAAATGTATAATTAAAGGTGATAATGTTGATTTTTGTAAGGAAACCTGCCTGGTAGTTTTGCATACTGAGATGCATGAGTGTACTATCTCATATCATGCACATTACTAAATTGTAGTGTTGTTCTGGTTGCCCAATCATTCATTGTGTCAATGTTGCTTTCCTATTACCTTAGCTGGCTGATGATAGCTATGCCATATTGTGTTAATTTGGTGTAGGCTGGTGTGGTCTGGTTGCCCAAATGTTTGTTGTGTCAATGATGCTTTCCTATTTATCTGACCTGGCCAATGATGGCAATGATAGTGTGTTAATTTGGTGCAGGCTGCTGAAGATAAGAAGACAAACTCTGAAAACAGCAAGGCAACCCCATTGTTTCTTTCCAATAAATCTAGGCCAGGTAATATGGCAATAACTCTTGATTAATCTGTTTGGTTCCCCTCCTAATTTATGTTATGATGCAGTGGTCGAGACACTCTCCACTATCAATTATACAAGCCCGCCAAAATCACCAACTGAATCTGTTCAGTTTCCTCTGTCTCGAATCCAACTGAAAAAATGTATGTTTGTGAACCAATTACTGGCTGAAGCAATGATGGAAATCATGGAGGAATCAGAGGTTCACATTCTTGCGCAACAACAACTGATCAATGTTTTCAGAGACAGTGTAGAAAAGAAGGAAGAACTTGCTCACATGCTTATGGGCGTCATCCGCGCTAAGGTTGCAGATTGTGAGGTTGTAGATCGTTAAGTTCTGTTCATTTGTTTGCACTGGCATCAATCTTTGATTGCCCAGTGGATGTAATATCCTGTAATATATGCTGGATGTGCTACGTTTTTCCTTGTATGTCGTACATTTGCTTAGCGCGCCTCGCATTCCAGCTAACTGGTCGCTAGGAAGCCAAACAAGCAGTGAAATTATTAGTTAGCACGAACAGTCGTGGGCACTACATGAAGGATAGCGGCCCACTGCCCTTAATGGGCTTCCCTAATGGGCTCGCATGGGCCAAAATTCTCATAGGCCTTTGATTGATCGGTTTTGGTCCTGTCCATAATTGCTCGTCGTAATGGGCTCAAATTATAGCTGGGTCGGAATCGATGTTATCTAATTGGGCCTACAGACATGTTCGAACTTTAGCGGGCCCATTAAGTTGATGGGCCATAACCAGGCCGAAAGCTCTATTGGGCCGCTATATTTGAAACGGCCCAATAGTTAATGCTTAGCCCTGTTACCTCCCGGGTCGTTAACAGGCCGATATCGAAGCGAGCAATAAGTGGGCCCATTCGATTTCACGGGCCGTTAATAGGCCGATACTAAGGTCGGGCTGTATATGGCCCAACTGTACTATGGGCCTTTAGCAGGCCAAAAGAGACAGCGGGCTCGTAGTGGACCATGAAGAGCATGGGCCGCTAAGAGGTCGAAAGTTAGGTCGGACTGTATATGGCCCAACTGTGTTGTGGGCCTTTAGCAGGCCGAAAGAGAAACCGGGCTAGTATTGGACCATGAAGAGCATGTGCCGTTAAGAGGCCAAAACTCAGGTCCAACTACAAATGGCCCAACTCATTTATGGGCCGTTAATAGGCTGAAAGACACACCCGACTGGAAATTGGCCCAACACTTAAATGGGTCGCTAAAAGGCCGAAAGATGTACATCCTGAAAATTGGCCCATCCCTTGAATGGGCCGTTAACAGGCCAAAACCACATTGGGCCGATATTGCGCCCAAATATATAGTGGGCTGTTAACGGGCCCGAACTAACGATGGGCTGCAATGGTGTTAAATAGTTAATGGGCCGTTGACGGGTCGAATTGGCACATCTTGTATGGGCCGTGGGCTTAGATGGACCAGACACAAGTAGGCCCTATATGGGACGGCCTGCTAATTTTGACTGGGCCAGCCTCTTTCACCTAAATGGGCCACTGTTGGGCCTTGCCACGTGCCAATGTATCATAGGCGCCTCTCGTACAATGAGTGGATGACATCTGTCCCGACGCTAAGCAGACACGTGGATCCTCCGGCGAATGAGAATTTTACACATGGAAAATCCCCATTGGTCGGGGCTGTTAACGGGTTATCGGATCCAAACCGGAACCCGATAGCTTAACGGCGACCCATTACGGTGGATGCCATGTGTCGGTTACCCTTGACGAAAACACTTCCATGACACGCCATTTATCGTCATGGAAGTGGACACTTCCGTGATGATAATTTTGGTATTGTCATGGAACACTTCTACGACAGCACAGGTATGACTATCTTGATTCTGTCATAAAATCGTCATGGATGTACATGCATGACAAAAAATGTGACCTACTGTGACAAACACGTATCATCACGGAAGTGTATTTTTTTTGTAGTGATGGCCGAGGTTAATACCTCGGTCGGCAAAGGCCAGGAGGATGAATCCCTCCTGGTGAACAAAGGGGGGAGCTCGGCCAGCCCAAGTCCTCCCAAAAGACGATTCCGGAGCCTCAAAGGCCCTCGGAGGCGCCAATTCCACCCTCCACCAAGGGGGAGCCGAGGCCCCGCCGCCAGCGCCAAACGCTAACGATCGGGGTGCAACGGGGTGGTCGGATGTGATGGAGGAGGTGGTGAACAACTCCTCCGTCGTTGCAGAACACCGCGCCCTGATGGGCGTGGTTTTACAAAATATTCGGTCCGTTAACAGTGGACTGAAGGAAGCCTTCAACAGGCTTCTCACGGGCTTCGAGGTAAGCCATGTAATGCTCTTCTTGTAAAGAGGATTTTTGAACAAAGTTATACACCCCTTGTATATAGCAGCCCCCGATACTTTGTCAGGTTCAAAAAACCTGACAGAGGATCGAAAAATCATGAGATCGGGAGTCTAAACTATGTGAGTTTTTTTGTTATTGCAGGCCTCATCTCTTGCGGCGGCTGCTAATGCCGCGGTGCTAGATGAGATGAATCGGAAGCTCAAGAGCTCTGATGAGGAGCTCGACCTTGTCAACAAGCGGTTTGACGAGGCTTTACCTCTTTTTTTATTGATCAAAGTGTTCGGGATTAGCCCTAAGCAAAAGGTACTGAATTATGTTTGCAGCTGCCGCTGCGGAGGTCGAGGGCCTTAGGGCTGAACTAAAGAAGGCCAAGGAAGAGGCGGCCGAGCAGAAGGCGGCGGCCGAGCGAGCGGCCGCCGAACTCAAGTCGGTAAAAACCGTCAGTGAGAAGCACGAGGCCAGAGTGGCAGTGGTGCAACAGGAGCTCAAGGATGCCATCATGAAATGTCAGGACCTTGAGATGAAGAATAAGGATCATGCCTCCAAGCTATCGATAGTGCAGCAAGAGATCCGTGAAGCGAGGACGGAGACGTGGGGCGCCCGGGAGGAGCTCCAACAAGTAAAACAAATTGCAGATGGTAAGCAATACTTACTGCAGGGTGTCTTTGGCAGCCACAGATTCGTGTTGCTCACACGAGTCTGGCGTTCTGTAGGCACATTTGCAGAGCTCCTGAGGAGTGCGGCGGATGCGGCGCGGCACTGTCCGACTCGGGAGGGTGATGCTGAGCTAAGGTTGTTCTGGGCACAGTTCCAGGCGGCCAAGCACCCTCCCGTCCTCAGTAATCAGATGAAGCAATTGATGGAGCTGCACCGGATGGCGGAGCCGGCCATGAAGGACCTCTGTGTCCGGCTGTGGCCCGCCGAGCCCATATGGAGCTGCTATTTCGATTGGTGCAGAAGCTGCATGACGCTTCCTCCCGTGTTGATGCCGTGAAGCACTCTGTGTGCATTGAGGGGGCTCGGATGGCATTCTTGAAGAACATGGTGCACTGGCCTAAGATCAAGCCAGTCGAGATGGCCACCGGACCTCCACCTGCTGGAAAGGAGGAGCAGTATTTCTCCATTGTAATGGACGGTGCTCGCGCAGTAGAGGCCCAATGTTCGTAGGATGTACTCCTTGAGTGATCGTCCTATCTTTGTATTAAATGATGGTTGAAACCTTGTGTTTTGCAATGCGGTTGATCTATATTGTTTATCATACGTGCTTGTTTCTTAGTTTAATTTTGACTCCTGTGCGGCCATTTTTTTCTCCTGAAAGTTGCCAGTCGTCGGCTTCAACCCCCACGTAGATATGACGAGGGGTGTTTCATCCTCCGCACTTTGACCCTTAGCCGACGTCTCATTGCCCGAAGGCGGTAGTGCAGGAGGGAAACAAGGCAATCAGACTATGCGGCTTTATTACCTTCACTTAGCTATAGGAGCTTGACTGCGGGGGCTGGTGACTAGCCCCCAGTGTGATATTCGGGAGATTCAAGGTATATACCTGTATCACTTGGCTTGGCCGAAGACACAAACCCTTCTTATTACACGGTGTAATCGCCAATGATTTTTAGTTTAACACTTGTCAGATCGCCGACCAGTTCTCGCCTATTATGACAGTTAGTTTCATCTTTCTCCACTGAGGTACTTAGCCAGGCTAGCCGGAAGTACAATTGCAATGGTTCTCCCTTTACTGTCTTAGCTGAACACGCGGAACGTAAGAGGGTAAGCATAGGAGCAGGGCAACCCGGAAAGTTAATTTGGCTCCCGGGAGCATTTGCTCCCGGGGCCAAAAATAAATTTTTGAAATGAAAAAAAAATCATGAAAAATTGTTTTTGTGTACTTAGTCACATCCAAATGTCAGCTGAAAATTTTGAGGCAAAAATATTAAACATTTTGGCTTGTACAAAAAAAAACAAATCGAACACCAAAAGTTACCCCAAAATGTCATCCCAAATTTGTTTTTTTTGCCGACGAAACACCGCAGCTCCGTTTCACATGAAATTTGTCATGAATGTTTGCGACACTAATACAATCATCTACAAAAAAAATCAGAATTTTTCGAAAACATTTAATATTATATTTCATGTTACTATTCATCCAGGAGCAAATGCTCCCAGGAGCCAAAATGCCAGTCCCCAGGGCAACCCAACTATTGACCCAAGACATAATTTGGAACTGATGCATATAATGCAATATCCGAGACGCCGAACACATCAAAAAAAGGAGTGCTGGACATGATGCATAGGGTGAGCGTTACGGTCGAGCCCCCGGTCTATTAGCCAATTGCACATTAGAGAATGTTTGTGCCAAACTGGTTTTTGAAGGAGTTGAAGAGCGGGAAAGAAAGGAGACAGGACATATAACTGTAGTAGGACCGTAAAAGGTTTGCTTTATTTCCAATAAGCTCATGGCGTCTAACCGAACAATTAGAACTATCGAAACCTCGGATACAAGTATTTTGTAAAGAGAAAAAATATGTACAGATGAAAGGTTTACGCAGGGCCTTAATATGTGGGTCGATGCCCTTACTGTGCCCTGCTGCACATTTGCGCCTGTGCTTTTGTTAGGAGGAAAAACTCCGTGGAAGGGGTGGTCATCGGACGACGGGCCCTTGATAAGGAGCCTCAAGAAATCATCATGTTATTCTGGCTTGATGCCAGATAGGTCCTAGATGGCACCTATTCAACGTTCGGAGACGTAATTGTCCATCGTGCGGTTGAACCAAACACTTGGCGTTTAGGCCCCATAGCTGCCCATTGTATTTTGAGCGCGAAGCTGTGCTGGCGAGGCACGTAGTGTGCGACTGGGGTGGGTGTGCCGTGGGGGGCGTATCCCTATTTGCGTTGAGCGTAGGGAGGCTCCTTGAATGGACATAGGGCTCAGGCTCATTTACTTGCCTCTCTTACCTTGATGGCAGGTTGATACTTCGGCCCTTGGGCACCTGTTTGATCTTCGGCTGCCAGAGCCGTGGTGTGTTCCTCCGTCCGGAGTGAGCGCTCTGTATTGCGATTGACCGTGATGACGCCCCTTGGTCCGGGCATCTTTAACATTAGATAGGTGTAATGGGGGAAGGCATTGTATCGAGCGAATGCTGTCCGGCCTAGGAAGGAGTGATAGCCTCTGCGAAAGGGGACAATGTCGAAGATCAAGTCTTCACTGCGAAAATTGTCCGAAGAGCTGAACACTACTTCCAGGGTTAGGGTGCCCGAACAGCGGTCTTCAACGCCTGGGATTACCCCGTTGAAGGTGGTATTACTGGGTTTTATCCTTGATGGGTCAATACCCATTTTCTTTATGGTATCTACGTAAATCAGATTGAGGCTGCTGCCTCTGTCCATAAGGACTCTGGTGAGGTGGTACCCATCAACAATGGGGTCTAGGACCAAGGCCGCCGAACCTCCATGACAGATACTGGTTGGGTGGTCCCTACGATTGAAGGTGATCGGGCATGCCGACCATGGGTTAAATTTCGGGGCTGCAGGCTCTATGGCGTAGACATCCCGAAGTGCATGTTTCCGCTCTTTCTTGGGTATATGGGTGGCATAGATCATATTCACCGTTTTGACCTCGGGAGGGATTTTTTTCTGGCCCCCATTGTTCGGCCTGCGAGGTTCTTCGTCATCCTCGCTACGGGGGCTTTTTCCTGCGTCCTTTGCTGTGAGCTTGCCGGCCTGTTTGATTACCCAACAGTTACGGTTGGTGTGGTTGGTGGGCTTGTCAGACATGCTGTGGATCTGGCAAGGTCTGTCCAGGATTGTGTCTAACTTGGTGGGTCCATCTAGGTTCCCTTTAGAGGGTTTCTTCCGAGGTTCCGATTTGGAATTGCGGAACCTGGCATTTACTGTCGTATCTTCGGCTTCACTGCCGTTGTGGCGGTGCTTGTTTCTATTGCACCGTGGTTTCCTATTTCCGTCCCAGGATTCCGAGGTCCCGAGGTCTTCGGGCTTGGTGCTTCTACGAGCCAGCCAACTATCTTCTCCCGCACAAAAGCAGGTCAGGAGAGAGGTAAGTACCGCCATTGTCCTCGGCTTGTCTTGGCCGAGCTGGCGTGCGAGCCATTCGTCCCGGATACTATGCTTGAATGCGGCTATAGCTTCGGCGTCCGGACAATCGACGATCTGGTTCTTTTTGGTCAAAAACCGATTCCAAAATTGCCGGGCTGACTCACCGGGCTGTTGGACCACATGGCTCAGGTCATCGGCATCTGGAGGCCGGACATAGGTGCCTTGAAAGTTAGCTCGGAAAGCATCCTCGAGCTCTACCCAGCTCCCTATGGAGTCTTCAGGGAGGCTATTCAACCAGTGCCGAGCTGGTCCGTTGAGCTTTAATGGCAGATATTTAATGTCATCGAGGTCATCTCCTCAAGCCATATGAATGTGGAGAAGAAAGTCTTCTATCCACGTGGCCGGGTTTGTAGTCCCATCGTATGGCTCGATGTTTAGGGGTTTAAACCCTTCTGGGAACTGATGCCACATTACCTCATCCGTGAAGCACATCAGATGGGCGGCGCCCCTGACCTGGGCTACATTGCACCAGAGATCGGCTGTCATGTCGGCCCAGTGCTGTTCCCGAACTCTATCATTTCGGTCGCGCCAAGTTTCGTAGTCGTCCCTTCCAGCCGGGGCGTAGTCTCGAGATCCATAGATGGATCTTGTCTGCCCTGCTCTAATGGCGAGGTCATGACGGAGATCGTATTGGTATTCTGGCTGTGCTGCCTCCTTGCCTTTATGGCGAGGTGGAGCTGTTGGGAGTTCGGTATCTCCAGCCAGCCTATCCCTTCCTCGAGTGGGGCGGTTGGGCTGGTCTTCGCGTGTATATCTTGGTGGTGCGGGCGCAAGGGCCTCGTCGTCGAATTGTGGCAGCAGCTTCCGCTTTGGGTAGCTTTTAGTCTGCTGTTGGTAGCCGTACCCTTCTTCGGCTGCCAGGACTTTTGTCCATCTATCGTTGAGGGTATTCTGTTCGGCCTTCAGCTGCTGTTGCTTCTTCTTCAAGCTCTGCGCAGTGGCTATGAGCTACTGCTTGAACTGCTCTTGGTCCAATGGATCTTCTGGAACGATAAAATCTTCAGCTCCGAGGCTGACCTCCTCTTTGGAGAGAGGAATATAGTTGCTATCCTCGGAATCATTAGGGTCCTCGGGGTTATACTAACCCTCATCAGGCTGTTGCTCGAGGGCGGGGTCGCCGAGGTCTTCCACATTGTCCGGAGTATCGTCCTTTCCGATGCCCATGTTGTTTTCCCTGCCTCGACGCCCCTTGGATCGTCGGCATTGTTTCCGGCCTTTGGGAGGCTCCTCGCCAGGCTTCTTACTATCTCTTCTGGGGGTGCCATCCCCATTATTAGCGCCATCATCATTGTCCTTGGGGGTGTCCACCATGTAAATATCATAGGTGGAGGTGGCCGTCCATCGACCGGTGATGGGAGGGGCAGTATCCGTGTGGGCCATGGCTTTGCTGTCGTCGTCCATGTCGTCGGCCTCCTCAGAGGCATAGTCTAGCATGTTAGTTATGTCTTCGACAGTGGCGACTAAGTGGGTGGTGGGTGGGATGTAAAATTCCCTGAAGCCCGCCTCGAGGCCCCGCTGAACGTGAGCCGAGGATGGGCCATCCAAGATAGTAATCATCTGTATCCGGTCAAGCGCCTCGTTTAACACAGCGAGGCTGGCCGGATTGAAGTATGAGGTTTCTTCGGAGCTGACCTCATTTGTGCTGGCGGGGCGAGGGGCGAGCCAGATACGTCTCCAACGTATCTATAATTTTTTATTGTTCCATGCTATTATATTATCTGTTTTGGATGTTTTATATGCATTAATATGCTATTTTATATTATTTTCGGGACTAACTTATTAACCTAGTGCCCAGTGCCAGTTTCTGTTTTTTCCTTGTTTTTGACTTTTACAGAAAAGGAATATCAAATGGAGTCCAAACGGAATAAAACTTTACGGTGATTTTTCTTGGACCAAAAGGAACCCACGAGACTTGCAGAGGAGGCCAGAAGCCCTACGGGGAGGCCACAAGCCATAGGGGCGCGCCCCAGGGGAGGCATGCCCCCAGGGCTTGTGGTCCCCCTGGAGACCTTCCAACCCTAATTCTTACACTATATATTCTCAAATATTCCCCCTATACCAGAGGGCACACCAAAAATACTTTTCCACCACCGTAAGCCTCTGTTCCCGTGAGATCCCATCTTGGGGCCTTTTCCGGCACTCCGTCGGAGGGGGATTCGATCATGGAGGACCTGTACACTGACCTTGCCACCCATCCGATGATGTGTGAGTAGTTTACCACAGACCTACGGGTCCATAGCTAGTAGCTAGATGGCTTCTTCTCTCTCTTTGATCTTCAATACAATGTTATCCTCGATGTTCTTGGAGATCTATTCGATGTAATCAACTTTTGCGGTGCATTTGCTGAGATCCGACGAATTGTAGATTTATGATTAGATTATCTATGAATATTATTTGAGTCTTCTCTGAACTCTTTTATGCATGATTGAGATAGCTTTGTATTTGTCTCCGATCTATCGATTTGGTTTGGCCAACTAGATTGGTTTTTCTTGCAATGGAAGAGGTGCTTTGTGATGTGTTCAATCTTGTGGTGTCCTCACTCAGTGACAGAAGGGGTAGCGAGGCTAGTATTGTATTGTTTCCATTAAGGATAAAAAGATGTGGTTTATATCATATTGCTTTAGTTTATCCCTCTACATCATGTCATCTTGCTTAAGGCGTTACTCCGTTCTTGTTAACTTAATTCACGAGATGCATGCGGGATACCGGTCAATGTGTGGAGTAATAGTAGTAGATTCAGAATCATTTCGGTCTACTTGTCACGGACATGATGCCTATATTCATGATCATTGCCTTGGATGTCTTCATAATTATGCGCTTTTCTATCAATTTCTCAACAATAATTTGTTTACCCACCGTATGTTTTCTTCAAGAGAGAAGCCTCTAGTGAAACCTATGGCCCCCGGGTCTATTCTCCATCATATATTTTCAGATCTATAAACCAAAAAACCCAAAAATACCTTGCTGCAATTTATTTATATTTACTTTGGTTTGCTCTTTTTTTTATCTTTTATACCTATCTCTATTAGATCTCACTCTTGTTTGTGACCGTGAAGGGATTGACAACCCCTTTTTTGCATTGTGTGCAAGTGTTTGTTAGTTTGTGCAGGTGCATATATTGGGGACTTGCTTGTGCCTCCTACTGGATTGATACCTTGGTTCTTAACTGAGGTAAATACTTATCTCTACTTTGCTGTATCACCCTTTCCTCTTCAAGGAAAAAATCAACGCAAGCTCAAGAAGTAGCAGGAAGAATTTCCGGCGCCGTTGCTGGGGAGGTTCTACATCAAGCCTACCAAGTACCTATCATAAACTCTCATCTCTTGCACTGACATTATTTGCAATTTGCCTCTCGTTTTTCTCTCCCCCACTTCTAAAACGTTTTCAGAAAAACACAAAAATATTTGCCTTTTTATTCGCCTTCTTTTCATTTGCCTTTATGTCTTATTTGGTTTGTTTGCTTTTTTGCTTGGCATAATTGTGTGTTTATTGGAAATAAAAAAAAAGTTTATGGATCCTCATGCACTTGCTAATCTCTTTAAAAGATCCAACTATGATGAACCAATTGCTAGTGAGTTGAGTGCACTAGAGTATCTTTATGACATTTTGCTTGAAATTCGTGAATCAAAAAATTGTGATGAAATGTATGAAGTGATTCACGATGGCTCCTTGAATGAAAAACATGATTGCCATGATATTATTATAAATTATATTAATGTCGATTGTGTTAATAATATGCAAAACCTAAGCTTGGGGAAGCTAATTTTGATATGACCACTACTTATTGCAATGATCATGATTGGGGTGATTCTTCTTATGATCTTGAAAATTTATTTAAGCCTCATGATAAATATGTTTGCAATAATATTGAAAGTGGGTTTGTAAGAGTGTCAACTCTAGGTAATAATGATCCCACTACTTTGGAATATGATCAATCTTATGAAGTTTTTGATAAAAGTGGGCTTGGAGAAGTCATGACTTTATTTGATGATAATCCCACTATTTTGGAAGAGTGTCAACTTTGCATGCGTGTGGATCATTAAGAGAATATTTTATGTGATATTTATATTGTTGAATTTGATTATGATCCTACGTGTAATTATTATGAGAGAGGAAAATATGGTTGTAGAAATTTCATGTTACTAAATTACCTCTCGTTATGTTGAGATTGCTATTGCTTCTTTCTTCTTCCTTGCATATGCTAATTTTTGCTTGTCTTGATAAATCTTTTCCTTATAAATGCCTATGCATAGGAAGTATGTTACACTTAAACTTGTTTTTCACATGCTACATGATGCTCTCTTCGTGTTTCAATTGCTGTTTTTCATGTGAGCATCATTAAAATTATCAACGCCTAGCTAAAAGGCTTTAAAGAAAAGCGCTTGTTGGGAGACAACCCAATATTTTTATTTTCCATTTTTATGAAAATACACATTATTACCTCTGTAGTAATTTTGTATTAGTGTTTTAAGTAGTGTTTGAGCCAAGCAAGACCTTTGGGATGCTTTGGTATATCGTTGATTTGATTTTGCTGAAAAATTGAAACTTTTGCGTCCAGTAACAGAATTATTTAAATTTACTGGAGAGTGGAAAAAATCTGAATGTTTTACACAAGATTGACATATGAATTTTCTTGGACCAGAAGAAACCCACGAGACTTGGAGAGGAGGCCAGAAGCCCTACGGGGAGGCCACAAGCCGAAGGGGCGCGCCCCAGGGGGGCGCCCCCAAGGCTTTTGGGCCCATGGAGACCTTCCAACCCTAATTCTTCCACTATATATTCTCAAATATTCCCCCTATACCAGAGGGCACACAAAAAATACTTTTCCTCTGCCGCAAGCCTCTGTTCCCGTGAGATCCCATCTTGGGGCCTTTTCCGGCACTCCGTCGGAGGGGGATTCAATCACGAAGGACCTCTACACCAACCTTGGTGCCCTTTCGATGATGTGTGAGTAGTTTACCATAGATCTACGGGTCCATATATAGCTAGTAGCTAGATGGCTTCTTCTCTCTCTTTGATCTTCAATACAATGTTCTCCTTGATGTTCTTGGAGATCTATTCGATGTAATGTTCTTTTGCGGCGCGTTTGTTGAGATCCGATGAATTGTGGATTGATGATCAGATTATCTATGAATATTATTTGTGTCTTCTCTGAACTCTTTTATGCATGATTAAGATAGCTTTGTATTTCTCTCCGATCTATCGATTTGGTTTGGCCAACTAGATTTGGTTTTCTTGCAATGGGAGAGGTGCTTTGTGATGGGTTCAATCTTGCGGTGTCCTCACTGATACGTCCATTTTGCATCATGTTTTCCTACTATTATTTATAATGTTTTTATGCATAATAATGCCTTTTGGAGTATTTCTAATGCCTTTTCTCTCATATTATGCAATGTTTACACAAAGAGGGAGAATACCGGCACCTGGAATTCTGGACCTGAAAAAGCTACATCAAAGTTACCTATTCTGCACATCTCCAAATGAGCTAAAAATTTACGGAGAATTTTTTTGGAATATATGAAGAATGTTGGATCAAATAACTACCAGAGGGGGCCCACGTGGTGGGCACAACCCACGTGGGCCCGCCAGGGAGCCCAGGCGTGCCCTGGTGGGTTGTGCCCTCCTTGGCCCACCTCCGGTGCCCCTCTTCTGGTATATAAGTCATTTTTGACCTAGAAAAAATAAGGAGAGGACTTTCGGGACGATGCGCCGCCGTCTCGAGGCAAACTTGGGCAGGAGCACTTTTGCCCTCCGGCGGAGCGATTCCGCCGGGGGAAATTCCCTCCCGGACGGGGAAATCATCGTCATCATCATCACCAACAAGTCTCCCATCTTTGGGAGGGCCATCTCCATCAACATCTTCAACAGCACCATCTCCTCTCAAACCCTAGTTCATCTCTTGTGTTCAATCTTTGTATCGGAACCTTAGATTGGTACTTGTGGTGACTAGTAGTGTTGATTACATGTTGTAGTTGATTACTATATGGTTTATTTGTTGGAAGATTATATGTTCAGATCCATTATGCTATTTAATACCCCTCTGATCTTGAGCATGATTATTATTTGTGAGTAGTTACTCTTGTTCTTGAGGTCACGGGAGAAGTCATGTTGCAAGTAATTATGTCAACTTGATATGTGTTTGATATTTTGATGATATGTATATTGTGATTCACTTAGTGGTGTCATGTGAACGTCGACTACATGGCACTTCACCATATTTGGGCCTAAGGGAATGCATTGTGGAGTAGTTATTAGATGATGGGTTGCTAGAGTGACAGAAGCTTAAACCCTAGTTTATGCGCTACTTCGTAAGGGACTGATTTGGATCCAAAACTTTAATGCTATGGTTAGATTTTATCTTAATACTTTTCTCATAGTTGCGGATGCTTGCGAGGGGATTAATCATAAGTAGGAGGTTTGTTCAAGTAGGAACAACACCTAAGCACCGGTCCAACCACATATCAAATTATCTAAGTAGCGAACACAAATCAAACCAACATGATGAAAGTGATATGATGAAATTCCCGTGTACCCTCAAGAACGCTTTGCTTATCATAAGAGACCGTTTTGGCCTGGCCTTTGCCACAAAAGGATTGGGCTACCTTGCTGCACATTATTTACCATTACCGTTACTTGCTCGTTACAAATTATCTTGCTATCAAACTATCTGTTACCGACTATTTCAGTGCTTGCAGAAAATACCTTGCTGAGAACCACTTGTCATTTCCTTCTGCTCCTTGTTGGGTTCGACACTCTTACTTATCGAAACGACTACAATTGATCCCCTATACTTGTGTGTCATCAAGGCTCTTTTCTGGCACCGTTGCCGGGGAGTGAAGCGCCCTTGGTAAGTGGAAATTGGTAAGGGAAAATTATTACTACGTGATGAAATTTATTGTCACTTGTTACTATGGAGAATCATCCTTTGAGGGGTTTGTTCGGGGTATCTTCACCTTGATCGGAACCACAATTAGTTACCCCTCAACCTACTACACCTACTGAAAATATTGGTTATGAAATTCCTTCCGGTATTATAGAACAACTGCTAGCTAATCCTTATGCAGGAGATGGAACTGGACATCCTGATATGCACTTTATATATGTGGATGAAATTTGTGGATTATTTAAGCTTGCAGGTTTGCCCGAAGATGAAGCTAAGAAGAAGGTTTTCCCTTTATCTTTGAAGGGAAAAGCATTGGCATGTTATAGGCTATGCGATGATATTGGATCTTGGAATTGGAATCGATTGAAATTGGAATTTCACCAGAAAAATTATCCTATGCATCTACTTCATCGTGATCGGAATTACATATATAATTTTTGGCCTTGTGAAGGAGAAAGTATCGCTCTAGCTTGGGGGAGGCTTAAGTCAATGTTATATTCATGCCTCAATCTTGAGCTCTCAAGAGAAATTATTATTCAAAAATTTTAGGCTCGGCTTTCTCATGATGATCGATCCATTCTCGATACTTCTTGTACTGGTTCTTTTATGAAGAAGACTATTGAATTCAGGTGGGATCTTTTTGAAAGAATTAAACGCAACTCTGAAGATTGGGAACTCGACGAAGGTAAAGAGTCAGGTATTAAGCTTGAATTTGATTGTGTTAAATCTTTTATGAATACCGATGCTTTTCACAAGTTTAGCACTAAATATGGACTTGACTCTGAGATAGTAGCTTCCTTTTGTGAATCATTTGCTACTCATCTTGATCTCCCTAAGGAGAAGTGATTTAAATATCACCCACCTATTAAAGAAGAAATTAAAGAACCTGATATAGCTAAAGATGAAACTATTATTTACAATGTTGATCCAGTTGTGCCTACTGCTTATATTGAAAAACCACCTTTCCCTGTTAGGATAAAGGAACATGCTAAGGTTTCAACTGTGGTTCGCAAAAGTAATATTAGAGCACCTAAACCTACTGAAAAAATTAAAGTAGAACCTAGTGTTGCTATGGTTAAAGATCTGTTGGTAGAAAATATTGATGGGCATGTTATTTACTTCTGTGATGAAGCTGCTAGAATTTCCAAACCTGATGAAAAAGATAAACATAGACCTATTGTTGGCATGCCTGTTGTCTCAGTTAAAATAGGAGATCATGGTTATCATTGTTTATGTGATTTGGGTGCTAGCGTGAGTGCTATTCCTTTTACCTTATACCAAGAAATTATGAATGACATAGCACCCGCTGAAATAGAAGACATAGAGGTTACTATTAAACTTGCTAACAGAGACACCATCACACCACTTGGGATTGTAAGAGATGTTGATGTCTTGTGTGGGAAAATAAAATACCCTACTGATTTTCTAGTTCTTGGTTCCCCACAAGATGACTTCTGTCCCATTATCTTTGGTAGACCTTTCTTGAACACTGTTAATGCTACTATAGATTGTCATAAATAAACTGTCAGTGTTAGCTTTGGTGATGAGTCTCATGAGTTTAATTTTTCCAAGTTTAATAGACAACCTCACAAGAAATAATTACCTAGTAAGGATGAAATAATTGGTCTTGCTTCTATTGCCGTGCCTCCTACTGATCCACTAGAACAATATTTGCTAGACCATGAAAATGATATGCATATGAATGAAAGAAATGAGATAGATAAAATTTTCTTTGAACAACGACCTCTGCTCAAACATAATTTGCCTATTGAAACTCTAGGAGGTCCTCCTCCACCTAAAGGTGATCCTGTGTTTGAATTAAAACAATTGCCTGACACTTTGAAATATGCTTATCTTGATGAGAAAAAGATATATCATGTTATTATTAGTGCTAACCTTTCAGAACATGAAGAAGAGAGATTATTGAAAGTTCGGAAGAAGCACCGAGCTGCTATTGGATATACTCTTGATGATCTTAAGGGCATTAGTCCCACTCTCTGTCAGCACAAGATTAATATGGAACCTGATGCTAAACCTGTTATTGATCATCAATGACGTTTGAATCCTAAGATGAAAGAAATTGTAAGAACTGAAATATTAAAGCTTTTGGAGGCAGGTATAATCTATCCCATAGCTGATAGTAGATGGATGAGTCCCGTTCATTGTGTCCCTAAGAAAGGAGGTATTACTATTGTTCCCAATGATAAAAATGAACCCATTCCACAAAGAATTGTTACTGGATATAGAATGGTTATTGATTTTAGAAAATTAAATAAAGCAACTAGAAAAGAGCATTACCCTTTGCCTTTTATTGATCAAATGCTAGAAAGATTATCAAAGCACACACACTTTTGCTTCCTTGATGGATATTCTGGTTTTTCTCAAATACCTGTTTCACAACCTGATCAAGAGAACCACCTTTACTTGCCCCTTTGGAACTTATGCTTATAGACGTATGCCTTTTGGTTTATGCAATGCACCTGCTACCTTTCAAAGATGTGTGACTGCTATATTCTCTGATTTTTGTGAAAAGATTGTTGAGGTTTTCATGGATGATTTTTCTGTATATGGATCTTCTTTTGATGATTGCTTAAGCAACCTTAATCGAGTTTTGCAGAGATGTAAGCAAACTAATCTTGTCTTGAATTGGGAGAAGTGCCACATTATGGTTAATGAAGGTATTGTATTGGGGCATAAAATTTCTGATCGAGGTATTGAGGTGGATAAAGTTAAAGTTGATGCAATTGAGAAAATGCCATGTCCTAAAGATATTAAAGGTATTCGTAGTTTTCTCGGTCATGCTGGTTTCTATAGGAGGTTTATTTGTCGCGGGAAACCACGGCCACCTATGGGGTCAAGGGGCCCCTTGCTGGTTCGGCGGGGGGGATGTCGTGTCGCACAAAGAGCAGAAGAACATGGGGCGGCAGGGCAGAGATCACACGGGCAATTTTACCCAGGTTCGGGCCGCCGTGAGGCGTAAAACCCTACTCCTGCTTTGGTGGATTGATGGTGGAAAAGTGGTTGTGGAGCGTAGTACACTTGCCCGGCAGGTTCGCCCTGGGGAGGCAGTGACTACGCGCGTATGAGCGTGGGGGTGTTCAACTTTCCAACCCTTGCTATGGTTGGCATCGGCTTCCTTTTATAGGTTTAAGGGGTCACCACAGTGGCAAAATAGTCATTATGCACTGATAAGATAGCAAACAATGCTATCATACCTAATTCTGCAGGCTGACAGAGTGCATTAAATGCACTGCTCAATGTCACATCGTTGCTTGCCTAGCAAGCCTTACCGGGCTCGTCTTGCCAGCTCCATGCCTGCTTGCTTGACACGTCATAGGACGGGTGTCATCTGTAGGTATTTTCTGTAGAAAGAGGCCGCCATGTGGCAAATGGCTGCCACTTAGTCACTTTGCGGCTTGACACCGCATTGATCAACGACGTGGGTCATGGTGAGATGGCTTGGTGAGGTGTCTTTGCCCTCGTGAGTCCCGGCAGGCCCTGCCGAGATGTCTTGAATGCTTTCTTCCGGGAGAGCCCTTGTCCTTGCCAGGTCCGCCTGCCCGGCAAGGGAGGCTTTTCTCCTGGTGGTGTCTCGCTTCTCTGTCTTGGTCTTGGCCTTCTTAATCTGCCTGCTGGTTCTTCGAAGATCTTGGTCTCTTGTATCTTGACACGGCCTTGGTGTTGTACTCTTGTTCTCGTGCCTGTGCACAGTCAGGGCAACAGACCCAGGGTTTGTTGCACCGACAGAACCCCCCGGGCCTGCCCCGATCGCGCTGCCGGGCGTCGTCGGGGTAGGTCCTAATAAGTGCACAGGCAGGGGCGCTGAAGAGGCTGATCTCTTGGAGTCTTCTTTGCTTCTTCATTAATCTCGACTCTGGGCCAGTTTCCTGTTTTCCCGATCGTCGTGCGTAATGCTGCGGAAAACTTGGACTGTGGCCCATGGATTGCCCACGCCCCACGATCACGGGGCGGAAACTGCCATCCCACTTGCTCCGCGCCTCGCACGCACCTGCCACGTGTTCCGCATGCATTGGTCGTGGTAGGTGGTGGATGCGGAGAGCGCGGGGACGAGTGCCACGGTTGAGAACCAGGCGTCGATGGTTGGGGCAGAGGGTCGGCCTTGATTCTTTGGGCCGCAGAAGGAGCAGGGAGGCTGCGTTGGGGGAACGGGGCGGCCGTCGTGCTGAGGTCATCGGGTGGTAGCGATGCGGATGGCGGCGGCATCCCAAGACACGTCAAGAACGGGGATGACCGTTCCGACGAGCCGTGTTTGCCGGTGACTCCATGTCCCACATCTGGTCCTCTGGCAGTGTCACCATTCGTGCCTGCCCTTCGATTTCTTCCTCCTTGCCGAGGGGCGGCGCCACCCTAATCCTGGGGAGGCGCCGAATCCTAGCTGGGTTCGCCACCGGCCTCCTCGACCTTTTCCTGAAGGAGATGGACAAGGGCAAAGGCATTACGGGGCACTTATCTTTTTTCAATCTTAAACTCGTAGGCATTTGCCAAATTTTAGTCCAAATAATGTAATCTCTCAAGTCCACGTCTATGTTCTGTAAGGTTTGTACTTGTATGACCAGCATATTAATGAAAAAGATGAACCTTGCCGGGAACTCGTGCATGTATATGTCCACGCAGAGGTGAAATGCCTCTTTATTTCAAATAAACGAGTTTTCCCCGGCAGGCTATCCTGCTGGTACCCTTTCTTCATTGCAGGGGAACTGAGCCTAATGGCAAGAAATAGAGGGACCAGCCTCCCGCCAACTTGTTTTCATCAAAGGCCACTACGACCATCCAGGCCGAAGCAATGTTCGAGCCAGGGACGGGAGCACCTAAGTTTCGAAGAGTGGCGGGGTTTTCTTATGCACAAGTTTTAGCTTGCAGAACACTTATGGACAAGAGGTAGAACTTATCTGTTTGGTTCGCCGAGGATCGCAGCGTTGGTTCATCTCCCCATCTTCTTGCAGAAAATGAGTTCTCGGCAGGAACCTGCAGCTTTATGCAGATGGGAATGATGCAGGATGCGATCCTATCTATATGCATACGCAAATGCTCATGAAATGCTTATGCAAATGCTCTTGGAATGCTTATGCATGCATGCAACTTGGTCGGGGGCTCCCCAGCGCTTCGTTTATTTCTCTGGTGCTCAGGGTCATCGCCTGGCTTTGTACAAAGGGTTACATGCGACTGAGGCAAGGCCTGTACAAAAGGGTGGCTGCCAGGCAGGGCCCGACAGCCGCGCCGTACGGGTAGAACTTGCGGAGATGCTCAATATTCCATAAGTTTTGCAATTGAATGCCATCTCCGGTCTCCAGACGGACTGCGCCAGGTCTGGTGACTCGTACTACCCGGTAAGGGCCTTCCCACTTCGGCGTCAACTTGTTTGTACCCTTGGCGGACTGAACGCGCCTAAGGACAAGGTCGCCTTCCTCAAAACACCAGGCATGAACCCTGCGGCTATGATAGCGACGCAGGGCTTGCTGATAGCATGCAGCACGCGTAGCAGCCTGGAGACGGTTCTCCTCGAGTACCACAGCGTCATCACGCCGATGCTGATCTTGCGCTACTTTGTCGTAGGCAAGCACTCGAGGCGACCCGTAAATGAGTTCCATGCGGATAACTGCTTCTGCCCCATAGAACAGGGAAAAAGGAGTCTGCCCGGTAGCTCGATTTGGTGTCATTCTGAGGGACCATAGAACTACCGACAGCTCATCGATCCACCGCCTTCCGTGCTTCCGTAGTGTATCAAAGGTTCTTGTTTTGAGTCCCCGCAGCACTTCAGCGTTCGCCCTCTCAGCTTGCCCGTTGCTTCTGGGATGTGCGACAGAAGCAAACGAGATCTTGCTTCCAAGGGCATGAACATATTGCATGAAGGCGTGGCTCATGAATTGGGTGCCGTTGTCGGTAATGATCCTTGCAGGATTCCAAAACGACACACCAAATCTTTCAAGAACTTAATATCTGATTGAGCAGTCACCTTTCTCATGGCAGCAACTTCCGGCCACTTTGTAAACTTGTCGATAGCAATGAACAAGAATTCAAAGCCCCCGATCGCTCGGGGGAAAGGGCCGAGGATATTGAGCCCCCAGACCAAAAATGGCCATGATAAAGGGATTGTCTGAAGAGCTTGGGCAGGCAGGTGGATTTTCTTGGAATGGAACTGACAGGCTTCACATTTGGTGACTAGCTCAACTGCATCTTGGAGGGCTGTGGGCCAATAGACTCCTTGCTGGAGTGCTTTCCCAACCAGCGCCCTTGATCCAATGTGGGAGCCACACATGCCTTTGTGTATCTTAGCCAGCAGTTCCTTCCCTTCTTCCCGGCAGATGCACTTCAATTTCACACCATTGGGCCTCCTTCTGTACAGAGTATCATCGATAAACTGGTACATACTGGCCCTCCGGGCTACTCTTTCAGCCTCATCTTGGTCATTGGGGAGTTCTCCGTTTGGAGAAAGTGGACTATGTGCCTTGCCCAAGTTGGAGCCTGGGGCTCAGCAACAAGGACTAGCGGCACCTCCTCAACTGCGGGGGCACATTCCTCATTCGCAGGTACCATGGATCCGGCTGGAGGGTGCGGTCCGGTAGGTTGTGAGGAGTTGTTTCCGGCAGGGTGTCTGCCAGGAGCGGATGGCTCTACCGGGAGAGGCTTACCGGAGTCCAGCTTTCTCCTTTTCTGGACCATTGTTGCTGGGGATATGGAGGGCTGAGTAAGATGGAGAACAAAAGTTCCTGGTTCCACAGGAAGCTTTTGGGCAGCACACTTTGACAGGTGATCAGCTATGCTGTTTTCCGCACGAGGTATGTGCTCTGTTTGCAACCCGTCAAAGCGCTCCTCCAATCGTCTCACTTCCTCAACGTATGCCTCCATCAATGGACTTTGGTAATCCTTGTTGACTTGTCTCACCATAAGCTATGAGTCTCCTCGAATGATCAGCTTCTTGATTCCCAATTCTGCGGCAATCCTGAGCCCGGCAAGGAGCCCTTCATACTCTACTGTATTGTTGGTTGCCTCTTCCCGGGCAAAATGCATCTGGACGACGTACTTCAAGTGTTCCCCGGAGGGAGCGACGAGAAGCACGCCAGCCCCTGCACCTTGTAGGGAAAAAGCACCATCAAAATACATGATCCTTTCTTGGGGCACCTCCTTGCCGGGGATAACTGTTTCTGGCACTTCCTCGTCAGGGATTGGAGTCCATTCTGCAATAAACTCTGCCAATGCCCTGCTCTAGATTGTTGATGTGCTCTCAAACTTCAAACCAAAACTGGATAACTCCAAAGCCCACTCCACTATTCTGCCAGTAGCCTCAGGGTTCCAGAGTATCCTTTGCAACGGGAAGCAAGTGACAACCATGATCTCATGGGCTTGGAAGTAGTGGCGCAGTTTCCTTGAGCCATGATGAGGCCAAAGATCAACTTTTGCATGCCAGAGTACCTTGATCTAGCCCCCTGTAGCAGGGAACTGATGAAGTACACTAGGCGCTGCACCACTTTCTTCCTTGCCGTGTCCTTGGGGTTGTCTTCGCTGCCATGCTTATCTCTGTCCTGATCCCTATCTGACTCTGCTGGGCTTTGCTCACTCTCTGTTTCATCCACTTCCCGCTGCGCCACCAAGGCTGCACTAACCACTTAATTGGTTGCCGCCAAGTATAACAACAACGACTCTTGCGGTTTGAGAGCAACCAAGGTGGGCACAGAAGATAGGTAGTCCTTCAACTCTTGCAAAGCCGCATCTGCTTCTGGAGTCCACTTCATGGGCCTGCCTTCTTCAAGATTTTGAAGAACGGCAAGGCGCGCTCGGCAGACTTGGAAATGAATCTGCTTAGCACGGCAATGCACGCTGTCAGACGCCTTTGACCGTATTTGGTGCTTGGATCTGTTCGATGGCTTGGATCTTATCGGGGTTGGCTTTGATCCCCTGATGGGATACAAAGTACCCGAGCAGCTTGCCGGAGGGAACACCAAACACACACTTCTCCGGGTTGAGCTTCAAGTTGATCTTGCGCAAATTGGCAAATGTCTCCTCCAAATCCTGGATAAGGGTTGATCTATCCTTGGTTTTGATCACAAAATCATCCATATAAGCCTCAATGTTTCTGTGCAACTGTGGCCCAAAACCAATCTGGACTGCCCTTGCAAAAGTAGACCCGGCACTCTTTAATCCGAAAGACATGCGGATAAAACAGTACGTACCACACGGGGTGATGAACGAGGTCTTCTCTTCGTCTTCCTTGGACATGAAGATTTGATGATACCCAGAATATGCATCCAAAAAGGAGAGCAAATTGCAGCCTGAAGTGGAGTCCATGATCTGGTCGATGCGCGGCAAGGGAAATGGGTCTTTCGGGCAAGCCTTGTTGAGATCTATGAAGTCTATGCAAAGTATCCATTTCCCATTGGCCTTCCGGACAACCACTGGATTTGCTAACCACGTTGGATGCAGCACTCCTCTGACCAAACCAGCTGCCTCATGTTTCTTGATCTCCTCTGTAATGAACTGCTGCCTCTCCAAGGCCTGCTTCCGGACTTTCTGCTTGACAGGTCGAGCATGTGGGCAGACAGCAAGGTGGTGCTCGATTACCTCCCTGGGAACACCGGGGATATCAGATGGTTGCCAGGCAAACACATCGATATTCACCCACAGGAAGGCAACGAACGCACTTTCCTATTTGTCATCGAGGGTGGCACTGATGGTGAAAGTACCATCAACGCCAGCCAGCCCTGCCGGGACCTTCTTCACTTGTGGAGCAGCAACCTTGGATCTCTTGCTGTTGGAACTGTCCGGCAAGTCATCAACAGGCGCAACGCACTTCGAAGAGGCGCGCTTCCCGAATTCCTTGCCGGAGCCCTTACTATCCTTCTTCTTCCCTCTGTTCTCCTTGGCGGGAACTGCCGCTGCCACTGCCTCTGCCGCGACTGCGTCCCGGTACATCTTGTCCACACAAATGATTGCGTCTTTCTCATCTGATGGGACAGAAATGACTCCAACTTGCCCTGGCATCTTCAAGACGTTGTAGGCATAGTGGGATGCCGCCATGAACTTAGCCAGGGCTAGGCGTCCAAGGATTCCATTGTACGGCAAGGGGAGGTCAAGCACATCAAACACAATCTTTTCAGTCCAGTAGTTCAGCTCTCCCCCAAACGTCACAGGCAACGTAATCTTTCCCTTAGGATGACTCCTACCAGTATTAACTCCTTGAAACGTGCTGGTGACTTTTAACTCATCCTCTGCTATCTGAAGCTTGCTGATAACCTTTGGGGAAATCAGATTCAACCCGGCCCCGCCGTCCACCAACATCTTCATGACCTTGAGGTTGCGGATTGTTGGGGAGACCAACAACGGCAAACATCCTACCGCGGTGGTGCGGTCAGGATGATCCTCTTTCTCAAAAATGATGGGCGTGCGTGACCATTTGAGTGGTTCCCGGTCCCCTGGCGCTGGTTCCACGGCATTAACCTCACGCGCCCACCACATGAGTTGGCGGTGAGAGGCGTGTAGGGACGCACCCCCGTCAATGCACAGGGCGTCAGTGGCCTTCTGGAACTCCTGCTCACTGGTTTCCTCTTCATCCCCTTCATCAATCTCATCACCACAGGCTTCCTTCTCTCGATCCCTGGTGGGTTTTCCTTTGTTCTGAAGAGGTCTGCCGGGGCGATTTTCTTCACGGCCACGACCCTTACCGCCAGCAACATTCTATCCCTTTTCCTTGTCACGCTTCTCATATTCTGCTTTCTGTCTCTTAACAAGCTGCTCAACCTGATAACACTCTTGAAGGTCATGGCCCTTGGTCCGATGGATCTTGCAGTATGGTCCATCACCTTTCCCGGCCTTTTCGGCGGCCGCGTCCTCCCGGCAGTCAAAGCACACGGTAGATTCCTTGCCGGGAGTTTCGACCTTAACCTTCTTGCCGGTACTAGGGATACCCGACCCTTCAACAGACATTACCGTCTTATCCTTACGCTTCTTGCTCTTCTTCTGACTGGTGGACTCGTCATCATCGTCTGAATCAACATTAATGCAATCCTCGTCTCCGGGCAGTTTTCTTCCCTCCTCCATCCGAGCACACTTATCCACCAAGGTGTAAAGTTCCTTCACAGTCTTGGGCAACCGTACATTCATCTTGGAACGAATCTTCCGGTTGCGCACATTGGATTGGAAGGCGGCTATCATAGCTGTTGGATGGATATTTGGGATGTTTCTGTGGACTCTGCTAAATCTCTGCAAATACTTCCAGAGAGTCTCTCCTTCTTTCTGTTGAAGAAGTTGTAGATCGCTGGGCCGACCTGGTTCTTGATGGCCGCCAGTGAAGGTTCCAATGAACTCATGGCACAAATCAGCCCATGACGAAATGGAGTTCTCTGGCAGGTGCATTAGCCAAGACCTCACATTGGACTTGAGAGCCAAAGGGAAGTAGTTGGCGAATACCTTCTCATCTCTTCCCCCGGCAGCTTGAACATCGATGGTGTAGATGCTCAGAAACTCTGCCGGGTTCAGCCTCCCATCATACTTCTCGGGTATCTCTGGCTTGAACATGCAGATGGACGGCCAACGGACTTGTCGCAGCTCACGAGTAAAGGCAGGGCACCCAACCTCGAAAGGTAGGTACCCGCTAGTATCGAGTGCAGGCTCGTCGATGTCGGGACCGTCACACCCATTGCCCCGGCGGTGGGTGTCGCGGTGTTGCTCAACGACAACGCGTGCGTCTCCCCTCCGCCTGTCCTCCGGGGCACGCTGCCGGCCTGGACGCGCTCGAGGGTCAGAAGAGGACGTGGAGACGCCATGAGGTTCTTGATTCTGCTGCGCCCGCGCTAGCTGCCGTGGCGGGGATTGTACCGTGGGGGTGGCCCCTTCCGTATGACCAACAGAACGAGCCGTTGTCGTCGCTTGGGGAGGCCGTGGCGGGCCAGCTGGCTGTGAGCCCCCAGCCTCGGTGAAGCTGAGCAGGCTCTGGATGGTGGCACACCATTCATCCATCTGCTCGGCCGCTGGCGGAAACCTCAGTAGCAGTTGAGCCCGTGCCATGGCCTCCGTAGCAGTACTTGGTATGGGCGATGATGACGCAGATCGCGCCGTTGCTCGGCTCCTGACGGGGCCAGCAGCGACCGTATCACGTCCCCGCTGTTGCGGGGAGGCCACCTGGAAGGCATGGTGGCGCGGTGATGGCGCTTGAGGGTCAGCAGCTCCACTAGGCGCAGCAGCCTGGTCGACTCGTCCCGGGGGAGGTGCACGCGCTGCGGCCGCCCCGGTGGTGGGGCGGCCAGAGGGCGGTGATTCGCCCCGGACCGAGTGCCATTGCTGCGGCTGTGCCCGTCGGTGAGGGGAAGGAGTGTGGATGGAGTAGCCCCTTCACCCGTACCTCGCGAAGCGTGGCCATCGGGGTGTTGCTGATGTTGCTCTCCTCTGGCGTCTCCTGCTCCTGCTTCGACCGCACGGGAAGTGGTGACAGTGCCGCCTGCCCCAACCACAGCCCCAGCGGCGTCCACACTCTCGTGCGCCTCCGCGTCCCCCGCAGCATTGGTGGCTGTGGGTAGCGGCGCCTTCGAGGTGGCTGGGTGAGTAGCACCAACGGTCTTCTTCTTGGGCGCCATTGCTGACGGCGCCATCGAAGACGAAGATGGTGATGAAGATGACGCGCTGCACACGCTTTCAGGTTCGCGCAAGCGATCCCCCTACCTGGCGCGCCAAAGATGTCGCAGGAAACCACGGCCACCTATGGGGCCAAGGGGCCCCTTGCTGGTCCGGCAGGGGGGATGTCGCGTTGCACAAACTGCAGAAGAACATGGGGCAGCACGGCAGAGATCGCATAGGCAATTTTACCCAGCTTCGGGCCTTCGCGAGGCGTAAAACCCTAATCGTGCTTTGGTGGATTGATGGTGGAAAAGTGGTGGTGGAGCGTAGTACACTTGCCCGGCAGGTTCGCCCTGGGGAGGCAGTGACTACGCGAGTACGAGCGTGGGGTGTTCAACTTTCCAACCCTTGCTACGGTTGCCATGGGCCTCCTTTTATAGGTTTAAGGGGTCACCACAGTGGCAAAACAGTCATTATGCACTGATAAGATAGCAGACAGTGCTATCATACCTAATTCTGCAGGTTGACAGAGTGCATTAAATGCACCGCTCAATGTCACATCGTTGCTTGCCCGGCAAGCCTTACCGGGCTCGTCTTGCCAGCTCCATGCCTGCTTGCTTGACACGTCATAGGACCGGTGTCATCTGTAGGTATTTCCTGTAGAAAGAGGCCGCCATATGGCGAATGGCTACCACTTAGTCACTTTGCGGGTTGACACCGCATTGATCAACGACGTGGGTCGTGGTGAGATGGCTTGGTGAGGTGTCTTTGCCCTCGTGAGTCCCGGCAGGCCCTGCCGGGACGTCTTGAATGCTTTCTTCCAGGAGAGCCATTGTCCTTGCCAGGTCCGCCTGCCCGACAAGGGAGGCTTTTCTCCTGGTGGTGTCTCGCTTCTCTGTCTTAGTCTTGGAATTCTTAATCTGCCTGCTGGTTCTTCGAAGATCTTGGTCTCTTGTATCTTGACACGACCTTGGTGTTGTAATCTTGTTCTCGTGCCTGTGCACAGTCAAGGCAACAGACCCAGGGTTTGTTGCACCGACATTATTAAAGACTTGTCTAAAATTTCTAGGCCTCTTACAAATCTTTTACACAAGGATGTTCCATTTGTTTTTGATGATGATTGTGTAGAAGCCTTTGAAACACTTAAGAAAGCCTTAATTTCTGCACCTATTGTTCAACCACCTGATTGGAATTTGCCTTTTGAAATTATGTGTGATGCTAGTGATTACGCTGTTGGTGTTGTTCTAGGACAAATAGTTGATAAGAAGATAAATGTTAATCATTATGCTAGCAAAACTCTAGACAGTGCCCAAAGAAATTATGCTACTATTGAAAAAGAATTTTTAGCAGTTGTGTTTGCTTGTGAGAAATTCAGATCTTACATTGTTGATTCTAAAGTTACTGTTCACACCGATCATGCTGCTATTAAATATCTTATTGAAAAGAAAGATGCTAAACCTAGACTCATTCGGTGGGTTCTCTTGCTACAAGAATTTGATTTACATATAACTGATAGAAAAGGAGCTGAGAACCCCGTAACTGATAACTTATCTAGGTTAGAGAATATCCTTGATGACCCACTACCTATTGATGATAGCTTCCTTGATGAACAATTAGCTGCAATAAATGTTTCTCATAACACTCCTTGGTATGCTGACTATGCTAATTATATTTTTGCTAAATACATACCACCTAGTTTCACATACCAACAAAAGAAAAAGTTCTTCTATGATTTAAGACATTACTTTTGGGATGACCCATATCTTTATAAAGAAGGAGTAGATGGTATTATTAGACGTTGTGTACCTAAGCAAGAACAGGAACAAATCCTATGGAAATGTCACTCTAAAGCTTATGGAGGGCATCATGCGGGAGATAGAACTGCTCACAAGGTATTGCAGTCTGGTTTTTATTGGCCTACTCTCTTCAAGGATGCCCGTAAGTTTGTTTTATCTTGTGATGAATGTCAACGAATTGGTAATATTGGTAAGCATCAAGAAATGCCTATGAATTATTCACTTGCTGTTGAACCATTTGATGTTTGGGGTTTTGATTATATGGGACCTTTTCCTTCGTCTAATGGGTATACATATATCTTGGTTGCTGTTGATTACGTTACTAAGTGGGTAGAAGCTATTCCAACTAGTAGTGCTGATCATAACACTTCCATTAAAATGCTTAAAGAAGTTATTTTCCCAAGGTTTGGAGTCCCTAGATATTGAATGACTGATGGTAGTTCACACTTTATTCATGGTGCTTTCCGTAAAATGCTTGCTAAATACGATGTTAACCATAGAATTGCATCACCCTATCATCCTCAATCTAGTGGTCAAGTTGAACTTAGCAATAGAGAAATAAAACTAATATTACAGAAAACTGTTAATAGGTCCCGAAAGAATTGGTCTAAGAAATTGGATGATGCACTTTGGGCCTACCGAACAACATATAAAAATCCTATGGGTATGTCTCCCTATAAAATGGTTTATGGAAAAGCTTGTCATTTGCCTCTTGAGTTAGAACATAAAGCATATTGGGCAATTAAAGAACTCAACTATGATTTCAAACTTGCCAGTGAAAAGAGGTTATTTGATATTAGCTCACTTGATGAATGGAGAACCCAAGCTTATGAAAATGCCAAATTATTTAAAGAAAAAGTTCAAAGATGCCATGACAAGAGAATCCAAAAGCGGGAATTCAAAGTTGGAAAATATGTTCTATTGTACAACTCTCGTTTCAGATTCTTTGCAGGAAAACTTCTCTCTAAATGGGAAGGAGCATACATCATCGAAGAGGTTTACTGCTCTGGAGCTATCAAAATAAATAATGCCGAAGGTACTAACCTGAAGGTGGTCAATGGGCAAAGAATTAAACACTACATCTCAGGTACGCCTATTAATGTTGAAAGCAATATTATTCAAACTATGACACCTGAGGAACAGATAAAGGAGACCTTCCGAAACACTCCAGAATAATTAAAAAAGAGGAGGTATGTGATACGGTAAGTAAATGGACTCCGAAAAATTCGAAAAAATATTTTCTGTCAGTTTTGGAATATATTAAAAATTAGGAAAATAAGAAACAACCAGGAAGGCACCAGAGGAGGGCACAAGACACCAGGGTGCGCCAGGGCCCCTTGGCTCGCCCAGGTGGGTTGTGCCCACCTCGGGAACCTTCCTGACTCCGTTTTCCTCTCGTTTGCTTGTTTCCCAAGATAAAAAATCTTTATATATACCCCCCGAACGTATTGATCACCGTATCGCGGAGAAATCTTCTGTTCTTCTTTCTTGCTGTTTTCTGTCAGATTTGTTGAGCCAAGCATCATGTCTTCTCCCTCCTCCAACAAAGTAGAAGAGGATGCTTGGTTGATGAAGATAGAACTAAAGAGAGAGGAACCAGAGAAGACCGTCAAGGGAGACAAGGTCAAGGAAGTCGAGAAAGATCAAGTTCCGGAAGAGGGGCAAGCCGTTCCGGTAGCAGAAGAAGAGGACATCCTTCAGCCTTACTATGATCATCTTACCCCTACTGAAATTGAGGCTTTCAGGATCATCAAGACGGTTCGCATGCAAAATAAATATCTCACTCGTGAAAAGATTCTATTGCAAGAGCATGTCATCACCCTCCGAAGCATCATCCGTAGATTGGAGTACCTCCTGAGCCTGAAGTGTGACGCTACTACATCACCACCACCGCCTTCTTCATCACCAAAGGAGACTTGAGTTCATGGTATGGACACTCCCCTTGGCTTGTGCCAAGCTTGGGGGAGATGTCCCGGTATCGTATCACCACCACTATCTTTGCCTTTATCTATTTTAGTTCGATCTTTAGTTTCCTATGATTTAGTTGAATAAAAGTCTTGGTTCGATCCTTTCTTTTCAAGTCTTTGCTTAGTTATCTATCTATCGATGTAATCGTGTGCGAGATATATAATAAAGAGTAGTTTGAGTTTTGTTTCTCTACTTTTATGTCTCAATAAAAAGAGAGGAAAGTGAATGAAAAAGATCATATGCTAATCTTATGGTAAGTAATGACATCACATAAGGAAAAGTATAAGTGGTAAAATTTGTTGGAGATTGGCAAACATAACATTAGTCAATGATGCAACTCATGAAAAAATTAATAAGGGAAGAGAAGATTCACATGCAAATACACTATCTTGGACATCTTTTATGATTGTGAGCCCCCATTAAATATTTTGTGTCAAAATAGTTGACGTTGAACAAGGAAAACAACGTAATGATTTATGTTTGTTCATATTCACATAGAAGTTATATTGTCATAGATCCTTTAACATGTGGTGCTTGCTCAATATCTTTTCTAGCCAAAAATTCCGCACTAAGTAGAGATACTGCTTGTGCATCCAAAACCCTTAACCCAAATCTTATTTTCAGAGTCCACCATACCTACCTATGGATTGAGTAAGATCCTTCAAGTAAGTTGTCATCGGTACAATAAGGCAATAAAAATTTCTTTTAAATGTGTTGGATCATTTAGTGTAAGAGAAAATTGAGCATTGCATGAACTTGTGATGGCAAAGTAATAAAAGCGACGGACTGCATAATAAAGGTTGCTATCATAAGGGGCTATATAACGTGACGTTCTTTTGCATTAAGGGATTTGGCATACAAGCAAATAAGCGCATGAGAACCTCTGCTTCCCTCTACGAAGGGCCTATCTTTTACTTTTATGCATTTACTTTTATGAAGAGTCAAAGTTTTCTTCCCTATTCCTTTTTATTTTCTATTTTTGCAAGCATCATGTGGTGAGGAAAGATCTAAGCACATATATCCAGTTGGATATGAGTAGGCATGAGTTATTATTGTTGACATCACCCTTGAGGTGAATACGTTGGGAGGCGAAACTATAAGCCCCTATCTTTCTATGTGTCCGGTTGAAACTTTTTGTTCATGGGTACGCTGTGAGTGTTAGCAATCATAGAAGATTAAATGATGGTTGAGTATGTGGACTTGCCTAAAGGCTCTGATACATGACCCTTCCTGAAAATATGGTGAATTGTAGTTGCAAAGTTGACTGAGAACATAGTTTGTTGGTTTTCAATAAGGTTTATGCTTTATACTCCAATGTTGTGATGAATTGTTACTTGTTCATGAGAAGTTATCTGATAAAAGTTACTCCCTCCGTCCCATAATGTAAGACATTTTTTGACACTACACTTGAGTCAAATAACGTCTTACATTATGGGACGGAGGGAGTATTTGATAAATTTTATGTTAAAGTTATTTTCTGTTATAATAATATGCATGATGCTTCTATGTCCGTATTTTGTTTTTATCGACTCCTCTCTCTCTAAGCATGTGGACATGTTTTTCGATTTCGGTTTTCGCTTGAGGACAAGCGAGGTCTAAGCTTGGGGGAGTTGATACGTCATTTCTCATCATGTTTTCCTACTGTTATTTATAATGTTTTTATGCATAATAATGCCTTTTGGAGTATTTCTAATGCCTTTTCTCTCATATTATGCAAGGTTTACACAAAGAGGGAGAATACCGGCAGCTGGAATTCTAGACCTGAAAAAGCTACGTCCGAGTTACCTATTCCGCACATCTCCAAATGAGCTGAAAATTTATGGAGAATTGTTTTGGAATATATGAAGAATATTGGAGCAAATAACTACCAAAGGGGGCCCACCAGGTGGCCACAACCCACCTGGGCGTGCCAGGGAGCCCAGGCGTGCCCTGGTGGGTTGTGCCCTCCTCGGCCCACCTCCGATGCCCCTCTTCTGGTATATAAGTCATTTTGACCTAGAAAAATAAGGAGAGGACTTTCGGGATGATGCGCCACCGTCTCGAGGCGGAACTTGGGCAGAAGCACTTTTGCCCTCCGGCGGAGCGATTCCGCCGAGGGAAATTCCCTCCCGGAGGGGGAAATCATCGTCATCATCATCACCAACAACTCTCCCATCTTTGGGAGGGCCATCTCCATCAACATCTTCAACAGCACCATCTCCTCTCAAACCCTAGTTCATCTCTTGTGTTCAGTCTTTGTACCGGAACCTTAGATTGGTACTTGTGGGTGACTAGTAGTGTTGATTACATCTTGTAGTTGATTACTATATGGTTTATTTGGTGGAAGATTATGTGTTCAGATCCATTATGCTATTTAATACCCCTCTAATCTTGAGAATGATTATTATTTGTGAGTAGTTACTTTTGTTCTTGAGGTCACAGGAGAAGTCATGTGGCAAGTAATTTTGTGAACTTGATATGGGATCGATATTTTGATGATATGTATGTTGTGATTCCCTTAGTGGTGTCATGTGAACGTCAACTACATGGCACTTCACCATATTTGGGCCTAAGGGAATGCATTGTGGAGTAGTTATTAGATGATGGGTTGCTAGAGTGATAGAAGCTTAAACCCTAGTTTATGCGCTACTTCGTAAGGGACTGATTTGGATCCAAAAGTTTAGTGGTATGGTTAGATTTTATCTTAATACTTTTCTCATAGTTGCGGATGCTTGCGAGGGGGTTAATCATAAGTACAAGGTTTTTCAAGTAAGAACAACACCTAAGCACCGGTCCACCCACATATCAAATTATCAAAGTAGCGAACACAAATCAAACCAACATGATGAAAGTGATATGATGAAATTTCCGTGTACCCTCAAGAATGCTTTGCTCATCATAAGAGACCGTTTTGGCCTGTGCTTTGCCACAAAAGGATTGGGCTACCTTGCTGCACATTATTTACCGTTTCCGTTACTTGCTCGTTACAAATTATCTTGCTATCAAACTATCTGTTACCGACTATTTTAGTGCTTGCAGAAAATACCTTGCTGAGAACCACTTTTCATTTAAAATTCTGCTCCTCGTTGGGTTCGACACTCTTACTTATCGAAAGGACTACAATTGATCCCCTATACTTGTGGGTCATCACTCCCCCAGTGACAGAAGGGGTAGCAAGGCACGTATTGTATTGTTGCCATTAAGGATAAAAAGATGGGGTTTATATCATATTGCTTGAGTTTATCCCTCTACATCATGTCATCTAGCTTAAGGCATTACGCCGTTCGTGTTAACTTAATTCACTAGATGCATGCAGGATAGCGGTCGATGTGTGGAGTAATAGTAGTAGATGCAGAATCATTTCTGTCTACTTGTCACGGACGTGATATCTATATTCATGATCATTTCCTTAGATGTCTTCATAATTATGCGCTTTTCTATCAATTGCTCAACAGTAATTTGTTTACCCACCATATGTTTTCTTCAAGAGAGAAGCCTCTAGTGAAACCTATGATCCCCGGGTCTATTTTCCATCATATATTTTCAGATCTATAAACAAAAAACCCAAAAATACCTTGCTGCAATTTATTTATATTTACTTTAGTTTGCTCTTTTATTTATCTTTTATACCTATCTCTATTAGATCTCACTCTTGTTCATGATCGTGAAGGGATTGACAACCCCTTTTCGTGTTGTGTGCAAGTGTTTGTTAGTTTGTGCAGGTGCATATAGTGGGGACTTGCTTGTGCCTCCTACTGGATTGATACCTTGGTTCTTAACTGAGGGAAATACTTATCTCTACTTTGCTGTATCACCCTTTCCTCTTCAAGGGAAAAATCAATGCAACCTCAAGAAGTAGCAGAGCCCAACCAGGGTTGTCTACTTGTCTTCGGATATCGAGCCCATGCCAAGGCTCAAAGCTAGATTTGCAATAAACAGGGCGAGTCCGGCCGAGGGTGATTTCCAGTCTTTGAACGTAGTGGTTGCATCCGAGCTCGAAGCCAGCCGCGAGGTAAGGGCTGATCCAGAGATCGGATTGGGGAGAGGCCCCAAAGTTGATGCTTCGAAGTCCGTGGGTGTCCCAGGTGAGGCTGAGAAGCCAGTGAAGATCAGATCGCCCCGAGCGTCGGTGACGTACTCTATGTTACCAAACCTGATCGGGTGTTCACGGGCGAAACTATTGACCTGGTTGAGATGACCGGTCGAGTTGGCGTGCAGAACGATGCTACCGAACGCGAAAAGTTGCCCGGGAACGAAGATGTCAATGGTGTTGATGTCATCTCCGATGATCAGGCAAGCCATCGATCCTTCGGTTATCCAACAGTGGAACTCTCAATGAAAGCACCAATGTGGGTGTCAAAACCGGCGGATCTCGGGTAGGGGGTCCTGTGCTGTGGATATTGGATCAATGGGGAACAAGGTACTAGGGACACGATGTTTACCCAGGTTCAGGCCCTCTCCAAGAGGTAAAACCCTACGTCCTGCCTGATTATATTGCTTGTGTATATGAGGATTACAGAGTCAATCTACCACGAGATCAGATGAACAATACCCTAGACTAGTAGGATGATGGTTGTTCTTCTAGCCTCTAAGGACTAAACCCTCTGGTTTATATAGGCACTAGGGATACTAGGGTTACACATGGTCAGTTACAACAAGAGGATAAACATGCCGAATCTCCTATCTTGACTTGGAGTACACACCAAGGGACAAAAGTTCTCCTGTCCAGATACGACGCTATCCAATTATCCGGCCTTCTAGTAGCTGTAGTGCGGCCCGACTGTCCGGCCCATGAGAGACAGGCCGACAGCCCGAGGACCCCCTAGTCCAGGACTCCCTCAGTCGCGGCTGTAGTATGTGGGTACAAAGCGTGCACGCATGACATCCTTCATTTGATTCCATGTTGTGATGGGTGGGTCACCTCTTGCTTGTCGACGCTCAATGACTTGCTCCCACCAAATGAGGACATAGTCTTGGAACTCAAGTGATGCCATAGCAATCTTCTTTTCCTCTTCATAATTTTGTAAGTGAAAGATCTTGTCGACTTTCAATGCCCATGAAAGGTAGTCTTCGGGGTTGGTGCCACCGGAGAACTTAGGCATGTTGAACTTGAGCTTGCCATAGTGATGCTCTTCAATGCGTGCGGGGCGATGGTGATGACGCTCTTGCCATGGTGGAGGGTCTTGAACTGCTTGCTCCTCGTGCTCCTCTTGATTGTTTTGTCATTGAGGTCATGGAATTCTTGCACGGTTCCTCATTTCTTGGCGCTCCTCAAGACGTGCGGCTTCTTCTTGGCGCTCTTGATGGATGGCCTCATCTTATTCCCGGTTGCATGCGCGGATGGCTTGGGTTGATTCACGTAGAGCATGTTGGGCTTCAAGGGCTTGTTCCTCACGGTGTTGTTTCTCTTGTCGTAGGGCATCACCATCTTGATGTTCTTGTTGATCTTGGCGTATTAGAGCTTGCTCTTGGACCGTAGGATCATTAGCTTGGCGACATAGTCATTCATGTTCCCGGAGGCGGTCTTGTAACCCGTTGCCCTGAAATGGGTTTTGTGGCACTTGATGATCTTCATGGTCTTGGCGACGATGCGGACGAGCACGTGGATGACTTGCTTCCGAAGAGGTCTACGAGGAATGTTGGCTTGGATGGCGTTGTCTTCATGATGACGAAGATGTAGAAGAACAGTTAACCAACAAGGCATGAATCTCCTCCATCCTTGCATCATTCTCCTCCTTTTGAGTAGACAACCTTTCGTCGATCTCATCCATTTGTGTGGAGAGCTTGTGGTCGAGTTAGTCTCTTGTACATAGCTCGGATTGTCGCAAGTCGGTGGCGAGCAGATTGATGCGATCGTTTAATGCTTCATTCTCCTGATGCAAAGCTCTTTGCGCGCCGAAGAAGTGGTTCGTGGTGACGTAGTTGTTCGGGTCCTCATCTTGCTAGATGAAGAGTGGGTTGGTAGAAGTAGTTGGCCTATCCATCATCTCAAGCAAATATGTGAGTGGAAGAAAGGAAAGAACTATACCAAATGTACCTTATCCAATGTTGGAGATCGATCAATGATCAATCAAGAAAGTAGCAAGGAAATAGTATAATTGGTACCGGATCTTGTCAATTTCTCACACCTACACAAGTAAGGCTTTTAGATTAGCTTGGTGAGGATGGTGGCACAATTTTTTTGCAATTGTCAGCAAGAGTCAATAATGTTGAAAAAGATTCACAAATTTGCAAGTGAAACAAGTAGACCAATAGCAATAAAGGTCACACGGAAACACACTCACGGATAGTTAAATGGGGTCGTGCAACCAAGGAACGAGCGCAAAATGTGGAATCTACAGAAAATGCTCTTGTTGCACAATGCTAGAGAGATGCTAGCACGATTGCTCAATAGGCAGTTACGGGACTTGTGCACAACCTACAAAGTAACAATGCAACGACTTCTATCCCAAGTATGCTATATGTATGATGTTCCGGTGTCTCTCTCAATTTGATCCAACATGATCGGATATGAAAATCTTATATGCAATGTGGTATGATGCTATGGCACTTGCTTAAAAGCTCTTTGCTTATGTTTTCTTTTTCTTATAAGCTTTCTCTCTTTTGATATCTTACTTTGGCCACTTATGCAAAATGCACAAACCAAGATAGCGATGATGTATGTGGGAACAAACTTGTGACACAAGGGATGATATGATGATACCAAGAAGTGGATACCAAGATGATATGGTATGTATGCAATAGGGACAATGATCACTAATGTGCACAAGTAACATTGCCGGCAATACTCGATGGCTAGTCTCGATAGGCAAGTTACACGAAATGGGCTAGGGGTTAACAAGGCAATGGCAAGGGGGGAAATATACAAAGATGTCATCGAAGTTACCGTCCCTTGCTTACGGTTGATGGTGTCAAATGATGAAGGTGTCAATGTCGATGACGAAGATGAGCGGCGGTGATGTCGGTATCAAACCGTCCCTAAGTAGCCGAAACATGTTAGGAAACGGAAACCACAACTCAAATTCTCAAAGAACAAAACGTGTCAAAATTGTCGGAGGTGCTAACAGATCAGCGATGGTGGTTGCGGAAAGCGGTTGTGGTATGCGGAAGTATTGGTGAAATCCCGGTCAAATTGGCGAAAAGAAGGCGGAAAGGGAAGTGGTGGATGAAGTGGTGCTGCGGGAGGCCGGATGTCCAAGCTTGCTGGCTGGATGTCTAGGAGAGGGGGGCGGATGTCCGGGGGCCACGGGCTGGATGTCTAGGGCTCCAAATCCGTGATGAACTCGAAGAACAAGTGGGGGAAAAGAAAATTTCGGGGCAAAATTCAAGGGATTTTGTGGATGGAATTGGGGAAAAAGTTAGGGGAAGCTAGATCTATGAGTAACACATCAAATCCACGGATCAAATCCAACAAAACATCATCACACCAACAAATCACAAAAAAAATTGGAAGGGCTATTTTGTGGGGATTTTCAAAATAGGGACAAAACACAACAAAATTAGGCTAGAAAATGAAGGGGAAGAACTCCAAGTTGTGAATCAACATGGCTCATATCCAATATGATGTAGGGTGGAACCCTAGGGGCCGATCTTTCATGATTTGGAGGGGGGATTCCTGAAGAACACGAAGAGCACAAGGGGAAAAGCAAGAGGAAACACTCAAATCAACGAAATACGATCACACATTTGCTAGATCCAAGTACACAACGAGACACACGACCCAAACACAACAAGGGACGATACAATAGTAGGTAGTTCTTCCCAATACGTGAGGAGATGGGGTCTTTAATCGACGAGGGGATCTTCTCCATGAGGAGGTCTTGAATCCACTTGGGGGATCTTCTCCTAGATGGAGGTCTTGGACTCCAATGGAGTAGGGACACAAGTGGATGAGCAAAGCTCTATCTCCAAGCTGAGCTATCACAATGGTAACCCTAGCTAGGAGGAGGAGCAGGTCTATATATAGTCTAGGGGGCGAAGGGATACCTGGGCTTCAGCCCAATCACTGTGCGCAGACAGGTGCCAGATGTCCAGCGGGTCACGTCGGGCCGGATGTCCGGGGCCTGTGCCGGATGTCCGGGCTGGCGGGGGCAGGCTTCGGTGTCGTTCTGTGATGGAGGGCCAGATTTCCGGGCAGGTGCTGGATTTCCGAGCTGTCGGGCCAGATGTCCGGTGCCTTGCCAGATGTTCGGGCCCTGTAGCATGTCGGCTGCTAGGGTGCTGCTATAGTCACCTTGAGTGGCTGGATGTCCGAGGTTATGGCCAGACGTCCAGGTCCTAGGAGCTGTCCTCGATTACTTTTGTCGTTCCTCTTCATCCATGCACATGGGGACCTGTCCGCCTTCACGAGCTTCTCCGAGAGGGTCTTCTTGATACCTGATCATACATAGCATTCCGAACTTAGGTAGTAACCATGTCTCATGTGGGTCGTATGGAATGTCACAAAGGAGAGATGTCACCTCGGACTCGAGAGCTCTTGCACGTGCTCTTGTCATTGGTCCACTAGGCACTTGGGGAGACCTTGTTAGGTCCATGGGGATGACCATAGGATGCTCCACATCAAGATATGTTCCTGATATATATCTTACTTGGGAGTTAGAAACTGAACAATGTTTTACATGTTTACAATATCCTGAGGAGAGACATGTTGCTGTGTTTGTGCTTTCACTAGTTTTGCTTGTGTGTGCTGATGTGAACATTGTAGATTATATCATATTCCAGCTACTTGGGCTGCTTTGAAAAATGCTATGCGTACTTGTTGGGTTCCAACATATTATCAACATTAATTACTTCAAATATTGCAGCGTTTAAGACAAGAAAAAAATTATGTAGAAGAATATTATCAGGAATTACAAACTGGCATGATTAGATGTGGTATTGTTGAGGATAATGAAGCTATGCTTGAACGTTTCATGGGTGGGTTAAATAGAGAGATTCAGACCATCTTAGAGTACAAGGAATATAAAAATATCACTCATTTATTCCATCTTGCTTGCAAAGCTGAACGTGAAGTGCAGGATCGACATGCATTGGCGCGAACTAATTTTTCTCCAGGTCGATCATCATCATGGACACCACATGCATCCTCTACTTCCACACATTCTGCTGCACCGGCACCTCCGTTAGCTGCCACCTCCAACCGTGATACAAGAAAGCAGGCAGAACCGCCACTATTTACCAAGAGCACACATTCCGAGCCTGCACAAAGCTCTTCTTCCTCCGCGGCATCAACAAGGCAAACACATGATATTATTTGTCGTCGTTGGAAGGATGGAGGTCATTATGCGAGAGAATGCCCATCTAAGTGTGTGATGATTGCTACTGAGGGTGGTGGGTATGAGACCGCTGACTATGATGAGGAGACTTTGGCTCTTATTACAAGTTAAGAACATGGTGGAGATGATTCTGAACAAGAGATGCAATACATGGCTGCTGAAGACGCTGACAATTATGAAACTTTAGTTGCTCAACGTATTTTGAGTGTGCAGGTCACACAAGCTGAGCAAAATCAGAGGCACAATTTGTTCCATACAAAGGGAGTTGTGAAGGAATGTTCTATTCACACCATCATAGATGGAGGAATCTGCAACAACTTGGCTAGCATGGAGATGGTGGAGAAGCTGTCTCTCACCACAAGACCACATCCGCATCCTTACTACATCCAATGGTTCAACAATAGCGACAAGGTTAAGGTAACTCATTTATTCGTGTGCATTTTAGTATAGCTATATATGTTGATTATGTTGATTGTCATGTGGTACCCATGCAAGCATGTTCCTTATTACTTGGTAGACCATGGCAATTTGATAAAAATTCTGTACACCATGGTAGAAACAATCAGTATACTCTTGTTCATAAGGATAAACATATTACTTTGCTTCCTATGTCTCCTAATTCCCTTTTGAAAGATGATATTCGTAGAGCTAGTAAAGCAAAACTGGAGCAAAATAAGAGTGAAAATCAGATTGTGGCAAAAGAATTTGAGCAACAAACGAAGCCTAATAATAAACCATCTAGTGTTGCTTCTGAAATTAAGTTGAAAGGTGGATGTTTACTTGCCACCAAATCTGATACTGATGATCTAGATTTGAGCAAATCTATTTGCTATGCTTTTGTTTGCAAAGAGGCATTATGTTCATTCGAGGACATGCCTCCCTATTTGCCTCCTACTATTACTACCATTTTGCAGGAGTTCGCTGACGTCTTTCCACAAGACGTGCCACCGGGATTACCACCTATCGAGGGATTGAGCATCAGATTGACATAATTCCCGGCGCTTCGCTGCCAAACCGTGTGCCATACCGTACCAATCTAGAGGAGACGAAGGAAATTATGCGTCAAGTATAGGAGCTGCTCGACAAAGGTTATATACGCGGATCTCTTAGTCCTTGTGCTGTTCCTATTATACTAGTGCCCAAACAGCATGGTACGTCGCGCATGTGTGTTGATTGTAGAGGCATTAATAATATTATTATTCATTATCGTCACCCTATTCCTGATGAGGACATCAATACCATTGTTACACCCACAGCCCCTGCTACTATACATACTGGACCAATTACTAGAGCTCGTGCACGCCAATTAAATTACCAGATACTTTTGTTTCTTGGTAACGATTCTAAAGTTCATGAGAATATGATGCTACCTAAATTGGATACATTTGTTTTGCCTACAAATGAAGGGCCTAGCTTGGACAAGAAGGATGAACAATGGAGCAAGATCAAGTATGGAGATGATGGCATGCACAAGGGGAACAAGAACGGAGTTTCAAGTGATGATTTCAGGACTTTGAAGCCACCATAATGAGTGCATGAAGGCTTGGACGAAATATACAAGATGCCACTTCATAAATTTCGTCCAAAGGATATTATAGGTGCTGCGTCACCTTATTATTGGGCCAGGCCCATGTAATTTTGAAATACTTGAGTATAGGCTGTTTTTAGAGTCCGTATGTGTGGGGAAACAGAGTTACGGTTGGTTTCGGACCCCTCCTCCAAGGGGTCATGAAATTCCCCCCTCTTCCTCCATATATACAGCCCTTGGGGCGTCATTTATACTTTGGGTTTTGTTTAGATTAAAGTTCGCCATAGCTGCAACTTCGCCTACTTTGTTTGTGTTCAACGACCAGACCAAGACATCATAGAACCCCACCTTGATCAATAAAGCTTTGCTCTTGTAGTCGCAATATCTAGATTGCAATCTCAATTTCTTGCTTGTTCTTTGTTTCCCTGCAGGAAATAGACCCTCGTGGTCAGGTTGATCATGCTTCGGTGTGGTCAATAACCTCTCGGAGTTGGCTTAGCGATTGCTAAGGCACGACGTCTTCGCACATTCGTAGTCGGATCGTGAAAGTCTACTCCACCAAAAATGATAACCAACATCTCATCAAAAGAAGGGACACCTTTGCCTCTATCAAGTGGTATCAGATTTCTAGGTTGCTCAGTGAGATTTTCCAATTTTTCGTTGTTATGATCGAGTCTGTTCTTCATACCTACAGTACACGTAAAAGCCAAAAAAATTAGGGTTAGTTCATCATATCCGAACCAATCTGAGCCTTTGCATAATCTTTTTAGAGTTTTGCTTTGTTGAATTTGCGGCTGCATCATTGTGTCGAGTTGCTGGTCTTAGTATCTAGTCCTTTAGAGTTTCGAGTTCTGTTCATAGTTTGTCACGCCGCCGCCGCACCATCTTCATCGCTGCTGCAATATACCACCACCACATATCCGCCGCCAATCCGAGTCCATATATGCCAACACATATCCGCTGATGATCCGAGTCCATATACTCCAACATATATTCACCACCATCATGCCAATCTGAGTCCACCTCCATTGCAGATTTGCCACGAGTCCGTGTTTCGCCGCCCGACATATATCTGCCACCAGTCCGAGTTCCACCAGATTCATCTCCGCCACCAGTCCTAGTCTAAGTCCAGTGTTTGTTTCTTTATTTTTTGATTTCCAGATCACGCCATACTACGAGTCGTGACCATGTCGGACTCCCCAACTTCCGTGCCACCCGCAGAAGAAAAATAGTTCTAGTTTCAAAAAAACTAAGTGTGGAAAATTCTGGCTAGGCAGTTTTTAGACCGTTTGTCTACTTTTTCAAAAAAAGAGGAAAAAAGTTAAAAAAAAGGAAAAAGAAGAGAGATTCAGAGTGGGCTCCTCCTTTGTTTACATGCAGCGTCGTGATTTTGTTAGTGTTCTAGGCTCGCGTCTCTAGTACAGTCTAGCCTAGGACCAGTACAGTACCGTCGTTGAGCGTTTATTCAATGTTGCATCTCTAAATTGATTATTGGTGACCTTTTTGATACCATATTATAAGCCATCCCATCTCCACATACATCTACGTCATGCATTTGACACCACCTCGCAATCACTCTGTCCAAGCTTTTGAGAGTTTTGACTACAACGGTTGCGGATCACCGCCTGTTGCTTGGTAAGAACTAGTAAGACTTTGAGATTCGCTTGACATATTTGTGACACACCACCACCACCACCACTTCCTAGTAGTCTGTAGGATCCTATTCTTGTGTGTTTCTATTACAGCTAACCATGGTAGGATCACAAGCCGACGAGACTGACTGGGAGAACATGATGAACAAACAGCTCCATGATAAATTTCAGCAAATGATGAGTGGACAGGTGCAAGATGTGCTAAACAGATTTGAAGAGGCCATGGAGAAGATAGATGGCATTGAGAAGACGCTCGAAACAAAGATCGATAACAAGTTTAATAAATTGCTCGCGTGTCTTCCACAACCACCATCGGCTGCACCTGTCGCACCCCTGCAACAACAACAACAACAACAACAACAACAACAACAACAACAACAACAACAACAACAACAACAACAACAATGCCGCCTTCCAAATCAAGTGGGACGAGCAATGCGCGTTCCCCTTGAGACCGGCAAAACTTCTGGTGCCGCTGCACCTACTGTTGATGCTTCTGTGGCTCCTGCTCCTACTGCTGCCGACGAGGAGGACGTTTACGAGGATGATGTTGATCAAAATCAGAACTATGTGCAACCACCAACACCACCACCTGGTTGTCCTCATGCCTATAATCGCAATGGTAGGGCTGCACACCACCTTAGGTACGAGATTATGACCATGTTCCTAAACTGAAATTGAATATTGCACCATTTGGGGGTCGATACATTCCTGATGTCTATCTTACTTGGGAGTTAGAAAGTAAACAACATTTCACATGCTTACAATATCCCGAGGATAGACGTGTTGTTGTTGCTGCTGTTTGCGAATTCACTAGTTTTACTTCTGTTTGGTGGTCTGACCATCGTAGATTATATCATGATAATATTCCAACTACTTGGCCTGCTTTGAAAAATGCTATGCGTACTCGTTGGGTTCCACCACATTATGAACGTGAATTACTTAAAAAATTGCAGCGTTTAAAACAGGAAAAAAATGTATAGAGGAATATTATCAGGAATTAGGAACTGGCATGATTAGATGTGGTATTGTTGAGGATAACGAAGCTATGCTTGCACGCTTTATGGGTGGGTTAAATAGAGTGATTCGGACCATTTTAGAGTATAAAGAGTATAACAATATCACTTGTTTATTCCATCTTGCTTGCAAAGCTGAACGTGAAGTGCAGGATCGACAGGCATTGGCGCGGACTAACTTTTCTGCAGGTCGACCTTCATCATGGACACCACATACATCTTCTACTCCCACACGTCCTGCTACAGCACCGCCTACTTCATCCGCCAACTCCAACCGAGATACGAGAAAACAGCCACCACCACCATCTGGTAAGAGCACACCTTCTGGTCCCGCACAGAGCTCTTCTTCATGCATGGCATCAACAGGGCAAACACATGATGTTATGTGTCATTGTTGCAAGGGTGGAGGTCACTATGCAAGCAAATTTCCATCCCCGCATGTGATGGTTGTCACTGAGGATGGTGGGTATGAGTCCGTAGTGACTATGATGAGGAGACTTTGGCTCTTATTGCTAGTGAAGAGCAAGGTGGACATGATTCTGAACAAGAGACGCAATACATGGCTGCTGAAGATGCTGACAGGTATGAAATTTTGGTTGCTCAACGTGTTTTGAGTCTGAAGGTAACACAGGCTAAGCAAAATCAGAGACACAATTTGTTCCATACAAAGGGAGTTGTGAAGGAACGTTCTATTTGCGTCATAATTGATGGAGGGAGCTGCAACGACTTTGCTAGCATGGAGATGGCGGAGAAGCTGACTCTCACCACCAGACCACACCCTCATCCTTACTACATACATTGGTTCAACAACAGCGGTAAGGTTAAGGTAACACGTACTGTGCATGTGCATTTTAGTATCACTACATATGCTGATTATGTTGATTGTGATGTGGTACCCATGCAAGCATGCTTCTTATTACTTGGTAGGCCATGGCAATTCGTTAAAAATTCTGTACGCCATGGTAGAAACAATCAATATACTCTTGTTCATAAGAAAAACATATTAATTTGCTTGCTATGTCTCTTGATTCCATTTTGAAAGATGATATTAATAGAGCTAGTAAAGCAAAACATGAGCAAAATAAGAGCGAAAATCAGATTGTGGCAAAAGAATTTGAGCAACAAATGAAGCCTAATAATAAAGCATCTAGTGTTGCTTCTGAAATTAAATTGAAAAGTGGATGTTTACTTGCCACCGAATCTGATATTGATGATCTAGATTTCAGCAATTCTGTTTGCTATGCTTTTGTGTGCAAAGAGGCATTATTTTCATTCCAGGACGTGCCTTCCTCTTTGCCTCCTAGTGTCACTAACATTTTGCAGGAGTTCGTTGACGTCTTTCCACAAGATGTACCACCGGGATTACCACCTATTCGAGGGATTGAGCATCAGATTGACTTAATTCCCGGTGCATCGCTACCCAACCATGCACCATACCGTACCAATCCAGAGGAGAAGAAGGAGATTATGTGTCAAGTACAAGAGCTGCTCGACAAAGGTTATATACGCGAATCCCTTAGTCCTTGTGTTGTTCCTATTATCTAGTGCCAAAAAAGGATGGTACGTCGTGTGTGTGTGTTGATTGTAGAGGCATTAATAATATTATTATTCACTATCGTCATCCTATTCCTAGGCTAGATGATATGCTTGATGAATTGAGTGGCTCTACAATATTCTCAATGCGGCTGAGCCGATAGTAGATGCCCAGAAGCCACTCAAGTGGTCGAACAGGCCCATTATCTTTGATGCCGAGGACCACCCTTATCGCACAACTGCAGTCGGGTGCTTGTCGTTGTTGGTATCACCAACAATCCGCAACCTCAAGGTCACAAAGATGTTGGTTGATGGTGGGGCCGACTTCAACTTCATCTCACCATATGTGATCAAGAGTTTGCAAATTCCCGAAGAGGATCTCAAGAAGACGGGTACGTTTCAAGGGATCAATCCAGGGAGAAGCCAACCCAAGGGCAAGATTACATTGCCGGTAATGTTTGGCAGCGAGATGAATTACATGACGGAGAAGATCGTCTTCGACGTCGTCAAGATTCCATTGCCATATAATGGAATCATTTTCCGCCCAGCACTGGCTAAGTTTATGGTAGCATCACACTATGCCTACAACACGCTCAAGTTGCTAGGGCCGATGACCATCATCACCATCAACTTAGACAAGAAAGATGTAGTCATCTGCGCTAATCAGCTCTACCGGGAAGCAGTTGCAGCATCTGCCGCCAAGGCACTTGCTCCTGCTGACAAAGCTCCCGGGGGAAGAAGAAGACCGACAAGAACTCTGATAAGGACTCCAGGAAGCGCACCTCTTTGGAGTGTTGTGCACCCATTGGAGATGTGTCGGAGAGCTCTGCCGACAAGAGCAAGAAGTCCAAGGCAGCTCCACCACAACCAAGAAGGTGTCCACAAAGGAGGACGGCATGGGAGGCACATTCACCATAAGTGCCACCCTTGATGACAAATAGGAATGCGCGCTCATTACCTGCCTACGGGCGAATGTCGATGTGTTTGCATGGCAACCATCCGATATCCCCAGTGTTCCTAGGGAGGTAATTGAGCACCATCTTGCTATCTGCCCCCATGCGCGGCCCATCAAGCAGCGGGTCAGGAAGCAAGCTTTGGAGGGGCAACAATTCATTGCCGAAGAAATTAAGAAATTAGAAGCGGCAGGCTTTGTCAGAGGGGAGCTCCATCCAACTTGGTTGGCTAATCCAGTTGTAGTGCGGAAGGAAAATGGGAAATGGAGGCTTTGTATTGATTACACTGACATCAATAAAGCTTGTCCAAAAGATCCTTTTCCCTTGCCGTGCATCGATCAGATTGTGGACTCCACTACCGACTATGATTTACTCTCATTCCTTGATGCCTACTCTGGTTACCATCAAATTTTCATGCCCAAGGAAGATGAGGAGAAAATCGCATTTTTTTTTGACTGTACATAGTAGGGAAACACCCCACTTCAATATTTTTCTTTATTAATAAATCAAACAAAAAACTGTTGTTCTAAGGCTTGAGGTAAGCCAAGGAGAATCCTACAGAGAGAAATAGAAAAAGAAGAAACAGAAAAAGAACTAAGACAGAAGAAAAAATTACAAAAGCAGGTTATCTAGCCAAGAATAGAATGTTGTAACATAACTCCTTTTGATTCCGTGTCTAAGAAGTTGTAGCTCCTCCATGTAGATATTTCTCCATCTGGGAATTGTGGGGTTAATATTTTGGAAATTGAGGTTGTTTCTGGTGATCCAAATTGCCCAAGATGCTAGTATAATAATTTCATGTAGAAAGGCACTTGTAGTTTTTGCTTGAGATCTGCAAAGGCCTCCATGACACAATTATTTCTTTGTCTTGAAGGACAGATAATGTCCCAACATTGTGATGCAAAGGGACAAGTCCAGAAAAGGTTTTGCAGTGTTTCTACCTGCTGACAGTTGACTGTAGCATTGTTGTAATTGTCTAGGTGGAAGGTCTTCCTTCTTAATAAGTTCCTTGCACTACAAAAAAAGATACATCCGTGACATTTTGGCCCAAACGAGAACTTTTTCTGTCATGTTTATGACACTTCTATGACGACAATTGTGACAAAACCACGTATCATCATAGATGTGTTGGGCTCCCACTTCTATGACAAAAAATAATGACAGAAAATGGGCTTTTCATCCTGGGCGGGCCGGGGACGCACCTGCATGACATTCTTTGGGCCGTCCATGACGGAAAAAATCATGGTAGAAGTGAGGGCGAGGAAAATATCAGGGAGTTCCCGGTTACGGTGGGTGGTCGGGGCTGAGCGATGCACTGTGGTTTGCGCGTTTCTCTCGTGTACGCGTGTGTGTGCGAGGCGTTGGCTAACTGAACCCAAGCGATCGCACTAGCTACGTTACTGAACCCGAGCGATCAATCCTTTGGCTGTTAACTGAACCCAATTCCTTCGCTGCTGACTGAACCCGAGCGATTCCTTCGCTACTGCTGCTAACTGAAGCCGATCGAACCTGCTTCTTGATGAACAGTGACCGTTCTTGGGGTTGGATGGATAGGACCCCGTGGTAGTAGACCGTTGCCGCTGGATGAATAGGACCCCCGAGGAGGCCGCCACAATCGAGCCGATTGGGGGTGGATGAACAGGACCCCATGGAGGGCTGGTTGAACAGTAGCCGGTGGAGGCTAGATCAACAGTAGCCCATGGATGAACAGTATCCCATGGAGGCAGGAGGAAGACATGGTGGATGAATAGTAGCAGGTGGAGGATGGAGGAAGTCAACGGTGGATGAACAGTAGACCGTGGAGTCCTGTTTTGCGGTACGCCACACCCCTCCCGATGAACAGGACCCCGTTTCGACCGTAGGCGCCCCAACACAAGTCCGTTTCCTCCGTTTTGTGGTACGCCACACCCCACCCGATGAACAGGACCACGTTTCAACCATAGTCGCTCCAACACAAATTTGTTTCCTCCGTTTTGCAGTATGCCAGACCCTTCCAAACAGGACCATGTTTCGACCGTACGTAGTCGAACAGAAGGTCATTTCCTCCGTTCTGTGGTACGCCAGACCTAGTTTCGGCTATTCCGTCCGAGCCAGTTGGCTCCTGATGAACAGGATGTATTCTTACCCAGTCGGTTGCCTCCTGATGAACACCACGCTGTTTCTCTGTTCCGACCCAGCCGGTTAGCTGTCGATGAGCAGGACACCATCGTTGTACGCATTCGAGACCCCGCCCGTGTGTATGTACGTAGCCATATTTACTTTCTTGCAGCGTGGTTGTACGTACGTGTACATGATATAGACGGGACTGCGTGACATGCTACGTCGACGGTTCTACTACGACACCTGCTGCTGATACGTCTCTGTCGTATCTATTTTTCCTAATGCTTTTGCTCTTGTTTTGGACTCTAATTTGCATGATTTGAATGAAACTAACCTGGACTGATGCTATTTTCAGCAGAACTACCATGGTGTTGTTTTTGTGCAGAAATAAAAGTTCTCGGAATGGAATGAAATTTTTGGAGAATTATTTCAGAATATATAAAAAATACTGGAGCCAAGAACCACCGGAGGTGGGCCCCTGGGTGAGCACAACCCACCAGGGCACCCTCCTCCCCCCCCCCCGCTCCAGGCGCGCCCAGGTGGGTTGTGCCCACCTGGTGGCCCCGCAGACCCTAATTCCAACTCTATAAAATCCTATTTTTGGAGAAAGAAATCAGGGAGAAAGTTTCGTCGCCTTTCACGATACGGAGCCGCCGCCACCTCCTGTTCTTCATCGGGAGGACAGATCTGAAGCCCGTTTGAGGATCTGGAGAGGGGTATCTTCAGTCTTCATCATCACCAACCCTTCTTCATCGCCAATTCCATGATGCTCTCCACCAGGAGTGAGTAATTCCTTTGTAAGCTCGGTGGTCGGTGAGGAGTTGGATGAGATTCATCATGTAATTGAGTTAGTTTTGTTAGGGCTTGATCCCTAGTATCCACTATGTTTTGAGATTGATGTTGTTACGACTTTGCCATGCTTAATGCTTGTCACTTTGGGCCCGAGTGCCATGATTTCAGATCTGAACTGTTTATGGTTTCACCATTATATCTATGTTCTAGATCCGATCTTGCAAGTCATATTCACCTATTACGTGTTATGATCCGTAAACCCCAGGGTGACAATAGTCAGGATACTTTCCGGTGATGACCGTAGTTTGAGGAGTTCATGTATTCACTATGTGTTAATGCTTTGTTCTGGTTCTCTATTAAAAGGAGGCCTTAATATCCCTTAGTTTCCTTATGGACCCCGCTGCCATGGGAGGGTAGGACAAAAGATGTCATGCAAGTTCTTTCCATAAGCACGTATGACTATTTACGGAATACATGCCTCCATTATATTTATGAACTGGAGCTAGTTCTGTATCGCCCTAGGTTATGACTGTTATATGATGAATATCATCCAACGAATTCACCGATCCAATGCCTATGAATTTTCCACACATTGTTCTTGCTAAGTTACTACTGCTGTTGCTACTATTACACTTGCTACAAAATCATTGTTATCACTGTTGCCGTTACTACTACTATTATCACTAATATCAAAACTATCATATTACTGTGCTACTGATCACTTTGTTGTAGATATTTAATCTCCAGGTGTGGTTGAATTGACAACTCAACTGCTAATACTTACAATTATTCTTTGGATCCCCTTGTGTCAAATCTATAAATTTGGGTTGAATACTCTACCCTCGAAAACTATTGCGATCCCCTATACTTGTGGGTTATCAAGACCTTTTTCTGGCGCCGTTGCTGGGGATCATAGCTATATTTGTTGAGTCACTTGGGATTATTATTTATTTACCACTATGAAGAAGCTAAAGGATACAAGACTAAGATTTTTCCCTCTAAGACGAGGGGAGGTAAGGAACTGCCATCTAGCTCTGCACTTGATTCACCATCTATTTTGAGTAGACTTGCAACACCACCACATGCTATTATCCTGATATGTCGCAAGTTATTGATGATGCTACTTCTGCTATGAATGCTACTCATGATGATGTTGGTACCTTGCTTGATGATAATATGCCACTAGGTGAATTTCTTGATGAACAAATTGCTAGAGCTAAAGATATTGAGAATGCTGAAACTATTGAAACTGATGAAGTACTTGAAACTGAAAATCTTGAAATGCCTATTAGGCCTAGCTCTCCTAGATATGAATTGCCTAAAATACCTGAGGGTTGTGTTATGGATGAGGAGACAGCTAGAGATTTTCTTGCTTGCAATGATAGAGATGATCTTAAGAAATTACTATGCAAACTAAAAGAAAAATCTTTCAACGCTGGAATGAAACGTGATCCTACGTTTGCTACTTCACCTATCTTTTTTGATGATAAGGATTATGAATTATCTGTCGACCCAGAGTTAATTACTTTGGTTGAATCTGATTTCTATGGCTATGAAACTGAAACTATTGTGGCACAACTTACTAAATTAAATGATATAGCCACCCTATTTGCTCATGATGAGAAGATTCGCTACTACTATATTCTCAAATTATTTTTGTTCTCATTAAAGGGTGATGCTAAGATATGGTACAATACTCTTACTCCTAGTTGTGTGTGTAGTCCCCAGGATATGATTTATTACTTTTCTAAAAAATATTTTCCTGCTCATAAGAAACAATCTGCCTTACAGGAAATATTTAATTTTGTGCAAATTGAAGAAGAGAGTCTCCCATAAGCTTTGGGGAGGCTTCTCCAATTGCTTAATGCTTTGCCTGATCATCCTCTTAAGAAAAGTGAAATACTTGATATCTTCTATAATGGACTAACCGATGCTTCTAGGGACTTCCTAGATAGTTGTGCTGGTTGTGTTTTCAGGGAACGAACTGTTGAACAAGCTGAGGAACTATTGAATAATATATTGAACAATTATGATGATTGGACTCTTCCTGAACCACCGCCTAAACCCACTCCGAAGAAGAGGGGTATCTTATATCTCAATCCTAAAGATATGCAAGAGGCAAAGAAAAGCATGAAGGAAAAAGGTATTAAAGCAGAGGATGTTAAAAATTTACCTCCTATTGAAGAAATACATGGACTTGACAAGCCACCACCAAAGGTGGTAGAGGTAAACTCTTTAATGAAATTTGATGAAAGTGATATTCCTTAGAATAAACATCCTAGTCAATGCCTTTATGAGTTTGACAATTACATTAGAAAACAAGATCACTTCAATATGAAAATGTTATGAAACAATTGAAATGCAACTCCAATATGATTGCTCGCTTGAGTGACTTGTTATTTAGAACTACTAATGATGTAAGAGCTATAGAGAAACATGCTTCTATGGTTCAAACTCAATTAGAACAAGTTGCTAAATCTCAAAGAGAATTGCTTGATGAAATGAATAATAATATGAATGATCATGCTATAAGAGTAGTGACTAGAGGAGGTAGAATGACTCAGGAACCACTTTATCCTGAGGGACATCCTAAAAGAATTGAACAAGGCTCTCAAAGAATTAACACCGATGCACATAGTCCTTCTAAAAAGAAGAAGAAAAAGAAAAATGATAGGACTTTGCATACCTCTAGTGAACCTGAGATAGAAAAACCTCCTGAAGATAATAATGATGTTTCTATTTCTGATGCTGAAACTCAATCTGGTAGTGCACATTCATCCAGTGATAATGAAAAAGATAATGATGATGTTCATGAAGACACTCAACCAGACAATGATAAACCACCAGATAATGATGTTGAAATAGAACTAGCTATTGATTTTGATAACCCACAACCTAAAAATAAAAGATATGATAAAAGAGACTTTGTTGCTAGAAAACATGGAACAGAAAGAGAACCATGGGTTCAAAAACCCATGCCCTTTCCACCTAAACCAACTAAGAAAAAAGATGATGAAGAATTTGAACGCTTTGCTGAAATGCTTAGGCCAGTCTTTTCGCGCACCCGCTTGACTAATATTTTAAAGATGGCCCCTTATGCAAAATATATGAAAGACATCATCACTAATAAGAGAAAAAAACTGAAGCTAAAATCTCCAGCATGCTTGCTAAATAATCTTTTAAGGATGGAGTACCTAAAAACTTGGAGACCCAGGAATAACAATTATACCTTGCTCCAGCAAAAGAAATTATGTTAAAACTGCTTTGTGTGATCTAGGAGCTGGTGTTAGTGTTATGCCTTTCTCTTTATATAAAAGACTTGACTTGAATAAACTCACACCTACTGAAATATCTTTACAAATGGCTGACAAATCAACTGCCTTACCTATCGGTATTTGTGAGGATGTGCCCGTTGTTGTTGCAAATGTTACTATCTTAACTGACTTTGTTATACTTGAGATGCCCGAGGATGACAACATGTCGATTATCCTTGGTAGACCCTTTTTGAATACTGCAAGGGCTGTTATTGATTGCAATAAAAGCAAGGTCACTTTTCATTTCAATGGTAGTGAACATATGGTGCACTTTCCGAAGAAACAATTCCAAGTGAATGGTATTAATGTTATTGAAAAATCTCCGACACTCAGTATTGGAAGTTTTCAACTACCTCTATCTACTGCCGAAAAGAAATATGAAATACTTATTATTGGGGACATGCATATCCCCGTTGAGGTAACTTAATGTTTTACAAAAGTTCTTCGGTTTCATGCTAATCGAAGGTGGGTGTTAATAAGACTTGATCAACCTTATTAATGGATCATTTTTGAGAGGTATGAAGTTGATGAATTTAGTAAGCACAACTTTCTGCTCCCAACTTTTATTTTCTAATTTCTTAGTTAAATAAAATAAAATGCCATGATTTGTCTATTTTCTGAATTTCCCGTGCAATAAAAAAATGACCTAAAAATAAAAGTTCTCAGAATGCCCTAAAAAATTAATATGATTTTTTTCTGAATATTTCTTTATTTTTTATACAAATAACATCAGAGGGGGGGTGCACCAGGTGGGCACAACCCACCTGGGCGCGCCAATAGCCCCAGGCGTGCCTTGGTGGGTTGTGGTCCCCATGTGGGCCCCTTCACTTATCTCTTTAGCCCATGTCATCTCCTATCTCCAGAAAAAATCACCATTGCTCTCTCTCTCTCTCTCTCTCTCTCTCTCTCGTGTTCTTGCTCTCAAACCCGCGGATTTCGATCTCTTTACTCAAAGCTCCGCTACTCTTGGTACTGCTGTAGATGAGCTTGTATGTCGAATTCTTAGAGTTCTAAGTAGTTTGAATGCTCAATATAGCCTCTATGCCTCCTTATGAGTAGTTGCTATCAATCTTGTGAAGTTTTGTTGACAAAATTTTTTGTGTTCCAAATTTTTTCAGAAATTGTTCACAAATAAAAATGCAATTCTTTAGGAGTTCTTCGAGGAAGAAGTCTTCGAAGGCATCATCTAGTAGTGGTTTGATACGCTGGTCTTATGTTGAACCAAGTGCAAGTTCAATACGGGATGCCGCTATCGTATCATGTCTATGGCCATGCGACGAGTTCATGGTGAGTGCATGTATTAAAGAAGAATTTGAGAAATATATTCACAACGCCGAGCTCGGTCCCTACATTGAAGATAAGTGCATCTAGCAAGTCAGCCTCACAGAAAAATTTAATAAAAAATTAAATTTCATCCTCGTGAGTCTAGAGTTTCGTTTAAACTTTATGACCGTCCATTTACCATGCTCTGGAAGTGTTTTGCCGTATTTGTAAAATTCCATTTTGGGGTTCGCTGGATGAGCCACCAAGATCTGAGTATGAGTCATTTTTGACTAGTCTTTGCTACGGTGAGGATAGAGGAGTGACACAAGGTAGAATAAAAAGTATTCATTTCCCATCAATTCAATACTTTGCACTCTTTAATGGGAAATGCATTGTGGGCAAGCAGGATTGCAGCACACTATGTGCCCCTGACTTGAGCCTCATACACACTGCTCTCACAGGAATTAAATGTTATAATCTTGGAGCGATTGTTGCATGCAGATTGCAACACAACGCTGGTAGTGGTTATTTTTATGGTGGGATTTATGCTTCTCGTTTAGCTAAAGAGGTGGGTGTTACACCTCTGCCTCTTGACCCCATCTTGCCTACTCAGTACTTAGACTTTGATGCCATGAAACACCATAAGATGCTTAAGGGCAAAATCTTTGATTATACTTCTAACATGATGTTTAATAAAAAAGACATTGTGCATATTGCTTTGCCCGCGCCAGCTCTCTTTGATTTTGACAGCAAAAGAAGACACTATGTTCTTGAGAGCGAGGCCCGCACGTACAAGGCAGAGATTGAAGCAGCTCGGCAGGCTGAGGAGGCTGCACCAAGGGCCTCCGTGAGCTATCACTCTGATTATTATGCAGGCCGCGGATGGTGATTACCAGGCTAGGCCAAAATCCTAAGCTTGGGGGAGTACGTATTTCCACCGACATTACATTCATGTTCACACATTTTCATTCCAGTTGTCGGTGTTCACACTTTTTCATTGTGTTATCCATGCTAGATTTATTTTCTCGCTTTCTTCTTGTGTGTTTGAAAATAACTTTGAGAAAATCCAAAAAGAATTGTTTCTTACTTCTTTCCGGTTTTTCTTTCTAGTTTAGTTAGTTGTAGTATTAAAAACAAAACCCAAATAGATTTCCTTGTTCTTCTTTTGCTTGTTGGGAGCTTTCCCGTGTAAATAGTTTTTCTCATTTTCTTTTTCTTTTTCTTTAATTTGCTTTCTTCAAGAAAAACAAAAACTCCAAAAATATTTCAGTGTGTTTCTCCGAAATTCTCTTTTTTTTTACTGAGTCATACCGAGGAGAAGACCACGATGAAAATGTTGAGTGGCTCTCATATGCATTTCTATTGATCTAATAAAGCGCCCATATTACCTTGTCTTCTCCTTTTGAATAAAACTATTGCAGATTCCAGCTTAGTCCACATCACTTTTGCACTATTATTATTTTCATATCATTCGGTCGTGCAAGTGAATGGCAATAATGACGATATTTGATAAATTGGCCGTGGCAGAGAGAAACGGGTATGAACTCAACTTATTCTGTTTTTGTAAATATGTTTAACCTAGTATCCATGATTCAGCATATTATGATCAAACATGTTTGCAATGACCATTAGAGATTATAGTTTCTCATGCCATGCTTAAGTAGCTAGGAGTGGATAATGATTTATATTGGGTGTCAACATGCATTAAAATGATTGTGATCTAGTATGATGATATGGTATCCTCCTCTGAATGTTTCAAGTGGCTTGACTTGGCACATGTTCATGCATGTAGTTGAATCAAAACCAACATAGCCTCTACGATATTTATGTTCATGGTGTCCATATCCGACTCATGCTAGTATTCAATGTTAATTATGCATAACGCATGTTCATGACCGTTTTTGCTCTCTAGCTGTCCGCTTCTCAACCTATTTGCTAGCCTTCGCCTGTACTAAGCGGGAATACTGCTTATGCATCAAAATCCTAAAACCCAAGTTAATCTAGATGAGTCCACCATATCTACCTATATGCGGTATTACCCTGCCATTCCAAGTAAATTTGCATGTGCCACATCTTAAAACTTCAAATAAACTTCTGTTTTTGTGTGCCTGGATTCTTCATAGAGCGACAGGGGGTAGTCGGTATCTTCCATGCTAAGCGGGTTATTCTCATGATGAGTGTTTATTCACTCGTCCTTGCACGAGAGGGGCGGTAATAGGGATTCCCAGTCCCGAAACCAAAAATTGCAAATAATTAAACAAAACTCCCCCAGGAATAATGTTGGTATGGACGGCACCCGTGGATTCGGCTAGCCATGGAGTGTGTTTGTTGGTGGAGGGGGAGTAAACCTTTACTTTTATCGCTTGGGAACCCCCACTAATGTGTTTAGCATGGAAGATATTGATAACTTTTGGTCGTGAAGTAAACAGGAAGGGTGCATTTCCCAAAATTACATTTATATCTGTTTTAAAAACTTTGAGCTCTGGCGCCGCTGCAAATCCCTGCTTCCCTCTGTGAAGGTACTATCTATTTACTTTTATGTTGAGTCATCACCTTCTCAAATAAGCGCCAGATCTAAGAGCACTATTGTCATCCTCATGCATTGTGCATAGTTAATGTTGGATGCATCATGACTGGATCTTTTCCACCATGAATTTCAATGTTTAGTCGCTGCTTGAACTTTGGAGGTGCTCTGCATTTATGTTTTGCGGCCTCAGAAAGGTCTAGCGAGATACCACTTTTGTCATATTATATCACGGTTGTTTTGACAAAGTGTTCTTATTTGAGATATTTTATTTTTGCTCGCTAGTTGCTTATGCCATTGATACGAGTTAATATAATTTCTAAGAGTTATTGTTGACATGGTTAGTCATAATCTTTGCTGAAAACCTGGGTGCTACTTAAGCTTATTTATGTAAACAAGAACAAAAGAGTTCGTAAAAGTTTTTCTTTTTCACTTTCAGTTTTGTCAAATGAATTGCTTGAGGACAAGCAAGGGTTTAAGCTTGGGGGAGTTGATACGTCTCCGTCCTATCTACTTTTCCTAACGCTTTTGCTCTTGTTTTGAACTCTAATTTGCATGATTTGAATGAAACTAACCCGAACTGGCGCTGTTTTCAGCAGAACTACCATGGTATTGTTTTTGAGCAGAAATAAAAGTTCTCGGAATGGAATGAAACTTTTTGGACAATTATTTTGGAATATATAAAAAATACTGGAGCCAAGAACCACCGGAGGGGGCCCCCAGGGTGAGCACAACCCACCAGGGTGCCCCCTCCAGGCGTGCCCAGGTGGGTTGTACCCACCATGTGGCCCCGCAGACCCTGATTCCGACTCTATAAAATCCTATTTTTGGAGAAAGAAATCGAGGAGAAAGTTTCATCATGTTTCACGATACGGAGCCGCCACCACCTCCTATTCTTCATCAGGAGGCCAGATCTGGAGCCCATTTGGGGCTCCAGAGAGGGGGATCTTCGGTCTTTGTCATCACCAACCCTTCTTCATTGCCAATTCCATGATGCTCCCCACCAGGAGTTAGTAATTCCTTCGTAGGCTCGCTGGTTGGTGAGGAGTTGGATGAGATTCATCATGTAATTGAGTTAGTTTTGTTAGGGCTTGATGCCAAGTATCCACTATGTTCTGAGATTGATGTTGTTATGACCTTGCCATGCTTAATGCTTGTCACTTTGAGCCCGAGTGCCATGATTTCAGATCTGAACCGTTTATGTTTTCACCATTATATCTATGTTCTAGATCCGATCTTGCAAGTCATATTCGCTTATTACGTGTTATGATCCGTAAACCCCAGGTTGACAACAGTCGGGATACTTTTCGGTGATGACCGTAGTTTGAGGAGTTCATGTATTCACAATGTGTTAATGCTTTGTTTCGATTCTCTATTAAAAGGAGGGCTTAATATTCCTTAGTTTCCTTATGGACCCCCCTGCCATGGGAGGGTAGGACAAAAGATGTCATGCAAGTTCTTTCCATAAGCACGTATGACTATTTACAGAATACATGCCTACATTATATTTATGAACTGGAGCTAGTTCTGTATCACCCTAGGTTATGACTTTTATATGATGAATATTATCCAACGAATTCACCGATCCAATGGCTACGAATTTTCCACATATTGTTCTTGCTAAGTTACTACTGCTGTTGCTACTGTTACGCTTGCTACAAAATGATTGTTATCACTGTTACCGTTACTGCTACTATTATCACTGCTATCAAGACTATCATATTACTGTGCTACTGATCACTTTGTTGTAGATATTTAATCTCCAGGTGTGGTTGAATTGACAACTCAACTGTTAATACTTACAAATATTCTTTGGCTCCCCTTGTGTCGAATCTATAAATTTGGGTTGAATACTCTACCCTCGAAAACTGTTGCGATCCCCTATACTTGTGTGTTATCACACCTGCCACTCCTTACTCGGCCAGGGTTCATCACTGCAGGGAGACCGATCAGCTAGTATGTACGCACACGTTCGCGACTAGATAGATAATGCTATGTATGCTTCGATTGGGTGGGTCCCATCTGTTAGGGAGGACAAGGAGGCACTTCCTTGCGTGTGAATATATAGCTGGCGGGTCGGTCGGTGTGCTAAAGCTTGGGTCCTTTAGTACCCCATACTTGTGCACGGACAGTTGTAGCCATACCAGCGGCAAGGCCTGCCGGGGGACAGCTGGAAGCAAATGCAAGACCATCAAGAAGGCATTCAAACGAGTGACCAGAAGACAGAAGCCCAAAGGCCGGATCCCCGGCAAGATACTTGCCGGGATGGCTTGCGAAGACCCGGCAAGGCTCTCACCCAGCAAGATCCCGCCACCCTACCACCGCTGCAGCGTAGCGACCAGCCTGTCATTTGGGTTTTGTCCTCCTGGATGCTGGCACTAGTGGTGGACGGGCTTAAGCGATGCTGATGGGACGGGCCCTTTTTCCGTCCCCAAGAAAGTATGGGACACCTAAACGGACACCTAAACGGAGCATTTAATGCATTTGTCCTGAGACGTCAGTGATAAGCATGTAAACATTGTAGCAAATTTACACCTCTTGTATGTACTGTACGCCACTGTTGGTGACCCCTTGGACGTATAAAAGGAGGCCCAAGGCGTAGCTACAGGGGAGAGGACTCTCTAGCCCATTCTGCATGCGTAGCTGCTGCTCAAACATACTGTTCATCGCAAGCGCTCCTGGAGCCTAGGCTTAAACACCCACAATAAACCAAAGCAGGAGTACGGTATTACGCTTCTCAGCGGCCCGAACCTGGGTAAAAATCCCCTCGCGTTGATCGTTGGATCTACTCTTTGTGCATACCTCTCTCCCTGCCGAACCGTAAAAGGGATCCACACGATCCCATAGGTGTCGTACGCTGACATCTTTGGCGTGCCAGGTAGAGGGAATAGGTTGCGCGAACCTGATCTAGCGATCAGCGCGTCAGTCTCTTGATCATTTTCGTCGCCATGGCTCCCAAGAAGAAGGGTTTCATTGTAGTTGATCCATCTGCGTCCGGTCTGCCCGTGCCTACACGGACGGGCGACGGCATGGGGGCAGGTGGAGGAGGTGGAGGTCTTGAGCCTCCACGACGCTCAGGCGATCAAAGCCAGGTGAGCGGCATCGTTCGTAGCAGCGACAACAACCCGCACGCCGCTAAGTCTAAGGATGGAGCTGTGCTGCCTACAGGTGGTGCAGCAAACTCCAAGGACGGGATGGCGCCTTCCAAGACACCCACGCCAGTGCACGTGCGGCGACCTTCTCAGGTCGTGCGCGATGAACAGCGCCGTGACGTCGATGGTTCTAGGCGTCCCCAAGGAAAGACCCCTGCGCATCATTCCCGAGATGCACAGGTCCAGCATGCACGCCAAGATGCCGGTGGAAGCGCGGCGCGGTCGCGGGACCGTGATGGAGCTCCTTCTAACACGGTTAGAAGTCAGAGCACCTCACGTTCCTCGCACCTTTCGCCGCCACCTACACCAGCAGAAGCGTTGGCGCGAGCACAGCTGCTCCTGGAGTTCCCTCCTGCTCCGGAGAAGCTCGAAGAATGGAGAGCTGCTATTCAGAGCCTCATCAGCTTCGCCAACGGAGATGGACCGCAGCATGCGGAGCCTTCGCGGTGGCGGTCCATCGAGCCGACGCGTGCCAATGGCGAAAAGACTGGAGGTGGAACGACTACGATGCACTCTCCTCCACAACTGCAATAGCGGTCACTAACTCGGCGGACCGATGTCTGTGATGGCGATTCCACAGCGTCGTCTGATCCGCGAACGCGCCACGATCAACGTCAAGTTCTCCGGGAGCAAAGCAAAGAAGATGCTCGAACTACCATCGAGCGGCGACGGGAAGCGTGCTATCAATCTGATAGACGCACGGGGCCCACTGTACACAAGCCTGCATCGGGGTATTCCGGCAACTTACCTTATGAGGTAGGTTGTCCAGCGTTTACCCGTGAGCTGCGGCGAGTCCAGTGGCCCAATTCCCGAACGTTCAAACCGGAGGTCCCAGAGAAATACGATGGAAAGACTCATCTGTCGAAGTTCCTGAGCATCTACACCTTTGCGGTGTAGGCTGTCGGGGCTCGAGACGACAAGATACTAACCAACTACTTCCCGTTGGCACTTAAGCCCAACGTCAGGTCGTGGTTGATGCATCTGTCGGAGAATTCCATTTCTTCCTAGGTAGACCTGTGTCACCAGTTTGTTGGCGCCTTTACTGGAGGCCACAAAGCTCCTGGCCAGGAAAGTGATTTACATCTCATTCCTCAGAAAGAGGGCGAGCCCTTGCGCAAGTACATACAGAGATTCAGCCGGATATAGCACAACATCCGACACATTCATCATGCCACTGTTATTAGCGCGTTTCACCAGAATGTGCGTAACCGCAAGATGCGGGAAGAGCTGGCGATGAACAAGGTCAGGGATATTGCTGAGCTCTATGCTCTGGCTAACAAATGTGCTCGGGCTGAAGAGGGAAGGAGGTTCCTCGGCAAGGATGCTGGCGCAGGAATCGACTCTGAAGGTGAAGATGCCGCCGCCCCGACAAGGAAAGGCCGACGGCGTAATAAGAAGCACAAGGGCAAGGCTGTGCTTGCTGTTGAGGAATCCGGCAACCCCGGCACCACCAAGAAGATCAAGGTTGATGGCCCCGGCAAGGAGGTTGCCAGGTGTGCCTCCTGTCAGTCCTTGGCGGCTGCCGACAAGCCAGACGGCTCCGGCAAGCAATATTGCAAGATCCATTGCACGAAGGGCCATGATCTCCAGAATTGCCGGCAAGTTGAGCAGCTTGTCGAAAGGCAGAAGGCTGAGTATGAAAGGCGAGACAAGGAGAGAGCCCAGGATGGTGCTGATGGGTCTAGGAAGAAATGCGGTGGCCGAGGAGGTCGCCGCGGCAAGGCCAAGCAGCAGAAGGAGAGGCCCGCTCGAGGCTATGACAAGGAAGAGGGGGTGACGATGACAACGAAGAGGACGATGAGTCCAGTGAGCACGAGTTCCAAAAGGCTACAGAAGCTATGTGCGTTGACGGAGGCACCTCATTGAATTCTTCTCACCACCAACTTAAACAGTGGGTGTGCGAGATTAACGCGACAGAGCCGTCAGTCGATGCCCGGAAGCCTCTGAAATGGTCCAACACGCCTATCATTTTTTACGCTGAGGATCACCCTGATCGCACAACCGCGGTCGGGTGATTGCCATTGTTGGTTTTACCAATGATTCGCAACCCCAAGGTGACAAAAAGGTTAGTTGATGGTGGGGCCGGTTTGAACTTGATCTCGCCTAGTGTAATCAAGAGGTTGCAAATTCCTGATGAAGATCTCGAGTCAACGGGCATGTTTCAAGGGATCAATCCAGGAAGGAGCCAGCCGAAGGGCAAGATCACACTGCCGATGATATTTGGCAGTGAGCTGAACTATAGAACAGAAAATATCATTTTCGACGTCGCGAAGATTCTGTTACCATATAATGGGATTCTGGGCCGTCCAGCGCAAGTTCATGGCGGCATCGCAATACGCTTATAATGTATTGAAGATGCCTGGGCTGATGAGCGTCATCACTATCAACTTCGACAAAAAGGATGCGCTTATCTGCGCCGACCAACTCTACCGGGAGGCAGTTGCAGCATCTGCCATCAAGGCCCTTGCTCCTGCCGCTGAAGCTCCCGGGGGAGGAAGACCGGCAAGACCTCTAGCACACACTCCGGCAAGCACACCTCCTCGGAGTGTTGCGCTCCTGTTGAGGATGTGCCAGAGAGCTCCACCGGCAAGAGCAAGAAATCCAAGGCAGCTCCACTAGAAACTAAGAAGGTGCCCGCCAAGGAGGATGGCACGGGAGGAACTTTCACCATAAGTTCCATCCTTGATGACAAATAGGAAAGCGCGCTCGTTGTTTTCCTGCACGCGAATATCGATGTGTTTGCATGGCAACCATCTGATATCCCTGGTGTTCCCAGGGAAGTAATTGAGCACCATCTTGTTGTCTGTCCTCATGCCCAGCCCGTCAAGCAGAAAGTTAGGAAGTAAGCCTTGGAACGGCAAGAATTTATTGCCGAAGAAATCAGGAAGTTGGTGGCGGCAGGTTTGGTCAAAGGAGTGCTCCATCCAACATGGTTGGCCAATCCAGTTGTAGTGTGCAAGGCGAATGGGAAATGGACGCTGTGTATCGACTATACAGATATCAATAAAGCCTGTCCAAAAGATCCTTTCCCCTTGCCGCGCATTGACCAGATTGTGGACTCCACTACCGGCTATGATTTGTTGTCATTTCCCGACGCCTATTCAGGGTACTATCAGATTTTCATGGCAAAGGAAGATGAAGAGAAACCCGCATTTATCACCCCGTGTGGTACGTATTGTTTCTTATGTATGCCTTTCAGGTTGAAAAGTGCCGGTTCAACATTTGCAAGAGCGGTCCAGATTGGTTTTGAGCCTCAGCTGCATAGAAATATGGAAGCCTATATGGATGACATAGTGGTTAAAACCAAGGACAAAGCAACGCTCATACAAGATTTAGAAGAGACATTTGCAAATCTATGCAAGATCAATCTGAAGCTCAATCCTAAGAAGTGTGTGTTTGGCGTTCCATCCGGCAAGCTTCTCGGGTTCTTTGTATCTCAGCGTGGGATTGAAGCAAATCCCGACAAGATCAAGGGAATTGAGTAGATTGAAGCACCAAGACGCGTCAAAGATATGCATCGACTTGCCGGCTGCATCGCTGCTCTAAGCAGGTTCATCTCCAAATCTGCTGAGCGTGCCCTGCCCTTTTTCAAAATCTTGAAGAAGGCGGGTCCGATGAAATGGACTCCGGAAGCGGAGGCAGCGCTGCAGGATTTGAAGAGGTACCTCTCTTCTCCGCCGATACTAGTCGTGCCTAAACCAAAAGAGCCGTTGATGCTATATTTTGCGGCGACAAATCAAGTGGTTAGTGCTGTGTTAGTAGCACAGAGAGAAGTTGATGAAGAAGTAGCGGAAGTGGCAAGACCATCAAATGACGAGATGGGATCTTCCCCGGAAGGGTCTGGTGCCGACAAGGCAGGATTTGCAAAGTCAAATGAAGCAACACAGAGGAAGAAGATGGTGCAGCGCCCAGTTTATTTTGTCAGCTCCCTTTTGCAGGGGGCTAGGTCAAGATACTCTGGCATGCAGAAGTTGCTCTTCGGCCTCCTTATGGCCTCGAGGAAGCTGTGCCATTATTTCGAAGCACACGAAATCACCGTTGTCACTCGCTTCCCGTTGCAGCGGATTTTGCAAAATCCAGACGCGACCGGCAGGATTGTGGAGTGGGCGTTGGAACTGTCAAGCTTTGGTCTCAAGTTTGAAAGCACTTCAACAATTCAGAGCAGAGCCTTGGCGGAGTTCATTGCAGAATGGACCCCAACACCAGATGAAGAAAGTCAAGAGACAACTCTCCCCGGCAAGGAAATAGATCGAGAGTGGATTATGTATTTTGACGGGGCTTTCTTGCTGCAAGGTGCTGATGCTGGCGTGCTGCTTGTCGCACCCACCAGAGAGCACCTCAAATATGTAATTCAGATGCACTTTCCCCGGGAGAGATCAACTAACAACACTGCAGAATATGAAGGGCTGCTTGCCGATCTCAGGATCGCGGCGGACCTTGGAATTAAGAAGCTCATCGTCAGAGGTGATTCACAGCTTGTCATCAAGCAAGTGAATAAAGACTATCAGAGCCCGTTGATGGAAGCATATGTAGATGAAGTGAGGAAATTGGAGGAGCGCTTTGACGGTCTGCAGACAGAGCATGTTCCTCGAGCAGAGAACAACATTGCTGACGACCTGTCAAAACATGTTGCCCTCAAGTTACTAGTGGAACCAGGTACTTTTGTGCTCCGATTGACTCAGCCATCTGTAACACCAGCAGCGAGGCAAGATAAACGAAGGAGGTTGGATTCCGGCCAGTACTTTCCCGCAGAGCTCCCAGAAGCCGCCGGCAAGGAAGTTGCCGGGAACAACGCCAAGCTTGTCGGGGAGCGACAGGCTCCGGCAGGGCCTCAAGCCCTTGCCGTAGAGACAAACGCGCCTGCGACAAAAGACATGTCTTTAGTCCTTGCTGTCGAGCCTCAGGTTCCAGCATGGGCACGGTACATCGTCCAGTTCCTCCAAATAGGGGAACTCCCCGAAGAACAGGAAGAAGCAGAGAAAGTAGCCCGTCGGTCTAGTATGTACCAATTCGTGGACAATGTCCTGTACAGAAAGAGACCGAATGGCGTGAAATTGAAGTACATTCCTCGGGAAGATGGACTGGAGCTGTTGGCAGAGATACATGGAGGCATTTGTGGCTCCCACACAGGCTCAAGGGCTCTTGTCGGTAAGGCATTCCGGCAAGGTTTCTTTTGGCCCACTGCCCTCCAAGATGCAACTGCACTAGTAACCAAGTGTGAAGCGTGCCAATTCCATTCAAAGAAATTGCATCAGCCGGCTCAAGCTCTTCAGACAATCCCTCTTTCCTGGCCATTCTCGGTCTGGGGGCTCGAGATATTGGGCCCTTTTCCCCGTGCTACCGGGGGCTTTGAGTACTTGTATGTCGCAATCGACAAGTTCACAAAGTGGTCGGAAGTGGAAGCAGTGAGAAATGTGACAGCACAATCAGCCGTCAAGTTCTTCAAAGGACTAGTTTGCTGTTTTGGTGTGCCGAACAGGATCATCACCAACAATGGCACACGGTTCACGAGCCATGCCTTCATGCAATACGTCCAAGACCTTTGCAGCAAAATCTGTTTTGCTTCTGTTGCTCATCCAAGAAGCAACGACCAAGCGGAAAGGGCAAATGCTGAAGTGTTGCGAGGTCTCAAGACAAGGACTTTCAACAAGCTGAAAAAGTGCGAAAGACGCTGGATTGATGAGCTGCCGGCGGTTCTTTGGTCAATCAGAACGACACCAAATCGAGCCACTGGCCAGACACCCTTCTCCCTAGTGTACGGGGCAGAAGCAGTTCTCCCCACGGAACTCATATATGGGTCACCTCGAGTGCTCGCTTATGATGAACTGGCGCAAGAGCAGCTGTGGCAAGATGATGCTATGCTCCTTGAGGAAGATCGTCTTCAGGCTGTTGTGCGAGCTGCACGCTACTAGCAAGCCTTGCGCCGCTACCATAGCCGCAAGGTTCATGCCCGAAGTCTTGAGGAAGGCGACCTTGTTCTTCAGTGCGTTAAGTCAGCCAAGAATTCCAAAAAGTTGACGCCGAAGTGGGATGGCCCTTATCGGGTAGTACGAGTCACCAGGCCTGGCGCTGTCCGCCTGGAGACCGAGGATGGCATTTCAGTAAGCAATTACTGGAATATCAAACATCTTCATAAGTTCTACCCATAAGGCGTGGTTACCGGGTATCCCGGCAACCACCTTTTGCATGAGTTTTGCTGGCAAGGCATGTGATCCTTTGTACAAAGCCAGGCGCAGACCCTGTGCATAATTGAATAAGCTTAAGTGTTTTACAATTCCTATCTGAGATATTGTATTACAGTTGCTTCTGGTAAGCGTTAACGAACCGCCAAGGTTCCATATCCTTGTCTTCTCTTCTTTCTTTTTCTCAAAGGATAGAAGGTTCCCTTGCGTGCAAGTTTGCCGGGGGGAGTGATGGTATGGATACCAACAGGCGACGTTCAAGGTTGACATCTTGCAGGAAGGAGTTGAGCAACAAAAAGCTAAGTTGTAGAACTTTGAGTAAAAAAAATTTTACTTTGAGGTTTTTTTTCTTGAATGATTTTGGCCTTTGTATGGAAAACCTGCACGCGAAGGAACCTTGTCATGATCGGTTGCGCCCTTACTCTGTTTCGAGTCCGCTCAACAGCTTAGGCGGCTGCACTGAAAATGTCAAGGTATCTTGCCGGTAGCGGCACCTCCAGCAGGCTGCTAAGGATCTATTCCTCAAAGCGCTCGCGGCAAGGATGCGCCCCTACAAGTTTCCAATAAGCATAGGGCATGTACCATAAAGAAAGAAAATCCGACAAGAGAAATAGCGTGCATTCATTCAAAACATAGTAAGTTATATTACATTGATAGTTGCCGTGGTTCTAATGTAAGATGAAATTGTCTTTGGCATGGAATGGTGGCAGCAAAGATGAAGCAAAGTGGCTAGTCCCTGCGCTGGCCTTTGACCCTCTTGACTTGGCTCACCTTGTCGATGATGGGCGCAACAAGCTCTTTGAGTGCTTCGAGGTCGTCATTCTCCGGCAAGCTGTTGAGAACGTTGGTGAGGTTGATGCCAGGGTTCTTGTGCACCACTTTGACGAGCACCTTGAGGAGGACGGCCCGGTAGAGTTTGCGGGATTCGTTGGCCAGATAGGTTACTCATTCAGAATGGAGCAGCTTCAGGGCATCAACGATGCCCTCGAAGAACATGGTCAGCTTGGCGCTCGAGGACACTCTGTCGTCAGAAGAGTAGCTGAAGTTCTGCAGGCCCATGGTGGATAGTTCTGCTCCAAGCCTTTTCGCGATGTCAACCAGGCGCTCGGTCCAGATCTTCACACCTTTCTCAAAGTCATTATAAGAGGCGGCGGCGCTCTTGAGCAGGTCCTTCTCATTTTGGAGGTCTTTGATCAAAGCCTTCTCGCGAGCCTTGCCATCCTCTAGGGACTTCTCCAGCATGGTCAACTTCAGATTTAGATCAGCGATGGATTGATTGGCTGAGGTGAGCTTTTTGGTCTTGTCGGATATGGTAGTTTGCATCTCCGCCAAGCTGTAGAGAGTCTTCTCTCTGTCGGCTTTGAGCGACGAGAGCTCCTTACCATGATCCTCGAGATCCGCCTCCAGCCTCTTTACTCTGTCGCCCAGCTCATTCTTGGCGGCCTCTGCAGCTTCGGCGGCATCGATGGCCTCCTTCAACTTGCCGGCGTGATCTATGGCCAAAGCTTCGAGTGTCTCCTTGTGTTTCTGCTCCAGATCCATGGTTCGCTGTGCGACAAGCCTTCCGATCTCCTCGTCCTTGCTGCAGAGCTTGGCGGCAAGCGCCTCCTCGTGAGTGGCAAGGTCCTCTTCATGAGCATCAAGCCCGACACGGCATTCTGTTAAGCGAGCTTCCTCTGTAGCGGCCCGCTGCGCGGCCTCTTCCTGTGCCTTCTCGGTGTCGGACTGCTTTAAGAGGAACTCGCTCCAACTTTGACTCAGTTGTTCCTGGCCAGCCATCAGCTCCTGGAAAGCCTCAGCGTACCAGACTTGCATTTCTTCGATGCGCTTCTGGAAATCTACCTCTGCCGCTTCAAAAACTGTTGCCCTGGAGTCCAACTTTTCCTTTCGGGTGCGATGAAGCGCCTGGAGCTCCTGGAAGTTGCTGCTCATGGCTTGGTGGAGCTGTTCTTCCTTGGACCCACTGCTGCAGGCGCATGGCTCATCGACGATCTTGGGTCCGGTGGCAGCGATGATGTCTTCATCGAAAATTTCCCCTTCGGTTGGCACCCCAGCGCTTGCCATCCCTGGTATGCTAAAGAACAGGTTGTCGCCAACCTTAAGGTATCTGCTTGACGGGGGGACCTCGGATGTTGACGGTTGATCTTCGATAACCACCTCGCTGGCAACTGGGGGCTCTGTGACCGGTGTAGCGCCAGGCGCTCCTGCGGCAGGAATGCCGTCAGTATGGTCGCCGGACTCCTTGCCGACCTTCTCAGTAGACCCCTTGGCGGCTTCCTCCTGTGCAACCTTCGCAGCTTCGTCAGCAGCAATCTTGTCGACCTCTGCGACAGCATCCTTGGCGGTCTCCTCGATGATGATATCAACATCCATTTGTTCCATCAAGGGAAGATCTGAAGACTGGGAAAGAAACAAGATGAGACCAAGGTTGAAAGTTCAAGAAGACAAAAATAAAGAAAGAATGACAAGTACTCAGAGGCAAGTGGTTTACCTATGTCGAGTAGTTGAGAGGTGGTTTCTCCTTTCCCGGCAACATTAGTTACCGACGTAGGACTGCCGATGCCCGTGCTTGCCGGCTCCTCTTCAACACGAATGGGCTCGCCAGTGGATGCCCTTGCCGGAGATTCATCTCTGAGGGACGTGGTTGACGGAGGCGGCACGTTGGGGACGGCCTCCGATGGCTCTCCTTTTTGCCGTTCTTCTCCTGCGAGCCCGGAGATGTCAGTAGCAAAGATAAACAACTCAACACTCGCCAGCGGAAAATGAGTAGCGGGCTGACGCTGGGGGCTAAGTTGGGGGCTGCGTTGAGGACTGAGCTCCGGGCTGATGACGATGGGCTCCGGTGCACTTACGGTGCTTGTCGGGGGCTCGTCACCCGTTGAAGTCTTTGCCCTCTTCGCCATCCTTTGTGCCAATGTTTCCGTATCACTGCGGAGATAGGCCCAAGCAAGACAGGTGAGTTAAGCAAAATCAGAAATTCAAAGTTAAGAGAAGTGACAGGATCCTTACTCTTCTCTTTCCGGGCTAAAAGCGGAGATGTCGAAGTCGGCCTCTGTTACAATACCCGTGCGAGGGGGTGTAGGAGGGGTCCTGTGTCACTTGGATGTGACAGAAGTGGCGGGTCGATGTGACCCTGTTGCTCCGGCTATTGGTGCTGTCGTATGAGATGCCCCTGCCGCTCCAATTGTTGCCGCGGTCGTGCGTCTCGTACGTCGCACGGGTTGCTGTTGAGCTTCTTGCCGTTGCGCAGCCTCGCCGGCCGCCCTCTTGCCGAAAACCTCACTGCTCGAGGAAGGTTGATTTGCTGGGACGCCAGAGGCGGCTTTCTGAAGAACACGCTTCTTCTTCTCTGGAGCTGGGCGCTCCTCGTGCAGCTGCTCCTCGGTTGTGTCTTCGACAAAAAGGCTCCCGATAGCTGTGCCGCTCTGCTCCCTGGCAGTCTCACCCTGCCTGGCAAGATTTTCCTCTAACATTACTTCTTCTTCACTGGCTTCCCCTTCCATGAAGCCAGCGCTGCCGGCCTCCGCGGCAAGATTCGCCTCTTCCGCCCTGCTGACAATATATGCCACTTCTTCATCAGTAGTGGGGCAGATGAGATTTGTCTCTTCCCGGATGGCTCTTTCCGACAGATTGTCAAAGAACCCCTGTGCTTGCTCTGCGGATGGCTCGACCCAAGTTCCGTCAAGGCCGTGAGCATCATATGTCAGCATCATGGCGATGATTGAGGTCGGAGCGGAGTTGTTGCACAGGGGAATTACGCTCGCCGGCAACTTATATTTCCCACCGGGCCTGAACAGTTTGTGGCAGAGAGCTGTGTGTTGCATGATCATCAAGTTGTTGTTCAAACCAGGACGCAACCTCATGATATCTGCCGCATTCTGAAACTCCCAGGCTGGTCTCCGTTTGTTATGCAGAGGGGCGATGCGGCGGCGAAGGAAATCAGCGCCAACCATTTCTATTGTGAGCCCGGCAGCCTTGAGACGGTGGATCCTGGTAATTGTGAGCTTCTCGTCTTGAGGATCGAGAGCACTCCAGTCGTTGCCACGGGCCACTTTCGTTTGTCGGAGCAGACAGAAAGGCTGGGGATCTTTCTCCTTAATCCAGCACCATTCGCCCCGCCATTCTTACCACTTCGTATGGTAGAGCTCTTCTGGGTATATCTCTTTATTCCATGCCCTTGGAATCCAGGCGATAGAACCGGAAAAGGCGTCCCCTTTTTCGATACGGGGAATGAAATAGTGGCGAAAGAGGGCTGTGCTGGGGATTACTCCGGCGAAATTTTCACAGAGATGGGCGAAGACTGACATGCATGTCACGGCATTCGGCGTGAAATCCAAGAGACGGAAGCCGTATGTGTACATGATGTCGATGAAGAAATCAGAAAACAGAGGGCAGAGCCCGCAATAAAAGTAGGCGGCAAAGAAAGGGAATTTATCTGGGCCACTCTTGGAGGAAGCAGGATTCACGCGAGTAGCATGGTGAGCCTTCGTCTCCCTCCCCCACATGCACAAATACCGATCCTTCAGGGCACTCGCGTCGAGCGTCGGGGCAAAGACGACGTGCTCCTTCTGCATCTTCACTAGCTCGCTCTCCTCTGCCTGCGCACCCAAATCAACAGCTTTCACCTCTTTGCCCATGCTCGCTTTGGGCGGCATGGTGACTGAGGAAGCAAGGGCCGAGGGCGATGAGAGAGTGGAGGCGTCGAATGGATGGGAGAGGCTCTGCTTTGAGTTTGAGGAAGAAGGCGATGGCGGTTTCCAGATTGGAAAGGATGGGAGGTAAATGAACGGCGCCTCTGCGGATTCCTTTTTATGGGGAAGGCGCGGAACTACCTCCTTTCTAATCAATGTGAATGCGTCTTTGCAAGCGTGTTGTACTGCGGTCATTCCGCGCACGTATCCCGTGACGTGCATTCAATATGTGCCGTGGGGAAGCATGGTAAATGAGGTAATTGCAACAGTTAACTCCCGCCACGCGTGCCTGTACACTGTTTGGGCCTAGCCCAGCAATGCCTCGCATCCGTGTATGGCCTAGGCCCGGGGGCTCCTGTCGGTGTACTAAAGCTTGGGTCCTTTAGTACCCCATACTTGTGCAAGGACAGTTGTAGCCATACTAGCGGCAAGGCCTGCCGGGGGACAGCTGGAAGCAAATGCAAGACCATCAAGAAGGCATTCAAACCAGTGACCAGAAGACAGAAGCCCAAAGGCCGGATCCCCGGCAAGATACTTGATGGGATGGCTTGCGAAGACCCGGCAAGGCTCGCACCCAGCAAGATCCCGCCACCCTGCCACCGCTCCAGCGTAGTGACCAGCCTGTCATTTGGGTTTTGTCCTCCTGGATGCGTGTCATGGCACTAGTGGTGGACGGTCTTAAGCGGTGCTGATGGGACGGGCCCTTTTTCCATCCCCAAGAAAGTAAGGGACACCTAAACGGAGCATTTAATGTGTTTGTCCTAAGACGTCAGTGATAAGCATGTAAACACTGTAGCAACTTTACACCTCTTGTATGTACTGTATGCCACTGTTGGTGACCGCTTGGACGTATAAAAGGAGGCCCAAGGCGTAACTACAGGGGAGAGGACTCTCTAGCCCATTCTGCATGCATAGCAGCTGCTTGAACATACTGTTCATCGCAAGTGCTCTTGGAGCTTGGGCTTAAACACCCACAATAAACCAAAGCAGGAGTAGGGTATTACGCTTCTCAGCGGCCCGAACCTGGATAAAAATCCCCTCACGTTAATCGTTGGATCTGCTCTTTGTGCATACCTCTTTCCCTACCGAACCGTAAAAGGGATCCACGCGATCCCATAGGTGTCGTACGCCAACAGGGTCCTAGCTGTCAGGGACGGAATCATATTTTTGCCCGTAATAAGGAGGCACTTCCTTGCGTGCAAAGATGTTGTTGGTGGGTCCCAGCTGTCAGGGGCAGGAATAAGGAGGCACTTCCTTCCGTGCGAAGATATAAGTGGTGGGTCCCAGATTTTAGAGGGAGGAATAATTTTATTTTTGCATAATAAGGAGGCGGTTGCATCGTGCATCCCATCGACCTGGTGCGTCCCCACTATCAGCCTCTCCACTTACAGTCCTCTTCCGATGACTCTTGTTTGTTGACCACGCCATGCCGAGCGCACCAAGGCAGTGGAAGCCGGTGAGGCCTCGGATGGCAATGAGCCGGAGATGGGAAGACGGGCTAGTGGCGTCGCAGATGAAGAGGTGTACGAGGGTTAACTGGTTCTGGTGCGTCGTGGTTCTGCAGTCGGCGGAGAATAACAGGAGGGGTGGAGGGATCGCCTGGCCATCGGTGGGGTAGCGCTTCGCAGCGAAGCGTACTAAGCAGAGCTGCTAGCAGCCGGAGGCGGGAGCAGGTGGTCCCGCCGGCTCTGGAGGAAGAATACGAGAGATTGAAGATGGATGCTGGCCGTTGGACGTAAATCCAATGGCTATCGATGTGAGAATCATTTGTTGACTAAGTTGACAGCGCCTTGCATTGGCTTTGACCTATTGGCCCACATTTCAGCCTCCAAAAATGTGGCACATATTCAACCCATTTTTTAGAATTTACAGTCCATTTGCTGGGCTGGGTGAACAAATAATGTAGTGTCCATGCGGCCAATTTTTTTTCTAAAAAACTACAGCCCATTTGCACTTTCTCGAAATACACGAATTTGCCGGCCTGGGTGAACAAATAATGTAGCGTCCATGCGGCCCATTTATTTTTTCCTAAAAAACTACAGCCCATTTGCACTTTCTCGAAATACATGATTTTGCTGGGCAGGTTCTAATTATAATGTTAGGTTGGGAGCGGCAATGTTATAAAAAAACAGGGGTTGAGCATTTTGTTATAAATATATTTAAATAATAAGTGCTTTATTATTACCTTGGTCCTTAAATCTTACCAAGCTTTTGTACAAAATCACCAGGATTTTCGTTGCCTTAATGTAAAAAAACCCAGGATTTTATTATTAAAGAAATTATTTTTATAAGTTAATAAGACGTGGGATATTTTTTTCTTATATATGTAAGTATCTGTTAAATATATGATGATAACAACAATAATATATAATAACATATAAAAAATATAAATATATATAATATAGTTAGAAGGGAAACATAAGTTGGACCTAGCGTTCCTATTCTTATATAGAAAAATAGAATAGACCTCTGCGTTTTCTTCAAAAAAATACATAAGTTGGGCTGCAGATGTTTAAGAAAAAATAAAACCTAGGATGGGAGGGCCATAGGCCGGTCGATACATGACGGCCCTCAAAAAAATACAAACCGGCATGTCGTGGGCTGCGCATGTTAAAAAAGAAAGCCTAGACTGGGCAGCCCAGAACCCAGTTGATACTTGCTGGCCTACTGATAATAAATGATACCTGCAAGCTCCCTAATGACTGGCTTCATTCTAAATTTATCTCGTTTAGTAACTACGTTGACAAACCCGTGGGCCCCAACATCAGTATAGCATTAGGAGGAAGTATTTTTTCAATGAGGCACTTGCTTGCGTACGGCCATGAACCTGGTGGGTCCCGACTGTCCGCCTCTCCGCGTACAGTCCTCTCCAGATTCCTCTCGTTTGTTGAGCATGTTCAGAACGACAGACAGCGGCACCGCGGCGAGTGCACAAATGCGGAGGATGATGTCCAGGCCCCGGACGATAACACACCAGAGCCGGGGAAGATGTGCTACAATAGTGGTAGATGTTGTGCCTAATTTCTAGTGAAAGTACTGTAGTAGCCCAGTGGACAAGTTCCACTCCCCAACCGTTGCTCCGCCCGGGGTTCGATTCCATGTGATGTAGTCAAAATATCCCCAAATTTTTGCCTCCGCCTTTGACATGTGGGTGCCCATTGTCGTCTACGCACACCACCTCCAACACTTGCCAAAACTTCGTCCCTCGGTTTCTCTGTTTTTTGCACACTCATCATTGTGTGGGCATTTTGAAAATATCATATCTTTTTGACTGTGCATCATATGAAGATGTGCTATGCATGAATGGTTATCAACATGATGTTAACTGGCTGGTAGTTCCATTTTTAACCATGAATAAAACTTCCAACATGATGTTATCCATGTTTGAAAAGGGCGTGTTAATATAAATGCTCTGCCTCTAAAACTTGCAATTTCTTATCTGAAACTGAAACCTGCAGTTTCTTCTCTGAGAATCACATTGTCTGCACTTTTATATGAAACTACATTTTTTAAAGTGCTAAAAATAGATCTCTAGAATTCATAAAATATTTCATATGCTCAATACTGCAAATCTAAAATTCAAAAGGCATTCATATCTGAAAGTACTCTCAAAATACACAACACAAAACACAATTCACAACCTGCAAATACTGACAAACCTAAGCTCCTCCTCAGACTATTGGGGGGAGGGCAGTCCCCTCCTATTCCTCGGCGGCAGACAGCTGCCTCGTGAGACGAGGTGAACGGTGAGGGAGAGGATGGCGGGGAAGCTTCGTCGCGCCAACTGCTTTTCACCTCTTGCAGTTGGGTTCGATCGATGAAGACTCCACCGACGGGCTCTGCCACAGCACACTCACAAATGACACCGTGTAGATGCTCGATCCTTCAATCTCTGTTGGATGCTCCATCTTGGATCGATACTCCCACCACCGCTGCCTCATGATCGGATTCGGTGAATCTTTTTGCTCCATGGCCCAGAGGAGCAGCTCTATGTACTCCCGCGCAACTCCCTCCAGGAGTATCGCCACCTTTTTGCTCTATTCCAAATATTTGGCCATCACTGTCGCTGTCGCCGATAATTGCTTCGGGTTGTTAAACCAAGACTGTAGCTCCAACATCCTCGCTAGCTTCACAGGGTCACCATCTGCGATCCTCACGTATCGGTTGTACTCCTCCATCGATCTACTAGTACACAGCACCTTCACTCACCAATGATAGTTTTTGAATGGAAGAGGAGAGGAGCAGTGCTGGTTTTGGATTAGAACAAGAGAGGAGCGACGCTAGTTTTTGAATGGAAGAGGAGAGGAGCAACGTTGGTTTTGGATTGGAATAGGAGAGGAGCAGCGGTGGTTTAGAAATGGAAGAGGAGAGGAGCGGCGATGGTTTTGGATTGGAACAGGAGAGGAGTGGTGGCGGTTTTGAAATGGAAGAGGTGACGACCGGCGGTGGTCATGGAAGTATTTTTTTGTTTTGCGTATTTTGGGTCAAAGTTTGACCACGTACTGTATTTGACAAGCAAAATGTGAATGCATGTCATCAAAAATTGTACCGTTTGTTTCGTATCTGAATGTACTTTCAAATTATATTATTTTTGCAACATATAACATATATTTTATTTGTTAAACTCATGGTCAAAATATGACCTAGAATACAATGGAGACTAGTTAATGTGGGGTCGCTTCTTAATTAAAGGGTAAATTGATTTTGATTTTAATCCAATCACAGCGCGTCGGCCCTCTCGTCCAATCCTAAATCGATGTCGCGGGCTCCTCTCCCTCTTCTCCATTGCAAAACTACCCCCTCTCCTCTCCATCTTCTACATTCCAAAACCACCGTCTCGCCCCTCCCTCTTCTCCATTACAAAACCACACCTCTCCTCTCCAACTTCTCCATTGCAAAACCACCGTCTCGCCTCTCCCTCTTCTCCATTGCAAGCCCACCGTCTCTCCTCCCATCTTCCAAAGCTAGCACCAGACCTCTCAGAAGAACATCTATGGAGAGGATGCAATAGCGAATCAGGCAGATCGCCGGCGGCCACCAGGTAAAGTTAGCCAAGTTGAAGGAGATCCTTACTTGGTTTGACAACGAGTGGGAGATTTCGAGGACAGTGAGGGCCATGTGGCAATGTATGAGAAAGAGCGAGATGGCGGCGATGTACTCCCCGGCGGCAGTCACGCCACAGTCCTTCGAGATCATCAAGTATCTCCTCTGGGCGATGGAGTAGAGAGATTCGCCCGAGGCAAAAGTCAGGTGAAGGTGGTGGGCGTACAGGTCCAAGGTCGACCATCCAGAGGATAACAAATCAATCGAGTACAGTGTGCCATTCATGAGGGTCCAGTGCTAGCCAGAGCCACAGGAGTATTCGTTCTCCCACCACAAGAGGAGATCAGATGGCGTGACATTGCTTCCCTGCCGTTCTCCACGGTTCCCTCGCCGCTCGCCTCGTTTCAATGGCGGCGGTATGGTTTAAGGTAAGCTTCGCACTAACCTAATCTTCCATTTGCTCATGCTTACAAATAGTGTGACTGCTAATGAAAATCATACAGGTAAGTACTGGGTAGTACTACGAGGCTCCGAGTACTACGCCAATCACCCTAAAATAGCTATGGACCAAAAATAAAGTTGTGACAATGTGTACAAATAAAGAAAAATCGATTGGTGCTTCTTTCAGAAAAGAGTACTCCCTAGAAAAGTGCCAATATAAGCTACTCCTATTTGATTAGAGGATTTGCTGCAACACTGAAACAAGTAAAGTCACCCCTAAAAAAAACAAGTAGAGTGCAAGCGAAACACCGGCAGATTAAAATATTCTACAGCGCGTCGGCAAGAACTTGAGGAACCATCCGAGAATCTGTGCTTTTCCAAGCCACGTTTATGTTAGATATTGGCACCTTGCAATCTACATATATGCTGGTTCCATCCGTACATTTGTGTAGTTCTACCAAAATGTAGCTGAATAACCCAGTTTGCACAGATAATGAAAAAGCATGATTACATTATAGTGGCACTAGTTGCTGAAACATACACTAATAAATAGAAGAAACTTCATTTTCTTAATGGGAAAAGATTACTCTGTTTGCACAGATAATGAAAAAGCGTGATTACATTATAGTGGCACTAGTTGATGAAACATACACTAATTAATAGAAGAAACATCATTTTCTTAATGGGAAAAGATTGCGATAGTATCACAGTATGCCATGCTGCGAGGGCGAGATGGGCCCTGCGACGCCTCATACGGTAGGCCTCATACTGGAAATCGACCCAATTCTCCCCAATACACCTTCTACCAGTGATGAACATCAGTGTACAGTGGTAGTACAAGGAGGGACCTTGAGACATTGCAATCTCTATTTTTGTGCAGTTCAACTAAAATTAAGCATCCCAGTTTGCAGAAACACTTAAACATTAACAATGAGACTAGTTGATGAAACATATACTAACAAAGAGAAGCACTTTCTTTATCTAAATTGGAAATGAAATGATAGAGAGGATAGTAGCTCTATTTTAACTGTATTATTACTTCATTTTATCAGTGGCACTAGGGTCGAGCAGGTGGCGAGCGAGGTGTACCGTGCGTCGCAAGGATGGAGGCCGGGGGTGCTTAGACTGGGATGCTGAAGCTGGCTCTTTCAGTCCCTATCTCCCCCCTGATGTTTCTGTGGTAGCTTTTGGGTTGTAATCCAAACTTGGTCGAGCTGGGGCTGCATCCCCCTACATGCCTAGCTTATGTGCGGAACTTGTCTCTTGCTAGTAGTCAGGTCGTTCTAGTAGTAGTTGTATAACTGCCCATTTACACTGAGATGTTGTCAGATAATGGTTCTCTATGGTTGGGTTTCTTTAATGAAATCGGAGGAAACCCCCTCTTTTGATTAAAAAATCAGTGGCACTAGCAGTGCCAAAACATTGCCTCAAGTTAATAGTGCCACTAGATTAAGGTGCAAAATAATAACATTACTGCTCTATCACGGCAATGCTAAAATAGTAGCATAAGAGCAGAGTCAACATGCAGGATCTTTGGCAAACGGTCGGACCAAAAAGGTACATACCTCATGATGGGAACCATATCTGTAGTCAATGCCATCGTAGAAGGGATGACACAAGTCACCAACATGGATGATTCAATTAATGGGACCTTTTTGTGCAGTTCACCTAAAATGAAGCAATGTTTACATCATGCAGTTAGCAGGCACTTGGTCCCATGAGCTAGTAGCTTCTTCTTCATTAATTGCAATAAAATTGAGCAACATCAAGGTTGGTTGTGAAGCTCGCGGAATGTTCAACTATAATTTGGATATCCTTTTGTGCAGTTCAACTAAGATCAAGCGTGAAATATATATCTCTGTTTGCACAAAAAGGTGGAAAGTAGGGTGACTAACAAGTGATGAAACATACATCAAATGAAAAGAAGCATGTTCCTTATCTGAATGGCGATCCTACAAGGACAGTAGCAATTTCTAAAGCAGCAGGATTGCTAGAAATTAGTGTGGGCATTAGGATTAACTATGATAATCGTTAAATATGACATTACTTTGATGGTGCCATTACTTCATTTTACCAGCAATATTACATTAACAACTGCTAAAGAGTTGGTATTTGGGTATGGGAGAGTAGGCGGACCAGGACAGTTGCATTTATCACGAAAAGAAGCAACTTATCTTAATGGGAAATTTAGCAGGACATGAAAAACAGTGCCATTGATTCATATTACTTGAGGCATTATATTGAAATCAACATTGGTTTAACGTGTCCTTACTTTAACAGTGGGACTGCTACATTTTACCAGTGGCATTACATAAGAGGGGCTCGGGGAAACAAACATCCAAACCGGATATCTGGGTTGGTCCCATTTTTGTTCAGTATAGCCACCTTTTACTGTGTGAGGCCAACAAATCTAGTGCTGGACATACTCTGTTGACTTGTCCCCCAGTCCCCACTTTCTTTCCTTTTTCAACCAATAGATCGGTTTATATTGCATTTCCCTTTATTTCCCTATTAGAACAAGAGACCAGATAGCCAGTCTCTTCTACTTTTCGCCCCCATTATTTCCTCTTTCGACCAAGCCCTAGATTTAGGTAGCAAATCTCCCCCACCCCACCCCTTTCTTCCCTGTTTGAACCAAGTAGTACTAGATTCGACTGCATGAAGTAGTTTTACCTCTTAACAGTAAAAATTTAGGTGGCTTTCGAACAGCCAATCGATCCTATCTATGAGGGGGGCTGAGAAGTAGTAAAAGATACAAATACAATGACGTGAGGAGCTGGGGCAGTAGAGCAAAGCCGGTTTCGAAGAAAGTTATACCTGAGGGTCACCCGGATGTTGCTAGGTGGGTGGCGGGAGGCCAGATCTGCCCACACTACGGCAGTGAGGAAGAAGGGGTCGGAGGCCCTCCCTAGCCGGTGCTGCATGGGAGAGAACGGCAAGGCACGCTGATCGAGACACGCCGGCAGTGGGTCAGAGCCATCGCTGAGGACGACCGCGTGAACGTTGCACCTTCTCACCTTCCCCGGCGGAGGGGATCTAGCCGGATCTGTGACCAGCGGTGAGTAGAGAGAGAGTGTGGCCACCGCTGTCATGTTTAGATCTGGAGAGGATGAGAGAGTGTGAAGAGAGCAACACCAGCAAGCAAGCGCGGAGGCTCCTGCCTATATAGTGGAGTAGTTTTGTTTTTTCTACTGGAGCCGGCCTGACCTCGTCAATGACTGTCGAGAAGTCTTCATGCATGTGCCCCAGAGGCATAGTTGTCGTCATTTTGATCTGAAGCGCCGGATTAACATAACACAGAAAAAATGCCACATGACAAGAAACCATTACCTCACTGCCCCAAGGAGACAACATGAATCTACGCTGGAGCTCCGTCGACTACGTCCCGATGGACAAACTAGACGAGTATCAAAGCTCAAATTAAAGACAAACTCGTAGAAAAGGGGTCAATCGATAGATGTCCTAAATAACATAGCCGGCTTGACCTAGATGGCAGCTGAGTAGTCTTCATGCATGTGCCCCTAATGACCAGCGGCTTGGAGGAACGCAGTTGTCGCTGTTTAACCCTCGCAGTGATCCAAAGCACATGACACCTAATATTGCGAGATGACAAGAAACCTTTTTTTAGATTTCTCATCAGAACTATAGCCTTGTACAACACAGCCTGCACGATATGTACACGATAGCCAATCCAGCCGTCTGCTGGAGTCTGGTCACATGCATGGATGAACTGATCTCTCGTTTCGTGCAGGGATCGTCTAGGCAGCGACGTGTGTACAGCACTGCTCCAGTACTATCACTCGTCTCTGTCTTCTATCTACTCAGCCGACTTGCGGGGATGGGGGAGTGTGCCTATGGTCGGTTCTCAATTGTGGTCCCACATGTGTGTGCAAATGCAATATGACATGCGTTCCATTCGGTGAGCGGCGTGCCAGACCGACCGACCATCTCCGGTGTGACGCGAACGCGACGGGCGTGCTGTATACATGTGTACCGCCTTTTTCTTCTGGCTTTGCTCCATGGCGCAATCCATGGATACAAAATTGTATTTAAAAGTCGAGGGAGGGTGGGGCTTTTCCCACACGATAGGCGGGGCAGTTCTGCCTAGTCGGTTCGACAGAGAGGCGAGAAGATGAGGGAGTAGCGGATTGAACTTACTGCTACAAACATAGGGTTGTGTGATTTGATGGCTCGTTACTGTTGGACAGGTGGGGCCCTGTGATTTCACTAGCCATTATCATTATTACTGTGGCGCTATGACCGAGGTGAGTCTCCCCTAATTCTCTCCATGGTATATAGGTGCTAAGAACAAGTACTCTACAATAACGGGCTTATAGCCCGCTTACATGGCACTTTTGCTTATATGTCGAGGAGAGAGACATGGAAAATGGTTGGAGTGGGCTCTTGGGCAAGACCCTAGCTACTTACTCCTTGGCAAATGCAATAAATACTATGAAGAAAGAGATAGAGAGAAGTAAAACAAATACTGTTATAGCTAACCTTGTTGTATGAGTGACTATAAGTGATGACTATGTATGACATGCCATCATCAGATAGCCTAACGCACCTAGACGGAGGCAGTAATTTCATGCATGCGAAGTAGGCAAAAAATGCTCATTTATAGCCATTAAAATCTCCAAGGGCGCGACCGTGCGAGCGAGGCGACGGTCATGGTAGGCGCGACCATGATACGGGCTGCTGACAGCCCTTGGATCTGAGATCAAACCTTCACATCCTAAGTTGCTGAATATTTGTAGAATAACCCTCCAGGATAGGATATTCACCCATATCTCTACAATCATGCCATGCAACCATTCGATCTCAGATCCAAGGGCTCTCGGAAGCCCGTATCATAGGACCATGGAAAGCTTTGTATCACCTGTAATTTTCCTGACGCTTGACATGCGAACACGCAGATGCTATAATGTCAGTCCTACGAAGTGGGTCTAGTAGACATGACATCTAATTGGGCCCCCTTAGTACTATGCATGAAGCCATTTATCCACTGGGCAAGCTACTACCCTACCATTCGCACGCCCCACTCAAGATTTTTACAATCGGAAAACCGCTAGCAGTTCGCTACTACTCGTCCCCGACCATCCTTTAACATTATGGCAGTTCACTCCTAGTCGTCCCATGCTTTCACATTACAGTAGTTCCACTAATCCTAACCCTCCTCCAAAATCCATGGCATCCCAAATCTCCATGATCGGCGGTGAGTACAAAGTTAGAACCATCACCGGCGATGAGTTCGACGTCATCTACACCCGTTCTTCCGCGACGGTGAAAGGATGCCTTGCTTGCTTCAAACATATGTTCAATAAGTCAGATGGTGATGAGTGGGTCGCTGGGCTAGATGTTGAGTACACCACAATCCAGGGAAAAGAGAAGAATCTAAAGGAGGAAGAGAAGAAGAAGCCCGTCGTGATCCAGGTTTGCATGCATAACTTGTGCTTGGTCTACCACATATGCCATGCCGACGTTGAGGGCAAGGATTTTAAGAACTTCCTCGCGGACGACAGAGGCAAATTCGTTACTATAGACTTTCATAATGACAAGAAAGTCCTGGGTCGGATAGGCCTCATTGTGGGCCAGCCCTTCGACCTCCAGAAGAATAGGCTGGTATCCTCCCGTCAGCCTTCAATGCTGACTCTGGCAGGAGCCATGGTTGATCCTTCGTACGGTAAACAGACAAAACATCACCACAAGTTTCATCTTGCATGGGAGTGGAATGAAATAGATAAAGACCACATCCAGTATGCTGCAATGGATGCCTACCTTTGTTTCAATATCTACAAGGGTTGGATGAAGAGCGAGATCCTAGTGTGCGGTTCAAGCAAAGAAGTATCGGCCAAGAGGAAGAGGGACAAGGACGAAGTCGAGGACGTGGACGAGGAGTCCGAGTAAGGTGGTAGTGTCGTTGCTCATGGTGGTTCTAATGCAGTGTCTACCGGATTAGTTGCTTAGTTTAATTTCAGGGTGCTTAGTTTTTTTTCAGGGGTGTGTTGTGCTGAGCCCCCAGCAGAACTATGTTATGTTCTTTCTAGTTACTTTAACTCTTCAGTACATACATACTAGTATTTCTTACAGTTCATCTTGTAGTTGGTAGTACTACCACTGGTTTCTTCACACTATATACATACTATATATGATATGGCCAACATCATATAGCCAGCAGTTGACTATACTATTAATCATGCTCTAAGCATGTCACATACGCAAAACACTTAAATGAGATAAGTAATTCTAAAAAACTTAAATGAGAGTAGTTTACCCAAAGCATGAAGGAGTTTAGTTGTCAAAGAATTAAATAGGTATGCTAATTTCTTTAATAGACTTTAGCACCCAATGTAAGCACGTACTAGCTTTTTTAATAGTACTATGCATAATTTGGCAATGAGCGCTCTCTATATGTACCACCTTTTTTCTTTAATTTCATCTTGTTAGTTTTGATCCATGGCGTAATCCATACTAGTATTGTACAAAAGTACATTTAAAAGGCTAGAGGGCGAGGCAGTCTCGCCTGGTCGATTTGACGAGAGGCGAGGGCCTTTGTGATTTGATGGCTCATTACTGCTGGAAGGTGGGGCCTTGTGATTTGACTGCTCATATAATTTTTGCCAATGACCTGAGGAGGAGCAAAGAACCGTGCGGTATACTCTAGTTTTCCACTGGAGTACTAGTACGATGGAGGAGCATGAAACACGGCAGCCTAGTGCGATATGGTGATAAAAAATGATCTAATTTGCTAGTCATCGATCCCAGGATGCCATTCATCGTTAGCATTGTTCTATTCGTGCCTCACAGAGAACGTGAGACATGCGAAACACCCGAAGCAAAAGAAGAAACACAGGAGCAAAACAAGAAGCAAGATTACCGCTGCCCACTTCCCTCCCCCAAAAAAAAGAAGGTAGACGCAGACACAAGTCTGGGGCGCTGCTCTCTACTTCATGAAGGGTTATTGGCCGTGGAGTCCTAACTGCTTCTTCATCGCCTCCACGACCTTCATCTCCTCTTGCATCTCCTCCGCCATCTTCTTCATTCTGTCCATGACACAGGATTTCTCGAGGTGAGCATTCATCATCTCTTCCACGACCGCATTACATAGCTTGACAGCAGTCGGGTGCTCGATGCGGAGCTTTGCCAACTCATCCTTCTGTACCATGACGAGGGCATTCAGCATCTTTACCGAGGAACTCCTCTTCTCATACACCTTCTTCCAGCCAGCGTTCTCCTCCTTCAGCAGGTTGAGCTCGTGGCGGAGCTTCGCCTTGTCCTCCTGAAGTTGCAGGATTTCGCCGGTCGCCTTCTTACCCAAGGCAATGCTCTCCTTCAGCAGCTTCACCAAGCCGGCGGTCAACTCCTCCTGCTTATTGAGCTCAACGGGCATGTCGTCGAGGCTCTCCTTCAGCAGCTTCACCAAGCTGGCGTTCAAATCCTTCTGCTTATTGAGCCGAGCGGGCATCGCCGCTCCCTTGTTACTAGTAGTTCTCGACCTAGAGCTCTGCACACTGGCCATGGCAAGGACGGATGAACAAGAAAGACTTATGAGGAGGAAGGTAGAGTAATTTTTGGCTAGGTAGTTCCCCTTTTTATAACCTACTACACTAGTACTAAAACCTGCATAGTGGGAACACGTTCAGGTTTGACACGTAGGTGTGAACAGGTTTGCACTTAATTATAGCATGGTAGTACTACTTTGGAATGTGATGGGAACAAGCTAAAGATTAATTGATGGTTTTGGTTTTGAGGCTCGAAACGGCTCCCAATGAGTTTCCTGGAACACAAATCTCAAGTACTACTGCTCAAATGTAGTCGCACAAGTCACTGATGTAACTAGTCATACATGTCAGACCAAGCCGATGCGTGTCCCTTTGGTAAGACGCGGGTGCGACCGACCGTCTGTTGGTGCGACCGACCGTCAAGTATTACGCGATGGAGACTTGTGGTTGTGGCTTCAGGTGATTGACATGACCAAGCATTCAAAAACTCGTGATAAATCAATTACCATCTTTTTCTGAATGACCAAGTATTTTCAAAGAAATACAATACATATAGATGGAGTGATTGTCACGGTTGCAAACCACCATGGCACCGCAAGTTTTCACTCCAGCAGCAACCGAGTAGGTCACTGCATTGCTGGCGGGGAAGGAGGGCAGCTCACCTTGCCTACGATGCATCCCCAGTGCCGCCGCCGCAGCTGGCTCCGCGATTTGGCTTCTCCTAATGCCCATTTGAATAGTTACACCGGCTACTCATCCCATCCCGCAGGCATGCACGTTCTTTCCTCCACAGTCGACTCCGTGAATATGATCTCTGCCATTAGCCCCAGCTCGAAATCAACTCGACGCTGCCAGATGTTGACATCCCTCAGCATCTCTCCCCGAAGATCGACTTGCGCCTCCGCCTTGTGCTTCACCAGGCGCAGCTCCTTCGAACTTGTCTCCAATCGATGCGACGCTTCCTTGATCCAATTTGAGCTTGCTGCCCACCACCTGAAATGCAGCCCTTGCATGTCCTCCGACACCACCGATCTGTGATTCCAGAGTAATGGATCCCCTCTGAAACACATGTGGGTTTCGCTCAAAGGCGGCAGTGCTGCGGGCCACGGCAAGAGGGCAGCCCTCGGGATCCTCGGATCTAAAGGATTATCCATGGAGAGATCCGGTGGGTGAGGCGGGGAGGCGAGTGTAGGCGCTGGGAGAGCCCTACGAGGCTAAGATAAAGATAGTACTACTCCACTCCATCCATATTTAAATACAAAGGTCACCAACAGTAACCCAGGCAAAAATTGATCATGATGCCTGCATCCTGGTTTATTGGCCCCCTTTTTATTTTGTGCCAAATTTTGACCAAAAATTTAACTAAGAAAATGTTAACGCATGTCACCAAAAATTATATCATTGGAATCGCATTTGAACATAGTTTTTGATCATATTACTTTTTATGACATGCATAAATATTGTGTTACTTAAAATTATGGTAAAAAATTGGCACAAAATACGAAGGAGACCAATGGAAGTAGCAACCCATGATTTAACTACTCGCATGCATGCAGTGGAGTAGTAATGTCATTCTCAACTACTTCCTCCCTCACGTCCACTCAATTTGCATGCGCTGTATTAATTGACCATCCATTAAGTGAACGACTTTGCACACGTCAAATTATCACATGGGGTGGATCTTCATACAAAAATGCGTTCCACCATGTACCCGCGTGTGCTTGCGAGGGAATGAGTGTGTGTGCACATCTTTGCTTCATGCACGTACTCCGCCAGTGTGCGTGAGAGAGGATGAGTACATTCTTCTAGAACCAGCAGCACGTCACTATGATCTATCCACGCAAGAAGGTCGCGACAATACCTCCACATGTGCCACGTGGCTTCATGGATGCCCCCACATCATTTTAATCATAATATATTAACTGAAAAAGGGAGAGACACTGTGTAGTGAGCCATTGGAATTCTAATTTACGTGTTTTGCACATACTGGAAGTACTAGTAAGGAACACTTGCATTGCACGCATGAGATTTGGCAACCAAATTATGAATAAATACCACACTATAGCATGTAAGCTTTGAGTCATATATGCATGATGTAGATGTTCGTTTAATTCTTATAGTTCATCTCATTCGAAATCATTTAATTTTTTTAAAGTTAATCTATTTTAAGATTCATGGAATTGTGTGTTGTAAAGCATTAAGTAAAAACAAATAATGGCAATTCATCTAGAAAAAAAAATTGGGCAATTATGATACGAAAGATTCTAGAACAAAGGAGAAGTGCTTGTGTTTTGAAGTTTGTGCATTATGCTTAAGTTCAACCATGGAGTCTTCTAGATTGTACATGTGGCAGAATCTGCTTGGATTTGCCATCTCTGCAACGTCAGATTGGCTTCATCCAACGACCATCTTTCAAAGTTATTCACACACTATATAGGGATATAGATATAGATATAGAGTTATAGATATAGACTAGTGGCACATCATCTAAAGCCTTTCTACACGCTCATTTTTTGTACAAATGTGCTCCACCGTGCACCCGCGTGTTTGTATGTGGGAATGAGTGCATGTGTGCACCTCTTCTCTTTCGTACACATAGTCTGTGTGTGTGAGGGATACAGAGATCTGGTGAGGGAATATTTGTCAATGCAATTTGTGTGAATGAGAGGCCTATATACATACATGTATGCACATGGGGCCGGGGTGATATACGAGAAGGGAGGGGAGGGGTCGACCACGCGAGATATCAATAGAGACAGATAGAGGTAAGAGCTCTATGAGCGTACAAGCACTGGGCTATTGGGGGGTGCTGGAAGATGGTGTGAGGGGCCAAGTGGAGGGAGACTGGAAGGAGTGCACAAGTGTGAGATCGATATTTAAAGAGAGGGGGCGAGAATGTGCGCGGTTGCGCGCAGTGGTGGAGCCATGAAAATTAAATGAGCTAGGGGGCCAAGCATTGCTAATCCTTTATGGGGAGGGCCAATTCATCAACTTAAACCATTTTACCAGGAATTGATCTACTGATCACATTCATATTAGCCTCAGTATAGTGATGTTAGGGGGGCCAGTGCCCTTTCTGCCCCCTGTCTTCACCACTGTGCGCGCGTCTGAGAGATGAAATGGAAGGCATGGATGATGAGAGGGAGAGGATGGATAGATAATGTGTGTGTATTAGCTATGTAGTCGTATATAGAGAGGTAGATTGATGGATGTGTATGTGGGAAAGAGTAGGATGAGACCTGACTAGAGATATAGATCGATTGGTTTGTGTGGAAAACTGGGAAAGACCTAGCTATATATATACACACATAGAGGAACATCGATCGTTGTTCATGCATGTGAGAGATAAAATAATGCCCGAAGTGATGAAGAGGGGGAGGTGTGTGTGTGTGTGTGTGTGCATGCATGGGAGACCGACCTGAAGAAAAAGATTGCGTGTGTGTGATGGATAATGCCGAGTGGTAGCGTGTGTGCATGCATGCACGAGAGAAAGTTAGTGGTACAACTCTAAAGAGAAGATGACTGTGTGGGTGTAAAAGACTTGGTTAGGTCATAATCAATGTGAAGTTGAATTCAAATATTTGAATAAGAGATCATGATGTTTGAAACCCATGCATGCTTGAATATAATTGAGATATGCGTGCTATGGTTTTGAAACGAGCATGCTATACTGTATACACATTGAACAAGGTCAAACTGATTTCAATTTGAGATACCGATGGCAGGCGTCGTTTGGCCACATTGCATCCATGCATGGGCACACTATTCAAATTGAAGATGATGGGTGGCTTTCGCAGCACATATCTAAATGGTGTGTGTATGTGTGTGTGTTGTGCGTGTTAAACACATTGTACTTAGTATCATACATGTTTAGATTCCGAACATCTAGCTAGAGCATACATGTACTATGATTTGAATTCAACATAAAATGGATACATATATTTGAATTCGAGGTCGTATGTACATGTAGTTAATATTTATATGGGAATTTACTACTCCTATATTAATGTCATGTGTTGTGAAGATAATATTTAGATAGTTGTATAACTAACCCGAGTACAATCCCATTCAAACAGGGAAAATGTACTCAAATTTAGTCCATATGCTAGACAGCATGAATTGTTTTTTTATTGTTGAGGGAAGTGCAAATTGATTTGGTAATGTACACGTTAAGCTTGTTGTCCCGATATTTTAGTTTTTTGTTGTTGTTTTTGAATGGCATTTCTAGTAATATAGTAAAACAGGACACGACTCTCTCTTGTGGGGTGCGAATTGTCTTTTGTTTTGTTTTGTTTTTTGTACATGTTAAGCTTGTTCTCCTGAAATTTCAAGCCGCGCCTTGTTATGCCGAAATTTCAAGCTAGCATCTCTGTCTATTCACTGGTACAAAGAGGTGCTATACAAACGGTTTTTAACCCCTTTCCGCGACGGCATTTTGAATCGTCGCCTAGTGAGTGACTATGCTAGGGGGGTCCTTCCCACACGACCTAGAAACCGTCGGGGATAGGCCCCCCAGTCACACACGCTCGGCAAAATGAGGTCATGTGCGACCGGCGAGCGATCAAATACGGTTATACAGGTCCAATCGGGTCCGGTCGTAAGTACATCCCACATAGTCAGTCCCAAACGAATGTTTTTGTTTGTTATGTACATTCCACACAGTCAATCCAAGGAATACGTTTCCGTACTCATGTACATCCCACACAATCAATCCAGGGAAAACGTTTCCGTTTGTATGTACATCCCACACAGTCAATCCAGGGAAAACGTTTTCGTTCATGTATACATCCCACACAGTTTTATGTATAGCCTCGTGTGTGATAGGTGTAACTATCACACACGCTCTGCCTCGGTTAACAATTTGCTTTTATTCAACTACATCAGACACGATTTGATGAAGAAAACTGTATGGCATTGGGCTATCCATCACAAGCGCTTTTACTGCTAGAACCGTTTGCAAAGTTCCATGACCCATTTAGCAGGTTTATTGGTTTACAACTAATAATTCTAGTATTACGCAAATTCACATTTCATATCGAACAGCTGTTTGCTAATTTCATATCAGGCACATAAATATATTTTAACATCATAGTACGGTAGCTACCTGAAAACAGCACAGTACAGCATATAGCTAGTTCACCTTCATAAGAACAATATTAGAACAATATATTCATTTCCCTAATCGAGATCATCCAGCCTCGTCTTATCCACCTCTGCTTTCAGTTTAGTAAGAACCTGTTTTGCACTGGCCAACTGGGAAGGTGCCTCCTCCTTTGCCAACACCATCTTAGCAAAGTCTAATTTAAAAAATCTGAGCTCATTCTCCATCTTCCTCTTTTTATCCCGCATCTTCAAATATTCTTCAGCGTTGACAATACTTTCTCTAAGCCT